>OV050033.1:164852042-167252042 GCA_920105625.2 Clusia tigrina | reverse complement strand
AAATAACATAATTTATTAGATTTTCCATAGTATCCGGAATTAATTTCGGCAATATAAAATCCGATCAGTGCATAAAATAGACTTAGTCCATATAATATCAAAATATATGCTCCCACAGTCCAATTTTCGTATGTAGTATCAGAGTCGAAAAAGCTAATCCAATGGAATCCATCGCTGTTTTGTTCAAACTCAAGTATAATATCAACTGCGAATCCTAAAACTGTGTTAGAGAAAATACACAACGGCAGCCTCCACGAACGTCTCACGCTTATATTGTATTTTGATATCGTATATGGTAAATATGTAATGAACCACATCAATCCACAAACTGCCACAGCAGTTTTTGTACATTTAAAGAATGCGGTGATCATCAAACAGAACGATATACTTGCCGTAATATAAGCAACCAGAAAGAAAAGCAGAACAAAATACGAAGTGTTGGTGATGATCGCATGTCCTTCGTACCAGTGTATCTACAATTGTCCAAATATTCAATTAGTTTGTAAAGAATCAAATAAATACGGGTTGAAACTTACTTTTACTACAATAAGTAAAATCGCGCAGCTGGCAAACATGGTTAGAAATCCAGTGATGAACCAAGACAAATTTTGTAGCCAGATAGGGTAACCTGCTATTTTCAATACTAACATTTGCTTCTCTTCCTTTTCGCGGACCACATACTTTTTGGAGAAAGAAGAAAGTTTATTTATACTAATAAAATGTTGATGGACAACAACAATTCATTGGGTAATTGATATGCTTAGGAATGTAGAATTTAGTTATTATAGAAACTTAGTTATTATATTCAAGAAGAGGTACTAGCAAGAAACTTCAATGAAGCTATCTCAATATTAACCCGCAATTTACTCAAAATGGGTACAGTAGTCAAAAAGTGGACTACTAACCATATATTTGAACGATAATCTTTAAATTACCTTTGTTAAATGGAGAATTGCGTAAAGGTGTCCCATAATTATCATCAGCGATAAACTATTCTCAATGTTATCAGTAAGTTTATCGTAGTTGTGTTGTCGATTGGGAAAACGCTGCAAAAACACTTCTGGTAGTTTAGTATCATTTCCAATGAAATTGATGTAGGATGTACTGATGGCGTCTTGCAGGGCAATGAAGCCCTCTCGTATGTAGCCCACGTAACCACCATCATCTCTTTTATGAACTCGTGATTCTGTTTTGTCTATGACATCAAACAGAATGTTAGTTCCCCAGTTTGCTCCAATGAATGTGTCGTTATAGATACGCAGTTCGGTTGGAAAAATGAGAGTGTAATTTAATTGGTTTGGATAGATGCCGATTAGATGTAACGATTCTGTATGTTGTTCCATTGTGATGATTTTGTCATCGAAGCAGACTCCGGCTAGATAGTGATCTACCATCATATTCTCCCGCAATTTCTGACAAGATGAAAAACCAATAATTTCAACATTATTTAGACGCACTGAAGCACTAGACATGATATTGTTAAATGCTTCATATCCATCTGGGGCATACGCCACGATGATGCGAGGAACAAAGACACTGTACGTAAAGCTGTCGAAAATAAAAGTCAAAAGAGAAACACATTTTTACAGAAAAATGACAAATCGAACAAACTTGTAATGAATTCCATTAATTTTCTCCTTGCGACTCGAAAGTTCGGTCACCAGTGAGTTCCAATAATCGTATGCATTTATTTTATTATATTCGGTTTCTTGAATATCTTCAATCTCCGTCATAAATCGCATTATCACAAGAACAAAGCAGAAAATTGTTGGCATCAATAATGAAAATACAATTTTACGAGGATTGGTCAGCTGGATGTTCCAGTTCTTCCACACTAGTAACCCAATTCTTTGGACATAGCCAGATTCGTTAACAGCAATTTTCACCATTTTTCAAGGATACAAGTTGAATTATTAGTTTGTTATATTTTATATTTTAAGCTGTCTTGTATTTAAATATGTAAAATAATGAATATGACAGAAGAATTTTTTTTTCATCAAAGTGGATAATGTAAGTAAATAGGAAGTAATTTGTACTTATTATTATTCTTATAATTTGCACAAAAATGAATTAGTGTACAATTTGGAAGAGGAGCACTAGCAACTGCGGCTTTCAGCTCCCGTGTAATAAATATGGTATACTAGTGTTTTTGCATTTAATACATGTTGTATACTTTGTTAGTATTTTTAAAGGAAATTAATTAAATTAGTATTTTTATGAAACTATATAATTTTTTTGTATTATCGGTTGAAGGGTTATTTAGCAGCTCGCTGGGGATTTTGTCCGAAAGAAGATTGCTCCTCGCAATATGGAAGTGCTGGCATTCGTCCAATAAGTGGATTATTGAGACTGATTGTTTATTGCAGAAATGGCAATTTGGAAAGCCTGATCCATTTAGCAAGGTGTTCGTCGCTAATTTTGATGTGCCCTTGTCTGAGGCGAATGGACGGATCTCGGACCAATTGAGATGTGTTGGGTGGTTAGGCCAAAGTCAGTCCAAGATCTGTATTGTATTTGGATCACATATTCCTATATATAGCGGTGTATGTCTTTTTTTTCGATGGTGCTGAAAGTGTAAGCTGGAGTCCTTCGGGCAATATTGGCCATTGTGTCAGCATATTCGTTTCCGCGAATACCGGAATGGCTGGGAATCTACATTATTTTGATTTTTTTGTTGAATTTTACAAGTTAATCTCGGATTTTAGAGACTGTATCACTTCCTTTTGATAAATTGCGAATATAATTGATACTTGCTTGACTGTCTGAGCAAATTTTAAATTTACCCCTAGCTTTGGCTGATTGGGTAATTGCGTTGTAGATTGCTGTTAGCTTTGCAGTGAATGCAGAGCAATGGTTACCGAGTAGACCAATGCTTGATGGATCACCATTGTTTACTACAGCGAAAGACGCCCCATCAATACTCTTTGAACCGTCGCTATATATGTATTGCCACGATTTTTCCAATCTTGATTTATGTTCCAGGAAAATTAGCTGGATGTCAATGTGATGTTTATCGACTGTGGATTGAGAAGGATTTGAAGCAGCATACACCAATAATAATATCTATCACGCGGTATGAACTCGCGAATTATGTTTTAATGGTGCAAATATTTTCGGGTTCACATTGGTTTCGTTATGAATTTTATTCTCTTAATTCCAGTCATTTTCCTAAAAAATGTTTGATCCTACAGAAAGATGCGTCGATGCAATATAAGGGGCATGTTTAAGTGCTTACTGTTGAAGGCATGAGCGAAGGTTTGTGACTACCTTTGCTTTCTTTATTGTGAATCATTGGTAACTTAAATAAAACAACTGATTTAAAAAAAATTGTGCATAAGAGTTAATCAAGTAATTTGAAAATATTTTATATTTATTTGAAATAAATTAAAAATATATAATAAAAGAAAACAACTATACATGTAAACCTATATGGATTTGTAAACAATTCAAATAAAAACAAATAATAATAATAAAAAAAAATAAAAAAAAAAAATAAATATATATATATATATATATATATATATATATATATTTATATATATATATATATATATATATATATATATATATATATATATATATTTTTTTTTTTTTTAAATATTATTATTATTTTTTTTTATTATTATAATTTTTTTTTTAATTGAATTGTTTACAAATCCATATAGGTTATATATATATATATATATATATATATATATATATATATATATATATAACCTATATGGATTTGTAAACAATTCAAATAAAAAAAAAATTATAATAATAAAAAAAAAAAAAAAAAATATTAAAAAAAAAAAAAAAAAAAAAAAAAAAAATATATATATATATATATATATATATATATATATATGTATATATATATATATATATATATATATATATATATATATATATATATATATATATATATATATATATATATATATATATATATATATATATATATATATATATATATATATATATATATATATATATATATATATATATATATATATATATATATATATATATATATATATATATATATATATATATATATATATATATATATATATATATATATATATATATATATATATATATATATATATATATATATATATATATGTGACCTTCTCCGAGAAAAGGGACCTAGTGTGTGAAAATGAAGTTTTGAGAAAAACGCATTTAAAGTTTCATAACGCATTATCACTCTGAACACACCTTCAGTTGGGAGATGCCGTTTTTTGACACACTAGGTCCCTTTTCTCGGAGAAGGTCACATATATATTTATTTATATATTCGACAAGATGAGAAACCAATCATTTCTACGTTATTTAAACGCACTGAAGTAGTAGACAGGATATTGTGAAAGAAATTCTTCATATCTATCCGGTGCATACGCCATGATGATGCAAGGAACAAAGACACTGTACGTAAAACTTTCGAAAATAAAAATCAAATGAGAAATACATTTTTAAAGAAAAATGACAAATCGAACAAACTTGTAATTAATTCCATAAATTTTCTTCTTCAGGCTTGAAAGTTCTGTCGCCAGTGAGTTCCAATAATCGTATGGATTCATTTTATTATATTCGGTTTCTTGAATGTCTTCAATCTCCGTCATAAATCGCATTATCACAAGAACAAAGCAGAAAATTGTTGGCGTCAATAATGAAAATACAATTTTACGAGGATTGTTCAACTGGATGTTCCGGTTCTTCCACACTAGTAACCCAATTCTGTGGACATATCCAGACTTAGTTGCTGCAATTTTCACAATTTTTTAAAGATACAAGCTTGATTATTAATTTCGGTAATATTTTATATTAAGCTGTCTTGTATATAATGTATATAATGGAGAATTTGTTTTTCACCAAAGTGGATAATAAAAATAAATAGGATATCATTTGAACTTATTAAAAATACACTGCTCCTGTGACTGTAAGTCACCGCTGCTATTAGGATATATGGGGTTACGTTAATTTAATGTGGACCCTATATCTGAAATGAAGTTAGGGAGGCAGTTAAGATTAAAATCAACAGATTACCTGGATCAGATTTCAAGATTAGGTTTACATTTCTCGGTATGGTATCGATATAAGTACAGTGGAGTACGATGGTGTTGATGAAGAGAATCGGTTGCTAAATGACGGTGACAAGACTTTAACCACTAAGCCGCTACGTATTTCAATGGATTGTTCTACAATAACTAAATGGGATGTCAATGTGATTTTTATCGACTGCGGTTTGGATTTGAACAGCTTACACCAATTACAATACCTATCCCGCGGTATGGACTCGCGAATTATGTTTTAATGGTGCAAATTTTTTCTGGTTCAAATTAGTTGCCTTACGTATAAATTTTATTCTCCTAATTGTTGTCAAAGATAGAGATGCCACGATGCGGTACCAAATAAACGTTCTGGGATAAGGATTTTAAGGGTGTCTTGATGGAAACTATCGTCCGATAGTGGTACTATAGATCCGTTTCAAAGTGGTGAGTGAAAAAATTAAAAACATTTAGTTAATTAGGGAAGAAGTTAATATCGGCGTTGTATCCAGCTTTTTTGGAAAATGTAAACACGAATCTACCGTGTGAGAAATATACGTGCAATCGTGTCTGAGTTATTGCATAATGGTTTGGTTATCTTGTTTTGTATATGTTCGGATCGATTTCGCGAATTAAAATATAGTTTGGGATTATATTTTCGTCTTCATATTTATATTTTTAATAACGACACTCCGCTACCTTCAAACCTTGAAATTAAGCAGTTTTTGACAGTATTGCCAACATCGAAAAAACTGATAAACCATCAGTCCGACATTTTTCTTGTGGCAAATTCGTTTTAAAAAGGCCAAACTACTTTTAAAAGGTATATTAGTGCTTTGTGGGAAAAACCTAGGACGCTCGAAACAACGACGTCCTTTTAACAATTTTCATTTTCGGATAGAAAGCTCAAAGTTCTTGCAGCAAAATAGTCTACCCTGAAAACAAATTATTCTTAATGAGAATGCAGCATGTCATTCTCAAGATACCTTTCTCAGGACTAACGATGGCTTAATATATCTTATTTACAGGCCACTCAATGTAACTCCTGAGCCAAGCAACGTATCAACATTTTATAAGAATTTAGTGAGTTTTTTAAAGATAAATTTGGTGTGCAACATATAAAGCAGACTCTTTCGAATTTTCGTTAACAATGAGAGCCTAATATTATAGTTTGAAACATAGAAAATTTGCTGGGCTATTTGGATTTAAATATGTTGGTTTTAAAATATATTTGCTTTTTCTCCAGGTTGAACATCAGCAGTAAACTACTTACATCAAAGGTTAACAGTATTTGTTGCAATAGTACTTCCAAAAGAAAATCAATATAACATTGTTAGATGCATCATCATGATTCGAGCTTCAACATGAAAGTACAGTTGCATTATGAAATTAATATTAACAACCAATTATAACAATCCATCTCTGGAGACAGCAGCTAACGTGATTGATGTCATTTGTATGTTTTATAAGTTTTCGTATAGTATCAATCAATCAATATCAGTGATTTTGAACTAAAGTTGTGTACACACATATTTGTGATATAATAACTACATTTTATTTATCTTATGATAACATAACAAAAGATCCAAAATTGAATATCTCTGGAATGGATGGAATAGTTATTGTATGAGGGAAGACCAATTAGCTAAGAAACAAGAACTCAGGACAGACTGTATTTCGTCAAAAGCAATTGGAACATTTAAGTTATACCAGGACAACGACCATAATCATACAGCACATACTCGTATAGTGAAAGAATCGTTGCTGAAATATTGTACTAAAAAGGGCTCCTCCATCTGCAGACTTACATTCAAATACAATTAGTTGGCGTTAGATTCCTTCGTCAGATTATTGGGTACTGTAACGACTCAAATTCGCTGGGGTAAAACTCAGCGGGTTCCAGGGCCGCTTACAAAAATTTAATCGCTGTTGTATTGCTTTAATAAGTGGTTTTATTTATTTCCAAAATTACTAGCAATTTCCTATACATATGTATATAATTATATTCTATTATAAATAAATATTTTATTACTACCCTACTCTGTCTGTGTGTTCGTGGTAGTGTCCGTGGTTTGTGCTAGTCTCCAGGGAGAGTCGGTCAAAACCATAAACTCCTGGCTCTTTCGGCATTTTATTTATTGTTAATAGTATTCGTAGTCACTACCGGTGTCTCTAGGAGCTTGGTGCGTTGTATACTTACTGAACGATGCTGGATCAAAGAGCCTCACTGTCCGGGCCACTCCGTTTATATAGCGAAAGTTTGCCATGGGATCAGTGCTTGTTGTTCTTGTGGTCCAGTTGTCCTTAGGCCACCTTCAAACTTCTGCTGGTCAACCACCTCGTTGTAATACCTCTAGTTGTCCAGCAGAGTTGTTGCTTGCAGTAGTGTGGCCTGACCGCTGCCGTTGGTTGTCGTGTTGTTGTTGTTGTTAAAACATTTCTTCGTACTCTGCCTGTTTACAGCTCTGTGTTTACGATCGGCTCGCGTATGTGTGGTGCGCTCTTGTTTTCCTCTGTGTTTCGCTTGCTTTAGTGTTGTTGTTGTTGCAGAGATTGGATTGCTTAATGCTTTGCGTGTGCGATCGGTTACCGTGTGTGTGGTGTTCTTTCGTGTTTCCCTGTGTTCCGCCTTCGATCGTTGTAGTGTTGTTGTTGTTGTTATAAATATTTATTTGTACTCCGCCTGCTGAATGCTTTGTGTGTGTTTCTCTCTCGATTTTCTCCGTGTTCCGCCTTTGGTCGCTGTAGCGTTCAATATAACACTTTACGTTTCTGAGATCATTAAAACCGTTACGATTATTGGTCCGATCGTCTGTGTGTAAATGTTTTGTTATACTTGTATGCTGTCTTTGTTGTTGCATTTAGCGTGGGATGTTGCATGCTGTGTATGAGTTGTGTGTGTGGAAAATACTTGTAGTATTTTCCGTCTTCATCCGCCTTCATTAAGAGTGGCACAAAATCGTATTTGATACCATCACATTTATAACATACAAATAACACGGCTAAAAGATGTCATAACAAATAAATGGTAGGTAATCCATAAAATATAAAATTCTAACCAGTAAAGAAAACTGAAGTCGGATAGACCACCTTCCAGATCCTGTTTACCTTACCATAATTTATCAAACCTATGTAGCTCATGCAAAAAAATGTCAGCGTACGAGCAAAACCATGCCGATTTTGGGTCCATATAGCATAGCAATACACATTACTTCTGGGGCATAATTTCCATACCAATGAAATCTATGTAAAGGTAGGAGTGGCGGCCAAAATGTCAAGCCCACTTTGATCTTCAAGATAATCTAATTTTGTACCATTCATTGCAAACTTTATTCATACATTTTGTATAAATCTCGAGTTATCCTATAGTGGGCGTGGACTAGATAACCAGCCCATTTTTTATTTGGCCTATTATACAGTTACTGTATATAGTTATGAAAATTTGCGTATCAGTATGGGTTCCTAGTGAATTTGGGCATTGAAATAGAATAGATGTTGCCTACACGAACATTAGTAATGATCCAATGAACATTACAATCAACAACAAATTCATATAATTAGGAGCACAGCTGGGATAATTCTCAGTGGAGAAGCCCCATAGCTGATTATATGGCAGGGAAGAGTGTCCTTTATATGATTTACCTTACTTTTTTTGTTTAGTTTCATAGTACGCATATGATTCTTAAAAATAAAGATAAGAGAAGCGAACATAATTTTTAAACAAATGTATTAAGTTTATTTTCTGAATGCATCTCCTTCACATCCATACGTAATGAAAATTTTCCACTTGTTACAACAAAACTCTCAATATACAACAAATAGGAATTGGTTTGTAATTTTGTGAAAATCCTAGACATGCTGGAAGATTTGTATGGTATCAGAAATATACAAATATTACCCCGACGAGTTCTAAATCAGTTAAAAAATATCAATTTTAAATCTAATTTATAAATGATTCTTCGAATCAAAACTTACATCAATGATGCATTTTCGAATTCTGTCTCCATAAATAGAGACACATTGTACATTGTGTCTGAGCGTCGCGTATTAGTGGCAATAAATGGCTTTATCTTTACTTTAAGAGCATACCCGCTATCGTCTTTAGTGCCCAGTTCTTCAGGCGACCCAATGAGCAAAAGTCTACCTTCTGAAAGTAATGCGAGTCGGGTGCAGATGTATTTCCATTCGTGGGTGTTTACCGAAGCTACCAAAACAGTGTTCCCTCCGCGGCGCAATATATTAATTACATTCCAAATCAACCGCTTGCCAGCCAAATCCAATTTCGAGGTAGGTTCATCTAAAAACACAACAGCAGGATTTCCCATTATGGCAATTGCACAACTCACACGCCTCTTTATGCCAGTGGTGCAAACACTCAAACTCTTGTGGTAGTATTGTAAAAATCCAAGAACTTTTGCTAAGCTTTCACATACGATGTTCACATCACTTTTAGCTATACCCCGGAGTAGACAGAATATCATCAAAATCTCACTGACTGTATAATCGGAGAGTAAGGCATCATCTTGGGGGCAATAACCGATGTTTTTATACATTTCAAAGAGATTATTTTTAAGGTTAATCTGTTTTACAAAAATCCGCCCAAAACTCATGTCGTAGTCACCGGAAAGTATTTTTAATATAGTCGATTTTCCCACACCGTTGAATCCAATAAGGCCAACACATTCGGTACTACAATGATGAGAGATGAATAAACAGTAATACGAAAATGCATATTGTTTCACAATACCGTTCGACTACTAAATATAATCTTTTGATTACAGCCGTCTTATTCCAATATTTTCCAACGTTTTCACAAATAATTGCCTTTTCTGCGAAGTTGCGTGGCCGTAAGGAAATGACTTTCAACTGTTCTTGCATAACACCAACTTCCAGCTCCGAATTGTGATCATATTTGTGCCGAGCCTCATGCTCTTCATAGGCGCCGTCTCTTTTTATGAAAACACAAAGTTTTGATTTAATTAGTTTTAGTTCAATATCAAAAATTCTGAGCATTTACTCCTTATCGTCTGGAATGGTTTTACACGAGCGCCAAATATTATGAGTCTCGAATAAGCCGAGAAGAATCCAACTGACGATTGCAATTGTAGTCATACACACCACATCCGATTTTATACCATATTCCCCGCTCCAAATGGATATTTCAACTAAAAGAGGTTTACACCGTACTTATTTACTAGCACTCTCATAATATACTTACTGCAACAATCGGGATTAACATCACAATTTTCCAAGGACTCTGATATCAATTTAACATCTGGGTCTGCACAGACTAATGTAAGGTCACTGGCTTCATAAATGTTACCCAATGCCGTGCATAAGGAAAAATGCGGAAATATTCGGAACAACCATTCAATATAAATGTTCAAATCAGGATACTCTGAGTAATAGTCTCCCAAAATTGAAACGAAACTTGAATAACTGGCGGCGCCTAAAACATTGAAAACTGTGATGGCGGCATAGCCAGTAATTGGATCGGTGCACAACAATGAGAGTAAGTAATTGTAAGAAATTGTACACATGCCCGATATGACCAGCACGAGATAGTACCAGGCTGAAAAGACAATATTTTATAACAGCCTGTATTGAAAAATATTAAAGATAATACCAAATACACTTGGACTCGTAAAGTGCGGATCTTGAAAGGCAGCTATTACAATCAGAATTATGCCGTTTATTTGCATCACGCTCAATAAATCATAGAAGAAGGCGCTGGTCCAAAAAGTAAAGATGCGCACCCCGGATATGAATTGCAGTAGTTTGAATCGTGTCCGTCGTTCATTAATCAGGAATAATAAGGAAACAGACCAAATTAAGCAACCGCAAAATGACAAATTTATAGCCAAATAAGTGCCAGCATTGACCGAAGATCTCAATAATGCTGGGAAGTAATTTTTACGGAAGTCCAGGGGTTCGAAAGTGACTTTGATATCTGAGTTGGCATTCGTCAGAGCACTGAAAATATATTAGTAAAAAGTGATTATGTAAATTCTAATCCTTTATGATAGCACTTACCGCAACATAGCAGTATATATCATTTTCAGACTCAGTGGTGCTGTATGAAGTGGGTAGTTATTGAACCAGGCTATAATTTGGTTCTCTGAAAAAGTCGCTCCAACAAGGTATTTGTGATTAGTACGATCCGCTAATTTGAGCTTTTGTAACATAAAAGAAGAAATCATTTCACTTCCCGTATCTTCAGTGCTATGGGAGATGTCCAACCAAAATATATGTGAAGCATAATATCGATGGGCTTCTAATATAAATTCACTTGCGTTGGCTCGGTTCTGGATAACACTTACTGATCCGGGATATTGATTCAAACTGTATGTCATCGGTTGAAGCTTATGTTGAAGATCAAGATGTGGCATCGTAAATATTAGCATAGTGATAATAATAGGCGCCAGTACTTGAATAAATTTTAGCACCTTGTGATGCATGTCATAAAGAAACCTCTTCAGTAATATTGCTTGAAAGTGGTTAAACCAAAGTTGGAAACCATTCAGCCGTCTGTATATAGTCATAAAACTGAGTTTTTTGTACTCATCGCTATAGATAGATTGACCATGCAGGGTATCTGTGAAACGTCGGCTTCGGCCATCAGAGACATCAATGCTCATTTTGAGAAAAATATCTCCTAGCGAAATATCTGATATCGAGAAACTGATTAAATTCAACGATTCTGCTTTCTCTTGCAATTCATCGAGGATGTCAGGAAATATTTGAATATATTTTTCATCAAGGCTGTAGGAAGCCTGGTTGCTGATATTTACTTTGGGAGTTAAGTTGGGAATGTGTTTCTGAAGCACTTCCGTTATGTCGGTCGCTTTACAAAGCTTGCCCTTAATACAAACCTGAATTAAAAATAGAATTAATACAGAAATTGTTTTTTGGGGAATATTCGTTCACAATTACTAATTTATAACCTCCTCCGTAGAGTTTCTTAAGAAAGAATGTACTGCCATTACACCTTAATTCGCCGTCAGCCAAAATTACAACACGATCTGCGAGAGCTTCCGCTTCGTTGTTAGAATGTGAAGTCATTACAATTGTGCGATCTTTCTTCTCATTTAGCAACATTTGCCAGAGTAATTGTTTCGCTGTGAAGTCCATTCCACTACTTGGGTCATCAAGAATGACGAATCTACTATCACCAATTAGGGCACAACAAACAGCCAATTGTTTCCTTTCCCCGGTGGTCAAGTTTTTAGTGAGGGTGCTTTGCTTCGCATTTAATTGCATGGCGTCCAAGTATTTCTGGACTTCTTTTTCTGTCTCCGTCGTACTGAGACCTTTTAAACGACTAAAGAAATTGAGTTGATTGGCTACAGAGAGATCATCAAAGAGTACTCCCTCTGGCATACATATACCTAAGTTGCCTCTGACATAGGAACTCGAGTGCAAATTGTAGCCATCGATAATTACCTCACCTTTGGTTGGTCTTATTAAACCACTCATCATCGACATTAAGACGGATTTTCCCGAGCCATTGGCTCCCATGAGTACTGTAATTTCATTTTCGTACAAACTGAATGAAATATTTGTGACTACTTCAATCCCGTGGTATACTTTGGTTAAATTATCGATTTTCACAATCAAAGGACTAGTATTTATTTGAATTTCGAACACCTTAGCCCTTCTATATATGCTACTTAGTGGGTCTGTTTCTGATGAAGGGCGGGGTGATATACTTCTGCGAAAAGGTTTTACTTTATTAAGTTTTCCATAGTAGCCGCAATTCAATTCGGCAACATAGAATCCAATTAGTGCATAAATTATGCTCAGTCCATAGAAAATCAGAGTGTATATGGCTACATTCCAATTATCATATTTCGTATCTGAGTCTAAAAAACTTTCCCAATGGAACCCATCACTTTCCTCTTCGAATTCAAGGAGATTATCCAGTCCTATTCCCAAAACTGTATTAGAGAAAATACACAATAGCATCCTCCACGTACGTCTCAATGCAAAATTGTGGCTTGATATTGTATATGGTAAATATGTAATGAACCACAGCAATCCGCATACTGCCACCGCAGTTTCTGAACATTTAAAAAATGAGGTAATCATCAGGCAGAATGACATACTTGCCGCAATATAAGCAACCATAAAGAAGAGCATGGCAAAATAGGATGTGTCCGTAATGATCGCATATCCTTGGTACCAGTGTATCTATAAATTTCCATTGATGGAAATGGTCAGCAAAAAATCCATTAAGGAAGTATTGTACTTACCATTAAAATTATTTGTGAAAGCATGCAGCTGACGAGCATGGTTAGAAATCCATTGATGAACCAAGAAAAATTTTGTAGCCAAATAGGGTAACCTGCTATTTTCAATACCAACATTTGCTTCTCTTCCTTTTCGCGGACCACATACTTTTTGGAGAAAGAAGAAAGTCAATTTATACTAATAAAATGTTGATGGACAACAACAATTCATTGGGCAATTGATATGTTTAGGAATGTAGAATTTAGTTATTATAGAAACTTAGTTATTATATTCAAGAAGAGGTACTAGCAAGAAACTTCAATGAAGCTATCTCAATATTAACCCGCAATTTACTCAAAATGGGTACAGTAGTCAAAAAGTGGACTACTAACCATATATTTGAACGATAATCTTTAAATTACCTTTGTTAAATGGAGAATTGCGTAAAGGTGTCCCATAATTATCATCAGCGATAAACTAATCTCAATGTTATCAGTAAGTTTATCGTAGTTGTGTTGTCGATTGGGAAAACGCTGCAAAAACACTTCTGGTAGTTTAGTATCATTTCCAATGAAATTGATGTAGGATGTACTGATGGCGTCTTGCAGGGCAATGAAGCCCTCTCGTATGTAGCCCACGTAACCACCATCATCTCTTTTATGAACTCGTGATTCTGTTTTGTCTATGACATCAAACAGAATGTTAGTTCCCCAGTTTGCTCCAATGAATGTGTCGTTATAGATACGCAGTTCGGTTGGAAAAATGAGAGTGTAATTTATTTGGTTTGGATAGATGCCGATTAGATGTAACGATTCTGTATGTTGTTCCATTGTGATGATTTTGTCATCGAAGCAGACTCCGGCTAGATAGTGATCTACCATCATATTCTCCCGCAATTTCTGACAAGATGAAAAACCAATAATTTCAACGTTATTTAAACGCACTGAAGCACTAGACATGATATTGTTAAATGCTTCATATCCATCCGGGGCATACGCCACGATGATGCGAGGAACAAAGACACTGTACGTAAAGCTGTCGAAAATAAAAGTCAAAAGAGAAACACATTTTTACAGAAAAATGACAAATCGAACAAACTTGTAATGAATTCCATTAATTTTCTCCTTGCGACTCGAAATTTCGGTCACCAGTGAGTTCCAATAATCGTATGCATTTATTTTATTATATTCGGTTTCTTGAATGTCTTCAATCTCCGTCATAAATCGCATTATCACAAGAACAAAGCAGAAAATTGTTGGCATCAATAATGAAAATACAATTTTACGAGGATTGGTCAGCTGGATGTTCCAGTTCTTCCACACTAGTAACCGAATTCTGTGGACATAGCCAGATTCGTTAACAGCAATTTTCACCATTTTTCAAGGATACAAGTTGAATTATTAGTTTGTTATATTTTATATTTTAAGCTGTCTTGTATTTAAATATATAAAATAATGAATATGACAGAAGAATTTTTTTTTCATCAAAGTGGATAATGCAAGTAAATAGGAAATCATTTGCACTTATTTAAAATACACTGCTCCTGTGACTATGTCACCGCTGCGATTAGGATATATGAGGTTTCTTTAATTTATTGTTGATCCTATACCTGAAATGAAGTTAGGGAGGCAGTTAACATTAAAATCAGCAGATTACCTAGATCATTAAATAGACAGACTTCAAGATTTGTATTACATCTCTCGGTATGGCATCGATATAAGTAAAGTAGAGTAAGATTGTGGTGATGAAGAGGATCGCGTGCGGAATGACGATGACAGAAGACATTTTAACCTCGTAAGCGGTTCTGTACTTCCATGGATTGTTCTACCATAACTAATTGGGATGTCAATGCGATGTTTATCGACTGCGGTTTGAGAAGGATTTGAACAGCTTACACCAATAATAATATCTATCACGCGGTATGGACTCGCGAACTAAGTTTTAATGGTGCAAATATTTTCGGGTTCACATTGGTTTCGTTATGAATTTGATTTTCCTAATTGCGAAGTCGTGATTTTTCTGAAAAATGTTTTATCCTACAGACAGATGCTTCGAGGCGATATCCAATAAGGCGCATGTTTAACTGCTCACTGTTGAATAGTTGAGTGAAAGTATTTAACTATCTTAGATGGTAACAATACCGTCGATAGAACTTTAGTGGGAGTCTCCCCGCCAATGCAAGTACTACTTAAACTCAAGTTCCGCAGTGTACTCGTGGCAAAGTCAACAGTCACCGATTTCAATTAGATGAAATATCTCTCTGTTAAAGAATCATCTTATCCCTGTAAAGCAAAAGACTGAACAAATACGGGAATACCCACGAATGGAAGAAGGATTGTACAAATGGTTTGTGAAGAAGGTGCCTATTAGCGGGAGTATGCGTAGGAAAAAGGTACAAATGATACTGGGTTCAACCCACGTTTTGTGACAAGGTTTTTAAAGGTGTCTTGAGGGAAACCTTTGTCCGATAGGGATGCTATAGAATCGGTTCAAAAGAGGTGAGTTAATAAGAAATTGAAATGGACAGAAGCGAACGTACCTGCATAATAGTGCTTGAGGATTTTAAAGACTTGAGTGTAAAAACTGAAGAGAACAACGAATAAGCTGACGGTGATTACAAAGCTCTTATATATCCAATATGCCAAATCGATTTTTTCCAAAAAAGCAAATTGAAATGTAAAATAAGCTCATTACCACCAGGTAAAAACTCACCTAGGACTGTATATCAACCAAATGAGTTCGACATATTTTTATTATTTTGGCATTATGAACAAACACACAAACAGAAAAAAAAACAGTAAAGAGGAGGAAAGAAATCTTAACTCGGATTAGACCGACTGCGAAATACTCTTTACCTTTCCCGTGCGTGCGAAGTCAACATCGGGGATGTTTTTTTAATAAATCATCATTAGGAGCATATCTACAGTAATTTTCGGTAGGGTACCTTGAGTTAATTATAATGGAGGGAGACGTAGGGTCCTCAAAGTTCATTATATGAGAGGTAGGCGTTTCCTTTATCTGATTGTCCCCTTGTGGCCAATATATGTACTAATATAAGATTTTGCATAGGTCGTAAGTTATAAAAATGTGTCAATAGTGGGCGTGGCTGTCGAAATAACTCACCCCTTTTTGGGTGTGGTGTTTAATGTTATTACTTGCAACGTTCCTAGTAATGGTTTTTGGTTAATTTTTGGCATGGCAGTAAAACCCCATGTACATCTCTGTTCCCATAGCATCAATACGAGCATAGGTAGCCTAATTTTAATTTTAGACCCGAAAATTCCTTCTATAAAAAGTGCCCTTTCTCTCATCAATCTCATTTTTTGCGGTTAGCTTTAGCATGTTACTTCTCGTCAAATTTCGTCCATTACTCTTATAGATCTTAAGTTATGAATATTTGTTAATAGTGGTCGTGGCAGTCAATGTAAATCGCCACATATTGCATTGCTTAGTAGGACACACATAATTACCAAATTGCGTCACTATTGCATCAATTGCACCGATGTTATACCCATTTTGAAAACGGTGACAAAATTTCCATATGTGGGAGGTAGGCGTGATTTTTGTCCAAACGCACAAATAGCAATATGGTCCTGTATATTTATCCAGACTATATTTTTCATTAAGATAGCTCTAACGGGGTAGAACAAACGTGGCCTCAGACGGACAGACAAAATTAAAAGCGTTCAAGAAGTTCTGATCATATCTTTGTCCATACCTACCATGTCTCCTTACGCTTTTTAAAGGTAAAACGGTTTAAAAACGAAATTGTGGCAATGGAGAGATGCATGAGAGTTAATTAAGATAGACAACAATGCTCTGCTGCGAGATGCTTTTTAGATGGGCACATAATTTGTGGGCCACCACCAATAAATGTAATTTTAATTTTAATTATTTATTTATTTGAAATAAATTAAAAATATATAATAAAAGAAACCCACTATAAACATATATGTGTGGATGTGGTAAACAATTTAAATTAAAAAAATTTTATCGATATATTTTATATATCTATATATATCTGAATGTTTACGTATTTATGACGAAATCAGAACTTTCGAGAACCAAAAACATTTAAACTGCCGTTTTGGTATTCAGTATTGCAGGAGTAGTCCTTTTCCGTGGCGGTGTTGCTTGACAACCCACCATCATATCATATCTCGCAGCTGTTTCAGGAGTCAGGATTAAAGCACACACATTTACAAAACTGGAGCTGGAAAGTAAAATTTTTCAGTCTGACTAATTGGATCATCTGGTTGATAATTTATCTGCGCTGTCACCATAGTTTAAAACATCAGATCTCAATTTAGTTCAACTAGTGTCCCAAAGCAATGATGGAACACAAACACTTCGTTTTAACTTTTGCACTTCCGTCACTCGCTAATAACTCTATAATAATAAATAAAGTAAAATAAACAAATTTTTTATCCGAATGCATTCGGTTTATTTACTGGATGCATCTCCTTCACATCCATACGTAAAGAAAATGTGCCACGTGTTATAACAAAACCCTCAATGTATAATAAATAAGCGTTCCGTTGTATTTTCGCGAAAATCTTAGACATGCTGGAAGATTTGTATGGTATCAGAAATATACAAACATTGCCACGGCGACTTCTAAATCAGTTAAAAAATAACAATTGTAAATCATTCTCAATACTGACTTAATCAAAACTTACATTAATGAGGAATTTTCGAATTCAGTCTCCATAAATAGTGATAACTTATACATTGGGTCTGAACGATGCCTGATGGTAGATATAGTTTGCTTCATCTTGATTTTAAGAGCATACACGCTATCGTCTTTAGTGCCCAGTTCTTCTGGCGACCCAATGAGTATAAGTCGACCTTCTGAAAGTAAAGCGAGTCGGCTGCAGATGTATTTGCATTCGTGGGTGTTTACCGAAGCTACCAATACAGTGTTCCCTCCACTGCGCAATATGTTAATTATGTTCCACACCAAACGCTTGCCAGCCAAATCCAATCGTAAGGTTGGTTCATCTAAAAATACCACAGCTGGATTTCCCATTATGGCAATTGCGCAACTCACACGCCTCTTTATGCCAGTGGTACAAACGCTCAAATTCTTGCGGTAGTAGGATAAAAATCCAAGAACTTTTGCTAAACTTTCACATACGATGTTCACATCACTTTTAGCTATACCCCGGAGTAGACAGAATATCATCAAAATCTCACTGACTGTATAATCGGAGAGTATGTCATCATCTTGGGGGCAATAACCGATGTTTTTATACATTTCAAAGAGATTATTTTTAAGGTTGATTTGTTTTACAAAAATCCGTCCAAAACTCATGTCGTAATCACCGGAAAGTATTTTTAATATGGTCGATTTTCCAACACCATTGGCACTTATAAGGCCAAAACATTCGGAACTGTAATGATGAGAGATGAATAAACAGTAATACGTAAATGCATATTGTTTCAGAATACCGTTCGACTACTAAATACAATCTTTTGAGTACTGTCGTCTTGTTCCAATATTTTCCAACGTGCTCGAAAATGATTGCTTTATCTGCGAATTCGCGTGGACGCAATGAAATTAGTTTCAATTGTTCTTGCATAACACCATCTTCTAGTTTACTATTGGAATTATCTTTATGTCGAGCCTCATGCTCTTCATAGGCGCTGTCACTGTTTTTCAAAATTGAATGTTTTAATTAATTGTTTAGTTTAATAGCAAACATTCTGAGCATTTACTCCTTATCATCTGGAATGGTTTTGCACGAGCGCCAAATATTATGAGTCTCGAATAAGCCGAGAAGAATCCAACTGACGACTGCAATTATAATCATACACAGCACATCCGATTTTATACCATATTCCCAGTCCCATAAGGAGACATCACCTGAAACCAGCTCACTCTTGAACTGCACACACTAAGATGCACTCATAATATACTTACTGCAACAATTGGGAGTAACGAGACAGTTTTCCAAAGCTTTTGATATCAATTTCACATCTGCGTCTGCACAGACTAGTTTAATGTCGCTTGCTTCATATATGGTACCCAGTGCAGTGCATAAGGAAAACTGTGGAAATATTCGGAAAATCCTTTCAAGGTAAACATTCAAAATTATACCCTCTGTGTAACGGTCTCCCAAAATTGCAATAAAACTTGAATAACTGGCAGCGCCGAAAACATTATATACTGTTATGGCGGCGTAGCCAGTGATAGGATCCCTGCAAAGCGATGACAGCAAATAACTGCAAGAAATTGTACACATGCCCGATATGACCAGCACGAGATAGTACCAGGCTGAAAAGACAATATTTTATAACAGCCTGTATTGAAAAATATTAAAGATAATACCAAATACACTTGGACTCGTAAAGTGCGGATCTTGGAAGGCAGCTATTACAATCAGGATTATGCCGTTCGTTTGCATCACAGTCACTAAATCGTAGAAGAAGGCACTGGTCCAAAAGGTAAAGATGCGCACACCGGATATGAATTGCAGTAGTTTGAATCGTGTCCGTCGTTCATTAATCAGGAATAGTAAGCAAACGGACCAAATTAAGCAACCGCAAAATGACAAATTTATAGCCAAATAAGTTCCGGCACTGACCGAAGATCTCAAGAATGCTGGAAAGTAATTTCTACGGAAGTCCAGGGGTTCGAAAGTGACTTTGATATCTGAGTTCGCATTCGTCAGAGCACTGAAAATATATTAGTAAAAAGTGATTATCTGATTTGTAATACTTTATGATAGCACTTACCGCAACATAGCAGTATGTATCATTTTCAGACTCAGTGGTGCTGAGTGCAGAGGGAAGTTATTGAACCAGGCTATAATTTGGTTTTCTGAGAAAGTCACTCCAACAAGGTAATGGTGATTAGTACGATCCGATAATCTGGCTTGTTGTTCTAGTATATAAGAAGGTACCATTTCGCTACCCGTATTTTCAGTTTTATGGTAGATGTCCAACCAAAATATATGTGAAGCATAATATCGATGGGCTTCTAATATAAATTCACTTGCGTTGGCTCGGTTCTGGATAACACTTACTGATCCGGGATATTGATTCAAACTGTATGTCATCGGTTGAAGTTTATGTTGAAGAAGAACGAGATGTGGCATCATAAAGATGAACGTAGTGATAATAATAGGGGCCAGTATTTGAACACATTTCAGCACCTTGTGATGCATATCATAAAGAAACCTCTTAAGTAGTATTGCTTGAAAGTGGTTAAACCAAAGTTGGAAACCAGTCAACCGTCTATGTACAGTCATAAAACGTAGCTTTTTATACTCATCGCTGTACATTGATTGACCATGCAGAGTATCCACGTAACGTTGGCTTCGGCCGTCAGAGATGTCAATGCTCATTTTGAGAAAAATATCTCCTAGCGAAATATCTGATATTGAGAAACTGATTAAATTCAACGACTCTGCTTTCTCTTGCAATTCATCGAGGATGTCAGGAAATATTTGAATATATTTTTCATCAAGGCTGTAGGAAGCCTGGTTGCTTATGTTTACTTTGGGCGTTAAGTTGGGAATGTGGTTCTGAAGCACTTCCGTTATGTCGGTCGTTTTACAAAGCTTGCCCTTAATACAAACCTGAATTAAAAATAAAATTAATACAGAAATTATTTTTTGGGGAATATTCGTTAACAATTACCAATTTATATCCTCCTCCATAGATTTTCTTGAGAAATAATATGCTGCCATTACACCTTAATTCGCCGTCAGCCAAAATTACAACACGATCTGCGAGAGCTTCCACTTCATTGTTTGAATATGAAGTCATCAGAATTGTTCGATTTTTCTTCTCTTTCAGCAACATTTGGGAAAGTAATTGCTTCGCTGTGGAATCCATTCCACAACTTGGGTCATCAAGAATCACGAATCTACTATCACCAATTAGGGCGCAACAAACTGCCAAATGTTTCTTTTGGCCGGTGGTCAAGTTTTTAGTGAGGGTGCTTTGTTTGGCATTTAATTGCATGGCATCCAAATATTTCTCTACTTCTTTTTCTGCCTCCGTCGTACTGAGACCTTTTAAACGACTAAAGAAATTGAGTTGATCCGCAACCGTGAGATCATCAAAGAGTACTCCCTCGGGCATACATATACCTAAGTTGCCTCTCACATAGAAATTCGAGTGTAAATTGTAGCCATCGATAATTACCTCACCTTTGGTTGGTCTTATTAAACCACTCATCATCGACATTAAGACGGATTTTCCCGAGCCATTGGCTCCCATGAGTACTGTAATTTCATTTTCGTACAAACTGAATGAAATATCTTTGACTACTTCAGTTCCGTGGTATTCTTTTGTTAAATGATCGCTTTGCACTACCAAAGGTGTGGTATTTGTTTCAATTTCAACCACTTTAGTTTTACGATATATATTGCTGCCTGTGTCTGAAAAAGATGAGGGTCGCGTCGATGTATGTCTCCCAAAATAAAAATGAAATCTTTTAGGGATACGAGGAAAGAAATGTTTTTGCTCGGCTATATATAACCAGATGAGGCCATATAATATGCTCAGTCCGTACAGTATCAATATATATACGCCTACAGTCCAATTTTCGTATGTAGTATCTGAGTCCCAAAAGCTATTCCAATGGAATCCATCACTGTTTTGTTCGAACTCAAGCATAATATCGAATGCGAATCCTAAAACTGTGTTAGAGAAAATACACAACGGCAGCCTCCACGAACGTCTCACGCTTATATTGTATTTTGATATCGTATATGGTAAATATGTAATGAACCACATCAATCCACAAACTGCCACAGCAGTTTTTGTACATTTAAAGAATGCGGTGATCATCAAACAGAACGATATACTTGCCGTAATATAAGCAACCAGAAAGAAAAGCAGAACAAAATACGAAGTGTTGGTGATGATCGCATGTCCTTCGTACCAGTGTATCTACAATTGTCCAAATATTCAATTAGTTTGTAAAGAATCAAATAAATACGGGTTGAAACTTACTTTTACTACAATAAGTAAAATCGCGCAGCTGGCAAACATGGTTAGAAATCCAGTGATGAACCAAGACAAATTTTGTAGCCAAATAGGGTAACCTGTTATTTTCAATACTATCATTAGTTTCTCTTCCTTTTCGTAGACCACAGACTTTTTGGAGAAACAAGAAAGTCAATTTATATTAATAAACTGTTGATTTGCTGCTGACGAACAAGAACATTTATTTGGATATTTGATATGTTTAGGAATGAGAGAATTTGGTTTTCATAGAAATCTACGGATTCAAGTAAAGGTCTTAGCAAAAAACTTCAATGAAGCTATATTAACACTAACGAGCTATTTACTAAATTTAGATTAAGTAGTCAACAAATAATTATATTTTATAAATATATATATATATATATATATATATATATATATATATATATATATATATATATATATATATATATATATATAAAGTACGGCAATATTTGAATTACCTTTGTTAAATACAAAATAAGACAGAGGTGTCCTATCATTATCATCAGCGATAAACTTATTTCGATATTATCAGTGAATTGATCATAAATGTGCTCTCGATTGGGGAATTGTTGCAGAAAGACATTTGGCAGTTTAGTATAATTTCCAATGAAACTCATGTACGATGTACTTATGGCGTCTTGCAGGGCAATAAAACCCTCTCGTACGTACCCCACGTAACCACCATCATCATTACTATAAATTCTTAATTCTGTTTTGTCTATGACATCAAAGAGAATGTTAGTTCGCCAGTTTGCTCCTATATACGTGTCGTTATAGATGCGTAGTTCCGTTGGAAAAATGAGAGAGAAAATCAATTGATTTGGATAAATGCCGATTAGATGTAAAGATTCTGTATGTTGTTCCATTGTGATGATTTTGTCATCGAAGCAGACTCCGGCTAGATAGTGATATACCATCATATTCTCCCGCAATTCTTGACAAGATGAGAAACCAATAATTTCAACATTATTTAGACGCACTGAAGCACTAGACATGATATTGTTAAATGCTTCAAATCTATCCGGGGCATACGCCACGATGATGCGAGGAACAAAGACATTGTATGTAAAGCTGTCGAAAACACAAATCGAAAGAGAAATCAATATTTACAGAACAATGACAAATCGAACAAACTTGAAACGAATTGCGTTGATTTTCTCCTTCCGAATCGAAAGTTCGGTCACCAGTGAGTTCCAATAATCGTATGCATTTATTTTATTATATTCTATTTGTTGAATGTCTTCAATCTCAGTCGTAAATCGCATTATCACAAGAACTAAGCAGAAGAATGATGGTGTTAATAATGAAAATACAATCTTACGAGGATTGTTCAACTGGACACTCCCGTTTTTCCACACTAGTAACCCAATTTTGTAGATAAACCCAGTTTCGGTTGCTGGAACGTTTGCCATTTTCGAGATATTCCAATTAAATTCTGGAAAGTTTTATATTTTATATTTTATTATGTGTTAAATGACAGTTCATTACTATTAAATGAATGAGTTAAGAATTTTTTTTGGAGTAAATACGTAAAAGTGGATATTATTTGTATATAGTAAGTAATTCTTACAATATCGTTTGTTTACTATTAAAAATACACTATGGGCACATAATTCCGTGACTTTATATCTCCTCTGCTACTAAGGTTAATATGGTTACATCGAGGAAGTTCCAGTTAGCGACTGTGATCTGAGAAGGATATGAACAACTTGGAGTGTTCTGTTACAGTACACACAAAGCTTTGAATAAGGTTTTCCTATGTCTAAATTATCTTGCTTTTTGTTGCAAGGTTCTGATTTTCCTGGCAAATATACGCCTTGTAGATGCTTAGAAAGCCCTTATGATCTGGCACTAAACAATTACATGAAAAGAAGGTAGGTATCTCAAATGCTAATAAGATCGATAATAGGACCTGGATTGTTGCTGCTGTGAAGAACTTGGCTGTGAACTGAAGCTCAAACTCTCACTCAAGTTAGCAACTGCGCTCTAGCAGTGCAGACAGTGCTGACACAGATAATCCAATCAGGTTCCAGCCACATCGCAGAATGTTAAAGAATATAATTGAGGTTCATGCCGACCATGGATACTGGTTATACTCGCAGTATTAAACATAGCTGAGATTGCAATTACACCATGTCCTTGGATAGTACATATATATTTTGTTTTGTTACACAGTTCCATTAAATATGTTTGCTTCCATTTATTCTGTTACCACGATTCGAAGATCCCTTGAATATCGTCATACGTCATAAGGTGCAATGCGAATTGTGTAATAGATTTGTGGAATCGGAGCAAGCACGTTTTCGTGTCGGGGCCCTTTATAAGTTATTTGTAAAATAAAAATGATTCTACATCCATCTTATTCCATGTTCAAGAAACCAATTGCATTTTTACTATGGAAACATGTTTGCAAATTGGGCACTCGAGAAAGCGCACTCTATACATTCTGTAGGAGAGTGTTTTTGGGTGTGTTTATCTCGCTTGCTCTTTGCTCATCCTCCAGTATTTCGTTGACTATAAAAAGTGTTCCACATATGTAGGTTTGCTGCAGTGCAAGATTTATCGCAATTTATTGGCAATTGCTGTGCATAATATTTACTTTGTGCAGAAGTTATAAAAAAAAAACTGACAAAAAAGAGTAGTACTCTTGGTATATTTTAAGTCATTGGCCGGCTTTGTTGGGCGCTATATTACTCGCACTCGCACACTTCTGTGCATCATTTCAAAACGGGGTGGGGTAACTTAGTCTCTTGGCATTTTGTTCCTCTCACTGTCATTACATCCGTTTGGTGTTTGCCGAAAGTTATCCTTTAAAATAACGTTTTTATTGCATTTTAAACAAACAAGCGACAATAAAAGTCCTTCAAACACAAATAAAGTGTGCGCTCCAACCCCTCGCCAAAGCAAGCAGACTCTTGAAAAATCATTTCCAATTGCGGCTATTGACCAAAAATATTTTATTACTTGGCAAATGTTTATCCATTGGTATGGGTATGGTCTGTGTTTATGTGTGTGTGTGTGTGCGAGTTTGTGTGGGTTTGCGCAGAGGCAGTTTCAAAGTTTTGAGTTTCATTTTGGCTCATTATTGTGTGAACCGGAAACTCATATGAGGATATGCCCATCCGGTTTTTATTGGAGCGAATGTTTGCTATATTTCCATAATGGTCAAAATTGTCCTTTGTCTGCAGCTTTTTTGTTTTTTCTTCTCTTTTTGGTTGTTTGCTTTTAGTTTTAAGTGGGTTTAGAGAAAGTGGGTAATTCGGTCATGAATACGCGAAAATTTATGTGGGCATTTGTCACAAACTCCATGCGAGATAACACTAATGCTAAAAAAAAATAATTTGTGTGTAATACAACGACTATTCACAATGAAGTATGGTCTTTTGTGAACTATAAACGCATGAGTTCTTGGCAGGAGGAGGTGGAAGCAGCTGTTGTGAATGGCAGAAAATATGAAGCCCTGGCAATAGTGCACTGGTACTTACCTATTTGAAATATTCTCCTTTCCTCGCATTACGTTTCGAAAAATGCTATTATACTATAATACTATTAAAATTTGCTGAAAGAACATCAGACTGTCTGATCACGAAGCTATTGATATACATATACTCGTACATATGTCCAAAAGCAGCACCAGCTGATCGTACTACAACATTTCATGTCATGACCTTTTTGCATTTGAAATGCATACTCGTATTTATCCAAGTTACCTTCTAAAAATCATGACTATAGGAATTTGAAAAAAATACATGTATTTTAGAGTGGATTGCATTGTTTTGTGTTTACTTATAAAGATATTCCGATGAAATTCCAAGGATTTCCACTTTGTTTTTATACTAAAAATCCATCGGGTACGCTGTGTAGGTCACGTCGTGCGGATGAATGAAACTGCTCCAACCCGGAAAGTTTTTGATACGATGCCACAAGATCTGCAACGCAGGAGGGGAAGACTACCGCTGAGGTGCAAAGACCAAGTTCAGGAGGACCTGTCTGGACGCGGCATTTCCAACTGGTGTCAGCGTGCGCTTAGCAGAGACGACTGCCGAAGGCTCATTATGCGGAATTGACCCACTAGGGTTGTTCGCCAGCTAAGAAGAAGGAGACTCATTTAGAAGTTGAATGTTAAATCTGTTAAATGATAGTCCAATACTGGTTCTTGAGATGAAATTTGGAATATAAAAAGGATCTTGCCGATCCGACATTTCCCAAAAATTAATTTCATTTGTGGTGAAATTTTGCAATTATCTTCCCAGTAATCCTTGGTCAGTGATATCTTACGCAAGGGGGATTCCCGTATTAATTTTCTTTTCATTTAAATAAAAACCATGTGGCAAGACTGTTTGAACTTGATTATATGAGACGAAGAGCACAGCGAGATTCTGAAACGCTCTCTTAAGTAAATACAAATACAAAAACACACAAACAAAACACGGAAAGGCAGGCGTTGAGAGAGAGAGAGAAATTCTAAGAAAACGATTCACAATAGAACACACAAATTACAATGAATTTCATTCAAGTACAATTCAGTTGGAAACCGCTTTTCTTATTGGAATGTGTGTACTCGTACATGTGCGGCGAACAGCGGATATTTGAAAGGAATGGCGTAAAAATTCGACATTTTCAAGTTATTCAATTTTATTTCAAAAATAAAAAATGATGTGAGAGTTAAATAAAATCAATAAAAAAGTTTCTAAATAAATTTGTGTCTTAGCAATTTAGGGATAATTTACAAAATTAAATAAATGTATTAAATATTTATGGGAAATACAATTGTTGTATTTTTGATTAATTTAAAAATTTACAGTACACAATAGTTATTCTAAAAGTAGCGAATCGTCCTTCTTCTGTCCGATTTTTCTCTACGAAAACAAATTTTATTTATATGTAACCAAATCCATTTATCCTTAAAGTATGGGTTCTATTTTTGGTGCGAGAAATGGTAAACAAGAATGTTCCGATTAAACAAATCATCTGTGGATAACAATTATTTACTGGGAAATCAAGGTATTCTCGTACAATTTGGCAGAATAACTTGTATTATTGTTGTTAATCATAGTAATAACAAATATACATGCAAAGTCCTTGAAACAACACCCACACTCTCCTTTATGATTATTAGTTTTTACCTGCTTTAGCGACACGAATTATTACAATAATTACATTTTTCCATTACATATTTTATATTTTTCCCGTACAAGATATTCATTTTTTGGCATTACTGTTCTAGACCTTGACTTGCCGCTTGAATCAATCGTCTCTTGTTGGTATTCCTGACCTTTCTTTGTTATCTAACACCATCGTGTTCCCTATTTTGAGACGCATGCAGGACATGACCTGTAAATATGGTTTGGTTATGCTCAATTTAAGATTATTTAAATAAATGGTGAATGCATTCTTGCAGTTATTGCAATTGCTTGTTTCAAAAAATAAAAGATACAGAATTCCATTTGTGATCGTTATTACCAGAAAATATATTTTTTTATTTTTATAATATTTCAACACGGAATTTTTTTAATAATAACATCAAAAACTAAAGCAAAAGGATCCTGTATATACACTAAAACAAATAAAAAAGCAAAAAGGACAAAAATATTAATGATAAAAATAGAAACAAAAAAATAAATTAAATAAAAAATAAAAGAAAAGTGCAGAGGACAGCAACAAATTTTTGTTTTTATTACAATTCGCAGTACGACGACATTTTTGGAGCAAAGCTCAGTGCACACTCACTCACACATTGTCACAGCCGCACAGAAGAATATTGAAGCAGCGGAGTAATCGGAAGTGGAGCAGGTCAGTGCATGCTTTCTTTCATTACAGACTTTGTGGTTCATATTTTCGGAGAATGAAGTTTTCCCTTGTTATTGGGTGTACAGGGTCGTGTACACACTTAAGGGGCTGATTGATTGCTTGACACAGTCTTTAAAATCCAAGAATTGGTTTCTGATATCAAATAAATATAGTCATTGGTTCTAATGTTTACCTCGATTCTATTATTATTGCATATCCTGTTGCCTAATTTCATTGATTGATTATTTGCTTGAGGCAAATATATTCTACATTTCTATATACGAGTACACTTACATTGAGTTATAGTCGTATATGAAAATCAATAGATAATAGAATAAATATGTGCATAGGCAGATACCAGTACCATTTTACTTAATCCTCTTATTAATTTATTTTGTATTTTAATTAAATTACTGCACAACTTAAATCTAACATAAATATGAATTAAAGTAGATTTAAAATACAATACAGAAATTAGTTTGTGTTACAAATCAGAGATACCACAGAAATTAGCTTGAGTTTATATCCATATGAGGGTGGCACTTTTGAGAACCTGAATTAAACGCTCTTCAGCTTTATATAAATTCTTACCATATATTATGTCTTTAACTGGAGAGCAGTGAGAAAAAATTTCGAGCCATACGAAGTCTCAACTTATGTATTCAAAAAGCATTGAGTGTACTGACTATTCTCGTTATTGAAACTCCCGATAATTACGTAACCATTGACATTGGCCGCTGTTTAAATTCACGGTGACTAAATCTCAGCACCAAAGTCGCTCCTCAGCTCATTCGATTTGCCATATTTTTATTATTCCATATATTTTGTGAATTCTCATAAAAAATCGAGACAATACTCGTATATTGTAATTTTTTGGACTACACCCATCGGTGAGAATTTTTTAATCTTGAATTCAGTACTCGACTATGAAAAGTTGTACGGTTGGTCACCTTACGCATGCGGCACATGCTGAACTTGAAAAATTATGCAAAACAAAAACAATGAAAACAGCAAGAGAGAAAAACACCTCATAAAAGCGCTGATTGTAAGAGAGAATGAGAGCGTGACAATTTCCAGTAAGGAAAAAGACATGTTTTCCTGTGTGCGGCAAATGAAATACAGATTCCGCATGCCGCCCAGTTCGGTTCAGTTGGAAACGGGCATTCTTATTGGAAAGTATGCAGCTTTGAGAAAAGGAGTTAATCCATGGCGCTGCTAATCGCAAATTTTCTATTGGTTAACGAAATGAACGATTTTTGTTTTAATAATAAAAATATATTCTTATTTTATGTACGTATGAAAGTGGTTTAAAAAATATATATATGAAAATATGAAAGCGAATTTAATCTCCCATTTTCTTTTAATATTAAATTATACGTTAATGCCTCATATGAATTTTTTCAAGTGCATCGTGACGCTTTTCGTTGCGATCGTTGCAAATTGATCGCAAAAAGGGTTGTTGTTGCAACTATTTTTATTAGTTTATTATTTTTTACATTTCCGTAAGTAATATTCGTAGTTTCCAGCAATTGTAAACAATATGTCTAAGCTATATTTTGTGTGAGTCTTTACTCATAAGACTTAATTTCTCGCCCCTCAACGAAAAATATTTTCATTTTTTATTCCAACGTAAGTGTGTGGCTTTATGTACGTGTGATTCTGTGACTTTCCGATTCTAATAATAATCAGCATTAGTAACAAACTACTACATGAAATATATAAATAATAAATACATCTAGGTACTTACATATACAAATATGTGAGTATAGATATACTTGCATACATATCCATATAAGTAAGTGTAGATATACTATAATAGGAGATGCAAAAAGTGCAGTAAACAGTTTTTTTGTGTGTGTTACAATTGGTATTGCGGCGACATTTTTGGAGCAAAGCTCCATCCAGCACACTCACGCGTACATGTACATACACCACCGCACCACCAGCGGAGTAAGTGGAAGTGGAGCAGGCCAGTACATGTACTCTATTCAAATTAAGGTACAAACATATATATTTATTATTTGGAAAATTGTTGTCATAATGCAGTTTTAAGTTAATAGTCATTGGTTTCTGGTCTTACAGGGTGTGAAGACAGATTTTTAAAATTAAGTAATAGTTGTGTGGGATAGTAGAAAGCATTTTTCCGAAATTAACTGAGAAAACAAAAACTTAATACACATAAATGCACCTTTTCCCCCAAAAAAATTAATAATTTCATAATTAGGAAGTAACACAAAGCAGCAGACGGCATTACTATGCTCTAAATGGTAGAAATTTGGACGCTTTGTCATAAGGCGTTCCCAATCATGCAAGAGAATTAGAAATAAATTGTCTATGAATAACATTCAAAACATTTATGATATATGCTATATACTATATATATAGTATATAGTAAATAGCAGTATATAGTAAAATATAGTATATATAGTATATAGTAAATAGCAGTTGTTGCCCACACAAATGGAAATATGATTTGTGTAGTGCCTATGTTTTGGCCACTTTACTTTATTGTAAGGGTCAAAGCATTAACAAATTTCGCATAGTGATCTGTCAAAGTCAAATGTGTCACAAAAATACGAATAAAAATACAAAACTTTTAATTTATTTGTAACATGAATTTGTATTTGCTATACATATTTTAAAGTGAAATAAAATAGAGTGAAGAATTTATTTTGTATAAATTGTTTACCATTTTAAATGGCTTTTATGAAATTCTTTACTCCTCTGAATCTCGATTATTTTGATCACTTGCCTTATTTCTGTTTGCTTATGTTTGATAGTTCACAAGGGAAGTAATTCACCTTGCAACCTCCTTCAATACTAATTTTCTCTAAGCTTTTAATACCTTTACATTCGTGCATTGTGGATGTGAAAAATAGTGTTATAAATTCTTGTCTGAAATCTTCTTGCTTTAAATGTTATCTCCGTATATAATATTCATATAATATTTGTATTGATGTATGCACTTGTGTGAAATATTAATTATAAGTACCCAGTCACCTGGCATTGTGAATAGCATTAAAGCAAAATTGTACACATACATACATACATACGAGAATTTATTTCATTGCGAATAATTTTAAAATCCCATTGTATGTAACTTATACGCCACAGTAGTCATTCTCTTCCCATTACCAAAAAATGGTTGAATGCATTGAAAAGAAACAAAATTAGCAACAAAAAATCAAAAAAGCAATTCTAGTAAAACAAAAGCAAACACAAAACAAACACACAAATTTTAGCAGGCGGCACATGTTGAACTTGAAAATATGCAAAACAAAAACAATGAATACGGCAAGAGAGAAATACCGCATAAAAGCACATGTTGTAAGAGAGAATAAGAGGAGCAAAACAATTTCCAGCAGCGATTAAGAAGAAGAAGACGAACAAGTTTTTCTGCATGCGCTGAACGAAATGAACGAACGAATACGAACGTGTGCGATGTCATTCAGCATTTCGCATGCCGTTGTTTCAGTTTCGGGCTCAGTTTGAAACAGTCATTCTTATTGGAAAGTTCATCGCTGTGGGTTTTATTTTCGGTTAATTGGCGTACGGAGAAACGTAAATTTTGGTTGGGATTTCAATATATGCGTATTTTGTTTTAACTGAATAGTGACTATTAAAAAAGAATAATTAAAAAAAATAAATACAAATTTCGGGCATTTTTCTAACAAATTTATAAGTAATTTTTTAAGGTGTAATTTGAGTTTGTAATTTTTTGCATAAGCGATACTTTCGCTGCATCGTGACAAATGCAAATTGTTTATAACAACTGAGCTGCTGTTGTTTTGTTGTTGTAACTTGTCATTTTTTATTGGTTTAAATTACCTACTCGGGTATTTTTAATGTATGTGTAATTTATGAAGGCTAAATTGCCACAAAATTTACACATTTATAATTTTTTCAATTTATATTTATTTAATATGTAATTCAGTTTTTTATACTATAATGTACTTCAGAATTGTGAATAAAGCACATTTGAATTGTAAAATCTTTTTTTTTATATATTCTATTGTTGCTGTGACGTCATACAGTTTGTCGTCAGTTTCTTCAGTAAATTTTTTTTATTCAAAATATATAGCAAAAAAAGAGAAAACGTGAGCAAAAGAGTCAATAGGATTAAAATAATAAATAAAGTGCAACAACAACAATAACAGCAAATCGCTGTCAGCTAAATTAACAGCAGTGTTGCCAATATAAGGCGCAGTGGAGTGCTACAGTATAAAAGCCAGTGAGATACAAACTTCAAACACAAACACACACAGAAGTGTATAAATTCAACGGTGTTAGTGAAAATAGAACAACAGGTCAGTGAATTGATTTTGCGGGCCTTTTTTTGCTTTGTGTATTTGCATAATTTGTATACATACTATATCAAGTATACGGCTACTATCTTCAACAGATTTCACTAAAAACAATGGTTGAATAAGGCAAAAAAGTCGGATAAGTAAGGGAATCACTTGCCACTACGCCTCTTAGCTAAGCTTACTTAAACCACTAAATTACTGAATCTGTGCCAGGGCTAATAATTCATATGCAAGTGCCAAGGAATACTTAGGTCACTGCGTAAAAGCACACACACACACATCCTCACAGAGGCACAAACATTCATGTATACAAAACGGCAGCAAAAAGTCAAAAAAGTCGCATAAATAAAGGACGCAAAGTATTCAGAGGAAGCTCGTGAGTGTGCATTTTTGTGTCTTTGATAGTGTTGGTGCACTCTGTGTTAATGCAGGGAATGAAAAACGCAACGAAGCGCTTCCAAAGTAACAACAAGAGTGCACAAGGCCGAAGGACACGATGCTGACTTACGTCACAAACAATAGTAAGGAAGGTGCACATACAGATTCTCGCACTCCCCAAAGATGGCAAACCGCAAGGGCATTTTTTGGGCGCGTACACAATGTTCTAGCAACTGCAGTAGTTGATACAGTCATTGTAGTCATAATTGCTGCAATTTCAAGGTTCCTGCAGTTAAAAGGATGCTGCATCTGCACAATTCCTACCTTGTAGCTCGAAGTAAATAAAACAATGCAGATATGACCCCAAATAAATTCAGAATTTATGACATTGCAGCATAAATTAAAGAAAATGTTGGTAGAAACGCATGGATAAAAGTGCCTACGAAGATAATGCTATGCTGAAATTCCCGTTGGCAATTCTTTTCATTCCTTCTTTTGTGTTTTCAAAGAGAATATTTTAAGTTATATCCTCCGAAGGGACGCACTCTATTATATTCATTATAATGGCATCGGAGTAAGACAAGCAACTAATTCCTGAAACTTGCCCCAACAGTGTAAGGAAGCATACAGTGAAGAAATGCAGACAAGTGGAAAGAAATTCCCAAAAGTGTTTGCCTGCACATACTTACAGACATACGAGTGTCAAATGAGTTACTTCTTCCTGTCCGCCATAAAAGATAAAGTGGTCGTATAAAATAAACCCAGTTCACTGAAGGGCAACCCCTATAAATAGTGAAAGATGTGGAGTGGGTTTGATTCTGCCCCCTTGGGGCATTACTTCTGTATTTTACAAGTTGACCACCCCGATGTAACTTTTAATGAGTCATGTTACATAAATGATTTTACTAAGCGATAGAATCTGTTTTCGGCGGTAGCCAATTAAATGTGGTAACTAGTGGCAGCAAATAACTGCAAGTTGTTTGGGTTGAAAGCAGAATCCTTGAAAGATTTCATACAAATTCCGCTTTCCTCTATTTAAGATTACAGTTTACGTATATAACTATGTATGTCACAAGAGAAATTTCTGTCAACTTCAGAGGAAATGCGTCATAATAAGGCTTTAACTCCAACATCAATAGGTTTGGTGCAATATTGTATTGTAACATCCTTATATATTATTATTCTTGATATCACAATCCTTTCCGCTTAATTTAGTTGTATCCATTTGTGTGATAATTTTAGGTTAGTTTATTTTTTAACTACTTGGTAGACGTATTAATATATGCCCTTCAAACGACCTAGTTGTCTTCTAGGTAAACTCTCATTAGTACTTTTTTTATTTTAGCCACAGAAATATAATAATATTCGGCAACTGTTCAACCGATATATGCGTAAAAAAGTGAACAGCTGCTGTTTAGAAATGTTTTACTATACAAAAAGATTTATGTGTATTAATTAACGCTGACTGATTATTGCAAAAAACAAGAATATTCTTAGAATCAATGGAATCCCAATAAACGTGTCGGTTTTATATATATAGATGTATATATACTCGTACACATATATATACCACACACAATATATAAATATACTGTCAGTTAAAAGGCAATCCATTCAAGTTATTCGCGAGGTCTTTCCCCAACAACAAAAACCAGCAAATAATTACAAAAAATCAAATAAAATAAAATGTATACGCAAAAACGAAAATAAAAGACAACAAAAACTGTTTTTTGCTTGTTTCCGTACATTGCCTGTATTATTATGGATTTCAACTTTCAAGTGTAGGCAGAAATTTACAATTAATGTTATTAATTAAATATTATAAAGGATTTAATTCGAGTCAACTTCAATTACATTTGTTAACATAATTTACCGCAGTAATAAGCAGAGATCCACATAAAAAGGATTAGATGAGAACTGAAGGAATACTCAGAAATGATAAGGGCATCATCGCCTTATGTTCATTACTTAGTATAACAAGATATAATCCATCAATAGAGCAAGTAATCGGTTTATATTTTTTATGCACAAACTTTCTTGTAAAAAATTGTTTTGTTCACAACAATTTTTGAGGATATTTTGGTCACAATTACACCACAACTCCATTATACACAGAATGTCTGCTTGTATGCCTCATATTTTATTGCTCATATATTCTTTTATTTTTCCAGCTAAAATTAAATTTTGTGTGTTTGTTCGTTATTTTATTGTTTATAAAGAAGTAAGCCTAATACAACTTCAGACTCACAGAGACTCTACCTGTAAACATTTTCTTGTAGTTTCGGTAAGCAAATTGTTCAATCGTGTTGCTGATTCATTTGTAGTGGATTTTGAGGTTTTCTCTCCACTCATTTGAATTCTTAATTAAAGCTGATGACGAAAAATTATATAATTATATACAAATTACTTTAAATGAATATTTGTATAGGTAGGTAAGAGTGGCCGCCTAGTTTGCCAAAAGCTCACTTGAGCACACATAATGGCATTGAGCATTGTGATACCACGATGTGGCGCCGTTCAAGCACTGACTAAAAAGTTATCTTTCTTGGGATGGTGATAATCAGCGCAAGGACAGCGCCGAATATTTGTATAGATATATAAAATATTATTATTATTATTATTATTATTATTTCTTACGACATAATTAATTATGAGTGCCAGGTGTTGGGGGAATGAGTACTAGCTACAGAGGCTTAAAACTCGAAGAGAAAAACATTTTATAGACAGAAGCATTTTGGAGACCAAGCCCGTGGCAGTATTTTAACCTGCGACCCTCGGGGTGTAAATAAAATATTAATTACGCTTTATTCTTTGAAAATCCTGATTATCATGCTAGAGGAAATAATATTAACTTAATTTAATAAACGTTTAAGATGTTTATTTATATGTGATACAAACAAATTATTACCAAATAATAAAAAAATCACAATTCCACACAGTTAAAGTAAAGGTAAAAATTGGAAAAGAAATTTCCTAATCTTAAATAAAATAATTCTTTATTATTTATTATTAATTCAAATTGAAGTCCGCGTAAGCACCAGTAGCCAGGTGTATTAACCTAAAGTAGAGTAACACATTTTTTATAGCAATTTTATATAGACTTTAAAACTACTTTATAGTAATTTGTTATGTTTAAAAAAAGCAAATATGAATTATGTTCAAATGTCATTCCATTCCATAAAAACGTACAAAAAAGGAAACGAAATTATCAAAACTATTTTTAGTTTGTCTTCAAGCTCCTGAATAACTAATTATGCTTGAGTTTCACAGATTATGAACGCTCCCTTCCTTAATACCACACACTTTGCATTATTATTGCCTTGCTAAGATTTCCAAACGGAATGATACCTGCCAGGTTTATTATAGTTGCAGTTTATTAATAAATCACTTTGAAGTTCTTCCCAAATGGAAATGCATTTTTCAATTATGTCGCCCTTAATCCGAATGCCCCATAAATTGCTCGCAATGTGCCGCTCTTTGAACTTTACACTTTACTTACGTTGTCATAAAGACAATTATTTATGCACCAGTCTCCTCTTCAATTCCAACGCACTGAATCAAATTTCCACCTTTCACCATGTGCATCAAGCGTAAGCCATAAATTAGGAACAAAAATAGGAAAAATGTGTATGGGGTTCTACCAGTGACAATTTAAATAATAGCACACGCCCATCTCGCTAATCCACTAAAGATGCACATATGAGCTGGTGTGGCTGAAAAGGGGGGCTTAAGTTATTTGTAGTGTGCACTTCTGTATAAAATTCATGAATCTTTATTCGGATTTGTTTGCTAGCTTTCAAAAGGTTGTAAATTTGTTAATCTAAGCATTGATTAAGATTGAACTGTTTATGTGATAGGGTCCAGAAGCCTCGTGTACTTGGATTGATTCATGTAATTGGAATGAATAATACAAACTATATTTAGGGATATAAACTATTTTTTTTTGTTCGTCTCAATTGCGTACGCATAATTTTGAGAAATTATTTAAAATAAATTAAAAGTTTCAAGTTGGTATATTTTCACATTCTAGAAGAGTCGGAAATCCATTTCCCTTATTTTTATATTTCTCTTCCCTTCTTCTATTTGAATGTGTCTTAACCATAACTGAAATCATCTGCTATACTATTCAGTGATAGATTTGATTCCCTCCCAAATCTCATATTCTGTTTATTTTAGAAAACATGTTCCAGAAATTTGTTATTTTTTGTGGATATTTAAACATTTTTATTCACAACCATTTAAGCAAACAGAAAAAACCCTTTTTTTCCCCAATGTGAATGCATTTTTGTTTATTTTATGATATTTAATTTAAAAAAATGGAATTTGTGTAGAAAACTGAACAAGCTTTTAGGTCTCAATGAATTTATATAATTAAATTTGTTGTTGATGAATGCGTACGAAATTTGCATACATAACTATATGCACGAGAATGTAGGCTCTGTATATCCACTCAAACTCGCAAATTGCTTTAATAAATTTTGAATGAATTTTTTTGCCGCCAACAATTCCGAACAATTTGAATTATGGATATTTTGTGAAAAATGAAATTGAATTAAAGTCAATGCATATTTTTCTGATGAAGTGAAAAACTGCAGCTGCTCACTCCATTGTTATAGTTGGAGAATGCTCCATGGGTGGGTGGATTCATTATTCAATTGTATGGTAACTTTTCGACTAAATCATCATCAATGGCCACAGCATGTTGCGAATCATCATCATCATCATCTCCATCATCATCTCCATCATCATCCCCATTATCATGGGCAACAAAACTGCAGATAAATGCGCAAATTTATTTTTAATGCGGATATAATTGTTTTCCATACATATATATTATATATATATATATATATATATATATATATATATATATATTATATATATATATATATATATATATATATATCTATATATATATATATATATAGTAGGGCCATTCGTTCATTACTCTTGAGTTGAGTTCTGGAACTGGTTTTGTAAATTTCGCAAAATATGTCACTTTAATTCTTTTTTTGTTTTTTTTAAAGTAATTTTTTGTTAACTTGCTGTTAATTGAGTTTTAACAATAAACTTGCTCATTTGTTCTGCTCCGTTCGTATTGTTGCCTGTTTGTTCACCTTTACTGAACATTGACAGGTGAGTTCCCCATTCTGGCGCTTCCAGTGGTGCCACATTTTTGCAACCTTACACGTTTCTATTTGGGCTTATTACTCACTCATTGGCTTGTTCGTGCTTGCCATTTTTCAAGGTCTGCTTCTTTTCATTTATTCAGTTTCGCCGTTGCCGTTGCCGTCGATACGATCGCGTAATTTCTCATACGCTTTATACACTTTTTGTGCACTTTACTTTGTAGCTTTGTATATCATGAGCTCCATGATAAAATCGTAAAGAGCAGCCGAGAAGAGCAGAGAGTGTGATATAATTACGACCAGAAATAATACAGTAGCGGTCTATTTAAAATTTGAAATAAAACATTTTGTTTTGCACTTAATTGCAGATCATATAGAATTGTATAAAGCACTTTTCAAAGACGCAATTGAATATAAATACATAAATTCCAATTTTTCCCAATGAGTCAACGAGATTGTAACATTTTTCATCATTCACAGTTTAGTCATAGGTCTTATTTCGCTTTCTTTCAGTGAGTATACACAGTTTTTCTTTGGGCCATTTTTAGAATATTTGCTAAGAGTGTGTTCAATAGGGTCAATACACAATGGGGAGAACTGCCAGTTGTCAGCTTTTACAAGTATTTCATCGCATGTATCACAAAACAACCACGGTAGAAACTACTTTTTATGGCATTTCGCGTGGAACTAAGTAGTTAGTTTACCTGTTATCTCAAAAGAGGGTTCTTAGTATTTTTACACTGGTTGATTTGGGTTCGTTTTACCCCCTTTATCTCTGCTGAAGTTTTAGTAGTTTCTAAACCGCCGAGAGCTTGATAAATGTCCAGCATTTCAGATGTATTCGATATCTACTCCCGTCAGTGTAAATTAACGAGGTAAAAGGCTTCCGGAGATTTTCGGTTCACTTTCTGCTTTAATGTCAAATTATTACAAAACGCTGATAGAAAAAAAGGAAGACATTTTATTTGTAAATGTAAACACAAACTACAGTTTTTTTTCTATATTAATTAGCTCAAATTATGCCTTCCCCACAGTTTTGTTTTTGCTTCTTTTTATGGGTTAAAATAGTACTGAGCACAAAGCTCTTTGGGCAGCTCTGACTATGATTTTATATGATTTTCCAACATTTGACAAATTAGACTAAAGCTGAACGAATGATAATTGAGGGCATATTTTGGGAGGCCTGTACCTTTGAATATAATGTACATTGGTATATATACTTCTTCTACGGTTTCAGCCACTCCTTTTCGCTTGTGATGACGTCAGTGTGACCGAAAACTATACCAAAAATTCATTAGCACTGTTGAGTTAATTGATTGAGTTTGTCTTTTTGTGCCGCATTACAAACATTTTTGGTTTCCTCTTCTATCAAAATTTCTACCAAAAATTGAGTTTTCTTTTTCAATTTTTAATTTTAGCAATAAATAGTTAACAGTTTTAATCAAATTATGTAGACATACATATATGTATATATAGTAATTTGAAATATTTATCTGCAAACTACTTGAAGAATATTTCAAGATATTCAAGTATATAGGATGATTCTCACCGTAGTAAATGATGCGTTTCACATATTTCCGTCGCAACCGGGATTTCTCGGTAGATATACAAGTATATTATACAAATTTTTCCAGGAGGTAGGAGATACTTGCTGGGATTTTATAATGTATATTTATTTATTAATATATTATTATTATTTATAATTAAAAAACTAAATTTGCTAGGAATTTCCGTGGTTGCGTGGTTTTGCGTTTATAAATTAGAGGAATTATTTTCAGCTATATCCAGGCTTATATGGGGTGATAAATGGAAGATAGGTTTGAAAGAACTTATTGTGATATAATTTTTGAAAATATGCTCTTATTGAAAGGACGAAGTTAGTACATGGCTAGTTCAAGTGTATTATTTTAAAATCCTATAGAATTATTTAATACGTATAAAATTACAATACTCCGAGTAGCTATCCGCACTATACTATCTCTATATATAAATTTTATACGCAAATTGGAGCTGTAATATCTCTAAAGTTATAGTTTTTAAATAACTCCTTCCATTCGTATCTTTAATTACAACCAGCTCCAGGAAAATCGTCACTCTTAATACGCGGTATTTTCTTAATTGTCATTCCTCAAAGAGAATCTTACAGCTGAGTAAATAGCCTCCGGAATAAAACTAAATATTAATATCTCACGAATCAACTAATTAAATGGGTTAAGTTTTATTATATAAATAAAGTCGTTTTTCCATAACCCGGATAGGATTATTTAATTATCAACTTTACTTCTTTTGATATTTACTTGAATTTCTTAAAATATTTAAGATGTAAATGTGATGTTTTAATTGCATTTGCTGTTTTAGTCAGTTCCAATTACAATTTATATATCCATGCTAATATAAAGGCATAGAAATGACACACAAATTATTTTCATACAAAACTACAATGTGTCAAATAACGTCATGACTTACTATTCACACACTTCCTCCGCACTATCCACCGGCCAGCTCATAAATGTAATCCCACATAGGCACAATGGCAGCATTAATAGCAAAACAAAGCAGTACACACACAATAATGGAAGCCACTGAAGTGAACCTTTCTTCATACTTGTAGTAGGAGTTTGTGTTCCAAATTCATTTAAAGAGGAAAATTGGTTAAGTGATGTGTCAAAAAAGAAAGCATCTAAGTTGAGATTGAATGCTTCAGCATGAAGTGGGTAGATAGCGATTTTATACAGACACAGCTTCTTATAGAAATACATTTTTTATGACTGCAATTGACAAGTTTATAAAATTTTCTCTCAAATTGGTTATGTAAAATATGGATTTCCGGGTCAAATTACCACCCAATTCTTTCACTGACTCATAGAAAAACATAAGTATATCAATACAAATATTTTATTTTATTGTATTTGAATTAAATTCGCACAAAAAGGCAAAGTGCTTGGTCATGGGTGCCCTCTAATGGAGTTGCTGGCTTTGTGGGTCATATTCAAAAATTGTAAAAAAAAATACGACGAATAGGAGCAAAGAAATGTAATGTGGGCCAAAAAAGGCAAATTTTCTGTTTTGTATTTGGTGCACATTTGCCGCTCAATTACGTAGCTAGAAAAATAAACACGTTTCTGCTTTCTTCCACATTTTTCTTTATATTTATTAATGGTACTGAGTGCATTGCCGACGATTTGTCTGAAACGTTTCACTTGTACAGACGCCGATGAGCTTAAAGCAACATAATGTCGCGTCGGCTGGAAGTTAATTGAAGAACATTTGTTGTGAAAATTATATATAATATATGTTGTTGTAATAATATATAATCCTTCTACGCGTACATTGGCAGAGTAATGGCGAAATTTATTCGTTCTTTAGACCCAGCGTTAATAAATATAAGAAAATGAAAGTTGTATATTTAACTTTGCCTCTGAGTAATATTTAATTTAGCACAACCAAAAAATAATTATATAGCGCTTATGTGGAAGAATGTGACCTTGTTTGGAATAAATAAATATACGTGTTATTCCGTCAGATCTCTAAGCAAGATAAAGAAATTACCTACATACAAAATATAAATGCAGTCAACTGTGAAACTTCAAAATGCAAATTTCACTCAGTAGAATATTTTGCAATTAAAAAATTTCAACAAATAAAAAAGTTGATTTTATTTTGGAAAAATGAAAACAATTCCCAAAAGAATAACAGAATAATAGAAAGTTTAAATTATGAAATATGCATGTTTATAGAAAATTTGTTGAATTTTCGTCATTGTAGAAAAATAGTTCTGAAAATCTACAGGAACGTAAGAAATTCCCATAATGCATGAAGTAATATAAGTAGGAAATCATTCAGAGTAAAGCATAAAAGAAAACTCACACAAAAGATAATATAGTTTATAAATAAATAAAATTGAAAGAAACAAATGAAACGTTTCGAATGCAAATTGAAATAAGACATAATAATTTGAGTAGTGTTTAATAAGGGAAAATTGACTAAATTTAGGGAAGCTTTTGGAGGTTTTTGGGGATTCTTTTGTCACATTTCTATAGAGGCGAGCTCCATGAAACGAAAAGAGCTGTAGATGTTAATTAAATTTTAAATTTTCTTATCTGATAGAAAGGTTTTTAAAAAATTCATAGCCTGTGAAAATCGGTCTTTAATTGTAAATACAGATCGGTATTGGCAATCAAAGAAACACATCATGTCCTGAAAGCTATATACGGTGGTGTTCATCATATTCATCTAAATACCTGGATATATGGTTGAAGCAGTTTACTTATAAAAAATTATTTTAGTTTACTATAAACAGTGTTTATTAAACACATATTAATTATAAACTGCTGAAATCACTCTATTACTATTTATTTGAATGTTCAAATCACCCATTTGTCCCATCACTAGTTTCAATAAGGCAATCTGTAAGTTTGAATTCTTGATGTGCCATTTGCCGTCTGTAAAAATCGATATAAGTTCTGTTTGTTGACCCTAGATTTGTCCGAAGTTACATATTTTCGCAGATTACAAAGTTAGATGCAAAATGCTGTCTTAGTTTAGTGCTGGGTTTGTAATGCAACACTTTAAAGTGAAACATATTGAAATTTCTTTGCCAGCAGAAAGAAGTTAATTTTCAGTGCGATTATACTTACCTCAGTGTAGGACTATACAGGAACACAAGAACGTATGCAGGTTATTATGAACTCTGTGCTCTGGCATTGCTCACTTTCCGGGTGGGGCTCAGACTAAAATACATTCAGCTGAATTTGTTTAACTATTTACCGAGTTGTACGTAAGTGTTCATTTTGTATGTAAATTTGTTATTATTGAAAACTTTTAACTGAAGGGGTTGAATTTATTTGCTATGACTAGAATTAGCTTGCTAGAAGTGCAAGTAATTTGATATGCCGAAACCGCAGGCATTGAGGGTGCTTTGAAGAGAAGTTAACTGGAACGCGCGTGTATTGCCACATTCGTTTGAGTTAAACGAACTTATTGTTACAAAATATAAAAATAGTTTGTTATAAAGCAACCAGGCCTCCAACTTGAAATGTGGGTAGTTTCATAAGCTACTTACAACGAAACGTGTGGATGCATTCTACTGCAACTGAAAACTTCCATGTTAGGTTGTGTGTGTGTATAAATAAATAAAATATGCACCGCTTAACCGCAAAACGTTGTTAGTTGCATGCAACAGTTGCAACATTTAAAATAAAAGTTAATAAAATTACAATTTGCATTTTGTATTGCATATGTTTAGGCTGCAAAACGACATGAGAGCGGCGCCGGTGCTGCACTCGCACTCATGCCACTCGCTGAAGCACTTTTGTGACAAGTACTCGTACTTGCATAACAAAGCGCACGAGTGAGTGAACGAGCCAGCATACCCGCATGAGTCACAAAAGGCTGCGTAAACTTTTTGCATAATTCACGGTACAGCGAATTTGAAAAGCATTTGTTACCTTTTTTCATGAAGCAAGCTTTTAGGCATGCGACCAGGCAAGCATGCAAGCATGCAACTGCGCGACATACCCACTCGCATGTAAAACGAGTTAAAGTAGTCATCAACACGCGCACCAGTGGGCCAAGTGCAGCCGGCGTTAATTATACTCAAGAGGATTGTGTGCAACCGAGGGGCATACTTAGTGCTCCTTGCAGCCGCAGGGAAGAGGAACTCATGTGGCAGTATATGGCTTAAGTTGGAACGTAACGCTGCGCTTTGGGTACAACTTTTAATTTAGCATCGAAAACGTTGTGAGAAGTGGTTTTGCCATTGTGAAATGTTTTTTTGTGTTGGCCAATTGTCGAAATGGCTAATATGCACTTGTGGTAGTCGAAGAAGGTAGCAGTTTGGAATAATTTAGAGGCACTGTCAGTGTTATCCTCCACAAAGGTATGTACTCCCCAAAGAGATGTAAAATTTCTCTTCAGCCAAATGAATATTTTAATGTAGGTAGCATGACTACTGGACTAAGACTGAGAAGCTGATGAGGATAACATTTGGTATCATAAGGACGGTTGCATTTTCCTTGATGCCTGGTTGGGGTTGCTCTGAAAATAAGCTTCTCGAATAAACTATAGTCTAAGATATGGTCGATGCTTTTACTACTTTTCGATTGATTTCGTTTCTAAAGGGAAAAGAAAACTTGGGTTTGGAACTCTCAATTTATTCGCTGAATTATATATCAGAGTTCTCAAGAATGTTTTTAACTTTTTAGAGCCAATGAACTTCAAAATCCATAAAATCTGCTCTACAGGAATTGGTGCCAAATACTAATTTTTACTTTCTGTCATTTTGGTTGTATGCAAGTTAATTTGAGTGTATTTGTGCAGACGAGACTTCGAAGTAGTCTCGTACAGGATCTGTTAAAGATGAAAGCATTAAATCCTTAATTCAATTTATAATATCTTTATTATTTTATGCAGCATTTGTAGAGTTTCTATCCAAGATATAAGTGACACTTTCAGTTAAACATAAACTGCATTTAATGCAATTAAGCTGAATTGCTAGAAACATTCCAAACCAAGCACTATAAGGTCACCAGCTTCATGTCAAGGTGCACTGCAACCCTCAGTCAGAATGAATTAAAAGTAATTGGGAGCAAATGATTATACTCTCAGCGTACACAGAGACACCTGCTCTTTGGCTGGGCAACTTTCTGGATATCCAGGCTAAAGATATGCAACCATAGATACGAGTAAATGCCAGTTCACTGTTGGTGCAAATGACAATGAATGAGAATAGTCAGGGGCAACAGCATTAAACGATTCAGTTTAATTTGTGAAGTGTTTTAAAGAGATTCAACAAAAATTGTCTCAGGTAGCAAAATTGCAAGCCAAATTGCTGAAGTCGAAGGACTCGTTTTCCAAGTGCAAGCAGTGGGGCTGGGCGAGATATGATCCTAGAGGCCACGAGCGAGACAATTGAGATACTTTAAGAAGTCTGTCTTATTCCAGAGATTAGTATTTGGAATTATATTCATAGATATGGTGAAGGATAATAGATTCGTATTTGAGAAGCCATTGAACAGGAACCGGGACCATTGATAAAATGGAAAGGCTCTACGTAGAAAATACCTCAACGAAAATTACCTGGTACTTTGTACAAGCGTGTTCAGTTAAAATGTGATTCACGAACTTCTTTATTGAGACTTTGAAAATGAGAAATTTACAGCGAATAAATCTCCTTCACGATGAGATTACATCTTGTCCGGTTAATCATTCACAAATTGAGAAGTTTATTGCGTAAATCTACTAAAATGATTTGACTCCCTCGTCTTCTAAAACAAACCACATTATATATTGGAGTATAACAAAATTATCCTTACCTCACTCCCTTAAGACATTTTTGTGTGCCTCCTCAATAATATTGGCTTCCTTGAAGTTGCTGCTAGTGAAGTGGGTGGAAGTGTTTTAAGATTTGCTTCATGCCGCGGCTAGAATTGTTTTTGCTTTCATGATTTTCAATACCCCAACAATGAATTCTTCAATACCCAGCAGGGTATCAAGGGAAGGGCAAGCTTTGTTTTTCACACTCAACTCGTTTGGTTTATTATGCCAAAGCATACTGCTTCCAATTCTTACATCTAATCACAAAATGGGGCGTTTCGCCGGATTCAAATTGAATTTTTATTGCCATTGGAATGTCGCAAATCGTATTGTCCTTGTTGCTGCTGCTGTTGTTGCTGTTATTGTTGTTGCCGTTGCTGTTGTTGAACGAACAATAGCTGTAAAAACGCCCATTGCAGTCAAATCGAAATTCATTATTGTGCGCTCGCACGTCATTGGCACACACGCGTGCTGCTCCGCTTAGCATTCTCGAAATTAGTTTTACTGCCAACAGACACTGCGCTTCAGTTGATGGCAATTATTGGCAGTGAATCTTATGCGACATTTAGTTCGATGGATTTAGCTGTGCAATGAGTCTGAGTGGAGAAAATTTCAAATGAAGTACAAGTCCAATTTTGGACTGCAAGGAGCACGACAAGTACAGAGCTGGGTGTAGCCTCAGTAAATTCGATGCGTTTTTACGATGCGATCCTTGAACGCTGTTGCACACATATTTAGATATAGATTTGAAAAATGAGTTTAAAAATCTTGTTGGCTATATACAATTTGAAAATTGTTTGGTGCGTAACCATCGGGATCCAATTAAATTTCGGGAACATAGTCTCATTTTGGACTTTTTGGATTCATTATTTATGGGTTTTTTTAAAAATTTAAATTGTAAACTAGATTTATATATATTGAATAGTTTTGGTGGAATCTAATATTCTCATTATAAATTCATAAAAACTTAAATTTTAAAGACATTTTTTCTTGCAATTGACAACAAATTTCCATATTCCAGTTTCTAAATTGCAAAGCATGGTAAACGAAGCCCAAGTTCCTGTTGCATGTCTGCAACTATGCTGAAAGGTGGCTTTGGACTTTCTTGGCATATTGCTGCACGCCACCAATTGGAGCAAGTGTTTTTGCAGTTTGTGCTGGAAAATTGAGCTTATTGCGGCTTAACATGCAACTGCCTCCCTTCCTTGCTGACTGACTCTTTAAAGAATTTCAAAGAAAAAGTGTTTATACAAGAACTACAGCACCCGGATTGGTGATTTCTGGAAGCTAAAAGAAGTCTGATGATGAGTTCGTTGAAATATTATCATAAAAGAAGTTAAAATTTAAATAGCATTTAAATTGCAGTTCAATGAAATGCAAGGCAATTTCAACTTTTCACATTATGTACTTGATTTTCCGAATATATATTTACTTCTATAAATATTTAAGACGGCTAGTCACATTCTGTAAAACGAAACGAACTAGTGTACCCAGTTCATCGATTTTGACAAATATGCACCCTAAAAGTATGCTGCAGTCTTATGAGCATATGAGATGTTTCCAAATTGTTAGCATGGTTATGAGAAGAAAAGTTAGCCTACTTTAAGGTGGCGTTATTACAGTAAATTATAAAACAACATTGCTTGCTTCTGAACGCGTTCTGCATTTATTCCTCATGCCGCACTCAGCTTCCGCACATATTTCTGCATTTGCTGGCGCGCATTTTGCATTAGCGTCACTTCTATCGCTGTAATTTGCTCTGACACTAACGAGGTTTAAAGCCGTAAATCGCGTAATGCGGGTGTGCTGGCATAGATATTTACTACTTGTTGCTGTTGATGTCCGGACGTGTTAATCTTTTCATGTCAGAGTATGTGAGTGCAATGTCATTCATTCTATTGGGATTTTGCTCATTTCTGGTGCTGGCGAATTCTGTTAAGTGAAATATAATATTGACACATACTGAATTTGTTGTAAGTGAGTACGAATATGAGGACAGTGAGTGGCAAAAGAAAGGTTTCTTGTTGAATTTTTCACACCTTTATAAATCCATCCACTTAGTTTTTATATAATATGTTACTCCAATAATCAGCTCTTTACTAATATTCGTCAATTCCCTCCATAAATTACAAAATTATAGAATAATTCCCAAAAGTTGAAAACACTATTTTTTTTATACAATTTAAAAACTTTTCCATTTTAACTGATTTATTATCTTTGTTTGAGAATGCAATAGTTTCCATCGTTACAAATATATATTTGCATACGTGTGCATACTGAAATGGAAGCAGGCGTGTAACAAAAGGGAAACCAATTTCAGAAATTCCGCTTGGGTCGGAAGTTACATTTTGTTTATTTCTTAAAATTTCTCTTCCTTTTGGCTTTTCGTAAAGCAATAAAATTTCAGAGGCATAACAGCAAACATGCTACAACATACTCGCACAGAAAGGAATATAAGGAACAAGATGTTGTAACAGCGGGCATAAATAATATCAGCTTGTTTTTTGCATACATATTTTAAAAGATTTTTACTTATACACGCCTACAGCAGCAGCAGCAGAACTGTATTAAAGCGTGCAGGCAATAATATATTTCGTACAAAAAGAAACTGTAGAAATATGCTCGCGAATATCACTCTAGGGATTTAATCCATAAACTCGGATTTATTTCCTTTTTTAGAATAAATTGTTATTTTTTTTTGATTTCCTCTTAATCAATAAGTTCGGGAATTCTAATATAGAATGCTACTCCAGCGTTACATATCTCGCATTACAATCAGCACGGCATGTTGTGATGCCATGGGAATAAGCAACAGCAACTTGTTCCACATCATCTCAGTGGTAAGCGTCTGTTGACGGGACACCAAAGAAAATGACAGTTCGCATAGCATCAGTGAATGCAGTTCATGAAGCCAGACTGTGCTGTATGGAGGGGAAATTATTAGCCACTACGAGCCAAACGCATGTGTGCAGATATATTGTGGAAGTCTACTTCCTTCAACTGCGAGTAATCCATTCCGGAGGGAAGTAAACTAAGGCATGCAGCTGAACACAGTACTTATATAAATTGCGGTGGACAGCTGTGGAAATAAGACTCAGTATCAAGACCATGCTTGATCCTCCGATTTTTTGGAGAAGCCTGTTTTCAGTTACGTCCAATTGCTTTTCCACATAATGTGGATATGCTTAAACTTTTAAGTTCCTTGTATTTTATGTTCAAATAAAACAAAAATTCTGCATAAACGGTTCTTCAAACGTTATTAAAATTTAGGATTAAAAGTTGTATTGATATACAGCAGAGTTTATATCGTTCCAGGCACGTGATGCATTAAGCCACAGTTGGAGATCTTGCATTTTTAGCAGTCTACATGAGATAAGTTGTCTTTTGTCTTCTTTTGTTCTGTTATTACAGATACTTCCATTACAATCGGTTTGACCATCATAATTTTATTATAACATCTGGCATATGATTCTAATCAAAATATTAAGGATATTTTATTATGATTATAAGAAAAGTGACGTGAAGCGTCTCCTTTTTTCTCTCACTTTCTGCCTCATCTCTTTTGAAGCCGTATGTTGTCGAATGATGTTGTCGTTGTTGTTGTTAGCTGATGAAAAGCTGGTGTCATGTCATTGGCGCTGTTCTAGAGGCACACTTACGGCACAGGAAGATTGTTGTGCCTTTTACTGCGACAGCTGTCTGACATTTAATTCGTAGTACTACGCAGGCGGGGTAGATCTCTGTAACAACTTCATTGAAATTGGTGATATTACGACTTGAATAAAGCGAGATCAATATGTCCAGTTAAAAAACCAAATTTAATACAAATCTTCAATTTTAATTTAAACAGCTATGAAACATTTCATTAGTCATGGATAGTTGGACTTTGTTTGTGCGAATTGGTACCAAAGTAAATTAAATTAAATAATGTGAACGAGCTGGAAAAATTGCTACCCTATACAGTTTTGTGCCGGAAGCTGAACACTGTTTGCACAAATTCACATTAATTTCCATTGAACTGAACGAACTGTCTGTCGCTTCAATTAAAGCGCGTCCTTCAGCACCATTGCTAGAGAGTGTCCTGTGGAGTGCATTGTAAGCTTGTGTATTTATTCCAGTTCATTGGTACTTCATTTAAACTCATTTTTCGTTGCATTACAATTCATTGAATCGCATTGAATTGAAAATTCAAATAAATTTGTGTGGGCTCTTCACATGCGGGCCCTCAATGTCGTCGGACATGAAAAACGATTTTTTATTTGTCCACTTTTTGGCGGCTATTCAACATTGTAGAGTAGGCTTTTGAAATGCGCATTAAATCAGAAATGCCACTGTCGGGGATGTGGTGCGGTTGGTATATTTACGATGGCTTGTACGCAAACATAAATACGAGCAATAAATTTGCCGCCTTTCCGTGCTGCTTGTTGCAATTTGTGACAAATTTTTTGTTTGTTTTTGGTTTAATTAATTGGTTTTTCGCAAACTCCCTTACTAAAATTCATTCAATCGCATTTTGTTTAAGTATTTTCTTAATTGTAATTACCGTACATCAAATTTAGTTTCTTTCAACCAAAGCTACTTGTTTTTGACTTTTCAGTTTCTGCACTTCTGTAAACATTTCCTGCATCTTAATTAGCTCATTGCATTTTCTACGCCTGTTCGTCACATTCTTCCCTTACCCGTCTCCAGTTTATATCTTGTCAGTGGCATGCTCTCAGTTGTTCGTGCAAATTTATGGCAACCAAAAAGTCACACACTGACACTTCCGTTCCTGTGTTGCGACAAAGGTCCGCTCTGTTCGTCCGTGTGTTGACTGGGTTATTGCTATTATTCCTCCAGTTGTTTGTCGGCGCATGAGTGCAAAATTTGTGCTCCATTCTTGCAAATTATAAATTTCCAAAAAATATTACGTTTACATGTCGCTGTCTCCACACTGGCCTGGCCACATGTGTCCTTTGTAAGTCGGTCTCAGTGCACAGCATGGATCCTCCAGGAAGAAAGGAATTATTTATTCATCCTTCATTATTTGCAGTCTCCTGTCGATATCTTTGTTTGTTTTTAATTTTTCTGTTCTGCTTGGCCTTATTTAGTGTTGGCCTTTTCCATATACTCGTAGTTTAATATTTTTTTCCGTTAATTGTAAAATATTTTTTTTTTTATATTCTGTGGAAAAATATTCATTGTGAAAATATTCGAATGTTATTGCTGACATATTTTTTAATAATTACTTATTACATAAATTCTTCTGGATGGAAACGAAGGACTTTCCCATAATTTAGTGTCATACGCCGTTTGATATCGAACTGGTTTCCACCCACTCCTTTTAGATATCTCTAGAGACAGCTATAAATCTACAAGTCTACAGATTGAGTTTCAGGAGTAGCACAGCCGCATCCTATTTTTCCTTATTATAAAAATTTGGACTGATATTTTGTTCGTGAGCGACTGTGATCAATAGATCTCTTGTGCCATATGTAACTTATACATCGCTGTTTAATCCAATAATGGCCAATGACCTTACCGAAAGGCATATTTTAGCCAGTCACCCCGAGCTGCTTATATCAAATTTGGTATTGGTAATATATATATCCTTTATTCCGTTAAATCAAGAATAACTCCTGAACACTTCAGAGGAAGTAATGTGAAAATGCTTTTAATGGAATACTTAACCAGTCACTTTACACATTATCACTTTATGCGGCATATTCAAGGGACAACTGGTGCTGAAATTATGGCGATTACATATTGAAACAGCAACAAGATAATAATGAATTATATGAGAGCATAATTGCGTTGGGACACAGCAGCGTTAAATCCCAACACAGCTGAAAAATAATTCATTTTTTGTCTTACATTAAACCATTTAAAAGAGTATTTTTTATTGCTTCCAAAGCGCTCGCTATGATGGAGTCAATGCCCTCATTTGTTGGCATCAATTTGTGCATTTTAATTGTCGCAACTCATGCGTTGATTTTACGCCAACACAACGAAAACTGGTGAAATTTTCATTTTAAATTGCATGAATTGCCTCTTCGTTATATCCCAATTGGGAATGCGTTACTTTCTTGTAGGCGTATTTATATAAACACCCACATACTTACACTACCAATTTCTGCAATTGATGCCATTCCGTTGTGTACGAAGGATTGCATTCATTATAATAAACTTGAGCTCTTCAAGGGTTGCTGGCATGCACGAGTATGGCGAGTGAGTTTAATTGCTGGAGCCTATTCTCTGTGTTGAAGTAATCGAAGTGCCTGAACTGTGGTAGCTGTAAATTGATTGATCGATATTTGAATTACTGAGCTACAGGAGTGAAAGGTTTTGGCGCTGTTTAAAAATTCTAATAGTTGGGGATGAGGTCAGTACATGCACCGAAAGGGATAGAAATAAAATGATATGTTGATTGACTTCGATTGTGATATACAGCTTAAATGCTTCTCCAATTGTACTTCAGTTTTTGTGGAAACAATTTTATCATGTTTATTTTCCGCTTTGTAGATGATAGATTAAGTTTTTACGAAGGGGAGCGTAAAGTAAATAGTTTTGTTGTAACTCTTTTATAACGAAAAGAAGAAGTAGAATGGATTCCTAAATATCAAAATGGGTAGCTACAAATAAATCAATTTTAATGGGTGCATTTTTGCAGCCACATTGATTGTAGAGTTCAAAATTATTCTAACTGACATGCTTTTTCCTTTTAAATAATTCAAATTAATTGTGTAATGTAATAATTATGCTAGATCCTCAGTTGATCGCAATCTTAACTCACATTTGATGAGTCTCGTGGCTTCGTTAGAATATTTCATTCTTTGTACATAAAATCTTCCATAAAGACAGGCAAAAGTTACTGAATTTACTTCTAATTATCAAAATATATGACTAAAATATCGTCGTTATAGAGTTTAAAAAATGTGTCCCAGCTATTGGAGAAACCTTGAAGCATATACAACCAGACTTTATCATGTTCCCAATTCGTTTTGTATTCATTCGAAGACAAGAAAAGCTGCCTTTGATCTTTTACTATACACGCCTCTGAGTGTTTGAATAGTTATTTGACAAAAAGATTTATATTTTTTTAAATATGTTGTTTTGCCATAAATGACGCAGCTTGACTCTGCAGCTCTCGGCAATATTGTTCACTATGACAGTTTCCAACGCATGTGTGTCATGTGGGAGGACAAAATTCCCCAGCCGTTTATGACGCATCTCATAAGATTCACATTTATTTATTTATTACACGAATATGAGTCTATTTTTATCGCTTTCACGTGGTAAAAGGCGAGCAAAGACGAAAGTGTTTTTCTTCCAATACTACAAAAATTAAATTGTAGTTCCACACAATCAACTTCTCAATGCTTTTGACAGCTAATTTCTGCCGAATAGCGCAGAGACTTAATGGATTAGTCTCTTATAAAGCGTTTTATTTCTTACTGCTACTTCCCTCAAAGTTGGAGAAATGCGCTTATGATGGAGTATGTGGAGCTTCAGTTGAAGACACGTAACTAATCCAGCGGAATTAATAGGCGTTTGCAATGAAACATTTACGATACGGATTTTGCTAAGCATAAATGACTTATTTATAAAATTAGTTTTTCAGTGGTAAGTGATTTTTAAATTTTGTGCACTTTAGGAGTGAATATAATAAAATTATGTTCACGTTCCTTTGCTCATTGTAGTAATTGTGGGTCCCAAATATTTTTATTTACTTATCGGCTCATTGCGCCATATTGAGTATAGGCGTCCAGTTAAAGCATCTGTCAATATATCGCTGAGTGGAATACTTTCCAAAAACCAATTGCAAAGGAATTTTCTCAACAAATGCCGTCAGCAATTTCAGTCTTTTCCTTCACAGTGAATGTATTTTGTAAATTATTCCACTTGCAAACCTATAAAGCTCTTCGTCCTGTCGAGCTATTTTGTTTCATGAATTCCAATTTAATTTTGTTCACATGGTTGTAGTTATGAATCCACATTTAAAACTCTTTCAGCAAGGTGTCAACATTGGGATTTACATTTTACTTGTCCCACTTCAAATTAATTCCAACGACTCCAAGATTGAATCAGTCGCAGGAGACGTTATTATAAAACTGTGAGGACCAGTTTTGTTGTAAATAACAATTCCATTGTATGTTTGGCAAGAGCAAAAACAAAGGCAATAAACATCTACATACGCATTGCTGCAGAATTTCTCTTTGCTCCTCTTGTTGCAGGAGCTAACCATGCCACACGCATGACCGCTTCCGTACGTGCTACGTTTGCTTGTGTGGCCGCAAGAACGATGCCAGAGCATTTAAAGCTGTGAATTGTGGGTTAATATGAGGTCAGAAACTCTGCAGGACGTTCCACTGGGAAGAGTGGTACATTTATTTGCAGTGTGGGACTGGGAGCATTAAAGTAAGCTTCACGGACACTATGGAAAAGTGGTGTCCATGAAACTTTTTGGTGATTGCAATTGCATTAAATTAATGGGGTCAATTAAGGCGATTACAATCAGCCGGAAAATTAGTTTTTAACAGAAGGAGTAAAAAATATATCTTTAAAGTTGATTGCGTTGCGAAGAAGAACAAAGAAAAGTAGGCAAAGGCATTGGAAAATTTATAGCTATATTAGGGAAATTTTCTGTTGTTTATGACTGCTTTATTTCTTCCTTAAAGATAATTGTAGATCATAATAAAGTTCAAATTTCCCTCCTCTCGCTTATATTTCATAACAATACACAAAATTTCAAGATTTTTCTTTCATGCAAACTTTCAATGGCAAATATTGACATCGTTTTATTAAAATTCATAAATCCACATTTATAAGCAACGCCACATCTGATTCTGATCCATATTCATTTGTTTGGAATGGTCTGCAGAGCCTTACCATGGTCGATGCGGTTGGTGTGTTCGTTTCTAATTCATTTTATAGAAAACTGGAAGCATACATTTTGAGAGAATATGAAATGAGCTATGAAATATTGTTTCTAGAATTCTACGGAAAACGATTGCAGATGGTGCAACAATATTTAAAATTCATAGCAGAACAATTGGTCCAAATGAATTTTCGGAACTTAAGTGAAATGTTCTTGAACAGTTCTCTGATTGGAGAAAATATAAAAGAAATTTCACCACTCAACGAAACAAAAGAAGAACTATTTGTGTGACGTATTTGTAAGATGGTAGTCCAGCTGAGTTTTTACAATAAAATGAGTCATTCTCTTCCCAAGTTCCGTTAGTTTCGGGATTAGTTGACAATTCCTTTTGATGATTTCTGTGATTTTACAAGCTTAATAAAATTTTCTCTCTCGCTGCTGGCTTCGATTTACGGATTGAAACAATTTCTCAGAAAGTCAGCATTTTGATACAAGAAATTCCTTTATATGTGCGTACATTTTCGAAGTGTAGTATGGTTGAACTGTTCCGTTCTACAAGTGTCGCTCAAATCTACAAGTATTTACAATCCATGATTCGTCTAGTTAGATTATATTATTTCTATTCGTATAGTTGGTTGAATCAGGTTTTTTTTTTTACTATTTTATAGATTTTTATAACTCATTCGATTAATTTTTATAACTCAGGATTAACTTGTGTTTATTTCTGGAACCGTTTGAATTTTCACGTTTGCGGTTGATCTATTAATTTTATAATTATTATTATTATTTTGTCGTACACCATAATTAATTATGTCTGCAAGGGGTTACTAGTAACTTAGCCTTTCGACCCCCAAAGAAAAATATTGGAATATAAGCATTTTCTGACAGGATTCGAACCTGTGACCTCCAAGTGTGACTGTAGCAGGTTTACCACTCGATTACAAAGTGTGGTTCATTATCCTTGCAGTGCTGGCTGCCTAACGGCACATGTAGGCCGACAACGGCCCTTTGTGGTCCTCATCATCCTTACGAAGCAGCACATTATCCCAATACACACACACATTCATTAAGGAATATCTGTAAACTGCAAAGCTCAACAGAACCAAAATTTATAATTTATAATATTGCGGTGTATGAACGTCTGACTATTCCTTCAACGGTGTAGAAAAAAGCAATTAAGCACACTGCGGCCAACCCTAAATGATTTATTAAGATAATTTGCTTCCCACCATAAACCCAGGCTATTTCCTTGCAAGAAGGAGTCGGCAAAAATTGAGGTTTAGTGCTGCACTTTCATGCAATCACATGCTCGTATCTTTCAACCAACTCTGATTCGTCCAAACTGCATTCAATTTTAATTAAATTTTTTAAATTGCAAGAAATTAAAAGCGATCGGAAATACATTGTTCTCAGTAATTTGTGAATTATGTGGTGATTTTTATTTGGAGGAGAATATGACTATTTTTATGACAATATTAAAGCTGTTGTTAAGACCAGTGAGGGAGATGAACAAATAGTGAGAAACCAAATGCCTTGGCAGCTAGTGCTCCCTTTTTTTTATGTATAATCATTATTTATAATTATTGTGCAAATAATAAATAAATAAATATTGTACAAATGATAAATAAATACATAACAATTAAGCTAAAATTTTTTTATAATACTCAAGCCAGTGAAATTCGTAAATTATGGTTACCCAAAATGCAGAAGTCATTCATCACATGCAATATTTCATCATTTCATTTCAAATTATTCCAGTCAATTGTAACTCTTTCCCTCCTATCAACTACTTCACGTATTTGCGCCACATTTTTTATATCCACTCTCGGCAGCTATTATAGAAGAAAGAAAAATGTTCAACTCACTTTTCGTGCGGAAGCACTTACGTGTTACACACTAGTAACTAGTTCAAGTAATTGCAAAACTCCTTTAATTGTTCCATGCCAACGCCTCAACTACCTAGAACACTTCTACTCATGCACACACACATAAAAACTCACTTTGATTATGGGAAAAATTGCACTTACCCCAACTTATTCAAATTGAAATTGGCACAAGTGCTGCTGAAGTTGCTAACGATTTTCCCCACAAAGGAAGACAATGCAGAATCGAATGTAGAAGCTGTATTTGTATGGCACCTCGTATTAGAGTCAAGCAGTTAGACTTATGAAATACTTATAACCAACACATCGAATGCATTTGTGCGGGTTTTTGTCGCAGTTAGCAAAAGCGTTAGCAAATACAACAACTATGGAAATGGAAGAACTTTCTCCTTTAAAGAATAAACCCCTTGTTATTCAATTTGGGAGTACCTGCAATATTTGTCTCAACAAAATAGTAAAGAATGTTGGGGTAATTTCATGGAACATGAAAACACAGTAGAACAGTTCGTAATTTTTACTTTCAACGTTATGCAAACTAAATATTCAATTGGAATTAAAGCTTTAAAATCAGGTTTAGTGTATATTCTCTAAATTGTACAGATCCAAACTGACCTGCTGATGAATGTACATAAAAATATGTGTTTCGGAATACTGTACATATAAAAGTCAAAATGCAATTGAAAACAATATTTGAATTACACCGGACGGGATTCTAGAGTGGATAAAAATTTCCATTATATACACAATTTTTATTTCCTATGCTGTACAGTTGATAGAAATATTCTTTTGTATAATGAAAGCAAGTCTGTTCTTTTGGGGCACTTTTGGTGTATTTTAAAAAAGCTCCGTACTCCCAATCTTCGCTTTTCCAATTAAAATGCCAGTTTGTGGTTTTCTACATACAAGCAGTAAATTGCATCTAATTTTTGTTGAAGTTTGCATCTGATCCTGCGGGATTTGATTTGTTATTCTGAATGGTTTATTAGTAGTGAAGTTGTTGTGGCTGTATAAAGCTACCAATTGAGTACCGAGAGTGTTCTGACAACATGATTTGTCAGCAAAGAAAGAGAAAAAAATTAAACAAATTTTAAAAATTAAGCAAATACTAGTGTCAAAAAAACAAACAAGTTTTTGGAATTCTTTTCATGAACATCATAGAAATAGGTTAATTGCAGGAATAAATATGAAAAGTTAAAATTTAAATAGCGCTGTCATTGGTGGTCACAGACACAAGAATTAGGCAGCAATTTCTTGAATTTTTTTTGGCAATTATCCAACTAAAAATCAATACTGGCAGCAAGTATTTGCCAAAAGTATGCAGAACAAGTCAATGTCGTGCAGTTGTCACTGCACTGAACTGAAGGAAAGAGGAGTGGAAAAAAGACAACACAGAAATTAAACATCCACAAAAGGCCGTCACACTTCCCATACGTGGTTGTTCTCTGTGTCCTTCAATTTGTTCAGTGACTTCTGTTTAATGTTGTGAAAAAGCCTTGGTGTGCACTCAGTGTGTTCATCTTTTGCTTTTAAAATTTGAAAGAAAAGTCACTGACTTGACAGGAATATGTATGAAGTTAGTGACTGCACCATCATATCCTTCAATCTTCTTTACAATCAATAAACTAAGCTGTGGGTCCTTGAAATATCAACAATTCTAACATACTTTTAAGAATTTCTCAATATCCCGGAAAGTTCCTTTCAAATACAAAGAAACTTAATAATTATTTGTGAACTTTCTCGAAGCAAGCATCCTTGCAAAACTTTTTTGAGAGCATCATTCAAGTCCACCTTTGAACTCGTACATATTGACATACTTTCGAGTAGTTTAATACTCTCTGTTAACAGAACTTAAAAGTTCGAATTTATTTTAGCAGATTTTCACGGTACTTTCATTGTAGTGTGCGATTTACTACCACTGCGTAATTTATGTGCAACTTAAAACTCCATAAATTTCGTTGTTTGAGCTGAAGTTGTTACCTCTTTTCTACTCAGTACCTTCCTTTTTGTTTCCGCTTAAAATTTCAACAAACTATAACAATGAAGCCGCAAGTTGTGTTGTTCCCCTTTTGAAAATGTTTCTGCACCCACTTTAAAGTGCGCCTTTCTTGGTTTGGGTCTCCCAGGAAAATGTTACAAAACCGCGACCAAATACTCTTAGCAAACCAACTGGCAATGACACATGCGCGCAGATTTGTGAAATAACAGCGGAAGCGTCATCAAAAGTTATAATTGGCTGAGCGTGTGCGCGTGATGAAGTGGCGGAAGAATTTGTCTTCAGACTTCACAACATCAAGTGTTGTAGATGGCAGCGGAAATGTGAGGGACATTTGTAAGCAGCCTGTGCGAATTGTTGATGATACTACGAGTATCACAAGTTCAACTTGCAGAGCACGAGCATATCACTGCTTGAAGTCTTATACTCCAGCATGACAGGAAAGAAATGCGGTAAAATATATGTAGAAACTATAACGTTGTAGTGGCGATAACGATTTGTAGGCCATATGCATAAATTCTTAGTTAATTTAAATTCGATTTTTTTAAATTTTATTTAAGTGATTTTCATCTTATACCATTAAAAACGCTGTACTTTAAATGCACAAACATTGGAAATGCAGCTTGAGTCCAGAAGTTTCAGAATGATTATTAGAAATACGTCATGCACGCATTAATCTTTGGAAAGAAATTGAACTCACTATTTAAGCAAAGTGCAATTTCAACTCGTTTTCCATTGTAAACCTTTACTTTATTTACCCTGCATATTGTTATTGAAAATTCACTTCATATAATTCCCCATTCGTTGGTTTCTTATTGTGAATTGTGTGCTAGTGCGATAGTGGAACGTTTACTACGGGCAATGAAATGGCTATAATTACCTTAGAGTAATGCTGTCTGCTTCATGGAGGAGGCACTGGAGTTTATGTGGCACATGTACTCTATAACATAGCACGAGAACTGATTGGATAGTAATTGAAATGGCGGATTGGCATAGAGTAAGGGTAAAATCAATAAATTAAACATAATAAAAAATTTTGTTATATAAAGGGTTTTTTAGGTTTCTAGGAGTTTTAGGCAATACAGACTGATGTGAATGTGAATTACAAAACCAGTTTTAAGAAAAGTAGAGTTTAGCATTTTACAAGTTTCAATCAAACAATTTGTCCCACTTAACTATCATTAAAGCGATCATAACAAGTTTTACACATACCCTAAAATTTAAATGCAAGATTTCAGTGTATACTCGTATGTGGGGACTTGAACAGTTATTCTTGATCACATTTATTTTGTTTACTTAAGATTCCTTGGCTTGGTGTGTTATGAGTAGCTAAATTTAATGAACTTAATTGAATCACTTTTATATACTGAATACTTTTTCCCACTTCTGGTTTACCACTACTGAATGTTTCTCTGGCTGTGCCAATCATCATACAAAGCAAATGAAATTAAGTAGTGCCCATTGGATATCTTTTACATTGTATTAACATTTTATTCAGGATATTTGTTGTAAGAAAATAGGGTAAGAAGCAAGCTAATAAATGAGACGTAGTCGTAATGAAATAAGACAGAATGCAAAATAATTTTTTGCTGCTTGAGTCCAATTCGCCTAAGAACTTTTCGACTTTTATTTACAAACCTTTTGTTACTGATAGAATTTTAATTTAACTTGCACTAAAAAATCCATCACTGGGCAAGTTGTGGAAACTTTTCGGTACTGCAGGTTGGCATCTTAAATGAGCTGTTTGTTCAGTGTCAGAGGAGAAAGTGATAAGGCAATAGGATTATGTCTGGCATTTTACTATGAAATGAGCGGTTGATTTAAGGTGAAAGTTGGGAAGTGCTGCCGCAACAGTTTCTTAAGATAAGACGTGCGAAGAAGTAGCGAAAAAGCGGATTTGTCTTACAAACCACATTTGCCACTTGTTTTTTTAGAGGAGTTGGTGCTTTCTTTTGAGAGAAACTGTTGAAGGAGTTTATTTATATACAAATATTTTCTTCAAATAAACTAAATGAAATGTCAATTGATTTTCCACAATTTTATGTTAGCATATTTTAAATATTTTTGACTCATATTTTAATTAAAGATACGTTCTATTTTTTCTTTACAGGTGCGTTTCAACTGCACAATAGTCCGTATGCTTTTATTTGGTTATTAAAAGGTAAATTCAATATACGAGTATTTATATAATTAGAAAAACCCATTTGCCAATTTAAGAGTGCTCATATAAAATTTATTCCTGACATTAATTGACAAAACCGGAACCACTAAACCGTTCAGATACACAAGGACTATACGTACATAAAGCATAACCACTGCCAAGGACTTGCCTGCATGCAGTATACTCTGTAGACTGTTGAAGAGTGCATGCGTTCAAAACCGCAAATATCCCCAAAGTGTCATTGAGGAATTTTATACATTTGGTGCAGTGTGTAAGAAACAGTGGCTGTCCAAAGCTATTTCACGAGTGCAAAGAATGTGCAGACATTGGTGGTTGCTGCACATCCTATTATGTGCATATTTATAAAGTATGAGTACAGATAACAAAAACAGCACTTAAACAGTTCTCTAAGAATACTAAGAATATTTATTCGTAGGAATAAATGAAGTCAAGAAGCTAGTTTGCAGTTTCATATGTGACTCCAGCTGTAAGATTTTGTAGGGATATTTAAATACAGGACTTGTTATGCAATTTCGATTGCTTTTTATAATATGAATCATATGTCCTTGCTTTTTACATGCTAAGAACTCTTCTTGTAGTCTGCCAAATGAATTGCAGTTAATTTTCGTTGCTTCTTCACTTTTTGCTTTCTTGCTGTTGGTATTTGCACCACTGTAAATATCGATTGCACATTATAAACCTTTTGCCAAAAAAGTTCACCTCCAACAATTTTTCAGTGTGTATCCGTATAATAAATTCTTGCTCTGGCTTAGCATGTGTTGCCGCATTGCCCAGGCATTATAACAAAGCCAGTAACTTTTAAGAGTGCAATAAAAGTAGCTCGCCGTATAAATAAACGCACATATGAAGTAGACTCCTAACTTGGTCGCACATAAATATTATCAACGGCCTTACAACTGAAGTTCAAGAACAGGCCAAGTCCGCTGCATTGTAATAAATTTCACTCATATGCGCAAATTATTTACATTCACACAAAGACATCGGAAGGATGTAATAAGTATGAAATATTTGTGGACTTGCAAACTTTTTAATTATTTACAGCAGATTTGTGTTTGCTTTGCTTGAAAGGAAATCTTATGTCAGAATTATGTTTCGAAAACTTTTTTGTGAAAAATTACTCATACGCCCCGAAGCTGGAGTTCATAAGCAAGGTGCACCTTTATTTACGATTGCTTGCTGCAGACTTCAGCATCATAAAAGGTGATAATTTATTTTGTCGGAAGAGGTGCTGCAGGATTTAGTCTCTATATATATAGCTGAACATTTTTATATGAATCGATCGCCGCATATTTCTTTCAAGCTTACGCAATATGAAGGTGTAGTAGGGTGAACCATTCACATTTCATTTAAAATCCTGAGTTCCTCAGAAATTTTATTCATTCTGAATATATTTATAAATACAAATATTCGTTGCCAACTACTGTGGTCTTGTGGTACACAAGTCATGGGGATTTCTGGTTGTAATCCGACCCAAAGCATATTCTCGAAATATTTCCTTCTAACTATTTTTTTCTTCGAGTCGAAGGCCATAATTTAGTAATCATTTTGCCAAACTTTTGCAAATATAATTAATTACCATGTAAGGAAATAACAGTTCTCAGAAATTATAAAAAAAAATAAATAAATAAAAAAACGACGATCTTTTATAGTCATCATTAGTATATAAAGTTGTGAAATGAAGCTTCTCACCGCGTGCCGCTCCTAATAATCCCCGTTAATTATGTTAGAATTTGTTGCTTAGCATCTCCTAATCCGAAAAATTAGATTTATAATGAAAACTGGGCATGTAGTTGCAGCAGCTGGGGAAAAGCGCACACATCTCCCTGAACTAACGAGGCAAGAACGCTGACTGCTGCTGGTAGCACAGCTGGTTACTTAACACACTACACCTGCAGTAAATTTTCCAACAGCAACACTCTCCAAACTCTGCTCGCAGCATAAAATGTTGCTCAACCCGTGAAATTATTGTTGTGTCTGGTGAGAGTGTGGAAAGATTTCGTACTGACGTAATTAGGTTAAAACCAGTAGCACGCCAAAGTTTGTATATGGTTTTTAGAATTTTGGTATTTCGTGTTTTGTTGCATAAATTGCTGTTAATTTATTAGTTGTTTGCTCTCTAATTTTACGGCTTTGGATGTTTGTTTATTGTTTTTCGTTTGCTTCGGTTTGAGGTGTGTGGAAACTTTGCAGATATTTTGCATCACTTATATTAATCCTTAACCAGCTACTCAAGTACATAAAATGAACTGTGTAGTCAAAGGGACTTGAAATAAATCTCTTATTTTGATAGAAATATCTTGGATCAGTACATCTCTACTATACGAGTACATAAAAGTAAACAAACTGGAATATAGTACATTAAAGAGATATCATATTCAAAAATTGATGTAAACAAATCTACTTGGAACAAATTAAATGATTAAGATTGCCAACCGCCAAATTTTTATTTTTTTCTTTGATTTTTTTAACAAAAACATGGGTCCGTCGAATTTGGGCAACCCTGTACACGTAATATGAATATAATGGGAACACAACTATTAAACTAATCTTAGAATTAGAGAATATTTGTACCGCCAAATGCATGTGAGTGTGTTAATCATTATAAAACCACAATATTCGATAAGAAAAATCTTGTGAAAAAGCTTGGCGACAAGATCCAGAAAATTAACTTTGATTCTCATACTGGTTCTTGCGTGAATATAAACTATTTCTAAATCCTTTGAGAATTCTATATATGAGAAAACACAAATAAAGGTTGCATCATGGGATCATTTTAAAGCAATGATCCCATGAAAATAGCATGAGGCATGGACTTGAAGTGAATAAATATCGTTTCCTTGTTCATTTAATAGTGATCGAATGAACTATGAGTCACTTATGATACAATTTCGTCTCTGCTAAACCGATATTTGAGGCATTAGTGACCTGGTAAAAGATATTAGTAATATTTAGCCCTTTCACAGACTATTTTTTGAATTTGTGTTGTTTTTATGAACTTTTCTCTGCATTTTTAGATCTGAAGCTTGCCCTCTTCTCATGATAGCGCTATTGAATTGTATACAATACGGGCAATTCCGGGCCATTGCTACCACAGTATACTTTAATTTAATCCGCTTCCAAAAGCCAGAGAAATTGTTCTTCTTTGTGTGGAAAACATGAGAGGAATATACGAGCATTTTTGCATAAATGGTGCACTGCAGCATATGTGGACAGTTTCTGGTGAAAGCGGCTGTGCTGCTGTCTCTCACTCTCTCTTTCATGCTGAAATCCATTTTAAAATATGCCACGGATTATTTTTACTGTGGCGGGGAAATTGGAAGTACGCCACGTTTTGAAGAGTTTGTAGAGCAGCGGTTCAAATGCGGGAATTTTTATTGCTGCATATAAAAAAGGGGATTAACAAATGGCATATAAATAAAGATAAACCAAACATAATCCACGTGCTCACTTTTTATTTGATTTTAAATTAAAATTAAATTTTAATAATTTCATGGAGAATTTTTTATAACAACCAATTCACAATGCAATTGATTGGCCATAACTGAATTATAGGAATTGCCTCTGCAGCTGCCAGTTTTCTGTGCTCCTACGTTGAGGAGGGTGCCATTAATCATACGCCCGTGTATCGACTAACACACATAGAGAGGCATATGCATGCATTCGAGCAGGTGCACTGCGCCTGCAAATGTCCACTTCCAGCATATAAATTCGTTTGAGAAATATTCTGTTCTGTCTTTAACACAAAAAGCGTAATAAATCATAAATTACTTGGCGTTATTCAAAACATTTTTCATATTTTTCAAGGTTTTTTTTTTATTATTAATTTATGCCTTTTCCCCTCTTTCAATGCAGTATAAATACTGCGTAAATTGTTGCATTTTTTCATGGATATTTTCGTATAGCTTCTTTTTTAGCTGCACGAACGTTTCGTGGCCATTTTCCATACATTTTTCATGTGCTTGCTTTCCGTCTATAGTGGTCAGATTTTAGTAGTGTTGGGGTTGGGTCACAAATAATTGTACGCAAAGTATGTTTTTTGTTTTATTTATAACAAGTTCCGTTGGTGGAGGCAGTTACCAGCAATAGCTGCTGTAACAATGAAGTAGTTTAACTGACCAAATAGTACAGCATCTTAAAGTCGAATTAGGATATTACTGCGAAATTCTCTATACCAAAATGTATGAAGTTATAAGTATACAAATGTAATATAAGGTATTCATATTGATAGCGTAAATCGTATTGATCTGGTACAACATAGTATTGAATATTAAATTACAGGAAAAGATATTGTTGAATTTGTATTATTTGATATTTCACTATTCAGCAACCTGTAAAATTTTGCTGATTTGCTTTGTAAGGATTCGAAGTTCTGTATATGTATGTGAATAGAGAATAGAAATGTGGCAGAAGATTTATTGATTCCACACTACGAATAGAGTTTGCTTTGTAACAAATCCACATAAACTGGAATAAAGTAGAGATTATACCGGGTACAACTGTCTGTCTCAAACCTCGTATTTTACAATTGTGATATTTTACTTGTGGCCACTTTTTTATTAGAGCTTTCCACCACTATATAGGATAATAAAGCAAACAAAAATATTGTGCTTGAGTTGAGGGCTCCGCATTTGGTGCGTATTTTAGAGCGTGATTTTTGGGTATAAAAACTGTAAAACCTTCACCTGTGTTTAGGCTAGATTGAACCGTTGCTTTGGAAGACACATGTTTGTGGGAGCAAATTTTATCAGATTCCACAAAATCTATGCTTCTTGGTAGAATCTTCATCTAAATACTTATGTTGTAATGGTAGCTGATAGAATTCTATTTCCATGACATCAACAGACAAATGACTGTGACTTCTAAAAGTTTGCTTTGACAGAAAATAAAACAAAAACATACTTACATATATATACTCGTACATAAGTTTAGGTTCACTTGGATCTATGTATTTACTTACTTGCATTAAGACGAAGAGAGCCAGACCTGTCCCCTTTGGCAACAAACTCTTTTCACTTTGCAATTTTCCTCTTCTTAATTACTAAGGTGCTTTTTCACATTATCTCTTCAGTACATTTAATATGCAAAGAATATTGGAAAACCAGTTTGAAAAGCTGCAAAATAGGAAGTGAAAATGCATTGCTGAAATATGCACCAATTCATATTGGATAATGTGAAATTAATGATGAATTTATTGTGTTCATTGCCCAGGTAGTTGGGTCATTCTTTAATTCTTAATTATACCGTTTAAAACACATATTTCATTTGTTATGACTTACGAACTCTCGAGCAGAAAGATTGTAGATAATACGCATATAAATAAAATTCCAGTTGATTTTCCAACCTGCATATGTATATATTATAAATTAATTTTGTGCATTAAGATGCCAGTAAACATAAATTTCATTTCAACATAAATTTACGAGTTGAATCAAATGTGGTTTGGCAAACACATTAATCAATGCTTATGCTCACAAATGAATACTACCACAGATAATTCTCTATGGATTATTAACGAGCAGCCAATCCTACTGAAGCTGGCCAATATCTGTGTTAAGGGGTTTATACGCTTACAATAAGGATGAATAAATGCATTTTAATTATTATCCTACTTTGCACACCTCCAAAATTCCAATTATTGGCAGTATTTGAATGTTTAATTAATTTTAGGAGAATCCGCATAGGTATTTAGTTCCTTTAGCGACAATTATGACAAAATGTATAGCAGATATTTAACCATCTGATTGTGCCATCCTGTTTGGTGGCTCTCAGCGTTTCGTCTTTGTTGGTTCTGGAGATTCTTGTTTAATTACGTGGTTTTAGTAATTATCAATAAACATCTTTCTCAAGGTGGCTCAATGGCAAAAATATCATGGAAGCTTGAACTAAATAACAGTAAGAATAATGCATACCTAAGTTTTATGTTTACCAGTGTAATATTGCTCTTTCTTTTAACAAGACGTCCATGTATATTCCCATATTTGTTGAACTCATAATGTACTGATTCAAAATCTTTTTTACATTATTGCTTTTGCTTTAAAAGTCCCGCCTTCCTTATTTCTAATTTTCTCCGTTAGATGAAATCTTTAATTTCCAAGGTATCTGTTTGAGTTGTTCATAAGGCGCTGCGATCAATGAGTTTTGACAAACCGCTGTTATAGGACTTAATTCTTTGCAGGGCTTAGGCTTCATGTCATTTGAACAATATTGACAATATAAGTGTATCCTGCAAGCTCAGCAATAAAATCTATTTATCATTATTTAGAATCAATCAGCAATCAGTTATGTAGTTAGACTATGGTTTTAGAGAGTTACACCCTGCTGAGGGACAGTATGCTACCACCGCAAATATTGCATAAAGATGCCAAAAGTTAAAGGAACTGAGGCATGAACCTCAGATTCATTGAGTAGTAACAGGTCTTGGAATATATTTTTCTGCTACCTATCACGAGCATCTCATTTCGTGTATTTTCGAATTTTGGTTCTCTATGATTTTATTTTGAATTTATAAATGTTTTTGTTTTACAAATTTGAAAGTCCATTTTATATATTTTTGAACACTCTCTAACAAAAAGAAACAATAGAGAAAAAGGAAAGAATACGCTGTGGCGTAAAACTTCAAACTTAATTAAAACGCAGAAGAATAAAAATGACCCAGTTTTCTGCTTCATCTGCTTTCACTGATGGCAGCTCAGCCAGTGACGAGTCTCAGTCTGTTTGATGTACGTAGGTAAATGCGTTCCAATTTTCGGTGTGAAATTAATAGGGAAGTATGATGGTTTTTTAAAGCAACATATTTGTGGTTTATATCGAGAAAACTTTTAATGGGTGCAGGAAATGCAAGCGAAATATTTTATACAATTATTGCGAACCGAACCTATTTCCAGCGTTTCAGTTTCAAGCTGTCCTTGACAAAGCTGTCGATATGCTCCTTCAGGCGCACGAAAGTGCCATAAAAGCAATAAATACGAATATATGCTTTAAACTTGGCAATTTGGTCCGTTAGTGGCACAGTTCGAATACACTACAACTACAGCGACAACAACACGCCAACAAAATCAGTACTGAAAAATGTTCATAAGGGCGGAAATGAGCACATCTGCTGCAGTGGCTTGGCATCTTTTTTTGCTTTATTTTTCAAGCAACGGTCAGCAGCCCACATAAAAAGGATAAATGAGTGCGAGCCGTGCTGGCAATGCTCTCCCTTGCGTGGCAACAACAGCACCGATAAAGTATTTACCACGCTGTCAGTGGTAGGCCAATTAGGAGCGTGAGATACTGCGGATAGGGTGGGGGCTGAATATTTTGCAGTCATTGGGTTTAACTGGGCAGCAGGGGCTATTTAAATTTTGGGAGTTTTTGCACATGTTGACCTTTTGACATGCTCACAAAGCGTTCAATTAATGAGGTCAATTCAGAGCCATAAGGAATTACTGGCAAATTAGCCATGGGATTAGGATGAAAAGAAAAATTGAGCCAACTTTTAATAAGGTTCGTTGGTGACAGCGTTGGTTGACCCAGTTTTCTCACAATAGTTTTTGTGTGAAATTTTGTGTTCATATAAACTTTCTTCTTCCTCCATAGAGACGCTTTCATTTTCTTTACAATGACGAGGACAAAAGTAGTCGAATTTTCAGTTCCTTTATATAAAATTTCATTAGCCAGAGTACTTCCGTCCTACGGAAATAATTCAGGAAATTGTTTTTCCACTTAAGTGACTATCAATCGAATTCAATAACCGAATATCATTTCCTTGGATTCGATTATTGGGACATGTTTCCAGTTTCGTTTATATTAAGTGGCAAATCAAGCCGGTTGTCAACTCCAAGTTTTCCAATCACATGGTTGAGTAAAATACGAGTATTACAATAAAAACGAAATATTGTCAATATATTTTGTGAAGTTGTATTCATAATTAAAAAAAATAGGTGGTATTAAGTTATAATAAAGGACACATTTTTAAATATTCATTTTATTATTAATGATCAATTTTACATATTTATTAATTGTGCATATTTTAAAGAAATGATTTTGATATGATAATCGAATTGGTTGTAATACTAATTAATAATTTTGCATATTTAATTATTGAGCATTAATTTTTAATAAATGAAAATATTTTTATATTAATTTTAATTTTATTTGATTTTAATACTATTTATTAATTTTAATATTGAGTATGTTTTTAATTTTGTTCGTGACAACAATCATTATCACCTGATGACATGGTTTTAATACTTTGTTACATTTTCATCGCCTTTACAAATACTTTTCTCCAAAATATAATTTGATTTCTCTCTAAACTCAATATTGCTTTGTAAGCAAAGACGCCTGTTCCCACAGATACAGAGGTGCTATAGTTGACTAGGTCATCATTTTCCTTCTCATATTCCGCACAATTTGACTAGCGAGTTAATTGCCGGCCATTGCAAAAGGGAAAGTAAATATTGAGTATAGAAAATACTCATAAAATAAATCTCCTTGTTTGGTTTGTGGACATTTACGTGATCTGTACGCAAATAAATAAAGTTATTTGCATTTAATTGATTTATTTTGCTTGCAGAATGAGAAATAGTTGAATGATTTTCTTCGAAACAGTGTTGTCTGAATCTGAAGCAGTTTTTCATTTACATTTCAGACTCAGTTGTAACAATGCACAACAAGGGAAGCAATCAAAATGCTAATTCACACATGACATTCAGTGTCTGTGAAACAAACTGAAGTAGTCATTTTAACACATACTGCACACTACATAAACACACATCCATATATACAGACGTCCTTCATGGATAACCACAATTGATGTTGCTTGAGAATGCATGTAAATGTGCCCATTGGGTATAAAGTTTAAAATTACTGTGGGAACTAATGTTTAGAGTTATAGAAGGAGCTCCTTTTCTAATCTGTGTAATGCCTTAAACGCAATCCGGGACAAAACTCAAGAGTTTTCTAATTAATATAATTTAATTTATTGAAAAAAGTAAATAAATTACAGTTGTCAATCTTGTAAATAGCTATAGCAAGGCCCTAAGCTTACAAGAGTTTTCTATTGAATTGCATTTTATATAAGTGAAAACAGTTATTCAAGTACTTTAATACTTTGGAGTTGATTAGGACTATAGAATAAATCCAATATTCCTAAAAAATTGAGAAAGTAAATAATAATATCACAAATGTTATTAATTGATAATATTACTTAAATAATCATAGATAATTGGTGATTGTCCATAGTATAAAATTCGAATTCTTTAAAGGACGCTTCGAGTTCAAGAATTAAGTACCGTGATTTAGCTTTAAATCCAATTCTTTGAAAGCTGACTATGGTCAGCTGCTTGTATTCACGGTACTCTGCGGTAATATTTTTATTACATTGCACGACGATTGTTAATTAAGAACTGGAAGTAATTTAGTGTTCCCAACCAAATTTTTCACTAGAATGAAAGTGTATTTACTGCTTAAATACTCACAAAAAGAGTTTTTCATTTGCAGCATGCCTGTTGAATCCTTTCAATTTGCTCATCTATAAATTAAGCACGCAGTTTTCCCTTTAAATGCTTGAAAGCTAGATTAACTCATTAAATGTACTCGCAGCATCCCCGTTTAAATAAAAAAGTTTTAATATTTCTTCTCATATTTTCTTGCTGTTAATAAATTAAAATATTTTTCATACCTGGGTAGTTTTAACTTATTCCATTCTCCACTGCTGCCTGACCAGAGACGCGGTGCACAACGTGGGTGCTGCCTTCACTTACGAAATCAGGTTAATAAATGCTGCAGACGGGGAACACCGCAGCACCGCCAAATTAAAGTAAATGTAAATAAAATTCACCCCAAAATTCAAGAGGGTGCAACTGATGTTACGGGTGAGGTGCTGCCGCATTTTTTATTGCACCGGGGGGTGGTCAGAATGTAATGCAATGAATAATGCAAATTGTAAAATGTTACTAAATGAAGATATCACAGTTTGCACTTCCCTTTCTTTGGAAATAGTTGATTTTTCTTATATTTTAATGAAATATCTAAATATTAATTATTGTTATTAACTCATTTTAAAACATTTCAAAGCGATACAACTTTAATCTATTAATATCTTTTCTTTGTTTACAGGTGGGTTTGCAGTTACCAAGCAATTTGATTCTAAGAAAGACAATCAATAAGTAAAGTAAGGTGAAAGTTTTGTAAGTTATTTTCAATGAAATTGTTTACAATTTGTTCCACAAATTGAGGTTAAGTTATCATTATTATAATTGTTAGTAAAAAGGGGTGATTTATTTTACTATCATGACTTTTATTATTATTGAGTTTATTATTATGAGTTTTTATTAATTTTCTTATAATTATTATTATTATTATTATTATTATGTTAGTTAATAATAATTTAGTTACTAATTTATTTACGAATTTATTTATAATCCAATTGATAATATTACTAATCAAACTAAGAAGCTTAAATAGTCGATAAGTTCTACCGACTTAGCCAAAAAAAGAACCGATTGGAATTGATCATAATAATTATATATAATATTAATTGTATTTATTGTAATAATTAATTTATTAGAATAAAGTGTAATAATAATAATATTAATTAATAGCTTTAGCAATCGATTTCGACCACTCGTCATGTTCTCACGATTAAATTGAGTATGCTTCATGGTATTTGGTAGTTAAACCGCAGTCAGTCTGATTGTGCTGATTATAACCAGAATTAATGGATGAATTTCAGACACACCGAAATATTTCAGCCATTAAAGGACTGAGGAAAGATCGTGTCAAAGTAACAAATTAGTAACGTTATTCCTTCATTTGGTAGTGATCAATGAAAGAATCATCAGAATCATCTTAGCAGTTGTTTAATATTAACTTAAAAGATTGCAACTTCGAAGGGAATATGGAAAATATTTCAATTTAAAAGCACAGTTAATTTAAATTGATATGAAGAGAATAATGCCGAAAAAACATTGGATTGTATGTGGCGGCAATGAATAATTCGTGCACATAAAAGGTTTAAGCCCATTCTTTTCTGTTTGTTTTAATTTTTCAACTCTTTTCGTGTACTTCTCCACACAGTGAATTTATTGGCAGCTTTTGTTCAGTGCTTGTCTGCTGTTAAGCACTGACTGGGATACTTGCATATGAACTGCAGACGAGGAATCCTCTTCGATGGCAAAATGTCGCTGTTTATCCTATGTTAACGTAACAAAAGCTGGGAGTATAATTTATTAACTCATATGTTTTATGAGTTTATTCGGTCTTTCGCTTCTACAATCAACGCTCTGAAGCTTGTTTAAAATGTTTAAATATTATTTCAGTATCAGATGCACGGAAATTTAAAATTAAAAAATTACCATTACTCTTTAAAATAATTTTACTTTTAAATGTTCTAAAAATTCCCCATCGAACATTCTTGAATTTTCCAACCACAAGAAAATCACAATAAAGCCAACAGCTTACATTGACATAGTGGCCTGCAAACCGAATTGTTTGGGAATTTCTAATGTGGACGTAATATAGCCAACAGCAATAAAACTTGGTCGCACATGGGAAACCACCAACAAGAAATTATGGTAAATTTTTAGAAGACGAGCAATCGTTTTATATACTTGGGGTTTGGGTTTGTATTGCAAAATGCCAATGTCAGCACGAAACCCGCCGCCAGTCATTTATTGTTTTATGAGCTACACTCCTTAAATGGCTGGAAAGGCGGGCTGGTAACCAAAAATACCCCATTCGTAGATTTGCACAGTCTTGGCCAAAGGCAGCTAAAACATTAAAACGGTATTTGAAACATGTAAAATACTCGTATGTGTTTGTGATGGTGGAGCCAGTTATTGACAGCATGTTTCCATATTTTCACTATTGTATTAGAATTAGGAGAAAGTGTATAAGAAATGGAAATTAAATAAGTGCTGAATTTTTTTTATTAAAAATGATTATAAAAATATAAAATACATTTGATTCTGATTAGAAAACTTGAGTAACACCGTAAGTGAAATTCTGCAATGATATACGAAAGTAATATGCAATTAGTAATACTTATTTAGAAAATTAAACAAAGAAACCAAAAATGCCAATAAAACTAAACGCAAATGCTAATTTAACGACTGCTTTCATTAATGTGAATCCATTTGATTCAACAAAAGCAGCAACTAGACACGCAATTTAACAGGAATTGCTGCAAATTGAAAGCAGTTTAGCAGCTTAAAATCAGCTTAATTCAATCAAGTGCGTCAAAGTAGAGGCAAAAGTACTAACGAACTGAACTAAGGCATTCCTACTAGTGCTCTTCTATAGCGCGGTATACCAACACACCAGCACATACACACACACAAGCATTTACAGATGTATAAATAAGATTACAAAGACATCATGAATGGGAAATTTATATACTCGTACTCGTGTTACAACAGCTGCTGATGGTAAAGCGATTTGGTGCGATTAGGTGAATTTTAATCTCTTGAAGAAATCATTATCCTCTTTTTGTGTGTATGCACATATACTCACATAAGAAGGCATATAAAGCATAGAATATCTGAATGTAAATCAAATCCTATCAAATAAGAATAATTGCTGAAATGTTTAATAGAAATGCACAAAGAATAGTTACCATGGTGTGGCATGGCCTGATATTCACTTAAGTTTAAAATAAGCTTAAGTAAGGAGAATTAAAGAAAATTCACCCTATCAACAAATAAAAACCTTTTTTAAGATTGACTATAAAACCCACCACAGTAAATGTAAACATCGGTCAGAAAAATTTGTGTAAATTCTGACAATTTTTTCGCCTCATTTATTTTTGCACAGTAGGGGGTCGATGTGTGTCTCGATTATTATGACAGAATCAAGCTCTATGGATACTACTACTATCCTTTCATAATTGTATTGCTATACAAGCGCATTACGTTTTCATTTGTTTTCTCAGAAGACCACAACAAGGATGGTTCTTTAAGGTTCATACGAGTATACTTTTTGCCTGTTAAAGTTACAACTGAAATTTGACTGATGACAGTGGATGGAGTGAAAAAAATATGTTGAAGAATAAATGAATAAATATTATTAGTATTATTATTTGTAAAGATGGTGAAGAAGAATTTACGTTGAATTCGTATCTCATTGGGAATGCACTTCTTCGTAAAAACTCTCATCATCTGGTTAGATTACTGTTGTGAATGTATCACGTTTCTGGAGTAACCGACTACTTAAGGTTTAGTTTGGAAGACAATAAGTTTACTTTTATCAGGATGGGTCATTATGCCGCAAAAGTGGTAAAACCATTGATTTGTATTGCATCAAATTTCCTGGACGCGTGATAAATTAGTCACACTCGTGTATTTGAATGATGTTTGTCTTTTTCCTGTGTGGTTACATGAATGTCACTTTTTTTGCTAATATATCGTTTATGAACTAAGGATAATATTTAAGCAGAGGTTGATGAAGTAGACAAAGGAATTACTATTAAAAATGTTTGAATATGATGACTAATTGAGTTGAGTCACCGATGTCCAGGCCACTTGCAAATATTGTGTTCGTTTAACTTCAAACACTTAACCTTGAAGGAAAATAAAGTGGATGAGATTTTTTATATAATATATAAATTGAAACAGTATTTTGATATTTTGAAATCTATTATGATTTATTGTTTCATCATAGTATGCGGCTTAAGCATGCCTCCTTGTGTATTTGCTGTAAACATTACTTCCGGAAGTATTTCACCATCAAATGTTCCTATAAATAGTCATGAAATACAATACTCGTAAGCAAGGGCCACCAAGATTTTGTATTTGTTGTAGACATATTTTTTATGGTTAAATTTGCAAAAAAAAAATGTATACTATAAATTATCTTACTATCAGAGACAAATTTATTTAATTTATTCATGGGTAAAATTTATTCTTTATAAATTTACATAATAAATTCGCGTTAATAAATAGAAGTTATGGAAATAATTTCTGCATCTAGAAACAGTATTTCAGTGCTTTACTATTTGCTATATAAATGAGGCTTATTTTAATATTCTTCTATTCAGATTAAACGAAAGTAGTTGGATCCTAGTGTATGGCAATACAAAGTAGAATAATACGAAAATACGGTCCTTGACACCTAACTAAGGTCCTTCCATCTCTTACTTCTGACCCAATACTTAAATTGTATATAATCCAGTTTCCAGAGGCAACAATATTTTGAAACTTCAAGTACGACACAAAAAAAGATAAGCTTTCGACCTTTTGGTAATCAGAAACCATGAGCTTCGTCTCCTTACTTACAACGGAATGCCTCTGCATGAAGGCTTTTTCTGAATTAAAATTATTGCTTTCATGGTAGATAAAACATACTATTCCGGCAGAGATAGACATGAATTTGCTTATGTCTACTGAGACTGGCGGTTTTGTGGTGTTAGGGACCGCGAATGTCAGCTGCTGTTTTTAAGATCTAATTAATTCAATTAAAATTCCTGCGTTTATTGAATCTAGCCACCAAATAATACACCATACAATTTTATTTATCTTGGAATTATATAACATATTTTAACTTCTAACTTTAAATATTGTTGTAGATATCTAATCTTTAAAAATGTTTGTGCAGTTATTTCCGCACATGACAAAAATAAAACCGAAAATGTTAAAACTCTTCCTTGATGGAGTAAGCATACTGAGTCTAACGTCAGGAACTCAAGTGCTGCTGTGCCTTTCTCCCTTGTTGGCTTGGGTGTTTAAATTTACTTTTATTTCATTGCCTGACTGCAATTGAGATGAGAAGAAAAGAAGCACTCACGAAAAATACATACAAAGAAGGTGAATTCAACTAATTGTGTGCTCACCAAGGCAATTAATCACGATTAGGGCGGAAACTAAAGGTAAAGCGAAATAAGGAAGACAATAAGACGAAATCAAGAGCAAATTAAGACAAATTTTAATTAGGCATTCTGAAACGTATTTATTACCACAAAGTTAATAAGAAGCTTAAAAGGAATTAAAACCAACGGAGAGTCAGGAACGGAAATTGCATTTACTGAAGCAGGAGAAAGGATGAAGAAAGGCAATATACTCCACTCGAAGGGGGAAATTCTCAGAGATAAAGCAATTGGCTAGAAACGTGCCAAGAAACTGTACGTGTGGTACACAGAGCAACAGAGCAACACAATAGGCATTGACTAAGATGCGGTAAAGTTGTCGCAAATACTGTCTTATTGTATTTTTCTTCTGAAATTGTTATACGCCAGTTTAACTTGCAATGCTTTGTGGAAAAAGGAAACAACTCGAGAAATATAAATAACGAACAAAAATATATTAGCGATAATAGAAGTATTCAGGATTAACTATAAAAATGTTAGAAGAAATTTATATTTTAAATTATTTCTATTACAAATTCTTTGAGTGTTGACAATTTGACCGAATTAAGACCTACTCTGAACTTATCCATGGTGGTCATTATTGTGAATACCTTCTTCAATTTTGTCTCCTTATTAGCTAATTACTTTTCAGAGTGGCTCTCGCGGCAGGATGTGAATTGCGATTCCAGGAGAGTAAATGAGGGAATGGATCCAAGTCCGAATGTTGAAATAGCGCCAAAAAACTTTTAAACATTCAAATTAACTTTTCGTGACGGAAGTGGCAGGAGTGGGATAAGGACATTTTTTTTTATTCTTATTGTAGCTTGACTAATTGTAAAAGTGCAAAAGTCATGACTTCTTGCAGGAGGTTTTATTGCGTGCTGCCATGGCATTTCATTTATAGCTCCTTTTTTATAGCGTTGGTTGCCAAAAGTTAATAAATTGGCGCTGAATTTCATTTGCAGAAGTTCATTCACTTTTTTGCTAGTTGCGTGTTTGAAAGTATATTGAAGCACTTCTACCGTTTTAACGCTACTTTCTAATTATTTTTGTTTATTTTACACTTTTCTTTATTGTTTCGAAATTTTCTCAAGGTTCAGTTCAAAGAATGTCAAATTTGTGAATCGTGGTAAATCGAAATTATAGATTAAGTGCTCCCTCTCGCGCATTGGGTTTTCTTTAAAGTTAGGTATTCACAGACCTCGGTCCTGTAAAGAAACTTTCAGGTATTTCCTTTTTGATCTTATTCTTTGGCAGTAAGGAGGAGAAAAAATTGTCCGGGGTTTTTCGGAATAGGGCTGATTATTTTAAGGATAATCCACATTGTCAATTGTTTCAGCATCACGGCGCTAAATTTATGCTAAATCCCTTCCTTCCTTGTTGTTTCCTTACTTAAGAAAATTCTGAAAATTTTACCTGAATTGTTTATGATAATTTAGGAAAGATTTAAAGAAAGAAAAGTGCTTCTTTTCTAAATGATTTTCTGTTTTCAGCGATATTGATTTCTTGAAAAAAAATGTATATTCTAAGTTTTTCTCGTGGGATTTTCATGTGAATCGAATCTCGTTCAGTTATTTCAGTTTTCATTAAAACTTGTATCTTGAATTCATGAACTTTCATATTGCAATTCTTAACGAAAGAATTGATGGAATTATTTCAGCATTTGAATGCTATATTTGTATATCATGTTCAATCATTGCCTCGTTCAACGATAGCTTATGGCATGTATTTCCTTGCATCACTTATTTCGGTATTGAGTTCAGCTCGAAATTTTAATGCGTGATTGCTGCAATTCTTCTCTAAATATATTTACTCTTTAAAATGAACCAAATTCTTAGCCTTCGCATTTATGACATTATTGATTTCTACTATAAACATAAATTATCTATCTACAGTCCCTTCGGTAGTTTGTAAATATATGGACTCCGCTGAGGTCATATACTGAACATAGAAAATTCATTGTAAGAATTTTCGGCATATTATGTAGGTCACTTACCCACAGACAACGGAAGGGTGATGAAGAACATAACATAACAATAAATAAGTACAACATAAATTGTCCATACATTTTGGTCTATTGTCTTAGCTTTGATAGAACACCCAATTGCAAATCGGACCATTTTAATAAAAGAGGCTGGTCTCTCTGGAAGAAAAGATTATCATTTTCATTCCGATGCACATGCTGCCATAAAATTTTATATATTTTTATATTATGTTGAGCATTTTTTATGTTTGTTCTGTGATTTTTTGTGCTTCATGTATGAACCCGCCCAAGGATATTTTTGTGCTTTTAATGCCAGTTAAGCTGATGTTTCTGGTTTATGCTGATGTGTGCGCATTGAACATATGATTTATCTCGGCAAGCGTGAATAAATCGGTGGTGAAGTCTTTTGTTTTCTTCAGGTCCATTTACTTTTTATATGTTTGTTTGTATTATTTAATTAATTGAATTTATATCAAAATAAAACTATCAAAAATGAAATAGAGTGAGATTTGAACTAGTTAATATTTCTTTATTTAGTTATACAGAACATTTATAAGCAAGCTATTCTAGTAAATATTGGATTTTGGCTAATAGGAACACATGCTTTTCTGTTTGGTTAATAGGAACACATGCTTTCAACCAATGTTTCTCAAATTAAAACAGGATATAAAATATGATATTTCTGACATTATAAACGATATGTTGGAAAAGGTCCGCAAAAGGTGAATCAACGAAAACGACTGACTTTAGTTAAGCATCCTTTTCTAGTGTTGGTCGAACATAATTCAGCATGGATTGCAAGATTTTTTATTTCTTGTTTATTGGAAAATATTATCAGCAAATTACACCACATAATTTATGTAAGTCCAAGCTGATTAATAATATGCTTATATCTCCATCTTTAGTCATATTTCTTCCTAACACAGACACATTGACAGCAAATTTGGTAAATATCAAGTTATAAGTATAAAGTAAAAAAGTATATAAAATATAAGAAGTAATAAAAAAAAATGTATTCTTTGGATTGTCGTTAATATCTTCATTCATTTCTTCCTGCTCTTTTTTTGAAAGGAACAAGGAGTAGTTAAAAGTTTTGAAGTAGCCTACGGGTGACGAGATCTTCGTGTGAGTAAGTGCGCTGTATGCAAATTCCGCTTGGCAGCATTCCATAAAAATTGCCTGAAGAGGAACAGAAGACATATAAAAGTAGTTAATGCAGCATAAAGACCGGAGAAGAGCGAAAGAGAGAGAGAGAGAGAGAGAGATGATAAAGAATTTACATATAGCACTCAACACTCTGCAGTTTAGTTTGCAAGGGAAGTTTACTTGTGCTTTGGCGGTGTCCAGTACACATTTTTTTTGTGTGTCCTTAAGACGGTTGTGAGAAGAAGCGTGCCAAATGCAATTAGAGTGGTTTCTTTGTGTAGTAATTTTTTTTACACAGTTAGCCTCTTAAACACAGTAGACTTTTATAATTCCATGAAAACTGTCTCAAGTTGTTGGCAAATTGCTGGGGAAGTTTTGCATTTTTCCTTGTTTCGTTCACAAAGAAAAATGTTTCTTTTAAAAATTTTTCATTAAAAAACTTCGAAGTGCTGAATGAGTTCTATACATAATGATTTAAAAAACTTTAAAACTTATTTTAGATTAAAAAAAGCACTTCAAATTTGTGAGTCATGATAAACTACTTTTGAAATTCCCTGTCAGTACTTTTATGACACTCATACGACCCATTGCACGAGAATTTCGACGTTTTCACACTACAATAAAGAAGTGAAAATGTTATGAGTTTTACACCGGGTCTTTTGAAGGTTTTAACATTCCGTTACTATTTAGAAAAAAAATTTAACTTGTCTTTTCTTCTCTCTTTCGTCTTAATTTCTTTTCTAAACTTGAGACTCTTACCTGAATTATTATATTTGAAATGCACTCATGCGCCAAATTGCATGGCAATTGCATCAGGAACTGCACACTGCACATAAAAGTGCAAAATAATTAAAATATTATTTTACAGTTGAGTTGAAAAATGTCCATGTTTGTGACACATTCGCACAATGCGGCGTCTAATGTCCTTGACAGAGGTGCAATTTTATTTTATGCTTACATATTTTTCTACTCGCGGCCAGCAATACAAAAGCACAGACGCATAAAACAAAGCAGCCACAGCTGAAATGCCCGTTGCGGGGAAATGAGCACAGTTGCTTTTTTTGTATGTTTTGTCTAATTTTATGTAAGTGGTAAACATGTGCCCTGATGGGAAAGAGCACTCTGTGGAGTTGCTGTAGCAGCGGTGTCTGATATGGGTTTAGATGTAGGTTGAGATTTCAAAGGTATTGCTCGGCGTAAATTTGAAAACAACTACATTTGCATACTGCCGAAAGCTAGAAGGGGACCGCTCCATAGAAGAGCCTAAGTTTTGAAAACTGGATTCTCGGCATGCATTTGGGGCAACATTTGGAGTTGAAGTGAGCATATATTTCTACTGAAATACTTGCTGTATTTCAATTGCTGTCAACAGCGTTAATAACATGTACAGTTTGGGAGCAGACTGCATATAATTTGTGTGTCTGAGAATTGAGGATGTCTGCTCCAGTAGAGATAGATAGAAATAGATTCATCAGTAGATCCTTGATAGTTCTAGAAAAATCTAAAAGTCGACTCTCAGAAATTCTTAAAGGATTTTGGGGCCATATAATTGTATTTCTAAGTTTTTATAGTAAGAATGACGCATCCTTTGAAATCCTGTATGAAGGGAGCGTTAAACTTACCTCTGGATTGCTTTGTTAGTTAAGAGAAATAAAATTTTGATTTCAGCTGACCACAAAATTTGAGAATATCTGCATTTGTTTGTTACTTTGTATGTAAATTGGTAGTTAGGACATTGTATTCAGAATTTCTTACTTACATCATCCAAGCCTCTTGTACTGAGCTACAGTTTCTTTAAAAAGGGTCTTCCATAAGAATAAGATGAATCTACATAGCTGTCCTTAAGTCATCTTGAATAATTCCTGAATTCATTTCACATAACCTCAGATTCTTTGCGTACTCCTTCCTCTGAGGGATGTACGCGATTCTGTTGTCAGACGCATTTAAATTGCTTCACAATTACATAAGCCCTTCTTTAATTTGTACTAAAATAATGACGAAGAAATGTAATGCTACAGAGAGAAATTTACTAGCAAAATGTCAACAAAATGAAAATCCTTTTCAACCCAGTGCTGTAATGGAGTAGGAAAAGTTGTCATACAAACACACGTACAGACCAAATTATCAAAAAGTTATGTTGGATGTAAGTAAAGCGATGTGCAACAGAACTCATTTTCTGGAAGCATTTGCGTAGCTCGCTCACATTTAATTATGTAGATATGACGAAATAAGACGGATAGAAGGTGCATCAATTCAGCAAGGCTTAGCAGTGGCATTTGATAGTTCAGGATTTCGTTTCGTAAATGTTTTTCGGGCACTACTGGGGAAAGTAATTGCAAAGCTTGGGAGCGCAAAATAGTTTCAAATTCTTTCGGAATTCACTGTTGTGAGTAAGAGTTTTGTGTATTTATTCCTAAATCTGGAATTAAAGAATTGCAGAGATAAAAAATAGTACTCGTGTATAAATTTAATGCTTCTGCTTGGTCCACAAAGGCTTGATTGGTTGCTGAAAAAATCAGCTGTTTTTTCATAAAGCAGTTTGATTGGATTTTGAATACTTTTAATGTTCAGGATCGTTATTAAATGACGGAAATTTGATTTGAAGATCAGTTAAAATTCACATTTGTATTCAGAGACGAGGCACATTTCTGGCTAAGGTTATATCTAAATAATATAAATTTCCGCATAAGGAGTGAGATTAATTCAGACACGATTGAAGAGTGTCCAAATTATGAACAGACCTGCACCGTTTGATGTGGTTTCCACTTCAGTAGCACTATAGCACCTACCTTATTAAAAATTGAATTTGGAGCTCACCTAACCCTCAATGTATTAATAACCAGACCATGAACAATGCCTATTTTTTCAAAATATGGATGACATTGACCTAAAGAATAAGTGGTATCCAAAAGATGGCTTTACATGCACCACGGTGAATGTAACATTCGAATTATTGACATCACAATTTGGGGATGAGGTAAATTAGAAAAGAAGACTTGCAAATTGACCTCCATAAATGAGCTTGTTGACATCAATTGATTGGGGCCAAGTAAATTTACCTATTTATGTTGATAAACCAAAGATGATTGATACTTTGGAAGTAATCATTATATCCTATAAGTGCGATATACTACCTAGTTGTTCGAAAAAATGTTTTATAATTATAAATCCAGAATAGGTTTTGTCCAGAAGTCCCATTCTCCAGAAATCACTTTCCGACATTAAATACATAAATTGGTCTTTATAAAAACAAAATTAACTTTCATCAAAATATAATTCTTTCTTAAAAAAACACCCGTTTCATTAGTTTGTTTGTTTCTTAGATACTCTTTATCGCATTTTGTTACTTCTGGTTATAATGCAAGAAATATGAGCTCTACTATCTCCATCATTGTTTGTAGCGGCATATGAGAAGGTGAAGGAGCACTTCACAAACTTTACACAATGGAGGAACAGGAAGTCTACTATGTAGAGGTACTGACACATACTTATTTGCAGTCTGCATGCAAGTGCCTAGCATCACAGCTGCTACTTGACACATGTGTCAAAAGGAAGTTCATCTCACAGAAAGGATGACAACTTTGCGAGTAGGTTTAAACAATGTAAACTGATGCGCTGTTTTAATTCTTAATTGGACGGATGGATATGCTTACATAAACACGTCTACGCAGAACATGCTGTAATCCCTGAACCCATTTATATTATATTAAGTTTTTCAAGATAAGTCAGGGTACATTTTTGTTAAATTTTTCCAATGCTCTTCGATATTCTTGAATTTAAATTTTTACCAATTCGTCTTTTTTTATGTACGTAATGCCATTCTGTACCATACTCGTATGTTCACACAACTCATGAGGTATATTTCTAAGGCACTCAAGGCTCATATGCAGTGACTGCATAAAGGGCGCGCCACGAATAACTGAGTTCTTTTCAATGGCATTTGTTGCCATTTTTGTGAAGCCCTCTCATATGCACGCGACGCACTTGACATGTTAAAGCAGCGCAGAAGAGGTGCACTTGATGTTCTGCAGTTTCGGTTAATTATGTACAAGAGGCTTGTGTGCTGCAAACTGTGGATATAATTTCAACTGATTCATAGTGGAATAAAAATATTCAATGCCTTATATCAAAATTTGAACCCTCATATTTCAGTTCATATCAAAATGGAGACCCCTTGCAACAAGTGCTCCACAAGGTTTAACCCCAATACGACTGCATATTCGACGATTTAGCAGGAAACCACCACCATAGCAAAGTTGTGTTTCACACAAAAAATTAATTTTAAAGTTAATAAAAATATATTATAAAGTAAATAAATATTTTCGATGATGATGGGAAGAACAAAAGTATGACAATTTTGCACCAAAATTTGACTATCTTAGCAACAGACCGACAGTTTATACAATTAATTCCACTTTTGATCAAATGTAGAATAATTTGATTGCAATTAGAGCCATTTAGATGAAGATCGCCTCAAAATACAGTCATCAGCAAGTTCTTTAATAATTGACCCATTGTGGTATCTACAAACTTCAAGTTTTAATTCGATTTCATATTGAATTTTATTTCCAACGAAACATTCAGATTCGTAGCCTTGGGATATGCATGTCTTAAGTCTCTGATTTAGACATAAACCCGGTGGAAATCCCTTAGGGGCATAATTGTATGATAAATAAGTTTATCAAAATATAAATAAAAAAATTATCAGATAATTTTTGCTAATTTATTATTCAACATAAATTCCCATATTAGAGCCCATATGCAATGAGTAAGGTCCTTTTCGTCTCAAAAGCTTATTAAATTTATTTGTTGCACATGTTTACGATCACACACACTTTGTTTGTTTTCACAATTTATTTGATTTTGTTTTGGGAAATTAATTTCATACCATCACCCAATGTTCGCCCCTATTTCAATGTATTCGATGCAATTAAATACCGACAAAATAGCATTGAACAGGAAATCAATCGGATTTAAGTGCTTTGCAATTGCTTCTTTTACGCTCCCAGTTGTCAAGGGAAACTACTCGTATTCTGGATGCATTAAATTGAAATTGCGATAAACGGCAATACTCGTAAATAAAAGTAGGGTAGAGCCCAGCAATAGTATGGGAGTTGTACAATGGGGAGACACGTACAATGACACAAGGAATATATTAAGAACACCGTTATATACTAGTGTTAGGAGACGTCATGCTACATTTGTAGGAGCGCCATGGTTTGAAATTAAATGACGTTGCTTGCTTGGTATTTATGGTTTGCATGGAACTGCGGGCGTTTATCTAATGACTTGCAAGTATAAGAACGACTATTCGAAATCGAATGTGTTAAGATAAATGCAGGTATATATGTAAGTGCTGTTGCACATATGCTAATGAAGGCTGTTCTCTCCGAACATAAGAGCAGCTGATGACTTTAAGTAAATGAATTGTTTTAGATAAGTAGACCAGGTATGGACGGGGGAGGGGGGGGGGTTCAAATGGCTCACTAATATAATAAATAATGATTTATACAGTTATAGGTAAATATCCAGAGAAGATGATCAGATCAGTAAGGAATAATTTATTTATTTAAATTATGATTAATCGTGATGTTTTTTTCGGTAAGAAATATACTTCAAATTTATTTAAATTCTCGCGATTCCTGCATTTTTTCAACGCTTTTCCCTGCTTTGGCAGAAAACATCAACAACAGGAAATAATTGCGTAAACACTTTAGAAATTTCCAACGTAATTCAGGCTCCGTCGGGTGTGAATTAATTTTGTTCTGCATTCATGAACTTTCATCTTTATGTGCAGCAGCATTCAAAATGTGCTCATTTTTCTCATGACGAGACTCCAAAGGCATTATTTCAGGAGAGAAATCGTATTAAAAACCTTCAAAGTAAAATTTTTACGGGAGTTATTTTTTTAAATATTGCATATATAAAATTTAAAATGAGATTGTGCTATAATTAAAATTCACGCATTCTTCGTGAAATCGGATTGAATTTTAATGTATAGAAGAAATGGTATAGTTTAGAACTGGCACTGCTCTAAGACTTGTTAAATAGCAAGCAGAGGTAGTTTTGCTTCTCAAATGCTCACTGCGATCCCCAGGTAAAGGTATGATTATTTGTACTCTTCTAATACTGGAGAAATGAGGTAGGGACGATTTCATGCCCATTTCTGGTAGGAGTACTAAGATAGTTCCATTGTGTGATATTTTACTTTATGCAACAAGTTTCGAATTTGTCGGCATATTTCAGCGTTAGAGTATTTTAGGCATTTAGGGAATCAAGACTTTTGCTCCCATAGTTTCGATTTCCGTGGAAAATTTCGATTCTCATCTTCATAGTGTAAAATCGTTCAAATTGACTGCACAACTGAAACATCGTAAAGTTAGGCAGTGGTGCAAAATCAGAGTTAGAGACGAAAGTGCTCCCCATAGGAATCTTACGGAATCATTTAATATTCTGTTGAATCTCTTGCATTCAAATTTGCAGAGGGCTGTAACGTGCTGCCTGGAGCAGAGAAACAGGAGCAACACCGCAATCATTTGCACAATGTGACCAGCGAACTGGTAGGCAGGAAAACAAACCACAACATTTCAAAGCTTCATCAAGTTGAACACTCCGTTCAGGTAGAACTGAAAATTGTGCAACGTCTTCGACGGTTTAGGTTGCTTAGTTTGCACCGTTGCCTCAAAAGCGAGTTTAAGCATCGTTGCAGGTAATTTTGCATCTAACTTGGACATTTTGCCGGGCTTAAAATTGATCAAACGGTACGGTTTGCTATAGTTAAGCATGAAATATCATAATAAGCAGCAATAGCAGTTTGAATTTTATTGGCATAGTTTAAGAGATTAATGCGGCATTAAAATGTGTTTGTATTTGCTGTTGACTAGTTACTAATACGAAGAGGCACTTGAATATTTGACCTCGAGTCATATCCTTCAATTCCTGGCGAAGGACACATAGAAGAGTATGATTAGGTGATAAGATGGTCGTGTGCTTTTCTCCCAACTGGTCGCAATAGGTAGAGGAAAGATGGTATATTTTCTCACTTGAAGACGCATAAGACAGCAGGGCGAAATGTAGCTTTATTGACCGAGATCGTGTAATACCCCGAACTATTTTTGGTACAGATCTTGATATTTATTAACGTTTCAAGGCGGGTGCTAACCAACCATTCTAAAATTAGCAACGAAGTGGTAATTATCCAGTGGCTACATGTACGAGTATATACTATGAGAGTATGAATCGATTATTTCAATTCAATACAATTCTTCACCGCACCAATCGAGCTATTTTTGGAAGCAATATTTATTGTGGGAGAATAATAATCACTGCCAAAATATAAATTAATGGTGTTGTATGGCTGATGTCATAAATTAATGATGTTCAAAAATAATGAAGGAAAATTTCCACTCTATAGATATCTCTCCGTGTATACTCGTAGATATCCCCTCCGCATATATACATCCCTCGAAGTATGGATATCTCTCCAAGTATATATGACACTCCGTGTATAGGTAACCCTCGACACCGTCAGTTGGTATAATATATTTTCAATATTTCTTTCAGTGTACATTTCCATTTGTACTTTCTATCCCAGATCCTTTCTTGTGATTATAAATACTTAAAATATTTTCCTCGTTAAAACTCTGAAATATTTTCACCGCCCTTGAAGTAAATGGAAAATATTCTCCTTTCCTCTAAATTGCTGCTTTGTCTCGCATATACCAGTACACATCAATAATATACCGCGTCGAACTGCAAGCTGAAATATTGGTAACAAGATAAGCATTTCAAGGGAATAATAAATGGTAACTGCACAATGCAGCAAGCAGTACGAGTATTGCAAGCGAACAATATGAAAAATTGTTTGGTTTCTTCGTCTTATTACCCACGCTGCCATAGAGCGGGTTTCTTCTCTTCATCACACAATTTTTAATTTTTCAAATGGATTTTGATTCGTATTCTTCCACAATAAATGCACACAAAACCTCCGCGCCGTTGCGTCTACATTTTTTCCCATATTATTTATTTACCTTTTTTTGTACACTTATTTTAGGTAAGTTTGAGTGGAAGAAAATAAAATCAGGTAGTATTTTAGGGCTTGAATAGACAAGAACTCTTCATGCTGTGTGTTGTCATTTCTCCACCCCTCATATTGGTACTTGTGATTGTTTCTGTAAGGTGCAGTTGCTTCTTTACAATGCACTTTAATCTACTTCTGAGCTATTCGTTCTACGAGTATGCACACGTAGCTGCCTGGCTACTGCTGACGTTGCACTCTTCATTGCAGCAAATTAATTAAGGATATCTTTCGTATCAATAGAGCTGCCATAATTGCCAATAGCTAAGCGTGACATGTAGTCATATACTCGTACTGTATGTCATTGTCATTCGAACGTTTTTGTTGCCATCTATTCATTAAACCAATGTTTCGATGACGGCAGGCAGATGCATTATATCAGACCCACTCGTACTATCAGTGCACTTTACGGAATAGATTGACGTTGAGCAATGTGTAGCACAAATATCCGTACCAGCTAAAATGGGTGGTGTCAAGACGTGCATAAACGAATCACATGGCATGACAGTGATAGTGTTCATATTGGCTTACATCGTCCGTAGTAACATTGCTCAGAAATCTTGTAGGGGTGAATTTCGGAAGTCATAAGAAAATCTCATTCTTGACAATTGATCTTTTGTGTTATGTTTCGAGATTAGCAATTGTAGAACAAACAAATATTTGGTTGACTTTTTTATTTATTTGTATTTTTGTTACCTTTATATTTATGGCATGACCACTCATAAGCTTCCTTATTCACTTTTTCTTCCAAGCTAAGGTCCTCATAGTCAGTACTCATCCTTCTTAACTTGATACATAAATTCATTTTTCTTATAAACTAAACTACGGTTGATATGTGGAGAAACTTTTGCGCCTCTTCTGCTCTGTTCTCTAGAATTGCATTGCATTTCTCTGTGTGCTTTGCGGCTTCTGTTGAACGCATCAGTGAATCAAGTGCTCTGACGCACACATTAAAGAACGAGTACATTTGAGTCTTCTTGTTACGTTTTGCTGCTGCTTTCAATCCTTTAAATTCAAGGATTTGCATAAACACTGCGAGATGGTGGTGAAGTTTTCCTTCTCTGCTTTTCGCCGCATTGTCATAAATTGTCGTGTAATTGTGAAGCGCGTTAAAGTTTTGTTGACCATTGTTGATTTAGCTTTTCTGCACAGTTGTTCTCTGCTCATTGCTTATCCGCATTATAATGCTTAAGTAGCCACCTCACCACACGACCGCATAACCGCAGCTGCCACAGCGGTTAAAGTTGCTTGCAAGCAGTGTTCTCCAATTCTTTTGTCCTTGTTTCTGTATTGTTGTTGTATATATACGAGTATATATATATTTTGCCATGCCATTATACGCGTTCGTGAACAAAACTGTGCGCTTCTGGAGCTGATTGATCCGTTTTAGTGGTCTGTTTTTCTTTGCTCTTCTTCTAGTTGCATTTATATTATCCTCGTATTCGGTTCCATTCTCCTTTCTTTAATAATGTCAAAAATAAATACGAATTTCAATTCCACAATTACATTTCTTCATAAATTCTCAGATAAAACAGAAAAAAATTGTCGTTCCTTTGCTCAGCAGATTGGCAGCTGATAAGTGGACATGTTGTTTCAAGGACATGAAGGTCGTAATTTGATTAAATTGCTTCAGCTAAAATACTCGAAATTGTATTTGAATTGCTTGCTTCGCATAACGTTTCCAGATTATCCGCACGAGCGAGTATCCATTCAGAAAAGCCAAGTAATTTAGAGCAGTCGCCACTGGTGCGCCATTTCTATTTATTTATATTAACTACGGAATCGTTCGGCATATTTATTAATAAAGCACATTTCGTTTTTATTCTGGTAATTTATGATTCTAATTCAAAGGGAACCTACATGTAGTGTAGGAGAGGGAACCGAAGCCGGGACCAAATTTGAAAATGTTCCGGCAGTTAAGAGCATGGCAACCTAACTTACAGCTTAGCAGACTGTAAGGAGAAGCCTTAGTGGGCTTAGCTACATTTGCTGCGTGGGCTAAGGAAAATAAATGTCTGTAATTTGAATTTGCTTGGGAGCATGCTATAAAATTTTATTACTCATAATTGTTCCAGATTTTGGGAACTTGTCCATTGTGCCTTTTTAATAATCTTGGCATATTCATAATTTTGTGCAACAATTTTTTTTAGCATAATGCGTATTTCTTATAGAAATTTGGCATATATGCATATATGCTAAATCGATGGGGGTTAATTTTAGTGGGATGGAAAATTTATTGTGAATTTTTGGGTATATGGGTATTCTAGTAAGTGTAATTAGTGTGGGAACAGCGTTTACTTTACAATTAGTTACTTTTTTGGTGCTGGTTGTTGTTTGGGTTTTAAGGTTGTTTGTTTCAACAAACAAGAAACTCGGTGACTGAACCTTATATTGCAATTATTGTTTATTATTGTCCAGTTTATGCGATGAATTAGCTTTGAAGAATCACTGGGCGGTTTTGGGAACAACTACAGCTGAGGTATGTTGCCAATATCGTACCCCGAAGGAGCAAGGTTAACTGGGCAACATTGGAAAGTGTTTAAATGTGATTATATGCAAACAAACACCTTAGTGAAGATAAGCAAGGATCCTGCCACTTCGTCAATTTTGGCACTCTTTTGTTGGTAACTACGTACTTTGAACCACATGTCGATAAATCGGCGCAACTGTGTCCAGGAAACACATAAAAGTTTACAGCTTCATTTTGAACGATCCTAAAATATATTATATGGCACAATTTCACACAAATATATGAAATGAATCGAACGTGTATTTTGAACTCTTGCATCCACTAAAATCTATTACTGCAGGAACTCGTCAACTTAATCGAAATATTGTTTTTAATTATAATTCTATATTATTGGACTCATTACAATCTATTTTACGGCCCAATTTCACACAAATATCTCAAATGAATGTGAAAAAAATTGTCCAAAGTTTAAAGATACTTTATTTTGAAGAGAAGTGGCCAGAGAGAGAGGACGTTTACACACCAACAGTTTTCCAATTTATTGCCTAACAAACCCAAACTATTTGATTTGATTATACCCATTATATTCAACAAAAACAACCATTCTTCCGTACTTTTCAGTTTCTTCTTCCATTGCTGTTAGTCCGTTCATCCATTTCTGTCCATTAACTAGTGATAAAGTCTCGTGACACTCACAAATTGCTATGGTGAAATGTTTTTCTCATTCAGTTTCCAGATGTCACTTGCAATTTGCCACGAATGGTGCAATGTCAATCTTCATTGAGTTAATGAACTTGATTAGCGGGCGGCTAGTGCACGTTTCGCAATGACTGCACCCTACTCTCATATAAATGCCATTGCGCTCTGGGTGCAGAGTAGTGCCAATTGTTGAAAATTATATGAATTCGGTTCTGAAAGAGAAGACAGCGTAGAATATTGTTGCACTTTTTTCCTATTATACGAGTTTATGATTTATTAAATAATGTAGATTAACACTTTAGTATAAGCAACAACAGAATCATTAAGTGGCCTTAAGTAGGAAATTGCTTGCTGTCTTTTATTCCACAAGTAGCGATAAACTGAGTAGCTTGCAGTCTTAAACGCGTTCTCATTCTGATGTCTATTATTGTGTTTTTCTGGTTGAGGCATTGAATCGTTCTCAGTTGCTTCTTCATTTATTTTACGAGAGGTTCGTATACTATATTTTCAGTAACTATTTTCCTTGAGGGTACCACAAATAAATTCGTAACTACTTCTCTGTTTCGTATTTTCGCCTTTTGTGCTCCCCTTTGACGGATAAGTGGAAGGATAAAACTATAAAATACAACGAGTACAAAAGTACTTTCCATCAATTGATTATGAACGACGCTCTTGTCTCAAGTGTCATTGACAGAGGGCACTAAACGGTAAACAAGCCCGGCTATTAACTAAGTGGAAGTGAAAAGTGAGAGAGGGAAAAACATAAACCAAAATGTAAACAAAGTTGAGCTGAAGGAAAATATTGAATGGCGTATCGGAAAAGAACTCTGATGGAGGCAACTGACCGTAATGAAAACGAATTGTAAAAACAAAATGTATATAAATAACGGTGGGTTCTTTTCTGAGAATATGGGTAAACGATTTTTTTGTAATGAATGTAAAACGAGTTTTTTTTGTAATGAATGTAAAAATTTTGTTTACTGCTTTGCAGCTAGAATTTTGTATTTAACTATAAAGTTGACTAAAAGTTTGTTGCAAATTAATTTGTGGCTAGTTGGCCATGCTACCATTCCACCATTTGTTCAAATTTAAAATGAAAGCAGCTAATAATTATGTTGACTTTTTAAATACGAGTAATCCTTGCTTTACCGGTTTCTCTTCAAATTTGTTTGATTGTTCAAATGTTCATAGAGTGAAACCTTTGGATTTTTTATGTGAATCTCTGTATAGGAATAGGTTCCACAATTTGAAGTGAACAATTTGCATTTTTTGTGCATTTTTATAAATGTTTTTCCTTTGACTATGTGAAGAGCTTGTATGTGGAGCACAGTTTATTTTATCCTTTGCTACTCATTCAAGTGACCAAACATTTGTGTGTATGGGATTTGGTTTTGTGGAAACTATCCACAACCGTTAGTTCTGGAAAAAGAAGTTGCAGATAAAAGTTATTTTAAAACAAAAAAAAAAAAATAGTTTGAATCAAACTACACTTTTCTTTGAACACTTTTTAGGGTTGAATCAATTTAAATACTTATGACTATTTAATATGTTCTTATGAAAGAAATTTAATATTCTGTAGAGTTTTAAATATTTTGTATGGCTATGTAGATTACGAGGTTAGTGGTTTGATTTCGGCCTAGTTTCATGAGTTCCTTTTTCTATGTATTTTTTCATTTCAAGTTTCTGTCTTTTGTAGCCAATACTTATTAGACAAAAGCTTCCTTCCAAGTTGGTTAATAATGGTATGAGCCACGGTATTAATAATAATATTATATTCCTGTCTTCCTCCCATGGCCATTAAAAATTGTATGAGGCATGGTATTAATAATAATATTATATTGATGTCTGTTCTTTAAACACCGTAAAGTCTGCTACAATTATTTGAGTTTTCAAAGAAGTTCGATTCCTCAGGTTTGTTCTCAATTGTCAGTTGAATGTTAGCTCTTGATTAATGCAGCTGTCTTCATCGATAAAGTGCAATTTATAAACTTTTCTGTATTCTTCTCTTTTTTGACCATAATTTCTTTCCTTACCACATTGTTTTGCAATCGCCACATTCTTCTGCAAATTGGTGAATGAAGTTATTTGACTTCTTGCATACAATTTAGAGATAGAGTGTATTAAACAAAACTTTATGACTTTCTTCAAAACGCTGCCAGACAAAATTGGCACAAATTTCGAAATTTATTGAAGGAATTTCAATTTCCATTTCGCTTGCGGTGCAACTTGAACAAATAATGCCACAGACCCAAAATAATCAAACACAACTTTTGGAAATAAAGAAAAAACCAATATTCAAAAGCATGACTAAAGCAGTCACCGTCTGCTTGGGTGTAAAGTGGCTGAGTCAACAATTTGCTAAGATTTTGCAAACTTCTTTCAAATTTTTTCTTTGTGCCACCACAGCAGTTGAAAGATAACTGAAGTAGCAAAATTGAAGTGGCAAAACTGAAGCTGAAGTAGTCTATGAGAATGAATTTCTCAACTAAAACTTTTCACCAAAATGCCAGTAGCACACGCACTGCAATTGTTGCATGGTTGGAGACAGATGCAGCCGTATTTGCAATGCTTAAGCGTATTTTGTTTGCTTTATAAGTACACGTAAATGTTATTCATTGTAGAATTTTCTTATTTTACGTTAGAGGTGCGAAAATTTGGCCATGTATAGGGGAGGATATCTGACGGAAAAATTATGCGACTATATTCGTTCGTAAATTGAGATCTATTGGGAAGGATATCTGACGTAAAAACTATGCGACGTATATTCGTTCGTAAAAAGTTGGGTGTCTCCAACCAATTGCAAAGTGAAAATAGCTTTCTTTAGGAAAATGCCTGAGTTACTACTTATTTATCTTTAGATCACGAAGTGCTATTTTCTAACATTCACTCCTGAGGAGTGAAATGTTGTTGCTACATTTAAAAGTTTCATTTAAGCGAAGACAAAATAAAATACTGAAATAAATCTAATGAAATGCGCTGCAAAACGGCAAGCAACGGACAATTGAAAGACACTTCAATTAGTTGGAGAGCACGTTTCATTGATTAATGTTTTATTGATGTTATTTATGGTCGCTACACCTTCAGCGCAGATTATTTGTGTCTATGTAACGTAAATATTGACGAGCATTAATGCTGAACACTATTTCTATTTTAAATTAAATATGAACCTTTTTTAGCACCGGTAATATTAGGAGTAAATCAGAAGTGGGTCAAAGTAATGATATATTCCTCAGTAGTATCAATTATACTGGAATCTAATAACAACTTCTCAGCTTTCTGATCTAATGCTACCGATGTTTTTTTCTACTGAGCACATTACTCTTGATTGTTTTTTATGATAACCTAAGGTGTTCTACATATGTAATATATTTGTTGCATTTAAGCTATTTCAGTTATTTAAGTTAATTGTGCTATTTAACGACATCTTTCTTGTTACTTTTAGTTGTGGTAGTTACTAATTATAATAATTGGTTGATATTATATCGGATCACTGCTACAAATAATACAAAAATAATTATTTCATTAGTTAGTTGGAATGAAAGTAGTTTTATATTACATTAATTCAGTTAAGAATAAGTCATACTATTCCATACTCTCTTTACTACAGGTACCACTCCATTTCTATACCACACTTGTTACTACAAAGTCATCTCAGAACTAAATCAATGTGCCAATCCATGGAATTTGTTTTATTCTTTATTATGAATATCATTATAGTTCGTTTTAGAAATTCCGCAAGGTAGTCTACATGATAATATGTAGGAACATGAGTCATTTCATCACCTACCGCAATACATCTTTACTTCATATTTAGGTATGATTGTTGAGATGACTCTTTACTTTTTATTATACTTTACTTATGATTATACTACATATCAAGTGATTTATTGTTACATGCTTCTAAGGAATTCTCATCGTTGAATTTCAATATTCTCATCATTGAATTTTAATGTTCTGATCTGCTTGATTACTTTTTCGTCCGTCTTAGCATCCACTACGAGTACTCTAAAATAACTACAGAACTGCTCCAAATTTCTCATATTTTACAGGAATGCTGCAATTTTCTAAGTTTCATTGTACATAATAAATAAAGTACCTCATAACTCCTGAAAAATACTCTCCAACGGGAGAAATTTCATTATGAATACATGCGCGTAACTCATGGCGAACAATGCCGTAAAATTGGGGAGACAGAAAAAGTTCTTATTTGGAGAATGAAGTCCGAAATTGCTTAAAATGGAAATTGAAATAAAAGCGGAAAAACGAGCACATTTCTGAGAATTGCTTGCATTTGGTTTGTTGAAATATAAAGTTAATAAAACTTCGTGGAAATTGCAGCACTTAACACTGATCAAGCATGCTTTTTTCTCTTCTGGGTTGTAATCTCATGTTTCCTAATGTAGCACTGGTCACATACTCATGTAAGTAAGTGATGAAGTAGTGCAAGATGCTTAACGCTGCAAGTGGTCATTTTAATTCAGTTCTTCATCTAATCTCTCATCATAAGGACGGTTGGCGCGTACTAATTTTTTTGCAGTGTACTACATCCACTTTTCTCCGTACATATTTTGCTTAATTTAAAATGGAACGTAGATTTTCTGGGAACAATACTGCAGTGCACAGACTCCTGAAATGATTTATTGTAAATACTTTTGCAACTTTCTTCGTATACGCGCTCATTTATTCAATATTCCCATGATTATGGGGATATGTCATTCAATTTCTATTCGCCAAATTGATTTCAATAAATTTCCGCTGCTTTCTCACGTAGAACTGCACTCACGTGGCTTCCACGCTGCCGACAGTGTTGGCGGTTACATTTTTCAATTTTTGTTTCATGTAACTGCGGCATTCATGCATCGTACACGTGGCTGTGGGTGGGAAGTGTGCAGAAGATTTTGAGTAATGTTCCTCAAAAAGTTATACTCGAATTTGGACTGTAGTGGGATAAAGAATAAAGGAAGTTTCAAAAAAGAGTAAAAGAAATCTAACCGCTGTGGGCGGTTTACCAATGAAATGTGGTAGATAGGAGGAACATGTGTAGAGCATGTGTTACCAGCGTAGAAGCGCAGCTTCAAAATTTTTCCGCAGCTTAAATCTGTAAGAAAAATTTTGCATATAAAAACTCATTAAGTCAAAATGACCCATTTGAAGGATGTTAAATATTGCAATTACACTTTATTAACTACCTTAAATTTTACTTAGTTCATCAAAGTGCTTCTACTTTTTGGCTCTATGCTAAGAACTTACTGTGTGCTCGAAACTCGAAACCATGCGTTTTCCACAAAATTGCCGCATTGCAATAATTTTGGCTTTTCCTTCTTTTTCAGTGGACTGCTTTTTAAAAGGGAAACTCAAATAAGACCCACTCTGTTATTGCTCCTTTCATACTTGCACTCAGCAGGAGCATCATTATTCATGTCGTTGCATGAAGTACACCTGAAGGCATTCAAAAAGGGCGCATTCATCCTCAACAGAAGTTGGTGCAACGTCTCCAATGAAATTTGCACAAAAGAGTAATTTCTTTAAATTAATTTTAATGCCTGAAAGAATGAGTGTCTTACTAACAACAGACTTTTGGATTTGTGCAGCTGTTTATATTCATCATTGCTTTTTGCATGCTGTTTGCAGCAAAAATAAGTGAAGTTCATAATTCTTTTCCATTCTAAATATAAATATATTTAAACTTGAATAGAGTAAGTGTGGTTAGCCTCATGGTGAGCGTGATGATGCAACTAAACCAAGGCAGGTGTTCGAATGTTAACCTTCTTTCTATGCTGCCTTTCTTTGGAGTCGTTTATATCTGAATAGATACCCTGCAATAGATACCATCAAAAACTCAATCCAAATATTCTCTGAATGCAATGTGAAGGAGAATTTCACAAACTGATATTGAATTTATATTTTCCAGAAATTTCTTTGGCAAAAATACTTTTGTAGAGCATGTGAAAATCTTAATTCTTAGAATTTGAAATGATTTTGTTGCTAATAAATTTTTTGCAAGCTCTTCTAGTAAATGTTTTGTGTGTCACATGAGCAGTTATCCTCCCAATATTTTCCTACTCCATTGTGTATAGTGAAAATACATTGCTATGAATGAGTGAATAAAATAGTTTATTTGTTGATGAAATGACAGCGATAGTTGCAAACATTCACTATGAAAAAAAAACATTTTGCAAATACTAAAATTGGAATCATCAGAGACAAAATCTGCAGACACTGTACGACATACTTGACCAGTACCAAAAGGTACTGCTCAGAATAAACAGAGATACGGTTATGCTACTAAGCACATATAAAGGAATCATACGCGATGATTTCAATGAATGGTTGATTCAGTTCTTCAAAGGACAGTTAAAACAGATCTGCTGTGTTTAGAGTAAAAGTGATTTAAAACTACATAAGGTGGCAAAGATGATACATAATTGCCTAGCTTTAACTTCGCACCCCGATCGGTGTATTTCGAAATGATCAACAGGATTACAACTTTAAAGTCCGATTCCGAATCCGTTTCCAAAATAACATCCTACCTTCCAGTTGAAACTAATTTAACCAATGAAATTTTCAACTAAATTGTATTGCATTCCAAAGTACAAATTGTGTTATCCAGTTGCGAGGATAATAATAAATTTGTTGTCTAAATTTCCTTTCCATATACGATCGCTCAAAAAGTTATTTTTCTTTTTAAAGGTCGTAGGCGTTAAATTTGAACTAACTCTCACTTTGAATATTATCAATTAATGAACTACGCCTACAGCGTCAGAACCCTCCGTGAACACCTCTCCGGATATGTATTAAATTAAACATAAAAACTTCTGAATATTTTTCCACAACATGGAAATTCTTTCGATTTTTTAAAGATCTTATACCGAGCTGTTTTTCTACACAAGACAATTTAAAGTGCTGACTACGAATATTCCGGTGGAAATATTATTCACAAAATTAAACACATTTCTAGGCATATTTCACTTTTATTAAAAAACTCATTGTAGTATTTCGAATGCTGAAATGTAGAAGACCATGATAAAAATTATGACATTGTATGACAGCACTGACAGCAGGGAGAAAAGCGTTGCGGCCGTCAGCTTAAGTCCTGTGTGACAAGGGTAGCTCTGGTCAGATTGTGTTGTGGCAAAATAAATATAAAAAAAGGATTTTTGTTATGATATTTGCATTTAGCTCAAGAGCTTGTCGTAAATTTCCGTGGAAGTTTTTTCATGCTAGTCTGGAGGGTTCTGCTTTGTATTTGTGGCTAATTTGCAAGTTTTGCACTTTTGGAGATACGAGTATTAATACAACTTTGCGCTATTCCCAGATTCTCTGTTTGACCTTTCCGTTTAACACTGAGACTGCTGCTAAATTTATACAACGTGAAAGCAGTCGGGATTACAAACTCATAAATTATGCATAAATAACTAAACGAACCGAACATAAATTTAATTTATTAATCAACAAACCAAGTCAGCACAAGTACCTGCAAATGTCTGAAAGTAAAAGTGTTTGGTACGTGACAATGCGTACAAGCAAAGGATCAGTTCTGCTGGGCAAAGGATGCGCCCGTAAATGTGCGGGCAGTTTGCCACAACTTAACCCCTTTGCAACATTTGTTCCATCGGTGATAAGCGTCTGCGGCAAAGTAGCTGTTGAAGGCATTACCTTGCGTGCGAATTGCGGCAGAAGGCGTCTCTAAAGGAAATGTAACGAGTATGAGGCTTGGGTTGCTTATTAAAGCAGAACTGGCACTGAATTGCCTTGTGACTTCTTTCCTTCTCGTGTTGTGCTGACTTTTCAGCCCAGCGATATCTGTGTTGGCTTTGCGGCGGCACTTCTACGCCTTGCTGATTTTGATATGCAGCTCGTGCACAGTGAACCCTTTCACATTTTCCAGCTCCGTTTATAGATTCTTGTATGTGTTTGGGTTATAGGGTGCAAATTATCACAACTATTTATAGTCAATTTCAGTAAATTTGTATTGAGGGAAATTCAACATTTTGCGGTCGTTGAGGCTGCAATCACGAAAATGTTAAATGATGTGTAAGTAACATTTTGAATAGACCCGCTATTTGGAGCTCTTTATCCTTCTCGCCATGTCTGCGCACTGCTGCATTATAAAAAAGTGTTAACAACGAAATTCCTGTCGACAAAGTTAGGCACTCAATTGTTGCGTTATGCGGGATTGCTTGTGCAGAAACCAACATCAGCGATTTTCATTGTGCATATCTAGAAAGAATTTTGCAAATTTTGCAAATCCCGCAAACACTGTTCGCGTGCGTGTGTTGGGGTGGGAGGGAGTTGCTGTCCGCATCAAACTTGTACGCTCAAAGGCAAATTTTTGCGGTTGAAATGTTGCAAACGAAATATCAAATATTCCGCGCAAATAAAGTGGATCATCCATGTGGCTGGCAGGGTTGCTTTTTGTTTTGGCGGAGCGGAAATTGCAGAATTCCATTGTGCGGAGATTGCTGAATTTAATTTTGTTGTTGTTCTAACTTTGACTGCTGCCGTTTTGAGTTGATTAATATAGAAGTCGAAATTTGCCAGGCAATTACATACATTTCTAAACTGAGCGCATGTGGCCGCTGCTCCGCCTCTCATTTAAGTTAGTGATTTTATTTGCAGTGCAGGCTTATCAGTGGCAGCAGTAGGGACGCTTGTCCATCAGGCTGTTTATTTTTAAAAAATTATGCTTCTATATCCGGAGTGTTGTTGATGTCCCAGACAGTGACATTTTTAATTTCAACTTTCCAAAATTAGCATAAAAATTAAATCTTTTTTGCAAAAATAACATAACGTGTCATAATGCCACAGGACCTCATTTGACTTTGTGAACTTTTTGTCAGTGATTTTCGCTTAATTAATAAACCCTGAATCGCACACAGTTCGGAATAAAGTAAATTGTAATGAAAAAACACAAAGAAGAACTTGGAATAAATATGCAAAAGCAGACCCAAAAAGTATGAACAGTGGATACGGATTGCAAATGGGTTTATAAGAGACAAGGTGCTATATCGGAGTATCATTTGATATAACTCAGTTTGCAGATATCCATGGCAAATTAATTTTAAAACATTTTACGAGGGGTCTAAGATTCTTTACAAAAGTAAATTAGCTGATATAAAGGTGCGTCGAGATTTTAAACCGCTGTCTTTGGATAGTCAGTTACTTCATGAAGGTCGCAAGGAAATTTTGTCCTGTGAATTTGATATCATGAGAGCTAGAAATAAAATTTTCAAGATTTTTAAAACTCTTTTTATAACCAAATTATATTATTAAATTATTATTATGCTTAATTATTTATATTATATTATTAAATTATTATTATATTAATATTATTCAATTTATAAAATGTCTTTGTTTAGTTCTATGGAAACGTCGTATTCCAAAATTGTTTAAAATATTATTATTAAAAATGAGTTTAATATTAGATTTTAACAATATTCTAACTTTTCTTTGAAATATACAACAAAATAACAAATTTGACGTTCAATGAAAACAATATTTTGAGAAGATTTCATTAGAATCGTATATTTGGTTATATTGACATCCTCACAGAAACCCGCAATTATTTTACCTAAAGGGAGAACTTTAATTTTGGCCATTTTGGCAAATGATGAGGTTTTCAAACTAAGTACACTAAACATTTCATTTAAAGAAAAGAAATTTTGAGGAATTCCATTAAGGCCTTAAGTTTAAAAATCCAGTCAAAGGGATAGAATCTACACAACCGGGACTGACTGGCTGTCGAACGGAAGGGTAAATACGAGTAAGTAAACAAATAAAATAAAGTGGCATTCTTCCGCATGCTTTTTTGCGTTCACACTGTTGGGTTTGACTGCTGCTGTGTGCCCTACGAATAGTGTCTTCAACCACTCTGGAGGGCTTGTCTGCTGATGGTGTTATTTCCTGGGTTTTTCTTTCTTACACTTCTTATCAAATAATAAGTTAACAAGGATAAGAACTGCAACTGCAGTTGCCACAGTTTCCCATAGTTCCCCACAGTTCCCAAATAGAGAGGTGCGAAAAGCACTTTGCAGTTACTTATATGAAATACGAATACAGCTGCCGTGGCAATGCGTATTTCTTGAGTGTTTCCGTTATGTGTGCACAAATTTACAGTATTATTTCTTTCAGCTTTTATCTTGAATTTCCACAGAGAAATAGAATGAAATAAAGAAAATGTGTAAAGTGAAGCTGTATTGCTTTGCTGTCATTTTGTGGTGCAGTTGCATATACACAAGCAAAATAAACACATTTGCGACAATTTCTTCTTCCGTGTCTTTAAATTGCAAATATTTATTCCTTATTTCTTGTTGTTTTCTTCATCCCCATTTGGTGGCAGAAGTTTGCACATTTGGCGCACTAAGCTCCGCATCCATTTGAAATGTTATGCAACTGAGCCAGACTGGTAAACATGTCCTAGAAATGTGAATGTCCTTTAAATGTAGCGTTAATTTTATTTATTTTCTACTTGGAAATTTCATAACCAGGGGATTTATGTTTTCAATTGTTTCACAAAATTACTTAGAAAACTGAAAGTACATAAAGTTAAAAAAAAAAAAATGTAAATTGACGATATTAAATTGTATTGGAACAGAATAAAATGCATGAAGTCTTTTATACATTCCATGATTACTTGAACATATTTTCTTTTATGTCTGTCAGCAATTAAATCCACTGCTATTGGAATATCTGCCATTGAAGTGCAAATATTTCCATCCACTCGCCCAACAACTGCAGCATCATTCGAGCTCACACATAAGGATATTTGTTGAAAGTCATTCCTGGTAGTCTATGGCACCTTTTGTTGACAGTTGTGCTCATGTCAATGACCAAAATTCCTTTTTTGTGCTTTGACAAACATTTACTTCCTTGTCGCTGAAACAAACCAACTTGGCTGATGCTTTTGTATGTCCGCCGTTTCTATGCTGACAATTCAAGGAACTGAATTCCAGCCTACACGAATCATTTGTCTGTCTATGTGTGAGTTCTCTCAGTGTGAGCTCTGATTGTTTAAAGAGTGTTCAACGGCACAACTATGTAGTAATTTCAATTACACGAATCAACAGATCGATAAATTGGGAGTCAAAGGAAATCTAATTGAAGTTTGCACTTGAAGGAAAATAGAATAAGATCTGTTACGTTTTTATATCCTGGATCCTTTTAATGGGTATAAATATTGACTTCTTCGGCTAAAGCTTTCTCCCGAAGGTCTTGCAACTCACAAGTAGTTATTTTTAGAGACTATTTACCTATCAGGAAACAATCATGAGTAGATAGTATCTCGATAGTGAAAGAACACCATCAACATACTCGTGACTTTGATTTTCGATTTAATTTGGCGTCGATTTTTGGAGTGTGGTTGGTTAAAGAAGCAATTTTCGAAAACTGTTTGGCTGTTCTGCATGCTAAACTGTTAAACCGAAGTCTCTTTACTTGTATTCTTGACTACTCAATGGAGGTTTTCAGCAGTATTGATGGCAGATAAGAACATTTATTTAAATAATTTATACGATTGCACTTAACTTAAGTTACTAAGGAATAAGGAGAATTCCGAATTTTTCAATTGATTGCCATTTTTTTACTTTAATTATTTGGTTAAACTCAGCAAATGAAGTGAAATAATAACCAGTAATGTGAATGCTATTAATTGAAGCTAATCTACACCCCAACTGCCATAAATTCATTAAAAAAAGAAATAAGAAATAAGGAGAAAATGATATGATAAAGTAAATCATGCGGCAACAAATTTCTACAAATTTAAGCTATATATTTCGTTTATAAGCCCAAGTTTTTGAATTTTTTTGATATCTGTGGCCACATTGAACGCGTGTCCTGCAGAGCAAATTACAATTTAATACACAAACTCATAACAGCTGCAAACCCCGAAATGAAGCTATTAACATTAATGCATCTATTAGGCATGCTGGCCTACGGAAAAAACTCAGAAAAATATTCTGCTGCTATTCTCTACGTTTTCCACTTCTATTTTTCTGCGAAAGCCTTCTTTGAGCGCCACAAATGGCGCTTGTCCTAATTTCTTTGCCGTCACGTGCAGCGGGCATTAGCAGCGGCGCTTAGTGCCACTTAATAAGCAACATTGACAAAAAGAGAGGAGACAGACAGGGAGTGAGAGAGAGGGAATGGCAGTTTCGTTTCATTTAAAGAAGATTTTGTGTAACTAAAACGGATGCGAAAGTTGCTGGCAAACCAAGCTTTCAGTGTTCTGCCTTATTGAAGGAATAAATTAGCTTCATTACCAGGAGCATCATTTAATTTAGTGCATCGGTTCAGGGCTAAGTGTCCTTTTAATAAGAGGCATTAACGGCAGATGATGCATTTGTAGTGAAATTTTTTGTTTCCTCTGCTATCTTCCCATTTTATCTCTCACATACGATTACCTCCAGACTGCATTTGATTATGCTAAAATTAATTCCACTGCAATACGGAAAAAGTTGCGCATTTGCTGCATGTGTGCTTAGTTTGCATTTTGCCGCTGCAGTCATGCCAAGAACAAAAATTAAATTTAATTTAAAGTTTTGCATCCATGCTAGTCTCTCGGTCAGGTTAATGGTACAAGTTGAAAGAGTTAAACGGGAGCCCATTTTCCGCTCTCGCACCAGCAGACGTGACACATTTCGATGGCGCTCTTTGTGCGAGTTTGTTGAAATGATGATGGCAGATATATGCGTAATTGCCAGCAATCAAAATCATTTCGTTTTAACGACTCTTAATAGATTGTCTCACCAACTGACGGGCACAATTGTGCTGAGTTGTACTTTTGCAGATAGTCAATTTCTAAAAACTGACAGCAAACAGACATTTTGCGCAAATTGCACGGGCAGAGCACATGCATAGCAGGGGCCTTCTGTTCAAGTGGAAAGGGTTTATGAGCATTATGGAAATGCATATTTCCTTTTTGTGCACTTTTATAGGATAATTTGTTACGAACATTTCCAGTACATTTGGAGTATCTGTAGGTCCATTAAGTTAGAATACTTTTGTCAGTTATTAAATATAAGGGTATATTGGGTTTCAGTATAGAATTGCAGTAGATCAGGTAAATTCTGCACCTGTAATGATTAAGATTCCCATAATAGCTTGATACTTTTTTTTCTTTTATTACATACAAGGTCTGTTTAGAATAGTATGAAATAAAGTGCATACCAGTGGTTTAAGTATCCTATGGCATGCTTGTCAAATAGAAGCCCATTTGGAGGAATACACCCATTCAAAGTTCTTAGCAGAACTTTGTGCTTCAGTCACTGCAATTGCTTTTATCACAAGCAATTGCCTTCGATATTGGGTTTCCTTTCATAAATCCTTACGTCACCTTCGGGTTTCTTTCTGGGTCGCACTAAAAACACACTGTTTCATCACCAGTAAAAAATTTGGAAATTTAGATACATTTGCGATGCTTCAACAAGTCATTTACCATGTTTCATGCCGGAAGTTTTTATACATTTCATGTTTATACCTGACTCCATAATTAATTATGTCTGCAGGGGTTGAGGAGAATGCTTACTATTAAGAAAGGTTTCGACGTCAAGAGCATTTAGATTCCATGCCTTGGGAACGATTCTAACCGCGAACCGACGACTTTGAGACTACTATGGTTAATACTAGGTACGGACCCCGGTGGTATCGGTGGTTTTGTTTTACTTTATTTTATTTTTAAATAATGTTTAACAATTCGTTTGTAGTCAAACCTTTTTGGTCAAACCATCCAGAATTGCGGGGGTGCCGAGTTTTTTATACAGTGTCAATATTAAACATTCCTATTGTTAGATTGTCATGAATTTTCGTTGTTTCACGTACTTGTCCTTCAATTTATAATGTACGAGTATATCTCAATGAGGCAACCTTAGCATGATCTGCTAAGGATTTTTCGCGCTCTTTAAATTATTTATGTCACTCAAAAATTGCTGAATAAACTGCATAATTTACAGATATTTGCTGGATTATGATGAGACCATTTATTTTGATACAGAATAAAATTAGTCTGAGGTACTACATCGAAAACATCATATTATAGAATAAACTGCTACTTGTATATATTTTGTACTCTACTCTTAGTGTGAAAGGCAATATACATTATTACTCTGTTTATATTATTACAATAGCTTGGAAAACAATCACAATTAAGACATTGTGAAGTCTAAGGAACTATTAAATTCTTTCAAATTAATTTTCAGCTTCCCCTTTCATTTTCTCCATTGTCATTTACCAAAACTACTTTGGGACCTTTGGAGACGAAACAACTCACTTCAAAGACAAACGTTTTTGATATTGCTTTTTGCCAATTTACACCCAACAAAACGCCATAGGAGAGACTTCTAGAAGACTGCCCGAGGTGCTAAAATACTGCAAAATTTGACTTCGTTCTATGAACTGCCAGCCAGTTAATCGTGGACTGATTGATTCAGTATAAAAATAAAAAATATTGCTGTTCTCATAAATACAATATTAACAGCATATTTCTAAAGTAAAAATCAGAAATTGCTATCATTGTCTGGCATCTTACAGTTCACTTTGTGTGGATAAAAAGCGTTGTTAGAATTTGCTCAATGCACTCCTTACGAGAGGCAACAACATAAGAAAATGTCCCACTTCTACTTCTCAAGCTGGTTGTTCAAATATGTTGTCAAGGAATGCGTCTTTGTTGCGGTCTGTTAAACAGGAAAACTGCTGAATCTTGTTTGTATTACGCCATTGTATGCCATTTCGCATAAACAACTGAATAAATTTTGTTTTTCTCTCAAGTTTAAGTGTGGGAGAAATGTTCCAAGTATTTTTAGCATTCAAGCAGTATAAACATTTTATACATATTTCATACAATTTTGGCAATTTTCCATGGAAAATGCCTACTACCACTTCGCAGCAGAAATGTCCATAGAACTGCAGTCAGGTGTGATTGAAATTTTGTAGTGTGCATAAAAGAAAATCTATTGAAAAATTGTCTAGACTTATAGTCTATGTTTGCAATTCTGGCGTCTTAGATTAGCGTGGAGCCTGTGGAAAGTGTTACGAAAATAATTTTTAGTTTTTAGCCTCTTCTTATCTATTGAGAATAATCAATAAGATTATCCCAGTTTCTATCTTTAATGATCAATAAGGTTACATATCCAAATCAGGTTTGAACAAACATTCTTGTGATTTGTCAAAATGTTTGCCTACCTCTACTCTAAAATTACTACCTTCAACTGAAATGTTGAAGAAAATTCGGAATAGAACTCGCTTTTGTCCAAATGTATTTGAAATTCTGTCTCAGTTATCGAAAATGTCCACATATAATTCTAAAAAAATGATCGATGTACATTATTTTAAAAAGCTGAATTTATAATGAAAAGTCTTCATCGGTATGATTCGTAGCGACCATTCTCCATTGACTTCATTTCACCGCACATACTCGTATGGCACAGAATATAAAAGGATGCGTCTGAGAACTGTTTTGTAGTATGATTTTACATACACATACGGCAGACCTATTCTCAACTATTCATGTTTCTCATATATTGTTTTTGCTCTTCATAACTTTTTCCTTTTCATATGAAGTTTGATACATAAACTCATCATTCCTTTCCGCATTGAGTAAAGTTGCTTTCTGTTGACAATCTACTCAATTTAATTTAAACATCTAGACTTATGTTTTATTATTTTTCAGCGAATCACACTGATTTATTTACTTTATCCCATATACACAGTGACCTGCTTCACTTTATGCACATCTTTGGATTATAACTCTGACTGCGCACAGAAATATTCCACCATATTTCCGGAGTGCTATTCAACGAACGGATACACATATGACTGAAAAGCAAATAAAATGATTAAATAATTTTTATTGCCCAAAATATCCTGGAGCACATGGTAGCGTGCTGTCTAAAGGTAAACCGTATGGCAATCCGCTTCCGTTGCGGCTCACCCAACTATCAGTAATTTGGTCTTCCTTTCAGTTTCTATAAAACGGATGCTTTTAGTTTACCTTTATGTGCTAGTTTGGCAGCTTCGTTATTATAACGTCGTTGTGGCTTAAATGAATGTGTTTTCGATATAACCACTTTCAGAATACCAGCACATAAGCCAGACAACAAACAACGCGCTGGAAGCTTATTGACGCAAACAATTTTTTGCCATAGACGGTTTAGTGTGGCTTCAAAATGAAGTGAGTATAGAATGCAGGCAACTTACAGGTATTGAATAGAGTTCCCTTCTGGAAGACTAAATTTTTGAAATCTCATTGTACACAAAAATTGTTTTCGTAAAATTTTCATTGGACTAATATTTAACAGGGTCTCTGAAACCAATTTTATGAAGAGCAATGCTAAAATCAAATCTAACATTATACTATTATATATGCTCTCAATATTTCGGTAAAGTGACCATATTTTTAGTAATGTTAGCATTGTTCAGATTAGATTAGATTATATGAGTACCAGCAAACCTCTTCTCTAACGTTAAAATTCTGATCATCATTTTGATACGGACAACATACGGTATGTAAGGTCAAACAATCCAAAGGTATGTATTAAATGTTCTTATCAGCATTGTATATAGTTGTGTGTGTGTAAAGTGTACAAATTTAAAAGATTTGTATTAATATTCATATATATACTCTCTGAAGAATCTGTATACAGCTATAGATGCCCGTGTTACAATTATTTATTTATATTAAATACAGTCACTGATTCCATGAACTTAGTTATTGCAATCACATTTCTAATAGCTCGGGATCGTTTGCTTTATCTAGATTGAATTAAATGTTTTTGGTAATAATATATAAGAAGCATTTATAGTTCATCTTCGCAAGCGGCCGACAAAAATTTTTATTTTTCTAACAGTGAATATCCAGTCAAGTGGGGTCGCTAGTTCGCATCCCGCCCATGCAGTCAAAATGCATCTTGCTGAATCTTTTTCAGGCATGATTCTTTGCAATAATTCCTTCAAATAAATAAAAAAATATCTCGTAATTCTTGAAATTATTATTTCGAGACAAGCTCATACTCGTATAATGATTTATGATTTGTTGGTTCATGTGATTTGTTATAAATTTCATCATACAATTACTCTTTATATCTCAAGCAATCCAATTTATTTGCCCGCCTCAGTTTACGAGTAGTCTAATTAATTTAATTGCAAATTTCATTTTTGGACTTTATCACTAACACTAAGAATGGTCTTCTGTCTACTCCTCACCCACCATAGTAATTAGGTTTCTTCTGTTTTATTTTCAATTAATTTTGTGCATTTCTAATTAGTTTGAGGTAGTTTCCTCCAGTTTACAGCTCCGTCACACATTTCCAATTAACTTTTATGTCTGGCAAATTTGTGCGTAACAAAAGTAGCCAAATTTATACTGGTGACAAGCGAAATAGATTGTCATGAATTTCAGCCACAACCACAATCAAACAAGGGAAAATCCTTGTTAACAATTTGGCGCTGAAACTGTCAACGACTCTGGTGGTGCGGTTGAGCTGCAGAAAGTACTCGTATCATCGGAGGGTGGGCAGCCCATAAATGTTACGAGAATTGACCCTATTAGTGCCTTTTGCTGGAAATGTGAATAGGTTCACCAGATAAGGCCGGCTTAGGTGGACGGCAGTTGATGTGGCTGCTGTCATGCGAAAATAAGCACTGTTCCTAATTATTTGCAGTCCGCTATTATCATTTGGGGTTTTGTGGAACGAACTTAATAAAGATAGTGGAACTCTGAATTTCATAATAAAATTTTATAAAACTTTTTCAGCATTTTCACTTATATTAAAATAGAAGAAATTCCCATATTCATAACAGCTTTTGTAATTTTGCTAATTATGTAAAATTCCACAAATCTAAATCTTCTTCGGAAATATTTTGAGTCCGCAATTATTTCTGCCATAGCCCAAACTTCGACACCAAAACTAATCAAACTGTGCTCATTGTTCTGATGTGAAACCTACGAGGAAAGTTTCTATACATGGGGAAGTTTCAAAGTTCAATTTGGGGGTTGCCGTTTTGTAAGAAATCTAAGAAAACTTTTTGTTAAACTCGCCCTATTTCACCAAACAGTTTGCACTACGAATTTTGCTACGATTACTTTTCTAATTAGCTTTTCATATCAACTTTTCAAAGCAATGTCGCAGTAATGAATAGGGAAAATTTGCTAAGTCAAATGTGGTTGGTGGAGTAGGGCCCTGGACTTTGTTTGAAGTTGCGGCATTTTGAAAGTTGGGCAGGACAACTGAGGCAACTTGTGCAATGAAGATGCTGCGAAAAATTTGCCAGACTAGCTTCTGGCGACGAGAAATGCGCTGGTATGGGAATATTCTTGTAATTTCAAGCCAGAAAATCACTTTATATATTTCGCTCGGATTTTGCATATTCAGGAGCATTGATACTAAATAAATGCGGAAATTGTTTAAATGAAATGATGCTCGCCCATTGATAACTTTCTGCATTCAAATAAAATACTTTAAGACAAAGCAGCCTTAGCGGCATTTATTAAGAATTGCAACGAGAACTTCCCCAGAACAATTTTGCAGTGATTCTCTGCAGCCAAATCCATACCGCAGATTGAGCGTCCTTGGCATTTACGCTTATCTGTGTAGTCAGCTATTGTCGAGTGGATGCTGATGCTGCTTCATGAAGAGTTTGGACCGGAAATTTGAGTGGCCAAAATTTGTGAACTGCGTTTGTGGTCTTTGATGTAGTCAATTCACTGTGCTAAAGGCGCAAATCACAATTGCAAGCTTTTGAATATACTCGTACGAATATCTGTGCCATAATCAAAAGTTGACGAACTCTCTCAACAGTTTTGCCATTTTTCTCCAATTATTTCACTGTCACAAGGCTTGGAATATGCAAAGAGCCGCTTTAATTTTTGTGGTGAAAATTTTGCATAAGCAATTGCATGGTTTTTGTCTGAGCAATTTTATGTTGGCCTTTTGTGGAGTGCATTTTAGGAGCACCGAGGTGAGAAAAGGAAAATAATATTATTTTAAATAATATTATGCAAAATTTCGCACATAAATGTGGATGGTGTGTCGAAATTGTTGGAAATACTCATGCATTTTGCACAGTATGGTTGACTGCCACTTATGACGTTGCTGGGCTAAACTATCACAGTAGGGATTTCCGGCGTCGAAGCGCACAAAAAGGCATTAACTTTAAGTAAGGGTTTCCACTCACATAGTGCTGAAATTTTTGCTGATTTCTATGGGTAATTCACATTTTATGATATTTATAATACTCGTATATAAATTTTAATATTGTTAGTCGTGTAGATGTTAATCCTATGATTTCCAAATGCCTATTTTGCCCAATTTTCCTCTGGTGTTAAAAGTTGCTTGCGCAGTTTCTCATTTGGTTTTTTGTGAAACTTGACTAACTACAGATTCTATTGCTTACTTTGGACGAATTTATTCTGCTCAGTAATGGAACGGGTTTCTTTTGTGCCTCTGATATCCTACCGTTTCCTCGTACTCGCGTTCTTTACTTGTAAAGCTTTGTTTGCCTGACACTGCAAGTGAAAGCTGGCATGAAGGGCAAGCCACAAAGACGGTTTTACACAATTGTGTACAGGACCCTTACAAATAGTTGCTAACAGCAAAATAAACTAAACTATTTAAACAAAGAGGGTAAACAAATTCCTAAGCAGAGATAGAAACTTTAAGAGCAGTACAGCACAAACGTTGAAAACAATTTCCTAATTAATACTCCTTGATGTGAGCGATTTCAAGACTTAGCATACAAACATTTTTTTGCCTATTTAATTTGCAATTAAGTTCAGTCTGCTAAGCACTTTCAAAGGCATAACTTTTTGGCCGGCAACTTTTGTTGAATTAACTACCGGGACAAAAAAAAATCATGCAAAATCAACACTTGAAAAGAAAGTTTGAGGAAGCATTAAATTGTTTCCCTTAAAATATTTAATTAAGATCTGTTTTGTTCTATTTTGACCACACTATTTTATAGCATGCGCTTTACTCTCTTTACCAGTTCAACATTTACCACACAATATAGCACCATTAATCATGCTGTTCAGTTCATTTGCAAAGGATTGCGTGACTGTGCCAGTCATCGCGGCTTTTACTATAATCATGAACACTTATTTTTGTTCGTTTCATTTTTCTATCCTTATTCACACTTCTGCTGTATACGCTAGCTTGGAATGATGATGGGGACGAATTCCAGTGCACACTCCATGAAAATATGTTTTCATCTTCCTCCAATCGATTGGTATTAGTAATTAATTAATTTGTAAATCTGTGATGTCTGCACATGAAGTCAGGTGGTTCCTTCAATATCCTTGATTAAATCGCATCATTTAAAAAGTTAGCAGTGAGCAGTTTCAATTGTTCTATTCTCCTTATGCAGCACTTCTAATAAATGCATTTTATTTTATGATACTATATAATTACACATAAATTTGTTTTTGGAGCGGTTAATATACTTAAGTATAAGTTATTTTAATTGCTTTGCAAGTAAAGTTTTTGTATGTTAAATTATATTATCATTGTCTTCTTTTAATTTCAGGTAAATCTCAAATAACAATTGCTCAGCCATCAGTCAGGTACTGCTTTATTGCTCTTGCCTTTAGAGGTGTCATTTTTGATTTATTGCGCATATTTTTGACCTGTGACAGATGCAGCTGTCATATTAACAGCTCCCATGGACCCGATTAATAAAGCAGGAGGAATATTCACGTAAGCAATGCCTAAAAATGGAGAAAATATCGCTGAGACAAGCCGCGAAATGTCTGCTTGTCGTGATAGGTCCCATAAAGTTATAGCGTCAGAAATTTCTTGGACTAATCATTTCATGTTCAGATTTATTTCGCTGGGAATTTATGAAGGACATTCCTTACGCCACTGCGGACTCATAAAACCCTCCAACAAGATTCATGTTATTTAGAGCCAGAAGCGATACGTCATAAAATTACAGTCTGAGGATTGATTTGATTGTGCTGAATCCGCATTTTTGCTCTGGGTGCACCATTGAAGAACCACAAAAGATTATTTGCTTTAGTTCAGGTTTTGAGAATTGTGGTATTTTCTTTTTCATTGGACTCTTTCTATTTATATTTACGAGAAATTATGATCTTGAAGGAAAAAGTATAACTGAAAGTTCTTCTAGAAATTAATTATTGTCTAGAAAAAAAATAAATAACAGTCTTGATGACACAAGCGACTGCCAGTATGCCTGTAAAATTCTTGACAAAGGAAAGTCTCGAAGTGGCAAAGTTGGAATTCAACTTCTTGTCCTGCTGAGGCAAGAAATATAATTCCAGTAGCTGCAAATCACACCAACTTTCAGTATCAGATGCAGCAGAAGTTAAATTAGCAATTTCACTTTAATTAGTCACTGGCAGATGTTTTAATTGTTCCTGCTAGTTTCCTGCGGCTGTCAGTTGGAATTGTAGGCAAACTTTTACAGTGGTGTGGGGTGAATGCGCACTAACTCTCTGTAGGTGCAGAAAATGCCAACTTTATGGGATTTTTGTACTTAGACAGTTATTAGTATGCTAAGTTTTAAGCTTAAATTAAGTTAGTGTTCAGAGTACGACTATATCCGTATATATCATTTTTGTTTATCTGATTCATTGATTGAATCCTTGGAATTTTTAAAATATTCGTATGCTCCACTTCAGTTGACACCTTATGCAAAATAGAAAATGCTAAAAATGCAAATTTTCGCCTATCAGCAGTGACAATGAGTCGCACAAATTGTCAGTCATTCATAACACCTCCATTTGTGCGGCCCTTCATTGCAGTTGAGCATAGTGCTGCTTATTCATGCTGACTGCCAGCAGCAAACAGGACATCGCTCATGCATTGCTGTTGATGCAGATAAGCGTCAGTGCCATTTCCAATCTGAACTGCTGACAGTTTGCAGAATGGGAGATTGAAAATGAAACTCTTTCAATCGCTTCCGGTGCTTTAGTATGGACAGCCACATAATGCAGCATGGTGTGCTTGCAGTTGCAACTTTGGGGAAATGTGAGTGTTATGTAATATGATCAGCTCCGCCAGGCTTTGTCGTGGACAATTAGTCACTGTTTGACTTTTGTACCTTCATTAGTTTCTTTTCTTCCATTGTGTAATAATTTTTGCCTTAAAAAGTTGGTACCTTCTTCGTGGGTTTATGTTCTTTTAGTTATTACATTATATAAACCTATATTTAAGATTATGTGATCCGTACTGAATTCTGTTGTTTGCAGTTTCATCCCTTGTTCTGTTACTCAGGGAACACTTTTCAGAGGTTACTTCCTATGTTCTTTTCATATCCGCTTAGCTGGCTGGAAGCTTTTCATAAGCATGTGTTCCAGAAACCATAAAAAAGAGTTGTAATCCCTTCATGCCTTTAAATAACAAAATTAACAATTTATGAGTTGTAAACGCCACATTTCCGAGCAGTGTTATATACATGTTTATACATAAATACTCGTGCATATACTGAAATCCATGGAAAACCCACAGACCACAAAAGATTTATGGAAGCACTTAACATCCATTTTTCGTTGTTGTCCTGCATGTAACAGTAAAATAGTAAAGTGTGTGGAGTAATGAACCGAAGCTTGGAATGCCAACTCGTAGGCTGTAAAATTTGACGTGTGCAGCTGCACTCGCAGTAATGTTCCTCACAAATTTATTGGGTAATATTTTGCTATGAATATTAATAAGGGAAATAGGGATTTCAAAATACTTATGTACGAGTATGTACGCTAATGGTGTTTAAAATTTAATACGAATTTCACGAAATTTCTGGTAGTTTTGGTCTTGAAATTATATGCAAAACCTGCGCAGAAAGTGCTCACCCATTTGCAACAGGCGCGCCTTACATACAAGGGCGTATTTAGGTACAGCAGAGTTTATACATTCATTCGAAATGGCGATAAAGTTTAAGCCTCTTATTATTATTATTATTAGTAATAATTAATTATGAGTGCAAGGTGTTGAGGGAATGAGTACTAGCTACAGAGGCTTTCGACTCGAAGAGAAAAGGGTTTTTTTATAGAAAGAAGAATTTTGGAGACCAAGCCCGTGGCAGGATTTGAACCTGCGACCCTCGTGGTGTAAGCATCTTAATATCAGATTGATATGTGGGAATTTCTTTAAATAAGCAGGAATGGAAGGAAATCATGTGCATACAATTTGATTGATGAAACTTTCTTTTAAATTTTCAAAATTTATAAACTCGAAAGTTGCAGATAAAGTGAATCAATATTTAGGAAATCATATACAAACATAACCAATGAAGTCGGCGTCTGTAATATTCCCACAGTAGTGGGGTCGCAGCTTCGACTGCTGCTCAGGCTATGGTCTCAAAATGCTTCCTTCTCTTTTAGATGAAAGCACTAGTTTCTGGTAGTAATTCGGCAACATGGAGGACGGTTCAATAGGTATATATAATTATAATATAAATAGCAAAAATAATAATAACAATAATAGTAATATTAACACTAATATCCATTGAGAAGTTATTTATCATTTGTTATTAAAAATATAATAGAATATCAAATGCTCATTGTCACGGCTCCAGTTGTAAGTCCGCTCCTGTTTAAAGAGTCGGTTATATGTAGTGACTGCTAACTCAATAATAATTTGCATAGTTTACTGCATATGTATGTGCTCTGATGCGCAAAGGACAAAATGAAAGTCCTCCTGCATTCGTAGTGAAAGAGTACATTGAAGCATTTTCGTGACAAGTGCGTGCATACTTGAGGACTTGTACACTCATGCATAGGAACGTTAAAAATGGCAGCGCCAACGAAAATGTTCGCATAAATTTGTGTTGGCATAAATTTAAAAGCCATTTGCTGGGAAGCGTCGGTGAACGGAAGATTTATACGTATATAGGTATTTTTTTAACCAGTAAGAAATAATTCCTATTCACATGCAAAGTGGTGCTGAAGAGGGCTTCAGCAAGATACGAAAATGGCAGGAAGTTCTTTCAGAATATTCCGCGCTAGGTGTTTGTCACATAATCAATAAGGGAGCGAGAGTGAAAAATTCATTTTAACCTTAACATTAAGCGTCGACTGCGAATGTCATAATAAGTTACGGTTAAGGTGATATTGAAATGAATGGTACTGAGCCCAGGCAAATGACAGTAATCGACAGCATAAAATATAAACGAGATGAGTGGATGAGTGTAGTCTCTTGGCATATGACAGGATATTCTCTTTAGATATATTTTTCGAGATTGCAGTGGAATTTAATGAATAGATATATACTTTATTTTCAAAACTTCAACTTTCATTTATTTTCCGCTATCATATATAAATGCTGGAATGATCAGGGCAGCTTAATACTGTTCTCCACCTTAAAAAATGTACTACATAATCCAGGAGAAAGAATCTAAGAGTACTTTGTGTACAGACATATATCTGCATAGGAACTCAGGTAATATCGACATTTCCAGCGATATACTGCATTCTTATATATTGATTGTATGTACTCGTAAAAACTTGACAAAGTTAACCACTTTTCTTTAAACGTCTTTAAACTTTACATATGAAACTGTGCTCAATCCTACGCATTCCACACAGTCAATTCAATTTCTGGGCATATGAATCGCAGACTCATCACATTTTAGACTTATATTCATTCTTTCCATTATGCATTTTAATTATGAGCATAATTGTTGCTGGGCAGGGAAGTGCAACTGAACAATAGAAAAAATGCCTTAATCAAGAGCGCGGAAATGCGAGTACATGCGGCAACGGAAGCACATGCATGCAAGGACGACGTCTGTTTACAAATAAGAAAATACTTAAAAAGTCTTGTCAGCATTAGGCCAAAGCAACGAGAATCAGAGGGGGAAGTTTCACATATGTACGCACAATTATAGTGGTTGAATGCAGTGGGATCTCGTAGCAGGGTTTGTTTGTGTGGCGGTAACAAAGGTAAACGGAAGCTGTAGTACCCGGCGGTGCAAAAAATGACATTTTATTTTCAACAGCACATTTGCTGCAGTTCGTGCCGTGACGTGCCGTTCTTCTTGTCCTGTAAGGAATGTTGAAATCCGAGATAAAAATATGAAAATTTCTTCGCCATGTTTAAAAGGGAAATATTTGAAGCTTGTATTAAAAAGTTAATTAATGTTTCATTTGCATTTTTTTTAATTGGAACTGGAAAAAATACATCAGCAAAAAGAGAAAATTTGTTCATACATGCCCTTAGAGCAAGTCTACAAAATAAGTGATGCATGGAAATGACCAGCACAAATGAACTGCTGGTTTAATCCTTTGAGAGTGATACAATGTAGTTGCGTTCAGTAACTGCCGATCTGTAAAGTTACAGGTTATTAAAAGACGTCTCACGAGTTCTTTGGATGAGAAGTTAGTTTATCGTTTTCTGAGATCTCCAATTTTTTGCATATTATTCTCATTAATTCTTTAATTAGTAAAGCAAATTCACACCATATTTTGTCCTTTAACATTGTGTAGGCCTTTGGTTATGAATAAGTATAGAAGTGGTCTTTTGTTGCTCCTTGGAGCTGTAGGAATAATATGTATAAGTATAGAAGCAATATATAGTGGGAGCGAATATATACTGTTCAAATTTTATGCAATACTATCGAATTATGTCATTATATCATCGCTAGAAATTAAGCTTTGGTTATATTAAATGATGTGTCCAAAGTTCCAAAATAGAAGGATTATTTTGTCTGACAAGGTTCATTGGGGTATCTAGCCATTTTTTATATGTGAGGCCCAGGTTGAACTTTTGTAGAGTTTCGTCAAGATATTCCAAACTTTGTAGAAGAAAGTTGTCCGGTCGAACAAAACCAATTCGAATCAAAAAGTAACGTTGATTAGTTACGATGCATGACCACAACTGTCCCTGCGCCTTCTTTTTGGTGTTTCAGACAAAACGCAAAAATAAGTTTACTCTTTTCAGGATATAGGATCTTTGAGAAAGTCAGTGATTTCTCACCTTACCATTTCATTCGTATTGCGATAATAACTTGTTACCAATGTTTATATACGAGGATGCAACCAAACAGCTTCTTCTGAGTAAGCCCTAATAAATTAATCTAAAATATAACAAATAACTCCGCTTCTAATGTCTATTGATATATTGCAATTGGAGTTATTAATTTGAGTCTATGCCCATGAACGAGGAGGAAGGAAATTGATTATTTTAAGAATTACATCTTCACCTGCATATTTTAGAATTGTTTTTATACATTGTTTTTATACACACGCACAGAGTTTTTAACCTGCTGGGTCATGTGGTGAAGCCAACTTCCGACTATGCTCAGCAAGAAGGTAATTCTCAATAAGATTTTTTATTTTTCCTGACACCAGTTTTGCGGAATTGGTAGATAAATAATGAGATTTTCTGGTTCGTGTGTCCTGGCTTTTGTGTAACGATAGTGCTCCGTGTCTCCGGGTGCTCCTCCCACTTAATGTCACTCGAAATTAATTTTTCAAATGAATTCCAATTTACACGTACCATGCACTCGCACGAGCTCTTGAGCTTAGTCACTTCTTACAGCAAGTGGAATTGCATGTAGCGTGCAATTTTTGCAGTCACTGTAGCAGCAAGTATCCTATTTTTCTTGCTAAGCTCCTTTTTATGCTGGGATATGTGTAGCGATTAGTTACATGCTTCAACATGTTTAGTAAGAACAAGAAAATGTCTTGTAGAACACTCTGAGACTGCTGTGCAATAGAGGATTTTCTTATAGAATAAATTTCTTGGAAGTACAAGTGAAGTATACGGGAGAAGTCCTGTAAATAAATTGATTTTAAAATAGTCATCAGTGTATAAAGTTTTACGTATGCATGCTATTCAGAGGTATGAAAATGATAGGTTGACACAGTTCAAGATGGTTTCAATTAACGGATGAATCTACAATTACCTTCCAGATATGGATAAGATCTACGCATGCTTTCCAGGAGACACGAAACCCCACTGCTTTTTGTCACAACTGTAGTTATTCATAAAGTGATTTCATTAAACCACTAAAGTGAAATTAAAAGCTGTTAATTGTAAAGCTGACATCGTCCTTACCCTCTCAAACTGGATTTATTAAAAGGTTTCCATACATTTACGCAACTTCACGATGAAATTATGGTGAACTATTCATCCATCAACTTAGGTATATATCCCTTATATCTCTTCTTTTACTGTTCTCGATTTAATACCGCACGTTAATGTGCAGCAATTGTGTTCCATTTTGCACGCCCAAAGGCTGCCACTTGCGGCTGCAGTTCAAGGATAATACGTGATTACAAGCAACTACACATGTTTGTTTGTTTATCCTGTTGTTTGTTTGCGTTTTCATTTGTTTCTTCTTTTAATATTTTGTACATTGCTTCGAGCGCACACTTCTTCCACATTAACACGGGTGCTTCTGTTTCTATCAGAATGAAAGCGAGAGCGTGTTGTTGGTAGATATAAAATATGTCTGCGGGAAAACTACTTTTTAGTTGATATCTAGGTTACATTTGTAGTTTGTTGATGTCAATAACAGTGTCCTTGTAATGGATTTTTCTGTACCGCCTTTGACTACAATGCACAAGAAATGCACGAGTATGTAAGCGAAACACTTAATATATCCTGCATACAATATCAAATCAAGTGAGTAAAATTTAAACTCATTGAAATAATAAAAAAATGTATAGTATATTTTTATAGGCAGAACTCATTTAGTCTTTAGGGAAAGTTCGTTAAACATGACCCATTCTTTAAAAACTTTTCTATTTCTTTTTTAATGGGGTTCAGTTGGTTTGGATCATGCCACCTCCTCTGGCATTTTAATAGATTAGCAACGGCACAGCGGTAACAAATGGAGAAAGTTTTTATGGTACTCGTAAATAAAATCGAAATGCGGAGGCAGGGATGACTACTAGAAAGCTTCACATGAACAGAGCACTTTAAGTGCTTAAACGGTGTCCTCTGTTCCAAGTATATTGCATAATTTTGAAAGCTGATATCAAGATAGGGAATTGTATGCATTTGCGTTTGAGGGAACATCCTGCCAAATGCTCATCGGCTTCCTTTATTTCGATTAATACTGCAAATTAAAATGGGAGCAGCTTAAAATTAGTACCAACTGAAGAAAAACAAGAAAGGAAAATAACGTAGCAAATCAAGAGAGCTAAACAAGAGAGCAAATAAGGAGATTTGTTGGTGAATATCATTCACAGAGGTAATCGAATCATAAATCAATTGCATTACCCTCTTGAATTTCAATAGCGTAAATTAAAATCTATTTTGCTCGAATGGAGCTATCTTTTATACTAGATCCCCTATGTCTTCCATACAAGATGCATATTATCCTATTTCTCTTTGTTACGATTGAGAGAACCAATATTTCCACAAAATAATAGAAGATCTTCATAAGATACTCATTCGTTCATAGAAAGATACTGAAAGCACAAGCTTTGAACACATCCTTTGCTACATTGTAGTGGGAGTGGCTTTAGCCAACAATTGCGGACACAATTCATCCCATATTTCTCTGAGCTAATTTAAAATGTGATCTTATTTCACTCATACAAATGCGTATTTTGTCCATCCCTATCTCTTTGTCATTTGAAAATCATGGAAATAGTGTCCTTCTGTGCGACAATTCTGAAATAAGTGCTAATTTGAATTTGGAGGCCCTTTCTCCTGTCTCTCTCTCTCTCTCTCTCTCTCTCTCTCTCTCTATTTTCTCACTATTTCACTTGTTCGGTTATTCGCACCACATTCAGTCATGTATTCATTTCGTAGGAAATACTGTAAAGTATAATTTCCGATGCCTCACATGAACGTATTTCCGTGTAAATATACGTTGGCTGTCAATTCGTCCCTTACTCCCCGCATTTCACACCATGTCCTGGTGTGTGCTTATTGCATGCTCGTGCGCCTGGCTGGCTGTATTATGTGTTGATGCTGTTCTTTTTGTTGTTGTTGTTGACGATGTTGGTATTTTAGGGCATAAGTGTGAAATTTTGTTTTGTTTACACAATGCAGCCTTGGGAGGTGTAAGTTTACTATGTTGTTTTTGTATTTTGTGTTGCAGATTATGTTGTTGATTTTCGCCATGCCCATCCTTGCCAGGTTTATGGCACACAACAGTGAACATATTTCAGTGCGAATTAATTTCTAATTTATAATTTCCTTATTTCGACACATTCTGTCACGATTGAATGCTTAGATAGGCATTAAACGTGAACGTTCTCGTAAGAGGACTACAATTTCAATTTTCCTGCAGGCCACTCATACTAAAAATGAGATGGCGTGAATTTAAAATGGGGTTGTAAACATTTTTCATACAGTTTTTCCAGCATTTCAGAAACTGTTTGGTATACTTTTAAGTGTCATTAATTTTTATTACGCTATATAAAGCTAAAGGCAGAAGCAAACTGCTGAAGGAAAATGCAGGATTGTGTACTTTTTTGGCAATAATAGAAATATTCACTTAGCCCATTGTAGCCGTTGAACTGCAATACGGATAATTGATATTTGTTCTGTGATGCCGGCACATTAAACAAAATTTTATGAAAATTTAATAAATTTATGTTTTATTTTTAAAAATTTAAATTTCTCTTTTCAAATGTTTAAAAACTCAAACATTTCGTTTGGAGCGGGATCCTTGTTGTGTTCTGGAATTGGCCCATTCGCTGATTCCCGTATACTTTTTTATATCTTACAGCAATGAGCATTAGCAATATAAAGTTTTCGGTTCGAACAGAAACTAGCGACTGGGACAATCTTGTGCGTAGAATTCAAACACTGAATGTCGTGAGAGCAAAACTAGCAGAGTTACCAGTCCACTACCGGATCTTTTAGCAATTCCATTTACAGATACACATAGTAAAGTAGCTCCAATGCTTTTGGGTGGGGATACTTTTGCTCAGAAACACGTTATTTTTGGCAAACTTTACTGAAAGTATGTCTCTTCGTATTTGAAGTCAGTTTCGATACCAAAGTAGTCGACCTAATTCCCTTCAATGTATATAGATTTTCTATTTATGGTGTCATGGATAACGGTCATTGAACTAACAGACATATGAATCTAATGACCTAAAATCAATTAACAATTGCAAAATGTGCAACATTCCAAAGTGGTGCCGATATGAGACACCAACATTCAAGGCGACGGTCAACGACCGTGAAATGTGAGCCAGCACACATACGTCTCAAATAACTGACCCTTATCCATCGATACCTCTTGAGTCATCGAACAGTGATGTCATCGACGACTCAACTATTTTAAGTATAAATATAAGTCCAACATTGTAATTGCAAGACAGTAGATAGTCGACTGTTAATGATTAATGTTCGGTAAATAAAGTTACATTTTAAACCATGGATTTAAAAACCCCGTCTAATCATTACAATGGAATGCTGATATTAATATTATTAATTTTATTTATATTATTATGTTCATACGAGTATTTTAATGATTTATCCGACTGAGAATATTATCACTAATAAAACTACAAATAAAATCAATATCCATATAAATCTGACTTAGTTGCTGCAAGTTTGGGAATGCTTAGGAACGTCTTAATAAGTTAGGAAGCCGCAACAAACTTTCCATAATATGTGTCCCAGGACACACTGGGATCCCTGGAAACGAAAAAGCGTAAAGTCTTGCCACGAATGGTGCAGCCATACCAATAATTGGACCTGAACCATTCTTTGGCATAGTAGCAAACTGGGTAAAAGATAATTTAAAACAGGAGCAAAAATCCAGAAGATCACACTATTAGGTCTTACTCCTAAAAGTAAGACAATCCAAGCCCATAATTGGGGACTATAACCACAAACGTGCAGTTCAAAGTCTACTTTTAGTAAAATTAATTTAAGAACTTTGAAGGCCATTGTCAATTAAGAAGCCACCTCATGAAGCTGGGAGTCTCACCAATTAGGACGTGTAGATTTAAGTTTAGAACTGTTGGACGAATAGAAGGTCCTGCAGGAGGAGTAAAATAGATCAAATTGGTCGAGGTACATTGTCCCTCTTTGTTTCACTCATTAATTCATAGTGTCCTGCACATATTTGTGGACAGCACCAAACACCGTCATTCATTTTGTCAATTTTAAGCAATGAGAAATCCAAATCTATACAGTATGGGGAAGGTATTTAATATGACAACATAGCCTTGCTTTCAATATAAGAGAACATCATGTTGTCTGGGAATTAGTGCTTTAGGGTTGTAGCAAAGTGTGCTCTTTTGCAGATGTTGTCTCTTTAATATTTTATTTAACTGTTGATAGCCCCAGTCGTTCAATTTGAATTGACAATAAACACACTGTTCCTGCAAGATTTATTATACCTACGTTCCGGCTGGTGGCTGGCAATGGTATAGGCGGGATATAAACTGTCGTAAATCTTTATATGGGCCATTGTAATGCAACAGTTTATGCACGTCTTTTTGTACTCCTCTAGCAATGAGTCGGTTTTCTGTAGCAGGATTTTCACACTACACATTAGAGTAGTAAATTAATTTGTTATTGCTCTGTTGCTCTTTTTTATCAAATACTTGCATCTGTTTAAAATAGAAGTTATTTTTAGTCAGACTAAATGATTAGTTTTAGTTTATGTATGTACTGAAGTTCCTGGAATACTGATCTGTTTGCTTGCTATCCTGAGTTTTTTTTTTGGCATACTTGTATATTCGCATATATTTCTACTCAGTACCTCTCATCACTCTTTCAAAACTAAATGGTAACTTATCTCTTCTTTAGATCCCATAATTCATTTCTACGCGAAAATAGGCGTGTTAATTAAATTTCTCATGTATATATTATATTATTATTCCAGTTGAATACTTCATTGTTAATAAACTCAATTTAAAGTTCCAAGCAAAAATATTCTATTCGCATGCGTTGAAGGAGAATTGCTCATAGTACTGAAACTAATTCCAAATGTACACGGAACTAATAAAACACGGCATCCATCGAAAAGTTGAACGCAAAGTTAAATTATTCGCCAAAAGTGGAATCACAGCTGTGCTAGAATACTTGTACCCTCCATTAACATTTCCCCCCTGCACCTGTACTTTTATATTTCCAATTCCGTTACGAGTTTTATTGTGCTCAGTACGGTCGTCAATCAGCAGTGGGAGGTGGCGTTTATTCGTACTCGTATTTTAAGTTGTTTCATTTAAATGCAAATTGCAAATATTTGCTTTAAAATTACGTGAAACTTTTTCCTGTGGAAACTCGTAATTTCGTTGTTTGCGAGTTTTGTGATTTCCTATGCTGGTGGTGTGTTTGTACTGTTAAAAAGCTATGACATTAAAACTGTCCCCTGTGAAAAACCACGGAAATGAAAATTCTCCCTTTAGATTTTAATAAAAGCAGCACATACACGTCCCCCTCCGAAGTAAAAGTAAAATGTCAAATAGAAATATAAAAGTTTGAGGGTGAGAAAGAGTCCGTGTGATGGTGAATTTTTGGTTTTATATATATACATACCTGTTTCTGGACCTTTGGTCATTAGTATGTGGAATTGACTATCCTTAATTCATTCCAATTTTTGAGTACTCGGGTTTGGTTTATTTAATTATGGCTTAAATGCTAGAATTGCTACCATTACTGTCAATTTGCTCGAGCTGTAGGTAAAAGGTGTGAGCATCCTTTTATGATGAGTATAGAAGTCAGTTTACTGAGAAGTCCTTTTACTGAAGGGATTCAAGTATGGTATTGGGATAATTTATAGGAGAACCAAACAGAGGACTTGCAGTTAATATTGTGTAATACACATTTGAACCACTTATTATTATTATTATTATTATTATTATTGTTGGTATATTGTTGCTCTGTTCTAGCACTCCATTAAGGAGTAAGTACTGGCAGCTTAGGCGGTGACTGGCCGCAAGTGAATCTCTGACTTAGGCTATTTCTATTTTTCCAGTGTTATTGTTCTAGCTTTTGCTGCTTTAATTCTGAGTAATTTCAAATTTTTTCTAAAGTATCAAATGAAACATATATTACTTCTATCACCACCTATTCCTAGCCATGAATATATAGTCATGAGGTGATCTAAATATGCACATTGATTCCTTGGCATTCCTTGGTATATTACACAAAATATTGAAACACGTTGAAACATTTTACTAGTGAAAACCAGAAACTACTCAAATTTCGCAAACTCAAACCATTTTAATCTAATCGTATTCAGTGAACATAATTTCGATCCATCAGAAGCAAAACTGATAAGAATAGCATATATTTCGCACTAATTCACGGTATACGTTTCAACTAAATTGGCTCCGAGTATTTTTTTCTAGTTAGGAAATAATTCCAAAATTATACTGCAAAATCTTTTAATATTGATTCATCATTCACAAAATATTTAGATTTGTTTTGAAAGTAAATCTTTTAGATTATTTGCTTCTTGCATTGTAAGACCTTCGATAGCTCAGTTGGTAGAGCGGTGGACTGTAGTTGTGCTCATATATAGTAAAGTAGAAATCCATAGGTCGCTGATTCAAATCCGGCTCGAAGGATATTCCCTTTTTTATTTAATTGTTCTTTTCTTTAGTAACTGGATGCAACGGCGAAGAAAAAATGAATCGGATAGGATAAAGTGTATATAAGTATGTGGCAATACTTATATTTTGATAATCTTCTGTCTGCTCTACATAACAAATGTAGATGATTCTTTTGGGTCATTAAGTTAAACCCAACTATGACCGCGAGTAAGTAAAATCAGGGTTGTCGTTAGCTTTTATTGCATACATTTTAATATTTAACCATTGGTATGTTGTACATGAATATGTTGACACTCTAAGGAAATTGTCCATTTTTGTTGATAGTTTAGTTTACTATAAAATAGTCCATTTGTGACGCGGAAGATTAATATCAACCCGTGCCACCTTTTCGCCATTGGCCTTCATTATCGTACTATCTCTAGTCGTCTCTCAGATGTGTTTAGCATGCAAACAAATTATTAAATAATTTCAAATATCAGCAAATCTCCACCCATATATTGGCAAACCCTTCTGTGATAATGGAAACTTTCCAAATCATGGAACTGGCTTTTCGGAGAAGGTTATGAATAACCATCATAAACTAAAAATGGTTCCTGCAAAATCATACAAGTGCCTTTTTCTTAGCAATGCGATAGTATTATTGTGGACTATGTGTCTATATTTTTCATCAGCTCATATCTGAGTCTATTACCAGACTATCCACACATTCTGATACAGTCATAACGCAGGAACAGACGCACGTACAAATCCAATCGGAATACATTATCTATTATTTTCTTTCTCAAGAGAATTGCGGGTGTTCAGAATGGTTTCCAAGTTACATTTATGGAATTATTTCTGTCACTTGAACTTCATCATACCCGACATTCAATTGTTTATATTTACAATTACTACCTCCCTTCGTTACTGTGTCTTACAAAAATTTTATTTTTTTCACATTTTGACTTCATTCTAAATTTTTGACAATTTATTTCCATTGTTACCACAGCAGCAAGTTTAAAAAATTCTCATGTTTGAGCAGACCCACGCATACATTCAGTTTTGACATTGTCGTAGACCATGTTGTCCGATGCAGGCAAGCGTCCGTGGTTGTGTCCAGCGCTGGGAATTGCGGCAAACTTTCCAATAAACGAACTTTTTTGTTGCTCAAATGGAATTACACATACTCCATTATATTGCTTGTGTAATTTCATATGCGCGTTCGCCTGAAGTTCTACTCTGCATTGAAGCAATTGTGGCATGATTACTATTTTAATTGCTTCTGGTCATTTGGAATTTGTTTGTGGTCTTGTTTAACTGTAGATAAATGCCATGGAATTTGAGGGTTTGGGAGCTGGTGTGCATTCCCTTTGTGATATTTAGCATGGCAGCGAATGGTTGAAATTTAACAGAATGTATTTGAAATCCCTGCAGGGTGCATTTAATGACTTTTATTGGGAGAATGAATGGCGTGGGAATGGTTTTTTTTTTTTGTTTTGTGCTTTTCTGCTGATAACATTTGTGGGCACTGAACTAATCGCAAGGTAATTAATGATAGGGATCATCAGTACTTCACAGTTCAATGCGATTATTAAATTTAAATTAGTTTCAATCTATTCGAATTTTATATTACAAATCATTTTCACAGATAATTATCCCTCAATTATTGGCTATTAGCACACTTTCTCAAATATAAAACTAGCGAAGTCGATATAGAATATCAATTTTGAAATATCAGAATTTAGAGAATTGTGTATTTGAAATTCTTTTACGTGGGCTCAATTCATTTTGCTTGTCTTTAAGTCTTGTGGCTATGGTTTACTAATTAAAATTTTATCCGTGTTCTTAGTAATTGTGAATTTCAATTGCTGAAAATAGTGGTAGGAAAAAATTTAGCACTTTGGAAGCTTAAAATATCTCACAATCTCATATCAGTAAAGTAGCATGGTCTAATTTTCTGAAGTATTTTGTATATATAGGCTAAGTTAGATTGGAGTGGTTTTGGATATAGAAAAGCGTACCTAGTCGTAGTAATATAAGGTCAGAATTTGATGAATTTATATGTTTTATGGGTCCAGTATATCGAAACCCCCAGCACTTCTGCCTGTTTATCTGCCCTCTGGGATGAAATATTGTCTAGTGGATTAAACCAAATTATATATTTAGAGTGGGAATGAAACGAATTATATGATCTCTTGGATGCTCACCTAACTGAATCTTGTTTCTTTTAGTGCTTCCAAATGTTTGGATCATCTTCATATGTTGATGTTGCCTTCACAAATCCAATATAGAAATAAGTAGTATAAGAATGGTTTCCCGAGAGTGTGTCAAATCTAAGCTGAATATCTTTAAAAACTAAAAATATAATGCTGTCAGTAATTTTTCTTTCAGAGAGTACCTTCGGCTCTATCATACCAAGCTCAGATGAGTCCCAAAGAAAAGAACAGGCTCTTTGTGTAATCATATGACACAAACAAATCACAGGGAAAATAGACATACGAGTATATCAAAGTATTTTTATAGCCTGACTTTTCTACTATTTATAAATATTTATATATTTTTTATATTTATTGTTTTTTATTTAGTATCAGAATTCGTTTCATGTAATCAAGTAACACGTTTTTTATAAAACTGCTGAAAATTGCTGAATAATATCATTTTCACTAAAATTGACCAATTGAAATGAAATCTTATTTTAGTTACGTTAGTCCATTTATAGTTTCCAAAGAGTTTCCAAACATAGAATTCGGAAACTATAAAAAGACAAACTAAATTTAGAAATAGAATCCTGGAAAATATTTTCTCACCAATCTACATACTCAGTCTTGTCTGGTGTTAGTCTCGTTTTTATATTCATACTTTTTTATAAACTACACTACAGATTATTCGCCTCTGTGGCCAGTTCTGTTGTAATTAAAAACAACAAAATTCATCTCCTTATCTGGTCCGAACAAACTCATGCTTAATGTACATATAAATTGTACGCAACTTCCCTCCCTCGTTTAGGTTCTATTCGTCCTATGCTTAGTGAGTTAGGTCCCATATGGAAATGAATGCTGCGGTGCCCTCTCCGTTAAGTTAGGCAGACATTGTTTTTATAGTGTTTGAATTTTACATTCAAAGCTTTACACTCTGAGGTTATTCGTGCAACTTCAACAAGCAAAATAAATAAAAATTAAAAAACCAAGAGTAAAATCAAAAAGTTCTGTATTCTCCGAAAATGCCACTTCGTCACGTCCGCTATTACATTTTTTCGCACTCCAACTCTCTGTGCTCTGAACAATGTGGAGTATTTTTAATGTCACATAACAAAGACGTGGTGTTGTTGTTTTGATTAGAAATTGCAACACCAACACTTTGAGTCCGCTTTTTATGGGTTGCAAAAAATTGTTTGGTTTGTTACCTCGCCATATGAAAAAATTTAATGGTAACCGCAACAATTTCCACAAAGGTGGCCACTGCAGAAAAATGACACTGAAAGTAAGCATTTTTGTATGATTCACTGGAACTTTTAACTGTGAAGCGAACTTGCCAGACAGTGATATCAGCAGTTGCAGATAAATTAAAAAAAAATATTTTATTCCTTTCTACACAGAAGTCTGAGGAGTATTCATGAAATACGAGCATGGGAGAATGTTGTATAAAATCTGTGAAACTCTTAAATGAAACTGACAGCTAGTGCAGGAGTCGATGCAGAACCTTCTCCGGTCGGAAGTAAACGCGGAAGCTGCAATTTGTGTTTATAAGTTGAATGGAGCAGGGCTTGTTTTGTTCTGTGACAGGCACAAAACACTGGAATCGAATTCTCATCTTCATAGGTGTGGCTACACCGAAATTGCAACTGCCGTATAATTTCCGATTTTGGCATCACGCCAGCACATAAAATATGCGCCATGGAGGGGTAGTGCGGGAAGCAGAGAATCAAATGCTCAAATTCAATGCAAACTCATGCAAGTGTGGGAAAACATAACATAATTTTATTTACGAATTGTTGTCGCAGTCGAGCTTTAATTTTGTCTCTTGTTCTGCTGTCATAATCAGCGATTTTGCTCAGATCTGGCAAACTATATTTCTATATGTACTCGTACATATTTCCATGAATGGGACCACAAATATTTATGGTGCATCTTTATCTGGGATACTGCGAATTCCTTATTTGTTTTATTTAGTGGTCAATTCGAGATGCATTTATGGTGGAGGAAAGTTATTAAAACTGGCAGTAGAGAAATATTAAAGAAAAATAATTAGAGATCTAGTGAGGACGATTCCTCCACGACTAAAATTTAATTGAATAGAGATCTGAGGAGTGCTTTTATTCCTGAAAATATTTGAGATATTATTTTCAGAGTGTTCCATATTAATTTTGACAGTCGGAAAAAACTGTTATTTTAAATATAGGAAGCAACAAGATGGTGGTAGTATTGGCGGTGGTATAGTGATCGTTTCACTTCTCTTCGGGTTAATTAAATGTTCCCCTTTTTTAGGAACAAAAGCATTGTTTTTTTATATTTTGTATTATTCTCGTTTATATTTAGGCAGTTGTTTATTCTCTCTATTAAAAATGAATCATCTACTCCCTTGTCCTTTTAGCGTAGATCGCTGCTGGCAATATGTGCAGTGCTTGCTTATAATCGCTCCCCTGATTATAATTTGTGTGATGTAGGTGTCTGTCGCTGCCATTAGCATTTCTCTCGAAACAGATTACGTTGCTTGCAAATTTCGTTGCATATTTCTTGGCGGTTCTGTGAGTTCCCTGGAGACAAGACGTGTAAAAGTTCAGCTGCCATTTTCCCTGAAGCTGTAAATATTAACGATGAAAATTTCGAGATTTCAATTGGAGTAAAATGGCGAAAGCCATTTCATGTATACCTAAACTAGTAGAACAAATACACACGAGGACCAATTGACATATCCTATGTATGGGTAAGGTAAAAAATGTGTGGTTAATCATGTAATGTAGTGTAAAACGGATAAATTTTGTCTAAGGCGTAGTGGGCGGTTGTGTAATCTGGAAAGTGCATTTAATGAGCTGTGAAGTGCATTATGCACATGTGCCCGTATATGTGTGATGTATGTTCGCTGGTTTCTTTTAATGGAAGTATATTTTGAACTTTACATAACATTATTTAACCATATATTTAAAAAAATTACACTCACAATATATTGGTATAATTTGGCAGTGTTGACACCAAAGCTGGCTTTGAAGCAAAAGGTATTGGCCATCAAATTGCTTAATGCATTTTCCTGTACTTGCGAAGCAAGGCAATTCCAGATAGAAGCATTTATTAATATATATTTTTGAGATTCGTTTCAATTAGTTCAGAAAGGTTTTATTTATCTTAAGAGTATTTTATAATAAAAACATTTTAGTGCTATGAAATTATAATGCAAACAATTTGCTTCCTGCCTTCTCAGTCCTTTGCTCTAAGAGAAGAATGATGAAATGAGTTCTTGTTAGAATAACTGCGATTTTACTTCCTGTACGCTATTTGTTTATACAATTATATTTTAAAATAAAGGCAGAAGAAACACGGTTCACCAAACTGAATATTATTACACGATTTCTTGTTAAATTTAGTTCTTGTGGTTCTTTTTTTTAATAATATAACATTTTTAAATAGAGTTTTGAGGAGCAAGGTTCACCAAGCTGGACATTATTAACTCCTATATACTTGACTCCTATGTACTTGGATTTTGTATAATGAAGCATGATCACTAATGTTAAGGATGCAGTAATTGCATCAATTGTATTCAAAACAAAGTTTTCTAATAGTTCATTTCACATGCTCGTGCTACCTGTGTAGCAACAATATTGAAGCCCTTCTGCCAACTAACCCGTTTGGAAAAGGAGTACACGTACGAACGAAGGCTTGAGTGGGATACCATGTCCGGCATTTGTTTCACTGCAGCAAACATATTATTCAGTTGTGTCTTCCAGTATAAATCCGCCTAATAGCAGGCAACAAAATATGAATTACAGTAGATGCGAACAATGGCATACATATTTGTATATCAAACATTCTGTATTGTAGTTGAAAAATCAAAGAATTCTGTTCCTTTACAAGCAATAAACGCAGTGCATGTTAAATCTATGGAGTGTCAACGAGTCTCTCCAGAACGGCAACAGCTCTCACCACTCCAACGGTAAATAGTTCGTGCTACTTCCTATATGAAATAAAGGTATCACACATTTGTACTCGCACATTTGTGTTGTTAACTTGCATAAATCCAAATTAAAATTTCGAGAAATATTTACACAAAAAGCGATTTAAAACCCGTCACTAAAATATGCATATTCACTTCATTGCTTTTAATGGAATTAAATGGCACTGCAAAGAGTTTCGAAAATAGCATTTTACAATCCAGTTTCGCCGTTCAAGGTGTGCACACAGTGGCAATTGCTTTATGCAAGCCTTCACTCCAGACTGTCCCCTCTCCATTTGTCAAAATGAATTAAAAGCAATTAAGCAGAAATGATTGCGCTCTCAGCATCCAAATGCAGCTGTGCTTCGGCCACAGGTACGATAATTGCCAAAGTATGCAGGTTAGAGTGTTTCTGGTTGTTCTACAGCACTACATTTTCACCAAACAGACAGACACACATACATCTAGAGCTGGAAGGACCTACTCATAAGCACGTTAGCACACACAGATGTGCACGTAAGCAAACGCACGTTAGGCATGGTTCTGCAAATATTGTGTGTGCATTTATCAATTTGGAATTGGCACAAAAAGTGGCAAATAGGGCTGCTGGTGAAAGGGGAAGCCGGACTGCTTAAAGTAGCCATTTGGTTATTGAAAAAGTGGCAAGTTGGAATTTGGCAAATTTTATGACGTCGTCATAAAGACAGTGATTGAGTTTCATAAAATGAAATAAGAGACATTGCTGTTGATAAAAACAGAGTAATAAAATGTGTTCCTAAGCTTGGTGCTACACAAAGTGAATTTGGTTAAAAATGAGAAATATCTTAGCAGCACAGCGAAATGCATAAAAACAATGCTGAATAAATTATAGTACAATTATATTGACTTTGCAATAGTTTTATTTACTTACAATGGTTATAACAATTTCCCTTGCTTACACGATATTGAGCAATTCAGTTGCATATAGGAATGAATATGAATTGAAGAATTACTTGTGGGAGAGTCTGTCTTTATCATGAGAACTGTGTCTCTAACAGTTCTCTTGAATTTTTCTTGATTTTTTCACCGAAATGCACGCGATCGTTCTCATCGATGAATATAACATTCAGCTCATTGAGGCAATTGGCTGATTACACATTTAAAAATCGTCTACGAATTTTAGTTTCACTATACCTCATTGTCAATATTCTGTATCCAAATTGAGATAATAAAAGTATTAAAATAACAGGTGAAGAAAGCCATTATAAATGTCAAATGTAGGTATTTTTTCTGCATTTTCTATCAATTGAAATGCCATTGTACTGAATATATAATGCTAATTATATACAACCATAATGATATTTATTTACTTTAATAGCCTTCTCGCTAATTTTCTGATCTTAAAGAAAAAGTACATTAATGCAAAGTACAACAACGAAATGTAGTTTTCAAGCTACCAATCCAAGCTGCCTTCATTACATATTTCATATGAGAACAGTTGTCCCTAAAAATATGCAAGAACATATTTTCATTTCTTTCTCTATAGGTAATGTGACAATATATTCCAGGATATCATTTAATGTGAAAAATATCCAAGTTTTTTTTACTGTGTACTTGCAATATTAACAATTTTAAGGTGCAGCAACGCAGTAATAATTGAAGTAATTTTCTCATAATATAACATATTTTAACTTGAATTATTCGCCACATTTTTCGGCCTGTTTTTGCATCCTAAATAAATTAACTTTTAAATATAGTTTGTGTAAATTGTGGTGAAATTGTATGATATACACTTTGTATAGACAAATAACGTTGTGTTCAGTTTGTGGTTTCCTAAAAGTTTACCGGATTGTCTAAAGCACAGTACAATTGGATTATAAGTAATAAGAGTTACATTTTAGAATTATTGTTACACTTCGTTCGTTACCTGCAGTAACTACCAATTGTGTAACATGAAGTTTGTTAGTGTCATAGTAGCTTTCAAGGAGCGATTAAAATAATTTACTATTCCCTCAAGACTTATTATGAGGTGATTTATGATTTGGCAGTATTTCAAAAAAGCTGAGTCCGTTTCATTTCCATTTTTTTTCTTATACATCATTAGCTCTTATGACATGCCGAGGGATATGATAGTTAATGAACTGAAAAGTTTGCAATGTTTTGGTTGATTTTCCATTAACTGAATTAAAAGTTATTGAAATGTGAGAAAACATAGAATTTTTAATGTTTTTGGTAAGGGTGCTGACTTTGTAAGAATTTGGAACTCAGTGTTGTCTTCCATGATGCTCGTCAGAGGCTTTCAGTATTTATATTTTATTAATTGCATAAATAATTTATTAATAAATATTAATTATATAGTGTAAGCATTTCCATGTCATGCATACTCTAACCGGTTCCATTTAAGAACACTCGATGTAAATATATGACTCACCTTAAATAATTTATCTAATTGTATAATAATGTTACATCAATTACCTACTTTAAGTACTCATGTAATTTACCAACTACTTCTGTTAGTGTTTTGACAACACCAAATCAGATGTTAACCACTTTTATTAATAGTCTGGCAACACCATAGGATAAGTTAAAATTGTACGCAGCACGGAAAAGAAAATAAAGAAGAAGGCAGTCTAGTGCCAACCATAAAAGCAAGCGTTATCAATAGGAAGATTTCATATCTTGTTTTTGATAATTTATCATAAAAATTTTGTTGTTGTAAACAAATAGAACTAAAAATTATCCTGGAGTCAACACACTTCCTTGCGTCAGCATTATTTCAAAAAACAAAAACAAACTCTCTTCAAAGCAATGCGGACTGAAGTTATGCTGACAATATACTCCTGCTCCTCATTATAATCTGACTGACAACCATAAGCAAATAGGTTAAATATTGTGTGGGAGTACTGTGTAGTCATGTTTATGAAGCAATCGGTGACAAATTACGTTGAAATATGTCAATACGAATGCAGTTCCTACTACTATCGCCCTTCTATTCGCATACTGAGTAATTATTCCTAAGGATCTCTTATAGGCGAATGAAATCATTATAGTTTTCTAACTCATTTATTGCTCAAGTTTTCGATTTCTGTTATATAATTGTTCAAGCTATTATTTTCAAGTATAATTATTAAAAAGAATATTTCTTTATAATTTCAGGTGAGATTTGGGAAGTGAAGTTACTAAAAGCAGGTAAATTCCTTTGCGTACATTCTGTGCCTATATTTACACATTAAGTATATCAAAGGCAACAACAGTTAATAGACAAGTAAATTTAATATCATGATGAACCCTGCATTTTGTGGATGGATATGAGCTGCTGCATATGAAAAAACTAATTTTAAGGTGCATCCTTATTGTGTTTGAAAATGGGTTTGAAATGGGATTTATTTAAAATAATTGCAGGAGTCATAAATATAGTATATTTTTCATGATAACTCCATTAATATTTTGTATGATATTATACTTCCTTTGTAGTCTCTACAGACAGGTAACTATAGTCTAACTGAAACTAAATTTGGACTCAATTTCATTACTCTACTAATCAGATTATCTGGACTAGTAAGCACATTCATTAAATTACATGTCCACTCAACAGAATTTGTATAATGTGATGCAGCTATTCATTAATACGGAGTTTACCTGTACTCCTGTGCATACATTTAATCTACACGAATATTACTCGTGCAAAGTTTAATATTTTCAATGTTAATTAATGCAGACAGAACGATTTCACATAATAAGTTTAATTTGTTTAAATTGCTTCCTCTTCTCATTTCCATAGCAGCTTCGTTCCTTCCATATTCATACACATTTGCAGATATTTCAATTGAACTGTCCCCGGTTACGTTCCACTGGCAGGGGGAGGGCTTCCTGTAAATTACGCTGCAATATGTAATCGAATTAATTCCAGTTCACTGCCACTTCATTTGAAATCATTTCTCGTGCCATTGCAGCTGATTTAATACAAGAACGAACTGAAAATTCATACAAATGTGGAGTACCATTCAAAGCTGGACATGAACTGCGGTTTTATTTGTCCACTTCTGGACAGTTGTTCATTCTTTCAATGTTGAATAGGTTGTGGAAATGCGCATTAAATCAGTTGCAAGGGAGTATAATAAATTTACACACAAATGCGCATAAATGGTTTAAATTGTGCGCTGGCCATCATAAAATCTACGCACATAACTGGTGTATTTCTATCGAGACGATTAGTTAAATATTTGGAATTTAAATTCCTCCACAGAGGTTGAGTTACATTTAATCAGACTCAGTTGGCAGCGGTCGTTCAAGAAGCGATATAATTCTTCTGAGGACATTTCGTCGTTCTTATGCCATTGTCTCTGGCACCCGTATGCATAACGTGTACTACCGTAGTCTTTCTACCCCCTCGCCTCAATATTTTATGACTTGTCTGCCGCACTCAGTTATGCGCGTCAAAAGCGATAATTTATGGCTTCCGAAAAGTTACAAACCCACACTTCCTGCGGCTTCCTGATGAACGACAAAGGATTTACACTGTGTGTCTTTTTATGTGAATTGCTTTTAATGTTCTTCGTTGTCTGTTAAGCTCACGGATGTGCAGTTTTTTGTTTATTTGTTTGCTTTTGTACACTAATATTTTATTTCGTGAATTCACATTCAGTCCACTTTCTCTTTGTTGCCGCACTACCAGTTTCCGTACTTAATCAAAACAATTGTTTTATAGTTCATAAATTGTATTAGTTTGTGAATTTGTTCAACTCCGAGCATAGGTTCACATAATACTAAAATTTTCGTAGTCATATTTAGATCAAGGAAATTCGGTTTAATTAAAATTTATTAATTCCATTGTCGACATATTTTCCAAACTGGATGAGGTTGAAACAGTCGTATAAGCAAACAAGCAGAGAAAAATAGTATTATTCGTAAATCCCAGCTGAGTGTAATGAAGAGCATATAAAAAAATAAATAAAAAAGTTAACTATATATATAATTTTTCTTTGTTATTACCAACAGAAACAGAGTCAATGTAAATTTTTAATAAAAAACAAAAAATATAAAAATTACATGATCAGAGGAAATAGGCCAATAAACTGGGATATTCATGCATTTATGCAATTTTAATTGTAGGGGCCAACCACTTCAGTTGGTTTCCTCGAATATTAATTTATTCAGGAAAACTCCCTTAGCCATTGTTGGTTGACCGACGTAATCCATGAAAAAAAAATTATTTAAGCTGATAATTGGAATATTGTTACTTTAAAAACCAAAATTACAGTGAATGAATATGATGTGTTTTCATTTCATTCCCAATCTCCCAATCAATATAAGAATATGAATTGGGGGTTACCTCTGGAATACGTGGAATACATTTTACGGTGCCTTCTATAGATGAAAAATACCACCAAGAGGTACAATTGGCTGGAGAATATGTAAATTGGTATTTATCACCATTTCACAGAGTCAATTAACTTTCCTAGCGGAACAAATTGCCAAGTTGTGGTTTTCTTACAATTTCAGAAGACTTTTCATTACTATTCTTTCAAACTATAGAACGGAGATATAGGCTGTACGGAATAGAAAACGATTAGTATTTCATCAGAAGTTTAATTTGCTTTATGACAGATTATTCTATGTAAACATTTTAATTATTGTTATATGAATTGTTGAAATGTTATTCAAATAGTAAGAAATTATTCTAGAAATGTTATTAAAAATTTGTACTTATTAATCTGATATAAAATTTGAGTCCTCGCGTATCCCCGGAGGGATTTTCAAAGCAGGTTTTTACTCTATAGAAATAGTCCTTTAGTGGTTTTTATTTTTTCTATACATTTTGTGACTATATTATGATGAAATTCCATTCTGTTTTGTTTCTCTTAATTTCTCCCTTATTCAATAGCTATATATATATTGAAACAGGAAACAATTTCGATCCGGAAATTTTCATATTTCTAGTCACAGAAATTATATGAGACTCTTGAATTGGCCACATTGTAATCGCCTTTTTATTTTTTTACAATATCAAATATCATCACTAATGATAATATTACCCAGAACAACAGAAGGCTTCATCTGGTAGTCTTCTTTTTAAATATGTTTCTGCTTTTGATAGAAATTGCATAAAATATGTACGAAATTGTGCAACCGACGGGGAAGCAGCAAAATGTGGCACAACATGCTTTTTAAAACAAAAAAAATGTAATAATAAAGAATCAGAATATAATTTCATTTCTTATATCAACTCTGACAAGTTTCCATGTAACATGATTGCATCCGTCAAAATTTATTTTGCTTCCATTTCAAAATGTCAGTTTATGTTTCCTTTCATCATTCAGCATTTAGCTGGGATGCGTGGTGAATGTTGCATATCCAACCAGACGGCGCATGTAAACAGCAGTTCCCTCAATTCTTTTGAGATTGCCATATTTGACGACGGAAGATTTCCGTATCGTTGTAAAAAGTGGAAGTTATTGCATTGTAACTGCTAGTGTGGCATGTTGACTTTTTACATGTACACACGAAGTTTACATATCGCCAACGTTTTCACACAGCGGCAACTGCTGTGCTCCAGAAACCTTGTGCTTTGTCAAAAACATTATTCGCCACAATATTGGAATGCAATGTGACGAAGTCAGAGCAGTAGCAGGGCTTGGCGTATGGAAATAAAGTAAAAATTATTAATAAAAGTCTGTGTACTTATGTATGTTCTATGAGTTCGCTACCCATACATGCTGCAGCTTAACTTTTCTGTGACATGAAAAGCGTCATTATTTCGCATTTTCAGCATTGCTGGTTTTATTTGTGGCTTTTTAAACAAAAGTTGAGAACAATTCTGTTAAATAAGGATAGCAAAAAAGTAATCCCATTGGATATTTTTTGTTTGATTAAATTTTAAATTACATAATCGCTTTAACAATTTCGATTGTCACACATAGTGAACCATCCCGAATCCCGCAGGAATCATTTTGTCTTTATTAGTTGTACAATTACTGGGGAGCGGTTTAATTCATGCCCAGTAGAAAACTTGATTACTAGAAAGGGGAGAATGTAATCGAAAGAACAGAAGCTACTTTATTAACATAATAAAATGTATAATTTTTATTTATTCTAGTAAGGTAGGTAGGTAGATAAGGCGGCCGCCCGAAGGGCGCACTTAAGCCAATATTGACCCTTTGTGATACCGCATGAGACAACAGGTCCCATCCCTTTCAAAGGTCCAGCTATTTGGAGTTTTTAATGAAGCAGTTGATGGAGCTAATCCTTTTTTTTTAAATATCTCCCAAAGAGTCCAGTAGTAGTCGCCTCCTTCTGGACTGCGCTGGATACGTGCACTACAGGTATTCTAGTTTTAAATTACTAATATTTATTAATAATATGAACTTGGAGTCGAAGACACGGGAGGGGCTGGTTTTTGGGTGTAGGAATCGGATTTTATTTTATGTTGGAGTCAGGAAGGTGGAGTAGGAAGATTGTACTGGTGAGAGTCGTCGTCGGAGTTGAATACATTATTTGACGACTCCACACTTCTGATTTTTATTTATTTAATTTACGAACAAAAATTTAAATTGTTAAATTTTTTTAAAAATATATATATGAATTACTTTAAAATGATTAGGTTTGAGTTTTTGTTTTTGTGGAATTTCCCACAAATTTTTCATACATCACCATTGGACTTATTTTAGTGATCGATTGCTGAACAAGACATCTTTACCATTTTTTAACTAACTTTTCTATCTATCTGTGATGTACATTATTTAATACATCTGGGGTAATACGATCCTCGTATGTAAAGGAGGTTGTAGACCCATTTTAATGGCACTTCTGTAGTATAATATATTTATTAAACAGTTCAACATTATCCATACTGAGACATTTTTACAGCATCAATTCAGGCAGTTTGGAAATGATCTTTGATAGGTTCTTTCTGTTTTGTATAACGATTCCTATAATATAGCAATGTAATAATTCCACTTGAAATATTGGGATATAATTGTAATCTCACAAATATCGTCTAATCTACCAGCATTTAAATGCAGGAATTGTGGTGAAAACTGTAAATGCTCAGCCCAATATTATTTTCAAAAAAATTTGGGCATATAAAATTTTAATCAATTTAAAATAAGTGAACGAGTATAGTAAAAAAAATTGGTTTCAGGATTAATTTGTAGCATTTTCATGTAAAAAAAATATATACGAGTATACAAAAAATATGCACGAGCTTATGAATGCAATGTTTCATACTTTTTTCCTCTTTTTTATTCAGAACAAATATTTTCGATTTTAAAATATTTTCTTTGGTCTGGTCAGATGATTGCATTCCATTTTCCACAAATTGATTGATCGTTTTTTATGGGACTAATACGCGATTTAGCGAGTTGTACGAGCATCATACATTTCGTGTATTTAATAAACAGAAAATAATAGTAGATTCTTTATTCCCGTGGAGTGAGTGCAGCACATTCGAAAGGTCTTCATCATCAACAGTATTATGGTAGTTGACAGATGAGTGTTTCTGTACGTGCTTACCAAAGTAAATTCTTGTGGGCATATGTTTTCATATTAAACTAATTTGAACTCATATAATCAATATTGATATAATTTACTTCATTTGAGTATTGGAAAGTAGGCACATTCTGCGCTTGGATAATTAAACCTAATAAAACTTGAGGTTCCAGTTACGTACATTTACCACGCTTGATATATCGTATTATATTTCATATTGCCAATTGATATAGTTACTTTAAGGAGTTATTTCTCAAAATACACTCCTTAAAGTATTCCTTTATTATCATAATTTTTCGGCATCATAAACTACCATAAAATGCACAACAATTGAGGTTTAGAAATACAAGTACAGTCCTAATTTCCGCATTGCCACTAACAATTGCATTATTTGTCAGTGTCTTTCATTACATTTTTTTTTGTGTGAACATTTCTGCTTCTAACACTCCTCCCCCGTTTTTCGTATGCATTATTATACACCATTGACACTTCTTCTCGCCGTATTTCAAGTAAACGTTTATGGGAGTCTTCACTTACCTTGCCCCATGTCCCCCTGTAATGATTTTATATGGTGAAGATTGATATCACTCTGCGCCACAAAGGAAGAAGGAGGACAAAAGCAAATGAGGAAGGTGAAGGAGCGGCCAGTTACAAATTAGTACGGTAGTGCGCTGCGTTGATACCTAATTGCTTGATTTGTTTGTATTCAAGAAAAGTGATGTCCTCTTTGATTAGTTTGGCTTGTTTACTAAAGAAAATTTATTTACTGACTGAATTCAATTTCATGTCAATAGTTTTTAAACTTTGAAGATGAACCCAAATTTACTTTGAAACGATCTTGGAATAATTTAATTAACGAGCATAATTTAAGCTTGTGTTTAACTGTGCCTTAAATTATTTAACTGCCTATTAATTAATTACTTATACCACTAAATCTTCAGTGTTAATAACAATTAAGCTTCGAAGAACTAGGATAATACTCCCGCATCCGTTGATCTAGTAAATAATTTGCATGCAAATCATTTGATACGAATACATATTCAATTAGAGCTTACAAATATATACAAACACACCCACCCACTAAGTCGCTCAGAAACTTTGGCAAATATGCAAATAAATTATGCGTGAAATTTAAAGCCTGCATAAATTGTAATTATAAATTAATTATATGCAATAAGTGTAGTGTAAATTCCGACCAAATGTGTGCATATTAAATATCAATTTATGATGTTGTTCTCACATATACAGATATGTGTACATACCTATGTATGTGCCAAGTCTACATGACATCCGAATCTATACTTTGTACAGGCAAATCAACACTTTGCTAGTATGTTTAGTTATTCTGCATATCCTACCTAAGGTTAACTCACTGGATTTGCATGAAAGTCACATATGTGTATCAGTCAATTTGGAGCGCCGTTCATTGACTTGGAGATAAGTTTACAGTCGACTGGGACACCACTTTTATGTGGATGTGTCTATTAGTATGAATGGTCTATGTTCACATTATTTCATTCTGGTGTCAAATTTGTCAGAGCAAAACAGAAATGGCACAACTGTACACTAATGTCCACATTGGTTTCAAAAATCCCATTGCTATATGCAGTAAAGTTTGAGCCAACATAGGTGTGGCATTATTTATAAGAGTGCATAAAAACCATTGAAGGATTATATTAGACTAGATTAAATTGTGAATAAAATGATTAAAGTCAATAAACCAACCACTGTTCCATCAAAATTGGTCCTCGAAGTGTTTAATTTTCATTAAATATCTGTGACATTGTTCTTATATGCATAATTATTTGACCTCATAAAATGACCTAAAATATGTGTATAAATAATATTAAATATAAATAATATTAAACAGAATAATTTGAAATCAACTTATTATGATGCAAATATAATAATATTGTTAAGTAGATAAAGAGCTTACCTTAATACCTTAATAGCCGTGATATAAACATAACCTTATTCTACTGTTGGATATCGGCCGTTAATTTGGTTTTCATTGTAAATTTTATTTTATTATCGGCATAAATTATGTGCTGTTTAAATGAGTGTCAATTCGTTTATAAAATATTTTTAATTGCACGACCATCCGCTTAACTTTTCAACTTATTTGCATTAATTAACGCGTAGTTGGCAGTATAAATTACGAACGCAAGCATATCAGTGACGATTGTTGCAATAGAGATATTGGATATCTTGTTACGGTTTCCAACACACGCACACAGTATCACACATCATATAAAAAAACTCAATTTCTGTTTTCTATTTCTTTATTAATTAATGAATAATTGATTTGTAGTTTCTATTATTGACTGCAAAAGTTTCGAAATTAAAACCAAAATGAAACACATTTCAATTAATTATGTATTCTTAGAAGTTATAATGTCGTCCATATCATGACCTAGAAGGGGTTTTAAGTAAGCATGAAGAAAAAGGAGTACAATTATATTGGTCAATATTGAAGAGGCCAGGATTTCTTTAATTCTGCTCAACTTGTGTACGACAATATTTAGATATGTACAGAAGTGGCATCTTGAAATAAGAATATTACAATTAAGTAGATTCCAAAAATCGCCTTCGAGACGGCACTAAAAATTATATTAGGGATCTTATCAAGATTAGTAGTAACGAAATAAGGCAATTTTTTCTTTAATCTACTTCGCTGACTGGAATTAATTGTATCTAATATATAATTAATTATATCCAATAAAAATAAGTAAGATACTGATACTGTATTAAAACAGCAAAACATAATGCAGATACATTTATATGTCAGTTGAAAACTTTATAAACTAAACTATGGTATTAAAAATGAAATACCGTTTCTGAACAACATTAAAACATTTGTAGGGATTGTGTCGATTTTTCTAATAAAAAAATATCATATTATCCCACGAAAACATAATTTCGAATTATGTGCAAAAGCTCTGCTCTGATCGACCGATATGACGGACGTACCATAAAACTGAACAACAAACATGGACTATAGAAATCCACGCAGATGAAAGTTATATTCCAAGTAACACAAATCCTGATTTAAAATATCCATGCACATTTTTGAGAGATGTTTCATACAAAGTAATTTTATCATAGAAGTTAGAATCATGGTTATTGGAGCTAATACGACGACTATTCATATCAGCAAAGATTTAAAGTGACAATACTCGTATATTATAATGAAGTTTATAATAAAATACAGATTTGAAAATCCAGTACTTAGCGTAATATCGCTTCTTATGATTTTGAGCAGTACGTCGACTTGATAGTCCCACAGTTCAAATGGGGCCATATTATCTAAACGAAGACTAAGCAAAATTAGGTTGATTAAGTGCAAACTTTCGTCCAACATATTCTTCAGTGAAATTCGAAAATCATTATTAAATGGTGAGAATGTGTTTAGTGCACACCTTTTATTTAAGTTTTGTGTCTTTGAAATGCGTCTTTTATAACTTGCTAATTTAGAGCTCCTTTTATGAATTATAAACCAAAAACCCAAAAGGAGAAAAGAAACAGGAAAAAGGAAAACGCTTTTTTGGCGTAAATTTTCAAAACTTAATTAAAAGCTAAAAAAAATAAAATGGAAGGAAAAATGGAAGTGACCCAGTTCGCTTCTTACTATTTCGCAGGCGGCGCTTTCGTCATGGCTGGAATGAGGCTAGTGCCATGACGACGCTTTGTCTCTTGTTTATGTGCGCCATCTTCACTGTGGATTAAAAAGGAAATTTATTTTTTAGATTTATATAAACAAAAACTGCAAACAGGATTTTCCAAGGGCTGCTTTAAGTTAATTATTATTAATATGAAAAAAATTCGCTAAGAATACATGCCATATGTGCTTTCCGGTATGCTCGTATAAATTCCAATCGAAATTTTCATAAATAGTAGTTAGCCCTCTTTTAATGGTCACACTTGACAGGAAATTTTATTTGCGTTTTGTGTGAACTTTGTTTGACTTCAAAGTTTCGGGTTAAATTTCCTAAGCTACCCTTGGCGAAGGTGATGACATCATTACAGAGGCACACAGTGGCAATCGATGGAATAGATTTATTCTAAACATGCCAATATTGTCCACTTGAACGCCACAACTCGAAAGCGAAACAATTGCAACAGAACGAAAACAAAACAAAACAAAAATAAAAAATCAAATATAAGCATGTCCATGGCTGGAAATGAGGACATCTGGTCTGCAGTGGTGCGGTCTGGTGCAACCCACATAAGGGGCCGAAAGTGTGCCCATGTTGGCATTGTTCCTTCGTGGGGCTGCAGAAGCAACACGAAAGCATTTCCAACTCTGCGAGCTGTGCGCCAATTATGAGTTTAGATTAGGGTTGAGACATTGCAGATAGGGTAGGTCGTAAATTTATTCGTCATGGCATGAATGGGTCCTGTGAGCCACTATGGCAGCATGTGGAATGGCGTTGTGGCGGTAAAACGATAGAAAAGGAGCGTGAGAGAAGGAGAGTGAACGAGCGCGACTGTTTTTTATGTTGACCTTTTGACATGCTTACAAAGCGTAAAATTTAATGAGGTTAATTGTTGTGGATTAGCATCTAATGAGATATTAGTCGCGAAAGTTTGTGCAGGACTTGATAAAGTTTAAATTGAAATAAATCATCTCTTGAGTGATGAATTGATACTTAAGCTAAGCATTTGATTACTGTAAGATAGAGCATATTTTTGAGTACATTGTGTAATTTTAGTGTTTCGCTAAGCACTTAAAGGGCAACTATATTCGTATTTTATCGTAAGTCCATGCATTTGTTATTTAAATGTCCTTCCAAAGTACATGCTAATTTTTGTTTATTTCGCTGTTGCTGATTTTGTACAGCATTTATTTCCTAAATATACATGAAAGGATTTCCATGGTTTGCATTAGGTAGGAACCAATTCAATGATATTTTTGTTTTAGAATATTTTTTTTAGGATATTGTCGTCATATTCCATGTTCAATGGACATGGAATATGACGACAAAAATAATACTGGGCTGCATGAGTGCAATATGAACGATATTTAGTACCAAGTAAAATCAAAATACATACGAAACTGTTAAAAATTACTTGTTTTTTAGCCAAAGAAATTCCAAAACAGAAACTGAATGACCCTTGTTAAAAGTTGCTCTGTACTTGCACGGTCGCACAATGGCTGGAGTGTAGTTTCTTTCGCTTGTCTCCGCCTAACTCATGTCAAATGCTGAAAATAATTTAAGATGTCACAGTTAAGTGAGCCTTGATTTTGGCACTACGAGCAGCCACTTGACATACAGTTTGTAAAAACGATTTCTATTTGCGGCACAATTGCCACGACTCAGTGAAACCATTACGCGGTTTCAGCGCATTCACATTCCCCTGCAATTGTTATTTTGTGCGTGCCTTTGCATGTGAGCACGTCAGATACGCGTATCTGCCTCATATTGTTGCACAGACAATGAGTCTCAATGCATGATTACCAGCCTGATTGTTTCGCTTGTTGTTTCGTAGATTGTGTAGAAATATGCTAATGCGTTTTCAACTAAATAAAAAGTGAAGTCGGAATTCATTAGAAGTTTGTTAAGGAAATAATTATTATTGATGCTGATGATTGTGATATATCAGATGATAAGGAAAGTGTATTCAGTATTTTTAGCGACTATAAGTGTTGACAATTCTAGTGTTGAGACTTTTTATATTCCTATAAAACGGAACATGGTTCAAAAAACACTGTATTTAAATTACATTAAAGAATGGATTATCAAGCTAAGGTTTCAAATAAGGTTTCAAATATCTTTCTTTGCCATCTACTGCAACATTTTGTGAACTCAATCGCTCAAGTGAGAGACTTTCAATTAATTTATTGTAGATCAAATGTGGTTGCTAGTTAGTAACACTTGAAGTGGCACACTTTCCAACAATAGCACCGTATCAGCTCTGACAAATCAATAATGTTGCAGGACAATAAGTTGCTGCATGCAATATGGAAAACACACATCCATACAATTATCCAAGTTTGCACATACATTTTTCAGAGATTAAGTTTCATTTGCCACATAAACAAATCAGCTGCAAACATCTACTCCCATCTGGCCTCCATATTCCGACACTTATTACCACAGGGTAGCCAAGTTATCTCAAAATGCACGCATGCAAAGTGTGTTTGTGTGTGTGTGTACGTACGTCATGTTAGGGCCCTTAAGGCACTTTCGTTTGCGACTTTTTGCACTGCTTGCTTTGCTCTTCCAAAGGTTCCCATTACTGGGTGGTGGTAACAAGTACTCTTCACAACAAGTGTCTTTGGAGGTCTTTGTCTGCTTAAGTACTCTATGCACATATAAATATTGATTATGTTGTGTGCATGTGCTGTTGACACTTCATTTAGTTCCATGTACGAGTGTAAGGTATGCGAGAATATACGTTTAAATTACGTATACTAATAATCTCCAAGTATGGCTGGATGAACATCTCGACCAACAAAAGGTACAAATTTCAATACAAGAATAGCCACATATATTTTTATATAAAATATGTTGTTTCAGAAGATGACACTTTCTTCTGTTATAAAGAAATTTATTTTTGTCGCATACGATTGAACAGGAGACAGAATTCTGAACCCTGATGCGAACAAGAGAATACTAATATGCTGATTGCAATGTCTTACAGGGAACGCAGCGTTTTGCGGAGCAGAGCATGAGAGAAACTCTCTAAGGTACCCTGAAGTAACTGAAACAGAAAACAGGATCATTGCATGAAAGTTTGGGTATTTACTGTACCAGTTTATCATCTGAAAAATTTCAGATTTTTTTCCTGCCTCTAAACTCTTGAACTTATCTAAATAATATTTATACGGAATTGATCAATGACAAAATGTTCTTAAACACACAAGATTTTTGCTTTCCAAAGTTATAAAAATAAAATATATAGTATTTTTTATTAATAAAGAAAATACATATTTTTTTGTTATAACAAAAAACTTTTTTTTTGTTAATAAATAAAATAAATATTTTTTTTAATATTTTCACTTCCAACGAAAATATTTTTTTGTTTATAAAAAACATCTCAAATTTCAATTAATATGTTTTAATATCCAATCATTTTCTCTCACACAAATTACCCCTTTTTATGCGTCAATCTTCCAGTTAATTGACCACTTCAGACATCTTACGTTGCATTTAGCAGTTGAAGCATCCCTAGTATTCCTCTGAGCACCCTTGCCATGCGTCCCAAGCAGTGCTTTACTAGTAATTTCGTGTTTCTATGTGCCACTTTCCTAGATGTTAAGACGCAACAGCAATACTGGCACAAATTAGGCTATAAAAGGCGTTACACCAATTAGGCCTGCTATGTTGTTGGCTTATAACAAAAATTTGTGCTTCTCTAGCTCCGCAAGGCTGTTCGTCTAGAAACGTTTTTCTTTTCCATTTTGTGTGCTCCGCAAATGGCACTTACCCTAATTTCCTTTTAGTTAAGTGAATGGATGCTTTAAGTGTCGCTGAGGAGAATCGTGGCACGGAAACGTAAATGAGAATGTCAGAGGCAAATTCCACGTTACAGAAATTGCATAAGTAATGAAGGACGGGATAAGGAGACCATTTTGCTTTCATAGAAATTGGAGAATATTGCAGCTGCTTCAACCTTGAAAAGAAGAAAATATTAATATTAAATTATATGCTTTGGCGAGAACTTTGTAAGCGGTTCGGAAAAGGTGTTAATAAATGCTCTCTACTTTATATGCGGAATAGTTTTAGCATATGCTGAATGCGAGTGAATAACATATTCATTGTTTAGCATAATTACGAGTAATCTGTACGTATGTAAAATGCGTGTATAAGCAAATTTCTTATTTTGATTACATCCATTATCTCCAGGTAACATAGGTCACATTTTCAATATTCCATCACAACTGCAATACCATCAATATTTCCTTTCTGTGTAAGATGGTGCTGTTTAGTCTGAAAATAATGTACGAGTAACATATTAATGTGTTTTTAATTGAAAATCGATTAAGATAGATCCACACAACTGTGGGAATAAGAGAATTTTTTCTTAATTAAAATGTTGGGAATATGTTTAAAATTTTTTAAATATTTTAAATATAGGTCCTAAATGATTACTCCTGGCTGACAAAATTGTATACTCATGCTCCATAAATGGAAGCGAAGTTAAAAAATAATATAGGTATTTTGTGTTTGTCAAGAATGAGAGCAATACCCACAAAAGCCGAAATCAACTTAACTATTTACCTGCATAGGATCAATTCGCCATCCAACTCTTGGCGAAATTATCAATAGACTGCTTTTGTTACAATTTCTAAAAAATACCCAGGTGCTGGAATGGCATAAAGAGATTACTCGACACCACTTGTTGGAGTCATTTGAGTACTACTACAAACACTTTCTAACTTAGAGATTATTGCTTTAAGATTTATAATAACTTACTATCAGTTAAAAACTGTGAGGAAGACCTTTGATAATAATAAACTGTCAACTTCGATTGATTCTGATAAAGATATTGCCATTAGTAGTAGTAGTGGAGTCGTGTTTATTATAAAAATTATTATATGAAAAATTATGGCTCAACCGTCATTTCAGAAAAGTTAAGATTAGTATCTTCATTACTAAGCAGCAGATAACTAGCATTAGATGATACATAAGAGTAAAACTCATGGCTTTTTTTAGTTAGGGCTTGATTCTTCTTTCTGTTGACATCATCATATAAGTGTAACATACAGTTCTGTGACTTCTCGATCGTTACTTTGTGGAAATAGCAAATGGAAAGGATTTTGTTTGTCTCTCAAACAGTACAAAAATAACTGGAAAATACGCATAAAAAATTTACAAATATTTTATGGTGCAATTTTTGTCTTGATGTGTTAAATTATTCCGATATATAAATTATAAATATTGCAAATATGGCTAGAAACGTTTTTATTAAATTAATTAAACAATAATTAACCACAATTAATTTAAATTTATTATTATTTTTTCTGAATACTACTGCTGCTCAGTATAATTAGCATTTTAAATATGTTTAAATGATGAATGAGATGGACACTTCCCGAAAGGATTAAAATTGAAACTAATTCTGAAATATTACAATAAATTAGTTTTTCTGCTGTGTCATTAATTTAATTTATTTATTAAAAAAATGCTTTTTTACAGTGAACATAACAAGCAATTATTTTACCAACATATAACATTTCAAATTGTATTGGTGCTTTTTCAAATTCAAACTCACAATTAAATTAAAATGAAAGACATGCAATTTGTGTAATTAAATTAAAAACTAATTGAATAACTAACTGTTAATTTATGTTGGTGGGCAGTTTAATACATAAATTCAAAAACGCCGGCAGGATATAACCGTGTTAGGCACGCTTCTGTTCTCATTACACTAAACACTCAACCTAATGAGCGCCCGAAACAGGAACTGTGAAAATTAACTGTCGGGCGGAGGAACTACTGCAAAAAATTGCATAAATTTTTCAAAATGCAAAATAATTATTTATGACTAATTAATGAGCGACATTTAAAAGTTTTTGCACCTGAGGCAATAACAAATTTATAGAATTTATCTGATATCATAATTTGATTATTCCTGGTTTCATCAAATGAAATCCTTGTTTCACAATTTACATTTAATGGAAGTATTCATTGCTATTCAAATTTGAAATATTACACAAAGTTTTGTGTAACATTTTCATCATTTCAGTCATGTTCGGTATAAATTAGCCTTCAGTTTCCAATTTTTTTTTCAAATACTATTCTGACGACTTCCAATCTAATTATCATTTCAAGTTATAAAGCATATTAAAGTCTTTATAAACTTTATAAAAGCCTAGTTTATGTTTGCTTTTAATTTGCTTCCAACTCTTTAAATTTATTGAAAAACTGTAAGGATTCTCTATTGCATTCCCACCTCAGTGCGAAAACGAATTAACACAATTTAGTAACATAAGCTAAGCCAGAGTCCTTAACACATGTAAAAAGGTGTAAGACGTGAGTGATACATATTTGGCACATTGAAGTTGACACCAAAAGCTAATTTATTTAATTAAATATAAATGGTGTTTAAAGTGCATCATGCAACACACGCATATGTAAACTGTCAAAGGAGATTGGTGGACTTTAACCAGTTTACCTAAAATTTCTTCCAATATGCTCTTTCTTATAGTTTCAATAATATATATAGTGAGCATTAGGAAGTTTGCGGTGACAACATAACACTTACTAAATTTCGAGAAGTCCTGGGGAGAAGCGATATCATCGAATGAAAAAAAGGAAACTCAAAACACCACTTAAAATTTAATAAAACATTTAAGGATACGTGAGCAGATTCACGTGCTTGGGAGTGAGTGTAGCAGACGTGTTACTTCAGCCTCTCAGGCACTCAAGCACATTTTAATTTTGCATAGAATACTTCCATGTCTTCGAAGTTTGCGAGTCCAGAATGTGCAAGGAATGCTCAGAAAAAAGTTGGCCTCCCCCGCAGACCGCGAAGGTTTCTTCTCGTTATTGTTGATGCTTTTGTGGAATGTTCTTCTTTGCTTGTTCCCGCCCACTCCTCTTATTTATTTGAAGAACAATGCTTAAGCCGCCACATAACCACATCGGCAACAGCAGTACAGCCGCGGGAACTGCAAAATAACTTTTTCATTTACTCAATTATTTTGGAATTTTTTCTGGCCTCGCCTCAAGCTGTGCGCCACTAGAACTGATTGAATCGCTTAAGAGATGCAAATCCTTGCTGATTAAGTTGCAGATTTTCAGTCAGTTTGGTGCTATTGTTATTGGCATGTTTTCAACATTGGAGCAGAATTTATTTCAATTTGCAGAGGAGCTAAGAAACAATGAACATTTGTTCACCATCAGTTGGGGATCTTGATGTTTGATTCGGTTGAAAATTATTCTATTACTGATACAATTGAATGGAAGTTATAAACAATGCTTTAGAAATATGATTTGCGAATACGGTTTAACTGCGGTTGTGATAACTTTTGAAGTTAATTTATAATCAGTTCGAATAACGTGAAACAAATACTAAATTCGATAGATATGAGCAAATAACTAAAATTTTATAGTTTGTAATTATAGTGCATGTGAAACTGGGCACAGAACTTTCAAGATTATGTATTAAAATTGCCTTAATAATATAATATTCATATTTAAGAAAAGTTAGAGAGTAAATTACAAAAAAAAACGAAGCTAAGTTAGATCCTAGAAAAATCCAGAATAATACGGACGATTTAATATATTAAACCATATTTCAATTTTATGGCATTCATTTGCGTTGAGAGCATAGCAGCAAGAACTTTGAACATTTTTCTGAGAATGAGTTTCTAGCCAGAAAAACGAGCCAATTTTCGGTTCTAGAGGACGTTGTCTATTTATACGTATTTTTTCTACATATTCTATCGTGATTTCCATGCTTCGGCATGTTAAGCAATTTAAGTGTTTCCTTGTTGTTGCAAACTTTTTATGGTGAGGAACGGTTTCACTACTCTAACATCCCCGTGTGTTTTGAACATCACATAAATAAAGATAATGAGTTTACTACAAACACGACAAAATACCCCTCCATTATCTGACTCATATAAATATTGTATTTACGAGGTATGCTGTACACCTCCTTGGAGGATGATTCCTTTGAGTGTGGCTTTAATATAATCTTTTGTAGGCGAATGAATAGAAAATGGTCGTGATTTGAAATTGTTTATGAGAATACTAAAAATTGTTTGTTATTCATAAATATTACACACAGACTACTTTGCCCATGGCGCCCTTCATTATCTTGCTAACTGAGCTTGGGATTCATGAACATATCTATGGACTCTATCCTAAGTTAAAGTATACGAACATTCTAAATACATTTTTGTTATTTTGTTTAGGCAACTAATTTATGTCTTAAGTTTATAATAATAGTACTTCTAAATATAGTTCCAGATATTTTTAGCTGTCGTTGTTTACATACAAATTTTAAATAAGACTTGTTTTATGTATAATAAGAGCTCATTATACTTCATTAGATTAATGGCTTGTCTCTTACCAAAATCTTGACAGAGTCTAACAAATTATTTAGTGAATCGTTCCAAAAAGTATTCACTACGAAATTGCCTTAAACTACCCTAAAATTTATTTCCAGTGGCCACTTTTAAACTCTTTGTTCTGTTGGTATATAAGAACAGTGCACATTAATTGGTGTTGGAACAGATGGCCTCCTTTGAAACACATAAATTGCCGTTCCCAGAGCGCTCTGCTGGACATCTCTTGTTTTGCAATCAAAATTCCATATTTTGCTTATAATGAGTTAATTGGTTTAATTTGTGAGCGGTCAATTGTTGTGTCTCTTCGTGGCAATTTAAAGAGTCTGCTTGGTGCAATTGTGTGATTCTGAGTGCTGTGTAATAGACAAAGTTATTATTAATTTCCCCAGTGGGTGTCCTTTATTGATCAGATACATCATTAGGTCAATATTAGGACAGTACCGCAGACAATACTACGAACATTTAATATGTTGTATAATAATGAAAACAACCCCATGCGGATTCGTATACAAATTTTAGGGTATCTCTAGATTGTTGGCATTATGTAATCTGTTTTAAATTGGTTTGCTGTTCTGTAATAGAATCCGTGATTTGTAAAAAAGTTGAAAGTTTAGGAGTCGAAAATTATGATGTGTTCAAATAAGTTATGGAACAATTTAAAGGAGTATCTAGAGAAATAGGGTAGAAGAGTTTTTTGCCAGTTTCTGTAATACCACACTCACTAGACTAGTTAAAACATACCTGAACCACGTATTTTCTAATTATTTGTTACCTGTATAAGCAGGTTTTATAATGTATGAAACTAGGTCAAGGCAGCTACAATAGGACAGACATCACGAATATATAGTTACGAGTGTTTTGAATTTCAATGTCAGCTGATTGATTCATGAATGCTGGGATGGGCGTTTCTCATTTTTGTGATATGGATCTTCTCATAAAACAGCTAATATCAAAGATACCTTGCAGTTATTTTAGTAAACTAGCGTCCATATACGAGTATATAAGGTAGCGTAGTTCCTTAACAAAAACTATGCTTACAATGGGAGATTTTGACATAAAATTTGAAGCGGAATTCCTTTGTCGATTTTGGAACGAGCGGTCAGAGTTGTAAAGTATGAGTTAAAAAGGATGTTAAGTGAGGATATACAAAAACTATCGCTATAAAATTACCACTGCCAAGATTTCAGTGCGTTTATTTTAAAGACCAAAAGGTGTCACCATTTCTCTATGTAGAATGTAACTGCCTTACGTATACTTCGCTCCATTTTATTATCAGAAAATTAGCTTCCACATTTAAAAAATTAGAATTGATTGCTGCCGTAAAAAACATTGAATTGAATTGTTCACAGTTTACTCGTGTTTTCATTGGCAATAAATGCTTCTTTGAGTGTGCCATAATTACTGTGGTAAACACACGCAGAGCCAGGAAGCGAGTGTCTATCTGTGTACAGTCGCCGATTATGTCTACATATAATGTTCTTATCTCGATTTGCAGTCGATTGAGGGCACTAAACGCTAAACAAGCGGCAGTGGAATAAAGTGCGGCGGACAAGGAAAGAGGGGAGCAAAATGTAAACAGCATTGAATTGATGTGAATGATTGAATGGATTGCTATAGAAGTGAGGCAAAATCAGCAGACTGTAATGGCTGCCAATCGAAGTGGATGTTAATAATGAAGTACGAATTGTAAAGTACGAGGTGAATGGAGCTTTATAAGCAAAAGTTTTCGCTCATTTAGCCTGGTCGAATTAAAGAGTTATTCCACTAATTTTTAAAACCCAATATAAATATAACAAAATGTACTCGTATTGTTTCAAAATAAAGCATGAAGTATATAATGAAATTCTTCAAATTGAACAAATACGAAAACATGTTAGGAATTTAATCACGAGTAATTTTTGCGGACCAAGTTAAATGTAATTACATTCCATTGATCTGCAGTTAATTTTTGTAGAGTTTTCAGTACTAGATTCCATTTATTTTAATATAAAAACATTAGTTTATAAAATTGTGGGAAGTATTTAGAGAATATGAGTGTTTCCCGTCTTCTCTTCCCCTTCCATACTTATATATTTTCCAATTAATGGGAAGGCACAGACCAATGATATTTCCACCATCAAAGCTGTTAATGGCTGGCTTACAGTCTGGCAATCGACGCCAAATTAGCCCCCATTCAGAACCGCGGATTCCTTCACTCTGCTCACAATTTAAAATATTCGCTGTATTAAATTCTTTACGCACATTCAGCTGCAAGTATTTACCCCCAAACGCCTGTATAAATTCGTCGGAATTCCCGCCTATTTATTTGATTGTGCCCACATGTACGCCTACTCGAATGTTATTGTCTGTAAATGCATTTCACTGTTTTTATAAAATTCTTTTATTTTTTTTGGGAATTCATCAACCGCAAATAATCAACATTTTGCGCATTCCGTGGAACTGAAAACGATTTATCTCCTCCAATCAGAAGTTTCGCATACCCAAATAACTCCGAGCAATGCACTGCATTCAAATGGTATGTCGTTGGTTTTAAATCAAGCAAGTAAGTAGCAGGCATTGAGGAAGTACTGCCGTAAAAAGTACCTGCCGCAACTTGGCGCGGATTTGTCGAAAATTCGCAAAAGTTTTCTATAAAATCGAGGAATTTCAATTTCCGTTTGGCTAGCGGTGAAACTAAAGCAAATAATGCCATAGCAGAGAACTAATCAAATGCAAATTCACAAAACTTGTGCTGCATTAAAGAAGAGTAAAAACAAACACACAAAAAAATATTATATATACGAGTATAAAACGATATCGTCTTCTGGCTGAAAGGCGCGAATTAGCATATGCAGGCAAGCAGAATACGTCAAATATGCAAATGCACGGGAGCAATTTGCCACACGCCGAGATTTTGCAAAGGTTTAAAAGAATAAATTCCAAGAGGAAGCATTTTTTTTGTGTGTAAGTAAAAGAAAATGCACAACATGAAAAGCAAAAAATATGGAAGGATACGTCGGGTAACACTAAAATTGTGAGGGATTGTCTACCACGGGGCGTTGTCATCGATGCACAAATGGGGAAAACTGCCGCGAGCAAAAGAGGCGCTTCGGAATGAATCTGCGAAGGCATTTCGAATTCCCTTTGAACTACCGCTTACTACTTGAGGACATTTGCCGGTGAGACGTGCATCACTGAGCAATTACTATAAGTTTACTGAAGCTACGTACACATCCGAACACCAACCAGAACAGGGCACGGTACTACGGGCATAAATTCTGACATGTGTGAATGTATCAACCAAATGGAATTTACTTTCACTGAGCGCCTCTAACTTACAGTATATTGCTCTAACTTTGCTCGGCCCAATTATTGCTTTTCATATTTACAGCTAAAACAATTTCGTTGAACAAACATCCGATTATCCATATAATCCATGAGATAAGAAAGAAAGGCAATCTGGTACGTGAGTTCTGCAAATTACGAGGCAGTATAAACATTGTCTGCTCACAGACGGGCGCTTGCACTAGTTTAACTTATTGCTCACTGAGGTGAGGATTTATACTCGTAATGCTCTCTTGCCTGCTGTAGTAAGCATTCATCTAAAATTCTTGAAACAAAATATCACAAATAAATTCCGCAACCAACGTAGATTGAGAGAAACAGCATGAAGACAGCTCGTTTGGCTAAGATTTCACTCTACTGCAACCATCAACTTGCAAGAAAGGCCCGACTACTATTAAGAAAAATCACAGAGGCATTTTGTGTAGTTGTTCTTTTTTGCACCTTCCACAAAGGAATTGTGTGATTGTTTGCTGGTAAACCTTTCTAAAAAATTTGAAAATTCAGCTATTCAAAGCAATATAATATGCTCGGAGGAATGTAACTTCGGTAGATGGAACGCTTTTATTTCATTTGTTATAAGTATCCTTCATGCTGACCAGCAAATGTGAGCGACACGTAAGTGCGTGGGCCCAGATAGAAACGACCACCACAAGCGTTCACATTGCATTTATATGAAACCTCCTAGCAAGTATGTGCCTGACATTTCTAGATATATTTTATTTATATTAAACTAACCCACCTACTAGTAAATCAAAACAAACGCTTTAATGCTGACCACGGATACACAAGGAAGTACGAGTAGAATTATGACATTTTGGCAGCAGTGTTGGGGCAGAAACTGCTTAAGTTGCAAGTCGAAGTTGCTGTGACGAGGGTTGAGCTGGTCAAACTTTGCTTCCTTTGATCTAAAAAAGTGTTGTTTTTTTGTTGACTTATTTTATTATGATATTTTCATTGCGGCTCTAAATAAGGATGTCATAAATTTTGGTTGTTGTTTTGACTTTTTGCTTTGTCGTAGTTTGCAAGTTTTGCTTGTAAGGGTGTGTTGCCTTGTCACATGTCACTATTTTACATATTCCACATTTTTTTAAAATAATAAATCAATTTTTTTTTTTGGCTTCTAAAGGAATTGAATTATTAACCCTCAACTGATTGGTTAATCAAAACTGTTTTCAAACCCACAAAGTTTTACAATTTGTGCCAGTAAGTGACCTTATGTGAGTGACTAGTTATCAGCAAGGATACTGGGTGTTTACAAGTCATTTTGGTAATCGACTTAATTTCTTAGCGTGAAATAATGCCGCACATTCCAAAAGTAGGTTTATTCTTATCGTGCTCCCTAAATCCTTGCTCTTCTGTTCTATTCACATTGCAGAGTTGAGATAAATCTGAAAAAATTAAAGACCAGTAGGATTAGATTATATTTATATACATAAAGGGTATTATATACTGAGACCCAAAAGCTTTATTGTGAAGTGTGCCTTTTACCTTAAACGATGAGGATATTTTTATGCATGAGGATATTCTTATGTATCATCTTGTGGCAGGTTTGTTTCAGACAGGAACTTATATATTTTGTATTCTCCAAAACTCCTGTAGCTTTTATGGATAACAGTGCTCCACAATTAGGTGTAGTGAGGTTTGACACTTTAACATAATATGCAGATGCCACATGAGGCTAGACCTAACTTATTCATGGGATAGTTCAGTCAATGTGCACTAAAAACTCTCAGCTTATTCCGAGAACTGCTTTCTTTACTTACCTCTTTTAGAATTACAGTCTTCCAGAAGAACTTTGGATTGTTTCAATCACGAGAGATTCTTCCAGCATTGACTTATTTTTACATATGTGCATATTTTTAACAGACCTGCAATGGTGTTGGATGATAGTGCACAGAAAGGTATAGGCCTGTTGAACTGAGAAGCCGTGGATTTTTTGCTATCATTCTTCTCAATTTCGTCTTCTGGTATCCCATCTAGTACCCACAATAGATATATTTTGTTAACTCTGCCTTTGGAGTTGAGCATCTCTGTATAACCGCATATTAGTTTAGACTTCACCAACTATGATCTTATACTCTTTTATTCTACTTGACTATCGATTAGTATCTAAAAATTAATAACTAAATTATATAGTTCTTTTGTACATCCTGAACCAAAAAAATTTAATAAGGCTTTGTAAAATGGGCCTCAGTTCAGATGAAAGTGTTATGGTAGATACTTCACAACTAGATTTAAGAACCTAGCACCGATTGAACAAGACCTCATTTATTCACCCAAAGAAGATTAATTATCAATAATATAATATAATTTCCATAGAATAAGTTTTAGTAGTATTAGCGTAATTATTGAAATTTTAATTCCCCATTCCACCTGCGGTGCCACTGGCAAATTGAGGATAAAAAATTCCCTAGCTCTATCTCTCTAGATATCTCTCTTATTTTCATGACTGCATCCCATCCATAAATATCTGCAATCAGCGCACAACGAATTGCCTGTCAGCGATTTTGGCCACTAAATTGATGCGATTTGTTTGTCAGCTTTTTCCATGCCAAATATCAGCAGCACAGACAGAACTACCGAATAAAACCAAAGAAAAAATGCAAATTTCCATCCATCCACTTTTGTACATGAATGTGTTTATGCGACTGTGTGTATGATTGTGTGTGTGTATCAATTGACGAATAATAAAAATTGTTTAGCCAGCGGCAGACTACAATTTTGGTAATAAACTGGAGTGACACGTTGCGGTGTCTGATTCCATTTAGGACACTTTTATTTTTGATGCCATTTGACAAATGGAAAAAACCTGGCGGAGGGCTGTCATGGCTCCCTTTTAAAGTTAATTAATTTAAATACAAATGTTTGCCTTCCAATTACGTGCAATTTTCCGTGCGAGTATTCGCAGTTTGCATAAATTGCTTTCCTATCCTTGCAGAGATTTTATTTGCATAGCAAATGATAAACGAGGTGGATGACGTGCCGCAGCAAGTAACCTGATGGTCCCCTGTGCTGCGTGTTTATTTTTAAAATCGAATCCTGTGCACTGCACTGCAGAGAGCGGAAACAGCACCGACTGAAGTTCCAGTTTCAAATGTAAAAATTGTGGCGAAAAAACGAAATCCTTTTGAAAAATAGCACAAATGGGAGAGGTTATTTTTTCCGAACTCAAGCGAGAAGGTGCACGTGTGCTGTTGACGTTGGGCGGCAGCGCTTGGCTTTCTTTTGTCTCTAAAATTCGTTTAATTAATGGAAGCACAATCCATGCTGATCCGTTCATGAAAGCTGAAATTTGAACCGTTTCGGTAGCAACAGAAACGAACAAAGGAACTTTTTAATTAGTGTACATAAGCACAGCACAAGCTCGGAAAGAGTATTAAAAATGATGGCAGATAATAAACATTTTCCAAAAGGGGAACGATATGGGTGAAAATTTGCTTGACAGTGCTTTGATGAGTCTCGCACGATTTACGATTGGGGAGGGAAGTAAGTAGAACGACGCACCTAGTGTGTCTAATGATAAAAGAGACACTTTTTTCACTTAGCAACACAGTTGCTAATGCTGTAAGTGCACCAGTATACTTGGCAGTTGAGTTGAGTTCGCATATTGCATCATAGACTACGAATCGCTGCATCGAAGCACCACTAAAATGAAAAATTGCGCTTCCTTATAAAAATTTGCATAGCGCAGCGGAAACCCAATTCACATTGCGTGCTTGGGTGTGCGGCCGGTCAATTTGTTTCAACTGTCACCGCTGCTGAGAGATATTAAAATATTAATATATTTCTGGCAACCATATTGGGGTTTGGGTCGGCAGGGTCAAGAGACACTCGATAGCATGTTTGCTCTGCGGACAGCGCTTAAATCCCAGATTATTTACATAAATTCCACATGAGTGCAGAGCAACCGGCTGAAAAGGATATATATTGGAACGCACAGAGAAATGGCTTTTGCCCATTCCCTACTTGCTTCCACATTAAAATATGACAAACAGATTGCATTATTTATTTTGCTTTCATACGAATGTGGTGCAGTTCGCCATGGGGCGCAGAGTCGCCATATTGACACAATTTGTAAATTTTCGTGGCATTCAAACTGAAGCATATTTATGGAAGAATCTATTTACGAAGAATCTATTCGCAAAAATAGACAGATTGGATTTCATTTGTATGTTGTACATGTGCTTATTGGAGGCATCATATCTTTATGAAGCCTATTGATATAAATGACTCGTTGTTTATGATTTGTTACTTTCGGCATTTTACTAATCACTGTTCAATAATGACTTATCACTAATGACCTTTCAGTAATGCATTTAATATTTATTTTTGTTTAACTAAGAATTATATTCATCACAATATGAAGCGAAGTACTCGATGTATTGACTGTGCGTCAGTCGAAAACTGGCGTAGCTTTAAAGTTCATAATTCCTTAAAGGATGTTTATGATTCCATGAGTTTACCCTAAATGAGCTTCATTCGATTAAAATCAACCAAAAGGTTCACAAAATTTACGATAGTCCCTGCCGATGCGAACAGTGCCTAAAATTCCAACTTTATGAGTTTATCTATATTTTATAAATTCCTCTTAAAAGTGGCAAAATCACTCTTTACACTTCCACAACTTTCGCCAGTCCGTTGATGTGTTTCGTACTTCCTACCCATCTCAAATATTAAGTGCACCAAATCCTGTATGCCAAAATTTTGTTCGCTCATATCCTGTCTGTGCTGCAATAAGTTTTATGAGTTTTCCATAGCTGGGTGCAGGAGAAACTCATGCATTTCCAAACTAACGAATCCATAATGGAGTTAGTTGCTGGTCGATTATAACCTAAAGGTAAACTAAATATTACTGCTTTCAGGAAATTGAAAGGAAACTCTAAATTACTGATGAGGTAAACCAAAGCGGAAATGGATCTCTTTTCTATTTTTATATTTTGTGGAAGCTTCATTTCACACAGGGGCGCAGTTTGTATTGCAACAGTTCAATTACAGTGGATCAATTAATATTATAACTCTTTTTCCGTATAAAAATATAAATGAAGCAAATAACGTTCAAACACAACAAAATCACTTAAATGAGACAGGATTCGAAAACAGGATGCTTTACCATAAACCCGCCTTAGCTATTACTTACAGGCCACACATATCTTCATGCCACACTATTAACGACTTTGGTAATTTCCCGAATTCATACACATCCGCACACGTTGCTATCCGCATAATTTCCGGCAGTAGGTGTCTAATTGTTAGACAATATGAGCGCAACTGCAGGGTGAGTGTTGGTTTTCGTAGAGGGACGATTCATGAGAACGAGCAGGGTAACTTAAAGTAATAACATAAGCTATGAGTAGCACATCGATATACGATGGATAATTAATCGTTATTCAACTGCCAACTGCAATTTTGTGTGTTCTTTCCATACGTTTCTTATAGACTGGCTAAACTGAACTTTAAGATAATTTAAAAAGAATTCAAGATAAGAATATAATAATTCATTTAATAACCACCAAAATATACTGCTATTTAAATGTAAACACTTCAAAGTGGAAAATGAGCATTGTCATTTCTACCTCCTCCAGTCATATAGTATTTGAAGGTCTTCACTTCGCTGACTAAGTGCATTTATTGGTGCGTCCTGCTTCTTTTTCTAACATTATAAATTCCTTTTCACTGCACTGTTTCTCTATACTTATGAGTTGCCATTTCCGTAGTTACTGCCAACGAGTGCCTCAAATCGGTGGCTCCTATTTCTAGGGCAAAAAAATTGGAGCAGGCGCCACTTGCCTAAAGAAACTATTCAGCGCAAGAGTGGAAAATGGAATATTTTAAGGCGACATTCGAAGGCTTCTTACGTGTTTTTTTGTAACATGAACTGCGTTTAATATGGCACTGCAAAAGTTTTAATGGCATAATTTGGAGCTTACAACTCTTTTTGCTTTCCCTATTACCTTAAAAGGAAGAAGTGGAGTGAGTCCAGGTTCGCGAGACAAGTCAACCTTGCTCAATGACAGTTTATATTAGTTAAGTATTTAGAAACTTCTCTGAATACAGTCCAGCGAGTTTTCGTGGGCATATTTCCACTACGCTTCTTTGATACATTTGAGTATAGATAAGTGCATAATTATTAGGGGAAGGTAGTTTTTAGTCTTTTCTTAAAACAGAATGTTCTCTAGTAATGTGAGTAAGTGTCAACAGAGAAGCTATGAAAAAGTTAGGATAAGCACGCCAGTTTTCTGTATTCATATTCAAGATGGTTTGAAAAGTATTTTGAGACTACTTGCCATGAATTTGAGTAGGTCTCTAAACTTTACTGAAGTCCATCTAAGTATGAATTTGAATAAGCAGGAATCACAGAAACGAATTCTGAAAAAGTTTCAAAATATGTTAACACCAAAATGCTGAGTCTATCTAAGCCCACATATTAGTTAAAGCTCATGAAGGAAATTGGCAGGGAGTTGAAATTAGTTTTAATGTGAGTCTTTTTGTATGAATTATATACAAGACTGCAATGACAATAAATAAATACTGAGAAGTAAAATATTCTTTTACAAAAGACTTTTACTGGCAGGATGTTCAGGCCTTTTAGGTACTAATAATATATGGTTCATAACACAATAAACTGAAATGATGATAAAAGAATAAGAAAACTGAGTGGTTTTGTACGGTATTCGAAAAAATGGTATCTTAATCTACATAAATTAGAAATAAATACAAGTTTTTAATTTGGTTCTATCTCTGCGTATAATGAAGAATATTAATCAAGTTACTCCAGAATTTTTTTCAGTGCAAAACATTTCCAATTAAATTGAATGTCTGCTAAATCTTTCGGCAATGAAAATGCCCAATTTTATTCATTTTGTCAGAGCGATAAATCAATACCACATTTTAGGGCTGAAAGCCACAACCAAGCAGCTCAAAATCCTCCTTGGCGGAATTAGATTGAAACTGTCGTCGGTTGAGCAGAGTGTTGAGTGGTTTTGTCTGTGGTGATGTCGATTAGGACAGAGTGATATTATTGACCTTATTACTGTGTGTAGTGTCGGGTTGCGTGACTGAAGATGTGGTGAGAAGCGTTCGCGATTAATGTGGGCCAGTTGCCAATGAGGCATAGGTGGGGTAATCTGCTGCGACAAGTTTTCCTGTAAGGGGCGTTATAACTTTCTTCAAATAACTGTATCAAGTGATATAACAAATAAGGGTTTATTATGTGTTTGTACCACAGCTTTAAATTATTTCTGTTCTATGGTAGAGCTACAGTCCCGTGGCACTACAGTCGTTTAATAAAATTTAATTCACTAATGTAAATGTTTGTTATATATTTGTTGACTATTTTTGGCTACCATCCTGACACATTATATTCATTTAAATATTCTTGGCCACCTTTATTAATATAAATTTGTAGAGAAATCAAATATACATGAAACAGGATTATGCACAACTTAATTTTTGTCTAATCTAACTACTAATATTTTTTTTATTTTTCTTGCAGGTGGGCTAACATTATAAATATTCTTAACCTTATTCAGTTTTTAAGTACATGGTAAGCTTCTTCAAATTTGTATACAATTTGTATCTAAATGTTGGGTTTTAATTCTGAATAATGCAGTCGTATGTATTTCTTTCATATACTATGCTTCTTAGGGTTAGAAATTTGCGTATAAAGAGATTTGAAGAAATCCTCAATTTCATTTTAAAAATACACTAGAATTGATATGAAGCTTAATTCGAAAGAGGTTCAAGGATACATCGCAACCACACTGTTGACCAGTAATGAAATATTTAAAAGCATAATGACAGCAGCAACTGTAGCCGTTTAAAACTCTTAATGAAAACACATCCACAATGCGCTTAAATTACAATTAAACTTTTCCATCCGATGCTGCAGGGGAAATTTCAGGCAAATTTCAGTGTCAGTTGCAGCAGAAGTTAAATTAGCAATTTCTCTATAATTAGTCACTGGCAGACGGTTTCATTTAAACTTTCCGGGTGCTATTACCGACGCTGTGCTTGAGAAGTGTAGGCAGAAGTTCGACAGCAGTGTTGTAAGTTAAATTGATTGCGAAACGCATGTGCAGGTAGTGTCTCACTCTCTATGCCTGTCATTAAACTAATATAAGTAAAGACAAACTTTCAGAAGAAATGAGTGACCTTTCTCAAATAGTAGCGAAATAATATTCATAGGACCATCAAGTAATCACAATCATTTTATATTAATTGAAAGAAGATTAATATAATTCTGCTCCCTAAAAGTATGCTGCAATTTATATATAACGGATTCAACTTTTGAAGGGTACTCAGTTCAGTTTAATGGGAAATATTCAACAATTTTATTTAAATTACATTTTATAAATTTCATGAAAACAGATATGGAAAACAGAAATCTTTCAGCTATGATCTCGATAATATATCAAAATCTCGATAATAGACTACTTCACATCGGTTAAGCCAAATTTTTTGATGTTTCAACAAAAAGCTGTAGTTTCGTTCTGCATAATGATGGCATAAGAAGTACTACTCTTTCATAAAACTGATTGCTTATCATCACATATTTTGTTTGCTATAGCAGCGTAACATATTCTACTTGGCATACAAACTAGTAGAACAAGCAGCTTCTGCACAAATCTCACTGCAGGCTTCCCCACATGGAAGTGGTAATTTTTCTCCCACTTAGACACAATTTACGCATTTGCATCAATAACAGAAAGGAAAATGTCACAGTAACAAGTGTTTGTGCAGCGTTTTGCATAAATGCATTTTACAATTAACTCTTCAAAATTCAAAGCGACACAGACACAGCCGGCATTGTGCGAGTGTCAGCAATGACAATGAAGTGCAAATTGCCACGCATTCAGAGAAGTAGTAGCACTAGCACCAGCATCTGCTGCTGTAGCTGATGCATATTAATTTGACAGCTGTGAGATTCCGATGTGCAGCATAGTTCCTTTCATTGCTTATTCGCCTGATCATGGTTTTTACGGACGAGCTCTTCGTAGCAGGATGCGGCGCTTGAATTGCTGATGATGCAGCAGATAAGCTCCATTGATGTTTTGTCCAACTGCGATTGGTAACGTTTGCTGGTAGCAGTTTGCGTTCACAATTTATTTGTCCGCTTCGGCGGAGTGGAAGGCTTGGGCGCTCCCGTCCACTACACACACACAATCGATGATGCAACATTTTGTGCACTGTTTTTGCATTCATAGTGAAGTCCCTATTTGCAGTGCATACTGATGGCCGAACTTTTCCTGTTTGGCAGTGAGCTTTTTGTGCGATTGCATTATTTTAGAGTGGCAAATTCGCCCACGTATCTGACTTGCATACTTATCTTTTCTTTTGTTTATCTATTGTCATTGATATACGAACATGTGTTTCTGGATCTGTGTGTTGGTGTGTGACGAATTGTGGGGGCATAAGTGGTGCCACATTAGAAAACTGTTACTCCTGTGTACACTGGACTCCGCGTAGTCGTATATTAAGCGGAAAGTGGAATGCTTTGTTCAATCATTAATTCTTGAAAGTTTGATCTGCATTCCGAAGTTAGTACAGATTCCTATATTTATGAGGTCTTTTAAGCATTCTTATTACGAAAATTTATAGATGCAAGAATTATGCCGAAATATTAGTGAATTAATGACATGCATAGTTAGATTGAATATATCACAACAATTAAAGTGATGTCTGTATGTTGACCTTAGGTAACTTCTCTGGTACTTCTCCTCTCTATGCGAGTATTCACTTGAACAAATTTTTGATAAAAGCAATAATGAAGAGAGGGAGTTCCGAAATTCCTTAACCAGAATTTGAACATAATATGAAATATGAAAATGAAAGTGAATTGTTACTTAGGCAATAATTCTGATGAAAGGTAAAGACAACAACATGATACATACAAAAGAAGAGAACTCTAAAAGTTGACTTATTCTTAATATACTAGAACATTTTATAACTACCTCCATGCAACTAAAGTATTGCCTGATATTAATATATTTCATTAATGCGAGTTACAAAATACAAACATTGATTTCGCTCTGTGGAACGATGATGACTTTCATACAATTTAATTCCATATATTAAAAGGAAGTAAATTTTGCCGCTTTCCATATTCCAATATACCTAGTTACTAAAATTATTGCATATATATGAAGAATTATGGGGTACGTCCTGTTCGTCTTTTTGAAGGAAAAATTGTAAATACACATATCTGCTATCTGCTTTAATGAAGCCACAGGCTGATCCTGGGTCAGGTTTAATGACATGCATGGAAATTCATAAAACCTACGCCCATGTATGCAGTAACTTTAACGACAGGGATATTTGCGCCGGCATCAGGTGAACACAGATTCCTACATTCAAACACACAAAGAACATTTTACCTTACCGATCTACCAAAATTGGCTTCTGCAGTTAATAGCTGGCTCATATTCGCTGTGTTTGTAGGTATTACTAACGACTGCATAGTGTCCCGCTGTTTGTAATGGCTAATTCGACCTTAGTTATGCTTGTATACCTCACTGAAATTCTTCCATTCTCATCCTGTTAAACAGCAGACTGCGTGCCGCGTATTGCAGAACTCTGTATTCCATAAAATTTTCAAACTGTTTTACTTTGGTATGAATTGAGGAAGGAGACAATAGCAATTTACTGATTTCTGACTTGCTCCTCAACCATTTTTATAATGTGTGAATAAACTAGAGGCACACATGTGTGAAAATAGTTAAGTAAAGGAACATCCTTTAATCCTGCTAACTTCCTACTTGCTTAGGTCAAACTGGGTGTGTATCAAAACAATGTTAACCATCTTGAAAAAAGTTGATTTTTCTATGAAGCCCTTTGCATTTGTGATCCTTGTTATCTTGACAAATGGTGTGTGAGAAAGATTTAAATAGGTTTTTGAGTAGCGTTGGGCTGCAGGGGCTGGTTAGCCCAAAAAATGTCATGACCCTTGCTTTATCATGCTCCAAGTGAACTAAGCAATCCTGAGCTCAACTGCGTGAGGACAGCATAACCTTTTGCAAAATCCTTTTCCCTAAATCCCCGTTGAGCGTCTGACAGTCTCAAAAGCAATTTTGTATGTAAGTGTAAAATTCATTCATACACTTTACTGCATTATGTAAGAAATTTTTACAAAGAACTGTTTCTGAAAGGAATGCAATCTCTTTATTTTTCTCAAGAAAACCATAAATGTGGTTCATATTTAGAGGTTTACTTTTTTAATACTATTTACAATAAAGTAAAGCAATTATTTTAGAGTTTGAACATTTGATAGGGTGGTAAATATAGTTGGGAACTATCGAGGTCTCAGGGAGTTTCTTGTGAATAGGGAATTTTCTTAATAAATATCTGGGTGAATTTTGAATACTCTAAAATCTGGGCAAATATTCTCAGCGATGTTTTTCCCCGCGAACGACGTGCAAAACCATAGGAGCAGTTCAGAAGCTCCTTTACAAAAATAAACAAGTTTCTCCTTTTCCTTTTCTTTTCCTTAAAAATTGAGCAGCATTGATTTACAAACAGCAATAACCATGTTCCTTGTAGTACGAGCTTAAGCGTTGACCACAACCCTTGTTGCAGAATAAATTGCGTGTGCAGTGTTATTTATTTATTGCGAAACCCCAAGTTAGATGGTGTGCACTTAATCTCCGAAGAATGAGAAATATAATGAATACATTAATTTTGAAGAGGGTCGGGCTACGACACCTACTTTATTTCCTAACTTTGTATAGAGATGGAATATGTGAAAACATTTCGATTTTTTTATATTTGTATCCTCATTTTCACTCTCAAAAATCATCTTCACAGAGCCAAAGTAAGTTGAGTACGGCCAAGAAATGCCACATAAAAAGCAAAGATTTAGTGATGACTACAATACCATCAAAGCCTGATGCTGACAATTACATCAATATTATATATTATATATACAAAAATCCTGTTACTATACCATTCAAAACAAGATCTTCGAAATTACCATCCACTATATAAAATTCAATTTTTATAAATTCTTTATTGGAACATTATTTCATCAGACGGCAAGAACGATGTCCCCTCGGTATTTGTTATTTTGTAATATGCTACAAGCTGAAATCCTGTTACAAGCTGGAATCACAAGCTGCGGCACAACAAAATGAGTCACAATCCGGCGATGCACATTAGGATACTTGTGGATTATCCTCGGCATAGTAGTAAGGATAATATTTCCATTTCCTGGAATGATGAGTGGAACTTAATTTTACGAGCTAAATTTTTTTCTTTGAAGTTTTTATTTGATTTTCTTTGCTAGCACAGAGGACAATAAATATTCGATTCCTCTGTGCTACAATAATTCGATTTGGCGTACTACCATTTTTATTATAGAAATCAATTTCCAACCACAGATTTTCGACCCGCTGCGACTGTGAAATAAACCCTAATGAAACTTTTCAATATTTTTGAAGAAAGCAAATTTTATGACACTATAATCTTATCGACTAGATGAAATTTCTTGAATAAGTAGTAAGGTGGTTCAATAATATAGTATGGAACCTCCAAGAATTTGTGCACAGTATTTAAATCTACATTCTAGGAACATTTTAATTATTATATTAATAACAATAGTTGAAAACCTATTTTCCAAAATTTTAGAATATTGAAAAGATTAAGTTATATATGAGTCTTGGAAACCTTTCCAGGTGTATAATTTATATACCACATTTTTCTTTTCTTGGCAATTTTTAGGACAAACCCAAAACGAAATCTTCATAAAACAATTGCAATACTTCATTTGTAACAGTTTCAAGACAAATGAGTTCCTCTCTGTTGACTCTTCTTCCGTGCATATCTCACATTATTTTGTAAAGTTTACTACATCAAACCTTGCACATAAACCTCTGCAAGAAAAAGCATAATTACGTGTCTTTATCGGCAATTCATGCTTCAGTTGATTTTAAAAGCATTTGTGGCGATTTTTTGTTAAGCGTTGTTTGTAAGGATATAATGCCACCATAGTGCATGTAGTGCTGGTTTCAATACAATGTAGACTCGCCTCTCTCTCTACTCAAGTTGCCTTTATTTCCTCAATACAGTCTGTTATGCTTTGTATACTTGATGATAAATAATGTCTTATTAAATTCTTCTTGCAACCGGAATGAAGTCTACTATTATGGATTACGGGAGCATGAACACGTGAAGACTTTTAGATTTATTAACCTTTTCGACAAGTAAAAATTAAGTCATACCACTAGTATATAGATTGGAATGAACTGGCAAACTTTTTTTTATCGACCGCGTTCCCATTAACTGAGGAGTTTACTTGTTACTTTCAACGATTTGATCCCCTCTTTGAAATACCTTCCTTTATTATGCAATATTTTTAGACGAATAATAAATTCCTTTGAAGAGTTTGGTCCAGTTCGTAAGTTAACTACTGCATATGTTTGTACAAAATCTACACATGTTGTATTAGGCCAACTATATTTATCGAAATGAAATCATTGTAGCTAGTTTAGGATGAGTCTCCCTCGTTTACGTGATGAAACTTTCTACGGCGAATATCACTCAAATGGACTAGTTTATGACGTTATTCACATGGAAGGCTTGGCTTGTCTTAATTTGTATGTAGTTTAAGATAAATTCCGTTAATTTTAAAAAAATCCACACATTTATATATTTACTTCAGACAGCAAAAAAGCAAAACATCATGAAAGTTACGAAAATTTGTTAAAAAACCACATAACTTTTCGGGCAGACCTTACCATGATACTGCACTCCATGCTGGCTGCAATGGTGCCAAATACTGCAATGCGTGCATGCATTGATATGCTAATTTACATATTCTCCTGTGGTGTTGCTATGCGGAATTACATTTCCATATTAATTATATTCATATCATTTTTGATGCCTTGTGTGTGTGTTTGCCACAGTGATTCTGTGTGCGTATACAACTGTAATTTACATATTCACTTTTGAAGTTCTGCTCCGCAGACTTTGGATGACAATGGGTATCATGAGGTAATTTTAATTGCTTTAAGTGTGTGCATTTGGGATCGTGTTTCGTTAAGTGCTTTGGTTAATGTCCTCTGGAAGGGATACTTTGGCTGCACTTAATTGATTTATCAGTGATTTTATCAGGCTTGACAGCGAGTTTTGCACAAGTAGGAATAGGATTTTCTCTTGCTAAATTAGCTGATTAATATAAATAAAAATTGGTGTTGTCAGATCATAAAAGTGTTTGTTTTTTATTCATTTATCTCGAACCGTCTTCACAGCCATTGCCAACAATCTGAAAAACCCCACTTAGCAACAGAAGTGTTTTTCAAAACGCAAAAATGTAATTTATTGCTTAATTTTATTGTGGTCATTGCCTGCACTTGTTTTCCGTTCGCAAAAAGTTATTCAATTTTTAATTTTACAAACAGATCTCAACAGGAATTGGCGTCTGCACGCCTTTTCCATGTTCCATGTTTCCGACTAAATTGACATTTGTACTTTTTTTCAAACTATCGAGACTGCATTCGCAAATTCTTTTTGTAACAAGCAGTGACAAGGATTTTTTCTGCTGTGTCGGTAGATACGAGCAGTGTAAGTATTTTGAACAGTGACAATAAACATTCCAACAAAAGTTTCAAACAGCAAAATTTCGTTATTTTATTTTCATATATTTAAAATAAATTTCTTAATACTCATGCTGGTCAGTATCAGGTCAACAGAGTTACATTAAAGTCAGCCACGAAGTATCAGAGATGCTACAATTCTATTACACTACGTTTTTAAAGATAGTGTGATAATCGTGCTCCTGGAAAAGGCTAAAATTGTTCTTAAGCCAATAATGCTACATGCAAGAGTTAGCAACAAGTTATTTAACGAAGTAGCACGTCACATTGCATGTTGCAATTTAAACGCAGAGTGGGGAAGGAGGATGCACGAGTATAAAGTGAAAATTAAGAATAAATCTCTACGTAAAATTTTCTGTCATGAAGTTTTTCAAGAAGAAGATAAATTTTGAAACTAAAGTAATCTGAAATAATTTTAGCACTATGAGAGCGGTGGAGAATTACAGTATTATAACAGCATGAAAAGGGCATATTTCACTCACAACTACAAGGATAGAAATGAATCGTACACAATTTAAGATATATTTTTTGTTCTGCCCCCTATTTGAGACCTCGCATGCATCAATCCTCCTTGTTCTATAATTTTTTGCAATGCCTTCTCAAATAATTATTCGTATATAATGACATTGATTCTGATTTTTGCGAGTTGCAAGATATCACGTCTTCGTAGCTAAATTGGATGAACTTAATGATGGCTCATTTCCGTTGAATGTGCTTGTTGCAAATTAATTTTTTTTGTTCATTTGTTCAGTAATTCTTTTTATGCACGTTTGTTCTTGGAAATATGGAAGAACAGGAGTAAACGAGTGCTTTAAATTAAAAAAGACATTCATATTTATTCCTGAGTAAATCAATGCAATCAGCCCTCTGAGTACAGTACCCGTGCTCATGCAAAGTCAGCATTGATTGATCTATTCTTATTCTTCATCAATTACATTCTTCGAAGTAGATGTAGGTAGTTTCAAACCTGCAACTTGTCTCATCGGTGCCTTGTAATTGTAATGGATCATAATAGGCCTTCATGCACACAATTAGCCGTGATTAAGACAACAAAAGCAGTTGCTGTGCGTCGTCTATATTTTTTATTTATTCTACTTTTCACACTAAACAACACAGAGTTCTCGCTCGATAGTTGCTGCTGACAAAATGGTCGAACAAATGAAGTCTTTACTCGTATATATTTAAAATAATGATTATTATGACATTTATTCAGTCTGTCTTTAAGTGGCAAACTGCAGTTGAATTAATGAGACCAATTAACATTGTTCCAAGTCAACAGTTGGTAAATCTGGTATTTCACAATTTTTAGAAGAAGAGGATGAAACTTCCTGAACTCAGTGGATTTGGCTTATGTCAAACCAACTGGAAGAAATTTTGGACAGAAATCAATAAGACGCAATAAGCCACGGTGCAAGCAGTGCTAAAATTTGACTGTGAAATCTCATTTAGCAGCCAAAGTAGAGCGTCAGTACACAATACAAAGCCCATAAAAGCAATTAGATGCAATTGATTGCTCTTTTAGCAGAGCCAAGCAGCTGTGCCTTGGTCACAGGTACGGTAATTGCTACGGCATGTTCATGACATTTCCACAAAGCAACCACACAAGCACTGAAATACACAAAGTCGTACAAGACATGGATGAGAGGATTTGGCAAATTAGAGATGGTACCTGGATTAATCAGTCATATGCAAAATGAAGCACTACAAACTCTTTAAACAAAGAAGAGATTGTGTGCACAAATTGTTGATTACGAGTCATAGTAAGCCACTGTGCACCAATGTGTTATGAGGAGGAAATAAAATGGGGTATGAGTAGGAGATATTCTACTATTAGGTAAGTGTTGGTTTAGTCATCAAACCACAATTCGTGACCAGGCATTGGAATTCACAATTTCCCATCCCACATTAATGGCGCATAGTTTCTGGTAGTTGAGCTTTACAACCTATTTTATTATTACAGTCCTTAGCGGTGAATTTTATGAAGGATTAAATTATCAGCTACTAAAAGTAAATTGACTGGGCTTTGGTCAAATAACAGCAAAAAACAAGAAACTCGAAGCAGGAATTTACCTCTTTTTTATGAACAAAATTGAAACCAATAAAATTATATGTTCAAAAGCGTTTGTGTAGGTGGAGTGAAGAGGCTAAAAATGTGAACAGTGATAGAAGAAGTCGCACTCCTTGCGAGTGCTCGCTTAGGCCAATATTGCTCATTGTGATGCCATCGGCTCTCATCCCTTTCTCTAGTTTTCGAACCAACTGTAACTAGGGATGAATCGTGTTAGGCTTTTGGTGTCAAGTTCTGAGATGTATAGAGTAATAAGGGCATAATTGCTGCACCAAAATCAATTCATCTCTAATGGAATTTATGCAGATTTAATGTAATGAGATAAAAAATGTCCAAAGGAAAACAATATTGACTCCCAGTATGAAACTTAACAACTTCCGAATTACTTTAATACAAAAAAGTTGTTAAGACATTCCTGCACAAAGAATAACTTTATTAAATATTGCCGAACATCGATGAGACCACTTCATAAGCCGCAAGTAAGTAGCTACTTGGAGCAGGATAATTAGATTTGCAAGCAAACACGAAGCAAGAATGGAGCAATTGCTTAACACAGTTCTAATTAGTTGTCTGTCCATGATGTGGTTCCCCGAAACACTTTGCTCTTCCATCTCTTGTTGCAGCTTGCCAAATTTCACTTAAATTTTGACAAAGTAATTTCCAACACTCATACGCACTGTTGCGCAAACTTCCATTACACTTTAAATAATTAAGAGTTAGTAGTATTCTATGTAACTTTTAAGTTAGTTACAAATATTGTTTTAATCTTCACTTACTGCCTAGTTTGAAAATATATAATTATAATTTAAATCCAGCAATACGATGACGGAATGTTAAATAACGGATTGGAACGTTGTGATAATGAGTCCTAGCAAACAAATTATTATAAATGCCTTAAAAATATATAATAAGCTCCTTATGAAAGCTGTATTAAGTGGATTCAACAAAGTACATTTTTAGAGGTAAATGACAACTTTCTTTACAAATTTTTGTATTAAAAAAGTAATTGTCAATTAAGGGTCGATATATTGAATAAGAAACTGCTCCGTTTTTAGTGAACGGATCTAGATGTAATGACATCCATGAGTTTTAGTTTATATTCAGTTCCATTATGTCATCTTCTTCTTATAACACCACTAAAGCTGATGAGCTATTTTATCTGCTTTTGAAATTGAGAAGTCAGTCATTATGCGCGCACACACTCATTTGCAAAATACTTCTGAAGCGCATTACCGGTTGCATTTGATGTCAACACTCGCATAGAACTGAAGTGCGCACTCGGTAGTGATGCTTCCACACAAGACTTCCACACATCTTGTTTATTTGCTGTACGAGTATTTCATCGTTAGTGTGGAAAATATGTGCTTCATTTTACTAATAATGACTTCCTTACAATTATAGTGCCTAATCGATGAGTACAGACACTTCGCTCTTAACTCGTCGACGAGTATTTCCACTCATAATGGCATAGAAACTAAAGAGGAGAGAGAAAGTTCGTTGTCTGATTAAGATTTCTGTTTATCGACGTCATGCAGGCAGGTTTTACATTAATGGAAACTTGCCGTCAGCACACAAGTCAACAAGTAATCATTCGGCTACATTAGAAATATTTCAAATATTAATTGACTCGATTGTTGTACTCGTAAATATTGCAGAATACACTGAACAATTTTGTGGATTTGGTAGCTTGATTGTCATCTGTTTAAACAATGCCAGAGGCACCGCAAGCAATCCGAGTTTTTTGTGTTCTATATTCTCGTTCTCATTTTTGCAGTTCAAGGATATGCCATGCCGTGTTCTCTGCTATGATTCAAACTGTGCACTAATTGCTTTGCGCTTCCTTAGTTTGCCTGCGGTTATTCGTTTGTGCGGGTCTTTGTTGTCATCAAACATTAAATTCGTTTTGTGGTTACAAAACTGACAAGTAGCATGTCCCCTGTACCTGTGTTGGGTTGTGTTCTTAATTCAGCCATGATAGCCTTGTGTCCATTTCCCGCGAAATTATTTCTTGCGTTTCTACACAATTCATTATTTCAAGGGAGATATGCGAAAGGCAAACTTGGTGTTTAATTTAAATGCTGCTTTGGTTTTAACTACTTTTTTAAAATAAATTTTGACACTTCATCACAAATCAACTACAATGTACTCGTATTTTAATTGGCCTTTAGGCACATACAAATTTGTGACCTGCAAATGAGTATCTCTCTGCGAAAGGTTGTTGATAGTACACTAGGAATTTTATTGGCAAAATGCATTCGCGGAGCCATTTCTTCAGTTTATTACTGTATAACATGCAATCTTTTAGCTATGGTTTTTGCCGATTGCTGAGGCTTATATAAAGTATGGCTGAGACTTCAAAAGTGGTGCTCTGAAAATTGTCTATTTGGATTTATTTTGGTGAAAGAGTCATAATTACACATTAACATTTGATCATCCTTGAGGCCTTTCATTTATGGTATTATTCCTCTAAGATGTACCATCTACAGTTTATAGTCTAACGACAGAATGGAGGACAGCTGGCAAAGAAAATAAATTATTCATTAAAACGTGATTGGTGTAATATGCCCTATACTCTTCGAATAATGAGTTTAGAATGCTTTGCAGAGAGAGCAACCATAGGAATCGCCTCGAAGAATTTTGTAGTTGACATCAATTGAACTGGCGTTGCAGTAATTTTAAATGACTGACGGATGGACAAAAATTAAATCGACTCAGAGAGTTACACTGATCAGTTATTTATATAACACATGTCCATTCCAGTCAAGCCTTCTTAATGGTGTTACAGAAAAGATCAATCGTACAATATAATATAATCTGTGTTTCCTCTTTAGGCGAACAGGATATAAATATAGTACGATAAATTACAAAGTCTTTATGCGCATCACTGTACCACCATCTGATTGCTGATTGGAGAAGTATGTTCTAAAATAGTTCAAAATTTCACATCTGCGAATTCATTACAAAAATTTTCTTCTTCATATACTTGTATATTTCCCTCCAAAACTAATCTAATTTTTGTAACTGTTTCAATAGCATATTTTTATGTATCTACGAGCATTTAAAGCTTATCTCTTTAATTCATTCTTAGAGTGATAAATTCTGTAATGCTATTTATCGAGACTTTAACTAAAAGCAACAAGACTGAAAGCAAACAATGTGACGTCAGAAATGTCGTCACCCGCAGAAGAGGCTGTTGTAATGTGGTCGATATTGGTGTCAGTTGCCGGAAGTGTGTGTCATTGACCCGTGTAGTGTTTACAGCGACCTTATTAATCGAGAGGTCGACCATTGACAGGCGTGTGCAAACAAAATGAGGAATAAATCAAGGAACATGTATGTCAGCCAAATTCATTTATGAGATCTGTGAGACTGACTAAATTTATCTAAAAGTGGCGTCATTCGGGCGAAGATTGAAAACGGTTTATATTTGAAGGCAAATCTGTTGCGCTGACATGTGCCAAACATACCATTTTAGGCTAGTTCTATTTAATATGCATTCCATTTCGCAACCGTTGGCTGCCAAATGTTGTAAATATGTAGGCATACTTCAATAGACTGTCAGCTCAGATACATTTCTATTAGTTTCTTGACTAAGACAGATTCAGTAAATTAATAATTATATATGGGGGAAAATACCTCAATATCATAAAAAATTTTTATTACTTTAACTTTTTTCGATACATAATTATATGTTAAATTCTTTTTCTTTGCAGGTGAGTTCACAGGATTCTAGAAAAGTCGTTGAATGAAATACATGATTATATGAAATAATTGAATTAAATACATGAACTAAATACATGCATATACAAAAAATGTGGTTCTAAACTAAAGGAAGTTGTGTTAATGGTAAGAGTGGAATGTGATATTGAAATAAGAGGTAGCTGCATTTAAATAATCCGTGGATTCAAATACACAAACAGTAATTATTATGAAGATTGAGTGGAGGAAAGCGGTTTTCCTGCCCACCTCCAAATCAATCAAACAACAATTAAGCATGATAAATTCTGATCGATACGATTACCGTCCGTCCATTCGTACCGAAATGTTGTAAAACACATGCACATGTCATATGACTCCTAATAAGGCACCAACATACTCAATTTTTTCCTGAAACTTATTTCACAAAAACTGTGTGTAAATAAATTTTGCACTCTTTCCGTTTATTACTACTTTCATGACGCGAGCGCTCATATTGGCAGACATTTCAATTGAACTGTCGGTGAAATGAAGTCGCTTATTTTATGGCAGAGCAACTAGGGTATTTATTTCGGTTCACTGCACCCCCATTTCAGCTCATTTTGCGTTTAATTCCAATTCAATTCACACCATTGCAAATTGCAATAAATTTGTAGGCGTTTTACATGCGGCACTTAATGTTCAACATGGAAGCCAGTTCACATTTGACCACTTTTTGGCTGTTCATTCAAAGTGAAGTGGGCTTGGAATGTGCATTAAATCATAATTTCCACTGTGATTCTATGATTACACAGACACACTCACTGATTTTTTGCTCTGCACTTCGTCAATTCCCAGAATATTGACAAATTTTATCAATTCCTTACATTCGAATCTATATGAATTTTCACATTTCAAGCGATTCTTTTATGCAACTACACTTACAGAATAAACCTTAATATATTCTTATAAAACAGTACTTGCATAACTGAATTACTTGAAAGTTTATTACGAAATCGGCGCTCCTTATTTGCATTAAATAAATAAATTAGCTAAAAGTGATTTATGTATACTTCTATTGTGCTGCCTTCGAATAAGCAACAACCCACTCACCGCACCGCACCGTTCCATTTTCGTAGTTATTGTCAGCCACATTCAGCTTTCGCGTCAAATTCTGTAATTTATTGTTTCCGAGCAAAGTCTCAAAATGACACTTCCGCTGAAGTACGACAACAAAGAAGTGGCGCCCTCCGCTCTTGTTCACTTGTCGAGGGTGGCGTGAATATGCCTGTGTGTATGTGTGATATTTTGCATTATTCACACTTTGCTGTCATGCGAGGGAAGAAGTAGGTATCTTTGGGTTGGCATGCTAAGCTTTTCGCATTTGCAATGTCTTTTACAGTATTCACGCCTGATCCCTATTAAAGTGTCAATACACCATGAGAGTGGTGTTCTCAAGAACAAGATTTTTTCTGTGAGAATGCTCTCACGTTACCGATTCTCTTCAGATCAGAGGTATTTTCATGATGCTCATGAGTTTGAGGAGAGCTAAAACGATGTGAAGATTTTTTAGGATTGTGTTTTCATAGAGTACCTTGAAAATCATTTTATCTATGAAATTAATTTGTAACATTTTCAATATCATTGCTTGTCAAACTTAATAATTGTTCCTTATTCTTTGATAATGACTATCTTTATCAGTTTGTTGTTGAAGGTTATATTGCCAGAAGAAAGGAACAAATGGATATTTATGTAATTCTCAATTATAAACATTTTGTTAGTGAAGGGAAAGTTGTATAAAATGTATTCCCAGGTCATCTGAAGACTTTAAGTGAGGCATAAATCAAAATTTGAAACAAGATTTTAGTGGATTCTAGCACAATATTTTACATTCATTATTTTTCATGAGGCATAAAACAAAATTTGAAAGAAGATTTTAGTTAATCCATCACAATATTATACACTAATTATTTTTCTTTCATAAAATAAATAAAGGTGTATCTCGTCATTCCCATCATACTATATAACATTTTTTTTAATCATATAGTTTTGTTTTACTCGAAAAAAATGGATAAACACCCAACTTATAAATATTTATGTATGTGATGATTTCGTTGCACGCAATCAAATACATGCGCCTTTGTCAAAGCACAGCAGGCAAATATAATGAAACAGCCCAACTACCCACCAAATCTTGGATACCGTTAAAAGGGGTAAAAAAAAGCATTTTCAGTGCACACAAAGCAAAGGTTTTCAAAATTGTTCGTCAAACAATTGTGTGCTCAAGAAGGGGATCTCAAAAAAAAATAATATCTCAGGCCTAAAGTTTTTCAAAATAATTAAGTGAAATTTTCTGTTGACACGATGAGAACAGTTAATCTCATGAAAGCTCATTATACCGGTAATTATCCTTAAGAATAGATTCTTCTGTCTTTTCACATTCCCAAAAGAATGGTGTTCATAAGAGCAAAGCTCGCACATAGACATCACAAAGTACAAAACACACAGTTCCACCATTCCGCCGTACCATCATTCCACGGTTCCATCCTTCAACCGTTCCTATCTGCCTTTCTATATACATATGTGTCATGCTATGAATGAGTCCTATTCTAAAAGTAGCCGAACTTTTAGTATGCAATTTTTGTTATATGAAAAATATTATTTATTTATTTATTATTGATTGTAATTATAATTACAAATTATAAATTACAGATAAGAGCTTGCTGCCTGGGCTATCGGTTTAATAAAGAAAATAGGCTTAGTCCAGCATAATTTGTTAAAGATATCAGTTAAAACACATCAAAAAAATGGCAACCAATTACCATAAGAATTTATTTGTAGAGTGGCACATTTTTTCTCTATTAAAATTTTAACCTCATGATAATTAAAACGCAACTAAATTATATTTCCACTTATTATTATTTATTATGTAAGTAGGTTGTACCCACTTCGCAACTAAGTTTAATTGAAATTCTTGTGTGTATTAACTGAGCACCATAATATTTTTTGTTGAAGTCGTTTTTGTTGCCCCTTTTAGCGTGACGCTCCTCTGTGTAAAATTAGTCAAATATTTAAACCAAAAAAATTTGAATTCCCGTCTTCATTAAAATGTTTCTGAGTGAAATGTTGCCAAAATAAATTTGCTTTGCCATTTCGTGCAGCTCTTTGCTACATTTATTTCATATTTTCTTAGCAAATATTTGAACAGCATTCCATTCAAATACCAAATGCAGAGCCACTGAGAATGTTGCATATTAACTTGTTTAGTCTGGACTCCGAAGAGCCATGAGTGTGGAAGTGTTTGAGTTGTTAGGAGGGGGGTGTTAACATTTTTGCTTAGAATTCATTTCGAAAAGTTAAATTTTAAAATCAAATTAGACATGCTGGGAGTAAATTTGCGTATAATAATTGAATGAAATTGTGAAGTTTGGAAAACTATAAAATTTAACTTTGCTGGTATTGTTTGGAAAACTATAATATTGGTAGATTCAGTAAAGTACTGGACTCTTTTATCGACGTCTCCCAAATAAATGGATTTTTTTTAAACCGAATATTCCTCTATTCATTTAGTTACAATAGAGATTTATATTCAGTATATTCTGTGGGGGTGTTTCGGCACTCTCAAATATTTTGTAGGGAAGCACGCTTAAAACGCTATCATACCCTTACCTTAATAAATATGAAACTTTTACTATATGTGTTTATGTGTATATAAATAAGTTTGCAATAGTTGAGCAAATTACTCTACGGTTTTTAATTATAGTTTTACAAAGGAAGCATGCAATTCAACATACTCGTACACCGACCGAGCATAAATGATTTATTGGATAATTAAGTTTAATTTTACATGTGAAGTGTCTGCATTACGGCGTGAGTAACCTGCTACACTCGGCGGTATTGTCTGGTATGGGTTTCTGGTATATTGTTTAAATAATTTTCTAACCGTAACTACCCTTGCCCCTCCCATAAACAACTCCACTGAGCTGTGACATAATTACACGTTCGCATTGTACCAGACTAAAGTTGTATGAATGTGTTTGCATAGTTTGAAATACTCGCAATTTGTCTGCATTTGGGTCTAAATATTCCAGAACTTCTCAATGCAATTTGTTAGTGTTTTCAATATGTAATAACTCTTCCCTCAAGGAATGTGGAGGTTTCTAAAAGTTCCATTAGAGTCAGCGAATGAAGGAATATCGGCAATTCTACAGAAAAATGCAATCTCTTTAATGTAGGAATATAGAAAAACTATGCTTGGACGGTTTTTGGGTGTTGCTAAGGAGGAAGTGGTGGTACAACAATTGTTAACTGTAGAAAATGTCGCTATAAAGAGGTACACTAGTTGCTTATATTAGACATTTAACAGACCAAATGTGTGGGAATAAATATATCTCCTGCTTAGTGGTGGACAATGGTGAAGAACGATTCACTTTACTGAAATATGAAGACATTTTTAAAAAAAATTTGTACTTAGAAGTAGATTTTCTTTATACAGAGGATGATTCAAAGGTTCAATAAATTATTGTTTCCACATACTCGTACATATTTTACTATGAAGTATATTTCATTACGAACATATTTTCACAAGTTTTTCTATGTTCTACCACATGTTCTCTTACTATATACTTAAATATTTTTATGTGGGAAAGCTTTGTGTGTGTGTATTCCGGTATAACAAAATCCAATTCTTACTTTTCCTTATCAAGTAAATACAAGTAAAATCAGTAAAAACCAAAGAATTTTAATACAAGTGGCTTTACGAGTATTTTCCTCACAGAAACAGTGCTGATGATATGGAGGCAAATCTAGCGTCCATTTATTAAAAGACTCCAAACTTTTTCTCGCCTGATACGAGTATGGTTAAAAAACGTTCATACTCGTACGTCACAATTTCTTTTACTATTTATCAAAATGCCATTTAGTTCTCGTTGTACAGATACACAGGAGCACCAAATCGATGCTGAATTGTTGGTGCTATATTGAAGGTCCTTCCTACGTTCACAAATCTTTCCATGTTTTTTGTATTGATGAGCAGCTCATGGCGTCGCTGTTAAAAGTTGGACTTATTGCATCCACTGCAAATACATTACATGATCATGTGTGCTGTGTGTATTTTATACTTTTACTTTTTATAGTTTCTTCGCTCTGTTGCCAATGGTAGCAGCTGCATCGGATGCGTTATCAAGTTATGCTCGCAGTGTGTAAAAACCATAAAGACATTGCTTTAAAATTTATTTGATTTCAAGACAATAAAAATAATTTTCAGTTAGGTTAATGCTGAAATGGCAGAAAAATTAAACAGCAATTTACCGAAACGTCATTGGCATTTAGCCAACAAATGAAAATACTTGCCACAACAGTTGCCAAAAGCTCTGTACAAGTCAATGTCAAACAGTCGCCATTGCAAGGGACCTACAGAACTAAAGGAAGGAGAAAAACACGAGTAATATCAGAAACAAAAGTAGAAAAAAAGGAATCAAATGCAAGTCAAACTTTCAGTTCGTGGTGTGGCCTTGCAGCAGTTCAGCGGCTTTTGTTCGATACTTTTGTTTCAGTAGCCGCAGAGCATTGTTAATCCAGTTTTGTGTAGTTGTCATTTTTTTAAAGAGAAAAAATTTCGTTTTAACACTCCGAACTGTGTTTCTTCATAATTCTGGGTTATGTAGCGCCAATTTCTGTGAGTCCTTTCTATTATTGTTGCATGAAAACCCCATAACACGAATTTCGGAACTTAGTAACGGTAGAAACGGAAAATTCCCTTTCTATTCCCACATATGTACGCGGTCTCTCACAAGTGATTTTTTCTTGTATTCTGCCCTGACACCCTGACAAATGTTACATGACAACGTGCAAGCAGCACAGAAAGTGACTGTGGTACATAACCAGCAATGCGTTGCGTAGCGGAAACCCATAGTTGGAATTGCATGTGAGTGGATTTATTTAAAATCGTTATGCGCAGTCTTCGACCATATGTGTCAACCACTTCCAAAGGAGACAGAGGGAGTGAAAGAAGTGCGTGCCATTAAGAGCAGCTTTTTAAGTTCACTTTTCTTCCACAATGTACGTAATGAAAGGAGATTAGGCTCTAAACTATGGCGATATTAGTGCCTACGGTGATACGCCATTTAATGGGGAATACGCGATCAGAGGCTTAACCTCATGCTGTAAATATTCGAAGAGAAATCATCTTTCCACTGTGACTATAAACAGTTGAATTGATAAACCAGAGCAAACATAAGCTTCAGCTTTAATTTTACTATAGCATTCGTAGTTTAAATTTAAATTCTGTTTTCAATGAATGGTGCTTGTACAAGACTCGTTAGTAAGAAGGACAAACGTCGAACAAAGAGTATTTATTTATTTTATTTGTATATTGTCCTTGCGTCGAATACATAACCTGGGAGCTTGAACGAAACGCAGTATGAATGGATGACAGTTTAGAATATAAATTTTTCATATTTTGCAAAATGGAAACACAATTTACACTCCACTACGGGAGATTTCGTTTGCTTGTTAAATAAAAGAAAAATTAAGAACTGTGATTATGGGGAATCATTGCAGAAAGGTGTCCCCATTTTCCACATTGAACGGTGTCGTTGTTATTTCTGAAATTGTTTTTATCCCCGAACACAGAAAATGGAAGAATGCTGTGGCTTTTATTCTTATTTTTTAGTTATTGTGTGCGCCCACCGTGCAGTTTTATCAAGGGCAACAATTGCAACGTAGCCGGAATGTGGCAAAGTAATGAAAGTTTTCTCATTCAACAATAAAATTTTAATTGCTTTGCACGTGAACGCTTCGCCGATGAACTTGCAATTCAATTTTGAACGGAAATGTCTCGTTTGTCACTTGGCGGAATGTGCACGGAATTTTGCATAATTCCATTAAAATCGAATCACCAATATTTAAAAGCACATTTTTGTTTAGAAGAAGGTTTATTTTATGTATATATTAAAGCTTGATAATCCAGATTTTTATACAACCGAATATCCAGGCCCACGTTTTAAACCTATTCACCGATCTACTGATACCATAATTGAAGCAGCCTTCCCACAATATTCTTAGTCTTCCTTGTTAAACCTTTCGTTGTACGAGTGTCTGAGACTACGAGCACGTATTTTATGTCAAGCATTTTGCATATTTCAAGACGCCATCCGTTTATGTAGTACACTGACACTTTTGACACTGCCACAAGACAAACATGCGGCAAGAGCTCGACTATTTGGAACAATTTTCCAGAAATCTGATTGTAATCATTACGCTGCAGTGTGTGCTTATTCCGGTATTCCTCTGCCACCAGCATCAGGCCATTCGTGTGTTGCATGTACGTATGTGTGTGTGTATGCTTGGGTGTGAGTTTGTGTATACATCTAAACAATGACTTCAGTGTGCTTCACAGACAATGAATGTCATGTAAGAATTAGCATTTTGATTGCTTTGCTTGTTCCTCGTCTTTTTGATATCCTGCGAAAGCCAGTCAAATGAATTGTTACCTCTTATGTGCTTTAAGACTTCTTTATAAACATGAATTAATCCTATTTTCGTCAGTCGTGTGCACATTTTGTATTTTCCTCTATATCAATCAAGCAGCCAATTTGTCTGTGTCATGTACTATCCATCTTGGTACTCTACAGCATTCTCTTTAAATTGCAAAGTAGAAAATGCTCAAATTTACCACTTCATCGAATGCAGTACTCAAGCGTTACAAGTAGCAACGTTGGCCTGAAAATCTTTTACTCGTAGATAATTGATTGGGATCAAAATTTAATTTTGATTAACCGCACCCGCATACATGCTAAAATCAATCTACAACCTTTGCGCCTAAAGGCAGGCAAGTTTCAACTTACTATTTTCCGTACATGGTCAACTTGTCTGCAGCAAAAGTACTACTTCGGCTTTGATGAATGGAAGCAGGCTTCAGCAAAGCACACACAAAAGGCAAACGGACACACTCAAGCTAACAAGTAAATTTCCAAAGTGCATTTCAATTAGATTAAATGGCATTTGCGGCGTTTAGAAAAGACTCAGGGGAATGGTGCTCGTATATCCTCGTCCATGGACTTAGTTCCCGCTTTAAAGATATATGAACGTGTGCGTCCTTGTGTGTATTTGCATGCATTGTTAATGGTATTGGCACATTTTGTACTTACTCAAATATCCCCTTTTGCTCTTTAAACTTTCGCTGGTTTCAGTTTAGAAGTGAACAAATGCACTTTGAACAGAATACATGCGGGTATCTCCGAAGTTCATTGACTGCTCCATTCTATTATTGAGTAGTGTTGGGTATTGAAAATGTTTTATAAGATGAAATAAATGTATAGGCATAATTTTAAAATGTTCTTTAATAAACTTCAAATAAATGGTGCATTAGTTGAACTTACCATGGATGAAGTTCTGATGATGAAGTTGTTCCTGGCGCCAAGTTATCCTTTCTATCCAAATAAATAAAGTAAATCGAAATCTGTTTGAAATATTGCATCTAAGTTAGTTCAACTACTCTGGACTTTGATGCAGGCTTTGAGTCTCGACCATAAATATAAGAAATACAGCGACTACTGCATCAAGTTTGAATCTCTTGAAATCAAGGACCGTGTATCACAAACAATCAGTGTACGTACGTGTTTAATGGGTTCTGCAGAGTATCAACTCTTCAGGAAATGACTCCATTGTATATTAGTAAAGCGTATTGTATGGGATATTAAAGTTCCACATTTAGTGGCACGAGAGTTGCTTTTAAAAAATCTGTTGCAGCTCCATTTGATTACAACAGAACAGAATTAAGAAAAAAATGAAACCCAAAACCGCAATCCCAAGACTTCAAAAAACAACCAATTTTAACATTGATATACTGGAGTACAAAAAGTGTTGCGATATGAGTTTTCAATTTTGTGAGAATGAAAGCAAAACCAGCAAAACAAAAAAAAAGAGACACCAAACTGACCACAAAAGACCAACCAACAACATATCCAAACATGTGCACAGTACTCACTGAGCAACGATGAGTTATTTTGTGCGTTTTGTTTTTATGCCACAAAAAACCAAAATGGTCAGCCCGGTCGCCAACACCAGTGCCATCGCAATCGCCGCAGCCATTGCCAGTGCCAGTCCGTCATTGTTTTATGAGCCGCAAGCAACGAATAGTCTCATAAGCTTTATTGCCGCAAGGCTTGCGTACGCACACATGCATAGATACTGAACACACAAATACCGAGCTCTGGCAGCAGTGACAGCAATGACGCTATGATTACATAGAGTTGGCCATGTGTGCGTGAGCCCCTTATTTTCATCCCCACACAAATTTGTCAGTCTTTATTTTTTCCCATTGTTTGAGAAACACTGCAAAAATGGTTTTAATACGAGTACTTTGCTTTGGCTAAATTTAAAATCGTTGGACGAGTTCAAATCTGCCACTTCCGTTGATACTCAATTGCAAACTCAATGGACTATCACAGGGGTCGGCAACCTAGCGGTCGCGAGCATGCCATTCTGGGTCTTTATCGAATGTTTAAGCAATATTCATACCAATATAATATTTGGAAAATTTCAATTTTGTAGCTCGAATTGCTTTATCTAATTTAGGGTAATATATGAGACATTTTTTACAGTGTACCCAGTTATATCAATATCGTAGGAATAGCAATTATAATTAAAAATCCCTGCTGGCTTAGCAGGTGTTTTAATTTCTTCCGAGTGGCTGAACAGGAGTAGGTATTTAGATTTTTTAAATCAGAGCAGGTGGTGTGAATGACTCGTGTGACTCCAGTCTGAAGGTCACATCCATGACCTGGGCAAATATAGTATGCATATTCCTGTTCAGTAATCCGAGCAATATTACAAACAATTGCCAAAAATGTCGAGATTCGGAACTAGTTCCATTTCGTTACACAATATAATTAGTACAATAATTGTTGGTTTATTTATTAAATCGAATAATTTCGAATCGATGACATCGGGTGGGCGGCACAGATGCGGAAGACCACCGTTACGGTGGAAGGACCAAGTTCAGTAAGACCTGACTGCACTCGGTGTTTTTAACTCTCATCAGCGTGCGCTTAGTAGAGACGACTGGTGAATGTTATTAACTCGGCAATGATCCATAATGGTTGTCCGCCATTGATGATGTTGATGATAATTTAGGATTTAGTGTTTCTATAGTTATGTAAAATAATGATTGCTGAATATATTTTTTCAACAGTTAATATGCCTGAATGGTTGAAAAAGGAAAATTATATTTTATATTGTATTTAGCTCTTCCGCTTCTTATGGTTGACCATCACTGGACTATCCACTGTGTGTATATTCAAAGATTGGAGAGGGCGCTATTTGCAGTAACTTTTCCTATTGGATTTTCATTTAACTTAATTATTAAATTATGCTTCAATGTATAATAAATATAATTAAATCACAGTTTGTGTGCAAAATGCAAGCCATCAAATAACTTCACTTAACTGAAGTCAAATTTTAACATATATAAACATTCAGCCACACATACCCTGTATCCCATATACGGCCTACCCTCATTCTTTCCGCCACTGTACGATTTTCCCACTATTGCTACTTTAGTAAGTCAATTAAATTTTTAATTTTATTCCCTTCGCCTGTGGCCCATTGTACAAGTTAAGTTGAATGGAATTTTGAGGCAGCTCTCTCACACTTTGGCAGTATGTGCGTGAGCGTAGTCTGTGTTTATGAGAGCCCCTGTTTGTGTGTGTATGTATGTGTGCTGCGAAGCCATTATGCTGCCATGAAGTGATCCCAGGCGGGATTGTTGACTGCAATTTTAATGTATTCCACTATGTGCTTACGAGTAACTCGATTTTATGATGTGAAATGCTCGTACTCGTAAGTGTAACGAAATTGAGTCGAGTGGAGTGGAATGAAATGGAGCTGAAGTGTTGCTTGGAGTATTTAAACTTCGCTCAAATTGCCATTTTTCTTTTCCATTTAATGGAATTTCTAATGTGTTTAATTTTCAACGCAACTACTCGCAATTGAAAAGTGTAAAAATTTGTCTACCACCAAAGTTGAAAATGATTGCATTAGCACCATTATGTTAGTTTCCTAACAAGTGGAAAATTAAAAGAGATACTCAAGACCAAATTGGCTCTTCTGTCTTTGAAAGTCAGTTACCCAATGTGAATATTATCACCTCTAGTTTTAAGAGTTTCTGTTGTGGGCTTAAACCTAAAGTTTTAATTCACGGAGCTGAAAATCAAAGAAATCCCGAACTGACATCAGATGTGCAATAAAAGTCAATGTCACATGAATGTCATTGTGCAAATAAGCAAAACTTCACAAAAGCGGGCAGAAATGTTGCGGGGAAATGCGAGTATGACGTACATATTAACACATCCTCATCGTAATGGTAAATAAAAACACGGAAGCACAAACAATAAGCAGCAGTAACTAAAGTTTCAACATATATGAATGGAAGAGGACACATGTGCCACTATAATATTCTCGTACAACAAACGAATCCCCATTCTTCCTGTACGAATGCGAACATTTTGAAGTGAAACAAAAAATATAAAGATATTTTTGTTTTATGAAGATGAACATAACTGAGGAAAACTTTACAAACGTGTCTGTCTGCATTTTTAGCCGCACCCGGCGGCATTTTTAAATTCGCTCAACTGAATGCATACAGCAATGTAAATGAACTATTAAAATGGGAAAATAATAAAGACAGAGGAATGGAATGGTTAAAAATGCACGGAAAATTAAACAAAGAAAGGAATATGCTCCACCATATGCACGCGGAACTGAAGCATTGAGGAAACAGCAAATTAAAAATGAAGTCCTGATGTAGTAGCAGTGGCTGGATTTGTGTGGAGTACAATGTGAACAAATGTAACCAAGTATAATGAAGCTAACCGGAAGATGGTAACATTTTCCGTTTTGACAAACTGACGACTTTGACATTTCATTTCGTAACATTTTTTCCGGTGTTTTTGCTTTTAAAGAGCCTTCACGGAAACATTAGAAGATATATTTATTGTGCATGGTTATAAGGGCAGCTTAGTTCGGCTTTGGTTTCAGACCCTTGGAATGTAGTAAGACCAATTTGGAGATTATGCGAAACTTTGCCCAAATCTGGGGACATTGAGTGTTACTATGAGTGATAGTATGAGAAATTTATGTGAAATAAAACACAATTTAAGAAGTTCTTTATAGTTAATTGCTATCAGGTGTGGATCTGTGTTATGAAATTTTAATGAAGGCAATATAAAGACTCTCAGATATGTTACTTAATCTCCAAGACTGAAAAATTCTGCGGCCACATAGCGTATGAATAACACAAACTTTGAGAATGTTCTTATTTCCCTTTATTTCAAATATTTCTTTAGATTTTCTTTTATAGATGTTTTTCATATTACTTCTTATATTCCTCAAGTTGGGTCGACTTAATTTCCCAGCACATACTCTCAAATAATAGAAATTGAACAAAAGTAAGGAATTGTTCACGCATAGGTTTCTAATCCTTATGAACGAATTCTTTGCATCCCAGTTGGAAAAAATGTGCATACACTGACAAGATATATGTCTGTGACGACATCAGAGGGACCACTCCTAAAATGATTTAGGAATAATAAAAGCGCAACTCATATTTCATTTGTAAAAGGAACTCATCAAATAATGGCCTACATAGCTCATGGTATGAGAAGGAGTGTTTGATGGCGTTAGTGCGTTTCCAACTGGGACTTGTGTGCTGCCTTATGTGATTGTTGTTTTGTGTATTGTCAGTGTGGCTGTGTGCGTAAGAACTTACACAAAAGGCAGATCAGCTGCACGTAAAGCGATTAACAGTCATATAATCGCACATAATCGCTTTGCCGCCAACAGATGTTCATACATTTGCCATGCTTGATGATGTGTTTATTTGTTTGTGTGTGGGTGGGCATAGGTGGGTGTAAGGAGTGCACCCTTGTGAGGCAACGCGCATGTAACAGCAATTGTTCATGTGCTTTGTTGTACGTATTTTTTGTTCGTGTATTTCATTCTACTTCTACGCTGTCAATGGTCTTGGCTTCGGTTTATGCATTTCGCTGATTATAGACACTCAATGGAATTAAGCTGATTTTAATCTGTTAATACTTCAATGATGTTACATTTTGCAGCAAATTGTTTCCTTGAGGCATTAGTTGTAATGGCGTTTAATGAGCTATTGATGAGCGTGTTTTGGCAATTATACTCATACGTAATGTGGTCTAATTAGCTTATTGCTTTCTCTTCGAAGAATTTCGTTACTAAATACCCTAATGCCCTGCACACATAATTTATAATGGCATGATTGATATGATATTAGTAATAATATTATAAAAACTCGTCTTGAGTCATCCTGAAATTGTGTGGTTGTTAAAACATTTCTTAAATAATCAAATTTTAATACCCAAAGTTCTTATAAATAAGAGAAATTGTGGCATTTTAATCAATTGTTCATGAAACTATAAATTCAATTCTTGCACGAAATCCTCTCTGTCTCATTATCTTTTTCAACCAAATTAATTTACCTTACTTTTTTGGGTAAAAGATAATTAAAAGAGCTGCTGTGTAGTTGCGAAAGTTGTGCCTACAGAGACCTGCACTCAAGTGTTGCTATTTTCTTTGGTCTTATGGATTTTTCCTTCCGTGAGATGTCAGCAATTGAGATTAAAAATGTATAAAGGAGAAGAGAAAGAAACTGAATTATTCGGTGTGCTTCACAGCCAGGCAATTAATCATGATAAACACGGTTAATTAAGAATATTCAATGCAGCCAGAAAGCGGAAGTTAGCAGAAACTGTTAATGAAGTATCCTGATTCATTTAATGCCCCATAATAAATTGCTACCAAAGAAAGTTTAATATACCTTATGCAGCAATTTATTAACCCAATTGACTGAAGTCATGAATTCAAACTTTTTTCTTAATACCAAGAATATACGTTTATATTAGTGTATTTTTCTATTAGTATATATTCAACTATTCTTACATCTTGCAAAATGGTTTGTAATTTCTCGACACTGATGGTTTTGAAATTACCTGAGTGTTCATGCTTTGCAGTGAGAAAATTCAATAAAAATTAAATGAAATTTTACTAAAAGAAATGAAAGTGGCAGCTAAAGACAACTTCAAAGACTTTCGTCGCTTCAATGTCTTCAGAGTCTCAAATGCACGCCTCCTAAGATTGCATTCGCCATATTTGAGTGAGTACCGCATTCAAATGGCTACTGGGATTATTGAATTGAAAGCGTCTACAAAAGGCGGAAGAAAATCAGAGCAAGATTTCTAAAATACTGCTCGTAAATAGAAGCAATTTAGCGAATATGCTAAAGGAATGTGTATTGAGTCTCAACTACTCGTAATGCGGCACTCCTGTTGGTCGGTGTGCAATGGCAGTGACCAGAGCATTACATATATTTTCTTTATTATTTTATAGTCGCATCCTTTAAGTTGTATCTTTTGTAGAAAAACGTGGTTCTTTCAGTAAACTTCTTTTGTGATTTAATAATGATAACTGTCTCAATGACTTTGAATTGACGTGTACTTTTGCAGTATGCTTTCAATGCAACCATTCTATTGAGAGAGGCATTAAAATACCCAGCAAGGACAAATTAGAATTTCATACAAAAACTTTCAACAATAGAGGGAAAGAAGCACGTTTTTATGCTACACAAATCCGATCGATTCTTATACAGTATCGATTGTTTATTTTGTGACAATAAATGCAGTTTGTTGGTGTGTCTGCAATCAGCAAAGATTATAATTAAAGTTTCTACCCTGTTTACTTTTTTCAATGGAATTATGCAAAACTTCCGCCAAGTAAAAAGTAGCAAAAACAATATCAGCCATTTCCGTTTAAAATTGTATTGCAAAGCAATTAAAATTTTATTGTAGAATGATTCCAATTGGCCTTATTTACCTCATTTGAGTGATGTTGCTACTGTTGCCCTTGACAAAATTGTACGATGACTACATGCAGCAAGTAAAAACAAACAATAATAGCACATCGTCCTAGTATATTTTGCGGCTTGGCAATAAAAAATGAAATTGAAACTACAAAAATGTCCAAAGATGCGGACAGCTTTTGTATTGATTCAATTGATTTATATCATGACACGGCGCGCTTGGTTTACAAATTGGAATAGTTGAGCACATGAGGTGGCGCTTAATGTCTGCACTAGTTACTGGATCACAAATGCTTTTTATAGAATTACTTTCAGTATTTATGCGGTTATTTTTGTCACTAGTGTCCTTTTCTAAGAAGACACATAATATCTCAGAGTATACACTGAGGTAAACTTCAAAACTGATCATCATCTTAAGACTTTATTATGCAAGAACCACATTCACTCCCTGTAATTCTGCACCTTATCATATTCAAATTTTAATTTAATCGTGAATTGGTGGTCAGATATCAGGATATATTTACTCATTAGCGCTTAGCTGGATACTTACTTAAACTAGGGATGAGATTCCACACTCTAATAATACTAATTCAGCATTATGCCAGATGTAGTGGTGACATATAAATACATACAAACTTGTGAAGCAAGACAAAATTCTTGAATAGTTGAGTTGAAAGGAGTGGATACAAAAAGGACTGGACTCGTGGACTTAACTTCTGTAGCTTGAATTGCGTACTAACACTTCTAACCATAAAAACAATGTTTGGGAGCTGTATACAGAGCACTTTTTCTTCTTTCTTCCGTAGCTGCGATTTCGAGCATGCAGAAAATACTCTAGTAAATGCTGGAAGAACCCTCCTCAGGCATAGAAACTTAAACAAAGCAAAGTATTCAAGAGTTTTAAAATGTAATAGAATTTTAAACTTATTATAAATTTATTCGAAAATCATTTAAATTTAATTACACTTTAAGGACAATAGCTGAATCAAATTTGAACCCTATTAGCCGTGCCTATATCCTTATATACCCTTGATATTCTCAGCAGATTATTTGTAATTGTGGTGTAATCAGTTGGTGAACTCAAAGCTAAAAAATGTGTTGAATCCAGTTCGTTTCTTTCCTACCGAACTTTCAGCTTATTAGCTGATGCGTAAAATTATTTTATAAAGTATACGCATAGAATAGAAACAAGGATTCAGCAGAAAAAGTTGCAATAAACATTGTATCTACTTCATTCGGGGAGAGTATGTTCAAGTTCCTTTTGTGAATTGTGAAGAAACTGTGTAACAAACAGAGAATGCACTTCAAAAGTGCTGCCTGCAGCAGTCGAAAAGGATAAAGAAGAGCAAAATATTTACAAACTGCTCGTGCATGGCTGTCGTACGAACGTGAGTGCAAGTGCATTAATAGCAGAACGTAAGTTGTGCACCTCTCTGAAACATGATTTCGCAAGGAATTTTTTAGCAATTGTGCTCTCCTACTTTGTTTGCCTGAACAAATACTTCCGTAGCTACAGAAATGATACTATGGGAAGACAGTTTCCACCGGCAAAGTAGTTGTTTTAAACTAATTTGTCTAATGTGCCTTCTGACAAATTCTTAAAAAGGCACAGATGCAAAAAATAACAAGGACTGTTTGGAGTATTACAAAAAAACATGCACCGACTGGAAATTGTAAAGAAGGGGCAGAGGCGGTTATCCTATATTCGCATGGTTTAATGAATGTAATTTTTCCTCCAAAAATTAAAATTGTTGTATTTGATAGAATGGTACGAAAACAAAATTAAGTAAATAAATTAATAACAAATGAACTTACTTTATGTAACTGTTGTGGGTGTGCTCGGCTCTTACCACTCTTCAGTGATAAGAGTACTCTTTGTAAATTAATTAATGTAAATTATTCCTGATACACCTGTGCGCTCCTTGCTGTCTGGATTTTATATTTTTTTTATTTGCACACAGCTTTGAAATTTAATACATTAATTGCTTAAATTAACAACTGAGGCTTGCTGGACTCATACTCAGAGAGTCGCAGGTTCATATCTTGCCACGGGCTTGGTCTCAAAATTGCTTCTTTCGAAGGCCTCAGTAGCTACTACTCATACCCCAACACCTTGCAGTCATAGTTTTTTATGGTGTAAGATATAATAATAATAATTAATAATAAGATCTGAGGAGTAGGTTAGGTTATGTTAGACTGGCCGGCCGTTAAGGCCACACATAGACCTACAAGGTCATTTGCGGTACCAGATGGATATCCATTTAAGAGCTATAGTATGAATCGTTTAACAGGGGGACGCTCTTAGCAAATCTTAAGAGAGAAACTATCCCTAATTGTGCAACCTTTTCTAGTCCTTCAAACCAGGGGGCTCCCACATGTGATAAGCGCGCTTTAGATATTACGGGGCATAGGCATATTAGATGCTTCTGAGAATGCTCAATACGGCTGTTGATCATTTTTAGAGGCATTAGTATGTTACTTACTTGCTCGTTTGGTAGTAAAATTATATCACTAAAAAAATTGTATGAATAACTTCCTTTCTATGGTTCCATTGTTTATATATTATAGCTTATATATATCACTCTCAATAAAATATTAATAATTAATAACTCCCAATTAATTAAAAGAAATACAGCGCATTTTCACAGAAGACTTTTAGCAATATGCAATGCATTGAATACGCTTCCTTTTCAGTTAAACCTCATTATCATTAATATTATTCCCTCTTTTAGTTTAAAGGGTATCATTGCACCCATTTTGGGAGGTTATTGCCTGTCTCATATTGGGGGTTATTTCATTTTAGTTTTGGACTATATCATTATAATATTTCCATGGGGGTTATTTAATTTTATTTGTGGGCTATATCATTATAATATTTCCAAATATTATAGAATATTAAATATATTACGCTAGTAACAACTTTTTTATATTTTTTTGTTGTGTTTTATTTTGTGCACTATTTAATTGCACTATTTGAACTTTTCCTTATTTCATTCAATAGGATTCAATTAAGGTTCGGAACTGATTGCCTGTGAGTGTGAGCATGCGATGCTAAATTTTTGTATACACAAATCTGTTGCAGCATATTTGATACCTCAATTATCCAGTTCGACTGAATATTGCAGAATATTCGTGTAAATACATTCACATGGTTCGGGAGTAAATGTTTGCATATGAAGGTTTTTGTTTACGTTTGCGTCAATAACAGCATGCTGAGATTTATCGGTACTTTAATTGGTTGTGTACGAGTAATTGTGTGATTAAATAACTGTTGGATTGAAAATTAAAATGATTTGTAAAATTTTCTATTTATTTGTAAAGCGTAACTCTTCCGGCACAAATGGTGTTTCTGTACTGCACTGCCCTCCAAATCTAACGCACGGAATGAAGGAAAACTATTTGCTGCATATCTCAATCAGAATCCCTCCAATGAAATAATTATCTTCCACTCTATAAACTTTCATCTTCTTTCAGTGCTGAGTTTTTGTATGACTCTTTTTACTTCTTCTCCTGTTTCTGTGTCTAAAGTTTTGCTTTTCTTGTACTCATTAGCAATGCAAATTTATTGACTGAAGTCTGTCTTCCTGCCTCTTTGTGCTTTCAGCATAATCATCAGAAGCTAAGCACGCGGTACATATTATGACAATTGCCGTCATCGTTCCTATCTGCCCCATTTCGTTCAATGCTGTGATAATAATAACATTGAATGTCTACATAGACAATGCGGGCCGCAAGTAGAGTGCAACGCAGACATCTGAAATCAAATAGGTTTAAGTATCAGTCGGCACAATCAGCTCATAATTAATTGCCCATCCATGGAAATGAGAATCTCCTTGATACGAGTAGCCACAAGTGGAGGAGTAATAACATCTCTTTGAATACGATGGACTAAGAGGATAAATAACATTCAGATACTAGGAATGTTTCCTAGAGGATGCTTTTATGCAGACAAATCAAGGAATATTCTGAGGACAATCCTCATAACTGTTCAAGAGCCTGTTTTTATATTTTATTCATGAAATTGTTCTCATTTGAACATTAAAATAAATAGAATCAATGATTTTACAAAGTTGTATATAACATTACAGTGAGTGCCCTTGACATATAACGTCCGTGGGTTGCAATTCAATTTGTAATAACAATAATCGGGAGTATTTTCTATTTTAGAAAGGGAAAATATATTTAAGCAAATCAAGTACAGAGTTAAGGTGCCTCAATTCTAATATGGGATGGAAATGCAATCTAATATTAGCTGAAAAATGTGTACTTGCTAATGCATGGAAGATATTTGTGTATCCACGTATATAATATTCTGGAAACAGATTTCTTCTTGTTGCCATGCAACAGAACAGAAACAAACCACAACAAAATCAGCATCAGTTGTCAACTATATTTTTCCTTGCTAGTTTATAAGAAATGAAAGAAACAGGTCTAAAAAAGCCAAAATATGTTCAAACTTATGCCATGAAGAAGGACGAAGTACCCCAACACAATTTCCTCTATCGTACTTCTCAATCTGCAAAGTTGTCACTGAATAATGACCTTCCTTTCTCCGGTCTTCTGCGGCAGTCGCCTGTTATAGCAGTGATTAAAATTTTTAACAGATCCATTTGAGTATTCCTCGCCGCCTGCAATCACTTGCCTTTGCTTTACTGATTTTCATGCGCTAAATTCAAGGATTTGCGTAAACAATGCACAATTTTATTTTTTTCTCTGTTTTTCCAGCAACTTCGAGTATCGTAAAAAACTGCAACTTGTTCTGAACTCTTTTGTTGACCATAGTTGTTCGTGGAATGTTGCTTTTGTTTATCTACAAAATAGCGCTTAATAGTCCGCATAACCGCAGCCATAGCCACAGCCGCAGCACCAGTCCTTGCCACTGCAAATATTCATGAACCTTTTTTCTGCTTGTTGTTATTTTTCTATCGATTTGTTTTTCTATTCCCGCTGCGGGGCAAAGCTGTTTGAAGCTGAAACTGATTGACCTGCGATAGTGGTGCCAAATTCTTTGCGGATTATGCTGCAGATTTTAATTTGATTTTCTGGTATCGTTATTGGCGTATTTTCATCACAACAGTTCAATTTATTTCAATTTCGAACAAAGATAAACGAGATACAATTAGAAGGGCTCATGAATTCAATAGGAAGTAGAAGTAGAAATGAATTCAATGCTATAAGGGAGTATTATTCTACAAAGGACAGTTCAAATAATGCCACCCGTTCTGTGGCGTTGTCAGTCTCAGTTCTGTGGCATGGCAAACTGCTTTCGAATTAATTTTCAGCAATTTTTTTATAATTTTCTAGTGAATCGTTTTGAATGGAGCTTGCGATTCACTTTTTTAACGCAGATGCAAAAATTTACTTTGCAATTTTACGAAATTTTGTAAAGTACTCGTATAAGGCCAGCAATCCAAAGAAAAATCCCATTTTTCCAACATTCGTTAAGTCAATTTTACATCATGTACACGTGTGGCCAGCCAAGTGGGAAAGACTTGGCAGCAATTTGTGTGAACTGTCAACGCTATCATCCTTCTGAAACCTGCAACGAGGAAAGCATTAATATAAATATTCCTTCAGCCATACTGCGCTCGGTCAAGTGGCACTGCAGCTCATGTTGACTTTGCTGTCTGCCCTTAAGACTCAGCTTATTTGCGTCAGAGAGAAGTGGAGGAAGAACCTCTCACATAAAAACCGAATGTTTAATTTTCAGGCCACTGTTTTATCAGTTCTTGCCATTCATTCCAAAAATGAGAAAATTCCATTCTCACATTTCCATTCTCATAAAAAAATGTTAATTCCTCAGCTCTCATATGTGGACAATTTTAATACTGGTGGACTGAGCTGCAATATTACAACAAATTTAACGAATACAAGGATACTTAAATTCCTAAATAGCACTATTATGAAATAGTTTCTTTATTTATGGCAGGGCCAACATTTCAACTGCCACTTAAAACAAAAAAGTTGAAAATAATTTAAGCACGTGTAGGGTCGCTAGTATTTACTCTGCACTAAACTGCCTTCCAATTAGCTGAGCACTATTTATTTGCTCATCACCCACACGTAAGTTCTGCAGCACAGCATTCAACCATTGTCTAACAGCATCAGCCCGATAGTTTCTATGGACAGCTCGGCTGCTATCACTGACAGGAGCCGCTCTTGTATTGTGGCAAATATTTGTGGAGGGCTCAAATAGCCGCCTCTGTTTACTGAGTTGAATGTGTGCAGTGCTGTTGCTGCTACAAACACCGGCAATTTCAGTCCAAAACTGTGGGTCTTAAATGCTTTTGCGTCAACATTTACTCATGCTGTGAGACTGTTTTTGTTTGTGTGCTTAATACTTAATGTATACGTGAACCTGACTCGGTCAACATGCATTAAAGTTCTATGCAAATGCCTACCTCTGAGCTACTTTAAGGCGCATTTATTGCAAACCTGAAAGTTCTTAAATTTAAAGGCAATTATTCTCGAAGACATGCTCCCATTAGCCTCCCATTTAAGGAGGATTGTGAATTTTCTGTATTGTTTGTTGCTCTATTATCGGAGTTTGGCATTGCATGGTTGGTTGGTAGAATAAAATCCTATAAATTCATTGATTCGAGCCACAACCCATCTCAAAAGCAAATATCCAAACACTTGAGAAGCAAATGTTTATTACACTTTAATACACAAACACGCTCTCTTTCCCAGGACCAAAATTCTGACGTTTTGTTCAAGTTAGGAATAAAGAAGAAAGAGTCTTCTTGAATAGCCTGAAGATATTCCTCTTCACACTCTTGCGCTGCAAATTGTTTACGCTAATGACACTTGTCCTAATTTCTCTTTCGCGAGGCGCTCTAAGGATCATACCGAACACCAACTACAAAGGGAAACCATTTAATAGGATTATGAAAAAAAAAGAACCTTAAACACGCTTACAACTATAATTACGCTACAAAAGCCTTTAGCGTATGAAGTTGAGATTATTCAGGAAGGCTCTGGTAAATTTGTGCTCAAAGGTAATTGTGAGAGCAGCATCATTAGTTCCAACGTTTTCTTCGAGTCCTTTATTATTAAATGTTCTCAGTTACGAAATGAGGCTCCTTATAATGAAAAGTATGTTTATAATAATTATTTAAGAAAATTGCACTCTGGCTCTCCAATACGAGCATTTTTCTCCTGGCCCTTAAAAGCAACACCGAAAATATGGTGCTAGAAAATAACTACCGAAAATAATATGAAAAAACAAAATATAAAATGAAAGAAACTGTCGCTTCCGTGCTGGTTCACTTCAACAGGAATTGAGCTTTCCATTCGGTTGATATAAACCGGAAACTAAATGTTTGCTTGGTAGGTAGCTGAATTATTATGGAGTCGTTGCTGCTGAAATGCATGAGAATTTTCGATATAACCAACTTTGAGAGGTTCATAAAACATATTGCACCACCACAGGGCAGGAAATAAGCAGGAGAGCTCATTGAAGCGTGCAACATTTTGGCACACGTGATTTGGTATGGTTTACAATGGGCTCAGTTGGCTGCTCATATGCTGGAGTGGAGAAAAGTTGTAGAAGGATGCATTTGCTACTTTTGCGGCGGTTAACTGGTAAAAAAAAGTACACAAGTACTCATACGAGCTCTCTCATAAAATTAGAATTGAAGGCAGGAACTTGCTGCAATAGCACGTCAACTTTTTATATCCTGCTATGCCGGTGTGTGTACGCCGCCGCAAGCAAACGAGTATTTAGGGCAGCAATATGCCACCTTTTTGGCAAGAACGGCGGCACTTTGAAGTGTTTTCAGCAGTTGGTGGCCGACTTGAGTTAAGAGTGAATTAGTAAACTTACTTATGACAGAGGTAGGCAACAATTTCCAGGACCATGTGTTAAATTGAATAATAAGTTTCAACAGGCGAACATTTCTCGAATTTTTGCTCCTGTTCCAGTTCGTTAAGGAATATATTGAAATTGTGAAGCAAGTTTCTTGCTTGCTTGCACAAAATTATGATATATTTCTTGAACGGTTTTGTGGTGTACTTCGCTTCCACTACCACGACGCGGTTGTTAATACTCATGTTCTCGTTCCTCCATTTCCGAGGTTGACTCATTGCAACCACTAACAATATAAAAAAAGAGCATGCATTGCCGTTGATGCTGCTGGTGCTGCTGCTGTTTCTGTTGTTTACTGCAAAAACTTGTGATATTTTAGCTTTTTGTCTGCATTTTTATGGTCCGTGGTCTGAGCTGCTGAATTCGTTCTTCCAACTGTCAGCGCGACTGTCAAAATGAAATGTAATTTTTTGTTACGCGTTGACGTTGACGTGCAAGTTCTCGGTTTCGGGTTTTGAAGCTAACAATAACTGCTGGCATCCTTCCGTGCCACCTCCATTTCAGTGGCATGAAATGTGGCACAGAATTCAGTTATACGACTATCTACAGCTGAAAATCAAAATCATTGTTTTGAAACGAATGCGAACGCCAGTTCTAGGCGGTTGGATGCTGCGCGGTAGCGACTCTCAGTCGTTTATAGTATTTTTGAAAATTTAATTCTGTGATATATCACTGACAGCTAAACTCTAGAAATCGTCTGCTTGCGTTTTTCTCACGTTATCTGCAGTGAAATATGAAATGGGAATTTCATGCTTGATCTGTCAATTGCAATTATGCGATAAGATATTGCCCACAATAAGCAGGCCAAGATACTGAGCACAGATTAAATACTCGTAGAGCGACAGCCTCTCAAGTTTTACAGAAGTGGACGAAATCTTTGCTAGAATAGTCTGAGCCACCCCAAATATTGCGGAATAATTACTGCAACTTGGCCACTAAATAGTGTACTTAGACAGTTAGTCTCACGATGCTATTGGAAGTAGGAAATATAGATCAGGTTAGCCTCATATACTGATGAGGCCTTGAGGAGTTGATAATAAAATACGCTCATTATAAGTCCTGCCATTATTATTCTTCCAGAAAATTGGTTAAAATTGCGTAGATTTTTTACCGAAGATTAATTAGTTACAAAGCTTTCCTAGCAGATTATCCTTGAATATAACCTCGTCGAGATTTAGTATTAAAATTTGTTCTGTTTTTAATTTTTGATTATTAAATTCTTTTTCTCTCTCTCCTTTGTCTGAGTTTGTATTCCTTCCACTTTCCATTTTACATTTTAAACGAACGTCCTCATTAAATGCAATCCTCATTTTGTGAATTATCATAAATATATTTAGTTTTTCATTTTCATTTAACTTGTGTTAGATTACTGATTTTAAACAGGGTGAGGTGTTCAATTATTATGTGCAAACTCATCTTTAGGGATTAAGTTGCTAATGAAGCAGCGGAGTCGGGGGTAATTAGAACTTTCTCGTTGCATATCTCATTTGCATGACAGTAAAAATGAAAGTTGCCGCAATTCTGCATAATGGGGACAGCCCTTTCACTGTCTCTACAAGAAGGATGCTCGTTACGTTTTTTGCATTTAGAGTTCTAAATCTTCTCTTCATGGAACTTTCTGCTTTGTGAAATTTGCATTGCAACAAATACGTACTTCATAATAAAAGCCGCTGTAAAATAAGAAAATTATCTGCAGAATGGTTTTACTCCTACAGCATTTTGTTAAGTTTTCCTTTCGAGCTTAATTAAAAGTATCTGTTGAGAAGTTCCCTTTGTAAGGTACATTGAATTGGTTGGTTGGGCTTATTAAAGTATTTGGCTCAGGTTATTATTTTTTGTGCTAAGAATTTGTTTTGAATTAATGGAATATTTTAAGCAAATAATACAAAAATTTAAATATTTAAGGAAGTTAGCTACACAATTTTTAATAAAGGAACCCCACCAACTTCTTCGCTTATTAATCTAAAGGAACATAATACATATTATTGTAACTGGAGATATTATTGTTTTTATATATTTATTTTAGACTTTATAATAGTGAAATGTGAACAAAATAGTAAGAATCTTTATAGTATATTTTATTTTGGAACTTAAAATATACAAAACTTTGCTTTGGATGAAAAGTTAAATTAAAAAATATCCGTTGATTCTTCGCGAAGTTTTTAAATTAACATTTAATTGAAAACTCTTCAACGCTGCAGAGTACTGAATGCAAAAACTGGTAAGAATAAATTTTTGGAAAACGTTGATAGCATTCACATCACAATCTTCTCTAAAACGTTTTCTAACTGGAAAATATAATCTATTAAAATAAAGCAAGAGAATTTCCGCCAGAAAGCAACCTGACGTTGCGTTTTTCAAAGATATGTTCAAACATCTGCAGGGCATGTCAGGAAGATATCTTAATTTTAATAAAATTTGGTTTAGGTATTGCATAATATAGTATTAAAATGTAGATGATTCCTTCTATGAATGAAAACATAAAACTAAATTTTTATCAATGACCTTCAAATGATAAAAAAAATTATTCGTAAAAAGGAAAAAGGAGGTGATTGTAATAAAATTTAATTTTATTGTGGCAATATAAACCAAATCAAATATTAAAAGGAAATACTTGACTCTCAATTAATCAAAGGTGAACTCTGATCCTTCGGAGCCACGTTAACTGTGAAAGAATCTGTGTTGAATTTGATTCATTGCTGCAATTTGCGCACTCTTTCCCTGTTGTTGTAGTACATTTTTCTGCCTATTAATCATGCTTCATTTCTCTCTGCCTCGTTTCCCTTTTGGCGTGCGTAAAATATTGGCAGTTAATCATATTCTGGGAAATTTTTTCCAATTTTGTGAAAATGAACTGTTAATATTTCTGTTGTCAGAGAAGTCAGGCAATAACTTGTAAAGAAATCGGTGCGCGATTTTTTAAATACACATTTGATAAAGATAAGTAACTTCTACAGATGCATCAGTGTTTTTTCTGTTTTTATAAATGCAAATAAGGAATAATTCAAAAGAGTACAAATGTGTTGATATGTTTTTTATTAAATTTTTGTTTGGTAATTAATTTAAGTTACATTTAATCAGATACTGTTACTAAACCCAACTAGGATTATTGCTACGAGTATACTCTGATATACTTCAAGTAACAAATTTCATACATTTTGACATGTCAGCAGCAGTGCTCCAGTTAAATGCATCGCAAAAAGTGCGCAGCAACTGGAATAAAAGCTGCAATGCAACACTCTTTATCACTGCTGGTTAAGAATTATGCGAACTTGCAACGGCAGCAGCAGTCAAATCAGTGTTTACTCTGCTAATAACTGATTACCGCTGTTTTTTTGGTGCTGGTGATTCCAGTTTGTAAGTTGTTAGAACCGACAGGCAAGAGTTAAGCGTTTTTATGTAGTGGATTTTGATTGGATATTTGTGAAAACAAAATATATTTGTAGGTAAGTATGAAAATATTGTTATAGAGGGTAAAGGAAAACATCTGCATAAACACCTGTTCTTTTTATTATGTTTCTTCCTATTTTTACTGTCGCTGATACAGTTTCTTTTAGTTTCTGCTCTGCTGCATCATTTTGCTTTATTTATTCTTAGCAAATCGATCCTTTATATACACACTATATGCAATTTTATTAAGAGTATCAACTCTTTTCCTATTTTAGAATATATTTAGTCTGCTTTTACAGGATGACTCCAACTACAGTCAGAGAGAAGCCAGCTTTAAATACTTGTGGTCCTATAGTTAAGCTGGTGTCGGAAGAGAATTATGAAAACTTGAATATTTTATTTATAAATAAATTTACAGATAAATTAATGAATTAGACAACTAAGGTCTTTGCCATCTCTTTCAAAATAGTATACCTTATCTCTTTGTGTACTTTTCTAAAGAAAATATGTATTATACATACATAGATGCATACACTTTCCTTGGAAATTTAAAAACTATTTTTTCACTCAAATATCATAAACAGAGCGTAGTAAAGGATAATTATTAAATTATAGCAGATCCTTCGTCAAACTAAACTTAACTTAATATCAAAGTTTAAATGTGATTTGACACTCATACATTCTCCTCATTTACCTCAGTCTGACATCTGACCATAGCGTTTGTGTGATATGACAGTTGGTTTGATTCAATTTAACTCCTACAAAGTTCCCTTAAATTTGTGGGCAACATTTCGGTTTTATTCATTAATTTATATTTGATGTTTACCTTTGAATGCCACCAAATGGCAGAGTGCATCCAGTTGTAGTTTTATGCTCGCATAATGTGGCTTTGAAATTCACAGCAGACCTCACGTCCCAGCTCTTGGTCTGCCGCATGACATTTTGCTAGCATTTCAAATTAAATTTGTTACAATTTGTTTGCACATCCTCTCCAGTACTCTTATCGCCTTATCCAGCAAAGCAACCATTGCAGTGCGTGTTGTGAAGCTCATATAAAATATGACTTTCTAACATTTACATAGATACACTTTGGTGCCTTCACAAGCGCTCCTCACATGTTGTTGTGGTCGTATCCTTTTTTGTGATATTGTGTGTTTTTTTGTTTCCTGGGGAAGATATGAATTTGAAATTTATTTGTATGCACAGAATGCAAATATTTTATAAATCTGAGTATATATATATGTGTGCTCGAAGGAAAAAATACTAGTATGCTCTTCTATTCGTAGTTCTTTGCTCTTATTCTGCAGTTTATTTTGTTAATGTTTTTATTACGGATCGTTGGTGTCAGACACCCTCACACATTTGCACTATGGCTCTGTCTGACTTTCATAGTTTAGTCAGGATTAGCTGCCTTTCTGTTTGTCACTCTGTGGGAGAATTTTATAACTTTATTTAAATGAAAAATCTTGTCAAAATAATGCCACTAAACACTTTTAAGGAAATCCCGTAATCTTTGGGACGGCAAAAGCATCCACATGAGTTCTTTTGGCATTTGGGCACTTTTGTTGTGGAGTGAGTTAAAATGACATTTATATATGATGTGCCAAAATGCATACAAGTTCTTCTTAATCAAGTCCTTGAATCTGCTTAGTGTATTCTTCTTTGCTTGTTAGACACTGAAGGAGGCAAGTTTGTTAACCATTAAAAAGAATTTCACAGTTACTCGTGCTATTTAAATAAACATTTACAGGATATGAATTCGTGCAGTCCTGTTCTTGTTTATTTTATAATGGAGGAGCACAGAATTTGGGGCGAAACTTGAATCTTTCCGTTTATGAACAACAATCAATTAAGCTCCGCAGTACTGCGTGTCGAGTCAGGACTGTGAATGATACACCAATCATTGAGATTGTAAATATTACATACGTAATGAAATCTAATATCATGAAGTCGCGTACTACAGGTGGTCTCCGGCTGTAAGAAAAACCATTCTCCCGCAGTGCACAGTGGGAAAGTTAGGTGATTTTTTTACTTAGATTTAGAGCAGCGAAATCTTGGAACTAAGTTTCAGTGCAAGTTTTTGTTATTTGGGGAAGTAAAACTTTCAAGAATAAAAGCAATGTACTACATAAAGAAAAACAGAATTTAGAAAGTAAAATAGAGACATTTCCTTTCATTCGTTACGTCTCGGTGGAAGTTACAGCCTGGATCTGCTCGTATACACGAAACAGTTTATGGTTGTATGTGCTTCCTTTATGGAACTGTCTGTATGCGTGGTTATGTTATGTATGCAGAAGATCCTTTTAATCCTTAACAAGTTTAACTTTTGTTTGCGGTTACTTGCTGTACATGAAATGTTGTGCTGTGGCAATGCCTTCACTTTCTTTCATGTGATTTATTTGCCATTTACTCATCCAAACTGTACCGTGCCCTTTTGACTATACAAGGACTCTAAACTAGCAAAGTGTTGCCGCTTCCATATTGCCCCTTGCAATATGCAACGTATTCATCAAGTGAATTTGTGTGCTTTGCAGTTTTGTTTGCTCGTATGCAGAATGCCAGAATGCGCTTTTCTTTCCTTTATGTTGCTAGTGTGCTTTGCTTATCTCTATTAAATTGCACACAAAATTTGCATTTAAAGTGCAATGCTTTCATATGGTTCCATGCAGAAAGGTACATGAAATTAATGTCCCGTTAAATCGGTTTACTTGAAACGAATTCCATTTGAGTGCCACAAATTATGCATGGGTAAGATTCCTAAATAAATTGTGCATTGAAAAAAAAAAAATATATATATATTAACCCACTCCCTGTTTTTCTTATTTCTAGCTTCCAGAACTCTATTTCTGTCGATTTCTCTATTCTAGTGGAATGAAGAAACCACAGCATTCCTATACCATATTATGAGAGATTTCCCCCACCATTATTATTCTATATCAATATATATTCCATTACTCCCCTTTTTTTTTGTTTCACTCTATTTTTCGAAAGACCTTTGTATTCTCCCGTGTTTATTATATATATTATTTTGATATTGGGGAGGTGTTCATGAATGATGCAGTTCTCGCCACTAATTTTATATCGGATTTTTGTCATCTGAAATCATCTCTGCCACAAGGAACCTCTGTAGCTATTTGTCTATGATATGTTTTAGTTTGTCCCTCGCTTTCTGTTCTCTTTCTCTATCTCACACATTCTCTATCTCTCTCTCTCTCTCTCTCTCTGTCCCTCTCTCTCTCTCTCTGTCCCTCTCTCTCTCTCTCTCTGTCCCTCTCTCTCTCTCTCACTCTCTCTTACTCAGTCTGTATTTATCTCCAGCAACAATATTAGCAGTTTTCTTTCTTACCACTCCATTACTTCTCTTGGCTGCTCTCCAACTGTTTTCCATGTCAGATTATTTCCCTCCCCTTTGAAATGTCAACTTCGAGCCTAGCATAGCAACAACAACAAAAAATGAGAGAAAAGAAGTTGTGAAGAAATTTGCTAATGATGCATAAATTTGTAAAACTTTTGCCCAGAAACTTTAAGCAAAATTCAAATGAAGCAGCAACTTTTCAGCACTGCAAATGGATAGTAAATCATGCACAGTTCCTTGGAACCAGTCAAGTACACACTACGTAGGTGCCCACATTTCATTCACAACTACCAACAACGAACGAAGTTGCTAAGTAATAGTGCAACAGCGCTGTAGGAGTTCTGCTACTGAGAAACAAAAAAAATTAAAAAATAAAATAATATAATATAAAATAGAATAAATTGAAATAAAGGGGACTCCCTGTCTTCGGAGAGTCTGCTGCTTCAGCATTTGCCAAAGTGACATCATTATTTATGTACGAGTCTGGCGGCAATATACTTAGTGGCATAAAATTCGCTGCACAACTTTGCACAATGCTTGGCGGCGCTCGTTTAAGTGATGCGCTGCCTCAATTTCACTGCCTTCCAAAATTCCAAATGTAAATGTGGAATGCTTTCTTGCTTAGAGTATATTTCTTTCCAACCATTTGTAATTAATTTAGGATGGCAACAAGAAATTGTTCCACTCCTTTTGTCAATTATGCTGCCGGAGAACTTATTAGAAATTTCTGATCCTATTCCGATGATCTGTGTTTTGTGTCTCTAGAGACACAGTGAACTCCATCATAACTTTGAATGATCTTATAGTGAGTCATTCATTATAAAGTTCAACGACGTATAAGAAAATTTATAAGTTTTTATAAAGTTTTCATTAAAGCTTCACGTAAATTGTGCTTTGTAGCCTTTATGAAAGTGTTATTTGAACTGTGTATATTACTTCAAAGGCTTTACAAATGTAATAATGCTTTCTTACCAAAGTGATTTGCAAGTTTAAATAATAATCCTTTGCCTCAGCTTTAGGTATCCACACCTGCATAAATGTTAGATAAGGAAAAGTAGATTGATGCTTGCGAGTCCGTGGACTTAAATTTATTGGTCCTATTTTAACATTATACTAAATTTTCTCACTTGATACAATCTTCGAATGCAAAGTTAAATTACTTAGAAAGCATAAGTACTGTTCTTAGTGCTCTAGAGAGGTTGTTCTATAATTAACACTAAATTGCAACCCAAGTCTCTAGAATATACTAATTAATCTATAGGTGCACAACTTGCTTATTTTTGAATATGTATAAAGGACTCCAACACATTCGTGTTTAATCAATCTTAAACCCTGCAGAAATGCAACAGCTTTCCTATACTACGATAAACTCACTTTCCTTCTGCCAGTTTCACTTGATATCATCGCCTGCTGAGAGTGAAGTCTAGTTTGATTAATTCCACAATCTTGGTAACATTTTTTCGTTTGATGAACAGCAATCTATTTGTGGCTTTTGTTTTGCTTTGTCAGATGTTGAGGCATTAGAAAAATGTGGCCCATTAATCATTTGTTTTGTGGTTAGATCCGAGGACTTTTACTGTCAGGCAGCTATTCAGCAATTTCCGGGTAGCAAGGGAACCGAGAGAGGGAAACAGTGAGTGTGTTTTTCTCTACTGATATAAATTTTCGAAATTGCTGAAAGCAAACATTTATTATCAGAGATAATGAAATTGGAAGAATAACACTCATTTGATTTTTATTGGTTTTTATTGTTTTATTTTATATATATATTTTTTTATTTAATTATGCTTCTCCCACATCCTTGGACCCCGATTTGACATTTGTTTATATGAGTGCTGTTTGTAGACACAAAAATTGTCCTTTTGTTTGCATGTTTACCACCTACTGAATAATGTTTTTGTTTGCCTCATTACAACTTTCCCAATCGCATCCTCCAATCCTCCAATGAAAAATGCATACATTTAAATGCATGTTAAATTGTAGCTCATCCAAGTTCCAATTAGCGTTGACAAACAAAAATATATCGCTTAATTATCTACACGTGCGGACTTTTTGTGTCATTACTATTCATCACATTTCAATCAGTTGTATGCAAATAAATTTTGACCTATTTTACACTCATCAACTCAACAGCAGTTTTTTCGACTCCGTCCAAGCAATATTTGTTTGTGTACTTGTCTGAATGTGCCAATCGACGGCGACCACAAACACGGCACTCGGCATACTTTTAGGGACAATCTAGTTTGCTGCGTATGATGCTAAATATTGTGGTTGTGTGATACGCATGCTGCGTTCACAATTGCTTTATTAAGTCTGCTTTAGCAAAAATTATGTATAATTCGCTGGCCTATGTGATAATTTATTTTATGATAATACAGAACATGTCCAAACATCCATAACCGCACAATTTACACATTTCCACTACCGCAGAGTTAACCACGTATATCGCTTTTGGCCATATTTCAAATTAACTTTTACAAAATTGAGACTAATTCACATTGAGCTGGCACTTCACTGCATACCCGCTTGCCGCCCTACCGCTCTGAACTGCCACACCTGCAGTATTCTGTGTGGAAATACTGTCCAACATAATTTCCGTTGCTTCACACAAATTCATTTCCGTTTATTTACGCTCACCCAATGCAGTGTCTGTCATAATTATACCAGTTCTATGTATGTGAATGAGTGGATCTGCATATTGATGTGTTGATATTTTTTCACACGCGAATTAAATTTGGTTTTGTTGACAACATAATGCAACGGAATAAAATATACTCTATTTTGTTTTTTTTTTGTTGTTGTTGCAGCTGATGATGTTATTGTCTAGTTTCATGTACTTTGGGCGGATTGCTGCACACCAACCAAACCACAATGCAGTAAAATTTTATTTTACTAACCAAGCTACACATTTATAAAGTTCTTTTCTTCCTTTGTATGTATTTTTTGCATATAAATGTGGGGACTCTATTACTTGAGCATTGACAATATTTATTTGAAACCAAGTATGTCTTTATAGTGTTTATTTTCATTGTCTGCCGCAGCACTCCAGTGACCTCAAAGTTCCCCCGCACACACATTGAGTGGCTAAAACTAAAAACAAACATGGATGGCGCAAAGTTGAAATAGTGATGAAGCAGATTTTGCAGCATTGGTTAAAGAGAGTTGAAAATTGTTTAGCATATTTTTAAGCGCAATTTATTTTTATTACAACTCAACTTTGCCATAGTAATAAAAAGCTGAAACCCAAAAATCACTAGAAATAAAAAATTACTCAAGAGAAGGGCATATTTTCGCCGCCACAGATGGCAACCCCCCTTTTAGAAATGGTGGTGAAGTGGCAAGTGGAGTTTTATTGACTTTTATTTCGCTGGTCATAAAATTTTATGACGGTTTTGTCAGTCATTTCTTCCGCACACGCTGCTCCAAAGTGCTCTCAAGTTGATCCACCCAGATTAGATGGAGAAAATTTTAAATTATTCGTAGACTGTAAAATCTTGGAAAATCTTTTTACACCAGATGAGGCTGCAACTCCAAATTTAATTTCAATTGTCCACGATTTGATATGTGAACACCATGAACACCACGAAAGGCAAAAACAGTGGTATTGGACCTTAGTACTGTTACTGCTTAACCAGCTGCTGCCCAGTGTCTTGCTGGCACACGCCTGTTGCTAACCATCTACTGACAATAAACACGCTGTTATCCTTCTAGTACAAGGCTCATATCTGTGGGTGCTACCGAAAATATGTAGCAATAAATCTTTTATTAAATTTCTATTTGATACGTAGCATCAATTCGAGAGGTCGTTTTCGTATGCAAGACCTATTGAGACCTGTTTTAGGCAACATTATGATTCCTTCTATGGGGGAGAGTTGCTGCGCCTTCCGGCACAGATACATAATTTGATGCTTGTCCGATTTTACCGATAAATTCCTATTGAAAATTTCTGTAATAATTTTTATAAATTATCAACACTATAAGAAAAGCTTTCGTCAGGCTGGGAAAAAAACCTTTTATGTGGTTCCGTTTACGCCTCATCAGTTTTGTTTATGTATTTGCAATTATATATCTGCCTTTTGTTCCGCTTCCCTCCAAAAATGGATGCCTCTCCAATGATTTCGTATGAAAAAAACGCAAACCGCAACAAAAGCGAGTGAATTCATGTGTTAAGTTAGTCCTCTTTTTTGCTGCCATTTCTGCTGGGGCTATTCGCAAAAACCACACCAAAAGCAGAATGAAAGTAGAGAAGAAATATGCAGTCCAGGGTTTGGTAGGTGGAATTTTCTCTTTTTGTATGGGCAACACTGAAAATATAGCACGCAATTTCAGCCGATTCATTGAAGTGATACGATTTATTTTGAACTGTTTTGCTCTGTAATCGTAAATTTTGAGTTTACTTACTGGAAGGAAACTTTAGAAGACAGTCCTTTGTATATTAAAGTAGCGGCAAATTTATTACGTTGATACCTTGAGACTCTACGTAATTTATCAAAAAACTTTGAAACATAAAAAAATGTATTTGAAAGAGGGATATTTTAATTATAGAATTGAAGGGTTTAAATTGTCACGATATCCTTCCCAACTTAGATCAAGCGGAAAATGGGTAAAAATATAGCGGTTGGAAAAGGTCTGTTCTATAATCACCAGTACAAAGGCGATTGTTTCTTCAGGAAAATGTGGACAAGATGTACAATGTGTTTAATTGATTGACACGGGTTCAATCATTAGTTAACCAAAAGCTCGAAATGTTTCTAGGAGCATAAACTTTGTCCCACTTAAAACACGAATAAATTAGCTGTTCCGCACATGGATTGCAATAATTACTTATCGCTTTTTTTCTTTCTGCCATTAGCATACGAGAAATTTGTGGTTAATAACGATTTTATTTCTGATATACCATAAATGAGTCCTCTCCTTCGTTAAAGGCATTATTCCAGCATTTCTTCAATTTAAATATCTTAGTGAGTGGTTTCTTATTAATTGATTCTACAACCACCACTTTACAGAAAATTTGCCGCTACCCCAACTGATGCGACCACAAACTTTCATAACTGACGCTAAAACTTTGCTGATTTGTTGCCTGAAAATGTCAAAAGAAATTAGCTGGGCACAGAAGTTCACCTTCCAAAAAGTTAGACCGGAATTCGCAAATGGTTATTATTTCAGCCAGCACTGCAACTGGGAATTAATATAATACTGATAAAAAAAGAATCATTTTTGAAGTGTGTCTAAACACTGTTAAAAGACATAGTCAGGCATGCAAAACTTTCGCCGCTCAATGCATGAATTCCTTGCATTTTATTATAAATAAAACAAAAATGAATACTGCAAGAAGGAGCGTTGAGGGAACATTGTTCAAATTCCTGGCAGCATTTCTGTGTTGGAAAATTGTTATAAACTACGCAACTCCTTCAATTGAAAGTATGCAGTTGGGAACTCTTAAGGCCGAAACACATAAAAAGTACGTATGAAGTAAGAAAGATACCAGGGATGTGACATCTGAAGTTCATTGCCTAGTTTCTTACTCATGCTTGAGTTTTCGGGATTCGTGAAAGTCCAACTTTACAATGTTTTTAAAATTTTGAGATATTAACAATTAAAAAGGGGTTTTTTATGTGTATTGCAAAAGCTCAAAAATCAGGTTTCTATGCATGTGAGAGATGCATGCTTTTTAAAGTATTTGGCTTTATGAATCTAGTGCTTTAGATTAAATAGCAAATTGATTGATTGATTGAATAACTGATTAACGATGTAGCTTGCGAGTTACGCAAGTTTCACTGGGAGGCCCATGGGCCATTGCGATAACTGATATTAAATTCTTAGCTGGAAGTTAAAACTTCTCTTTAATATGTCTTTCCATTATCTAAGAAAATCGCAAAAGTGTTGACTGAGGAGTGAGCTGTGTTTTGAGGGAGGATCCTGTTTTAATCATTCATCTCCTTATAAATATACCTATACGAATATTCGCCATTTTACAATTAATCACATACATATGTGGGACACAATATAAATTTATCATCATATTTTTGGGTGCATCATTATTGAATGATAGACGATTGAAGCATTCGTTACATTTTACAGTATGAACCACGAAATGCATGTACAAATTTGGAATAAAATAAGGATTAAACTGCTAATATGAAAATGTGTGTTCTCAATTAACAAAACAATAAAAAGATCAGTCATCAATTGAATTTTAACTATTATCTATTCTATTTATATACAAATATCATATTTTCCAAAGTGAAATAGTTGGTACCAAAAAGGAAATCCTCCACTCTATTCAAATCAATTTCAGCTCATGCTAATTATCAGGACTTGCCTGTGATTCATCATCGCCATGTGTGGCAACACAGCCAGCAACTAATGAAATGTCAAAACTTAAATAAAAAAGAGAAATTCATTAATTTCTACTTTTATTTGCGAACACGAACTCAATTTTATTTACAAATAAAACTTACAATTTAGTCACATGTTGTCACAGGCAACTAAAGCGAATGTGAGTGCAATTAGCAATGAGGCAAACATGCAAGGACATGAGTGGTTCCAGCCATTGACTATTATTTTAACACATTGCACTCTGGAAAAGGGAATTTTATTTGTTCGTATTTGTTGTTAATTTCATTTGTTCTGTTTAAATCAACTATTTTTTGTAGATTTTATAAAAAAAACTTTATGTAGTCTATGGCAAATAATTTTCGTTCCTCACAATCGCATACTTTATATATTTTTATACTTTAGCTGTGAGCACGACAAATGTTTACCACCCGCTTCGAGTGCTCCTGCCGAGAAATGGCAAAGCAACGAATACCCTCGGCATAGTGGCAAAGTGTTCGGCGGAAAGTTTCATTTTCCAACAAAAGTGGCAACTGTTGAAAACCATTTTCCACAATCGTTTTCCGCCCGCTTATTTCGTTCTCCACTTCACTTTCCACTACGAGTGTTATTGTGCTAATTACGGTTGGAACATTTGCTGCGAGAAGGTTGCTGGATCCTTCACTCCCACTTTAAGTTGATTAATTTAAATGCAAATATTTGCTTTAAAATAACGGAGAAACTTTGCACTCTGGAGATTGCTTAAGCGATTTGCTTTCTTCTTCCTTTCGAATGCAAATGAGATGGAATTCCTTCCTCGTCGTCAACAAAGGTGAAGAGATAATTTGAAAATATGGAGCACTGACACAGGTTAATGGGAAGCATACTCAACGCTGATTGTCGGCACAGAGCTAATGGGGCGGATACCTTTGCGTACACATTGAAAGCATTAAAGTGAGCATAGGATCAACATCTTTCGAGATACAAACTGGTGTAAAGTTAAAAGTTGGCAAATGCTAACAAAGATCAAATTGCGGTTTATGGGTTTTACCAATTTGTTTTCATTCTGGTGAAGACAAAAATTTCTTCGAATTAACAGTTATATTCAGAAATTTATTCTGATTAATAGTTATTTTTAGATCTTCGCATGTCATTGAAAACTTCACTTGACAATAATAAAAAATAAATATATGTGACCTTCTCCGAGAAAAGGGACCTAGTTTGTGAAAATGAAGTTTTGAGAAAAACGCATTTAAAGTTTCATAACGCATTATCACTGTGATGCGATTTGGTATGGTTAGTTATGATTGGGTGCCGACTTTGGTGACGTCATGCCTATGTGGTGACGTATTTTTTTCCGCTTTTAGTGTGACAATACCTTTGCTATTGTTGCTGCTCTGTTTATTATGATCTGGATACTTGATTCTTAAGCCGCAACCTGTTTTTATGGTGTAAATAAACTTTTATCAGAAATCTAACTCATTTCATCTTATTCTACACCCTTTTAGGTACCAGAATCCACTCTTAAGTTCAAACCCGTTTTTTGACACACTAGGTCCCTTTTCTCGGAGAAGGTCACATATTCATAACAAAAATAGTTTTGAGGAGGAAATTGTATAACTATGTGGGATATAGAGATATAAATGAAAACAAACCGTTTTGTCTCCTTCCCACAAACATTTACTCTATTTTGTTTATTTTGCTGAACTCAAAATGAAAGCACATTGGGATTTACGGTGTGCTTAGAAAAGGAGATATTAATACCCGAAGAAGGGAGGTAAAATGGTTGGCACTTTGGTTTTGAAATTTTTTTACCCTTACTTTTGAGAATAATTATCAAATGCTTTCTATACAATAAATAGCAAATATCCATATATACAGGTACTGTGCATATTCTTTCATATTATCCAAAAGCTGGATCGAAATTGACCAGTAGAATCAGATATAGCAGAGTTTACAGCAACTCGTCAATAATCTGCCAATTTTCCGAATCTCCTTATCTGTATTTGATGGCATGACACGACTTCCCACATACTCGCACATATTCTGAAAATAAAAACAATACATTTTTTATTCTCCGTGAGTCACTCACTTAGTCTCTTACCATACTTTAATTTCTCGCCTCTGCACCCTCCTTTTACGAGTGTCTCTTAAAGACTTAGTGCAAATGCATTTAAACGAAGTTATTAAAAAATGTGTGAAAATATTATCTCCAGCTTCGCTGTGTAATATGCTGATCAAATAAATGAAGCGAAATATTTCTACACAAGCCAAGTGAGAAGATAACCCCATGTCTAGGTCGCAAGCGTCACTCATTTCTATGGAGCAGTATTATTGTTGTGGTTTCAAACTTTGTTGAGATAGAAAAATGGACAGTGGCGGAATTAGCAGCTTGAAATGTGGAGACATCAACACATTTGTGTGTTGGATAGGACCTTCTATTAACCAAAAGCTCCTCCTTTCAAGGGGCATATTTAGAATTTTATGAGTTTCTGCAATGAGATCGCTTTAATGTCACATATATCGAAATGAGGACGTGTTGGCTTTTATTAAATGTTCAGCGTAGCGTGTTGCATGTCTGTCACTGCCGAACAATGCTGCTATCAGCAGTTTTGTTTATTTAGTTAGCAGTTTTTCTAGGCAGTGCCCGCACATTCGCAGGAACAGATTAGATGAAACAAATTTTAGTCTGATAGTGAAGAACGTGAAGAGTGTGCTGAATGCGCAGTGGTACGTGAACGTGAGTTCGTGGTGTTAAATTACACAGCATCTCCTTTAAGGGGACCAATTTAAGAAAATTTTAATAGTTACTGAATTATAATTATCATAATAAATAAAAAAGAGCTAATAATATATTTGTGTAGAAGTGTCCACAAAACGACGAAACTATTTGTATGCAAGGTGTGTAAAAATTTGTGTCCAAAATCTATGAAAAAGCTGTGAAATCTGAAATACAGATCTTGCAAATTTTTCTGATATTGTTGGGAATTTAAATATAGATATATATTTACTCCTATGAATGGATTTAAAATATAATAAATAAAATAAAACTTATTCCTTGTGAGAAATTGAATCTACTTTTAAATAACAAAGAAAAAGCAGTGCAAAAAATAATAATAAACTAGAAAAGAATAATATTTTATACATTTCATTTATTTTTGGCAAGTATGTAATTTTAATTTTCACAAGGAAAACTTATTTAATGACTTTGTTCGTGCAGCAAATATTTGCGTTGATAACTCAAATATGAGGAATATCATGGTCTTTGCATAGAAATTTCTTGGAAGCTGTTCATTTATTTATTTGTTTTTTAAATGTTATCACTAGTCGGCTTTATATGGGTATTAAGGCAAATAAATAATAGAAACAAAAACTCAAATATAACACGGTCCACCCCAATGGGAAGCTTATAATAAAATAGCTCAATTGACTTTGAAAGGAGAAATTCATTGAATTTATATGGAGAAGAAACATTTGACCTTTATGTCGCTGAGATAAAGATATATATCAAATATATAGGATATTCTATAGGACTCTGCGGATTTTGCACTACTGTCAACTGACAACCCTACAAATCTTTTGATATTTAGAGTAACAAAAATACTAAGTAGAGTATGCAATATTCTTCCTGGTAAGTAACACGGTCCAACAACGGTCACAGATGCTTAACAGAGTTTTCAGAAAACTTCCATTCTGTTCTTCTAATTGTGCAATCCAATGTTATAATCATGGAAAAGTTTCATCTCACTGGTCTTGAGCTTGATGATCAAAAAACACGTGTTAATGTGGGAGCGCCAAGTCAAATGTGAATATTGTCGCAGCCCCTGATAATGAGCGTGACACTCCAAATCGGTAAATTCCTAGGTGTACACAGCAACTTAACAGGTCACAGACCTCTGATTTGAGATACTGCCGTAATCTTTATATTTCCACACATTTCAAATGTAATTAACACAAATGATCCCTTATTACGTTGTACTTTCTTTAAATAGGTTTTACAGAAATACGTTGTTGTGAGAAATTTTGTGAAAAAATTAAATTTGTGTTGCGTCTCTTAAAGCCGCAAAAATACACCGTTTGGTATAAAGCATCGTCGCAGACCACTTCTTCGAGAATGATGATGAAGGTCTGTTGAAGTCACTGTGGCCATATAAAGCTTGTTGTTTTCCATCAATCAGAGTTACACTGCCAATAAAAATATTCACCATATTAGAATTCATTTAATTTTCCTTTTATATTCAAATCCAAAAATTGGAAAAGAAAAACATAAAATTATGATGATATGAAATTTTTGTAGGGTGTATTCATTTAAGGTGTGTGATTTATCACGTGAGGGAATATCTGAAGTACAAATCTCCAAACGCCGCAACGAATATCTACTTAGGCAACAATGTGCCTAGTGGAACTACTGGATCACGCAGAACATCAAGCGATCATTTCCGATTTATTTCAAGGAAATATTTTATTTTTGGAATTCAATAATCTAAATTCGCATAAGATGAATATTGCATCTCGCTATAAAAAGTGACTTACTACTGAGATTCTTGCTTCCTTTATCAATTTTCTTTTTGTTTGTTGTTTTTTTTTTTTGTATTTTTTAAATCGTGCTACTTGCACTTCACGTTACCTGATTTCTAATTTATGAAATGGATTTCGCCTTTCTCTCACATCCGAACTTTTCTTCTGTGCTGCTTGTTGGCTTTTATGTTGACGTGCACAGTCTTCCTTGAGCACCATGAACGCGTGCAAAAGTTTTCCTGTCATTATCAACAAACAATTCGAAAGCATGTGTTTCAATGACACCAAAAAAAATTTCTTCAACATGGAAAAAATAAATTTTAAGTTACACAGAGCCGAGGAATAGCTCAAGAGAAATTTCGCTCCTTACTCAGACAGCAGCACTGCGTGAAGATGAGATGAAACGCAAATTTTTTGTGATTTAAATGAAATATTTCAAAAAAGCTAAGTTTTCTGCTGACAATCACACTCTCTGTGTGTGGATGTGTATTAACCCACATACTCCCCCACCCTCGCCATCTTTGGTGCTACACACAACCTCCTTTTACTATAAGCTACAATTTCAGTCGTAGCTGCTGCATCATAAATTAAGCTAATTAACACAGCCGCAGTTAAAACCAGACACAGCCAAAGGAAGAGCCACTCACTCCGAGCTGATAAAAAAATGAAATAAATTTTAATATTAAGTGATAACGAAATGCACGTTTTTGTAGGAGTTCACTCCCTGTAACGTTACTCGCTGAGGCGTGGAAAAAAATTGCAAATTGTGGCGCTTAATCAGGCACAATGGGCAAGCTTGAAAATTTCGTTTCTTCCGCACGCTTAATTACATGAATTCAAAATAAGCTTAAAATATGCCAGAGCCAGGCAGAATACGAGCCTTCATCCCGGCACTAGGAACTCTTTGCTTAAACAAGATTTATGCTGATGGAAAATGGGATTTCATAGAATATATTACGGAGCTGAAGCTGGTGTTTGCAAGGCGCCAAAGTAATTAAATCCTTTTGAAGTTGCTGAAAGTGTCAGCGTTGAGATTAGTGAGAGAAGTACAAGTGGAACAAAAAGGATAAACTATAAAACCCATAATTTGATAATTCACCGCCTTGGTTTGGAACACTTTCAGGAAGCTGACAACAATCATTCCGTGGCCAGCGCAACTGTAATTGTCAAATTTTTATGGATCATGCCATTCATTACTTTCGCTAGTTTAATTTTATAGTCTAGGGTTGAGTAAGCACGTCATTGTGAATGGGTGAATTAAACTTAGCATTTGGCAGATTGTAACAAAAATAAATAAAGCACACAAAGAGATTATCTGCCACTTGTAAGTCACGAAGCAAAGACTACCAAAAACAAGACCCATTGAACTTTGGCTTCAACTTGACTTTGTTTCCATTATCATAAGAAAGATAAGAGATCTTTTGGCTACAACTCTGCCCAATATCACTGAAATTTCCTCATGGCTTTTCCCCACCCAAGAATTTTCTTTTCTGATTATTGTTATAAAAAATCCTCCTTTCGTTATGGCAGACAATCTAATCAAGAGCCCAAGTGGCGTCTGCTGCAACAGTTTCTACCGCAGCGTCATAATTCATCACAGTCTGGCAGGAATGCGGTGGAAATTTTAGTGATTCACACTCTCTCCTACTCGCCTCCCGCGGTGGTATCTGCGCTGTGGGTGATTTTAACAAATTTATTGTTCGCTTCTCCTCGTCGTGTAAAGTGAATACTTTTGTCATTTTTAAGTGAATATTTAAATTAATTTTTAGTCATTTCACAAGCATCCTTTGCAGACAATTTTACGTCCTCGGAAAGTGAAGTAGGCAATAAAGTTGCAAATGAAATTTCAATGGTGCTCCACCTGAAATCCTTTGTAGAGCAATTTGATTTTGGAGAGATCGGGAAAGTATATTATATAGCCTTTAGTTAATCGCCTGCTTTATTTACATGTTTTTTTCAATTGCTGGTAATCAGAAAGAGCTCCTCATGTGTTAAGTCGCTCCTCAGCATTTACGTGCATTATAATGGGACCAATGTTAATTTTTACTGAGCACAAAAATTGAATTGCTCTGTGTAAGTTCCATAATTCATTCGTATTTGTAGTTTTTCTTACATAATCCTTGACTTCTTGTCAAAAGGATAGTATGTTATACTTCCGATAACTTTTCCCTTTTATTGTCTAGTTAAAGCTCTTTAAACTTATGTGTGAGTCACCGAAAGTTGATATAAGATTATAATGGAATCTGTTGCTCTTCCTCATGTCTCCTTATGATCATTATTGTATGTTACTTTTCTTGAGAATATCAAACATTAGATAATATTCAAACACTGATCACTGCAAATGAAAACCCAGTCTAACATTTAGTAAATACAATTTTTGAAGCATATTTTTCTATAATTTCGTAATAAAAAGAAAATAAAAGAAATGCAGAACATATTTCAACAAAAGAGATCGAAGTGTTAGTGAAATAAATAATCCAAATCCTCCAAAGTACAAAGTGGGTCAAAAAAGGAATGCAAATTCAACCTCAGGGATTGAAAGTAGGGACTTCAGAAATGAGTTAAGAGATCAACTAGAAGTGAAGCATGTATGTAATTATATAAAAAAATACCTTACGTTCCTTTCAAATGTAGCTGTGACGAGGAAGAATTCCCCCGAATATTGACGTCCATTATTTTCCCCCTCATGGATTTGTGTGAACTGGTGTTTGCCATTAGTTGACACATATTCTGCCCTAGCATATTCTACCTGCACTCATCGAATGCACGTGTAATTTAAATTTTCTCCAGACTCCAATTTCCTGCAAATTGTCGCATTTGTTTATATTTGGTGCTTGACACCATTCGCACAATTTCCACCAGTGCCCGGTGTCACGTTTTATAACGAAATTCCTGAAATTCCCTGACGGTGTCATTTCCGCAGAACGTGACTTTTCAAATGGAATTTTATGTTGAAGCGTCACTGCACTTGCTGCTGCACTTATTGGGGAAAACGAAAAATAACTGCACAACATTTGCCACAATGTTTGCTCAAATAATCAAACGCGTATTATTTTCATATCAAATTAGTTTTAAATGCTTAGCAATTTCACTATTCCGGCACATCAGTGACACTTTATATAAACTCAGTTCAATGCAGATAACGAACCGCACTTAATGCGTTTTAATACTACTCAGTAAAGTTATTAAATTAGTTAATTATTATTTGATACACTTTTTTGTGGGAAGAGAGGCCTCTCTCCTCTGCCTGTTTTAGTTGGTTCACTAAATATGCAACAAAAACGAGTAATTAATAGCACCAAGTTTTTTTGAACATTAAGTTTTGATCATCACAATTGCACCCGCAAAGAGTTTCGATTTACAATACCGTATAGAAATTTAATTCTTTTATTCAAAGAATATAAGTTGCAAAAAAAATGTAAGAGAAAGGTTAAGTTCTAAAAATCGTTAGAAAATATATATAAAAAAAAATGAATCGCATGACACGATGCGGCACCAATCAATTCCCACTCATAGGCTTAAAAATAGCTGCTTCCTGTTTTTCGCACGATTGCATCAAATTTTTCAATTTTACCAATTCACACTGGCGCTTCCGACAGCACTTCCGCTTGGACAGTGGCACGTCATGCATGCAGCTGGAAAGCGCATCTCAAAAACAAACAAATAAAACATGAAATGCTATGAAGCGTTGTTTGTAGTCTCTGAAAGTGCTGCATAGCTAAACTTACAAAACCATTTCCGAGTACCTCTTTTTTCGTACTGTTTTTTGGTTTCATGTGGCATGAACAACGACGTACAAAGTCCAAGCGTCGCATATCAGAGACGTGACCTTTTTTAATTGCAACTTGCGACACTAACGTTTTGTGTCCACGAAGCGATGACCATGACCAGAAAAAACAGCTTGTCATTGTGACTGTGGTGCAGGACTTTCGTGCTGACCGCATTAGGTGTGTAAAGTGGTTCGTTTGCGGACAGAAAATGTAGCGAAAAGAATCACTTGGGAACCTGTTAGAGAAGAGTTTATAATTAATTTTGCAGCAGCGAAAACAAAATTATTTTGTTTAGATTTAATTCATTTTAGGCACCCACCACTTGTCATTTTCTGAACTTATATTGTATTCATCTTTGAACCCAAGCAACAAAGCAACACGGAGGCTGTAGTATACAAAATACTGTCCAACTAAATTACTACTCCATGCAGCTCCATGAGGTTTGTAGCTTGAGGAAGGAAAATAGTTATTTTGGAAGCAGAAGTACGAATATATATCTTTGGAACTGTTAAAGCAATAGGTATTCAGCATTATCTTATATTAGAGCTCATCATACCGCATGGAAATAACGACAGACTTAGCAATGTCGTAGTTATTCCATCATCTAACGAATAATTTGCATGGAACTGCTAATAAATATGTGAATCATAAAATTCACGAACAGACTTGACCACAATGCTGATTTTTTTATATTAGATACTCAAAAATTTCCACAATTTGGTAACTTTGCTGAAGCGTGAAGTAATATAATGCAAATTGTTAAATGACACTGAATGTAAAGGTCAAAAAATAATTGCAAAATTACATTTGGCAACTTGTAAAAATATATCAATCACAGAAAATAAATTCCTTATACGAGTACTCGTCAAGGTGTTTGTGACGATTACAATCCCCTTTCTCAGCTATCAAGAATTGAATACTATTATTTCGCCATTATTTCACTGTTGCTTTTCATTAAGTTTTCAGCATTTTAAAATCTAATTTTAGGCCAATTGCTGCAAATTTGTTACCCGTTACACGTTAAGGAAGTTGTTAATACAAATAGGCGAGTGCAGCGAAATTGCTTTGCTATGTTTTCCGCTCCTGCTCCAGAAGGCACTTTTTCTAAGGAGCCCGAGAAATTTGGCAGAGCACACATTTCACTTGTAATTTACTTGGCATATGTTACGAGCACCCAAACGCAAACAAACAACGTAAGAAATTCGTAAACTGAACTGTCAGAAACTGAAGTCGCAGACCGTGGAGAGGCCGGTACCAGTAATTCCACAAAAAGAAATTTGTTTACAACTTGACTGCGGCACTTGTTTTTGTGTATGTGTGTGTGGCGGACGCAAGGCACTTGAATCTAATTTTCCTCTTCTTAGGTGAACAAGGTACAAAAAACAGCATCTGCCACCCATATTATATGTATACGGGTATACACTTTTGGCATCATTCCAGCCGCACTGTCTGCCAGTCTTGAACGTAAACAAATAAAATGTGTGCCAGGCAATGCGGTGCGGAGAGGGTGAAGGGTGCGACTACAGCGGTTGTTTGTTGTTGCAGGCAAATGTGAGTTCAGGATTTGTTTTTGCGGTGTATGACTGCAGCAGTGTCCAGTCTTAGATTCGGGTTTTTGCGGCACTAACATAATTAATTGCACTGCTCCGAGTTTGCAATATTTTTCTGCACAATTTACAGGATCTGCCTCTAACAGCATTTGCAGCTCATTTAACGTTCAGACGAGAACTTTTTGCCTGCTCTAAGATGTGCTAATTTCATTTTAATAGTGTTGGATACACTATTCTCATCTGAATATCTTCCCACTGGGGCCGTGTCCAGCTTAATTCAGTCAGTATGCTTTATTTAAATTTGTTTCGACTCTGAAAAGTGACCCCAAACCACCAATGAATGGCTTCAGAAACTGCTCTTTAAATGGATTAAACAAATTACATAAAATACTTCTGTGAACCACATTACACCAGTTTCTTGTGAGGTATCATGTGGCTCAGTATTGTCAAATAAAATATGTAGGTTATGAACCATTTCTCGACAGTAAAACGAGACGCATTATTCTGTAAAACAAAAGCAAAGTTCCTAAAGTAACACAAACGATAATGGTGCATTCTAGCAGGTGGTTTAGTGTATATAAAATGTATTTGAAAGTCGTATTTCACACCATTGAGTAATTTATGAATTATAACTTCCAAAGATCAAATTTGCTAGTGTTTCAGCGACTCTGCCTACAAGTATCTCTGAATAGTCACCCATACTAAGTTTTGCTAATGTTTCAGAAACTCTGACTGCAAGTATCTCTAAATGATCTGAATTAGTTAGCCTCCGAGACTAAAAGTCTTCAATCTTTCACCATTTCTCTTAAAAAAATTCAGAGCGCATAATCTCTGTACAATTTGTTCTGCTGTACATTAACTGAAAATCTTGACAACCCTTTGTTCCTTCCGAAAGTACGGTTCTTGTAACTAAATCATATGTACTTCCCGCATTTTAGTCATCTCAGCAATTTGTGAGTCATTCTAAGACGTGACAATAAACGCTATTGCGGCATTCGCTCTGAAAGTGCTTAGTTGGCGTCATTAAAATATTTACATACTCGCACACCAAGAGACCGTTCGTCCTTTAATGAAACACAACTCACCCGCTGCCTTATAATTCTTAAAGAACTGTCTCCTCCCTTTAAATTGTTTATAATTAAACGTGCAACACACTTTTCTGTGTGCACACCCGCACCTCTTTGGTTGCTCATTAAAAAATCCTTTTCACTCAGCATACAGTAAAGAGAGGCAGCACAGAGCTTTGCAGTTGGCAAAGGGAATCTAATGACAACAGCCATTGACAGCTGTGTCCTATTTGCTTTCCCTTCCGGCTCATTATACGCAACTTTTGCGGAACAGCAAATATTTGCCTTGGTTTAACGGCAAAAAGAAGGGCTGCCTTCGTGCCGCCGCTATCAGGCATTTACTCCTTTGGGCGCTGATCAAGTTGCGGCTGCGAGAAGGACCGCCTCCTCTATCCTCGCCGACCAAATATTTGTCGATGTTGCGGGAGATTTTTGTTTATGTTTGTATTTGTTGATGTATTTTCGTCAAGACTGTTCTTTTCAGTGGTCGAGACTTGTTGACATTTTCTTAAATTTTGGAACTTTGTGCAAATGCATTTTATATGTAAAAATTGTATTGGATTTTTGTGCACGATGAAATGTGTTGTATCAAATTTTGAACTTATAATCTGACACAGGGCGAGCTGATAATTAATTATATGGTCACTAGCCTCGAAATAATCTTTAGCTGTCAAAATTCAAACCCATGCATTTTAAGTTCAAGCTGCATAACACTCAACACCAAGAAAGTTGTGATTATTGTATTGCTTAACAGTTGAGTTTGACTCATTATAAAATTGCTTAGGAAGCGTTTTCACTCCTCTGATAAGGGTCATGGAAACAAGAATACAAAAATGTAAAATTATACAAAAAAAATGTTTTCTCTGTCAAATGAGAAATTTGTATTTATTTAGAGCTAGAATTTCACAGAAGGATTTGAAAGACATACAAAAGTAATCAGATATTCTTGGATGGACCTTAACCACCTTATTTCATCATTGATTCTTCATAATTGATTCTTTAGAATTAGTTCGCCATGGTGTATGGGCATAAGTTTCAGCACAGTTTTGGTCTATATACGAGACTAACTAATTGAAAAATTATTTGAATGAAGTTGAAACAAATGAGAAAGGAAATGTGAGGAAGTGAACTAAAAGAGTGGAAGTGTTTCTTCTCAGAGAAATAAAATATGAACTAATTTGCGCTCACAAAATTTGTAATTCTTTTTTTATGGCTGATTTCTGATATAATGAAGGAAATTCGTTTTATATTTTTTATTTTCACATATTTCGAATAAGTGCAATCGACTGAGAGAATGGCGTAATTATAAAAGCTTGGCTCATTTTACAAAGGCCGAATACTGGCGTCAGCAAATCTCGTATCTATCCTCTATTTTAGTTTCTCTTTTACTTTCAACACCTGGTCTTTCCAAAAGTTCTGTGAGATGACATCCCTTCGATAATCTCCCGAAGACTAAGATTAAAACCGATAAGAACGGAGAGGAAATAAAAAGGAACCAATTATTCAGCCAAATTAAATCAGTTGATCGAGGGTTAAGCTTCCATTCTAGAATATATTTTAAATATTTTGATATGAAGAAAAAATTTCACTCGCACACTTTAAAGAACACTATTCACTTGAACAATAACACTACAACTTCTCACCCTTGCATCCGCCACTGCCCACTAAGTACTACGCATATCTGATGTAAATATGTGGTAATCGGGGTAGCTCTCAATCACCCTACAATTTAAGTGCACTCTAGAAAGGATTGTTGCCTTAATTAGTTTTGTAGCAAAGCCACCAAATATATCCAGTTGAAATTTGCAAACAAAGCCTTTTGGTATTTTAATTAATTTTATGTGTAAAGTGGCTCGTAAAAGTGATTTCCATTCGCACACGCAAACGCAAAGGGTCGGTCTGGTCTGACTCCATGGAAACATATGAACTCGGACATGAAAATTCGGCAAATTGCTGATAAAGCCAAAAGCGTTGAAAATTCCATTGCGCAGCAAAACAAGACAAAAGCCAGCATGTTGTGGCAGCGCACTAAAACAGGGTCATTATGCGAAATTCAATTAAATTTATTTAACGGGCGCACACTGCACACACACATACACGCGCGCGCATCTAAACCCCCGGCTAGCCATGAGCACGAGCATGGCCTGGGTCAGGGGTAAACATTCATTAAACTTTGAACACATATTATATGAGTATTAAAATTTTATAAAAGTATTGTTCTGCAAAAATCAATGGCAATCGTACACGCGCAGTCAACAGCAACAAAAACATAAATAAATACCATAATATCGGCTAATTAAAAGAAGAAAAAAAACACCATGTTAAATAGCCCACGACTATCAGCGAATAAAGCCATTTATCACTGATACACACACACGTCCGAGCGAAACTGAAGAATGGCGACAGCGTTTTCGGATTCGCGCTTTGTCACAATTTAGGCGCAATTACAGCATTTTAATGAAATATATATTAAAATTTAATTTGCGTGTCATGAAAATGAAATTGTAAAAATTTAATTGCAGCTGAAATTGAAATTTGACTGCTATAAAGTGCTTAAAATGAGTGTTTTGAGACCAGTCTCAGTATAAAACCCGAAATTCCATAAATTCTGCGGATTTGTCTCACTTCTTGGCAGTTAATAAAACAATAATTTAAACACACTTATTAAAAGGCTGAGAAAGCGAAGACAGTATCCTTGCACAGCCAGGATAATACTTGAATGGTGAAGCAATACACAACAATCAATAAAAACTAAAAAGTAGTTGAGTTGTTAACTAAATGCTAAAAATCGTCAAGGTATGTTTCCTTTGCATTCGTATTCAGTTCAAAGGTTAAGTACACTGTTAGCAAAAGTGTTGTGGGCTGTTGTGTCCTGCCACCTACAAATAGTCTGAATGTGACCAAACTAAAATGGAAGCAATAGCGGAAGTAAATTGTGACACATTATTGTGCAAATTTTCAATATTGCTATGGACAATTTGAATAAAACCAGACTCGTATATGAAAAATAAATTGATACCACCAATTTTACAATCAACAATTTCAATGCACTGAAAAATAAAATCAATCCAAAAGGAACTTTGCAATTATAAGGATGAATATTTTTTAATCAACATAATCACAAATATCGTTAAGAGGTCAACTAAAAGATACTACTCAAATTAAATGTTGCTCGTGTGAAAATAAGTGTAACAAGGATCAAGTTTTTAACATCATTTCATGTTAGCTCACAATTGCAAATAAGGACCTCAGTTCGTATTGATATCTTTTGTGAAATAACCACACTTCAGCAACTAAATTCTAAACTACAAATGGAAAAGGAATTTGTGAAATAGAGCCAAAGATTAAGAGTTGAATATATTAAAGTAAATATTGATTGTTATCTTAGTGTAGAATGTGCACGGAAAACTTTCTTAGAGTAAGGAGGCATTCTTTCAAATGTCATAGATAAGTTTTTGCCTGCATTTACTAAAATATATATTTGAGGTATATACGGAATTAAAGAATAAATGGTAAAACTGGAAGCTATTAAAACAGAATATCCTAATTATATATAGGACCTTTTTCAGTCCTATATTTTTTAAGAACACATTTATTAATGAATTTTTGTTTTCAAGAAAATAAATTCTTAAGTTAGCTGAATGAAATTAAGAGAAGCATACCCAATTCCTTGTAGTAGCTATTCTAACCTTGGATTTTTGAGTTTGAATGCCTTCTGGGCTTATAATACTTCCCATAGACCTTAATACCTTAGTTGCCAGTATAAATTAACTTATTTCATTATTTTTTTGATTTTTTAAAAAATAAACATCAGAGAGAAACTCTGATGTTAAACTTTATTTATTGAATTCAAAACAAGAACTAACTTACAATTTTTTGATAACTTAACTTAAATTCAAATAGCGGCAGCGTTGAAGCAGTGCAGCGGTTAGCGACAGCGTTGGAGCAGTGCAGCGGTTGGCTCGTGCAGGAAGTATTGCAGACACAGCGTCAGCAATTTAGCTTTTGTTGATTAGCTTGAATTGAAGTTGGACTTAATAAAGACCAAGAAAAAAATATAATTATTGTTAACTTAATTATCGTTAACTCCTCCCCTCTTAAATTCAAGCGTCCGCGCTTGAAGTGCATGGGAGAAGTTTTGGCTGGATTATGTTTTGCTGTATTTTTGGTTGGATTTCTATAGTTCTTCTTCCAAACCTTGAGGCAAATATTTTTGCTAATATTACTACGACGATAATAATTAATGCGATTATTGACACGCTTATTATGCTTATTCGTCCTCTTGTCTCTAAGAATTCTATTGCCCTTGTGTTATTCGTATGAAGTTCCTTGATGAGTTCCATAGTAAGTCCTTCCTCATATTTACCGGGCAAAACAGAAGATCTTAGAATAGCTGGTAGGGGTTCTATTGAAAAGCTTTCATTAAATTCATAAATTTGGTTGTTGGCAGTGATTGTTGCATTTCGAAATTTTATGACATAGGAGCCTGTTAGGTTCAATTGGTTGTCATCTACAAATATTGAGCCATTGAATTGATTGAGGAGAATAATTCCGGGTTGGATATCTTCTATTGGAGCAATGTGTAGATTATTTACTCTAGTACAGGATGCTGGTTTGCTATGTAATATTTGTGGAATGCAGGAGCTTTTACTTATATCTACGATATCTTTATAATTACATATTTTAAGGTTTTTATAAGTTTTGCAAGAATTTTTAATTGCGTAAATTTTATCTTTACAAATTATATAGTTTTCATAAGAGATTTTTATAATTTCATTGCCTCTTTTAATAGGCTTTAACAATATCTCTTCACATGTTTCTTTATTGGTAGTTGGTATGCTTATAATATATAGTATGATAGTCTTATTTGATGCTATCGAAACATCTGCGATTTGAAAAGATTCTTCTATATTTGAAAAACTGATGTTATCTTTTTGTAACATTTGTCTGAATAACTCCACTTCATTATTTGAAAGCATAAATGAATTTATTAATCCAATTTTTGCCCAATTTATGGCATGATCTATATTAATTACTTCTTGTTTTAATATATCTAAATAATTTTTAATATTAAGACTAATAGTACTTTGGACATTTGTGCTGTCAAAATTTTTCATAATTAATTCATTTGTAGCATTTACAACATTATTCAATTTTTCAATTATTAATCTGTTAATTACCATTTGTCTCTCATTATTTTTAAGTATATTATTTGTCTTATCACTAAGTATTTTAAAATCATCGTGGTCGGGACTTCCCGCTATCCACTTCCATGTTGTTCCAATGAAATTTAAAGATCTTTTACTTATACTATTAGGCTTTAACCTATCTATATGGTTTTGTATTTGGGATATTTCATGTTGAAGGAATGGGAGAAGGGCGTTGGTTTTATTAACTTGTTTTATTATTGTCTTATTTAGTCGATCGACTGCGTCCTGGTACTCATTTATGTCAATCGTATGTATCAGTTTATAAGAGCCTGTTTGGATTTTAGCTGATCCCATGGTGAACGTGACAACTTCTGAATTTGAATAGTCTAGAACTTGTATCTCGCTGTGGCATGATGCAATGAGTAATCTGTAAAGAGGTTTTAATTAGTTTTAATAAGACTTTTGTGAACTACTAATCCTGATTCCGTAATAACAGTGCTGTTTTTATTTTCTTTGACTATTTCCTTTTTATACCTAGAGCACAATTTATTTCCAATACGCTTATTTTTCTTTACATATATAATGTCGCCTGTATTAAAAGACTTCAGATTGGTTCTATTTTGATTGTGATAACGTAAGTCCTTGTCCTGTTTTGTTTCGAGTTTTACAATATTTTCTAACCTATGTTTGTCTAATTGTTCCGGGCTTGTGCTGACAATACGTCCAAAAAATACTTCGATTGGTTTTCTGTTGGTGGTCGAATGAATTGAATAATTATACTTACAAATTGACATGTCTAGCAAGTCTGAAAATGAACGATGTGTATTTTCGGCTTTTGTACAACGCATTATCTCTGATAACGTTGAATGGAACCTTTCTATTTGTCCATTAACCGTGCTAGTGTAGGGCGGGGCTTTGAAAATGTCTATTCCTAATTGATCTTGCAACATAAATGTAATGGAAGCTGAACTAAGCGCTTTTTCATTATCGATAACTATTTTTTCAGGTATGCCAAAAGAAATAAGGATTTGTCTTAATGGTTCTTTTATGTCTTCGGTGGCTCTAGACTTTATAATTTTCGCTTGAGCATATTTGGAGAATTTGTCTATGGCAGTCAGAATGGTACGATTGTTTGTATGATATATGTCGAGATGTACAATATTACCTGGATATTGGGGTATGGGGGTTGACTGTAATATGTGTTTAGCTGGGTGCCGATCGTATTTATTCTCGCGGCATATTTTACAAAGTTTTACTATTTTTTCAATTTTAGCCTGCATTTGTGGAAAATAATATTTAGTCAAAAGCTGTGATTTATTTTCTCGAGAATTCCTGTGAGCTCTATTGTGTTCTGTTATAATTTTTGACTCTTGTTCTACTTCGGAAGTAATATCTTCAATCATTGTTTGAGTGTATCTGATTTTGTATGTTGAGAAGTGTAAAGGATATAGTTCTTGTATCTTACCCATGATTTCTTCTGATGTGAACAAACCGTTTACTACGCTTGGATTTAAATATCTCTTAAATATTTGTATAATGTCATCTGTAGAGTAATTTCTTTGTATTACGATATGTCTGTGATATGTGGGAAAAGGAATTTGGAATTGATGTCTATTTTCTTCACCTATTTTCAAAAACAATTGATTCTTAAAAACATTGATTGGTGCTTCTGTAGCAGGTATCAAATTTTGTGATGAACTGTCTTCGCTATGTATTGTACCTGTCAACGAGTTGATATCGTCGTTATTGGTGTTTGGTAAGAGATTAATTTGGGGTGGTCTTGAGAGGGCATCTGCAACTATGTTTGATTTCCCGGGTTTATAGAGAAGCTCATAGTTGTACTCCTCTAAAATTGCTTTCCATCTCTTCATTTTATTGTTATTGTTCTTATTGCTGAGAGCGTACGTAAGGGGTTGGTGGTCTGTGTAAATTTTTACTTTGGCGGATCCGTAGAGATAGTTTCGCAAGTTATTCAGTGACCAAATAATTGCTAGCATCTCTTTTTCATTGGTAGCGTAGTGTTCTTCTGCGCTACTTAATGTACGAGATATAAACATGATAGGTCTATCGTCTTGAGCTAGGACTGCTCCAATCGCATAATTGGATGCGTCCGTCGTGAGTTGAAATTCTTTTGAATAATCGGGGTATGAGAGCAGAACTTCTTCTGAGCTAAGGGAATTTTTTAGTTTTTGAAATGCTTCTAGTGCTTCTTTATTTAAATTTATTTTTATGTTTTTTGATATATTTTTGGATATTCGTCCTTCCTCCCCTCTTAAAAGGACTGTAAGGGGTTTCGCCAGTTTTGCGTAGTCCCTTATAAAACGGCGATAATAACCTGAAAGTCCTAAAAATGAACGTAGGTCTTTCAGAGTTTTTGGTTCAGGGAAATTATTGATTGATTCAATTTTTTTTGGATTGGTTTTGAGGCCATTTTCAGACACTATGTATCCTAAAAATTCTACTTCGGTTTTTAGGAATTCACATTTATCGAGTTGTATTTTGAGGTTTGCTGATTCTAGTGTATCAAATACTAATTTTATGTCATTAAAATGATCTTCCTGATTTTTACTGAATATAATGATGTCGTCAATATAGACAAAACATCTTTTTCCTATGTGATCTCTTAAGATGTCGTCAAGAGCTCTCTGAAAAATAGAAGGAGCATTCTTGAGACCAAAAGGGAGACGAGTGAATTCATATTTCCCGTTATTAACTGAGAAAGCTGTCTTCTCCGTATCTGATTCTTTTAGAAGAATCTGATGGAAACCACTTTTCAGATCGAGTACTGAAAATATTTTGTTTTTTCCAAGTTGAGATAGAACTTCGCTTATTTCGGGAATAGGGTATCTTGTCTGGTATTGTAATTGAATTTAACTTCCTATAGTCTATGACCATGCGGTATTTTTTCTCTCCTGACGCATCTAATTTTTTTGGGACCACCCATACAGGTGAATTATATGGTGATCTAGATGGTCGTATTATACCGTCACGTAAGTATTCGTTAATTTGCTGTTCTACATGGTTTTTGAGGCACATTGGGTACGGATAACATTTGGTATAAACAGGATTGTCTGATGTCGTACGAATTGTACCTTTAACTGTTGTAGTAAAAGTAAGTTTTTCGTCTGGATCACAAAAAAGTGATTTATAATCGGATGTGAGTTTTATTAGACATTCTTTTTGATATTGAGTTAAGTGTTCCGATCGGATGTGAATTTGGTTAACGCTTTGCGAAATTTGTTGTTTCAATTTTATACAAAATTTGTTTTTTATTGTCATGTAATTTTCGTTGGTGTGTATTATGGCATTTAGTTCTTTAAGTGAATCATTACCTATGATGGCATGAAAAGATTTTAAGGTGGGAAGCAAGAAAAATTTTATTTTTGTGTCGTCTATGCCGAAAATATTAGCAAAAGTATGATGGGTTATTTTGATTTGTCCTCCGACTGAACTAGCATAGAATATTTTTTCATTTATAATAGGTGTTTTTACTAGATGCGGCTGTACATAGTTTTTATTTGATCCGGTATCAATTAAAACTTTAATGATCTCTCCACTACTTAGCTTACATTCGATATAAGGTAATGAAGAGCTGTTCATTCTAAAAAATGAATATCAAGGCAATCTATTTTATCTAAAGAGTCTGAATTAAAACTTTGTTGTTCATTAGTTTCATAGTTTTTTATACAATCGGTATAAACTGATAAGGGTTGGTCAAAGTCATGGTCGTTATTATTTATTGCGTCTTCATATTGCTGAACTTCAATGTTAAAGTTTCTTTGTCGTTTATCTATATTTTGTGGTGGTGGACTTGGTCTTTTGCCATAGTGTGCATCGTTATGGGTAGGGCGATTCATGTAATTTATTCTCTTTGTTTGCATGCTTTGGTCTACATCCATAGCTTCAGGTCTAGGTAATGGCTTAGGGCCAAATGGTCGAGGTGGTGGACGTTGTTGGTATTGATACAAATTTTGAGAACGGTTTTGCTGTGGATTAAATATCGGAAATTGTCGTGTTGGATAAGTAGGGTGATTTCTTTGTGGGTATTGTTCCCAATTAACTAGATGAGGATAAAATGGTTGTTGATTTTGTGGTTGTAGTCTATCTTTCCGTGGAGGAATTGGTGGTTGAATATTAGGAAATTCTCGTTGTTTCCTTTGAAAATTCTGACCAAGCGCATAGTTTGATCTGAAATTTTGGTTTTCCAGTTTCATACATAATTGTAATGCCTGGGGTAGGTCAATGGGCTCTCTCATACCAAGCAATCTTGGCAGATCGCCTCTCAGTCCGCGTACGAACGTATCCAGTGCTTTGTCCCTGTATGTTTTTGTTAATAGGCCAACGGCTTCCTGTCCTATATCCATACATCCTATTTTATTCAATATTAATGAAAGGTGTGAATAAACTTTTTGGTAATACTCTTGCGTGCTAAGGTTTCCTTGTATTAGAGTTGACATTTGGTATTCTAGAGTGCCAATGTCTCGCTTATCTGCATAATGCGTTGTAAGACAGCGAGATATAGCGTTCCAATTTAATGGCGTATTGTATGATTCTAAAACGTTGTCTGCATTCCCTATTACTTTGCTACGTATAACGTTCAAAATTCCAAAATATTTCGGTGTATTTTTTATGGTTTCATAGACACTTAAAACTCTGTCAACACTTTTTCTCCATGAACTAAAATCTGCTTCATTTCCAGAAAATTCTCGTAAATTTTTTACTATGTCTGGTATTCTTTCTAGTTCGTTCAAATTTTCCCTAGTACTAATACCAAACGGTTGATCAACTTCTATTTGGTTAGTGCTACACTGAATAGTTAGGTCCCTTACTAACTGTGGTAATGTACCTTCTAGAATTCTTAATACCGAAGATTGTATTATTTCGTTTAATTCTTCCTGTCCAAGTGGTCTAACTGGTTGGTCGGGATTAGGATTAGGAGCGTTTAATAGAGGTGGTCTAATGAGGTTGTTAGGATTTGCCATGTTACTTTATAAATTTTAATTAATTTATTTTAGAATATTCCACGAAAATCAGTAAGTATTGTACGCCTTTATTAAATAAATTTTTTCTTTCTTAATTTATCTTTTTTCTCCGATTTCGTTTACTAGGATTTATTTTTAGAGAGTAGATTTAAATAGTTAGTCGAGCTACAGTTTTCAGAAAAAATTTTATTTATTGTTATCTCTATATTTTGTGATACTCTAGAGGGTCCGGCTTTTTGGGCTACGGAATCGCAGAGTGGTTTTGCAATGTATTATTATTTTGTTGTTATAGTTTAGTTTTATAGGCTTTTATTCCGTTATAAACTGGAGGGTCCGGCTTTATGGGCTACGGAATCGCAGTTTCAAAAATATTTAGTTATTTCTTTACGTTATTTTATTTAAAAATTTTTTTCTTTCTTTTTTTTTTCCACTTTTAAATTTTGTTTGTTGAAAATTTCTTAAAATTGTTTTACTTCTTATCTAGTCTTAAAGGTTAATTCTTTTTCTAAAAACACTTTCTTTGTTTACTTTTAACTTATTATTTTCTCAAAATTCTATTTTATTTCTTAATTTATCTTAAACTAGCTTACAATATTCCGCACAGGTTCTCCATGATTTTTCCTTTTTGTCCGCTATCCGGTGACTCGGGATCTCTGATAGAACACAAATCGTGTGGTTGCGTTTTTATTCCAACGAATTCTAACGCTTAATTAGTTGTGGTTTCTATTCGGGCTACACAATTAATTTATCGAACTTCTTGAGGACACTTTATAAATTAACCGTGATGAGTACTGCTTAAGGACTTCTTTCCCGAATACCACGACGTTGGGCGCCAATTAACTTATTTCATTATTTTTTTGATTTTTTAAAAAATAAACATCAGAGAGAAACTCTGATGTTAAACTTTATTTATTGAATTCAAAACAAGAACTAACTTACAATTTTTTGATAACTTAACTTAAATTCAAATAGCGGCAGCGTTGAAGCAGTGCAGCGGTTAGCGACAGCGTTGGAGCAGTGCAGCGGTTGGCTCGTGCAGGAAGTATTGCAGACACAGCGTCAGCAATTTAGCTTTTGTTGATTAGCTTGAATTGAAGTTGGACTTAATAAAGACCAAGAAAAAAATATAATTATTGTTAACTTAATTATCGTTAACTTATATATGAAATCACACAGATGTTTATAACTTAATAAAACAGTGGTGCAAGTAGAAGGGTTGGAAACAAATCGGTAAAATTGCATTTTCTTGTTGCCCTTTTCTTTTATTAAAGATGTCGAATACAGTAATTTGATAAAATTATGCATAATCTCTATATTATTTAATAGTATAAATAATGTAAATACTTCATTATATTAGCTTTTAAATTACTTTTCCTAGATTGAGCTCATTTTACTTAAAATTCCAATAATTTTCCATTGCAGATCTTCCTTGGAATACAACAAAGCCTTGTCCAATAAATAAAGTAACCAGCCTACAGTTAAGAGAGAGCGAGAAATGATGCGCAAAATGGGCGGCGTAGGCTTAACCGCTTGCGTCATGTTGCTGTGTGCTTTTAGCAGCGTCAACTCCTATTCAAGTATGTAGAAAACTTTGCCATTTGTATTGCGTTCAAGATTTTGTTGTGTCTTTTTGCACATTTTTATTATACATGTATGAGTAACTCATACACTAAATAAATACAGGGTGTTTAAGTGTACTACTGTGTCTGCTTAAGCGCTCTGTATCATCACTTTTGTTCAACAATTGTTAAAAATATTTAAACTTTAATCATCACATCACATGCAATTTTTCTATTAAAGAACTTAATCCCCTTCCGTAAAGTCCCGCTAAACACACCCTTTATCCAAATTCCGATCTTGAAATCCAGTTCTGTCCTGCATCCTCGCACCATTTCATCAATTTTTTTTTATCAAACAAAATCAACTTTATCCTCCTCATCTGACATAATTCAAATTTATTGTTTTTAACTTTTAATTTGATCCGTTTTGTTTTCCTTTTTTCCCACCCGTTTGTTACAACATTTGTTTATAAAATATTTAATATAAACACAAAATAAAAAAAAATGAACAACGCACAACAAACTATTGTGCCGCCACTCAGAATACGGACGTGGCTGCAGTGACATTGGCTGCATGCCCAGCGAGGAGTGTGTCATCACTAGTGACTCCTGCAGCTATTCCCAACGTGAAGGCAAGGACTGCGGCACTTATCCAACTTGCAAAAAGAAGTACGTCGCCAATTCAGCCCCACCCGTTAACCCGTCAGGTGATTACTTTTTACAGGGTTTATTTACAAGCATTATTTAGATTAATTTAATTGTTTTTTAAGTTTTATAATAAAATTTTTTTTTATTTATTGTGAGGAAACACTTTACATAATAACGACATGTAGGCAGAGACCACAGAGACGCGACACTTCAACGTCTCTGGTTTTGCGCACACTTACACATGAGCAAAACTGTAGTAGTGTGGCAGATTCTCTTCAGAACCAATGATAAACAAACCTATCCATATAGCAACTAATGATAAACAAAAACAGTTTTTTTTAAACGTCAGAAAAATTGACCTTTAAGTGTTGGTTCTCTGTGTTCTCTGATGTAGGGCAAATTAAATTAAGACCTCACCAGCTGACGTAGATGACATACGCCACTATACTGGACAAAAGTCTAAAGATAGAGATACAATGAGACCACTGGAATGCAGGTGCCCAGATGGCGCAGTGTTCTGTAATGAGAACGAATTTTCATATCTATTGAAGCATCCTAAAAGTAGGCAATAGTTTTGTGTGATGTAGTTTAGTAGAGTTTTACATTCCTACCACATCACACAAAATTGCCGGTTTGTTTTAAGGCCGATGGGAACGTTCGTCTAGTTAGTAGTATTAATGTTAGTTCTATTGACGATCATGAGAATATAAATCTTACAGAAAGTTGTTTTGGAACACAGTTAGGAATTGCAAAATTTATTAATCCCGCATTATCATAAACCACGGACTGAATACAGATTATATAAGCGCATGTATGCAAAAAAAAAAATACTGCAAAATACTCGTAGTGGTCTTTTACCACTATTGGAAGGATTCATCAATATGGTACTGTTAAGCTACCTTATTATGCATTCAGTAAATTAAATGAACGATCACTAATTCAGGGTTTTACAATGTGTTCCATACATCTTTCATGATGTCTTCACGCAAATGTTTAGGTGTCAACTCTCAATAACTGTTTACAATCTATTAAACGAAAATGGACGTCAGTTAAGTTGTTAGCCTTCATTTAGCTTGTCTAGGATTACAAATGTAGATTTTAAGGTAACAGAGGGTTTTGAACAGCATTATGTAAATAAAAACTTTTTTAAACCGAAACGAACGGCCATAGCATGGGAAACACCCAAAAGTAGGCATCAAATAGTACGCTTTTCTATTTAATTTCACTGCTCTGTGAACATACATTGAGTGCCTAATTTTAGGATTCACCATTATAGTATTTTACATGACACATCGGATCGTTTGTTGCCTTTTACAGGACGATAGTATAAACCGGACAAGAAATAATTTACAGCATTTAATTACTTAAGTATTTCTAATTGGTTTTTGGTACAAAAAAACTGCAAAATATCAGCAAAATTTTCTATATAACACTTTAACCCACCGTTCACGATATTGTACGTCAAAATTAACGCAAACACGCATTGGATTCGTCAAAATCACAGCAAAACCACATCAAAATCTCATCACTTGCGCAACTTGAGCAAAGAATCCAGTGGCTTAATATAAAACCGGCGAAAGGACACCAAATATCCGAATTCTTATTGCAATTATTTTTCTTTCGGCTTACTATTTGCCATAGATGTCCTTTTCAGTTTGTGTGTATTTTGAGTTGCATCACCCATCATCACAATCATGTGTTCTTTATTAATAATTGTAGGCAATTTTTTTTCTTCAATTACTCGTAGCAAACCTACTGTAAATAATCCTTTCTCATTTTTGAAGCATGCTTGGTACCAGTTGCAAGAACAACATTACCTAATAATAATAATAATAACAATGAATCACGTTAACAACACTTTCTTTTTGTGTTTTCTCTTTTTGTGCTTTGTCTTTCACACATTTGACAAATAATAAAATCATGCAAACATGCAGGATCCAGTCTCAAACCTGGTCCCGAAAACACCATCTTCTCACCAGCATCATCAAATCCGACACTAAACACACATGCTTACCTTAATCACAACGGCAACGGCGTCATGGGCTCCGGCGGCTCTGTCGCATCCGGCTCCAATACGCACAACGGCGCCGTTGGCATTAATAATGGCTACAGTAATAACAATAACCATAATAATCATAATCTCGGCGGCAACGGCAATGGTGGCGTCTCAAATGGTGCTCAAAATGGTCGCCCCAATCCGGCGCTCATTGATCCGCATTACGTATTTGGAGCGCCACAAACCATACCGATGATGCCGGACATACCCATATTCCCCTTTAATTCCCCCACTCAAGCGCCTTCTTTTCAACAATTTCCTCAACCCAACCATCCAGGTAGTGCCATCAATCCGGGCTATCCGATTGGCCTACAGCCGGTGAATCCTTACAATCCACCGTTCGTATTCGGTCAACAGCCATTCTATACTGGACCCGCAGGTACAGGTGGTCCGCCAGGCGGCGTCCATTTTGGCGGCTATCAGAATCCGAATATGTTCAACAAGCCTCCGCCACAGTATCAGAATCAAAATCAGAATCCCTACAATCGGCAAACACAATCGCATCCCTCGTCAGCTGCTCACCTGAACGATGCGATTGGCAGATGGCAGAGCATGGCAATGTTGGCGTGCGCCTGCGCACTGGCTACACTGATGTCGAAGTTGGCCTTTGCCAGCAGCACGTAATATTATAAAGGCGCAAGCGTTGCTGAGTTTTATTAAATTATTTTTTCATTTACAATCTAAAGGCATTCTTTATATTTTTAATTAATTTCAATTTTCTCTATTTTTTCGAATATTTTTGAATTTTAAATTTGTGGTCACAGCTGCATATATTTTTTCTATACGATCATGTGCATATAATCTAGTTATATAAACTTATAAAGTAGCATAGATGTAAACGAAGTCAGGTGATTTGTTGAAAGAGTGTTTGACAAAAACAAAAGAAAAATGTAGAATGTGAAACTGATCATGGCTCTGTCGACTCGATTGACACTTTCAAAGTGTTGATGAATAGCTGAATATCCCACTTTTCCGCTTCTTTCACCATTATTTCAGACTGCACATTATTTACGGCGTCTCATTCAAGGGTCTCCTCTTTTATGCTGTATAAACCGAATAAACACCTGGTTCAATTCGCAATATCGAATCATCATAGCCAATCTTTAGATGGTCTGTTAGCAGATCTATTTCGAAAGTTGATTTCCACCTTCCTTGATTACCAGTTATATAGCTGTTCGTAGAACCTGTCCTACCCCACTGTATATAATCTCCTTCTATTTGCACCAGTCCTCTTTATATAGTCTGATTGCTGTGCCTATAAATTCTTATACATACTTCTACTTAACTGATTCATTTCAGATTATGTGCTATCAATTGCTGCCGAAAGCTCAAACTCCTATGCTAATTATATTGAAATGCAATCTGACGAGGACAATTTAGAGGACATGAGTAATTCTGACTTTGAATTAGTACCAGCCTTACAGAATGTTAACCCATTGACATTCAGTAGCAATCGATTCGAACAGCAAAGACGCGACAACTTTATGGTGATTGTAGAAAAGCCCTGCTCCCGCCAAGCTCCAATGCCTTATCCATCTATACCGGCCCCTTGCCAAGCCCAGCAAAATTATCCGCAAATGCGTCCACAAGGGCTGCCGCAGCAGCAAAGACCGTATTTTTCACCTCCAGGTGTTGCGCAAGCGAATCCCGTATTTGTGCAAGCTTCGGTTGCTCAATACCCTAACGGCCTATATCCTCCTAGGCAGCAACCGAATATAGTTCCACCTTTTACACCATGCTTCCCCCGTTGCACATCTTTGAATGGCTATGGTTCCTCTTACCCAGCACTGATGAATGGTCAAAACATCGCGCAAAGCTATCGCGGTCAATATCCTTTGGTGAACGGTCCTAGACCCACCTATGCCAATTATTATTTGCTGTACATAAAAATTTGATGGGATCCCGCACACAACACCACAGAACGCAAACAGTGATTTTCTTTATTTAAAGCACTAAATTTATGAAATATTTGTATATGTCTGGAAGCACTATAAATGTCCGCCTAACGTCGTGTTGTTTTCTCTTGCTTGCAGAGCCACCCTCACAACCTGCAGAGCTGCCCACAGATTTAGGCCTTCTCTCACTTGAACTATTGTCCACCGCGGAAGTGACTGATATTAGAATTTCCAGACATCGTCGTTCTCCTCAGTACTACCCCTACCAACAACCAGTGCCGTATCCAGTACGACCCGGCAATTATAGACGTCCGGGATATCCAGTTAATCCGAATGGCTATCCTCCCTACTCGTATTACATGAACAATCCACAACTCTTGTATCAGAATCCGCAACCTATGAGACAATACCGTTATCCTTTGAACTACCCCCAGGGTGGTAATACCCGTAAGCCTCAATCTAACTATTACCTATTCTACTTGAACCTCGGGCCGTAAGACAACTTTCTAAGCCTCAATTGTAGATATCAACTTTCGACTTTTCCGCTTGTCCCGTATTTATTCGTACACCTTTTGCACTTATTGTTTTTCTTCGTTCTCCGCACTACTGGGTTCGGGATTTCCCCTTTATCTAATGAATTCAATGATATCTTTAATGCAACAACTTCTTCTTTTGTCTCTTGCTTCTCATTTGCAGCTCAATCTGACACAACATCCCCCGAAATTGATCCCCTGGATCCTCTAGTATTCTACGAAGAAGTTGATATCCTTAATGTCACTGCAGTTTTCAGCCAAAGTTTGACTAATCGTTTACCACGTTCTCCGCAAATTATTTTTGTCAATCCAGGTTTTCCAGCGCCTCAACAGCAACGACCACTTACCAGACCCTTACAACAAATTAGGCCCTTACAACCAATTAGGCCCTTACAACCAGTCTATCCAATTCAAGCACCTCCGATGGCTTCCGGAATGCCACTTATATTCCCACGTCCTGGATACCTTCCGGCTAGACGCAGTGCCACTAAGATTATAATTAAGCCCATAGTTATTCTACCCGTTGGGGGAGGTTATGCGCCTGGCACAAATTTGAATTCCTACTATGGACCTTCAGGCATGTATCCCTATCCAACGCGTGGGCCTAATCTCGGTTACCCCACTTACACACAACCAACTCAAAGGCCGAACTACAATTACAACTACGACTATTATAGTAACTACGGAAACAATTACAATGACTACGGCAACAATTACAATGACTACGGCAACTACTACAACGGCGGCAACTATCCAGACTACAATTATTATGGTTGAGCTCTTTGGAGAACTTAATTGTTTTGTTTATTTTTAACACCATTGTAAATATTTGAACTGCCATTTTGAATAAAAGTGTCTGAAATTAAAGGGAAACTGGAACTAAAGTGCACTTTCGTATGGTGAACTCAGCACATAAGATCCAACTTAAAAACGAATGGGTCCTAACGCATATTTTCGGCCTTTAACTTTTCAGAAAATGAAATTCCACACTGTCAACGCATTTCCGACTACAAAGACACAGATTTGAAATTGCGTATAAAGCGGCAATTTAATCAAATGGGACCACGTCAAGGTCAAAACATGGGTCGTCAGGGGATGGGCCAAGGTCAAGGTCAAGGCCAAGGACAACGCAATGGCATGGGTCCGAATAATGGCAATAGAAATGGCATGGGCAATAGACAAGGCATGGGACAAGGACAAGGTCAAGGCAATGGGCGTCAAGGTCAGGGAATGGGAATGAATGGTCGTCCAAATATGCAGAATGGCCAACGGGGACAAATGGGACCAGGTGGCAGGCAAGGCCAGAATGGACAGCGCAACGGACAAGGAGGTCCTGGTGGCAGGCAGGGGCCCATGGGGCCAAATATGCAAAACGGACCACGCAACGGACAAAGAGGCCCTGGTGGCCGACAAGGACCAATGGGACCAAATATGCAGAATGGCCCACGCGGTCAAGGGGGCAGACAGGGTCGTGGAGGTATGGGCAATGGTGGGCAAATGGGTGGCAATGGTGGTAGTAATAGATATGGCAGTGGAAGACCTAATAACGGTCAATGGGGAAATAATGGCAATAACGGTAATAATGGTTGGAACAATAACAGAGGAAACAATAATAGGAATGGCAACAGCGGCTGGGGCAACAACGGTTGGGACAACAACAGACCCGACAACAATGGTTGGAATAACCAGGGTAATAATCGACCGTGGGGTTCATCTTCCAGTCAAGGGAATGGACCTTGGAGCAGCACTGGTGTTGGCAGTGGAGTGAGTAGTAATGGATACGGTTATGGACAAACACTATCAACTATAAATGGAAAGGCAAGTGGAAGTCAATATTACACTGTGAATGGACGTACATATGTAATGCAAACGAACCCGAGCACCGGGCAAAATATTTTACAGCCTATTAGCGTACCGAATCAAGGAATGCCAATCGGAGGATCTTATGTGGCACCGCTGCATGCAGACACACTCGTCCAGCAACCAGATGGAACTTTCAGGGACAGTGATGGTGTTATTTACTACACGATGGCACCAAATGCAACTATCACTCCAAATATTAAAGCGACCACCTACCTTACCAGCACTAAGTCGAGTTGGTGAATGGCAATGAGGTTCTTCATCAAATCCAAGTTTTGATCTGCTGCTTAATAAAACTTTCACATAAATATTTCCACGACTTTTTTCTTATCTGAGTATTGAAATGATGCATATAAAAATATTACCTGAGCCACTGTTCGGAGGGTGTTTTTTTATTGTACGAGTCAACTGGAACTGCAGCAATGGAGTAATATTTTGGGTTTTAAATGTAATGGTAAAGACTCTTCAGAATTTTGGTGTTTTGTTTCACGACTACTGCATCTGGGTCAGTTTTGTTAGATGAATTCATAACCCTGTCTTCAACGTTATCAGGAGACTAATACATGTAATGCATGTCTAAAATATTTGTAGTAATTTCGCAACGTAACTGGCACCACATCTCTCCTCCATATTTGCCCTTTAATATAGTAATTCGTTCATCCAAAACTCTGTCGAAAACAAATTCTAGTTTTATTATGATTGCTCTCACGTATTTGTCTTGGTTTCTAATGGCTGGCACCCTGACCCTAAATTCGCTCTACTACTCTTCCAACGAATGGTGACCTCTTGAGGAATCCGATGAGTTCTCTGGGATTCCTAACGTAAGTGAACAGATGGTTGGTTAACTGAGCTTATCTTTGTTTGATGAGTGCCCGACATACTCAAAGTATGAGGGAAATGTTGTTCTATCTCCTCTTAAACTCCTACTGAAGAAATCGATCGAGTAATTTCCAAGCCCTCTCAAAAAAATCACGTTTCTTTTCTTTTTGAGATAGTTTTGGCCTTAAAATTTACATTATTGATTGGTTTGGCGTTTTCTTCACTCTTATAAATAAAGTCTGCTGTAACTCTTCATTCTAAATCATGTAGGAATTCAGTTCATACAACAATATATCAATAGATTCGATACGAGCTCATGATCAGCTGAGATCATTCTTAATTTCCGTATTATTTCTGCAATCTACAGTCAATCAAAATGAGTTCTGCCAAAATGTACCTAACATTTAGGAAGCACTCCACGTATTATAGAAGCAAGCTCTAAAGCAGCATAAATGAAACATGAAAGAGTATATAAAAAAAATAGTATTTTAAAATAATTGGTTTTAAATCAGCAACGAAATATTCAACTAAAAAACAATTATAAAAATTTTACAACAAATATTACAAAACATACAAAAATAAATAAATAAAAATGCAGTTTAACAAAAAATACAGCATTGTTGTAAGTAAAGTACGAGTGCATAAAGTAAAGCGAAATAGCTGTAATAGTTAAGAAAATAAACCAATTGTATTCAAAAAGCAAAATAGACTTGGCTCTACCCATTACTGGTCCTTAAACAAATCAAAGAAAATAGAATACATATACGAGTATATATAAAATAGTTCTAAGAATGCCAAACGAGAAGCACATTTTGCAAATGTACGAGAAGCACATTTTTTTGTTCAAGTTTACAAATAAGATCCTTTCATCCGATTGCATTTTTTTTATTTAATTCATTTAAACAATTGTACAAGAAGAAAATAACTACCGAAAGTGCAACTCAACCTTGAAGTTCATAGATTAGTGCTAAAGCTAGAAACAACAACAACAACCAAAATGTAAAGATACAGTTAAGCAGAATTTCAGTGACAAGGTAAATGTTTGGGAGCATGCTTTCAAAACTCTTAAATGAATTTGACAGACTCAAAACTGCAAATATGAGGGTCGTTCCAAAAATAAACATAAAATCCCCACCACCACTCTTATCAGCTGGGGAAATGTTGATTTTTTCCTACAAGGCTTCGAAGCAAATAAGTAAATGAAAAATTATATTCTCAAGAAGATCAGTAGTATTACTCGTATATACTTGCATATGTTGTATACATAGAAACATAATGAGTGAAGGGCCTGAAGTGAACTGACGGACATCAGAACAGTATTCCGAGGCGCGAAGTTCTTGAAAATAGTAATCAGTACATTCGGAGACTGCAGCAAATATTCACTGCTAATCCTGAAACTTTGAATTTTCAGCCTTTGAGCGTGTTGGAGGAAGTTCTTAAAGAAAACCCTTCAAGCTACCATTTTGTTTTGGAATATCTACATTATTTGGAAAGGTTTCTCTATATAAATTTTTAAAAAATGGTTATGATTCTTATGAGAAAATACACGTTCCCAACCATTAATCGAAAAGTGGGAAAATCGATATTACTACACATAAAAATATAATTTTTATACTCTTGAAAACTTTTTGAATTGATGAACGATATACTTTCTTACATTTTAAATGCATTTCCTGAAAAATACAAATGTGCTGTTCTGACAGTCTCCCACAAACATAAATGATGTTTTTTCTGTACGATAGAATATTTAATTGGAATTAATCCAAACTATTCAAGGCACATATTTTGGTTTTTACTTAGAAATCATGTAATGCCACTGATCTGGGGCACAACTTCAGCCAAACGCTCGGTGATAAATTGATTGACAACATTTTATTCAATTTATGCTGTTCATATCTTATCCAGAAAAACTCCATTAAACACTGAACTACAATCTTTGAACTACCCTCATCTTCAAAATAAAAAAAAACAACGTGTTAATTATAATAATTTAGAAATTTCATTAACTAACTATCTAAAGAAGTCCTTGGCATGCCCCTAAACCTGTATCCTTTGGAAACGAATATGGTACAATCAATTTTACTTTTAATATAGCAACGTGCATAAAAGCAGCCCGCCACCATACCAAGGCCGGACTGCCATAAAAGGTGTTAGCATTGTCAAACTAAATTATTTGCAAACAATAAAAACCAATTTATTATTTTTTAAAACATTAAATTCTTAGTGCTTTTACCACCTATTTGAATAAAGTTTAAAATGGAAAAGAAATTATTTTAATTTTGTTTATTTAATTTTATCATATATCACTTAAAAATATTCATCAAGGACACATTGGAAATATGTTTCATTTTTTGTTTCTAACTCCGTCCGTTCAATTCATTTACGTATTTATTCATTTAAACAACATTTTAACAATGCTTCGACTCGAAACAAAACTAACCAACTAACAAACAGCGAAATTTCAAAAATTGTGTTCATTTTACTAACAATTTTAATACCCAATAATGCGGAAATTTTGTAAATATTTTATTAAAATGTATAACTAAACAAAGACTTATAAAATTAGTGAATGGAAAGTTGTGTAGAATTTTAAGCAACCATTATAACAGTATTTCGTGTAAATCAATGACAAAACAATTACGTGTTAGTTTAGTAGTGTGAAGGCTTTAATTACTGTAGCATATTTATTATTACGAGTAACTACTTTTATATGTAATTCAATTATAAACAAATTGCTTTAAAAGCAAATTTATATTAAGTAGTGAGGGAGTAAAATTTTATTAATTGTGGTGAGAGAGCGAAAATTGTGGTCAATAACACGATTTCTAATTCATTGCTACTCGACAATGGGGTGTGGCAATATCACAGGAGAAGTTTGAAAGTAGATATGAATACACCAAAGGAAGCAAAATGTGGTACTTTCATGAATACTTGATATAATTTTTCTGATGATTATTTGATAGGAAACTATGTACAACAAATAGTCGCAATCAAGGCTCTTCTAGGAAAAAACCACTCAGGGCCACAATTCAGAATTATTATGTTGAAAGTGAATACCTTTAAGTGTAAAGAAGTGAAAGGCAACTATCAGAAATGAGAGATTTATATATATGCTTTTATCTGGAAAATTATATGCACGAGTGCGTTTTGTTCACAGGCATCTGTTTAGTTAAACTTTTTCCTACGGCGACATTTTCTAAATAGTAATTATAATATATAGTTAATTAATTGCTAATAAATGAGGTATAGCAATTAGAGCATTAGTAGAAACTAAAGATATAGTACGCAAACTGCTTTATGATTCTGAAGATTCACGTTTTCAGCTATCATCAAATTTGGAGGAGATAACTGCAGACATTTGTTGGAATATTCAAAAGAATTTGAGAAATGCCCATAATATGTCTTTAGATCACTTCAAAAACTCCGAATATATTTTAGGTTTAGCCTTTAGACAAGATGAGAGGCGCAATGTGTCTATATGATTTCTAATGGCTACAACTTATACCAGTACTCCCTTCCATATATCAGATATATAGTTATTTGTGGTTTAACACACCAAACACCCAATATTTGCTTAGAGCCACACTCTAATAATTCACGTCCTTCCATCACATCTCAGCAATACATAAGTACCAAGTAACAAAATGTTTGTCATGTTGGTACCACTTCATTATGGATTGTATTGTGTGTTCGTTTTATAACAATCCTGATTTCTCATGAATTGTAGGAAGTTCGTAAATGTTATTTTGGAATCCTACTATTGACAATATTCGTTTGTATCTAGCCAACTGAAGACGTGAACTACCTCAAACAAAGTTTAAAGTTAATAATAAAAATCATAGAGTGCAACATTATGTGTGTTGTTGATGACAACTTTTTGCACTGGAAGTGACGAAAAATACATAAAGTTTGAGAAAAAAGTTAATAAGCGAATACTCAGCAGCATCCTGTACAAACTCTCCATGTTTTTCGCTATGAGAACATTGCTGTGTACATCCATTGTCCCTTTTTGTATCCCTTTGCTTTGTTATTATAGAAATATCTTATTTTCTCTAATTGTGACTTTCACTACCCAGGACAAATGATGGATCATGATATTGCATTTTGGCAAGTGTACCTAATCCATTTCGAAGCTTTTATAAAGTTCTTTCCTAACAATATTATTTCCTATGCTCAATATGCTCATTTGTAATGCAGTCGCTCAGTTGATTTTATTTATTGATGTACCTTATCAGAACTAGTACTCGTAGGTAGGTTTTTATACCAGGCAGTTTGAAGACAACTCTTCACTCTGGTTTGTCCAAGCCTTCATCTTCAAATTCTATAACTTATTTCTGAATATAAAAGACAGTGCGTCGGTTTTCTTCTCTAGGCCACTCAGACTTTTTTGGATTTGTATTTGAGTATGTAATACAATTTTAGTCTTCTATGTTATTGGTATTGAACTCATCCCTATCCTAAGTACTCGTATATATTGCACATCATCCAAAATTTAGTTCTTATAACCATCTTTGAGGGACTGTTTCGGTTACTCTCACCACAATTTATAGACATGAGTAGATATTTACATTAACTTTTTCCATATTTTGTTTACTTTTGTTTTAGTCATTTTAATAATTTTCTTTTATTTCTTTGTTTCTAATGCTTTTGTGTGGCTAATTTCCTGTATAAACAAACAAAACTCTCCAATTGCTGCTCTGGTGAATGAAATTTGTGCTAAACTATTTCCTAATTAATTGCCGCTCTGCTTATGCGTTTAATTACTAAATCACTACAATGCACGTTGTACGGCGGGGCAGTGAGCGGCGGCGATGGGCATCACTCATACAATCCCGTCGCACCCAGTGCTCCCGAACCCGATCACAACTCCAACTCCAACAGCCATGCTGGTGGCGGAGGCAATCATGGTGGATATGGTGGTGGTTTTTCGGCTGGCGGCCATAGTTTGTATCCCACAATCCCCAGTGGCAATAATGGACCTGCTGCTCAGCCAGGCGCAGCAGGCGGCGGTTATAATCCTTATGCCGGTGGCTACAATCCGGGTGGCTACAATCCGGGTGGCTACAACCCAGGTGGCTACACTCCGCCAGGCTATGGTTCAAATGGTGGTTATGGTGGCAATGGTGGTTATGGCGGAAATGGTGGTTATGGTGGAGGCGGTTCTAGCGGTGGCTACTCAGGAGGCGGCGGATACTCAGGAGGTGGCGGCTACTCTGGAGGCGGCGGCGGTTATGCACCTCAGGAACCCACTCAAAAGGACAAGGACAAGAAACCCGGCTTCTTCTCGAGTTTCTTTTCGAATCCAGCGGTGAGTCAGGCGGTTTCCGGTATAATTGCGGGACAAATTGCTAAATCACTGCAAGGTGGTGGCGGCGGCGGCGGTGCTGGTGCAGGCGGAGGTGCCAATGGAGGATATCAGCCCAGTGGTGGATATACACCCAGTAGCGGCGGTGGCTCTTCCGGTAGCAATTTTCTGGGTGGTCTGCTTGGCAATGTGCTCTCAGGCGGCGGTAGCAGCCCCTCTAGCAGTGGCGGGAGTGGTAGTGCCAGCAGTTTTCTTGGCAGCCTTTTGGGAGGTGGCGGTTCCAATTCAGGCGGCGGTGGTGGTGGTATCAGTGAAATTTTTGGCTCCAAGAACTTTGGTGGCCTTTTCAGCGAGAATCCTTCCTCCCGTGCTGGAGCAGCTTCCGGTACCTCGTCTGCCGCTACATCGAGTGGTCCGAAGAGTTATCCCACTCAGCCGCCCATGAACGGAAACTATTATGGTTAGTTTTTTTTTAATTTGTAAGAGAAGAGCTTATTTTGCGCATATGCACGCACCCTCTTAAAATATACTCGGAATATGCACAACTTTAGAGATTAGATTTTTAGGTGAAGATTTATAACCAACTCAAATATTTAGCTGGAGAATTTGTAAATTTTACTTATTTGTTTGTGATCGAGATGGTCAATAAAAATAACTATAAAATTTTAACTTACAATAAAAACTTAACATATACAAACAATTCACGCGACAAATTGGTGGAAACAAAAGATGAATATTTCAAAACTAATAACAAAAATTATTAAATCAAAAAGTAAATTATACAAGTATGTACACAATAATTTTACCACTGATGATACTAACGAACAAAATATACAAATACAATATTAATTTTACGACATTCCAATGTAATTATTACTCAATAAAAGTTTGTAAATACTTGATCAAGATTTGCGTTTCGATTTTTTTTTTGTTATCCATGGAATATCTCCTTAAGATGTAAGTATGGGCGTAGCAACTTTTTCAGAGAATAGAAAGTGAATACTCAACAAATTTTCTTCATTTTAAAGAACATGGAAGCGTACTAGCAAAACGTTCATTCAATGAGTTCACTAGTACACTGCAGACACACCGACCTGCAAAATTCAGTTGGAAAATACCTTTCGGAGAAAAGGAGCTAGTTGTGAAAAAGTTTCTACACGGACAACAAGCAGATTTGACTAGAAAACTCAATATAATATAATATATACATTTCTCCATAGAACTATTCGATATATTAACAATATAGCAAGAATATAGTAGATAAGATTATGATGGCCGAAGTTTGCAGTTGGAAACTAATCGGTAACTAAGTGGTCAAGTCCGAACTAAGTTACTTACGTGTGCAATGGATTTATGTGCTAATTAGCACTCGACCCGAAGAGAAAACAATTTAAAAAGAAGAGTGAGTCTGGTCGAGATTTGATATTCTCAAGAACAGCAAGGAAAAGTTGGAATTTATTTCCCTAATCGCCAACACAATATTCAAGCTTACGAGAATGGTTTCGTCCTCTATCTTGAGAAGCTTGAGTAACCAGCAAATTGGAGAATTTAAAATACTGGTAAGTCGTTACTTCTTATATTTATACAGCAATAAATATACTTACAGAAAAAACAACCAAATATATACACGGAAAACGGAACGTATTATCTAAATAAATAGTTGTAAATAGTGAAAAGAAAAGTACAAATGATCGTGTAGAATGAATTAAAGAACTATATTACTTTGATAAATTGCATAAATAAATGTGCTGAAAACTGTAAAAGTTAACTTTTTGAGTAATAAAATAATATTCAGAATTAAGAAAAATTGATCGCGGACTAAAAAAATAATATTTAGTACATAATTATTCGTCGTCATTGGATAATAAGCGCAATTATTTGTGTGCACCAACATCGCATATCAACACTAGATATATTTACATCCGATAACCTCTCCCCTTCTCCCACCTTCTCCTACTTTCTGACAGTTCCTGGGCTGTAAAAAAGAGTGTAGAAATAAGTAGAGTGTTGAATTCTGTTTTATATTGCCTTAAACACTCTAAATAAAGCACCGTATTTACACTTATATCCTATAAAAATGCAAAACGTTGTTGTTAACGACGTAGTATAAAACAAAAAAATTATTATTTTTGCCATATATAATTAAAGTCACTTTAGATTCTCCAGTTGATAATTCGAGAAGTAATCATAATAAAAAGAGAATAAATAAGCAAATTTTCGGAATAAAGTTATATGCATCAAACATTTACTTGCCTTAAGAAAATAAGATTCCTAATTCTTTTCTGACAGCCCTCACTCAAGCACTTTCAAGCAGCACCATCTACTGCCAGGGAATGGAAACTTCTAAAAGCTTAGCAATGCAGGTAAATAACATAAACATAAATTATGTTTCTGCAAATAATATGATACCGAAAGCTTTAAGCTTCTGTTAAATAAGGAACAGAATGTTACTTATGATTTGTCCTGGCAACTTTTATTTAACAGAAGAACAGATTACAGAAAGGGAACAGTTTCATTTCAACCTCTAATAAATACCTAAGGAATAGTTTTATGAAATAAAATAAATTGTGTTTTTTAGACCATCGCATTTAGTTTTTAATTGAAATTTTTTTCAACAATTTATATTTATACAAAATCTCTATCACATTTGAAGAGTAATATAGAAATACATCAGTGCTGGCTTATTTTCCGTGTCCATGTTATTGTTATTGTTGGTCTCAGGTGTTTTATTAGCACCTATCAAATTATTGTTAACTTTAAGCGCAGTGATATTTTCTCCAGTTTCGTTGGTGGTTTCATTCATTTTTCTTTATTGAGGTATCCAAAACAAACAAATAAAATAAGATACTCCATACCGTCAATACCAATTCTCTCTCTATAGCTTTATATAATTAACATATAGAACTTATTGAATACATTTTTCATACACTCTCATAGGACTTATTGTGATTGAAAACTTGGAAGTAAAGCTCCAGCAGATATTTACATATGTACATAAATGTTACATATACCACGGATAGAGTTGTTCAAGCCCGCGTATCATTAGGGTGTGTAAAGATCATAGGAGTATCGCCAGAATCAAAAATTTGCTATACTGACGTGAGCCGTATATGATAAAGATTGGAGAATGCATAATTCCACTTTCTATATAATTTCTTATAAAGAAGAATAATCGCAAACCGATTCATCTTCATATTATAAAGGCACCTACACTTTTATTATGTGTTGGGAATATATTGGGAAAAATTCTGGATATATTTCATTTGTAATGAAGATCAATATCGGAAACATGAAAATGTTCAGCAACTTCTATTATTCTTATATATTGCAGCATCTTAGATCAAGTCCCAGTATCGAAAATTTGAAATATATATGTATATATGTAACGGATTGACCGGCTGTAGATATTTTTATCTACCTTCAGTTATGTTTCCAACATTGAATTCAGTCGGATAGGGTTCATTGTCATAAGGAACGAAAAAAGTTTACGACGGCAACTAAACGGATATGAAGAATTTATAAAATGTCCATTAATTCATAATAACATATTCACCTTTGCCCGCGGGTAAATTGAAACTATTCACATATAAATTTTCCGCTCTAATAACTGCGCAGAGATTTCAGAGAAAAAACATGGTTATTCCTTCAGAACCAACAACTTTCCTCCCACTTCAAATTTCAACTTCGCTGAATGTGTGACAAACAGCGGGAAACAGGTGGCTGCATCAAAATCACACTTTCCTTCGTTATCCTTTTGCAACCCTTTTTGCCTTTTTATCCTTTATAAGCAATCATTCTAAGCCGCTTACGAGCTCGGATCTATGAATGAGTGCATCATTTCCGCTGGACAACTAATTGCTTTTACACCAAACGAAGCCACACACATCCATATACGTGGACGCACACACACACACACACACGTATACTCGCTCATATGAACAAATAAATAAACAAGCCAACATATGTAGGTGCACGGATGTGTGTGTGGGAGACTGTTTGTACACGCGAGTAAGTGGGGTCCAACCAGAAGTTCGTGGACTTTAATGCGCGCCGCGTGGCAGTCAGAAGCATGCTCAAAAGGGGACTTCATGCATGCGAGTAAAGGATTAAGTGGCATCAATGTGTGAAAATCACACAGTCTCGTGGTCAATCATTGAAAATTAACACCACCAACCGACTAACCAAGTAACCGGGATACACTGGCGAGTGAGTGTACAACTGCGGAGTATTTCCTACTCATCTGCGGACGTGTGTGTGTGTGTGTGTGTGTGTCGGTGTAGTTGAAATGTGTGACTATGCTGTTTGCAAAGTTGGCTTCGTTTTTTCATATATTAATATTGTTACGGTGGTTGTTTTGCATTGCAAATGGGAAACAAAAATTCATGCTCCAATTGTGTCGGTGGAGTGCTCTTACAACCGGGCAACATGTGTTAAATGAAGTTGCTCCTATGAGAGCAGTTTAAAATAATTTCAGCATTCCGTTTAAAGTTGTGGTATTCACACTCAATGAAAGTAATAAGATAAATTGTGGCCGCAATGGTAACTGTTGAATATGATTTTATGAAAGGAAACAAAAAATCATAGTTCGTATTTATAATTTCTCAGTATTCAATTGGGTTATAAATACACGACTTATTGCGGTAACCAAATCCATTTCCATTAATATTCTAATTACAATCTAAACATATCATAATTAGGCTTAGATGTTGTTATACCAAGAGTCAAATACTTTTAGCCAGAAGTCGTAAGGCGTAGTAGATCAAAATGCTGATTCAAACTAGGCTCACTTCTAATTCAGAGCTCTCGCTTCTAATTAGTAATATGCAAGCCAGCTAAAAATGAAGTTCTTTCATTGACTTAACAATTAATAATTTATTTATACTCGTTTGGGTACCTATTTATAAGGGATATGGTACAAATTAAAGAGCTCGCTTTTGCAGAAGAGTTGCGAATTGCATTGTTTGAACTGCGAGATTAATAGTCAACTAAATACCCATAAACCTCTTACAAAGGAGTTCATAATGTTTGTGCATTATTGCTACTCTATTTCGTTCATAACTGCCACCAAGTTTATTTTCTCAGATAACTCATTGGAAACAGCAGTAAGGTTATCCAGGAATGCAAAGCATTTCATGCCATCCTGTTAGTATTGACACAAAAAGAGTTAACAATAATATGATTCTGAAAAGCTTGTAAAAAACAATATTCAGCAAACTGTTCAAACCACCCAGTATGTAGCATCTTTACAACAATGGCTCTGCTACTTTTATGAACCTTTGTCTGAACATTTGTCTGAACATTTGTCTGTTAGAAGGACACAGCCTCCTTGTCTGTGCTCAGCAGGACCAATGCCAACACAATAACCAAACACAAAATAACATTAACAGAAATTACTAGTACTACAACTCTGGCGGCATAACAGCAGCAGCAGCGCAGCATCCTTTTCGCTGTTGCCTGAACGAAATGATGTACGAGTAGCACAAAATTCGGTTTGATGCCGCTGTGTGAAGCTTTATCCAACCATGTGCTCCAAGCGCAACTAATTTCATGAAACAGTTTAGCGCCAACATTTAAAGCAAACGGACGTGGTCGGCCGAGGATCCCTTCCAAAGAATGTTGTGGGAAGTTTGTGGGTGAGTCAGGAACGATCTCTACTAAAAATCACTTGATTTGGTTAAGCATTTTCGGTGTTAAAAAATGAAGTTTTTGAATCATTTTATTGAGTTTAGAATTGGAAAAATTAATCATTAATATTAGTGATGCAAGGAAATTAAAAATAATTTTGTGCAAATGTGTTTTAATGATAATATTCCCTGACATTCTCTTTACTACGCGGTTCAGGTACAGTCTAAAAGCTGATCATTGTTTTTCATCTAGTGGGAGTTACCATTGCATCAAGTGCTAACATGCAACTTTGTAATATATTACAAACAAGAATGTGTCAAGATTGTGTTGTTGTGTGCTAATTGCAATATAGTATCGAAGAAGTGATCTCAGTTTATATTTGTACTTGCAGAGTAAATATTTCGCTAACTTAAAAAGAGCGCTCAATAAAATTTGTGTGTGATATTCAAAATTTTTTCTAATAGCAATTTTTTTTACAATCAAGTGGGTTAAAAGTCTTTACCGCAGTTCAATAAATCAAATTTCTCGCCAAAAAAAATATTGCATACTTTTCCGGGCGCCATACACAAACACAAAAATAAAATAAAATTATGCGTGATTATCCTTCCGTGCCAAATGTGTTTCGTGTAGCGTCGTCGCATAGTGTAAATAATGAAGTCGGCAGCACTGGAAGGGGCGGTGAGAGTGCTGGCAGTGCAATTAAGGGCAATTTAAGTATGCCACCGAAGAGCACCGGCCAGCAACCACAACAACAGTCCCAGCAGTCATTTGCAAATACAGGAGCGACCGCAATGGTGTTTACAACAGGAACTAATGCTGCCACTACCAACAAATACCGAGATGAGCAGCAACAATCACAACAAGCACAACAAAAGCAGCACCAGCAGCAGCAGCAGCAAAAACAGCAGATCCACAATATCAGCTCTGGCATCATGCATAATAATCAGATGCACAAACTCACTGCAACCGCCTCAATCGAACGAAATTTTCAGAATGGCAGCAGTAGCACTGTCCACAAGCAGCAACATTCGCCATATGCAACGCTGCCGCGCACCATAACCGGTATCGCTAATGGCGGCCTACTACATCAGCACGATAAAAGCGATAACGGGAACAGTACCGGCACTTGCACCGGCAACGGCAACGGCAATGGAAAAGGTTCTGGCAATCGCTCGTCGGTGGCGGGAGTCATAAATACCATATCCGGTAGCATACCGGCCACAGGATATGCGAATAGACGAACGATCTCTGTGGCAAGCGATTTGAATGCAAGTCTGAATAATTCATGTGTGGATTTGAGTGCAGCAAATGAGTTGCAGAAGTCACAGCAACGTGAATACAGGGTGACGCGAACAGGCGCCTACAATCAGGTGCAATACTCACAAACTAATCATAATTCCCGCAGCGGTTACTTATCGATTGTGACACCTGTTGTAGCGAGGTAAGTGCACACTTCACGAAAATGTCTTGAATTTCTCAGCCGCATTTCGAACCAACAATTAAGTTTCCCACCATCAGAATCTCAGAAAATTTGTTGGTCCCCATAATTCATTGCCAACTTAACTTAAGCTTCTTTCTGGTACTTGTATCCTTTTTCTCGCGATTTGCCTTCTCACAATCTAGTTTCACACAAAGTTTTAAATCGCATTAACACCATCACTTTTGCAGCATTAAAATACAAAAACGAATCTCAGAGGAAAATTTTCCTTCACACTGATTTACCTGCTGCAAGGACATTTCGTGAGACACATTATTACAAATTGTACCCTACTAAGAGTCTCAAGCAAATCCTCACCTAGATTGTCTGAGACATTTTCGCTCTGAAATCCTGATAAATGTCACTTGAATATGTGCGTGCCACTTTGACATATCACACTAGAGCAGTCATAGCTCTTGTGCTCCAAGCAGCCCCGTCCTGACATAATTCTATTAAAGCCTTTCTGTTGATGCTACTTCATTTTGCATGTCATTTAAGTGCTGAAAATTGTTTGCAAAGTTCTTGCTCTCTTGAAAACTACACGGAACGATTTGGAATACTGAATATCGCACGTTGACTCCGTCACTTCTCCGTTGTCAGTCAATGGAATTTATGCAATTGGCCTTAAACTGAGTTATCTTCATATTCAAAGAGAAATTATTAGACACAATGAATATGCAATGAAACACTTTCAAATAGTAAATACGCCATACCTGGTTTTAAACACATATCCTTAGAAATTAACAACACTGGCAAATGCCATTGAGCCTCACACGTGAGTAAAATATATAAAATTACTATAGTAGAAAATGTTCGTAGTGATCCTTTTAATCTATAAGAAACTTAGAAAGAGGGAGACTTCGCAGGATCATATATGAAAAGCTAGCGGCATATAATTACAGGAAGTGGCCAGCAGTATCCTTCCATGCCGAAACACAAACCCAGTATATCAAAATTAAAGATTGACTGGTACACGGCTGCTTGCACAATCACTGCTGCCACTGGCTCTGACTTTTGTAATAATTGCGCTCAGCAGGATTTTATTCATCCATTTTTAAAGCCAAATTCTTTACGATAAGTAGTGATAGAACTCTCTGTTGAACACCAGCTGCAGGAGAGTCATAATTTTCTGGAATAGTCAAATACTCGTTGCATTAGCAATCTATTAACTCTCCAATTAAATGCACAGGCAAAAAGTGAATAAATCACAATTCACTGGATACCAACCCAGGCCAGCATTAAGGACCAAAAAAATTGACATCCTAAATCAAATTTCAATGCCCTGCAGAGGCTCTGAAATAAACTCTCTCTTATAAAATACACCCAAAAAATGATTACCAAATAATGCCCTAAGTAGAGCATAGATACGTATTAAAGAAACCTCCAAACCTCTATTTAACCTATCTTTGGATTTCTAATAGCTTTCCATTCTTATTTGAAAGAAAGCCTGCCTCTGGTCCGCACTAAGAAGAAGACATTTCAGAACGAAATTGGTTCCTTTCATAAGTTGCTTAATACGGAGGAGAATTTTCCGTTTCTGAATGCCAGTGTAAAAAAAACGTATTCTAGTTTCCCTTGGATCAGATGCTGCACAATTTCTGTTAGGTTTAAGTTCATAAGGATTATCAGAGACCTCGATGGCTTCAGCAACATAAATTTAAGCTATTTTCCCTAATGAAGTGCTATTCTATAAAAATATCTGGCCGAGTTGTAAATAACAATCGTGGCACACTCTGTGGAACTTTTTATGCACTGCATTGACATTAAATCTCCCGTCGCTCCTCTCGCGTTGACACTTTGACCAACCAACCCCACACTTTATAAATAAAAAAAAGATATAAATTCACCACGTTTTTTTAAATGGATTACTCGTAATTCCTATTTTCGGCTGTAGCGAAAGTTATTCGTGGTCGTTAGACCGTCTGGCACACGTTTTGCACCGCTTCTTCTGTGTCCCTTTTAATATCTGGTGTTTTTTTTGTTTAGAGTGACTTCAGCCAAATTTCAGTTTCATTTAGTGAGTTCACTTTTTCTGTTCTTACAACACAAGAGACCATTTTTTAATCCGTTTGTTATTGCTTTTGCAGTATTTCCGTTGCAATAGTCATTGCTGCTCTGGCTGGCCCTCAGTGGCTCTTTACGGAGGAGAAACTACCGAATGTCAATTACAATGGCACCGCCAATTTTAACGCCATGGACGATGGCGCCTACATCACCAAGTACACCAAATCTAGTTTGTGGATTTTGTGTACGACTTTACAGGGTGAGTAAATACGCAAGTACTTATGTCTGAATATTCAATGTAAACGAGTAAATCAACAAATTTTCTAATTATGCGTATAAGCGGTTGACAGTGTTTGCTTCCACTGCTGTTATACTCGTATATAGAATAGACATTTTTTATAAACATAATTGACTAATTAGATAAATTCGACAAATTACTGTCAGTCTCTTGACTAAAAAGATTCAGTAAACTAATAAAAAAATATTTAAAAATAAAATATTTTACTATTCAATTTGTTTGCAGCACGTAATCCTTTCTATGCGCATATATTTTTGTCCCTCCATCCATACAATTTAGATTGCTTTTGCAAAGCTATCACAAATTTCAGCTAAAAACGTTCCACGCATCCAAAAAGAATTTCCATATCCTAACGTTAATTTCGGTTTCAATAGTTTTTTATTCAAAACTTAAATGGGGCGAATCTAAACCACCGCTTACAAAGCCTACCACAGCACAATCCGAGCCAGTGCGCTCAAAGAGGCAACCATGGTAGCTGTTTGCAATTAGTCGCTATTTCGTCAGCATGGCATGAATTATTGATAACGTTGCGCCAAATCGTGTAAACTAGCAAATACGAAATTTAAATTAAAATTTAATATTTGAAAAGCATCCGGAAGGAATACCAATTCATCTAAGTACTTGCACCGAGGTTTGTATGGAACCTGGCATCAATTATGCTTATTGGACTATGAAAGGTAACTAGGGCACTTTTCGACATTTGATTCTCAATCGCTTCCAAATTTTAACTTCAGACCACTTGACCATCTAGACACATATTAAGTCCATAGTTATATTCATAAGCGTTGCTTAATGGTAATTACAGCTGTCTGGAGACAAGTAGCTTTCACACTGCTCTGATATGACTTCAGAGCCGTACTAATTTGCTTCTTGTATAAAAGCATCGTCAAAAAGGTTCATACTATAATACTGTTTCAGTTCATTAGCGTCCACCTTCCAATTCTTTATACGGACCAAATTTCATTTCAATATGTGATAAAATATAAGTTAACTAATAATTCAATAAATATATAAAAATAGACCCACAAGAAAAGAAAATAAATATTTTGTGTATATTGAGATTGAAAATTTATTTAGTTCTTACATATTTTTAAATTTAAAGATTGAAATATAAAATATCACTTTTCATATCCTTTTTTGAAGAGTGCTTATAAGAAGAGATTGGTTTAATGCACATACAACTATGTTAACATATGCATGCATATTTAACTGGCAGACAATTTTCTGAGTATACTTGAAAAATGAGCCATTTGAAATTCAGACTTATGATATATGACAAAATTATTTCGATTTAAACCTCGTCTAAGCTTAAGAAGCATGCATGCAACTGTTGCTTCATGCTTTCACTATGATTCAGACTCGTTGCAGCGAGATGTGCAAGATTGCGTTTTCCATTTCTTTCCTAGTCATTCTGGAATTAGGCAACCAATCAGATGAGACATTTATTTTTAAATAATCGTATGAGTTATGGAAAGATACTCAATCGCACAATGCGTATGGATTATTCGAATTTATCATCAGAATTATAATTCTATTAGACAAAAGTTTCATATTTTACATGAAGTGTTCGTTCTACAAAAGCCACTATCTGGCGTATTATTAGAAACTTCTAAAACATCGGCTCCGAAGTGAGTAAACGTAACGTATAAAATGTATGTTCTTCGCAGTAATACTCGGGCTAACGAAGGACCCAAATCTATCAATTCTCCAACGTTCGCATTTGCAAGTATTTACACTGGAAGTTTGGCGGAGAACCCTTGGGCCTTCACCCGTATTCTCTTAACTCAATAGTTTCAGGAAGTCAGTGTTATATGCCACAAAGTACGCCCATGAAAAGGTATATTGGGCGAAAACTTCAGGGAAGCCGTAATTTTGCGATGTTAGCTGATCAATTGTAATTTGATGTTTTTTGACTTCTCACGGTACAACTACGTTAAATTGCCAAAAACATCTAAGGACCTGAAGCTGAATTTCATAAGAGCAATGCAAAAAATTCATCGAAAATTGAACTTCGCATGTGCTTACTGACAAACGAAACCCTTTTGCCCACGTGAAACTCAGTGACATAAAAATCATTTCAAGATCTACTGTACTTAGATTATTATGACGATTTGACATCACCAAACGGACCAAATGCTATGGGATTACGGAAGAAACGCCAGTACTAAACCTATAGGGCATAGTAGATCGGACAATTGTGATCACATGGATCATTGATGACAAATGTAGTATGACACAAAAGATCTTTTAGGTCGCAGTGTCGGCCATTGGACAAACTACTAAAGCTAAATTATTATTAATTATTATTATTACTGTACTTAGAACCCAAATATTATTTTCGGTTGCTATTTGGGGATATCTATAAATCTGACTATTTTTCATACTTAGTATAAATTTTTAATTATATAGTTAAAACCGAAAATAAATCAAATCATGTAACTTTTGGTGTATGTTTCCGCATGAAACCGCTTTTTAGGACATCCAATTACTTACTAAAATACCGTACGGAATATAATTGACCCATCGGAGTGGTTTATTCCCCATTTCAACAAAAATATTCAAAAACTTGGTTTCTTTAGGGAACCTTTCCATAGAAGCTCGAACTGGAACAAAAACTTCTTCCTTTTCCTATCAGAATTGTAAAAAATGTCCGAAATATTTCGCTTTCAGAATTATACATCCTTGTGTTGGTTATTTAAACATCCTGACCAAATTTAACGGTGTTTAATGAAGTTCTCCATTAAATGTTTCGTCGTATTATGTTTTATGAACCTACCAAACGAGGTATTTATACAAAATGAAGCAGTTAAAGCCAGAATTGAGTTCCGAACGTTTGTGGTATATTAGTTCTATTTGATAATCTTCTTAAATTAAGGGTAGTTTTTGCAATGCTGTTGCTATGTTTCATTTCTAGTAGAACAACACAAATCCTACAAATTGGAGGTTAATTTAATGTAAATGAACACACAACTTTTGAGAAACCGCAAATAATTTGTGTGTAAGAAATTTTCCATGCAAACGCCTCTTGAGGGAAACTTTAATGAGACGACCCAACACACAAGAATCAACTGAGAGGCAACAGCAAGTGTTGCAGTTGTTGCATGCAACGTCCTGACCCATAAACAAAAGTTGCTCATGCATTCCTCACTCACTAAAGTGGTGCCGCTGGGCCATGCTGCATTTTAATCATGCTTTCAGTTGGTGGTTTTTTGTATAAGTACTCGTATAAAAACACGATATTTCCAGGCTGTGCTGGCCACAAATTCCATAAAAATAAATTGTGCCCACATGCAGCGCGAAATGAGGAAGCAGCTTGAATTGGAAACGATATTTGCTGGCATCGTTTAATTAAAGTCATGTAATTACCAAAGAAAGCAGCCACATTTATGGTCTCGTTCGAACTCTGTATGGACACTCTACTAAAAGGGAAAATCTCGTCTCAACAAATGCGCACATGACCACAATCTTTGCACTCCTGTTACTGCTCCTAATTTTCTATCTTGCCCTGCAGAATGCATATGATTTTTTGCAAGCATCTCTTCCAGAGGCAACTGTGGTACTGCCACAGTATCCAAACCACATTAAGAATCTATTTTGATTGGATATGATGTCAGTTGGTTGTGTCACTTTGAAGTGGTCTTGTCGCTGTTACATTATCTTAGAAGTTTTTATTATGAAACACCAATTCCAGTCAACTTAAGACGACTCAATGAAGCTAAAAATAATGATTGCTTTTAAGCAATCACTTTCGTCTGTAAATTTTCCTACTTTTATATGCAAATATTGCTCCCGTTGAGCACAAGAATAATATCCTTTAAAAAGCATAAATGGAAGAAAATTGTCTGAAGAGCAAAAACTGCATCTTTACTGCACGCATCACATCACATTACCACCCAAACACGCTGCAGCTCTCTCATACACCCCACTAAGTCCCGGTGTGCTGGATGCACCAAAGCGAAAACATACATACATACATGTCTTACTGGGTGTTGCAGATAGGGCTGCAGTTTACCTACTTGATAAATATGTGCTCTGACATGTAGACTCATACATCAAGAGCAGCATCAAGAATGTCAACGTCAGAAGTGATAACATTCTCTGATTCGTACTGGCTCAAGTCAGCTCTCCTTCTTCCTCTCAAGCAACGACATTGGGCTGTTCAAGTTATGTGTGTTCACTTTGGTCTTTCCTTCCGTGCAAATTACCCTAATATTTCACACACGTTAGGCATGTGGATATACTACATATGAAAAACATTGAAATAAATGTTTTTGTATGCAAAAATATCCTTCGAGCCGGATTTGAACCAGCGACCTATGGATTCCTGCCTTATTAGACATGCACACACACAACTACAGTCCACCGCTCTACCAACTGAGCTATCGAAGGTGGGTGAGTAAGTCAAAGAGAAGACAGGACAGTAATGGAAGGTATTGCACCAATACAATTCGTTGCACTTAATGATTTAAAGATTGCGAGAGAGCAATCAAAAATACTCCTGCAAAAGACTTCAAACAAATAAACTGGTCACTCAGAAAGAATTCTGACTTTTTTCAATAAAAAATCAAATATGAATGATGGATAGAAATAATTTTGAATGAGATCAATATATTCATTATGTCAAATGATTGCATGCTTTTGGAGCGTTGCAAATCTCGTCCATATTTATTTGGCTCACTTTTCATTTGGCACTATTTCACACAGCCAGCTGCGCACCTTTGGCGAGACAAATAAGTTCTTAAAATAGTTGTAGAATCTGTATAAAGTTTATTTTGATAGCATCAGTTCAGAGATTGGAAAAGGTGAACGTTATCAGCATATTTTGCAGGAGCATGAGATAAGGTAGAGCATAAAATATAGAATACATTGGAGCATATTGCTATAAGCCAAGCTTGAAATCGATTTAAAATGCCTTGTAGTTTATGAACTTTAAGGCCTTCGATAGCTCAGTTGGTAGAGCGGTGGACTGTAGTTGCAATTGATAGAGTAGAAATCCATAGGTCGCTGGTTCAACTCCGGCTCGAAGGATAATATTTTGCCCACGACATAACACTACAAAATTCTCTTGATGAAATTTAACAATTCCTTCTAACATCGCTAAGAGTGAAGTGGTAAATAAAAAGAATACATATTTAAGTAATGGAGTCTGCCAAAAAACCATTTTGATAAAACCAGATATTGGAAGCGAAAACAACAGATTTTCATAAGATTTTTATTTTTATTTATTTTTAAATATGTCTTTCTCGTATCGTTGTCTTTGCTGAACTGGACTATTAAATGCATCCTCTCGAAACGACTTGTGACATTGCAACATAAACTTTTGTCATTTGTTCAACAATGCAATTACAAAAACAACCAATATGTGAACAACAATTGGTATAAAACCAATACTAAAAACAACAAAATCAACAACCACATGCGCTGAAGGAGTCGAGACATACAATTGCATTATAATCGACTATTTCCCAAAGGAGGGATACCAAGCTGATCCGCTTGACTCAACGCCTGCCATACCATGTAAGTGCATTTAATTTCAGACAGTTGCATGTTCTCCCTTTGTGTATGTCCTACTTTGGTTTTTGTTGCGTTTCATTGCTGACGAGATGAAAGGAGTAATTGTAAATATTTGGCGATATATAATGACACAAACTCATACACACATACACGCGCTTATAAATAGAAAAATATAATATTGGTAAGGGAAACACGCATTGCAGGACATATTTCGATTTGTTAAATACTCTTTTTCTTCGTTTTTCAATTTAATCCTTTTTGGATTGTAATCGTTTGCATCTTATTTTCTGCTTTGACGTGTCATCTGCTCATTAACTTAACTACTCGCTGACATATTAACACAGCGCGCTAGCAGCGACAAACAAATTCAATACTCTTTGTGTTCAACAAACTCAATTGGGGGTCAACTTTGTGCATTCAACCATACTCACGTGCACAACGACCGACGATACACACACACTTGCGACAGTGCTGCTTGAGCTGGTATCGATGATGGTAACTGCAGTCTGTCGAGTAGCCCCCCAGGTGTTGTGCTAAATTTTGGGTAACTGTTGTAAAGGACATGAAAGGATATCCCCCGTGCCGTGTTGCCACCTTGTATGTTGCTCATCCAGCATATGAAAATGTTGCTGGGTCTGCACCCAGGAGGCACGAGTGGAGAGATCCATGTTCCTCGATGCACACAACGCTTCCGGTAGAACAAAGCGAAATAACTGGGGCATAATTAAAGTGTGCACAAAGTACGAGTAAGATGGACGCTGTTGCAGTGAACGCTGTTACTCAATACTCTAAAGTTGAGGCGATTGGAAATTTTCTGGTAATAATCATCAAACGGCATTTCGGAAATGCTACACCCATAAATTTTAATAGATGAATAGAGCCACATTGATTAAGTTTAGTTGCCACTTTAAATCGATACTAGTCCCTTCCACGCGTATTAGAGAGCTCCCTCCAATTAAACCAGGCAAAACTGTACAATTTAAAACTGAAAAGAATAGTATTATTTTTCTGGTTCACTAACGCTGCTGAAGTGCAAAAGCCACCCTCTAGTTGAACATTTGATTACTTTCGCTCTTTCCGCTGCACTGCGTAAAGCCAACAGGCAACTCCGCATCTAAGCGGACAAAGCGTGTCCATGTTGCGAATTGCTGTACACTGATGAGCTCCGAGATAATATTTACAAAGCACAGCGCTTCATCTCTGACTGTGTAACAACATGCAACGAAGCGAAAGGACGACACAGTGCACTGCAGCAGTTGGCAGATTTCACTGAATCACTTGGAAACAAAACGAAAATCAATCGAAGAGCAAGAGCGGATTTTCGTTTCTATGAACTTATGCAGACAATGCAGATAACTCCGACGGTCGTTCAGTGTTCCTGGCCTATCAATAGCGGCTCTGTTTATCAATTTCACATTAATTTTATTTGGCCATATATTCTGCGTTAACTTCAATTAATTTAATGCAGTGGAGATTCACGGTTCAGAAAACTTGGAAAATATGCCTTTACTTCTTTGATGAGGAATTTCAGCGCTCAGTTGAATAAAGAGTCCTGAATCAGCAAGATTCGAATAATATTTAAAAAAAATCCATGGCAAGTTTTTTCTGCCAATGGAACTCTATTTAGGTGAACATCTGCATTACTTAGGTTTCAAACACGAAGTGTAGTGATGGAATCAAGTTTCATCCAGAATTATAATTAGAGGAAAAGGTGGTTTAGTACTTTTTAGATGGTACTAATAATTTTAGAATTAATTCATCCTTGCAGCTTTTAGGTAGGTTCTCAAGGTTTCTGCCGAGACAAGTATCTCCTTATAATTTGATGTGCTCGTGCCATTGGGACTAAATCCTATCACTTTATATCGTCTGTTCACACAATCAAGGCTGGTAAATATTTAATCGTCCGTCATATAAGAGGCGTTTGCAGATTTGGGACTTATTTCCAAAAAAACAAGTATTTTAGTTAACTTTTGAAATCGGTGTTTAAATATTGAAAAGTCAAAGTGGAACCCCATCTGGCCACAATAATTTGAAATTACACAATTGGTAACGGCTTCTGAAATAGAGACCTGACGTATGAAGTTTATCGAAAGAGACTTCTAAGACCTCAGGAGGTCAGAAATTGAAGCATTTATTCTGGTAATTTATTTTATTTAGTTATTATTCCTTACACCATCTCTGACAGAAGTTGGGAGAATGAGTACTAGCTACTAAGGCTTTTGGTTCTAAGGGAAAGCCATTTCGAGGCCATACCCTGGGTAGGATTGCAGCCCACGATCCCACGATTGCAATGCTAGCAGCTTACCACAGTGGCACCATCAAACGCAAAGTTTTCGTAACATCGATCGATTAATATTAAAAACTTTCTTGCATTGGTGCAGCTGAACTAATTGCACTGTGCGCAAGGGTATGGACGCTTCATCAGTGACCACAAAGTGCACTTCTAATAAATAGAATTTCGAGAGAGGAAATGCTTTTTTGATGCTAATCGAGCACTGACGGACTCCGGTTGTGGCGACGTATGCTGTACCGCAGCACGTGGCTAAAGTGAGTGCTTCCGCCACCACACACAAGAGCAACAAACTAAAACGAATAAAGGAACAGCCATCAATGCAAAAGGTAATGCAGCGGAAGTGGCTGCTAATGCTGCAATTGTTGCTGTTGCTGCTGCTGTTGTCGTTGCGTTGCTGCACTTGGCAAAGGTTGCACCACTAACAAACTGAAACGTGGCAAAACAAAACAATCTCTCGAACAATAGCAGTGCGCAATCCAGAATACGGATGGGAAACGGATGCTGTAGCGGATATTGTGGTGCAGCAAGGGAATTCGCTTTGTTCGCAGGAGAGCATATGCTGATTTGTAGGATTCAAGTGTGCGTCTGCTTGTTGAACACCTTCTGGCTGAGCTGTAAGGAAATACATTTGTCATGGTGGTGCTTGGTCGTAAGGTTGAGACTAAAGTAAATTTTAGTATGTCTTTAGTAAGTCTTAGAATGCCTTTAGTATACATATTACTCTTTGTAATTAATATCAATTATACTCATCGTAATTAATTCAAATAAGGAAATGATAAGTATCCGATATAACAGATAGAAAGACTTCATTGTATCCTTACATAAATAAACAAATTCGTATTTAGCTTTAATAAGACTGCAGCCTAATCACTGAAGTGCGGTTTACATGCATACAATTATTTTCAATACTCTTTGTGAGGGTCTGTGGGAATACAATGGAAATGTATAAATGTGTCCTACCATTGTTAAATTGTCTTTTGTTAAATTGAACTTTATGTAATTTTTGCAAATGAATTCAATTCAAGAGAAGAAATAACATTTCACATAAATTGGGTTCAGAGAAGAAAGAAAGAAATTGAAAACAATATATTCAATTGTGTGTACATTCACATAAACATGCATATAAGAAGTATATAACGGGTCCGCCATCTAACTTTTTTTTTCAACTAGTGCTTATTTCGTGAATGGTAACAATTAGCTCATATCTGATTTGACAGATAATTAGTTTTATCCTTCCGCTGAACGAATACGGTTGTGTATACGCTTGAACAACGCTGGGAAATATTGCGACATTACTTTGAAAATCATGGTAATGTTGCAGAATGTGTGCGAAAATTGCGTACGGATTGAGATGAAGCTCATTTTGATCTTGGCGGGTATGTAAACAAGCAAAATTGTCGCATTTGGGGCACAGAAAACCCGCACGCATACATTGGAAAGCCGATGTACCCAAAACAAGTTACTGTTTGGTGCGGATTTTGGTCCAGAGGCATAATTGGGCCATTTTTCTTCGAAAATGAGCAAGGAGCCGTTACAGTCAATGGCGATCGTTATCGGGCCATGTTGAACGAATTTTTGTTCACAAAAATTGAAGAGGAGGATATTGGCAACATTTGGTTTCAACAGGACGGCGCTACGTGTCACACAGCCGAAGCTACACTCGATGTTTTGCGCCCTGTTTTTGAAGATCGCATTATCAGCCGCAGAGCTGATGTCGTTTGGCCACCTCGGAGCTGCGATTTGACACCATTGGACTATTATTTGTGGGGTGCCCTCAAAGATAAGTGTTACGCCGACAAGCCAGAGACAATTGACGCTTTAAAGGACAATATTCGTGAAGCCATTGGTGAAATACAGCTGCACACAATCGATAATGTGCTTAAAAATTGGACCGATCGTGTAGGCTACTGCATGGCCAGCCGAGGCAGCCATTTGAATGAAATTATTTTCCATTATTAACCGGAAGGATTGTACTTTCAAATAAAAAAAGAAATTTGAGAAAATATCCAGTAGTTTTTTTTTTTATAGAATTTTCAAAAAAAAAAAGTTATTTGGCGGACCCGTTATTTAAATCTAATAATGGATTTCTGAGTCAAGTAAACTAAGGACCAATTAAGTTTTAAATATACACAAAATAAGTAAAATTACTTTCAAAATTTATGAAACATTATTTGTGTATGGTAAATATTTTCCAGTGCAAAAAAGTGGGTAGGTTAAGTTTATATAAAAAAGGGAGTTCAGTAGAGTTCAGCTTTTCGTTCACCTGACTAACTATTATCTTCAATCAAATAAACCGACCAAGAGAGAGCATCTTGTTAATTTTTAAACCTAACACGAGGCAATTTGTAAACCGCCTCTGTACGCCTGCGACTTCTGGCCAATATATTAAATAAAACTTCGTCACCATGTTATCGTATATATCCAAAAGAGATGGTTCTGGTTTATAATCCTAACTTACCGTTCAAACCTATTCAATTCAATTGTAATATATTTAGTGAAGTGAGCCAGTTTGGGAATATATGCATATACGAGTATATATGGGGCTTATAGCACATTTATATCGAATTCTAATAGTAAGAGGAAAAACATCTTAGAAATATCTTACAAATAAATTGAGGGGCAGATTATTTCTGTTTTCCTCAATGGTTTATTGTAGACTTTGGGTTGATTCGCTACTCCTAGATACTACAATCCTAGACCCAGGAAAAGTGTATTTTTTCATTAAATATTCGCCAAATATATTCGCACTTCTAATATTTCAGTAGCAGAGAAACATTTAGTTGAAATTTTTATTTTACAGCCTATTATTTCTCCATATATCTTTGTGCACTTAGCGGTGTATTAATTGCCTGATATACCCTTTTAGATACCGTCACCAAATCGTGTCCCTTCTTCCTCGCTGCGGGCATTTTTCTTCTAATCAGTTTCATCGTGTTTCTCATACCGACATGTTCGCATCAGAATAATTTGTATTACTTCAGTGCGGGAATTATGTTTATCGTCTCAGGTAAGACCAAAATGCCAACATATAATGCACAGAGATTTGCCTGATGATTTAGAGCTCCAGAAGAACAGATTCTTCGGGTGCATTTGTCTTAAAAATGCTCATTCTTATCTTCCAACAGGTTTGCTTATGTTCATCGGGCTCATAACGTATATTTCCATACTAAAGGCGGAAATTGGATCAAAACTGAGACCAAAATCCACGCTACAACCAGCAATGTTCAGGGTCTCATATGGCCACAGTTTCTTTTTGTTTGTATGCGGCTTCGTGGTGACTGAATTCGTGGGACTTCTGAACATATTTCTGTATATAAGTCTGCAGGAGGTGGGCTACTATAGCGTAAGTATACAAGACAATGGAAATCAAATCATTCAAATTGTTTCAAACTAATTAAAAGAACAGTTATGCCAATATACCAGTAACAAGTTATTTAGGTAGCTAGTAGCAAGGCCACGGGGTAAAGGGAGTTTACCCCCTTCTCTTTGCTCTATAGAAGATGTGCTAGATTCGGTTTTAAAATTCCGGAATTTTTAGTCCCTTTTTTATTTACTTCTTCCCAGCGCGTCACGCGAGAAAATTTCACTACAGTTCCAAAAGTTTTGCGTATGCAAATTGTGAACATAATTTCCTGGCGTTACTGCATAGGGAATTGTTAATATTGCTTGGAAATTACAGCAGTTGGTGTGGTTGCAAATTTCGTTGGCGCTTTCAGAAATGGCAACTTTGATTTAGCTTGTTTCGCACACATGTGCTGTAACAGTTGTTAACTGTCATAAAAATCTCGCAAGTTTAATCGGGCATAAAGGGAATTTGGTTGAGGTACCAGCAACCTCAGACGTGGCTCAAGGGCGCATCGCCCTTCACATCCAGAAATTTAATTGCAATTTAGTTCGTTTTCGTTTGCTGGTTTTGTTGTTAGAAACTTTATGGAAAACATTTTCTCGTCAGCGCCTACCTTGCTTCACCATCTCCAACATACACGAACGTATCAGGGAGGGACGAAATCCCCGCAGCGAAACCTACAAAAGCTATAAACATGCACTGGCTGTGGAACCGTTGCAGCGCACGCGTCCCCAAAACAAACACCACCAGGTCTACAATGTGCAGTTGCCTCAGCCGACGGAATTGGAATGCAAGGGAAAAGCACAGCAACGGCCGCCACAGCTCAATTCCTGTCTTAAGCATCCCAATACGGCAAGGCGGAGTTTGCTTGCCAGTAACGACTTGGAAAGCGGCAGGTAAGTGCATAAATTCAATAGGTTGAGCAATTTGCTCCACATTACCAATTATGTCAGATTCTATTTCGAGCAGCCGCCACCTGCCAAGTGCAGTCTGCACTCGAAGAACCTCGCCAAATCCTTGAATGAACTGTACACCGAACCAGCGCCAACAACATACCCACCGCCACCGCCTTCAGCCATCAGAGTGGGAAAAATTCAAACACTGCCGCGCTTGCAGCAACAGACGTCATTGTTCGCCGATTTGCCACAAGAGTTTCCGCTGACGCGCAGTGTATCCACGACCACGGACATATTTGCGAATGGCCCTGTGAAGGGCACAACGCCACACATGGAGCGAAAAACCCGCCGTAACATGGCCACCAACACGCGCCCTACTGACACTGAAGTGATTCAAAGCTCTCGGAGGGCAGAGGGTAGCAGACTGCATGCCGACGAAGCGGCCGACTTATACGACGAAGAACCGCAGAGACTATGCGGATTCAAATGCAGCATACGCAAGACGAAAGACGAGCTGTTCCAGGAGTTCTGCAAGCGCGCCGGGATGCGGCCAAAGCCGAAGAACATTTACTACATTCCCAGTGAGGAGGAAGAACTACGCGCACGCGGGGAAGTGACTGAGGAGAGGGGTTTAGCTGCCGCAGTGCCAGACAATGCGGTGTGCTATAAGCAGCCACACGAGGATGAGGAGCACATTTATGTCATTCAAGGCGAGTAATGAGGCGTATTGCTTAGTTTCATATTCTTCAAGTAAATTTATGTCATGTTCACACCGAGCTTCTAGCAAAGGCAGCAACAGGGTTGCCATATCAATATTTTTTACATGTTTTCTATTCTTCTTTGCGTGCTAATCTTGAACAGGAAGAACGAGGAACTTCAAACAGAAGAAAATTTTGTTTATAGATTATTCCGTTGCCATTATCATTCAAATACACTTATAATCATAATATTAATCCTAGTTCCGTGTGAACATGGTATAAGGTTCATAGTACATCATATTCAACGCACTTCAATGTTGCTTTTATTTTCTTATATTTTAGATAATTCCCATTTATTGACCAATCCTGTTCGAAGTCAGAGACGCGCCTCCATGTACGCGGAGCCCATGCATCTACGGAAACTCGATTCCAATCTGTCATTGCACACGTTACATCCGCAAGATAAAGTATACCAACGTAGCCTCTTCGACCTGGATTCCTCCGTGGACATGTGGCCAATATACCCCGAATCCAGTCATGGCAAAAGTTCGTATGGTGGCTCACAAAACCGCCTTCTCTACGACTACAACTCGCAATTGAATCAAAGTCGCACGCTGCCGCGCTCCTTCCTACAACGTACTGCCAACTCCCAAGATAGCTTGGGTTCGGTTTCCTTTCATGGCAGCGCCACGGCCCTGCAGAACGGCTATTCCGGGCATAATCGCTTAAACACTCTCATGTTACAGCAACAACAACAACAACAGCAGCAGCAGCAGCAGCAACAACAACAACAACAACGTCTGCTTGCATTATCTCGCGACGCGGCTCTTTATCACTCAGGATTAACACTGAACAAATCCGCCGAAGATCTGGCTGCGAATTATCCTCCACCCGCCGGCACTATGACATATGCCCAGGCAGCAGCCACTGCCAAGCACCGAAACAGCCTACTACAGCAGCCCACCGTGCAGTGGCCCGCTGCCATACCCTCATCACCGTCCACTTTTCCCGCCAATTTCAAAATTTATGGACCCAATCCCAACAGTCTGTCCCCACAGGTACCGCACAGTATCTTAACGCGCAACGTGAGTGGTGGCGCACCCACAGGTCCGCCGAAATTCCAACGCGGCTACGCATTCGACGAACAGCGACGCTCGAGTGCCTTCATGGCGGAGGCCTTCGATTTGGATGAAATGGAGCGAGAACGTAGGCGCTCACATGCCAGTCTGTTTAGTGGCATCTCCTCGATGGGCGTGGGCAGCACACCCAACAGCAGCACAGAACACTACGATATGGTCAACGGCACAGCCGTCTAAAGAAACACTGAGAAACCAGAAAATAGTCAAATGTAACAGATGAGAAATTAGATTACATTTGGTGCAAGTGAACGTTGTGGGACTCGTTTCATACTCGCGCCACTAATAATTCCATTAATAGCCAATAGAAGAGATGATGAGGTGATATAGAAGAATTTAAATATAAGATAGGAGCAGAGATAAGGAAAAATATTGCGTTATAGATGAACATAAGAAAGTGATATAATCTCTGTCCATGTCATCGACAAGGCAACACTTCCTTTGGGGAAAGGGAGATCGCTCTAATAAAATTATTAGTTAATATAAATCCTCCCAGTTTCAGGACAAAATTAGTTTTGATATTATTGTTAAAATCTGTCTTTATCTGAGCCAATATTTCGATTCCCTCCGGAAACCATCTTCAGGACAATCCCTTGCCATGTTCTTAGTTTATTACAGGCAGATTTTGATCAAATGAAAAAGCTATTGAAATTGTTATTATATTATATCACTTGGCATAGTTCCACCATGGCAGCTGTTTTGATGACTTTTAGATAAAAGGAGTGCATTCTTATGTAGAAGTGGGTTGTACCGAAAGAAGACTACCACTGCCATAAAAGCGAATACGATTAGATAAGTTTCAATTAAATCAAAAAATTAGAACTGAATTATAAGTGTTAGTCATACAGCAATATATTTAAGGACATGCATACACGACATGGAAAAAATGCAAAAGACAGGAAATTCACTGAATATTTTCAGTATAAAAACAATATTTTTTGTTCAATTCAACATTGTTCTAGTTCATAGATAGAATTAAATTGGCTTGCATACAATTTTAGACTACGTCCTTGTTACGGCTTCAGAACGAGTAGTTGCACAAAGAAGCATTACCATAAATCCTCCATCCATTGGCATGGATACACTCATTTATAATTCCCGATGCTTTTTGCATTTTGCATAGTTTTTGCTCGAAATCCATCATGAAAACATACCAGTGTTCGCTGGTCTCTGCGCTGGGGAACATGGTAAATTGGAGTCGCTCTGCTTTAAAACGAATAGAGTCCTTTTTTCAAAACAAACAATCAATTTCAAAATGATTTGTGTTCACCAACAAAAAGGCATGCGATGGTGGATGATTATGAGCTGCTCAAGAAAAATTAGAAATGCAGCAGTCAATAAATAACTGGGCACTGCTGCTCAACAGCAGAAGGAGGACAGTTTGGAGCATTAATGGGAGCCAATCTCCAAATAATGCTGAAGGTATGACAAAGAAATTTAGGAAATGAGAGATGTAAGAGAGGATAAGTACATGAAATAACATGAGTATGGTTGAGGAAGAGAAACACTGTTAGCATAATTAAAAAGAAAATACACAAATTGAAAAGAATATGAGAAGCATCAGAAAAAATGATAGAAAAGTTGCAAAAATTGTAATCTGAATATGTGGAAACTGATTGGAAGTACTGCGGCAATATAGAAATAGAGATTTATGCACATGTTCTGTTCTTTCGAGTATGTTTTTTTGAATGAAGCTTTTTTAGTATAGAAAACGGCAGCTGGAAGTGTTCAAATCTAATAATTTACAGTTCGATCTGGACAAAATACGTTTCAATTAATTTCGGACAAATTGGTGATGTCAGTTTGTACTGAGCAAAATAACATATTTGAAGATGCGGTTACTTATCAATCGGGTTAGAGAATATATCAATAATTCTCTTGTGTAAGAAGTAAAGTAATATCACTCATATGAGGATGAGAAAATATTTTAATTAAAATTTGTTAGCATGTTAGTAACTAATTCTTTTTAAAACCCAAAAAATTTTAAGCAAATAAATAAATATATATTTAATATGAGTCAATATGAGTCGAGCTAAAATTTGAAGAACTGAGTCCGAAATATGGAATATGTAAGCCAAAGTTAAATTAAGTTACTTAATAAATAAATTGCGATGTTAGAATATTCCTATAAGACCCTGTATTTGTTGCTAATAAAATGAACCGTCTATGATTACCCACAATTGATTTTTTATTTTTAAACTGAATGAATCTACGCATTGGCATAATGCAAATATCACCACTTTTAGTCAAGATAAAAAGATAAGACAGAGGTGGACATAATTTCCAATGTCCGATGATAACGCCAACAAACCATATAAAAATATAATTACAAATTAAATCAAAGTTTGGACTTATAACGAGGTATTACAGAACGAGGAGCGGTACAGTAAGAAAATGTTAATATTATTTATTCTAAATTAGTGGAAAACATTCCTTGAAAACATAAATCCTTATTTTCAAGGAAATAAACTATCTTTCATAATTTTAAAGGAAACTTTACGCATAACAAACACAGTTTACTCTGGATCATATATAATAGAACTCGATGAGAAAGAAGTTGGCCCAATTACTCCGATTGCTAGCAATTTATTCATTTTGACGGTAAAAAGAGAGCATTTTGCTCTCCACTTCTGCATTTGGTATAAGCAATTAAATCAAATTAAGAATTTGTTACAATATTTATTATCAGCCACTTGCAAACAGAGTACATTCACTTCCACAGAATTTAGAAATGGTACTTGAAATTTGCTGATTAAACTTTGAATACCCTGTCGTTTGAAATTTGTGAAAGGAGCAAGGGAGCTTTGCTGATATCCTGATAAATGTGTACCAAATATCAAATGACGTTTTAAAAAGTCTGGAGTCAATTGAGTTGTGAAAAGTAGTTTGAATTCAACTTAAATTTCTCTTTGCTTACGTCCGAACTACGACTACACTATGCAGCTATTTGCAGCTCTTTTATTTAATCCTCTTGTGTTTCGCCAATGGTTTAGAATTCAATTACACTCTTCCTCGTACAGCTGCACGCATATACACGCATACTCTTGTGTTTTATTTCATGTTATACCAGCACTTGCTGACACCTCTGTAGGACCAACCAGCAAAGAGCAAAGTGTAAAATTCCCTTTGGAAAAAAGTCCAAAATTAAATTTGAAAACTCAACTTTATGTCCTTAAAGTATGAACAAAATGATACCAGTAAAAAAGAAATATTACCCCACTAGTTTTCTGTGATTCCAGCGACGGAAACTTTTCTTTCCAAAGGATAATGGAGAAACTGTATGCAGCTAGACGGCCGCTATTTGCATGTGCACCTGGTAAGGCAGCTGCTTAGTGCCGCAAAGCCCTCATAAATGTGCACTGCATTTCTACATGGCTGCACGAGGGTTTTTATGCTTTCCAACCTAGCCTAACAACCTCCGCACTAAAAAAATATGTATATTTTGTAACACTTTTAGAGATTTGGGGGTGGTAACAACAGCATTGAAGACCATCGTTCAGTGAGGGAAATTCAGGCTTAATGTGAAATTTATGCGCAACACAATTAAATCTCGTACTAAATGGTATGGAAAAACATTTTTTGCTCCCACTTTCAAATCAAGTAATTAACGAAAATGTTTGTTGAAGCTAATTTGAAACTAAGTACACACCAGTCAGAAAGTTAGCTGCAAGCAAACTTGCTCACTTTCCGAATACTACATTGAAAAAAGAAACGCCAGTTACAAAAAATAGTTTCAGTTGAACTAATTTTGCACAAATGCAGCGAAAAGCGTGGGAAAGTTGACGCACAGAGTGGCAGCATGCGTTTCACTTTGACTTAGTTGTGCCATGTTTGCTTTAGCCTGCCCCTAACTCATATTAAAAAAGTTTCACATAATTTCTACAAACAAGACAAAATTTCCGCTGCGCTCAGTCAAAAGTTTACTGCAAACATTTACCATGCAGCGTTTGGCTTTGTGAATGGTGCGATTTGTTCGTGCCATGACGAGTCCACATGCAAATTGTGAGTAAACTAAGTTGCGTTGAGAGTCAAGGGCTTAAATTTTAGAAATTTTTGGAACTGTTAACAAATGTCATTGCTACTCGCACTGATGCTAAGCATAAATAGGATATTGGTATTACTGATATTTTTTCCCCAGATGCTCTTAGTAATGTTTCCTTCATAGTCGACATAATTGTGTTCCGGAAAACAAGATTGATGTATATATGAAACCAATTAAAAATGTGGTTCTAGGGAACTTAGAGTCAGCTGACTCAATAACTGAGATCAGTCCTGTACAGAATAACATTTTTATGTATTATAATAAATATTCAGTACTTTAATTCAGCAAATTTTTCTAATCCTGTTCTTATTCTTGTTCTTGTTGAGTTATTTTTATTTTATCCACCCCAGTCAATCTGGCACTTATTTTTCTACTTTATTTTTATCATAAGTTAAAAATACTTTAAGTTAGTTACTGGCACTTACATCCTTTCATGTTTATGTGGCAGGAAGCATACATCCAAGAAGGCACCCAGCCAATCAAAACTTCGTTTCGGAAAATTGGTTCAACTTCCAAATACATCAGTCACATCCGTCAATTGCCGCAGTTGCAAATTCAATAAACTAATACGCAGCCACCGAATGCAATGCTGGATGAGCGTTGAGCACGGGTTTCTGGTGCCACGTTTCCTGTTCCGTTGCCTGCCGTCGACAGTTTCAACTGAAAATGAATTAACGATTTATGCCACGGGGCTTCATCTTCCTACTTTGCCGTAATAAAAGTGCAATAAAAGTTGGCAGCATGGCTGCAGGTGCACACCACAGCGCCAGCTGTCGTTCACTTAAGTCGTTTTAAGTTGGCTGCCGACTATGACGGGTTTAAGACTTTCGGCTTAAGTAACGTAAGTACAGAAGTGTAAAGCAAAACTTTGCATAAATCTCTGAACTTAGCTAGACTTGAAGTCGTCGCCAACTGATTTCAAACTACACTTTTTGTGTTAATGATTGGGTGCATACAGGGATGCAAGGAAAGAAAAACAATGTTTTCAGTACTCGCACAATGAATAAAAATTCAAACTAAATAAAGTTTGGCCTTTTCAAGCTCTAATTCTTTTTCCATTTTAGTTTCATCATGTTTAATTGCACAATTTCGCCTGAAAAGAAAGCAAAATGCTATTTCAATTATTACTCAATTCATTTAATCAACTAAACGTACATCATAACTTTCACAACAACACTGTAGTGGGCATTCAAGCTCATTCAGATGGAAGTGTATTGCTTCGGCACAATCACATTCACCATGGATGCCAACAAACTACCGGACCAACAAATGAAACACACGCTGTGGTCAGCCACCGCAACTGTGCAGCGCCATATGCCCGAGGCACACTCAATCCGAGGTGTGTGCAAAAATGTTTCCGCGCGTGTGGGCGTGCGAATAAATATTAAAGAGCTAAAACGTAATTTGTGCAGTTAGTACAAAATGAGAATAATAATTTTATCAGCGTTATATGCAGAGTGAATTTCTCATTAAAACTGTTAAAAGCCCTCGTAATTTAATTCTGCGCTGCTCCAATTAACTACATAAATTGTGAATTTATTGCATCTTGATTGAAAATCAAATTGGAAATAGTTACGCACAAAAACTGTGGAACATGCACGAGCAGTGCAGATAATTTGAAAACTGTCGAGGTGGATTATTTTGGGACAGACACGCAAAAAGGCTATGATATGTGGTAAACTGTCGATCCAGTCCCATTAGTAAATTTTTTAGTTGAGTTAGGCCACTATTACACGATTAAGGTGTGCTTGGCATTAAAATCCTTTGTCATCCTTTCCATAAAGGAGACTGGAAATGGTACACAATCGTATGTAGCATAGTTTCACGACCTGTGGAAAAGAAGGAGCTGCTACCAATTATGTGCACTAATGATGTAACAACGGACTTAGAGGAGTAATTGCTAAATTGTTTGTGTTAAGCGAAAAGTTTCAAATTAAATTCATAGAGTTTTTCTATTCTCCCCACTTCTCATTTTACAATATTATTTATTATTACATACCCATATTTGTCTTACACCTGATTATATGGATTTTCGAGTGTTTGTCACTTTGTTTATGCGGCAAATTAATATAAATATTGATAATATTTGGAAATTAATCAAATGTTTACTTTTTTTATTAATTTTTAACCGCCATAAGGTAATTTCGAAATGTTTTTGCTATTTAATTAAACTCTTTTTATATTAAACACTTGTTTTTTTTGCATATAATACATATATAGCACGGTCACTGCTTTCTCAATAACCAGTCTCCTCATTGCACCAATGAAAGGTCACATTATGAAGATACATGCAACCACTACGATCAAGGTCTCTAAATACCGAACAAATTCTCTAAATACCGATTACGCCTTAATGCGAATAATTAGCAGTGTTTTGGGGTCGAGTCACTAGTAACAAAAGGATACTCAAGCTTTTCCCACATGGATCACTTCCGGTGATGTTTGTTCTGACGTCTTTCAGTTTTCTTGCACGACTAATTTTGTTTTGTAGCTAATTAATAGAGAACTTAATATAATTAAGCGAAACTTGGGGATAGCAGAAAACTAATAAAAGAGCTATCAGTGCCACTCTTTGCTATACATGAGCTGTATCATTATCTATAAACTATTATATTGTGGAGTTCAAGAGAGATATGCATATAAACTTGTATTTTGGTGCTTATCGCCAGTACTTACATATTTGGGGTAGGGTGGAGAGCCGCCGCAGATGGAGTCTGCAGGCACTCAGGACTTGTCCCTAAAAAAGAGTTGCGTACTATAGTATCCGTAGGCACTTTCCCACATACTAGTTTGTTGGAAACTTCAGCTTAAAATATGCCTAATTGATATAAATATGATGCTATAAAATGTATCCTCGCAAATACAGATGTCGACTAGTTTACATCCGATACACTGATACCATATCGTTGAGTCCGGTTGCATAATGAGATAATTATTCCTCCAGTTATTGCACTCACCTATAACTACATAATCTTCTCTGTTGAGATGACTTAATTTTGGTATTTTGCAGTATATTTTCAATACTTTATTATCTGGAAACGTTTTCAGGATTCTCAGGTTTTGAAAGACGTGAAAATCATAAAATGCTCAGTGAAACATGAACACTAGCTTCCAGAACTATCAATTTATGGAATGGGGAAAATATAATACATTGCTCAATATTAATTCTGGGAGCACTTATTTATTAAAGAGGGCAATTTAAACCTTTCCAGCAGTTCGACAGACCTCAGCTAAGGAGTGGAATCTGTCTAATGGCACACAATATTATTAATTAGACAAAACGCTTTTCCTGCACTTTATCTAGCTATTAATATCGACCTTTATTATATAGTACATTAAGCCTACTTCGGACTTTAGAATGGGTTTTAATGAGTACTTTTATTAGGTCATTACAAGATCAGAGCAAGGATATCTCTGAAAACAGTATACAATATAATAGTTTCAGTATGCTAAAGCGAAAATTGTTGTAGGTCAGTATTTATGCAAGAAAATATAACTTTTGAATGTGTTTTCTTTAAAAATATCATCGTGAATATAAAATTTTTCTTTCATACAATCTTACAAGCGAATAGTAATTAATACCATTTTTTTGTCCATTTTCTTATACTATGATATTCATTAATTGGTTGTGTTTAAGTATTGACGATGTTTTCTAACGCAGTTCTTTGCGTGAAGAACACCATATTAAAATCTTTTGCTTTTCCACATTCCAAGTGCATTAGAAAAGCGATTTCAAAATATGCCCTTTAAATATTTTACCAGCAACATTCATCAGTGAAAATTCTAGTATCAAGCAATGAAGAAGAAAAATTGTCCTCTCGATTGTAGTTTAGCAGAGTTATTTCTAATAAACTCGTACTTTGTTTATGCACTTGGCACAATATTGAACGTGTAAACACAATATGCATACATAAAACACTAAAAGGCAAGAACAGAAAGATTTCTATTAAGCGTTTATAAAAACTAAAACCTTGCAACAGACCCCCTACCACCGTGTTCATATCTGTAACAGCACTTGCAGCGTAGCCGTGTTTAACCGCGTGCCTTAAAAAAATAATAAAATTACACACTGGAGGAAGAATAAAACGGATATTCAACCTTTAAGTCACAGTCTTGAGACTATAAAAAACTACCAATTTTTAATTAAAATATTCCTGGAAGCCTTGTGCCTTCTACATTTTTTTCTGCGTGTCCAATTAAAACTGAATTGCTGCTGAATTTTTCAAAGCAAATCTGCGTGAAAAGATTCTGTGCAGCAAGCGCCTCTTGCCGTCCGTTTTGCTGTCCTTGGCAGCCATTGAATAATAAAGGTGGGAATACGAGTTTTATGGAGGAGAAATGCGTCCCATCTAGACCAGACGGTTATTGGTGTTGCAGTATTAAATTACATTTATTCGAGCTAGTCAGAAAATGCGCTTTTAATTTGCTCGCGTTAATAACAAACCAAAAAGACTATTTAAATTTGTCAGTAACTGCCGTTACATTAAAGTATAAAGTCTCGTAAAATCATTTGCCTAAAATGGAAAAATCCTTTTTTGAAGGTCAAAAAGTCGGATAGCTTCAAGCAGTTGAATTCGTTGTTTTGTATACGCATCGCCACTTGTCTTAGATGTTCACGATCACACAAAGAAGCGAAAGAAGCTTTGGATGATATGAGATAGAAAAGCGCCAGTGAAATCACTTTTCCCTGCATGCTCTGTCGCAAATATATCACATCGACTATTCAGCGATGCTTCTATGCTTTGTCTTTTCTGACAATTACAGAATTTTCCAATAGACTCAGCAGATCCTTAATTTCTCTTATTGGTATGTAGGCGCATATTTTATTCCAAGCTTTTGGATTAGCGTCATTACCAAGGCTTGCCAAAATATCCTGGAAACGTTCACAATTGCAATCGCAAGGATTGAGAATTAATTGAATTCATCACTAAAAATCCATTTATATTCGACAAAAGTTTCGTGATTTACATGAATTGTAGGGTAAATATGATCGTCCAACTGAAGACCACTATGAACCGGCTCTGTAAAAAGAGAACTTTGCTCTGTCAAGCGAAAACATCTCGATTATTGAAGAAAATCCCTAATTTCCTTATCAAGTGCAGTAACCAGTTCACAGTCCTTTACAGCACAGTGTTTCCCGATTTATTTTGGTTACGTTTGCAAGATTGGGTCTGACCAGCATGTTTTTTTAGCAAGATAGCGTTGCGTCACAAACAACGCTGAATAATTCAAATATAAAGAAAGTAGTTGGGATTCACCATGACTCTTCTTGTGGAGTTTATCGCATAAGCTAATAAACCAAAAATAATTTGAGACCTCAATGAGAATAGCATTGGAGAAGTCTACCTTATTTATGTGCAAAAGGCTCAGACAAATATATTGACTGTATGTAAGTAAATCATTAGAGCCATGACCCGCCTGGTGTACCACACACAATTTCGGTAGAACATGGAAAATCTAGGAGAATCTCATATTTAACCAACTATATATAATGTTCAATATATATTAAGACTATTTTGATATTAATTTTATTTTGACGAAAATTAATTAATGCTAATAGTACAGATCATTGGATTAAAACAAGCAACACAAAAACCTTGCTCTAATTGTTGAACTTTAATGAATTCAACATTCTCAAGTTTTTAGTGATTTTTCGCTTCCTTTGAAATCATCTAAGAATGTTGTTTATTTATCCAAAAAGACAAATTGAGGCCACATCGTTTATTGTAATTTATTAGAATTTCATTTTAAAATTGTTGTGAAATGAAATTATAAAAATGTGGAGCTCAAAATCAATATTAATAAAGCTGGCATCCGTTCAGTGAGGCAGATGCAAGTACAAACATGCTTCCCTATCCTTCACAAATTAATGCATACATATGTTTACTCAAAAATGGTTAATTCACAATTCCACTTCCCTTTAAATGCAATGGAAGCACAATTATCACAACCGCCACGGCCCAATTGAGCCTCCGTTGCACACAGTGGCAACTGCTGCTGTTGTATCGAACGATAAATAATGGTTCAGTTACAGAAAGGAGAAATGTTGGTACTATGCAATGAAAGATAATTAATGGTTCAATAATTGAATATGATGTGGCAACATTTTCGAAGTAATTGTCAAATCAAAGTTTCGAGTAATCCTACATTAATAGTACAAATTGATTGCGTGTTAAACTACGCACCTTCGCTTCTTACTATAGAGTGATGATTTACTCGTATGTACGTGTTTATAAACGAATTTAGGAATTTGAACTCATATACCAATTTAGATCAAGAAAATTGTATAAATACCCAGAAAATCTCTTCAACCAAATTCAGTACTGTGCATTGTACGACTATGTACTCGTATATTAGCTACTTCCAGTTACAACTACTCCCATCTTTACATGCACGTACTACTCTAGTCATACTCTTTGTCAGTTATCCTTGGCGTATATCCTCATCGAAAAAGCATCAGCATTTTTAGCAGTCATTGCCATTTCTGTTGCTATCCTTTGTGCACTGTTGGCTGCGATCTCTGGTAGCAGCATAACTCAATTTTCGGCTTTCCCATTTGAAAGCTAATTAATTTTTTCCATGTACCTTATTCACTGCTAACACATGTAGCAAATTGTTTTCGTATGCCGGCAAAGAGTTCACTTCTAGCAATTTCTGCATTGCATAGTGAGGCAAAGTGGTCTAATTATGCATTCCATTGCACAAATATTCGAGTTACTTATTTAAAATTTATATGAATAAAAATTTTAAGTGAAATGCACTCAACTCTGTGATTTATGGCTGCGATTGGCTCGTTGGACTGTCACTGAGTACTGCGATGTGCAATGTTCAATTAATGACAATCACCATAATTGCTCTGAGAGCTCAAAAATATTCTGCCGGATAGTTGCTGCCTGTGGTAGACGTGAATAACCATCTTGCGCTGTTTGCCGAGTGTCGTTTGCATTTTAAGATGAAAAGTGCTTCGAAGGCAGCTTGGCAGGAGTCGCTTGCTGCCACTTATAAAAGCAACTTCTACTTGAATGACCGCTCATCTTCCAATCCGGAAACATGCTGGAAGGGCTGAAATTGCAACTCGAATAAAGAGGCAAAGTGGGTTGCTAAAAGAAGAAGGCGGATTTAATTTTCCTACGCTTTTCGGTGAAGTTGATTTGATATGAGTGCATCTCATGCATTCGTAAGAAGTTTGCATTGCATTGCCCTGAAATGGTGCGAGGGAAGTGAGGGTATGAATATATGTTGAATTTGCTGCACTTATGGTGTTTTATTTAAATTTGAATATAACTACTTAAAACGAAACAAGCAGATTCCGCCACAGCGTTTATATTACTGTAATGTGGAATGAAGCTCTTGTGATCGGTTTAACGAAACATACTGGCATATTTTAAGCAAATCCGCTTACTGAATGTGCCACTGAAATAAATTTGAATTATCAGATAATCTATATTAATAACATTCTGTGACATATGATAAAAAATCCCTGCAGAGATTGCAGGATATAACTATTAAAAGGAAATTTAAACTTGTGATATTATTGATAGTACCTTAATACCAATTAATGAATGAATTAAGTATATCTGGAAGACTTTAGAGGAATGGGTATGAGATTTATTTACAATCATATATCCTGAAAAGATTCAGCCCGCGTCCACAGAACTGCACTACTATCAGTAGACATAAAAAATTAAGTCTATCAGAAGACAGAAACACGAGAAATTATTGAAGTAAACAAAATTTGTAATTCTTTGAACAATTTCATAAATGTCACCAATCTGTAAAAATAATGAAATGTTCATATATTGTAACAAGCAATAATAATGCAGCCTAAAAGCGGGCTTAAAGACGATTTTCTTTTATTCACCATGACGTCAACAAATTAAACATGGCATTAAATTACAGCCTACTTTTAAGGCTCACAATTATCGTAAACATTTTACATGCTGCAGTTACAAATTCCGAAATAAATTTGTTGCATTAGTGTGAGTGCGGAAAACGAAAATATTCGCAAGAACAGAAGTTGCAACATCAGTGGAAATGTGAACACTTGCAACTGCAACATGTTTGAAGCTACGTTCGAGTAACAGAGACTGTTTGACTTTCCTTTACAGTACTGTTGTATGCAAAGGATTTGCCAGCATCAAACATCAGGATGCTGCTAGAATTGCGATGCCAACACAGTCATCCTTGTAAACAGTTAAGTAAAATGAATGAGCCAAAGTGGTCATAGACGAATGCGAAGACGGCAATGCGAACAGATTCAATTACGAGTTAACGAAATAATGTTCGTGGCAAATTGTCTTATGAAATGTGTCCAAAACACGACATAATGTCCTTTGAAAAGATTTTGATTCAATTTGTTCTGTGTGAGGAATCGATATATTTGATATTGTTTTTAACTTTTTCCAAGTTTATAATAATAATTGAGTCTCCACTCCACCACAAAGGATTTAGCCTAATTTCAATACAACTTATATGAGTGCCTCAGTTGCTTAGTGAATTTACATTTGAATATTCTATATTCACACTACAAAGCTAGTTGAGAGTGTAAGAGTAAATTTAATGGGCTCTGCTGTTTGTTAAGATGTATGAGTATTGTACTGATCACTCTTTAAGTTGTGGTGTTATCAAGCCAACTTTGTATGCATTTCAATATAAGAAAAATTTGATTCTATTTTGAGTATTCAAGGAGTAATCCTTTACTTCAAAAAGGGTACTCGAGGTTTTTGTCCTTTTTTCAAGAAGTTTTAAATTCGGACACTCTTTTGCTGGCGAATTAAATAGGTGGAATAACTTAATTCCAGAAACATTATTCCAGAAACTTTATTGCTGCGTTACATGAATCGTTCATTCAATCATCTCAGCTTCCGTCTCCAATTTATATACTTCTTCATCCAACTCATCTTATGAATCACTACTATTATCGTAATTCGGGTGCAATATTCTCAGTTTCGACCTTTCACCATCATTTTAATTCAATTCACAAATGATTTTCTTATGGTTTCACTTCTTCCTTTTTAAATCCATTGTGGTCTCTAATCTCGAGATCATTGTAAAATGTTTTATAAGATAGTCTCATTATCTCAAAATAGACTAGGTAGCTGAAGAAAGAATGATACCAAATCAATTTAATTTAAATTGGATTAGGAATGAATGATACTGCATATTGATCAATACACTAATTGAGTTGAGAGGGAAACCACAGTAATCTTCAAATAATATATTTCATATTCCCAGTGGCGAGGCCACATACAGACCCACGAATCTTAATTTTCATCTTCGCTTCATATGTGTACCGTATATTTCTTAGAATATATTTCTATATTGAATTCAATGGAAAGGTTAGCTTCCTACTGATCTCAGGAACATCCAATATACCCACCAAGAAGATATTTGCCAGCAGATCACACTAAATTTATTTTAATTAAATGTTCCTTATGCAATCAAATCCTGATCTCATTTGGCGTGTCAACCAACTTCAGTTGCACATTATGCAGGGTGTATTTTTTATTTAGCACCAAAACTGTTCACTGTGAAACTTATTCACTGAAACTACAACACCAACAACAATGACATTGACATATTCCGCGCACTCTGAACAGCCTCATTTGTGGTTTAATTATCGTAAAGTGCGTTTAAGTATGCGGCAAAGGATTTGCATATGCATATATGTGTGTGAGTGCATACGCGTGTTGTGTTGGTGTATTCAATTCAATGTTTTTCAGTTTAATTAAAATGTATTTTAACTTTATAATGAAATTGCAACTACTTTTTATTGGGGCCCATACTCAGAAAGGGTGGTGCAAATGTTTGGCACGCACAGACGGAGGCGTGACTTTGGACATATTTTAATAAAACTCGACATAATGATTGTGAGAACCAGAAGATGAGCGAACGATGGTATATTATCTTTCAGGCTCTTCACTGACATATTACGTTGCTTCATTGTAGAGCAGTAAGCAAAATGATACGATTTTCAGATGGAAAATAACCAAATTCAGTTAAAATGTATTTGCGAGGAGTTGGTTTTATAAACAAATAAAACAACAGGTAATGCAACAGTGTAGGAGTCTACGAGAAAGACGAAGAAAAGGTGCCACAGAAGAAGTGGACTTTGTTGTTACAATTGTGGCTGTAAATGACTTGTTGCTTATGAACAAACACAAGAACAAAACCATTTCAGATCAGAGAAAGTATGCACCAAAATGAAAATTGGAGAATAATAAATCTCCGCACAAGGGAAATGCGAATCAAGTGAGGTAAATTTCCTTGATGACCTTCATTTGAATATTTGTAAGTACAAGTAGTGTGAATATGGAAGTGGCTCAACTGTTGCCGGTGGTACTTCAGCTTACAACAAAATTATTGCAAAGGGGCACACAAATCATTGGAATATAGCTTCAAAATTACTTCCAAATCAGATTAAGTAACTAAATTTTTCTTAAATCCCCGTAGTAATCTCTCTGAAAAAATAATACTCAGTTTTGAATGCCAACAGCTTTTAAATGTATAAAATATTTTCAATTCAATTCATTTTCATCCATGGCACTACGAAAGCACACAACTATTTAATCCTAATCCTATTGAGTTTCATAAATGACGAGGAATAACAGTACGTGTACCGACTCCCACAGTTTCCTTACTTCCTTCCATTTCTACCAACTAATATTTTGTAGTTGCTTTTCGGAAAGAGGAGATGGATAAGCTGTCACTTCAGCCTTATTTCACGAACCAAATTTATTTTAGTTTTGGTACGAGTACGTTTCAAATGAAGTTTCCAAATTTAATATTTCAAATTATCCTCTGAAGTTTTTTTGCAAATATTGAGAAGTTGATGCTTACTTATACTGAGCAAGATAATAGTGGACGATATTTACGAAGTTTCGAGGACATTATTTCACCAACGAATTTTCCCTCCCCAATTAGCAAATTTTAAAATAAGCTTTTCTAATCAACTTCTCCAATCTAATTACGCTGTCACCTACACTCATCTGCAAAGTGTGAAGTGCAAAGAAGTGTCAAATTGCAGAGTGAAAAGTGTTTAGTGAAATGGGACCCTGGAAACTAGTTCAAGATTTAATTTTACAAATTCATTTTCATAAACTCTTCAGCATACTTCGCAATTACTTTGTACGAATTTGTTTGATACCACGAACGAGAGTCACCAAGTAGCAAGCATACCTGAGCGAGCATACCTGGAATATGCACGCTTGTCAGTAGTAAATTTGTCCTGTTTAGTGCTGGAGCAGACTCATAAATGCGCTCTGCACAGACGATTTTATTTCTGCATTTTCATGCTCTCCTAACTGCTCCCAGTGAAAATGCATGTCGTTAGTCTGTGGTATTAATGGCAACATGCTCCGCGGTGCACTTTCAGCTTAAGGAACACTTCTCATTTTGGTGCTAGCTTATAACACCATTCAAGACTTAGTTTAGTGAGGGTTTCATTTGACTTGTCGTAAACTTTATCCACCATAATAAAACCTCGAATTAAATGGTATGGAAACGCGTTTTTGCTCACCTTCTCAAATTAAGTAATTGATGAAAATATTTCCTGAAAATAATTTTAAACTCTATTCAAGCCAGAAAGTTAAATGCAAGCAAACTTTTGCATTGTTAACCATTATAAATTGCTTGTTTAAAAAAAATTATTTAAATTTAATTAATTCACAAATGCAGCGAGCAGCGTGTGGAAAGTTGGCAGTAGTTTCACTTTGACACAGTCCTGCAAAATTCATACCAAAAAAGTTCTTCATAATTTGTACAAATATGAAAAAATGCCGACTAAGCATAGTTAAAGTATCCTGCAAACATTTGCCATGCAGCGTTTTGCTTTGTAAATGTTGCTTATATTATTTTTTTCAAAATGGAAGTCCGCATGCAAACTGGTTAACAGCACATGAAGTACGAGTAAGGATGCTGCTTAAAAAATGCTGTTTATCACTGTTCAGGATGATGAAGTTGTCAATTCATGTTTGCATATTCTGTTTTCCTTATCTCTACATATACTTGTATTTGTGTCTTCTAAATGATTCTCTCTATTCACACTTTATACATACCCGCACATGGATTTGGTGGGACGAATCGTTTGACTCTGTTTGCTGCTTGTATTTCTGTAGTCTCGCATGAAGTACGAAGACTTAAACTTGAAATGCAATGAGTACTTATGTGTGAGGATACTTGAAAAGCAGACGAGTGATCCGAGATTATTTTGAAGATCTTGAGTTACGCACTCCCTACTAATCGAGCGAATGTGTCAAAGTTTCCCATGTTAAGACTTCATCCCGGTGTATAAAGGTGGTATAAGGCTGGATTCGGTTCTTATTTCTTTCGTGTGTTAGTGAGGGAAAAAACCATTTGCCATGACTTTTCGGCGGTATGGAATAAAGTGAATTGCAATCCTCAGCCAGTGTTTAAAATTCCGAGATATCAGGAAAGCAAATCAAAGGGACTACTCCTCATTGGAAATCGAATTCCTCAAGGCAGGCTAATATAAGTAAATTGTTTCTCTAAATTGTTTCCAAGAAAATTTTTATTAAGATTTGTATATTAGGATCCTTGGGAAAATCATTTAAAAAACCTTTTTTAATGGTGAGTTCATAAATTTCACTTCTCGAAATAGGAGAAAATATTGGCTTCATTTTATCAAGCTTTAATACGAGTATCACTTTAAACAGCAATTCTGTAAGTGACATTTAGGGAAATTTGAATAAAATGCTGAAAAGTGTGCGTTCGAAACACTTCAACTCCTTTCCGGAGGTTGCTTGAGCTTTACAGTGCCCACCTGCGATATTCTGTTTTAAAATCTTTTGTTGTTCCTTAAGGAATCCTTTGTTGTTCCTTAAGGAAAAGGCTTCCACTGCCTTGAGTCTCAATATTATCTGCAAATGTAGTTAAACAGCGCGATGATCACCAATATACATATTTTGAAATATTCCTGAACTACTTTATAAGCAGGCTTTTAAAGGAAATACCAGCTAATTTCCATGCAGTGAATCTACTTCCACCCACAACACTTGAACTTCCCAATAAGTCAACCACATCCGCAAATTGTCATCGTTGCAAATTCAATATACGAGAATACTAATAAGCAGCAGTTGAAAGTTCCACCATGGCCACCGAATAAACAACGAAATTTTCTTTGCTCATGGCTTTCTGGTGCCGAGCTTCTGCTGTTCCTTGACTTGTCGACGACAGTTTCAAATGAAAGCGAAATGATGATTGCTGCTGCTGCCGCGGGGTCTCATTTGCCTGCTTTTCACTTTGAAAACTGCCAAGCAAACTGTAAGTCTACCATGATTTGTTTTGCCATGTTTGCTATGTCTGACTGCCTGCAATAAGTTGTACTTTGAGCCTGCTTCTGACACAGATTTGCAGGGAGTATTTAAGTGAAATAATTTTCTGCTGTTTAAAATTGTTTAAAATTGTTCAACATGTTCAGGTTTTATTACAGGAATTGTTTAACTATTTCGTACATGCAAATAAACTGAGTCTCATGAAACAAAACGTACCTTAATGACCTACAACAGGAATCATCTGAAGCCTTTTTCAACCTTCTGTAGCCTTAATTAATTTCTTGTCGCTCTGAGAGGTATTTCTACAAATTTCTAACAGCCCTTAGGATATTCCTATCCAATTTTTTCTTTACACAATCGCAATAACCGACAATTACGAGTATAATGAAATCAGTCGAGGAGAATGAAAATAAATGTAAAAATATAAAATTGCAAATTGTTTGCTTTCAATTGCCTAAGGCACCAATTTGTGAGAAAAAAAAGCCACATTCAGTTACATTGGCAGGAAGCCTTGTTCGAACTCAATTATGATTCAGCTTTCAACTTCAATAAGAGTGTGTGTCTGCCCAGCACAACCTTTGCTGGACCACTTTCACAGCTTCGCCTCATCAGTGAAATCGCAGTGAGCATAAAGTTCCTGTTATAACTAAAATAGGAGTGTAAGAGAAATTGATTTTTTAAATGATTTATTGACGAAGGACCTTCCAAACGACGTCCATGCAATTGCATGCAATAAAATTATGGCTAAATGACCACTATTACTGATGAACCACGTACTCAATATATAAGAATAAATGATAGGAGAGGTTCAGTTACTCAAAATACTACCAAATGTCCAGGATCAAGGAAGAAAAACGAGAGTACTAAGTATGGCACAAATTTTCTACATAATTCATATCTGGCAAATATGTTAGTGTTTGCAACAAAGTGGAGGAATTGTAAATAAGCTTAAGTTGGACAAATGCAGATTTGTGCATTGGATAGTTATCTGGATAATAGGAAAAAATATCACATACACCAAGTTTGTCCATACATGCCAACAAACGATTTTTCAAAATCCTGAAATAACCAATTTGGTCCATAGTACCCTGAATAAAAACAGTGTTACCAGCACATCCTGATGCCATAAAACCCCAAACCAGTACGTGAATTGGGTTTCAATACTGATCTCTATCGAAATAGTTCCCGGCCTGCACTGTTCTTTAGGTAATTAGTATATCTATAAATAAAGTTTTCTTCGTGCAATTCATATTAGTGGGTTGTCAAGAGACGTGTTGGTGGATGCTGTCATAATACGACGAAAAAAAGTGTGCAAACTTTCGCTCTTACCCCACTTTGCATGCCATCATCACTGTTGCAGTGATCTCCTATCACTGCCAATGACCGGCCCACCCTTCGACAAACTTCTGCATTCATAGTTTTATAAAATCTCGTTGCATGTCAAAGGAAGTTTTAATCCATTGAGTTATAAAACAAAAGAAATTTGCATTTTGCTTTGTTTCAATTTGCATTTAAATTATAAGCAATTACGAAAATTAAACCTGAACTCCACCTGTTCTCAAATTTGAGCCAAAAAATACATGAAACCAAACTTTGAATTCGTCAATGTGATGAAAAGTTTTGCTGTGATTTCATTTAACTTTCCTCCATATAATATGGTCACTTTGAAAATTGCACTTTCTTTTGACTTTCTGTAATTTTCAAACAATTTGTCCTTTGCTTGGGGGTTCTGACGGTGAGTAAAGCAAAATTAGTAGAATTTTGCCCACTGACTATCAGAGCAGTTTCCAAAACTTTTCCATTTTCGGGAAGTCAGAGTTGTTGTTCCAAGTGTCGCTGACCGTACGCATAACCAACTGATTCTCATATATATAAATATAGAAAATAGTACGATAATATAAATAGAAATATTTTGCCAGAAATTACCAAAATTAAACATACATAATATAATTAAAGCAAATATTATTAAAATATATTATATTGTGTTGTTGTATCAAATATAATTAAAATATAATATATTATATTGTGTCTCGATGCACAAAATTTCGATTCACCAGAAGCAATGATAAGAATATTTGCATTTAATACTACTTCAAGGTCATTTTATTGTATTTATTGTCTCAAGCAAAATGTGTCTTATTAAACGCCTCATAAAAATATGTTCCAAAAAAATGCTGCATAAATTAAAGTATTAATATTAGAATAACTTCAAAATTGTGATTAAAGCAGACATTTCAGCGATCTTAATTATAAGGCTTTCTATAAGTAATTATATCGGTTCATAAAGTAGAACCATTAATGTCCAGTAATTTGCTAGACCTTCCCAGACACCTTCGATAGCTCAGTTGGTAGAGCGGTGGACTGTAGTTGTGTGCATATCTGATAAAGTAGAAATCCATAGGTCGCTGGTTCAAATCCGGCTCGAAGGATCTTTATTTTGTTCACTACTTTTAAGTGGATGAAAGTCCTGGAAGCAGGTCTATGGAACATTTATATTTTGTAATTCAAGTGCTGTCAAACCTTGCTTGTATTGAGTAAACTTTGAAGTGCTTAAAAGGGTGAGTGGTATCTTTATGTATTAATTGGCATCCCACTTATATCAACATTTATGTTACTGTCAGAGTCGATTTAGCATATTTCATCTGTACTCATGTCTTCGCTATTTATAAAAAATATAATCTAAACCGCAAAAGATATATGGGGCAGGAAGTGCTTACTCATTGACGTTGACCGACTAGATAAGCTACATGCAATTCCATAAAGGTCGTCCTATAACTCCAACCACATTCTACGCATCCATTTTCCTGCAGACAGTATCACAACAATACTTCATAATCACTTCGCAATCAGAAATGGTGTAATACCGCAGTATTTAAACAAAGACTATTCAAAAAATTCAACAATAGCCCTTGCAGCGTTCAACAGATAACGGAGTCTTTGGTTTACCGGTATAAAAGAAAGCGAAAATCGGTCTAATGACCAAGCGATATTACGCCAAACTAAGTTAAATTCTTAGAAGAAAATTATGGCTTGATTCTGCATCGGTACCAGTGATGTTAATACCTATTGCACTAGAATATCTCCTCGTCATACACTTATTGCCGAATCCTTGCAACATGTTTACGAGAAGCAAAAAGGAAGTCAAATTCTGTTGCATCCTGACAACATTTTATCGTGTACGGCATCTCCAATAATACAGTTCATAAGCACTTCAAGACTGAAATTATTCGCCCATTCGCCTATTTGTGTACAATTTCACTTTTTCCTTTTCCTTTTCATTCATGATAAATTTAGTTAATTAGGCACTTAACAACTCTGATGGGACAGTAAAAGCCTACTACCATCTTCTTTGGAATGTGACTTTACGTTTGAAGATAACTTTATATTTGACAAACTTTTAAATTTAATATTATTCCAACTTATCTCTTAGTTCTAAATATATAAATGATGCGTTACTGATAAGGAAAACCTGTCCATTTTTTGTTTAGAAATTCGGACGATGATGCCATAAAACAGCATCCAACTCTTATGAAGTGCATACAACATTTTTAAGTTTAGTTTTTCTGCAATATCGATTTATAAAGACAACCAAATAATGTCCAGTACTTTGCTGCACCTTCCCAAAGACCTTCGATAGCTCAGTTGGTAGAGCGGTGGACTGTAGTTGTGTGCATATCTGATAAAGTAGAAATCCATAGGTCGCTGGTTCAAATCCGGCTCGAAGGATATATATTTTGCACACTCTTTTCAAGAGGCTGAAAGTCCTGGAAGCATACAGTTAATCATTCATGGAAGATATACAGTTAATCATTCAACCGGCTTTTATTTTATTTTGCATTTCAAGTGTTGCCAACAATTGTATTGTGAAAAGTTTGAGGTGCTTAAAAGGGGGAGTGGCGTATGTATGTATTAATTGACATGCCATTTAATCAAAATTTATGTTCCTGCTTTAGTTAATTTAGCTTTTAAATGAGATCCATTACAGCTTTCGACAGATTAGTCTATCCAGACGATATCAAGGCAAATTAAGTTAAGCTCTCATGCAGCTTTACTAAAAAAAGTAGGCTTGATTATTCTTTGGTACTGGTGATGTTTCCACTATAAATATCCTCTTGTCATACAATCAATGCCGAATCCTCTCAACACGTGTAACGAAAAGGCCTACTACCATCTTGTTTATAATATCACATCAAGTTAGAAGGCGAGGTTTTGGGCTCATTGGTATCTATACTAAATTTTTTACCAACATTTAATATTATTCCAACTTATCTTTTAGTTCTAAATAATGTATATATATGGTGAGTAACTGATAATATATACCTGTCCATTTTTTGTTCACTGGCTTAGAAAATGATGCTATAAAATTAGCACCCAACTCTGATGAAGTGCATACCATTTTAAGTTTAGTTTTCCTGCATTATCAGCTCCTAAAGGAAAACCATTAGTGCCCACTATTTTCCTGGACCTTCCCAGAGACCTTCGATAGCTCAGTTGGTAGAGCGGTGGACTGTAGTTGGGTATATCTGATAAAATAGAAATCCATAGGTCGCTGGTTCAAATCCGGCTCGAAGGATACTTTTTGAAAACTTATGAAGTATTTTAATGTCCATTGTAAATGAAGAATTTGTTTTGTAGTTAGTTCAGTTGCAATCATTAATCTTTCATAAGAAATATATTTGGCGAAAGTTACGAATGAACTCACAAATTGAATAAAATGTGTATTAGGAAATTTGATTCAAGAGGAAAACAAAATAGTCTTAAGTGCACAGATCCACACAAAGACATTCCTAACGCAATACTATGAAGGATTGGTTCAGCCAATTCAATTACTAACTGTTATCCTTTGTCATGTTGACAGTGTTGATGCCTCTGTTGATGTATCTGTAGTGCAGATGCCTGAGTACACATGTATTTATCACGTGGGCGAACTGCGAAGCCATCTCAAACACCTAGAGCAAGTCCTGCAAGTCGTTTTGTGCTTGGTTGCATTCATCGCTCTGAGGAGAGTTGGGGTGATAAGTGAGTGCAGCGGGCTTAGGTGAAGCCATCTTAATGCAATTTGAAGTCTTTAGAAAGATTGATTGATATTTATAGTTGCGTAAATAGATTACGAAATGTTCTCCGTACGTAGATTGATTAAAAAAGGAGGCGATAAACGGAAAAATTATTTAAGTTGAAATTATATTGGTATTAAAATACACCGAATTTGCTTAAAGATTTTGTAAATTTTGTGCAGAATTATAAGGAAGAAACGTGTGTTTTCTACCTTTAAAATAGCGTTTGAAGCCACCACAAAATTAAAAATGGGTTTAATCAGAGACGAAAACTCACAAAATGTTGTGCGCAAACATGCAAAATGAAGCTGAAATTTTGATGAAGTGATTAAGGAAGCAAAAAATAAAAACCGCGAAGAGCACAGAAACTACAAAAAAATATGTGCCACACAGAACGGAAAAAATAAAACTTCACTGTAGCTTGAATAGGAATTATGTCATTACAAAAAAATGAGAGAATACTTGCAGCCAGTGTGTCAACGAAAGAAGGACTCCGCAGGATTTGCCAACCACCAAATGCTTAAAAAGTGCCAAACAAAAGGCAACCAGTAAAGTTGTTAGTTGAAATTTGGTTAAACATTTTGAATTGAGATGCTCACTTTAAAATTTTAAGTTCAAAGACTTGCAGACCCTCTCGGATATGGTGAAACTTTTCAATATAAAAAAAATGTAAAAAAGAAAAATAAACCAATCACGGAAATGTAATTTTTCAGACCACTTGAGAACGAGTTTTATTAATTAAAACATCAACCAACAAAGAAGCAATTAATTTGCAAAGCGGAAAAACCACCTTACAAGCGACCATAACACCAACCAGAGCGGTGGACGAAAAGCAACGACAGCCTCCTTATAAGCCAGTAAAATAAAGAAGTTCACATAAAGTACAAAAGCTGCAGCACTGTGGGTGGCATATGTAGCCAAACCCCCGGTTATTGTAACTGTAAAGATGTCTGCATCAGGACTGTGGCTGAATCAAGTGATTCAGACTGATTGTGTTGGTATCATATATAAAAATGCACGCAGTGCACATACTCTCGTACATAAGTGGCATTTATCAGGATTTCACAATGCTAAATACCGGAAATTTCTCACTTGTCCTGTGCAAAAATTGTCCTCACTGCGAAAGTTGTAAAGTCGCTTGTAAAATGTGCAATGACAAAAAGTGGTGGCAGAGGCAGGACAGAGCCAAGTAAATCCATCTTTAACTTTATTTTCCATTTCTTTTTAAAACTATTTCGCAGCTTAAGGATATACGATTTTTAAATTTCCAGCTGGAAGTTCTTACGTTTCTGTTACGTGTGAAAAAGTGTGATTTGTGCAGGTGAAGACGAACCAGAAAAGCACAAGAATGCAAGAGGACAGCAGGAGTTAAGCGCTTTACAAACTATTCAAGGTAAAAGTAAGGAGTAAAATGTAAATGGAAACCCTAGCTCTTTTTCACGAATTACTGCTTTGGCACTTAGCAACAAATAAATGCAGAATTGCAAAGTGAAAATGGTTGCTTAAATAGCGAATTGGAATGATGAAACTTCAAAGAGCACGCGGGATTTTTTTAAAGCGAACGATCTGAATTCTTAAATATCGTATTTGCGCTGAAAGCAAAATCACGTTAATCCTACAATAAGTTGATTGCAATAGTATTAAAAGTTTGGACGATCATATCTCTCAGCAAAATTTCGTCATCCATCATCACGAGCTGACCGGCTCCGGTGCCTTATCATCCTTTATACACATGGCTACGATTTTTGCATCTCATTAGGAGCTCTCAAAACAGCGCATGAATTATTCAAACTGCATACAAATGCCGAAATGCTACTCCGGCTATGCCAATGGATACGGCATTTATGACAGAGGAATGATTGCTGATACCGCTGATGGCATTGAATGTTTTGGGCACAACTGTTACGGTGTCAGACACAGGTCACCATTACTGTCATGTGTGGAGTGCCACTTTCAATAAATAAGGCAGTTTGCAAGGCATGTTGCTGTTCATTTTCCTGGATATATTTGGCCACACTCTTAAATTGAGCTTGTTTCAGTGCTTTGCCACCACTAGATAAATTTCCTTAACATATTATCATATGTTGTTGTAGGTGTGTTCACTGAGGAATATGTTCTCACTATACTATTCCTCATCATGTCGCCTATTGGCCTCATTTCTAGCCTCTTATTTGTAGAGTTTACTCCAGTTGAAAGGCAATTCATCTCTCCGAGATACTGAATTATTTTAATTGTGGTTTCCATCATGGTTTTCAGGGACTGTATGTATTTTTTGCATATATATTTATGTAATAATATTTATTTATTATGCATTTAACCATAATGAATTATATGTGCAGGGTTTTGGGAGAATGGCCTTTGAGTCGAATACAAAAATTGTATAAATATCCATGTCAAAACCATGTTCGGGGCTTAATTCGATCACTAAGTGCGAGACTAGCATGCTCACAAACTAAATGTCACAAGATAATCGGTGTATCTCCCCGATTTAGTTTCCAGCGGTAGTTTTTACATGGTATAAATGATTTTTCTTTAGGTCAAAGTAATCCCAAATATCTGAACAGTGTCTGTTTCCATAAACCTAATGCAGCTTAAGTAAAGTCCCTTTATAAACATTTTTATTTTCCTTTTTAGAAATCCATTTGAATGGAAAAATTATTAATATAACGTGTTAATAGTAATCTCAACTGATATTACTATATTTCATTGCATCCGCCATAAAATTACGTAAATGTTTAAATTCCAAATGAATTAATTCAAAACTCGCTTTCCGTACGAGGCAAACAAACTCGCAGGGAGCTCATCCGTTCCCTTCTACGAGTACATTCATTAAGTCCACACCTTTCAGTTTCAATTTCATACTCGGAACTTACGCAAATGCTCATTAGTGGGGGTCATTATGCAGCATTATGCTTAATGAATAATTTGCACTGGAGCATTGGAATTCGTTGCCCGCTAAACTGCTGACAAATATTTCACCTGCATCCAGACGAGCACATTAAACCAACCGCAGTTCAACATTTTCCAAACGAAAATCTGGCACTCGGCCAACTTTCAAAATTTTGCTAATTTAAATAAAATTGCTTAGTCTGGCGGCTTGTGTTTATCTTTAAACCGAGAATCATCCTATTTAGTAACTCAAAATTTGGAATCATACATTTGTGTGAAATACATAAAAAGTTATATCTTGGCAAATCGGTTATGAAGTTATGGAAATAGCTTGAACCTTGTTTAGATTAAATACTTTAATATTACAAATATGACAATTTGGACTGTAAAGGAATGAGCGATGCAAAATAAATGGAAAAGAAGTGTTTACTAGAAATTGGTGTAACAGGGTTCGTTGGATGTTAGATCGCAGTTTGACTCGTTTTTATATTTTTTAATCAAAGGCTGACAACCAAGATTCACTCTTCAATCAACGCCGTGACATTTTTAATTCCAGTGGCACTCTTGGTATTGAGGTGAGGTTTCGAAATAATAATTGGAAAAAAATTAAATGTGGTTGCATCGGTTTTTTTTAAGCCTTAAATAAATCTGAATATCTGTTTCTATCTAGTGAAATCAAAAAACAGAAATCAATGTATTATACAATTTTCCAATGAAAACGTTCATTGAGTGTACTTACTGCTCGCTAATTTATATAAATATATACATTACATTTAATTGATTATATATTGGTATAATAAAAAAAATCATTTATTTCGAGTTAATTTTTAATGTAAAATCAGTGGGAGATTTTTAAAGGGAAACAAAATTCTCACACATAGCTAAGAGGATACGTTTTAAATGATGCTTCTGTTTAAATTTTGGCGCCAACATTTTGTTTAAAGCTTTTTACCAAGAAGCAACTCAAACCCGAATGCAACGTCGAACCAAGTTCGATGCCACAAAAGTGTGTTCGAAATCATTTCCTTCCTTTGCTTTGCAGTTTGCAGCTACGATAAAATGGAAGAAATATAGTTTCTTCGCAAAATAATTTAAATTGACGGTATTATTTTCTGTTTTTCCCGACTTGAATGAACTACTAACAGACTGACTGATTGTATCGGACAATTTAAGTACACACTTACTAATGAAATATGTTAGTTTCCTTGCACCTGGGGACTTTACTTTCCATTGTTGCAATGGCTTTGAGAAGTTATAATTTTAAAGGATTTCATGCATTATTTAATAAACAAACGGTTACTATTCGGAATATTAGATAATTGATTTGTTTAGGTAGCCATATTACTACTAAACTTTTCCCTATCCTGTTGCTCACTAAATACGAATAGAATGATTCACGGCATCCGACTTGACATCTGTGCAAACAAGCGATACTGCGAAGTTAGGACTTATCCGATTATGATTGATTTATGCATTGAATTCGTATTGCTGGCCAATTTTGAAACTGTCGGATTTCGTTTCATAGAGCACCATTTGACAGCAACGCAACGCGCTTGAATGCATTCGCACATTAATGGAGAGTACCTTGCTTTATTCTACTGTTCAACAAGTGTGAAAAGAAAAACATGTTTGTACTCTTATATTCCGATAGTCTCAGATTATGCTTCTATGTTGTGTTACTCGTATTTCTACTTTCACAGATTTGCATCACTTCTGTATTCGTGAGGCGTTTTAAAGCTTATGAAATAATCCCCTATTCCAAAAGAAGGAAAATACAAAATTTGAATAAATATTAAATTTGCCTGTTGTCTGCATATTTTATCTCTCCTAAGGAAACAATTTGAAATCACAATGTGCCAGGATTAACGTCATTTGAAAGTGCTCACTACGCAATTCCACAGATTCCACTCATATAAGCACACACACAAGAACAGTTCCTTTCATAAATGAACAATTCCATTGTTTCATGTACACATGAGTTTTATGCGTTCCTGCCGCTGAGTGGGTGGATCTATACGCCAATTAAAAACTCACACTCACGCACTTCCTCAACATTCTCAGCTATATGTAGCTCCATCATAGCGCCGGTCATCGCATGTCATCCTAGTAGCAGAGTATAAAATGTAATTGCCGACTAGAAACATTGCCTGTGTCTGTGGTAGGAATATATTGAAATCAGTGGTTCCACAGAGAAGTCCTTTGTGCTCTCATTCGAAAGACTCCTAATTGCAGGTGCTCACTTCTTTTCAATTGTTCACGATGCACCATTTGGTGGGAACAATTCATTTAGCTATATGATTTGGGGGATTATTGTTGTGTGTGTATGTGTGTGTGTGTGTGTGCGTGTGTGCGTATGTGTGTGTATGTGTGTGTGTGTGTGCGGGCCTGTATGTTTTATTTACTTATTTATTTATCTCTACAAATTGATCTTAGGACATTAAGGTAATAACCTTTTTAAGATGTCCTAACGACATGAAGTATATATATATATTTTCAAGAATTAACTTAACTGGAACAATTCATTCCAAGGTAAAATGAAATATAAATTATAAAAGAAATTGATTTACACAAATAAAATTATAAAGTTTTAAAATTATAAAATTATATAAGTGGATGATTTAAACAATTAAAATTAAATATTGTTAAACGTACTCTCCGTTCTTTAAATATTAAATTAAAAAATATAACAACAAAACAATAAACAATAAGATAAATACAGATCACAATTTATGAACAAAGCAATACAGATTGCCCAGAAATTTACCGCGCCCGAAAGTAGCCCTCAAGCTCATTCCTGAACTGTACAGTGTTGCCAATACTTCGCAGCCGTACAGGAAGTGAGTTCCAGAGTCTTACTGCATACACGAAAAACTGACGATCAGACATAAGAGACGAGTGCTTGCACGGGACAAGTTGGTTACAACGACAGGAACGTGTGAACCTGAGACATCTAAACAAATATGGAGGTTCCCGGGTGTAAATAATCTTGTGAAGAAAGATGATAGTCTTAGACTCCAAGAGTTCATCGAATGTGATCCCAAAAACTTGCCTTGATAAAGTGGATACATGATCTGTTCTAGTCAAGCCATAAATATACCTTGTTATATTATTAAATAGGACATTAAGCTTTCGTTTGCTAGCTGCATCACAATTCGCAAAAATTTCACAACCATACAGCAATGTTGGGAGAAGGTAGGCCTTAGCCAACAGCATTCTGATTCCTTGTGGGGTGAAATATTGCGTTGACCACAGTGAACGCAGCATACCGTAAACTTTGCCAACCGTGGCAGCAACGTGGTTACTCCATGTTAGAGTGCCATCAAATATAACTCCCAGGGTTTTAGCCGTGTTTACACGTTCAATCACAGACCCATTCATTATAATACTGGGTAGTATTGTGGTATCAAAGTGTTTCTTGTAAGTCACTAAACATTTTGACTTAGCAGGATTAAGGCAAAGCCCATTTTTCTTTGCCCAGTTATAAACATTAAATAAGTCATTATTAATTTGAGTGACACAATTAATAATTTCGTCCCTTTTACAGCTTATGTAAATTTGGACGTCATCAGCATACAGATGAATATCACAATCATGCAATGCAGTCGGTAGATCATTTATATATATACAAAAAAGAAGAGGCCCCAATATGGACCCCTGAGGTACACCTCGCACTACCGACAAGAAATCCGATGCCTCATCATCACACTGACTGGGTTGTACATTCTCAGAAGCTTCGTACATAAAATATTGTGGTCAACACAGTCAAATGCCTTTGAATGGTCCAATAATACCAAGAAAGACACCCTATTTAAGTCAAGTGATGCGCGAATACTCTCCACTACATCAGTCAGAGCCGTTACGCAGCTCCTCCTTGGCATGAACCCAGACTGTCGTTCCGTTATAATGTTATTGTCTGCTAAATACTTTTTTAATTGTTTCGCCATTACTAGTTCAAATACCTTGGACAAGTTTGGTAAAATTGCAATTGGTCTATAATCGTTATCAGACTTTAGGGTTGGAATAATTTTCCCTAACTTCCAACAATTAGGGAAAGTTGATGTCATTATAACAGTATTAAAAATATGAGTTATGACTGGCAGCAGCTTAGGAAGTACGGCCTTAACAAAAACAGGGTGAATCTCATCAGTACCACAAGCATTTGACTTTATACCCAGAAAGCACTCCAATACATCTGACTCGTCAACACCAGAAAACCCAAACATAATATCAGAGGACACAGAACTACAACAGTTTGCATAAGCATTCTTTTGCACTGCTTCAATTGGAAGATTTACAAATTTCCTATTTAAATCATTTAGGTCCATGGTAATGTTCCCAAAAGTAGCAATATTCCCTATACCTATGCTGCGAATATGTCTCCATGTTTGTTTACTGGTTACTGCACTGCTAAATGTTTTTCCGAAGTGGGAGTATTTAGCGGCTTTGACATCTTTAGTAACCTGCCTTCTAAGATTTCTGTAAGTTTCATATAGAAGAGGTAGCTTATATCGCTTCCATCGTCTGTATGCAGTGTCACGTATGTTAATTAAATTCTTGATTTTATTAGTAAACCAAGGCTGCTCTTTATGCTCAACGGTGCGCACTTTCTTTGGGACAAACTCATCAAGAAGACATTTAATATTAGATTGTAGATATTCCACTTTGTCATTTACTGAGGGCATAAAATATATCAAGTTCCATTGTACAGTGTCAAGTTTAGAACACAAATGTTGGTAGTCAATATTTTTAAAATCTCGGTATCTCAAAACTTTGGTTTTCATATTAAGTGTAAAATCAAGCGTCAGAAAAATAAGGTCATGTTTTGAAAAACAGGGAGTAGGGAGTTGTTCATAAATTTTAATCTTCTTCAAATCATCAATAAAATACACGTCCAACAGCGAACTGTTTGTCCCCGTAAAATGTGTCGGTGATGTTGTATTAGCGGAAACCAAGCCCAATGCCAACATTTCCGTGACCAGTCCGCTCTCAACTAGAATATTGCTAATTCTATATTAAATCAATATAATCCACTTTGTCAGCTTGTGGCCAATCTCAATCAAAATGGTTGCAGCGTAAATTGATTTATTTCGGAATTTCAGTTAAAAAAGAGACAAAATGTTGCATCAATTGTGATACTCAGAATATCATGTTCCCGAAGCAAAAATAAGTTACATGTGTAGTAGACCTACATTCCCTGATCCATTACTCTTAGGATTACCTTCACTTCGCTAAGCGAAGTTATTGGATACAAAAATTTCAATAGTTTCTTCATTGTAAATACTTTTTTTTCTAGGGAATAATTTAATGAATATGTGAATAATATAAATATAGGCAATTAATTATTAAAATTAGTAATTAAAATCGATGGAAAGAAATCGTCGGAACTTAACTGATTTATTTTTTGCAACCCCTTTAAATTAATTCCATAATTCGCACCACACGAAATTAATCAGTTTGTTACATTTAATGGACAACTGTGGACTGGGAACAGCATTAATAATTATTGACACTTTTACAAGCTACCGCACTGAATTTAATTTTTAATTTTCGAAATATAATCAAAACTAATGAGCAATTTTAACTACAGTGTCTGTCGCTTTAACTGACAGACTCAAATAGTGAGAATTGTACTCGTACGATAAATATACAATAAAAAGAGTTAGTTGGGCAAGTTCAATTGGAAGAATAAGGAATAAATGTTCCTTAAAACTAGCAATAGTGGTTGTGGTTCATGATTAGATGCTCTATGGGTGCATGCATCCTGCAAAGCTCAACGACTCACTAATCGATTTTTAATCATTATCCCAGAATAAATTATAATATCCCAGCTTTTATGGCCTGAGCGTCGGTTTTGAATTATTGGATAAATTAAGTATTATATTTTATATTATTATAGTGAATTAGATAAGAAAATGTAAGTGAACTGTGTCATATTCCTAAGAATGACTTCCTTATCTTCAGAAAAATAAGACTCGTAGCTCATTTATACAAATATATTTTAATCTTCGTAATTATAATTATATTTTACTATTACCCTGAAATTAGTATTAAAAATGAAAATTATTTATCTGAGTAAATAATTTATCTTCCTGAATAAATTATTTTTCGGATTCTCAAAACAAAATAATTTCAGTCGAAAATAATTTCGATTAAGAAGTAGATCGTGTAGGTAGCCATATGAAATATGTCCTGCAATTGAATCCAACTGAAGCGGATAAATAGCATCCTCACCCAACTTGGAATCAGTTTTACCCTTGATACACTGGTTTCACCCACGTCAACGAAATCACGTCATATTGAAATCTAGTGCTCTATTAAAATGCAGGTAAAACTGATGTGAAATTTAATACAAAATTGTGCAACAGTTTGTATAAAAAGTATGCACAAGCAGAGCGACGGGCTAAATCGACCCAGGACGCTGAAGAAATATATTATTATTGTTATTACTATTATTATTATATTCCTTACACCATAATTAATTATGAGTGCAAGGTGTTTGGGGAATGAGTATTAGCTACAGAGGCTTTCGACTCAAAGAGAAAAAGATTTTATAGAAAGAAGCATTTTGGAGACCAAACCCGTGGCAGGATTTGCACCTGCGACCCTCGGGAGAAATATATATTATGTCCATACCTCCAATACCGCATTTGCGATGTTACCAACGCTGCTCCAGTAGTATTAACTTATTATATAATTTTTTCCCTATTTAAGAATTTAAATCTTGTAGAAACCTACAAAAATAAAAGGGATATTGTTTCTATAGTAGCCCATACAAAATCAGAAAGTAATAAATATCACGGCGGAGGTGTAGTTACTCTCTATATTCTTAGTGTCACAAAGTAAATATAATATTTTTATTAATGAGAGCTTTAAGGATTCTTTAATCAAATAACACATTTGAAACGCTCCGAGCAAGAACCAAATACCTTTATCGCGAATTGTCTTGTCATATAAATATGTAAAATAATATTTATTTACCACAAACAGTTCTCAGACGAATTGTTTGCAGTATGTTGCTGCCCCGAGTGTGTCCGAGTATGAATTGTGTAGTGGATGTGATGCACCTCTAAGGTATTTAATCTACTAGTAAACCACATCATAATTGCTCCAATAATTTAAACTGTGTGACCTTACAGTATGCACTTTATTCGTAGCATAAATTAAAACAACAAACAAATAAATTAATAACAAGTTGTTCATTCAATTAAATGCAGTTATATTAAGGAGCAGTTATGAAGTTATTGTACTGCAACCGGAAGGCAACTAAAAAGCAATGGAAAAGTGTGACGTTGCGAAATGCATTCAGCCAACAATTTTGCACATTTGCAGGTTGGAAAATCCAGAATCTTATCAAACTCTACACAAGAGTGAAATACTGCAATTCGAGGCTATTCCGTAAACGAATACAAGCAAAGAAGTTAAGCATCTTTTTCACATATTTTCTAAAACTTTGCCGTCTCAAGTCGGGAAATCGGATTTTCTTTGCAGTTCCATTTTAAACTTTTTTTGTTTCCAGCTTCATTTAATGTGAAATTTTGCACTTTCGATTTTATTGAATTTCTCACAGACATGGCAGCATGGCTTGAAGTGTGGCATGCTCCCAAAGCGCAGTGAGAGCAGCTGAGCTGGTTGCAATTTGAAGAATGGAAAGACTTTGCAAATGCAATCTGTGAAAATCGCTGATGATAAAGAAAGAGGTGATTGTATTTAATATGCCAGTTATATGACTCACATACTTATATGAAGAAATTGGTGTAACATTGACTTGCATTTTACAAAAATCTGAAATTGTGTTGCCTTATTTAATAAAAGAATATTCAGATTGAACATTTTGCAGTAATGTTGTTGAAGTGAGATATGTCTAAAGAAACATATAAAAACATTTTGTGAAAATTGAAGCACATATTTTATACAAAACTTTTAAACTTGCCTACATGAGTTTATATTGAGATGTGATACGTTGTCTGCAAGATGTATAGGAGTTATTTATTTAATTCACAAATATTTCATTGGAAATACGATTTAGTTTCTGTGTATATAGTGTCAATCGCATCCTTAGACAATGCATATAAATGTGTGCTGCAAATTATTGGTGATGTTTTCTGGCATTCTGCACTAGTTTAAGAGGATATGAGGATGTGAGAGCTAGCACAAAAGGGGCACTTTTGAACTTGAGTACAATTAGTTCTAGATTTTTTCTAACCCTCTGCTTTTATCTCACACATGAACACCAGTTTATAGTTCCTTCCCAACATATTTGGGGTTGTAGAGGTCAATTGCACAAAGTGGCCGCTTTATTCTTTATTAAACAACAAAAATGTTCACGGTTGAAATCATTTACTGCAACAACAACAACAATTGGCCACACTCCCCGCACTCTGAACAGCCTCAACTGTGGTTTAATTATCGTAAAGTGCATTTAACTATAAAGCAAAGGATTTGCTTATGACGATCTGTGGGGTGGGAATATGCTTGGAATTGAATCTGCTGCAGTTTAATTAAAATGTTTCGACTTTATAATAATATGTCATTTATTTGTATATTGTCATTACAAGCTCATGAAACCATGCATAGCAAGGAGTGAGCCAACTATGCCCAACTTTCAGGTGCACAATGTTCCATTGTAAGACACTCAACAAATTGATACCAGTTTCAGATGGAACATTGCTAAATTGAGTTGAACTGTTTGCAACAGTAGAAGTGCATGACAACAACAACAACAACAACCACACAACAACAACAAGTGGCACAACAACAAAATGGTATGCAACAGTCAATAAAGTAAGCAAAGGGTCCGCAATCGAAGTGGCCGTAGCTGCTACAATTGTGGATGTTATAAAGCGACTTGTTGCACAAGAGCAAAAACAAACAAAAGCAAAAAATATTTCTTAACATAGAAAATAGGGAGCAAAATTGAAAAGCAGGAAATGGCCTCCAAACGGAAACGGGAGGAAGATGGTATGAGTATTCATTTTTATGTAAGTGCAGGTATGTCGAGTTGGGTGGCGATACTGCAGCTATGCCATAAAATCCTACTCAGTGTTTCTGTTTTGTTTCAATAAATGTTGTTACCGTACTTCGACAGAAAATGTGCGGCAAGTGCAGATGCAGGAAGTTTCCTAATAAATGGTATATTCCAATATGAACGCCACTTTAAACCTAAAGACAATTTTATTTTATTTTAAATTATATTCATGCTTGTTCAGAAGATGGACTGAAAAGTTTCTTGCATCAGAATGAAGAAAACGATTTCAATTGCCTACATTTAAATTTAAACATACTTTTCAAATCTTTGCTGCATGTTTTGAATTTCACCCAGAAGGTCCTCAAAATGGCACTTTACAACGCCTTACGTTATTACTTTAATGACAGCGATCCAGCAAGAACATTGTAGTTTTGGAGAAACTAAAATCTGAGGCAGTAAAACTGGAGAATATCCCAAGATTGAAGCCGTTAAATTTCTCACAGCACCATATTCGCTCTTGTTTGGAACCGGCTCATCACATCTCCATTGGTCTCCAGGTCTTCTTCACGTGAATTTTACTCGAACTATTTTAATCCTTTTGTTTGGATTCCAAATAAGAGTTCGTCGTTTTGATATATCTGCGATTGTCGCTATCTCAAACATTTTTAATCGCAAGTCAGTCAAAACGATGCCTAATTTTCACACGATTTCTGATACAACTGCTATTTTTGGCCGCCCTGAACATGATGCATCCGCAAACCTCATGCTGCCTCTCATAAGAAAGGCAAGTCTGAATTAATGAGGTCAGAACTCATGAATATCCTTTTCTGTGTTCGCTTCCATATTATGTCATACCTTAAACTGAAATTTTTTAACACTGTCGACTTACTTCCCTCTTTCAACAGCTGACAACGAAACTAAATAGAGGAATTTCATGAAATTTGGAAAGTTGTTCTGATAAAAATAGTTGTATTTTTTCTACTCAGGAACGTCCGATAGGCATTGGCAGAGGCATGCGTTCAGTAGACATTGGCTTTGCTTAACGACATTATGAGCCATAAAGGACGACTGCAAAGTGTTCAGTGTTAAAAAAGACACAATGTACATATTTATTTAGTCTGATACGAAAGAAGAAATGATCCGAAATATTTTTAAGAAGCATGAACTTTACAAATAATAATATCCTTACATATAACAAATATATAAATAAAATAATCACTATATACATATTATGATCAACTAATTTTTGCTTCTTGACAATTTCCTTTCCAATAATTGCACACACTTCAGATCCCGGCAACCACTGTTAATATTGCTTGTTGATGGTTTTAATGATAAATGATCATCTACTTAGCTTTAGTTTCAGCGAATCCTTCTGTAGAAGTTATAGTCTAGACGGGCTGATATTCTCCATGAGGCTTATAGAAGAATTCACGGTTTTGGCAGCGGCGCCGGATTTCCGTTAGCATCAGTTGCTTTTCTTTCTTAATTTTTCGCAAAATGCCCTTGTTCTCAATTGCTCGACGCGAAATATAAGGTAAAACTTCCTTCACCGGCCCATAAGGTATGTACTTGTAGACTGAGTACCCAGATTGACCTGACAAAACAATTATTTTTCCTAATATTACTTTTATCTTTTTTCTATAATATTTACCAAGCGGGAAAGTTATGTGGTCACACATGCCGTATAGTTGACCAAAGCAAATCACTTTATCCTCCGGCAACACTCCAATATCTTTCATTTTTTTAATCGCAAAACGCACCGTGTCTTCGTTATGCGATGCGACCATGATTCCAATTTTTGTTGGCTCGCAGGGGCATTCCTCCTTATAGTTCTGTAAGATATCGATTAGGAATATTTTGAATACACACAGTTGCCTGGCTTCAAGTCCACTCACTTTAATGCGTCGCAAACACTCGGTCAGGGTTTTGTTGTACATTTCCGTTGTGGCCTCAAACGTTGCATTGAGTGGATCGCAGTATCCTAGCGCTCTGGCACGGCATCGTTCCTGTTCCATGTAAGCCCCACGTACGAGTTTAGCTCCAAAATAGAAATTTTGACGCTCTGCTTGTTCCAAATCAGTCACCACCTAAGTTAGAGACAAGTAATTAGAAGTCCTTTCAGCTAACTGGTTTTGGAAAACTTCAATTACCTCGCGATACGCCTCGCGCAAGTAACATTGGTAGGTATTCAGGACGTAAGCTTTATCTGTGTTGAATTTGCGCATCATTTCCAGAGTAATGCGTGAAATAGCCGGCTGGAAATAGCTTTGTTCGGCGTCGATCATAACGCGTACATCCAAATTGGCTGCAGTCTGGAAATAAAAAAACACTCCTTAGATATATTATTTTCCATCGATATATCAGATATTATTTATAATTTTTGTCGACTCTCATTCATCATGTCTTGTCGTACCTTCACAATCGTTGTAACGCGGCGTATCATATTTCTAAACATTTCTTCTTCTTTTGGCGTAATTTGGGATATCAAACGACGCATTTGACCAGTTTTTGGATCAGGCACACGGAATGAATTACTCAAGTGTGAATATCCATGGACTATTCCAGACCAGGGGAACAAATGCAGTATACTAAGATAAGTTAACATAAACGATAATTCAAATGTGAATTAGAAAAATATTTGCTCGAACGAAATTCCATTGAAATTATTCATATATTTTTTAACTTCTCTATAAATTTTTTATTAATTGCTTTCTTTTGTAATTTCAGCCTACCCGACTTCATCAGATGTAACGTTCTCCAAGAATTCTCTAACGTTCTGATTATCCCCCAAACTGGCATAGTATTTCTCCATATCCTCAATTGTCTTGTGATGCGTCAGAACGTTGCCCTTTCCACCGGCAATATCTTCCATGTATTTGCGTGTCTGCATGATGACCTCGGACAACTGCAACTGAAGGAGGAAAGAAAAATTTAAAAAAATTGATATATTGGGAATAGAATGAGTTGATGCTACCAGCAGTTGTGGGCGGCCGAGAGCAGTTAGTTTGATTGCTATAATACCGGTTCCAAAGGTGGCTCCTATAATTTCAAAATAATTAATTCACTACAAGCTAAGTAAGGTTTTCAAGAATAAGAGATTTTACGAATATGTTTTCTTTTTATCTACGAAAAGGGCATTTATTCTGGAACAAATTGGTTACAACCACATTGCCATTATTATGTAAAATGCATCATTAGCTTCTAACACCAGGAAGTAGTGCAATTCGACTTATTTCATTTTTGGTACGATATGAAGGAAGTTTATGAAATGTGTTTATATTTTTGGATAATGTGAAGTTGAACAACTTACCTTGTAAATTAGGGCGGGGCACGGTTTTAGCGTCATCGACTTTAATAGTAAACACCAGGGAAATACACAGGATAGCACGCATGTAGAATTAAATTATGAAATTAAAAATTATAAACAGAAAACTTTTTAATAAAAATAATAAAACACAAAATGATCACTCTTCTTTCAATGACTTACCTGCAACTGCTTCCAGGCATTTGACGAAAGTTTCCATATTTCGCTCGCAGGTGGCTTCATTCATATAGAAATATGTCCTAGCACTGCTGACCTTATAGCGGCGATCGGCAAAGCTTTTACTTACACGATATTGGGGCATGGAGTCGTCGTCCTCTTTGACAGAGCCAGCACTCGAAACTGACGATCTTTATTCAAATGGAAATCATAATAATTTTAAATTTACATGTGCTGTGCTTTTATAATCATAATTCGGGTTAGGTTAGGTCTCAGAACTTACTCCATTTCAAGCTTCTCAGCTTCCTCTTGCGTAATATCTTCTTCCACTGAATAGTCCAAAATTCCACGTACACCAAAAGAACGTAGTCTGGTAAGAAAAGTGAAGTAAAATGGCTTCGTTCTCAGTTATTCATTTTGAAATTTTGTAAATGCATATTCAACTGTTCAACTATGTTATTATATGAAGTAGGGTTACTAATATAGTAAGCCTTGATTTAGTATTCTTGTCTGAAGGGTTCTTGTGGTGCTTAAGGAAGTAGCCATAAAAACCCATAAAATATTCTGAGAAAAATACTGAAGTCAAAGCTACCCAAAGACACAATCTTTTTCAACATATGCCAGGAAAAGATGGACGAAATATATTCCAAAAATAGTTGAGTCTATATGGAAATATTTTAATCTTTACATACCTTGCTAGTGTTGGCATAATTTTCATCTCATTCTCACCAGCGACGAAGTGACCATAAACTGAAGATTTCATCACACCCGAAAATATTCTGTCACCCAACATTTTGTTTGATACTTTCATTATCTGGAAAGTAAAAATAACTTCTGAGCATCTTTTCAATCCACAATAGGTATGCACGATCTATTGCAAATGAGTTTGAAAAGAATGATTTCCTTATGAAATATAAACTTCCAATGTGAATTCCTTAAGATTTAAAAAAGTACAATCCCTCACAATTAATTGCGAACTTTTACTTCTGCACTTATGCACAACCCCTTGCAACGTCGTGAATAGCCTGAACTCAAGGCAACTGAATTTTAAATACGAGTACTCTATAGCAGACACATTGGGTACCTTGAGATTGTTGTCGACCAGTGTTTCTGAGGAACAGATCATGTAGACCATGTAGGCGCGCATCAGTTCCTTTGTGGTTTTGTGCTTATATGCCCCAACATGATCATTGAAGCAAATGTCAAGCGGATCAGTGCGTACGCACTTCGGTGCAGTGGTCACTTCTGTTTGGTGGGTCTGCGACAGCTGCAGTTGTCGACGCTGCTCATACGGTGAAGAGATTAATATTCTATGCATAGGCCGATGGCGTTGCGGCATTTGTGGAAGCAGCTGAGTCTTGGCGGCATAACGCGTTAAGCGATAGTCTCCATAGACTGTTTTGCTGCCAATTATACGACTGGGGTGACTGAGAATTCCCAGTTGTATGCAATATGTGGTAGCGGCGTATTGGTAGCACACCTTGCTGAGGCCACCGTAATGATTGTATAATAAATTTGACGTACACTGAGCACAAATGGTGTTGAAAAATGGCATCATTCTGCCACGCCTGATTGTGTTGTAATCTACTGGAATATAAAACAAAGAAAAAATAATATAATACACACAATCTTTGCATTTGAAGTCAATATAAAATTGTGTGTTTCTCTGCCAAAACTGGTAGAATACAAGTTGGCGGCTGCCGCTGGTTGATTCTTTGCTTGTGACTTTTTGTGATTAGAGGAAATCGCCCAGAATAACGCCCCTGACATTGACTCCAACTTGTATTCTAAAATTGTTGTTTATAAACGTATTTGAACCAAGGCTTGACGCACGTTCTTGAATGCTCTCTTTCGCTGTACACAATTATTGCAATGGAATTTAAAAATGTCTCTCAAACAAAACAGTTCACAAAATCACATCAAGTTTGTACACAAAAGAACCAGAATAATCGTGGCGTCTTTCTTGATTTGCATTCAACTGAATTCAGCTTCTTGAAAGTTCTTTTTCCAGCTTGACACAATTTGTAGAGGAAAATTTTTATTTAACTCTTAATTTTGAATTTAATTTTGAAAAATTCTAAACGGACTCTTAAACAAAAAACAAATATTACATTACTCTGAAAATAATTTCCGATTTTCTTTTCTTGCTGGATTAGTTGACAATATGCCGCTTCTGTAACGTTTCCTTTGTCCCAGCACACGTAAAGGAAATCGTTGTCAATATGAAATCTTAAATAAATCCTCTATTTTCTCGAAAGTGCTGCTTTTATTTCTTTTAGTTTCGAAAAACTTTCACTGACATGCCAGTGTAGCTAGAAATGAAAAATTTTGTGTCTAACCGAAAATGCCAAGGTAAAAGAAAATAATCTTGGGAGTACTGTAAATAAATAATGTACGATGTAATAGGAATAAAACTGTACAATATTTACCTACATATATTTATGAAGATTATAGGGACGTGATCTAGCGAAGATATAGAAGCTGTAATACAATAAGTCCGGATGGGATTAGAACCCACATTCAATGAATTAATAAATATACTTTCTTTAAAAATCTTTTGCTTTCCTCAAAAAAAAAAAATATGGGGAAGTTAAATCCAAAATAACAAGAAAGCCTCATTGAAACGCTTTTATGTTTATGACCAGGATGTATTCCAGGAATCTAAAAGTCATCTAAACCATTGATTGTTTGGTGCGGCAAGTTCGAATTCTTCGTAATGGATCAATTCTAACTTGCCGCACTTTATAAAAAGCACAACATTCGACATAATTTTGACCATCCACATTTAATTCCAGAAAATAACTGTTGATAAATGTATTTACACTTAAATATATCGAGATGGATTCTTATTTTTGTTATAAGAATAATTGTTCTGCAATTATTGTCCCCTCATAGAGCATCAAGGATTCAAAGTTTCTCCTTGATCCCTATCTTCTGGATATACGTAAGAAAGAGTTTTGGCTACAGAGATTTCACATCACTAGCCGAGCCTTGGTGTAATCGCAAGTATATTCTGCCAGCATACAATAGTGCAGGGCATTTTGCTGGCACATGCAGGAACGTCTCTTCTTCTTCAATACAGAATCTGCAGATGTTGTTGGAAGCTGCGTCCATGTTCATCGAATGTAAATTTACTTTAAGGTGTCTAGTTAACATGTCTTATTCTTAGATTATCCTTCGAGACAATCAGTTTTCAGCGTACAGAAAACACCACTTATAGTCCAAAGGTTTCGTACCCATTTCCTTCAGATTTTGCTAAGGGGAGATTTAGCTTTCTGTTCTTATGAGAGTCACAACTCTTCGCTACAAAGTCTCCATCAATTTTTGTGATCTAGAATGATAATTTCTCTAATTTCTCCAAACGAAAAATCACTAAAGTCTGCTTCGGTCATTATACGCGCTCATGAAACATATCCGCCTCATTGGCTCCACTCCCCATATTCTCAACCGAAAGAAAGATTCCTAAGCACACGGTTTGACATTTTAAGAAATATTCTGCACTTCAATTGTTACGTTTCGAATGCAACTAAATAATTTTGAAAATGGATACTACCAATTTTTCTCTGTAAAGTTTTAATAAAATCATCTAAAGGCAATTTAGTTAATTATTAATTACTTTCGTATATAAAAATGTGTGTAAAATGGTGAATATTTCTGCAATTCATATTCCTAATTTGGCGTTGCATTCGTTTTGACCAAACCACCAAATGAAAATTTAACTTCAAATCCAGACAAAGTTTAAATTTACGTGTTCGCGGCCAAAAATGTGTGCATAAACTCTGTGGCTGCCGTTAAAATCAGCATTAATACCGTATTTAATTAGACGGTAACCGGAGAGCAAACATTGTTGTGATTGCGCAATTAATGCTAATTATTTATTGGATATGTGTCATTAGCACAACACAGATGCTGGCTCCACTTTCCAAAGCACGCGAAATGAAGCTGATGGGGGAGTGTGTGCAATTTTCACCAAGCAATTAAGTGCACACAAAATGAATAATTTCCCATGCGATTATTCTCAACATAATAAAGTAAATTATAACTTGCAACGAGTTATGTTTTGGTATTAAATTACCCAGCCTGGGCGTGACTTCTTGGCATATTATAAAACAAACCAATTTGTCTACCACGGCCTCTGAGTGTATGCTTTAGTGCAGTACTTGATTGTGACCTTTGGATCTTTCGCAACGCCTGTCAGCAAGGATGTATAATGTCACATTAAATCACTTCAAAAATAGTTCGGATATTTTAAAACTGCGAAAGTTTTACCCAAAGAGTGGCTTTGAATAATACTGTTTTTGCCTTTCTGTGCTCCGCATACAAGAAAATTTGTGTAAATAGCTGCTGCAAACTTGGTAAATCACTGCTGAGCAAAATGCACTTTTAATGGCAGAAGAAGTGAGTTAATATATAAACAACCTCAACTCTGGGACAGCAAATTAAGTTGATAAGTAGCTGAAAAAATTTTGTTTCCGTTGCCGGTGAGTGCTGCAATTATAAGTTGCATGGCAGCTGTCAGGCAAAGTAAGCAAAGCAGCAGGCTAAGTGTTGCAGCACAGTTTGTGCCCCAAGCCGCTATGAGCTGTTGTCAGCACCTGCCACTCCCCTGGCTGGTTGACTTAATTATGTCTGAGAAAAGGTTGCTAAACAAAGCGTGAAAGTGTGGCTAGGAAGTGACTTAAATTGAATTCTGCTGAGACGCACACGGTCACGAGTCTAACGAAAGTGGTCTGGAATATCTTACAAAGCATAAAGAACATTCAATTGAATTTCCATTTGACCTTAATTCCAAAAGTGCGATCCATTATATCTGGAAAATAAATTTCGTTTGCAGCATTTTTATGCACTCATAAGACAAGTGCTAAAAGCGAATCTACTAAAATAGCTCTAATCATAATCAGAATTAGTTTCAAAATAATTTGAAGCATTTGATTGCAACTTACTCAAAGACCTTCGATAGCTCAGTTGGTAGAGCGGTGGACTGTAGTTGGCAATATCTTCTGATCAAACAGAAATCCATAGGTCGCTGGTTCAAATCCGGCTCGAAGGATAATTTTTAACGTTTTTAGCCAATCTCGACACATTTAAGTATGCAAACAGAAATGAGAGATATAGAAACCCTGCTTCTTTTCTTGTCCTCATTTTTCGGAAGGTATAAACAAAAATTCGTTAGTCGATGTTTTACTTAAAACGATAGCGTAAAGGACGCAGGAGGTGCAGTTAAAATTGGGGAAAAAAAAATCCTCCGAAGTATTCCAGAGTAGTGAACAAATATTTTATATCGGGTTGAAAATTTTTCTTTGATAGTTTTTGATTGCCTGGAATCTCGATTGAATTCAGTCGCTAATATCATTAATGGTGAAAATATATATTTTATTATTATTCCCAATTAAATATTAAATGAAACTAGGTACTGATTGTATTTAGTACACAGATCGGCCGATTGGTTATTGTGTCATCTCCGGTTTTTTTATAATCGGGAGATTTTAACAGAATGGATCATGAATCAGTGCAATAAAACAGGATACATAATGGAATGTCATAAATCTGCACTACTATTCTGTATACGCCTTGCTTTATTGCATCTTTGATAAGTTTGCGGAACCTTTGCTAAAGTACTGTTAACATATTTACTATTTATACTCACCTGATTAAATTAATGACATTATCCGACACCACACTACACTTCAATGATATCTTTACTCAGTTAGTTAATCCACTGATCAGATCATCGAGTTCCAATTCTACAGATGATTGGATTGAGCACTAAGATCCTTCCTTACGTCTATGGGAATGCTTTGACTGCAAAAAGTGCATTATTTTATTTAAAATTGTGTGGTCTATATTTGAATTGGGGAGTAACTCTCTTCTCTTCAATCTGCCCTCTCGCGTCTTGTGTGCTTGTCCCTTAATATTTCTCACTCACTGTCCATCACATTTGCTCATATGCAGTTTTTGACAGATGAAGCACAATATGACTCGGACAATGAGAACACCTGAACTGCCATTTTGGCATATAATGTCACAGATTTGACATATTTCGCACTCGAGTTCAGAGAGTAGTTCACACAGCATTGAAAATGTGCATGAAGGAGACATTATCTTAAAATCAGCTTTTATTTTATTTTCTCTGAAGTATAAAAAACATTCTGGAATTTGTCAGGTTGTTACCACCCCATAGCCATCGGATGCAATCGTATGAGGCGGCAACGCTTATCTCACACATGGTTACGGTTCTTAGCCCGCCATACTGCATCAAGAATGGACAATACATCGGAATCCGTTTATTTTTTAAATCACTTCCTTCAAATTCATTCTAACCAAGCAGCCTCTTCCCGTGAAGCTGTCCATAGCATTTAATATTTTTTTTAAATATAGTTTATTCTACCTAATTTTATATTATTTTTTATTTAATGTACTCGTATTTTCCCTATTTTATTGTATTTTTTTATTCTATTTATATTTTATAGCAACTAATTCTATCTTATTTTTTTATTTTATTGTATTTTTTTATATTAATTCACACTTCTTGAAAACTATGCGAGGTCCAGACTAAACGTACCCTTGCCCTCTCCATGCCCCTACACTCACATTCCCTGTCTCACTTTCCATAACCATCATTTTCTTCTAAGAGTATATTAGTTCTCAGAAGGTCATCACATCAGCCTTCGAGCGTGCGGAAAATAATTAATAAGGTAGGAGCGCCATATGGTACTTCCACGAGAGCATACCTGCGTAAAATGAGAAGAGCCGCTGAATACACCGATGCATCTTGAATAATGTTCTCCTGCCTTCCCAATATCATAGAATGAAGACGAAATTGCTTTTGGTGAAAGCCCTTATTTTTAAAAATCAATCTACATGTGGGCGTGTTAGTCTATGCCACGACTCTTCCAAAACCCATATCAAAATATGAAACCTTTGAGACCAGAGAAAATCAATTGTTCCTTGGAAAGTTTTTTGATTTTCATTATTTAAAATATCGCATTGTCTTTAAATACCAGTATAATACATTTATAGAGCTATTAACATAGAAAATAAATACTTTATATAATTAAAATTGTAGTTTGCTTTTCATCCGTTAAACGCGCTGTTTCTACTCACTCTCAGCTCAAATTCCCCGGTGTTGCTTTTCCGTTCTCTCGATTTTATGCCAAACGTTCCAAAATAGGAACTCCAAACGCATGATTGAATTTAAATATGCATTCCACTCATTTTCAATATCGCTAAAATAGTTGGTACAGCAGGGCAAACTTATTACTCGGAATGAAAGTGGCGCCATTGGGAGCACTTTTCTACTCCCAAAAGTCGTTGTCAGTGTCACTCTTGCGACCACCGCCCGTGGACAACTGGAAATCACTGCTGTAATTAGCATCGCTTCCGCTGTTGTCGGCGGCGGCAGCAAAAGTTACATTGTCGACAACTTCGCCTATTTCCAACTGCTCCGCCTGTCTTTCCTCATATGCTGCAGCCATCACATCAACTGCACCGTTCTCAGCCTTCTTGTCCACAATAAATGTATTGGCTCTGACTAAATGTGGAAGTTGCTTTAGCTCCATTTGATTTGTGACCATTTTATGCTGCTGCTCGGTTGCTTGCCTTACATGGTTTCTGTTGTTTCTATCATTATTGGAAACATTCTTCATGTGCATAATTTCGTTTTTCTCACTGGCTACAGCTGCAGCGGTAATGTGGGTCTTGCTCTCGCTTCGATTTTCAATGTGGTCCTGCCTTGGTCGCATTTCGTCTTGTTTGCTGCCACCAGCATTTGACGCTGCAAAAAGCTCATGCATTTTGGCCATTGACTGCTGCAGCGTGGTAGAAACTGTTTTTGTATTTTTCCCCTGCGCGGTATCGGCACTTACGCTTAAGGAGTCTTCTTCACTCAAACGCTTGTTAGGTTCGCTGCGTGCCAAATCATTTTTGCTGCCGTTAACTTTGCTGCCAGATTGCTTCCGAGAGATTTCCTCTGAATTGTTTATGTCGCTTACGTCGCTCGGATGAATAGTCCTTTTTGTTGTTGTTGTTGTCCCTGTTGTTGGTTTCGTTTTTCCATTAATACTCAATTGGCGTTTACTCTTCCTCAATACATATGATGAGGAAGATGTGGATGATTTTGCTGTGGCAGAACCCTTTACGGATATGGAAGCACTATCACTGGTAGGACTTAAATTGCTTGGCATGGAATTGCTGAACTGGGAGTTATTGGTTATGCACATGTCACCTAAAGGGACATGTAAATTTGGCTTAGATATAGTCGCTGCAGCTGATGGTTCTTTTCTCAGCGGCCGATTTTCGATTCCTAATTTCTGGCTGCCACTATTTCCAAAGCCGCCACTATAAAAATCAGTCTTGACGGCTTCTAAACGTCTATTGACCTCACTTTTGACCTCATCTGGCGACATAAAATCGTCGAGCATCAGCACTTTCTCACCTGGATGACTGTATTTCTTCCCCACCGTAAACAATTTCTCTCTGGCCTCCAATATTGCATTTTTGAACTCCACTTCATTGCCGCAATTGTTCGGTTCAATTTTATTTATTCTTTGCTGTTGCAAGCGATTAAATTTCATCTCATCTGGAAGCGGCACTTTATTTATTAGGTCTTCCATAGCTTCTTCTTCAGCTTCCTCGTCTTGGCATATGTCCACTAGGCGCAAACTACGCGCTCTTTTTGGTTGCTCCGTTGAATAATTATGCAACAATATTGTTGCGGAGCTCTGCAGCTCCTGCTGTTGCTGTTTCTGTCTATCTAAGTAATTACGAAAGTTTTGTTCCAGTTGATTGCTCTCATTTTCGAGCTCCTGTATGCGCAACCTACGAACAATAATGTATTAGAAATTCAAAGGATCTTTAACGTTTCACTTACTTTGCATCATAGACAATGTGATCGATGTTGCGTTCCTGTTGTGTGATATCCTTGACCATCTTCTGGAATTGTTGTTGAGTGTTAGCCACGTAATTAATTACCGACTCGGCAGTCTTCATATTTGGTATATTCGCTTGCACTGACACTTCCTTTGGCTTCGCAATTAAATCTTGTGATAATTTCGGCTCCGGGTGTGCCTTTGAAATATGTTCAAAAAAATTAGTAAAATTTTAGTTTTCTGTATGCAGGATCGGTCCTTGCAATAATACAAGGTTGAAATTTTAAATAAAAAAATATATAAAAATTCTATTTATTTTAAAAAACAAAAAAAGAAAAAAAAAATAATTGAAAGTAAAACCCCAAAATTTGGCGGGAATTCGTAAAATGTCCAAAAATGTCGGTTATATGGACATAATATATAAAATTTGCTGGAATTTATTCCATTAAATTTTCTCGGGGTAAGAGCCTATGTACGACGAATTTTTTTAAAAATTTTCCAACTTCTTAAGAGTGACCGATTGATTACTCTGTAGGAATGCGGAAATCTTAGCAAAAATAAAACTGTTTTTTTTATGAATGTATTAATATATGAATCCATTGAAAAAGCAATTAAAGGTGATTTTAAACACCAAATGCAATTGCTAAATGACCTTTGATGTCCTCACTCAGACCCTTAAATTTATGTGAATATATATCTGGCAATTACCTTGATCTCAACTACAACTTTATTTGCAACTTCCACAACTTCAGTATCCGCGATTTTCATTTCCTTCTCTTTCAATTTCTGCACCATCTCCAAATGTTTTTGCTCCAATCCTTTTAAGTGTTGGTCGATGTTTTCATTGAATTTACGATTTTCTTCAGAGAAATCGCTGGAAGCATGTTTGCTCAAGCGCTACGAACAGTGAGGATAAAGTCCTTATTATATATTTGAATGGAATTCTGCAATGTCTTACCTGAATTAGTTTTTGTTTGTAGCGAATTCTCAGCAACTCCCTTTGGCTTCGCAGTTTCTGATCCATCTCGTCATTCAATTGCGCCGTTTGCTTGTCTAATGCCTTGCGTAGTGAAATTTCAATCTACAATTCACACAACAATTTACAATAATAAAATGTTATGTCATCCTTTTTCCCCCCAACATACCCGGTCTAAAAACTTGCGCCCATTCTGAGTGTGGCGCATCTCGTACAGCCAATCCATGTACGATTTCTCGGGTGTTTCCGTCGAAGTGGCCTTCTCTGTATAGACTCCTCCCGGGCTCTTTTTGGTGATCAGTTCGTGCGACACACTCTCAAAGCTTTCCGCACATTTAGCGAACTGTGTGGCCATTGAATCGATGGCCTTAACAATTCCACCCACCTGTTTGTTTAACTGCTTCTCCTGCAGCATTTGCTTCAGATTTTCCGCAACATGCTCCAGGCTACGATTCAAATTCTCACTTTTTTGCGCACGCTTCGCTTTCATACGAGGACGTGGCATTGCTTTGGTATTGACGGGTCGCCGCTGTTTAAAATTTTCAAATTGCTGCACCATCTCTTTGACCCTTGCCGACAATACCAGTAAATACTTATTCAGATACCGAAAGTTCTTGTTGTAGATTTCCGCCTTCAACTGTTCCCGTTCCGCGTTGCTTCCGCCGTCAGCCAACGAAGCAGTTGTCTTGGCTTTTGGCGCCGCAGACAATTTTTCTGCTTCCAGTTCTGCTGCAGTTCGAGTCGTTGGCAGTGGGTTTTGTGCTGCTGCTGGCGCCGATGCCGGTGGTTGCTCCAACAAAACTCGGAAAATTATAAACAATAATGACATATTCGCATTTTGAACATAATTTTGAGCAATTATTTGTTCCAAATTCCTATCACATTTAGCTGTGCTGGAAATAGCCTGAAAAATGTCTGCCATTTCCGAATCGTTAAAGCGAAAGTAGTTCGTACTCTCGAAGTCCGGCAGAGTGTTGCGGTAGGGCACCTCCGTGCAGAACACCGAAAGAGTAAAGTGGCAGTTTTGTGCGTACAGAAATTCTGCTACCAAAGTGTTCAGGGCCAGTGTTAACGGCGACAAGGTGAGACGATGTGAACCGCCGGGACCTCTGGTCATCGTCGCCGTCTGCGAAAGTATTTGTTTGCCTTTGAATGAAGTCGTAAGTTATTAATAAGTATAATACTCATGAATGTAAGCCTGTCTGAATGTAACTGTCTTTAGTAGTTAATTAAAATTATAAAATGTATAATTTAATAAAATGTAAATATTTTAAATCGATTGTCGACCTTCGGATGAAATGTAAATAATAAAAATAAATAATAAATATTAACAAGAAGTTTTGACTACATTGGAGTTATTTAGGATATTTTGAATACTCCTGTTGTAAAAGGACTTCCCCTGCTTTCCTATGAGCAGCAACTACAACCAGAAACATAAATGATATATCATTTATGTTTCTGGTTAAAAGTCATTTTACATGACAAACAATAACAGAAATTATGTGTGGAGATAATAACGTGCAGAATCGGATTCCGAGCACTGCTTTGTCGACTGCAGTGGTAGTCATGACAATTATGAATATGTAAACAAACAAAATTTGTGATCAAATCAACAACTTCCGCGTTGGCTGATTGCCACAAATTCAGGTTTAATAACTGCCACATATTACATTCTGCTGGTGCCCCGCCCATATTTCGTACTGACCATTACTCACCTAAAGCCGTTTTATTGAAATTTGATATTAAATCGCAGCGTAGTTTGGCTTGCAAACCACGCGCCACATCGTCTCGTTCCATCCATTCCCGAAAATGTAATTCGAACTCTTTGGCGGGTATTTTCGTTAATTCATTTAAATTGGTTCTGGACTCGGTTTCAGTTTCCACAGCCATGCTTGTTGCCAATATTAATTACCTTTGTTTTGGCTATTTTACGATTGCTTAATTAACGTTGCTGTTTCTCAACTTATTGTTTCCCTTCGCATGTTCGTCCACCGCTATCTTAATTTAAACTATTCGCTGCACTCGCTGGCACTCTCTTTCATGGCATGTGCCACACACCGCTTGCAACCAACAACCACCACTCCTGAAGCCTCCGCTGTTTTGAAATACGTTTTGAACAGCTGTTTGTGTGTGTGTTTTCAATTCATTTGACCGTAACACAGACAGTGAAACTAACAAGTGAAATTTTGACCCATCACAAGTGGGGAAGGTGAGTTTAATTTTTATTTGATTTTTATTTTTTATATATATAAATATCTATCAGTTTCATATTCTCCATTATTTCATTCAGACAAACTTAAAAAAAAAATATTTTTTCCTTACAAAGTATCTGTTTTTAATACCTTTGGATACAAATGTTCCTACTGGAACATTATTATGCATTTCTCAGTACAATGTAATGGAGACTACCGTTCCAAGTAGATGTGGGCAAACAAGTTCATTTCAGTGAACAATCGCTTCAATCCATCTAAGTGTATCGTTCAAAGATCCATTGAATGCTGTTACTCAGAACATATCAAAGAGTACACGGATAGTATTTGCTCTGTACTATGTAGTTTCTCCTTAGAAGAGATAAAAGAGTGTATTTTTTTAAATTATATATTCGTATTTTAGGCCACTAATTAAGTGATATTCTATTATTGGGATGATAGCCAGAAAGATATCCACAATGGTTGGATACCCTTTCTCTGAACTACTACCTATGTTTGAAAATTGTTCGGCACAAAAAAGGTTTTAATTGATTTATATACGTAACATAATAAAAATAGTGTAGGTAGCTAAAAATACAAACATACCAACGGTTCATTCGAATAGACGAACAGCAGAGTTTGCTATGGTCACCTTTAACTAATTTCAACTATTCACTTATATCTTGAAAATTGAAATGAAAAATAATTTGACTCCAATTTATTTAAGACGTCTTCAGGTTTTTATAACCTTTTATCCATGAGAATTATTGTACCTAGTATCTTGTATCTATGTGTTCCTATATTCTAAAGAATAAATAGCGTCTATGGAGTTCGTATTGGACATTTCCACTTGTTCGTATGTGAATGGACTCCAACACCCAAAGTTATTTCATATGTGGCTGAAGCAAATGTGTTATTGATCTCGAGACACATAGACTCGTATACATAGAAATGTAGTAAGTGCATTAGAAGTCCAAGCATTTTATTCACACAACGCTGTTCTTCTGCACAACTAATTTTTCTTGATCAATGATGCATTCTGTAAGACGGGGTGGGGTCATTTGTGAAAAAAACAGTCTACATACTGAGATTAAATAGAACAAATAATATATATTATTATTACAAAAGATTTGATACCTGTGGGTTTTTCCTCAACATCAGATACTGAAATAACATGTGATACATACTAATAAGCGATCATATTGTGACGAAATATCGTGAGTAAATATGAAATCATAATACAACCATAAAAAGATCACAGTACAACACAGCCGATCAGTCGTGACTTGCAAGCAGCGGAGCTAAGAAGTCATACAGATGAAAAAGTGGAACCAAGCAGACTGTAATGCTAAATATGTTTTAAAATTTTTTTTTAAATTTATGTAATCAACAAAAGCTTTGGCTTTTTTAGACACAATTTAGTGTTTAATTTTTTAACAATATGTAAACTTCTCAAAATATTAATTAATATTAATATAATAATATTATTCTCAAAATAAAGAAATAAATTGTGTCTTGAAATTATATCAAATTTGTGGGATTTAGCTTAAAAATAAAAGAAACTCTTCTCTAAATAAAATTTATATGTTTCAACTTCTAAGGGTGCAGCGTGACAGAAAGCAAAAACGGCAACAGAAACAGAATTCAGCCCACTTGCAACAGAAACAAAATCAACAAACGAACTTGTAATAGATTAACTACAAAATTTAACCACAGAAAATGAGCGCTTAGCAACAGAACAGATACAACTCATCGAGAGTTCTTTCTGTAACAGAAATCGTCAAAAATATTAAAGTAATGGTTGGTACTAGCGATATAATTTGCTTTAAAATTTGTAGCTTAATAAGGTATTTTAATAATTTGTAAATTTTCTTCAATATACAAATCCATTTACACAATTTCCTAACCTTATTTGAAAACTCCACTTCGAGGACAATAGAACTTCCTAACAACAAATGGTTGGTACTAGCGATATAATTTGCTTTAAAATTTGTAGCTTAATAAGGTATTTTAATAATTTGTAAATTTTCTTCAATATACAAATCCATTTACACAATTTCCTAACCTTATTTGAAAACTCCACTTCGAGGACAATAGAACTTCCTAACAACAAATGGGACATTTTTTATTTAGAAACATTTAAAATTAAATATTTCTATTTAAATGTGAATACTAATAAAAATTGCAATGAATATTCGTTGTCAACGTTTTAGAATAATTTTGTTCCAATTTTTTTGGTTTTTTTTTAGGTTTGGAAATTAAATGGCAGCTCATTTTCTTTCTAAGTAATTTCCAAAGCTTGACAAAGCCCCGCACACAATTCCTCTTCACTATAATGCTCCAATTCCTTTTCCTAGTCTTTGTTTTTTTATCATTATATTTATTTACCTTTTCAACAAATATAATGATAAATTTTGCATAATTTCTTGTGAATTCCGCTTCTATCTCTGTGTCTGTTTCCGTTTATTTAATATTTGTTTTCTTTAAATTTAAAAAATTCCATTAAAACTTTTATGGATAATTTTTAATTCCGCTGGTTTTTGAGCAATTTTCAAATTGGAAGCACTTTCTATCGAGAATAGAAAAACTCGCTCGTTTCATCCGAGTATAATTTACTCGATAACTTTTTCCATACAAAAGTCTGTCCTATGCTCGATGGGGTGGCGAATCGCAGACGCCTTCTGCAACGTTACAAAAAACCGCAGCCGGCATAAAAACCAATCAGTTACAATTAAAACATCATTGAGAATTTTCACTTGTTCCCCGTCTTCACTAAATAATAAAGTTAAAATTTCTGCAATTAACAAAATTACCTGATTGGATAATTGACTCTGAAACAATTCGGTAGATTATTTTGACAGGAAGGTACATCAAAGGTTCTGATATATTATCTGTGCCATCTGTGTAGTTGTGTTTTATTATATATTATATACACCTCACATATAGAACTCGTGATAGTAGTGTTTCAATTACAGTAAAGCTTATATTAACGTGGTAAAGACACGTAAACTCACTTTTCAATATTATCTCTCCCGCCAATCAATCAATAATAATATTTATTTATTCACATTTCAAATCGAAATTCGCAACTTATTTGTTGCTGTTGTAATAGTCTAAAACACATCTTAGAGTTGCATATGTGTATTATTTCTGTTTGGTAGCACTGGCGCATACGCAGTATAAAAAAACCTTGAAAATATTTTGTTTTCAGCTACTACGCTTTTTGTTTTTAAATTTTGTGAAATTCGAAATTTTCGCTGCGATTTGTTTACTAGCTTCTTTAATTAAAAATTATTTAATACTTGCTTTTTTGCAAACGCTAATTTGAGGAAAATTGTGTAGTTATAATAAAAACAACATAAAATAAAGGCAAGTGAAGTAAAACTGAAATAAAATGTTCAAAGTACAGCAAAATAAGAACAAAAACTTTTCAATTTTTACAGTGTCATTGTTTGTGATTTTATTTTTTTAATTTTATGTGGATATGTTCAACTATAGTTTCAAATTGTGTCTATCTATCGGGTGCAGTCATGTCGCAAATGGATAATATCATTATAAAGGTGCGAGGACGTCTGCAGGAACTCTCCATAAAACTGTGGTTGGAACCATATTACTTCGATGATATCGGCAGCGTTGAGGTCAAAATTGAGGTGAGTATTGGGAGAATTTTTGATGCACGCAATTTGGTATGAATTGCTTTTAAATTCTTGCAGGAGCTTGCTGAGGACTTTAGTAAGAATCTAGACATTTCATTTTCCAAATGTAAAATGGCTTTGACAGAACTGCAAGAAAGTGCTCTAATCAAGTTGGCTGCGCGCAAGGAATACAATGAAACTGGTAGCTATCTTCAGCTCATGCTTTTTATCATTTGATTTGATGTTTCGTTTTAATATAAGGCATTGCTACTTTCACTGTCCGTCGAGTTAACAACAAGGAGGGCACACAAACCATTTTCAATATTAAAAGTTCCCTTAGCTCTTTGGGGTCAGATTTACAAGCGGAAATTGCTAAACATCTCAAATTGAGTGACAAAAATCAAGTAAAATGCATTTCTAATGGAAAGATTTTAGACCCAGTAACAACACTGTTAGCTCAAGGATTGAAAACCAGCCAACAACTTATGGTGATCGTAAGTCAAGTGGACAAAACACAGTCAAGCTCTAATGAGGCCATTTATGATCGTATACATAAAATTAAGATGGATGTGGAGGCGATTGTGGACTCCAACCGCCAATTGTTCGAGGTATACGTATATATATCTCTCAACTTTTCTACTGATATTAAATGGTGAAAAATAAAATTCTCAATATGTATTAATGTCAGATGGAAGATCAAGACGGTAATCCTGTTTTTCTACCACCACAAGAGAATCGTGCCATGTTGATGGCGATGAGCTACTGCGAAAAGGCGCGTGCTGCTATGAAACGAAAACACTATGATGAGGCTCTAATCTTGCTGTTGGAGGCTGATGAGAAATTCTCAAACTGTAATTCGAAATTCTTGGAAACTGTGGACAACTATGCACTCGTCAACCTAGATATTGTTTGGTGTTACTTGTGCTTAAAAGTATGACCTCGAAACTGCAGCTTAGTGTATATATTAAGCAACTTTGTTTGTTTTGCAGAATGTAACTCAGTTACCTGATGCACAGCGCCGCTTGGAAATATGCGAGAATAACTTTCGTCGCAGCTATGGCGAAAACTTAAATCGGCTGATTGCATTGAAGGGGAATGCTTGTCCAGAACGTGCGCTTATCATGCGCCTACATTTGTTGCAGGGTGTGGTATATTTCCATCAAAATCGCCGGAACGAGTCCTATGAGAAGCTAGAATTGGCATCTAATGAGTTGCGGGAACTCAAAGTGGATGAAAGTTTGGTGGATACACTTGTCGAAATGGGCTACGAGGCGTTTGAAGCGCGTTTGGGACTGCGTGCTTGTGCAGGCAATGTTGACGGTGCCATTAATTTCATAATCGAACGCAAGGAGAAACTATGGGATGTGCGCAAACGTACAGAAAAGGAGCGTAATATTGACAGAAAATTAGGACAATCCGCCGATGACAAGGATTGGGTGAATCCACGCAGCGTTTGTACACTCATGGAAATGGGATTTGCACGGGACTTGGTTGTTGAAGCACTCAAACAGTCAAAGAACGACTTGGCACTTGCGGTGGGTGCGCCAGTATATTAATTGATGTATAATTTCAATTTTGAATTTATACATGTTTAACTTATTCACATTTTTTAGCTGGATATGTTGCAAACACGTATTGATGAGCTGCGAGCCAAAATGACTCCCTCCAAAAACGCCGATTCTGGCCTTTTACAACAGGTATGAAATATTGTAGTACAACGTTGCAAGTTTGTGTGTATTTTGATTCTTCATGTTGGCGGTTTCTAGCTGGCAAATCTCGGTTTCAACGCAGACATGGCCCGTGTGGCCCTGGAGACGACACAAAATGATATCGACAAATCTATTGATTTCTTAATAAAAATTTTTAACAACGAAGAAGAGTTGCTTCGCACAATTGAACGCATGTCTACTCCGGATGGTGCTTCTACTTCGAGTGGCGGTAACCCTTCTCTTGTCGGCACTGTGGTACGAAGAGCTCAAGAGGAGATAGAATCGCTGAAAGCTTACAATCGATTCAATGAGGATTTAACTGATAATGATGAGGACTACTTGGACCTGCCATTATTGCAGGAGGAGCAAATTCTAGTCAAATATAAACATATGCTCGAGCAATAAATGCCAAAATATATGCATTAAGTTGTATTTTATTGTTTTTGTTATTTTGTTTTGTTTTTTTTTCTTTTGTTTTTTTTTATAAAGGAACACTTTTTTTTAAGGTGACCATATAACGAATGTGAATACAAAAAGCATTTACGATACACGTTTATTTATGTAAAAAATGCAAATTAAGAGCTATAAACTCATTTGAGTATTTCATATCTATTTTAGAATTCTTGTGATTATTTTCGTATGGGACTTTATAACATGCGAACTTTTGAAAATTTACAATTAAATTTAATTTCTAGAAGACTGGTATTAAAAAACTTTTTTCGATATATTTTAGCGTACATGTAATCTTACGTCCAGGATAAAGAATGAAGCACAACAATGATGTGTGAGCGCTCAATATACTCAAATTTAATTATATATTTTTATTTACTCTGTAATATTTTGCTTTGATGGAATATATTTTTGTGATTTAATAACATGCTGTTTGATTGTTTGGACCTCTGAATTATGTATCTGCAACATTTTTGATTCACAATGTTGCATACTTCAAACCGGTGTTGTCAGCTTATTACAAATTAATTCTATATATTGCTATTACATCTACAGTGTGCAATATTGAGATGGAAGTAAATTTCCCATGTTTTTCAGATACAGTCAATAATGTCTGAGATCTAACAAACATTTTAATATCTAAAGTAACATCACTGGTTCGTAACATTTGCGGCACGCACTCTTGCAAACTCATTTGCATACATATTTATATATGTATGTTTCTAGCATCCACTGGAATTGCTGCCACCACAAAACTGCTCATGTCAATATAAAAAGTTATTTAATGTATATACGGTTTTTGGGTTCATGTATGTAGGGTGGATCTCTCCCAACAGTAAAATCTACAAACAATGTTGCAGCAACAAATATTGCTTGCAATTACAAAAAACACAAAACTGCACAGGAACTGTGTCTACGGTCGTTTTACTGGGTATTGTACTAGGTTTAAATATTTCGGTATGATTTGCTCAAATTTGAATTATTTTTTAATCCTGGTAAGAACGTATCTATATTCTCTGCAGAGATTTAAAATTTAATGTGAGCTTAGTTTCGGTTAAACTAACCTTCAAAGCCTACCCGTATTTAACGCAATTTATTGATACTTAAGCGCTTAAGCATTTAAAAGTAATTTGCATTTTCCGTGCTTATCTGTCTGCAGATGCGGAATTGTACACTGTCCACAAACCGGTATTGTCAGCAGTTGCACGAAGGAAAGAATTTTTTCCATATTGTAGTTGGGTTTTTTTCACTTTTAGCATTTTGCACTCTTTCGCTGCTGCAAATTATCAGTACAGGTTTGTTCCAAACCGACTCGTCACCCAAGAAGATGCAATTTATTTGCAATCGTGTACGTAGACAAATATGCTGTACTGAGCGTAGGAACGAAAACTTGTTTTTCTGATTTCGGTGCGCTACGCCTCTTGTATCAGTGTGCGCATATTTAGATTTGTTTTTGTTTTTGTTGATGCACATCAGACGCTGTCAAGCGTTGTCGTTAAGCTTATGTCAAGTATAGAATAGGACAAGCTCTTCACGCAGGAGGCTAGCGGAGTAGCATTGGTTCCGCAGAATTTTTATATACTGCTTTTCTTCTTTATTTACATTCTATTGCGTAGGTATATGTTGGAGGCACTCGCTTCTAAATTTACAACAACAACAAAATTTATACTAGAAGTATTCTGCTTTCAGTAGTAGTTCTAGATAATCTCAGTATATACATATGTATGGATGTATGTATGGATACAGTGCATGATATACACTGCGGCTTTCTATGTAATGTAGGGAATAGTCCTCCAATCCCGTTCAATATTATTGTCACATAATTTCATGATGGGGGTTTGTGAATCCTACGGGTTACGGGACTTATTAGGGATATACAGTCCAAAACACTCGAAAAACACATAAATTAAAGTTTCAAGTACACATTTACCAGCAGAGTAAACAGTCCAAATACGAGTACACAGTCCAATTTCGACATACGAGTATATTAATACTAATACATATATCGTATTGATACAGACACCCAAAGTCCATATTGATGTTCTAATTTAAAGAATTTCGGTTTTTTATGCCATCAACTAACTTCCATTCATGGGATGACAATGTGTTTCAGCTGGGGAATATTTAGCAAATAATATCATAATCAAATAACAATGTCAATAAAAATCGGTTCTAACTTTAAAATCCAAACATTAAGCATTGTTCTCTAACAGTGGTAAAATTAGAACCTAAATAAATTTTATTTTAGGCTTTGAAATATATATTTAATAATAAATTGATAATAAACGGTATTGAACACATTTGTTTTTCTCAAAGCTCTTTCTCCTTTTTGTTGCAAAGCATATATTTATTATAAAAAATAAATATTTATTTACTCTATGAATGCGTGCAATTGTTATGATTACCAATTTATTCTATTATATTTAAGTATACAGGGCAATAAGTTGTCACTTGGCTTCCACAGAACAGATGCAGTTCTTGGAAAAATGAGCTGAACTATGTAGTTTCATTTGTGTACTTGCATTGAAGGAAATAATATATTTTAATATAGTGAAGTTTCAGACGAAAATCGTTACTATCAGGTTCTAGGTACAGTTGGGCACAAAGCATTTGAAGTTTGTGAGAATTTGGCAGCCTCTTGTTCTCTCATGTCTGCACTGGGCTACATAGTGACGGTGTGGCTTGATTATGTTTGGTTGCAAATAAATACCACCCTTCTTCAGTTGCTTGCGACAGTTGCATGGCAATCAACACAGAAATGGACATTAGGTTTGTGTCAATCAAAGAAAGCTGTGCGAACATGCCGATAACTGTGCCATAATTGTGCGTCAGTGGCTTCTGGTTCGTTAACCATTGAACCACGTACAAGTTTGCTTCAATGTTCAGGTACTTTCCGTTTATAAGTATGTAGCAGATATGAACGTGACCTGGCTCTTTACGATAGCATGTCTGTCTGCGGTTTGTGATTCTAGCGATAGTGTAATTCTAATGCAGAACTGTAGCATTGTGCGATAAAAAGATTTCCAAAGATCGCATACTATTGCAGAATAACTAATATTGTCTTAAAATTCTGTGAAACATGACGAATCAGTTTTTTTAATGAGTTTGCTCAAAGTTTTTATAGTAAAACCTACAATAAAGTTGAAATTAGTTTTCTAAATACTACTCCTATATGATTAAAGATTTTTAGCATGTCATTTGGGGAAACGTTTTTGTCGAATCGGAAGCGTTTATCAGCCTAGAATAATACTAAGTGAAATGTATATTGGAAGTCATTCAACCGTTGCTTTTAAATTTCTGCCTTGTAATTTGCTCAATTGTAATTTTCTAGTTTGCAACCAATCATTAAAGTACTCAAAAAATGCAACCCGGAAATATGCATTTCTAATTAGTGGGTGTGAAGATTGCTGGTTAAAGAAAAGTAATAATAGAATTGATGGAAGATTGATGTGGACAATAAATTGAGTATGTTATTTGTACTTCCTATTCATTGATATTGATTGAGAAGGATTTTTTTTACCTTTCATTTTGGCTCTAGTTTGTTGTTATACTTGTTAATACACACAGTATCATCATAGAAGCCTTTCTTCCATATCATATCCAGTTATATAGTATAGTTGAGTAACTAAACATGCATGGATAAATAGCGAAAAGTGGTAAACAGCCGATTGGTCCACTGTGTTACTACGAAGGTTTGTCCTAGGTCTCATCTCGCTGCTGAGATGCGTATCTAGACTTATGGGTAAAACTTTCAGAACACCTCCTTCAAAGTAATGTCATGGTTATTGGAAAACACTAAACTCAATTCACAAACCGAGAAATAAGTTCTCATTAATTACATCATTCTGATTTCTGTCCATATGTTTGATTCCAGGTCAGCTCAGTTCAATCCATAGGTGTTCGCCTCCTGCACGGCTTTTTCCATCAATTTTAGAAAGAAACTACTATAATGTGGTTCTAGTGGAAATTTTTTTATAACAATTGAAATTAAATTTGTTTGTGTTGTATTCTACCTGCCTATTTCGATTATTGCTGAATAGAATATAATTGCAGACATTGTTGTTTTTGTTGCAGTTTTTTCTGTTACACTATTTCAGTAATGACTTTGACAATTGTTGGCGATTCTGAAATTCAACCAAGTGTAACCGTTCTCGCGATTAGTAAGAACCATTCGCATTCGGTGGTGGTACAAATTTTGATTCTACGAGTCTGTGTACTCGCACAATGCCAAATGATGTACAAAGTACAGTTCGACTTGTTGTTAGGATTTGGATGACAAGTGCTGTTGATGGCTAAATGAGTGGATGCAATTAATATTTGATTATATATAAGAGCACTGCAATTTTCCTCATTAATTATGGTGGGCAGTGACAGAACCGACGACCGATGTACACACTTCCAAATAAAAATTAAACTTTCTAATTACATCTGCTCAAACTTCAAAATGAGAATTCACAAAGTGTTCGTCGTAACAGTTGTACAAATATACTCAAGTGCTATATTTAATGCGTCAAAACTTTATCAGTAGACAAGTTCATAGACATTTGGATACCACTCTCCCGACTATTGTCAAATAGTTTCTTAATTTTATTAAAGAAAATATTTGTTTCTCGGTGAAACAGCCATGTCAACTATTAGTGCTAATTAGATATGTTTTATTCACACATTTTCTTATACCCTATATATACACTTATTATAAAATCGTTGTATTTAAGAGTGTGCATAGAGATATATGTGGATTATGAAAACATTTTGAGACGCAGAAAGTTATGCAATCTGGATTGAAACATGGTAAAATTGCCCATTTTAGAGTGAAATGTATGTTTATTTGACAAGTGTGCAAATAAATGTGAGGTTTACTTCCGACATAAAATAAGATACGGGTAACTGAAAAGTTATTGTGTATTTAAAACTAATCTGAGCAATAACACCAACTGCACTAAATAGTAAGCCCTCCCAGTTATAATTTACTATATATACTAGAAATGTAGAATAATTTAATATAAAGATAACGCTCCAATAGCAATCTGAAAAGTCTGAAGAAATAGCAAACAATTCATTGCGAAAAACATATCTAAAAACTGTACCCACAGAATATCACCTGCGGAATTAGAAATATTTTGTGAGCAATATCGATATATAGAAAAGTAATAAAAGCACCATAATGGTGAATCTTGTAACCAGTCAATCATGAAATCGATAAAAAAACGAAGAAGCAAAAAAAAAACACAGTCACATTTTCCATTGAAAGACCGGAAATGTTTAAAGATGCCCAGCCCTCATAACAATTGTCTACGTGAGAATCGATGCTGAAGAACTTCGTCTGCATACACACACACACACACACAAAGCTTCACTTAGTTGTAAGCTAGCTGGCCATAACATCTGAGAAGCCAATGAAAAGCGAAAACAACAAACCGAACAAGCACATCAAAACACTAACAATATTGGCTACAAATTAAACACCCCAGCAACATGTTGCCGGCCAACATCCGCACTCACTCTGCTTTAATGCCGAGCTCAGCTCAACGGCTACAAAAACAACACTAGCCCAAGCGCAACGATCAGTTACAATCGATCGGGGGGGAGTTGAATATTTAATAATTTTCCGAAAGCGGCGAACCGAGCTCAGTTCAGTTGCGGCAACTTGTGATGTTGGACGTGTTCATGTGTGTACGCGTTTGTGTGACAAGTGCGTTTTAAAGGCAGCCAGCGAGCGGCCCACTTTCATGACTTTCAAAGCAATTTTTCAATTTCATTGCTCTCGTCCACACTTTTGAAAATTGCAGCCAGTGGAGCAGTGTTAAAAAGAAGTTTAAAAAGAAATAAAGAAGTGGAAAGCAAAAAAGAGAAAAATAAAATAAAATAAAAGTGTGCAAAACGTTATTTGTATTGTTTACATTTCGAAGAATATTAAATAATTTTTAATTTTTGAGTGCTTCAACTACGAATACGCAACACTTTTAGTGCGTGTGTTTTCAGTTCCCATTTTTTTTTTTTTTAAATTTGGTATCATAATTGTAAGCGCGTTAAAAACCAAAGACAAAAAAGTGAAACCGGATTTTGTTTTGTTGTTATTGTAAATGTTTTTGTTTTTACATTTATATTTGGCTGCATTTAGTATTTGTTGTTGTTGTCGCTGTAATGGAATTTGTTTATGTTCGTATGCGCTTTAATTGGTAGCAGAGAAGTTTGCGTTCAAGTCTGAACACACACGAAAAAAAAACTTTAAAAGCTTCAAATTCTCTAAAAAGGAGTAGACTTAATCTTCCATATACGCACACTTGGAATTGGACTTTAAACTGCTTAATAAGGTAAGAACTTACGTAAATGCATTTAGAAATTGTGAAAGCTTTCAATCAAATGAACATACATAAATTCAAAAAAACGATTAGATTTAAAGACCAAAAAATGCAGCTCGATTGTGGCCGACTCAGCATTTGAGTTGGAACAACCGACCTTGAGCTGTCAATGTGACTATGTTTTCTTCACCTTTTGTCAGTAATTTCTTCTTCTGAGTGCAACAAGAAGACGGAGCGGTGTATATATGCCACAACAATTTTGACTTATAACCAGCAAATCGTTTTAAGCAAGGACAATAGAAAAAAGAATAATTTTCATAGTAACAAGAACCTATGTATGTTTAAGGACAAGGCAAATACTGCAGGTTAGTTTTTCGCTTAAAAGTATATATCCTTCCATCAACTGTGTGTGGCTGTATCATAATTTTGTTTAGAAAGAGGCAAGAGAGTTATATTATGCTTATCGTCAGATAGAATTCAATTCCGATATATCATCAACCCATTAACAAAATGTCATCGAGTGAATATTCAATTTCTACTAATATTCCACCGAACATTAGTAACAAAATTACCTGCATAAGGTTTATGAAAGGTCTTGGAATGTTCCGTTATAAGTTTTACTAATTTAGTATTTGTGCATTCAGAGCCTTTAATTAATTATTGTTATGAAGTGGTTTTATAGATATTTAATAAAAAAAAAAATATTATTACTTATATTTAATTCTTCTTATTTATTTCTTGAGAATTTGTTAGTTTGTTTAACATTCTAATTGAAACTATATTTTGAAACAACCAGGAATCGAATTCACTCATGACTCACTTGCAAAATTACACTGTTATTGCATTATGAACTATATTATATAAATATGTTATACTAAAAGTATTAGAGTGGGTAACACTACAATGTTGTTATAAGGTTCTTACATTATTCAGTAGTATATTAGTCTTCATATTTTCAAGCTCACTCAAATTTCACTATATCATTGATGGTGAACTTTCTTCAATACTACTTTATAATTTATATTTAATTCCAGGAATTGAAGACAATAGAATGGGATAATGGTTTAAACTTGTAAAATTTCAACGATGGTCTATTGTATTACACTTAAAGTAGAAAGAAGAACAAATTCTTTTGTTTATTTATAAAGCGTAAAAATATATTTATATTACATAAACGACAAACGACATGACGAGTGTAATATAAGTATAAATATTTGTATTACACATACGACAAACAACCTAAAAGCACAAATAGTGTTGCGCCATTCCTCCGAATACAAAAACCATTCTTCCACTCACACCTCATTGAATTGTCGCGTGTTTCAAGTGTTCCCCACCAGTGTCAAAAGACATGCTTGAATGCACCTTTAAGGATTTCTTTCCTCACAGCAAAATATTGGTGTGGTCGTCATTCAGTATTTTTTATAATGTAAACACAATGCCGCGTGTGCAACGTAACGTAAGTGACTAGCTATCTTTAGCGATATAATTCCTAATTGCACCAACGTGGAGAAAATAGATTGGCTGAGTAAAGATCAAGTTTGTTACAGCAGTTATTAATTTGTTGGAATTATAATATTGGAATTTGAAACAAGCTTACTCATGGTATCTCACTAGTCTACGTGAGTATATTTGCATTGTATACACTTTTAACTGTAGTCCCCCACCCTTCTCGTATACGCCAATACGAAAACAATTACGTAAAAGCGCCTTTAGCAATAATTAATAAGTGCAATTAATGCTGAATTTAACGGAATTCTTATACTTTACTTCTCTACTTTAGAACCTACCTTAAATTTATGATTATTATTATTTTATCTTACACCATAATTAATTATGACTGCAAGGTGTTGTGGGAATGAGTACTACCTACAGAGGCCTTCGACTCGAAGAGAAAATTATTTTTTGGCCCGTGATAGGATTTGAATCTGCGATCCTCGGGGTAAATTAACTTTTCAGGGTAGATACAGAATTAATAGTCTACTGAAGTAATGCACCAATGAAAAAAGAAGTCAATCCTTTTAAGAATTTTCACGAATTAAAACAAGCCAAAGACCAAAACTTTAATCCTAAAAGAGCTAAAGAGCTGATAAGCCTCGGAATAAATTATGAGTCATCACTGGCGTTTTCAGTGGTCACTGTAGACTAAATTACCATGTCAATAAGTTGGGTATAGCTTCAGTTGCTACAGAGGAACTCTGGTGCAAAAAATACACAGGTGCTTTCCAGGATACCTCTTGGAAATGAGGTAAATTCCTCAACTTGATACTTCCAAAATATATAAGTCCCTGTCTGAAATAAACCTGACAGAACAAATATAGATAGTCATTTTAAGTAAACAGGGGAATCATAGTAAACCTTTTAGGTCGCATTATATAACACTTTTATATATAATCTATAGACTTTTTATAGAATACAATAAAATTAAACAAGTTCTATGTAAATTTGTGTTCCTTTACTGCCTTCAACCACTCACTTTCCATCTCTGCATACAATTCTTACTGAATATTATCAAATAATTTACAACTTACCACCCAACCGCGTGCCTGCCTTTTAGAATTCAACACTTTCTTGCATTGAAACAATCCAACAATGACGGGCCAACGAAAGTTCAGATATGCTGCCAAGCGATAAAAACGCGGAAGCAAATAACTGGAAATTAAGAGAAATGTCAATCAGAAGAGAGAGGAATTCTTTCGAAGTAGTTCGCATTTATCGTGCACAACCTTGTGTGCAAGTGTAGATTTAGACAACTTATTTCAAAAGCCGCCACTAAAATTTCTTGTTTTTATTTACTTTGTGATTAATCTGTTATTTTTCACGTATCATTGTATAATTCTTCCAGTTTTGCTTAAATTAGTTTTTAATTTTTGCTAATTCACTGTTTTTGAATGTTAATGTCATTAATTTTAGAAATTAACAGGTTTTTTAATATTCCAATTTTATTTTGGGTAATTCCGTTCTTATGTGAGAAAGAAGTTTTTTCTGCCGCTTTTATAAAGTTAAAATTATATAAGTTTTTTATATTTAATAATATACCAATATAGTTAAGCCTTCGAATATTGCACTGCTATAGACTCCGATGTTTTTATGGAGTTGATTGGAATTGGATTGTATTGTCTTTGAGGCTATAGCAAATGTTCTGTGTACTCGTATTATAATTGCAACTTTCTTCTATACGATGGAATGTATTCGATGGCGAATGATTTCTCAACTTGAATAGGTTGAAGCAGCTGTTGCTCTTCAGTGTATATTACTTTTTTTATAACCTATCAAATATCAAAAATATTTTCCATAAACACAAAAATAAGATAATTTGTAGGTATTTGTAATGTTATTCACGCTGGTTTTCGCATTATTTAAATTACTTTATACGGGTGCGCATTAATTACTCAATATTGCGTAGTAACTACGTGGCTTTCTTTAATAAAAAGTTGTTGACAATACTGGTCTTTTGGACAGCTGCGCTACTACTATATCTGCTAATTAAACTTCAAAAAGTTAACTGATATTATTATGGATTATGGGTTATATACGAAGTACACAAATTAAGATTAATTCAAGTGTTTTTGCTTGGGTTTGTCCCACATATTCTCTCTAGAAGAGCCCAGCCATGATTTGATATAAGAACAATTAAATGTATATATATTATAGCTATTTAATATGTATTAGCTATGTATACATATTAAATAGCTATAATATATATACATTTAATTGTTCTTGTATCAATTCATGATTATATAGTGTAGTATAGGAACAATTGAATGTTTTAATATATATATTATGGCTATTTAATGTACATATATACCTAGCTATTCAAAAATTGTCATATAAGTTAGAAGTGTGGGGTAGGCCGGAGAACCACCGAAGAAGCAGGTCTCCAAGCACTCAGGCATTGATACCCATTATACTACATTTTTATTTAAGTTCCTTTGACGCATTACTCTTTGTCTCTTGCTGCATCTGTTCTGTTATTGTTCAATTTAGCAACACTATTTTGTTCTTTTTTTACCTTTACATTGAAGGCTGGATTATATATTCATATCCTAGATATTAGATAAACTATTCTCCTCTGAATATGAAATGAATGTACTTCTAATGAAAATAAGATACAAATAATAAAGTAGCTTAGCTTTGACGCTTAGTAACACTAAAAACATTTATTTAGCATATAATGGCCTGTTAACTGATAACGAGTAATCTTGCTTTATAAAAGCCAGTCTTAAACTAACTGCACACCTTCGATAGCTCAGTTGGTAGAGCGGTGGACTGTAGTTGGCAATATCTTCTGATCAAACAGAAATCCATAGGTCGCTGGTTCAAATCCGGCTCGAAGGAGATTGTAATTTCTTTTGTTTTTTATTATTATAAAAGTGTGATTAAAGGCCATTAAACAGGTATACTTTTAACGCGTATACCTGTAAAAAACCTCCAATTAAAATTAAGCAATTTAATTTTAATAATTCCTGTTTATTTTAATGTGTGCTTAAATAAAAATTACCGTATAAAACAAAACGCAGCATTTTTCAATGTTGAACTTTGCTCGAGTTTTTATAAAATTTTTTTTAAATAAATACAAAATTCAAAAACAATTAAACAAATAAAAGATTATACGCATTCGAACCGGTTGAGTAAAGTGCATGAAAAGAGAGGAAAAAGATTGGATCCGTAGGTGATCTGAAACGAGCTTGAACCTATGCAGCCAGACAGGTGATATTTTTCTTTGTCTGCCGCTTTTTACCAGTTATACTCGGACTTCAAATAAATGGCATAAAATTCAAATTTAATTAACTAACTGAAATAATTTAGAAATGTATGTGAAAGAATAGTGAATGTATGGGAGTGTGTTTGAGTGTGTGTGTGTGTGTCACGTACGCTGAAGAATTCATTTTAAATTATCTGCCATAAATTCAGATCTTGTATTTTGTTTATGTTTTCTATAATACTGGCATGAGTGACTGATTCCATCTTCAGTTTGGTTCGGTCACTTTTTCATATGCTCGTTGCTTAGGGGCTTTTCGTCCTTTTTAATTCAATGAATTGCTGAATTTTTTCATTCCAAGTTGGAGATATATTCAGCTGATTCACTGTTCGCTGGGGCCCTATAGAATTTTATAAGTATTTGAATTATGCGAAATATTTCGTTTAACATGTGTGCCAATATTTTTAATATTGATAATCTTGGTTCAGGCTACTTCATCCTACAAGAAAGGAGAGGTGTAGTAATAAAAGTGCGGAAATAAAAAATTTATATTAACGCTTAATTATCAATTCTTCTCTGTTGTACCTTGTAGAATTAATACGGGAAAACCAATAACGAAGCTACTACAATAACTGCTAACGAGACAGTAGAAATAGGAAATTGAACAAAAAACCACCTCTCTTTGGTGTCATTATGGTAAATCTGTAAAGAGTTTCTTCCCTTGCACTGCTACGAGTAATATGCCGCATAAGTTGGCCCGTGAAATATAACACTTTCACTCAGGTGCCCAGCATAAACAGAAACAAACACTGTAAGAAAACAAAACCAAAATCATAATAAACAATCGAATTTTAAAGCATAATCCAAATATGACTTAAAAATTAGTACATATTTATAAAAACTATCAAGTGCATTATCCCAGCAGAAAATTTGACTACTTCAGAAGTGGAACACTATACTTTCTTTTTCGCTTACCTCCTCCTTAAGGGAGAGCACTTTTTAAATATTAATATGTCATTGTCATGTAAGAGCAAAAGGATATTATACAGAGTTCTCAGAAAGAAAACTTAATTACTAGAAAGGATGTAATTGGAACAGTAACTTTAACATTTATTTCTCAATTTTTAAAGGAAGCGATATCCATCTGATGTACTCGTATGTTATACGAGTATTTACAGTCAAACCATCTAATATATTGTCGATTTTCGAATTCAAAATACTTACCTGGTTGTGTGTTCTCCTTCCCCATGGGCTCGATCAAGATTATCTTCACTTTTCAGGAGAATTCAGTATTTGTGTCTCTTAATTCAATTTGTCTGTGTGTTTCCGCGACCTCAAGCTTCTTCTTCTCTTGAGCATTTTATAAACAAAAGATGTCAAGCCACTGGTTTAGCGTGCATTACTCTGGAATCACATTATTGTTGACCTTTCTGGGGTTATTTTTGTGGATATCGCTGAACAAAATTATTATTATATTTCAAAATTTCCTTGGGTGTTAGGACTGAAATTTGCTCAATAGTTTCTTTGGTTTTGTGAAGAGATTCTGCTTTCCCCTACCTAGATTGTGTATCATGAACTCTCTTTCTCTGTCTCTGTCTCTATCTCTCTCTTTCTCTCTCTCTCTCTGTATCTTTCTCATTCTCTTTTAGTTCCTGTCGTGCCTTGTGGGACATAGGGCCACCTCGAACCGTTTCCATTGGCTACAATCCTTCGCGATGGCTTTTATTTCATTCATTATCTAATGCTAGTCAATCAATGGCCGAGTAATTTGTTCCTTTCTTCAATATTCCGATGACTGATGTGAACTTTTTGTTGCTGGGATAGAGCTTAATAAATGTTCACGCATATGAGTACAGGTGCACTACTTCCACACTTCCATGTAAAAATTCATACATACTTTTGGATGTATACGATGCATGAACAGAAATATTCGTACGACTATGAAGTAAGCGTCCATACGGCATCTGGCTACTGGGGCAGCGGCCAGCGGAAAGTGAACGTGAGTTTTTGTTTATACTATTATTTAATGCAGGTATTTATCGCTGTTGGTTTCTTCAACATGTGTTTCCAGTAAATTTTTCAGCTTTTACTGAACTATTTTCATGTAAATTTTTAATATGAATATTTTCTTGGTTAATCATAAAAATATGTTTTAAGTATTACTTACAAGTGGTCATATTCGAGTGGTGTTTTAGAGAGAAACACATAGTTAGACAACTTCAGGATATAAGAATTGGTGTTCTAAATTACTTGGGGTCAAGTGTGATTATTTATTATAAATGCTTCTAAACATATTCATACAAATATAAAACGTCACACAAATTATTTTAGTTTCTTGTCTGTCGTCAAGCATAATTTTTCAGAGATATTCAAACTTTTTCAAGTACAAATACATGACTAGACAGTCATTCTAAATGACTCAGTCTCCACTACATAATTTTACATACAAATTTTATTCAGCGTTAAAATCTTCATAAACATTAAAACTTATGTAAATATTAGCGAGTGACGCAATTTACAATATGCTAAAACAAGATGCTAAAAAGTGTATATAAAAGCGGATTCTTTGTTGTGTTTTTTATGCACACCCAAGCACATAAATGTAAAACTTGTATTACAAAGTTTCAGTTTTTATTATAACTCACAAGTTTATTAATACACTTCTTTCTAGTACCTCTAAAATAGTTGAACCAATTTTTTATGTATTTTTATTTCATGGAACATTTACATCTGATTAACTGATCACCTTATGGTTCTTTTGTACGACAAAATTCAAAATTAGAACAGTGTTCCCCAATTTTTTCTGATTGCGATATGTTGAAGGTCATATTTCATTTCATATACTTATTTATACTTCACTATCAGACGCTGATATGCTCGGAAATGGCAATTGTCTGGGAGGCTGGTCATCGTTTATTAAATAAATTAATCCAGAGTAGAAAAGAAAACTGATCTGAACACATTTTTATTGGTGCTACTTTGTTGGAATTGTATCAAACATTTCGTCTGGTGGCATCCAAAGATCGGAGTAGGGCATTGTGTGATCTGTTTTAATCGTAAATGCTCTGGTCAACCACCCTCGAATCGGCAGTGCATTTATTATTTTACTTTTTCGCCGCTTTAATCTCCTAACTAAGATTAAATATATTTATTGAAAATTTGTTTCCAGGTGGCGTTTTGAAGCACGGTTGAATTAAAATGTAGACATAATATTAATAACAACAAAGTTGTGTTTTTCTTTTAATAAATATTTTGCAATCAGTTTTTTGTCTTATGAACAATTTTATAATATATATTTCAATATTCTTTATTTGAAAATATTTCAATATCCCAGTTTGAGGGATATCAGTTCAGTTTTTCTTTTTATTCTCATTTTCGTTTTAGTTAATTTTTAAATTCCTCTTAATTAGAAGGTGTCTTTTAGAAATTTAAGTAACTGTCTGAATAAAAAAAATCTGAACCCATCTCATACAATTGTTGTAGCACCTCGTTTTTAGTTCATGTTAAAGTGGTAAATCGATTTATATGATGCTTCTCTACATAATTCGTATAGTGTTCCGGAGAAAGTACAATGCAAAATCTTGAGATAGAAAACAGAACGCAGCACTAAATCATGTTGCGTCCCAAAAATGTGACTAAAAAGCAGATCACCGAAACACTACATGCTTCAGACTATCATATCGACTTTAAAGAAATATTCAGTGTCAAATTTTAACATAAATTAATTCTTCCATTGACTGGTTATAGATCGGATTAGACAGTTTCTCGTTTATTGGGCTTTTTTCCTGGCTAATTTCTCAAACATATCCATAGGAATTACTGCAAATCAGTCATACTCATATATTTTTATCAGTCTTAAAATTTCCTTTGTGTATTTATTGTGGTCCGTGGCCTCCTCTCCCAATGCTGCCAATGGCACAGGTAGGCTTCTTCTTTTTTAATGGGTTCATTGCAATCTGCATTCAACCGAATGCAGCAAAAACAATGCAATGAAAATTGAACATCCACAACCAGCACGCGTACCATCACAGGTCCATATGTACCGATGGTGATGTTGTGATACCAGATACTGCGGCTTGGTAAGTGGCAGATTTTTGTATACTTGCATATATTAAAAATGATATCTCATGCATGAAGCATAAATTCACTATTAATAATTTTACTTATTTATTATCGAATGCGAAGAATCACAATAAAACCCGTCAAGGTGATCGGGTGACTGGCAACGGCAACTTATCTCACTCGGCAGAGGAGGCTCTCATAATCATAATAAAGAAAAAACACTTTTTTTTTTTTTTTAAATTGCCTCTTTTAATTTTAATAAAAAAACATAAATTTATTGGGAATATTTTTTTTATAAGTAGCCACAAATTGTTGTTTATGTGTTATTATTAAAAGAAATTGTGCTAATTTGTGTTTATACAAATGTGGCGCATATGCGCGCATATCCCGTATATCGAGTGCTAATTATCACCAGAAGACCTTAACCTTCGCTGCCTGGGGAATTCTTGTCTGTCGGCAGTGATGCCATTTTTATGGCATCGAACTTTTATTTGCTTTTATTCGCCATTTTATGCGTACATTTTATTCGTCAGAAAGCATTCCCACCAAATTGAGACAATGCCCTCTTGGCGCATGCACGCAAGTATGTAAATTGGATCGTGCGTTATCTTTTGATCAATTTTCAATATTTTTATTGAGGCTTTGTGGAACTGCTATTTGGTTTGTTTTGTTTTTGTTGCAACATATTTTACACCTGAACAGTTTTTCTGTTATTTTTCCAGATCATTAAGTTTTTCAAATGGTTTAAATGCAATTTTTTTGAAGAGTCGGTTTTATTGTGATTTTTGGACTTCATGAGATCTAGGTGATGGGTATTTTTTTGGTGTGCGGGACGGCACTTTCCTTATAATTACAAAAAAGTTAAAGTTGTTCACTTCCAACTGCTAAAAACAAAATACGAACTGTATTTCCTTGAAAGTTTGACACCTGACTCTGAAGGATAATGGACAGATTTAATGCAGTGGTGCCATCTATAGTCCGGAAGGGTACTTATCAATCATCCTCAGTAAGTTTTTGAGAGACTTTTTAACTTCGTTTTAGCTTATTCCAGCTATTAGCTACTCACCTATGCCTGGCACCCGTCAATAGGGCGTCTTTTAAATTTCTTTTACCTGAAACCTCGGAAGTCTTATTTGAAAACTTGTCATACAATATTCAATAATTACTATTCATTATTATTACTCGTGCATTTTTTAACTTATTATTTTATTCTTTTTAAGTTTGGCTTAAGGATTGAATACCATTTTTTTTTAAAGTCTGTTTGCTACGATCCACAATTCATATGAAGAACGTGAAAATCCACAATCCACATGATCTAGTGGTATGTATTCTTTCAAAACGTCTGATGGCAGTACTTATTGGAAAGTGTATACATAAATTCGAATCAATATATTACTTTTACGAAAGAACTATGGAAATATGGGAAAACATTTTACGTGACGAAAGAAAGGTTCTCTCGAAAGAAAAAATAACCGTGGCTGAAGTAGTCGCCTTCCTGCCTAAGGACCTCTTAATGTTAAAATGAGTTCAAATAGCCCAGAAAACAAAATTAATCGTAAGGCGCCAATTGCTTGGACTTCTTACCAGCAACACTCAAAATACCCGAAAGGAAATTTATAGATCACTCTGGAATTTATTAGAAGCATCAAAATAGAGTTGTCATTCTAAGTTATCTAAAAATATATATTATAACATAAATATCAAAGGCTTCAGTAACAAAGAAGGCTTTCACCTATGCTGAAGCAACATCGTTCTATTGATCAAAGCAATGAAATTTGAGATCAGAAACATGAATAAATTAACTTTAGTTTCTTTCAACTTACGTATTTCTTCGAAATAAATCAAAATGGCTTCAATATTTATTTATAGTAGATAAGTCGATCAATGACAGCCAATACGTCAGAGACACACGCATTACCGAACGAAATAGACAAATTGAGTGAAAAATTTACGCGTAGTTCACATCTCATCTGCCGCTAGCCACAGCACACATTTTATATGCCAGCGCAGATGTGTGTTTGGTATTTACGAGTACTTCATCTGAAAATTAGAAAATAACTTGCATATTCGGGTATATTTTTGTTGTTGCATGGGGTACAGCAAACTAAAACCATGTTAACTGCGAATTACTACTTCGCTATCTTGTAATTAATAATTGAAATTGTTCGCAATAACTCCCATGACTGCCTGATGGGTAAGGAAGGGGGGGGGGGTTTATATTCGTCTATAGAATTGCCAATAAAATTTCCAAGTCAACAGCAAACTTTGCGCTACAACATTTGTCGCTAATTAGCAACAGCATTGCAACTACGCTGCTGCTAATGATTTCTAAAAATTTGTGCACAATAAAAGCAACAACAACCAAATACATATATAAAATATACAGAAAATTTATTTATTATATAAAGTAAAAAACAGAAGACCAAAAACGTGCGAAGAATTTTGTGTGTCAAGAATACTGAAATACGCTTTTTCTGCTTTTGACTTTTAGAGTTAAACCAACTTAACATAAATTTTGTTGATCTGTGCAAAATGAAGGATAAAAATTGATAAAACAGAAAATCATTTCATTAAATTAAAATTTTAATCAACGCGCAATCGTGACTTCAATACACAAATTGATAGAAAACCCAGCACTGACGGAGCACACGGAGATATGGTTAAATGATCACGGAAACTCAAAGCAGCTAATTAAAAATGCTTTAACACAAAGAGATAAAAACTTTACATACTTCAGGTACCTCCTTCCATGGCTGGTTAACACTTTACATAAATAATCAAATAAATCTTTCAGCAGGAAATCGATTCGCTTTATAAGTGTAGACGCGGATTTTTGTGGCTTAAAATCATGGATTTTTTGTTCATCGAAATCTTCAAACAAAAAATAGCGACGGAAATGTATGCGTTTTTATGGAGTTGATGTCATGCCACATCTCTGTTTTGAATCCTTTTTAATCCGTACCCACCAAAACGTTGCCTTTTATACCAGCCTACTGAATAGTTATGCTTCCAATCAATCATACATATTTGCCAAGCCGGTAATGCGAACTTATAATTATAATCTAACATATTTGTTTTATTATTAAATTCCATATCTAAACCTTTTATATATGTAATATGATCTCTGGACTCACATCATTGCTGATATGGTTGACTGCTCTTTGTCAGCATTCTCCCATTTGTACCCTTCTGTCTTGATCTGGATTATTCGGCAACCTGTTTATGTGGGAAACTTATCGTTTATAATCTAGACTCTTTATGCATATGTTTCAAAACTATCTCAGTTGTTGTAATATTATTACTCTGATGTAAATGTAGTGTTATTTTTCTTTACTTCTGTTCAATGCTATCTCTAGGCTAGCAAACAATCGGTTGCATAGTTCACTCGCACCTTGCGGAGTCTGGTTACCACATCTCGCCTTGCGCACACAGCTGTGATAATTACACTCACTGGATTATAGAATAAACACTGGGAGTCTATTACCAGTTGTGTAAATGAATAGAGTTACATTTGAATAAATATACAAGCCCTAATGAGTATATTAGCAATTTTATATGCGAGTTTAATTGGCCCAATGGATCCAATACATAAGTGAGTTTATATGCCTCAGACAGAATGTTTATGTGTTCACGTTGGTTTATGTGATTCATCGATTCGATATTATTGTTCTTGTTAGTGATGTTAGGATATCATCACATCATCCATATTACGGGTAGTACTTATTAAGATTATATTAGCTGTAAAAAGGTATCGTAGATAATCAAGTATCACACTAAAATTACCGATATCGGGTCGATTGCTATATATATATTTATTTTCCTAATTTTATTTATACATTTTATACTCTCAAAAAATGCCATGACACCGGTTCTAAATACATTTCTTCTGATTACTATAAAAGTCATTGCACCGATTATTTGACCTCTAAATTCGTTGTATTGAAATAAATGGGGACTTTTTTGAATAAAAATAACTTTCACAAGAAAATCTGATTTCTGTTACTGAAGATCTCGCTAGTTAAAAGACATACTGTGTATATTTTTAATTTCGGAATGTCGAAAGGGTTTTTTGTAATGAAATCTTCAGATTAAGATTTTTAGGAACTAGCACAACGTGATTCTCAGCTCAATTGTGGACTTATAAAGGTTGAAGTCGTATTGTGAAAATGCAATCATCTGATTGGGGAATATATTACAACATGAATTACATAGGTACAAATCGGTACGAACAATTTATTCCGCTACCAAGTAAAGTACGAGTATTAACACCAAATATATATGTCAAAAGCATTATGTGGCGGAATAAAAGTATCGCTACCAAGTAGTATAGAATCATATTGCATCATCAACTGTTGGCCGCTTCTTTTTCCGTTGTACCTACTGGTATACTAAATTATATTCATCTCTTAGTTTCAACCAATCAACAACCACTGAAATCGTTACTTGCAAAATTGTTTGCATTTATATTGCTGCACCTTTTATGTACTTAGTTCTGGAAGCCTGAACACACCTACCTTTACCTACATCACGTGTACATAATTCCAACTAAAGTTGGCGTCCAATCATTTGATCTGCTGTCATTTGCTCACCTTTATACGCGTACAATTCTTACATGCAACTCTAATATTTGCCAATGCAATTACAATCTAATTGGCTCCTCGTACGATACACGTAGCTCAATCTGTGTGATTTACAATAGGAAATTGCAAAGGCTCTTACGTGAGCCGTGCATTTGGTTGAGAAAACTTCAGACAGATTCGTGATTTCTTATTAATTTGTTTGTTGTTGTTTGTTTTAGGAAAATCGTAGAAAATTACTTTTTACACATTGGCGACGGTGGCGAAACAATTGTTAAGAAATAATAAAAAATTTATTGTAACGAAAATTATCACCTTATTCATTTGTCTGTTAAACTTACAATAAAACACAAATACTCTGCTCCTTGGTTTATTCGTTACATATCAAGCGCTGAAAACACCCGCATCTGATGAAAGCATACTTTACGTAATTACGTGCATCGAATATTTATGTTTCATTAGGCTGTCATGTTGATATCTCTTGACAATCGTTTTTTCCATGACTTTATTGCAGTATTTATTTAGTTTTGTGCGAATGAGGAAAGTGTGATTTTAGAATGTGATTTTTCCCATGAGGAAGCTAGCGACCGTTGGACCCTCAAGATGTTAACTTGGTGAGAATCTTGAAGAAGCTTCTATGAACGCCTCTACTAATTGGATTAAGCACTTTCGTATACACATTTCTTAAGGAAGCATCAAAAGGAAAAAATTAAAAAAAAACAATAAATTCAAAGGGATCGAGAAAAAATTTACAAAATTAGAAATAAATGTTATTTTTTATATCATTTGGTGGAAATGATTATAAGTGAATAAATTATAAAAATAATTAGATTTAAAAAAAATAACGTTGTTTTATTGTTTCCAGAATTTGTCGTTGAACACATTTCTCTGAGAAATTCACACATGAACTTCGAGGTACAACTAAGGATTGATTCAAAGGTCGCTTATTTTAAAACGTAGAGAATATTAATGACTTTATAAATTATTGCTTAATGTAAAATTTATTAATGTCTTAATAAGATTATAAGTAATAAACTAGACTGTAATTGCTATTCAACTTGTTTTTGTAAGGCGGTTGGTACGAATATATGTCATTATACTTATCTGAACACGTACGAGGTGTGCGTTATTTTCAAATGTTCGATGTTCGCATTTTTTTGTCTGTTATATATGTTGGCAATACCAACCATTTTGGATTGTCAGTTTGTTTTTGACAGATAAAAAGGTTAGTCGTGTTTTGGTGTGCTCTTCGATTTTGTACTATTCGAAAAAATGGATCAAAGAAACTGTATTCAGTTTTGTGCAAAAAATGAAATTAAATGCGCAAGGACATTTGAAATGTTGACTGTGGCCTTTGGCGAGTCTACTATGAGCAGAACACAAGTTCAATTGTGGTATAACCGGTTTAAGGAAGGCCAAGAAGATGTCAATGACGATGCTCGTCCTGGTCGCCCGAGCACGTCAACAACCGATGAAAACATTGACGCAGTGAAGAAAATGATTTTGGATAATCGTCGAATCATTATCAGAGAGGTTGCTGATGATGTTGGCATATCGTTCGGCTCATGCCAAGCAATTTTTACGGATGTTTTAGGCATGAAACGTGCGGCAGCGAAGATTGTTCCAAAATTGCTAAATTTTGAGCAAAAACAACGTCGCATGGACATCGCTCAGGAGCTGTTGAACATCGTCAACGACGATCCAGATTTCCTCAAAAAGATCATAACTGGTGACGAATCGTGGGTGTATGGCTATGACATTGAAACCAAAGCCCAATCATCCCAATGGAAATGTCCAGATGAGCCAATACCGAAAAAAGCACGTCAAGTTCGGTCGAACGTATAGGTTTTGCTGACAGTTTTCTTTGATTGCAATGGCGTGGTGCATCATGAATTCTTGCCACAAGGTCGTACGGTCAACAAGGAATACTACCTTGAAGTTATGCGCCGTTTGCGAGAAGCAATTTGTCAGAAACGCCCAGAATTGTGGAAAGATCAATCATAGATTTTGCACCATGATAACGCACCAGCTCACACATCGATGCTTGTGCGTAATTTTTTGGCCAAAAACAAAACCGTTATCAATTATGCCTCAACCACCGTATTCACCAGACTTGGCCCCCGCTGACTTTTTCCTCTTTCCAAAACTGAAGACAGCGATGAAAGGAAAGTGTTTTGCTACGATTGAGCAGATAAAAGAAAAATCGAAACAGGAGCTGTTGGCGATAACAAAAAAAGCGTTTCAGAAGTGTTTCGAGGATTGGAAAAAACGCTGGCATAAGTGTATTATATCTGAGGGGAATTACTTTGAAGGGGACAAGATAGTTGTTGATGAATAAATAAATACTTTTTTGAAAAAATTGAAAATAACGGTAATTTTTTGATCAAACCTCGTATACGAAGCTTGCCATGCTGTGTTTGAAAATGCCTAAAAGAACAAAGTGAAGTTCTCGAAGGCTCTCAAAAGAGGGGAATGCTAAAACTAGATACAAATGGAGTTCATATACTTAAATTTGTAACACGGTCACAGAAAAAGTGTTCATAAATTAATATAATTTTTTGATTTGAAGGAAACTTGGTATACAGATCTGGTGAGATGAATTATGGCAATCTCACATGCAATTCTCAGTAATAAGGAAATCAAAAATTATTTATCTTAAACTGTACAAATGATATAATCTGATTTAGTTTATAATCGGATGACTCAGTTTTCATAATAAAATTCTGAGATCGTTGCAATATTAAAGTTCTGAATATAAAAATTTATCATTTTTATTTTACATGAGCCGAATAAAATTCACGTTTATTGGAACCGGTTACTTGCGATTGCTATAAATGCGAGCTGCTCCTGACCCCATTTTTACTATTCTAACAAAAGATTAATACGCTAATTGTGTAGGTTCGTCCGTAGGTCACATCGACTCCAAAGTGCAGGAAACGGGGGGAACCATATTTTGCATAGCAATTAATAATCGTAATGTCAACTCAAAAATCACAACCCAAAAACCAGTTTCTATCCATGCCCTCCAAGTCGTAGTTTATGATATCAGCTCCGTCTGTTATGGCTGAAACTGAAAGTCACCCAACGAAAGTAAAACGCCAACGTTGACGTTGTAAGTAGATATTTACGAGTATGTTAATGCACTTCATTCACGAGAAGAATCGTTCTAATCTCAATTGTTTCTGTTGCAGAACCACGAAGTATTACGCCGCCAGTGGTTGATAATATCCATTAAAATACAATAATTCTTAAGAAAATTTTATTGTAGATTGTGTATCAGTGATGTTCAGTGCTGCAATGTAGCAATTGGATGTACGAAACTTATCAACGCATGCTGAAATTCAGTATTTTAATTAATGATATGAAATTTAAATTGCTGTAATTTGAAAATTAAATAAAGGTTTCATTCGATTTTCTTTAAAATATACGACAGCGACAACGCCAAGTCCATGTTTTATAGAGAGGTCACAGCATTGGCAACAAATATTCTGTCTTTAATTATAATTTTATTTCTGAATATAATCAAATACCTGAATTTTTTAAATATCAAGCCGCGTTCGATTTTCGAAAGTCCTTTCTATATATTAAGTAGGCATCACTGGCAATGAGCGTTCTGCCAATATTGATATTTTTATATGAAAAAGTTTTATTCTATTCACAAACCACAAAAAATCCAACTTCGCAGCTTAGTACCAAGTCGCTCAGTCGAATTAACGACCAAAATGCTTCTCGCTACAAATATTTTTGTCGTTATAATCCCATGTAAATTTTCGCATGAAGAGACTATGAACGAGTTGACGCTGCCAATCAATCGCACCGTAATCGATTGTCTTATTAATATATAAAGTTCGTATTTATGATAAATAATTGTGATTTTCACATAAATTTTCCAATGGCTAAAATTGCGGAACTAATAGCAGAAACTCAGAAACCCCTATTTTGTTTTCATTTCTCATTCTTTACAGTATATTTTCCTCCTGGTCTCACTTTTTCATGAAGTTTCCTATATTTCTACAACGATCTTTGCGTTTCTCTGTTGTGTGCTTCCGTGTTTGCTCTAGTTAAGAGTCTTAACACTTGCATATGCGACTTTTCCCTTCCTCCTCGTTGGTGGTGGTTATTAAATGGCGTCTGAATGAATATAAAATCCGTTCCACATTCAGTGGTGCACACGACGAAGTCACAAACCAATTGGCAACACTCCCTTACGTCCAGCGATGCTTCGTGGTAGGAGTGCGGGGTGTGGTTAATATACGTCGATTTGTTGGATCAGGTTTTCGTAATTAACGCATCGCTGTTGATTAATTAATTAACGAGTGTTGTGGCAAAGGTTCCCAAGCGCTATAGTCGCAGTGTTGTTGTTGTCATTGTCGTTGTTAGTGTTGCATTCGTTTTTTGTATTGTTGCTGCACATGGTGTTCGAACACAGCTATTTGCATGCAGTTTATGGAAACCGGTTTCATCATATTCCAAGTGCAGTTATTTGTAAGTTTATTTTGTTGACTTAACTTTTGTTTCGTTTAGCATTATTAACTTTTGTTGTTTTTCATTTACTTGTTTTCGTGCGTGCGTGCGTGGGTGTTGTGCAAGCTTTGCTCTGGAATTTCGACCCAATATGCATATGTGATGCACCGGCAATTGATGCAATTTGGTTTATTGTTCCACTGGGATGTTTGTTAATTGTTCGCTTTGTGGATTTAAAGGCGACCATTAACAATTGTTTTTATAGGATATCAAAGTTAATTGCCTCCCTGTGAGTGTGACAATTAACATAAAATAAGAAAGAAAGATTTGTGTGAATTTGTGAGTATAAATCAAACTGCTTTGAATGTTTCAATTAATGTGTTAAAACAATGCACGTGGCTACATTAATGATACATGGAGTATTCACTGTGTAAGTGCAGCCAGGAAATTCATATGCATCTTTAATTAAGTGATGGCTTACATAAATATAGGGTTCACAATCTTTTGATTGACATAGCACTCAGTTGAAAGTTTATGTAGATTTGGCTGGGTTTTTGATAGTGATCTACATAAAGGACCAGAATGGTGTAATATCTACGATTAAGCTGCAATCTGGACGAAGGTGTGAAGTTATTATTAGTTGGATGGGTATATTTTTGATGACTAAGACAAATTTGGTTTATCCCATTGAGAATAATTTTAATACATTTTTTTGTTGTTCATCGTCGGATGCGCGGCCTGTTGCAATGCACTACATCTTTTAATAATCATTATTAAATTATTTTAAAATTTAGTATATTGATCAACAAAAGCTCTTAACAAACACATATAAATGTGGGCATATTGCTCATATAATAAGACGTTGTTCGCATACAATCTCTGACACCAATTCTAGCGATCCATTGACTTTCTTAACCTGTCTAATTGTATTGAGCACCTCTGTTAATAAAGGCCACACAAATAATACTAAATACATTATTGTTTCACTGTAGAGCTTAAGTATCATATTCTAAAGGTGATACCACAGGAAGTTACACAGATCCTTGTACAAGTGCGAAGCGAGTGTGTGCGTCTAAGAATATTAAAATGAGATTTTTTTATAAGCTACCTTACAGTTTAGTTATCCCATTACTTACCTCATTGGAGAAGTGGAGAGCTTCATTATAAACATTAAGTCGAACAGAAATATTCGTTTTAATTAAAAAAGATCCAATCGCAGTTATTTTTCTCACACACTCTATTGTTCTACTGCAAATATGGACAACAATCGTCCAGGGATCGTGGAGTCAAACTTTACTATGATGAATTTCTATGTTTGAATTTTAATTTGATTTCTTGGGTGTTACCATTAGATTGTGGAAAAACGAAAGACTTCTTTTGTTGAACAAAAATGTCGGATTTTTCCGAAGGTGAAAAACACACATAATATATGTGAAAATGCTTGGCGTGGGTATACTTGCTGCGATAAGTTAAGATAGAGTAGCCCAATAAACGTACCTTATAAAATGTAGGCCTGAAGATACTTCAACTTCTGTTTATGATACGAATATATTGGTTGCCTACTTGCAGCAACCGCAAGCAACTTAAATCGGAAAGTAAGAATTAAGGCAAATCATGTACGAGTATGTTTAAGACTGTCGAGTCCCATGTGCCTTGGTTAAACATAAACGTGGTTATTGAATAAGCCGGTCTCTGTAGCGTAAATCTACATATGTACGAGGATGTCCTTGGTAAGCAAGTTAGTCTCCGACTCGCGAGGTCTTGAAATTGAAACCATACGTGATATGGTCTGGAAATAAATACTTCTTTTTATATACATATTTTAACCTTCGAGTCGAAAACAATAAATTAGTTAGAATTAATAATATGAAAATTATGTTTCATCCAAAATATTCCTTTGAAGATGTAAGGCAGGAAACTTCTAATAAGTTGTTTATATTAAAAAATTGATGGCGAGCAAGATTTATCATGCTTTCCCTACATCAGCACAGTGCAGTAACAGACAGTTGAGATCAGTGATAATTTCAGACATTTCCTAGTACTGAGACTTCCTGGCATAATCAAGTTCTAGAGTCCACTTGCAATACAGCCAAATGATTCATATACATCACAATCCTGACTTATCGATGTGTGAAGTTGCAGGACAGATTATAATCTTATAATTACGACCACATATATTACAATATTAGAACGTAGATTTCGATAATTGTTTCGGCTTCAAAAACAAAATTTCGTTTCAATTTACAATTGAAATTGCTGCGCCATACAGCCAACTGATAACATTTACTATTTTAAGTCACAACTGAGACTTCAATGAATGCAAACTATTATGTTTTTATTTATAAACAATCACGCGAGTTTGCAAGTATGTATTCTTACACGTACTTCTCATATTCCATTCATGTTATCTCTGCTAACCCGCAGCGATTGGCAGTGTTTTGGTTTCTTTGTGAGGCTGGTTTCATTTCAGTTTTAAATATAAATCTAATATTTCTCTTTGCATTTATTTTGATATTTTTAGAAAATCTTTACTGATAAGCCTACCCTGGACGTTCATACGTAAGAAAGGCAGATGTGCCAGCTGTGGTTTGAAGAAGAAGGGCTTCAATTCTAACTGCGACCCGCACACAAACGAAAGCGAATGCATTGCCACACAGACGTTCCTCTACTTTCGCTTGTATAACATAAACAAAGGTTATGAAGTTCCTGAAGATGACGCTGAGTCCCAGCCAAATAAAGGCACTGTTGCGCAAGGATGCGCTGGTGAGATGGCGACAACCGGTAATATTACAAAAAATTCAATATATTGACAGTTTTAAATACGCCTTCTTACTCTGCAGTGGATGTCTGTGGTGCAACTGGTTTGGCCCTGCCTGATGTTTATGCTACTCTACCTCATACGCCTCAAATACGGACCTGAAGAGATCGACAACTGCCAATTTCCCACACGCCTACTGCCCACAAAGAATAATGTACTGCCCGGTTTCTATTCTTACATTTGCAGCATTGAGAATAAATGCATGAACACCACGGAATATGAAGAATACTCAAAATTCGAAAATGCACCGTGAGTTGCGTTACACAGATGGCAAATTTATAGCATGCGATAAAAAATGCGAATCACGATTTTCTATTATTTATAGCATGAAACCGATAATTGACATCGTGCAAATCTTTATCACCGACGATCGCTTGTTCACTTCTGTCGTTGAACTGCCGGAAAAGGCAAATTTTATAAGTGCAGTAACTAGCTTATTCACAAGCGGACATATGGATGAAATACGAAGTAAATAACACTCACATGAGCCCTAATTATATCAACGCTCTACAAACTGCGCACTTTTTTCCCTTTATTGTATACTTGTAGGAGGAGTGGAAAAGGTTGTTGCTATGGTGCCGCAGGTGGAGAAAATGCTGAATGGCTCTTTCGACATTAAGCAGCTATTTTCGGGTAATTTGCAAATTCATATGGCTTAAAGCAGGGATTCTCAAACTCAATTGAAGTACGCATGCAGGTGTGTTGGAAGTTTCAGGCCCCTAACCCACATCAATGTGCAGTGTTTTGATTTTTGACGGCCGACTTCAATTGAGTTTGTAATATAAATTATTTATTTTGATGTTTAGAGCCCCCGATTGTAAAAGTTCCATTATTCTGACATTTTGACACCACCTCCCATAAACTTTTAGACCGTGATACTTTTGTTAGAGCCGGTAGTCTCCTATGCGGACATCCATTTCCTAGCACAGAGTCCATACCATTAATTAATGATATTCTATACTCGGAGGACTTTAGCGAGGTTAACGACGATGAACTGAAAGTAATGCCCAGTAAGTTATGACTGCATGTTTTGTGCAAACTTCTCCAGACTCACCTGTTTCAATATTATAGCGAAATATTGCAAAAAACTATATTTGGATGTTACCAGTACCAACCATGGTAAGCTGACATGGAACACTATAAAACCTATTATACATGGAAAAATTTTGTTTGCTCCATACAATGATGAAACCAATTCGATCATGCAGTTCGTAAGTTTTCATAGTAGCATTTTCTCACCCGTTCCTCACTGTACTCACGCATACTTTAGAGCAATGTCACATTTGAGGAAATCAATCGTTTGAAAATGTTATCCGTGGGCGTGGAGCAAATATTAACCAAACTACGTGTGAATGAGACTTTCCAACAGGGCTTTGATAGTCTCATTAAATTAGCTAAGTCGCCATTTGTGAGAAGTTTGATCGGTGATGAAGTCGATATAGACCAGATCGAAGCGGTCATAACACGCATACGGACTGATCCGGTCATTTATGATGTCATAACAACGGCCAAAAACTTGCTGGAGTGCATTTCTGTGGATCGTTTTGTGCCGCTCAATACGGAAGCTGAGCTGCGCAAGAAAGCGTTCGAATTAAACCATGAACGACTCTTCTACGCTGCCCTTTACTTTAATAAAACCACCGATGCAGATGTGGAGTATAAATTCCATATGGATACGGATAATACTCAGCCCACATTCGAAAACAAGAATCGATTTTGGTTTCCGGGTCCAGCCGGCAGCATGCTGCGCGATATGAAGTACCATCGAGGTTTTGTGCAAATCAAGCATTCCGTCGATATGGGAATCATCAAGCACAAAAAGAAGCAATTATTTGATTTGGGTGTTATAACCGAACAGCCGACTACCACGCCCAAAAACCCCTTTTCAGTGCAAATCATAACAGATGAGGACGACGATGAAGATGACGATGACTGGTTCACGAGCACCGATTTAGATGCGGTCGCTAATACCACCAGAACTACCTCTCAATTAATTTCAGGCCATGGCAGCAATCTAAATATGAGTAATCTCCCAGAGAGTAGTAATGCTGTGCACAAACCTGAAGTTATAGAGCTGCTGGACGAAAGCAATGATAATATCGAGGCCACGACTACACCTGCTTTTGAGGATGCTGCGAACCCCAATAACCTCACAACAGCGGCTCTTAATGATGAGCTTGTGATCCTCAATCGCCAGAGGCGTCAGAGTTTTTTGGATCTGTTCGATAGCTTTGGAGGTACTGACAAGAAAGATAAATACGAAATCGACAAATTGCAATTTTACACCAAACAGTTCCCATATCCCGCATATGCACATGATGAGTAAGTAGCACTTCCGATTTGCACTGACTGTTTGATTCCATCTGGGTTGCTTTTGCAGCTTCAAGACTGGCCTATTCCTCGCTCAAGCTGTACAAGTGGCCTTCTTCCTGGGACTGGTAGCCCAAATTGCATCCTGCGTACGCCATCGTATTTGGATGCGTGAAAGCCGGAATACCTTAGTAAGCAGACTTATATAATCCTGAAAATAGTCTGTCTTCATTTTGAATATCCTTTTCAGATTATGCGTTCCATGGGTATGAAGCCATGTTCGGAAATAACTGCATGGACTATAGTCACCTTTTTTGAGTTACTTGTCATATTCGTGGCTGTGCTTCTGATACTATATAGTGGTGGAATCGTCATGTACACTAGGTGGCTATTCACCATTATCTTCCAAATCATCTTTGGACTTTGTCTAATCTCATTTTGGTGAGTGTACTTCGCGGTACTGCTGCAAATCGTCCTAATCGAGCAATTTCTTAATTTAGCTACATGTGTTCCACCTTCTTTACGTCGGCCACCATAGGTGCCGTGGCTACAGCTATATTCTTCTTCATTTCCCTATGCCCCTACATCATCGTCTTACTATTCGATGCGAAGCTGAGTTCGTTGCAAAACTTTGGTATCAATCTCTCTTTTACGACTGCCTTCGCGCAAGCCTGGAGCCACATAATGCGCATGGAGCTGCAAGAAATCGGTTTATCGTTCAATCAAGTGTTTAAAGAGGGTTTAAGTGGTGAATTCGGATTTGGCGTGGTCATGATGATATTCGATATGTGCATCTATATAGTTATTGGATATATAAATGAGCGTTTCAGAGATGGTAAGTTCGAAACACCAACTCATTCACTTTCAATGATTATTTTAGTATACATTTTCTCATCATTTCAGATGAGCTCCAATTCATTGAAGTGCAGCGTGACGATTTAGATTCCAATGTGGGCGCTACCATGACCAATGTGTCAAAAATCTACAAGGACAACAAAATAGCACTAAACAATATATCCTTGGCTTTTCCCAGAAATCAAGTGACCTGCCTACTAGGGAGAAATGGTGCTGGAAAGAGTACTATCATGTAAGATCTATCAGTAAGTTTGGAATTCAGATTATATTTTATCCTTATCTTACAGTAAAATACTGACCGGTCAAATTGTGCAAACTACGGGTCGCGTTATACTGTCGCAGGCTATGACCAGCAACACTGATCATGATAAGATCGGCGTTTGCCCGCAGGATAATATTTTAATACCGAACTTAACGGCTCGCGAGCATTTGGAAATGTATGCAAAGATTAAGCTGAAGCATGGCTATAAATCGGAGGTCGAGAAGACACTCAAGAGTTTGAATTTCGGCAAATATGAGAGTTATCAGGCGTCAGAGCTTTCGGGCGGCTACCAGCGGAGGCTTTGTGTGGCCATAGCGTTTATCGGTTTGTTAATAAATTTGCCCTTGGTAACGTCTGGAACTAATTTGTTCTCTGCTATTGTCACCAGCGTCTCCGAATGTTGTTATACTCGATGAACCTTGCAATGGTGTCGATTCTAAGGCGCGTAAAGATATTTGGGAACTGATTGAACGCTTGCGCAAAGATCGAGCTGTAATCTTTGCCACACATTTCTTGGACGAAGCAGAGTACCTGAGTGATGTGATTGTTATTATGAAAAAGGCAAGTTTGAGTGTTGCTTCATGTTGACCACGATTATTAACGTTTTTTGCTTCAAATAGGGTAAAATTATAGAAAAACATAATAGGGAAACACTCAAGCAACACTGCACCGCAACCTATGAAGTGTCCATGCAGTGCTGTGATACCCCCACCTCAGAGGATATCATCACCAACGCCGAAACATTCCTTACCAACTTCAAAGTGCTGGATAAAGCGAAGACCACCGACATGCGTCTGGAGATCAGCTATGATCAGCAGCCCCACAAGAGTGCCGAGTTTCTCAGCTATTTGCAGGAATTGCAACAAACTGGCCGCATTTACGATTTGAGCATTGAAAGTCAGAATCTGGAAGAACTGTTCGCCAGTGTAGAGCACAATCACTCTCATGCCGAAAATGGTCACACCGTGCAACTGATGAAAAGTGTGCAACTGAAGAGTGAGGGCGATGAGAGTGTGGTACGGCTGGAGCCGCTAACATGTTGGGAGGCAGCATATCAACTGTTCTGGAAACGCTTGGTACACTTCAGTCGCAATTATCGTATGCTGCTCTGTGTGCTTGTGCTGCCCGCCATATTCGAAATTCTGGCCATGTGGTTTGTGGCTTATCGTTTGGAGGACGATTTCGACAAGGTGATAAGCTTGTCACGTGACTTATATCCGAAAGCGACGGAGATGCTAAGCATGGAAACTCCAACAAACTTTACCGGTGACGTCTACGGAAGCCTGAAATCGGAATGTTCGGCTGACATGCCATGCAAGGAGTTCAGTGACTCTAAGAGCGCCTTTTACTGGATACTGGAAACGCTACATGATTACCATGACAAACGATACGGTGGTTACACATTTAACGAAACAAAGGCCATTGTTTGGTATAACAACAAAGGGTATCATGCCATGATGGCCTGGTTAAACGACTTGAACACCCACTTCATGCAAGCCGAACTCAACGACACGGACTACTCCATTACCAGTTATAATGAACCTTGGAAGCTCGGTTTTAATGAACTCAGCACATCCTCTCTGTGAGTACAAAATAAAGCGTTGTCTTGAGTTTATCTAAAACTATGCCTCTTCTTAGCTTACGTCAAGCGGGCGACTCTTGCATGGCCTTCATTCTACTCATAGCATACAGCTTGGTGGTGGCCGTGGCTACAGTTTACCTGGTCAACGAACGCATGAAGGGCGAGAAGTTGCAACAGAAACTTTGTGGCGTGTCTGCGTCTACGTATTGGGCAGTGGCGTTTGTATGGGACTTTTTTGTAAGTGATAGTAAACTGCATCAGCGAAAAGACATAACGCCTTTAATGATCAATTCTATTTCATTTACAGATCATTATTTTAGCTATCATGGTATGCACCACGATCATGCTGGCTTTCGGCATGCCCGTATTCGTCGACCGTCAACAAATGTGGGGTATCATAGCGCTGGGACTTTTCTTTGGGTAAGTACACATACTCTATCACCCGTCTCTTACTTAATTACTTACTTACCCACTATTTAAATCCGCCATTTCAGATTTGCGTGCATACCGGCCGTACACGTATTTGAGAAGTGTTTCACAGACTCCAGCGTGGCCATTGTTACCATATTCTGCATGAATATTATAATACCGCTCTTCACCATGGCCATCATTGTTCTGCTGGGTGTGGTTGGAGACTCGCCTACCTGGGACGAGTGGCGTTACTTCTTAAATCGTGCGTTCCTCATCTTCCCACAACACGCTCTCGGCGATGGTTTGCTGGAGATATGCAAAAATTATATGGTTGCTCTAGTTTTTCGTCGCTACGATATTGACTCGTATAAGAACCCCGTGAACAGCGACCTTCTAAAACCCCATTATATATCATTGTTTACATTGGGCTGCTTCTTCCTCATTTTGAATGTGCTGCTGGAAAGTGGCTTAATCTATCGTTTTAGAGTGGCCATATGCGATCGTCTGAATTGCATATATGACAAGGAGAAAAAATATCTGGAGGAATTGAGGATTGTCTCCATACAGAACTCATTAAAAAGAAATGATAAATATGAGACTCCACAAGTCTTGAAGGTGGATAATCTGTGCAAGTCTTATACGAGCGGGCGGTATGCTGTGCGAAATGTCACCTTTGCGGTTAAGTCGGGAGAATGTTTTGGTCTGTTAGGAAAGAACGGCGCCGGCAAGTCGACCATTTTTAAGATGCTTTCTGGACAATTACAACCAAATCTGGGAGAAATAAATTACTTCGATGTGAGTTGAAATTATATTCAGTTATGGTGGCGGCAGTTGCACATTTTTAGTTAGGAGCACTCAATGAATTAATTATTTGCATTTGCGCATCACTACCTATTGTGGTACTGACCACTCGGGGTGCTCTTTCAAACCATAGGGCCTGACTTTTGCCAGTCATGCATTGAGTGGCGGATCAATTTGAAAATATTTGTGAATTGATTTCTTGTCTGTTCCTAATCTTTGTTTATAACTGCAATCATTCAAAAAATTTTCAAACTTCAAGGCGAGAGTTTTCAAGGTCCTAAATTATAAACTTACTGCATAGTAAATTTTCTCGATTTGAATCAGTTACCAAAGAGCAAGGGATGACATACATTCCTATAATGATCTCGTCACGCGTTTATATATTCATCTCTTTCAGCATGAAATTTCTTACTGCCCTCAAACAAACACTTTGGATGCCCTGCTCACGGTCAAGGAGTGCATTGAATTCTATGGTCGCTTGCGACGCATCAACGACATACCAAAAGTAAGTGGCACGAGTAAATAAAAATTCTTATACTTAATAACGAAGTTGTATATGTGTATATTTAATTTCACAATTTCAATTTTGTTCGGTTAATATCCATGAATCACAATTTCCAAAAAGAGTATATTTTTTTGTTCACCATTCTCGTTTGATAGCATTGCTATTTCCGGTTCATATAGGGTTATACAATTTGGGTCCTTCGCCAAGAACTTGTTAGCATCTTGCGTCTGATGAAAATGACGACAATCAACTACAACACTGCGAGCCCATGTCAACAGTCGGTTATATACAGACATAGTACAAAGTACGTTCTTAGTTGTTTCCGGGGCCACCAACCAAAAGTTATATACATACTCTGGTGTGCCAGAACTAACTGCTTGTATGCCATCTTCGCAGGCCGGTGGTTCGTTTGAGACTGCTACCAATAGTGTTTTACTACACATAATTATTATGGGCATATGTTTGCGATATTGATCGTCCGTATTTAATAGGCAATAGCTGGGCAAGCAAACTCCTGTATCCGCTGGTAAGTTCTTCCTGCAAATTGTGGAAAAGGAGTCATTACTATATGGACATTTGGGAAAATATAGGTATATATGCCATATGTATAGAAAATGTTTAAGGATAAAGGATAATTATATATATATAAATGAAAAAAATATTTATACATACAAAGGATCTAAATCAAAAAACATAACGTAGGATGCGGTTCCCAAATTTCCGAAGATAAAAACATTCCTCAGAGGAATTTCGCCCCAACTTAAAATTAACGAGCTTAGCACTAGACTGAATTTGTTCGATATTTTGAACAAATTGTCAGGTTCTGATTATGTAAAAAAAAGTACCCGATTGAAAATATCGGTAATCCTCTTACAAAGCAGTGAATAATATATATAAGTCTACTTATCGAGATTTAAGCACTACTATCAATATAGGGGGGAAAGGACTCGTTTCATTATTTCCTAATCAGGTAATATTTAAGATAAAGTAATAAACGCCTTTAGAGAAGGACAAAGGACTCGTTGCAATAAAAACACTCCCACATTATATCCTTATCTGTTTTTTAAATTTTACTATAGCGCAATATGAAAGAAATAAATTTTCAATTTTGAATAAGTATGTCAACAAAATAGGAGTGATTTTTTCAATATTTTTGGCTATCATCGAATACCAAAACTCCATTTTACATACCTAATATTTGTCTAATATATTTATGAAAGTAAATGCGTTTATTCGTACCTGTCCGGGGTTTCTCCGCCATAGACCAATACTCCCAAGCATACATTATCATTGCAGCGCATTGTAGTCCTATCGAATAACAAAATAGACCGCTTGTCATTGAACATTTCTAGACAATAAATGCCACGCCCTCCACAGTGGTCATTTAAGTAATGTGCCATTATATCTGACACCGCTATCTGTTCCCGACAAACGGCCACTGGACATACAACAGGTCTATGTGTGAGGCTTCGCACCGTGGTCTTTTCCTCAGCCTCTTTGGCCTTTTCATTTGTCACCGCTGTCATTGCCTGGTATATCATCCGTTCGCGAGCCGTAAGTCCTCCTAAATTAATAGTTTCGTCCTTCTGAATGGGCCTGAAAAATTCCAAGTTCTTCTCAAGAGCTGCAACGGCTGGGTGAGGTGCGTCTACCTCAGAGGACCCCGTATCAATGAAATCTACTTTTTTGCTATTCTTACTAAACATGGCTCGGTATTTATTTTGCTAAAGATCAACGTGAAGATTTAATTATAGTATTATGTAAACTTGCTATAGAAATAGAGAAAAAATTTTGAATCCAACATGGAAAATTGGAAATCAAAATTGAAAATTGTAAATTTCAGCTTCGTCTGAGCAAATTTGGTTTTTCAATTTGTTGAAATAAAATTTTAATATATTATACTTTTATAGCTTGTCGAAGGACTACTGCGATCTTTTCAACTCGAATCGTATCGTGATGTGCTAGTGAAAAATCTAAGTGGCGGCAATCGACGCAAGTTGACTGTGGCCACGTCGTGCTGCGGCAAGACCTCCGTCGTGCTGATGGATGAGCCAACCAGCGACATGGATCCAGTGACGCGCGCCATTGTCTATCGCACCATACACAATCTCCTGGCACAGCAGCGCGGCATCGTGCTGACGTCGCATTCCATATCCGAGATCGATGATATTTGTCATCGAATTGCCGTGCTGAAGGATGGTCAGATACTGACCTGCAGCAGCCCCGAAAGCTTGAAGGCGCAATACGGTGGTTTCTACAATGTGACCGTATACTGCGAACATGCGCAGCTGGCGGAAGTAGAGAAGTTGGTGCGTCAGCGTCTTCCAATGAGCGTGGATGTACAGCAGTACTCTCACTCCATTAAATTTAGTATTAAGGTTGACAACCCCACGGACAGCTCTAAGACACGTGAGGTATGTCGTCGATTTATTTATAATTTTAGATTTGAGATTTGATTCTTGTTGTCTTTCAGAATGGCATTGATCTACCGTTGCACGTGCGCGAAAAGGCCGACTCCGCATTCACTTTGGCCAAGCTGTTTGCAGTGCTTGGTAGCCTCTCGGAGGAGTATGGCAACTCCTTGCGCTATGCGGTGAATCGTTGTCGCCTGGATGCGGTCTTTGAACGCATTTTGGATTTCAGCGACAAGGGCGCCCTCACCAATGATTACGTACCCAGCCCCGCCCTATCCGGCAGCCCCTCGACCGGTTACATACACAACGGTTTCATCGAAACGGAAACTGCCACATAACAGCAGATGTGAATGCAAGAATAACAACTAATTCCGATATTTAAGGCTGTGCCTCGCTGGTACAAAAATTACTGCATAGTTCGTCATAAGTTTAAGTCTTTTGCCTAAGCTTTATTACGACAAGTATTTGTGATAAGTTTTTGAATTATTCTTAGGATATTCGTCCATACACATTACAAGTTAGATCCTTTTGTATATTTATTAAGTGAGTGGTGGGTTTTGTGGAATCTTAGTTTTAATCTATCGGAGGGGGATTTAAAGCGCCAAAGCCGTCACAGTTGCCAGAGCTGAGCTCGTCTGTAATATATTGTAAATGAAAAGTGAACGCAAACATTTCTGTATTTTTATTTGGGACCTTACTCTATGTATTACTATTGACTCTGTCTTAGGTTTAAGTATATTTTAATTCATAATTGTGTGAAAATGTAATTTTTATTTTATAAAGAAAAGACAAATCTCTAAATAAAATGTTAACAAATGATTTTAAAACCGACGCGCTAACAGTGCCCTTGCCAATGAGAGAATGAGAATTCAACAGATATGGAATATACTCTTCACCACCATGGAAGAAACCAGAAGAAGCAATGAGACAGTTTTAATAGAGCCCTTTTCCAAACTAATATTGTTTCTTGTTAGTATATAGAGGAGCAATATTCTTCAATTTTCTGAACGCCTGTAAACTACTCTAATTTATCACAAAAATTTACTTTGTATTCGAGGAAAATTTCATGAAATGTTCGGTAAACAACGTCCAACTGAAGCCATTAAGAACCGTCTGTGATCTGGATAGACCAATATCTGTTTATCGTCGTAATGTTCTGTCAAATGAAAACATTGCCGCCGTTTTCGCCAACAAGCTAAGATCAAATAAATACCTCCAGAAAAATATTATACGGGTACTTGGGGAAATTAACCGTCTCCATATGCTGTGAAGGACATTCGGTCTATAATATATTCCATTCAAAATTTGACAAACATTTATCAACTAAATATAAATAATAAAAAGATAACTCGTATACATACTTGACTATATAGTTTTCCAGATATGTTGGGCTTAATCAAAAACTATCAATTTTTTAACTATGGTTTCCCTATTGAGGAGGTAAAACTATCTCATTGTAATTTTCGATAGTTTTGTGCTCTTTTTTAACCAGTAAAGTCAAGAAATAGATGGGTGTTGCAACTTCATTGAGTCTTCTCGACTTATATGTGTTTCGTAACACATTCCTGTCGTGCGGTGTTATAATGGAGCTTTGGATATAATTGTATCCCTCTTGGACTTTTCAATTTAAAACTCCTTGATTTTCAAGAGAAACATATAAAAACTCGGATACACGTATATTCTAGAATATTATTAAAATTTATATATATCGCTGATATCCATACATATATCCTCATATCACACTGCTATGAGACTTTTCTCAAAGATTATACAAAAGCTTCCTCGTTAGGAATACGAAATCAGGGAAAGGGAACAATGAGGCTTATGCATAAAACTGAGCAATTTCTCTTTTCTTATCTTTTTTAATATATGTTTGAGAAATTGGTCAGGAATTATTGGAAAAAACTATATATCTACCTTTATGCCATAAGAAGAATAATATTCAATGTGCGTGTATCAAACTCTCGAAGTGCATGTATCGAAATACGAAGAAGTGCTTGCAGCTATGAAGCGCTAACAAGAGATCAGAGGAATCGCTTCTTCAAAAATGAAGGAATCGGAAGAGATTTTTTAAACATGTCAGTGGTATGAGTAATTTTCTGAGAAGTTAAAGCTCCTGCGATTTCCTAGTCGTTTTTTCTGCTATATTTGTATTTTCTTATCAGTTCCGTAGAATCTCTCTGATTCACGGTTTAAGGCGACATATTCGAAGAACGTTCTTAATTGAATTAGATTCCAGGCAAGTCCTCGTTCCAATAACATCTGCTGATTAGTTTGTGCCAGCTTCACATGAGCATCGAATTGTTCGAAAAAAATTGTTCTATAAGTGGAGATAGCAAAATTAGAAGACCTCGATAATTTTAATTTAATTTTATTACTCGTACATACAAATTGTCATACTGAATGCATTTAAGGTTACAGAACTATTTGGTAAAAAACAAACAATATATATGTATGTATATATATATATATATAATTATATATATAATACGATCGCTATTATTTCTTATCGATATTTACAATACAAAAGCAAAAAAAAAAATTTTTTTAAATTAAAAAAGTTTAACTAATTAAAATACTACTCATTAATTTCTTTGGCTTTATTATCTATACCCAAATCGAGTTCCATAATCTCGCGTTTAGGATCAGTCAAGGGTACCGTCTCATCAACTTGCATCGGGTTATTGGGTTTGTACCGTAAGGCCATAAACATGAATATGATCATATCGACAAACATGAGTCCCGCGAACAGGAAGAACTCGTTCGCTTGCGAATCGAAAAGCTTCAACTCGGCGATTATCACTACAATGACATTGCCGAAGGCCACTGTGAGGAGCCAACATGCCTGCAGCACCGATTTCATGGTGAGCGGCGCTTGTGAGTATGAGAATTCCAGACCCGTCACGGAGAACATTACCTCTCCCAGCGTCATGACCACGTACTGTGGTATTAACCATAATATATTGACGGAGTTGGGTGTCGTAACAGCGACTTGTTTTGAGCGATAAACGCCCGCGGATATCTCGTTAATCATAATGGTGTAAACACCGCCGACCTTCAAAGTAGCTGAGCCAGCCTCAACGTCGTCGACCAGGATCTTGTAGGTACCAGTGCTAAACTCGGTTAGATTATGCAGGTATGCCGCTTCCGTGTGTTCAATCCTTTTCGCGGACTTCCATTTGATGATGCGCCCTGGTCCTACATTCGCTAAAGTGCGCCCCAACGGATTGCCTCTCGACGGCTTGTTCACATATTCACTGAACCACATCAAAGGTGAGGCTGTGTTCTTGGTACTAATGAACAAGCTGTGAGCAGATTTCTCCTTCAGTGCATACGATTCCATGGGGAATTGCTGACAATCTGTAAATTAGTGGGACAGAGCAGTAGAAAAGAGTGCGTACAGTGTCAGTGCATTAGACTAGTGTGAACTTACTCGGATCGTCGCTGGTGAGGGTGTACTCAAAATTGAATTGTGCAGATTTTACTGGAACAAATTTGTCAACGTACTCGCTGAGAGGCCCCACTTCGAAGCTCAGTTTTTCAGGTATGTTCGTGGCGAAAGTGTAATTGCAAGCTTCTCCATTGAAAACGCGTAATTGCGCAAACTGAGCAGAGGGAAGGACTGGATAAGTTTTCTGGAAATATCAAAGAAAAGCTGTGAATCGAAATTATTTAACAGAATTTTATATGAATACTTCAAGTTGTAGCTCCACAACAGCAGAAATAATAAAGGCTATGCCAGCGAAGATGCCACCCAAGGTCAATTTTTGCAATGGGCGTCGTATGCCGATCAAGCTCAAAGCCGGATAAAAAGCCACATCGTAGAGGGGAATGAAGAGTAAAATTAAGAGGGGATTCAGCATCTGCACTTGATCGGGCTTAATGTCCCATGAACCCATATCGCCGTTCATGCGTGTGGCTTGGAAAGTCCAACGTGACGCCTGCTGGTCGAATAGTGCCCAGAAAATGGGCAGGGGTAGATACAAAACCAAAACGCGCATAAGAACCTTCACGTCCTCAATCAGCTGCCTTTCATACTTCTTGTCTGCATAGTCGAGCCAGTGTTCGCGGGGATTTGTCTTCTTCTCCCTCCACTTAGTTGCAATGGCATTCTGAAAGAAAGTGCTTCATTAGTGGCTGCGGGAAGTCAGGCATTTGCCTCTGTACTTACACCAATAGTTTTGCTGACCAAAACGACCATATTGCCTGCCGGTGGTTTGCTCTTGTACAAAGGGCGGCCCAGAATAAAGATGACTAGAAAAAAATTCTCGTATTTATAAAGAAACACTCTACGAACTACGAATGCGTATCTATACATACCAATTGAGGTCGCCATCAGCACAGCTGGCACGCCGAACGCCAGAGAATAGCATTCCTTTTCGCCGAAACAATGCACGTCCTCACGTAAGATTGGCGTAACCGTGGTCGAAATCAGTGAACCGGCATTAATCGAAAAGTAGAATAGGGAGAAATACTTGGTCATCTGTTTCAATTGCTCCGGCAATTTGAATTGATCACCGCCAAAGGCCGAAACACAGGGCTTTATGCCGCCAGAACCCAACGCAATCAGCGCCAGGCCAATCATGGTGAACGTAGTTCCGGGTAAATTAAATGGCGGAATTGCACCCAATGTCACCATAATCGAGCCGCACACGTAGACCAAGGAGAGGTAAAGAATCGTTTTGAATTTTCCCAGCCAACTGTCGGAGATAATGGCACCAAAAACACACAGGAAGTAGACGAACATGCTAAAAATATGAAAAATGATGGTGGCCGCATCATCAGAGTAGTTCAACTGATGGCTGAGATAGAGCACAAGAATGGCTGTGGAGAGGGTACATTTTATAGATGAGTGTTTACAAGGATCAGTCGACGGATATACTCACTGCGCATGCCGTAGTAATTGAAGCGCTCGCAGAACTCGTTGCTAATGATGAAGAAGACTGACTTGGGGTAGGGTATTTTCTGGAAAAATGCGATGGAAATGTGAGTAAACTTGTTTCGATTGAAGAATATAATTACGAGTATTTAATGTTAAAACAATAGAATAATAAAGGGTCTTCACCGTATTAAGTATTGGTCGAAAACTCCGTACTTTCTAAGGTTTCATCATACATTTCTTGACTAATACCAATTTCGGAATTTTATGTAATATTCAGAAAGGACTGTTTGGGTTTACCGTCCGCTCAAAAATGAGAGATTGTCCAATTTGTAAAAGTTAAAACAAAAGTGAAGACCCTTATCACGGGACTTTTCTGAGGACAAATTTGTTGGAATATTTCCATGTCTACTACTTGCTTCATTACCTTAACTTGTCCTTCTGCTTCAGCGATATCTGTGATATCTGTTGCATTTTTTTTGCCATTGTCATCTAGAAAGTCTGCTCCGTTTTTAGCTTCCGAAAGATGTTTCACCTCCGCGACATCTTTCACCGTTGCATCTTTTATCTCCGCTACATCTTTCACCTCCGTTACATCGTTAACCTCCGCAACACCCTTATCCTCCGCCACATCCTTCACCTCCGCCACATTCTTAACCTCCGCCACATTCTTAACCTCCGCCACATTCTTAACCTCCGCTACACCTTTAGCTTCCGATACACCATTAGCCTCCGCAGCACCATTAGCCTCCGTAGCACCATTGACTTCAGCGGTGCTGACAGAATTTGGTTCCGCAGTCACCTCGGCATGGCCTTCCACTTTGCCATTGGTTGTTTGCTTATCTGTAATATTAAATAAATTTATTATTATTATTATTATATCTTAGACAATAATTAAATATGACTGTAAGAAGCTTGGGAATGAGTACTAGCTACTGAGGCTTTCGACTCGAACAAGATTTTTACAAAGACGCATTTTTGAGACCAAGCCCGGAGCAGGATTTGAACCTGCGACCCTCTGAGTCTGAGTCTAGCATACATACCACTAGACCTTAAAAAAATTTACTTCTAGAAAAAAATACTAAAAAATTATAACTTCTATTTTAAGTTAACATCTGTTGATATAGAATTTTTTGTAAGATTATGATACTTTATAGTATTCCTCAATGAGTGTCAAATGTAGAAAGGAAAATTTATTAAATGAATGCGAAGCCAACATCATGGACTTCGAAGTAATTGGAATGCATCTTTGAAACTTTCAGATGATACCTTAGAGAATTTTATAATAAATTTTGTTCATTTTTCATTGCTTTCATTTCATTTTTCAACAGAATATCATTCAGAGTAAACAAGCAAGGAGTTGAATTGGATCTAGAAATTGCCTTAAGTAAGAATTTGGAATTGAATGAAAATTTTAATATACCTGCAAAATGTACAATATAATAAATTCACACATAGAATAATAAAATGTTCATTTTCATAGGCACCGAAATACATGTTTATTGCTCGTTATTAAAAGAGAGAGACCAAAATAAAAAACTTCAGCTACAACAGAAACAAATTCCAACAGTCAAGAGATAACGACATTACAATTGCGATGTAATCATGACTTTAGTGGATAAACCCGCCTATATTTCGTTTAACTACAATAAACTTAGGGAGATATAACTGGGTGTCTCTATTAATTTACTGCAATAGCGGATGACAGCGAAACCGTTTTTAAAACTCTTGAAATCGGGGGTTTCCTTAGGCAGACTGACTGAAGAATCAACAATAATATTCAATCACTTTTATTTGGAATAAGATATAATCGAAATATAAATATAATATAGATTGTTGAATATACTCGTTTCGAATGAGAAGGATATAGAGAGTGTAGTGGACGATTATGAAGTACTCCAAAGGTATAACGAAAAAATGTTTGATAACACTTATTTGATAAATTTATTGGAACAACAGCACAAAAAAACCAACATATTTCATTATAAATTAAAAACAATAAATTAACCATTATAAACAGGAGGGATAGGAGTGTAAAATGCGAAAATTCCTTGAAAGTAACAAAAATATATTGATTCTTGCCACAAACCCAACGATTTACATTGTGGAAACCATGTCGGAAGACATGCAAAGAGGCTTCAAGAAGCAAATAAGTATAAATCTGGAGAAAGTCTTCTTAGAGGACATAGAAAGAGTTCTCAAGTAAATATAAATCAGGAGAAAGTCATACTAGTACTACCCTCACATCGAGGACTGGAATATTTCCATTGTGATCTTTATTGAAGCAAACCACCGTAGTCCTACAAAAAACGGTGAACTCACACTTAAATAAAATCTCAAATTAAGTGACACGGGTATTCTTTGGCTATAAAAAAACTTCATTGGAAACTCGAACCACAAACTATCCACCATAATTATTACGCCGAATACACTTCTCTCTTCAGACTTCCCAAATATCAGAAGAAGCACAGAATGGTTTCCTTCCAATGAGAGCCACATCAAAAAAATCTGAGCAAGCATGAGCTTCATATGATCACGGGATATCTTACAGGACCTCGAATAAATGAACCAATCGATGTCGGTTTCAAACTAAAAGGCGTTAGGCATGCATCCCAAATGCACGTACCACAAATTCAACACAATTGTTGAACAAATTTATCAATTTCTGAAAACAATAAATATAAAATTTATTAGCGCAAGTCGGGTAAGAAGTTGATTTACAAGCGATAGACGAGCGTTATTTTGGTGCTTTTGTTTTTAAATCGTGAGAACAAACCCACTAGTTGGCAGTTGCAATTGACGTAAAGCGATAAGTCCACAGCAACTCTGATAGCACCAGCGTAAACCGAAGCGATAAAAATTGCAACACCGATTAATCTGCAAGCGTAACAGTTCAGAGGCAGCAGCGGATTTATAAGTAACAAATAATTGTAGGCACCTAATAATTTAGAGGAAATTTTTCATACATAACGAAACGAAGAAAATAGAGTTTCTCTGATTATAATACAATCAGTAAATTGATAAAAGCTTTTATATTTTTTGTTTACAGAATTATCGGTCCAATAATTTTCGTTTCTATAACCGGCGTCTCTAAGCTGGCGCCTACCCAACCAAGTGATAAATCCGCTACAGATTGGCAGGCAGCTACGACTTATCGTGAATAGTTTTGATATACTGCCGACATGAACAATTGAGTAAATTTCCACGATGTGAGAGTGTTCTGCCTGCCATGTTCATGTAGTTATTTTCTGCATGAGTATGTGGGAAAATTCTTCAGCAGGATTGTGAAACGGCTACGGCGATTCGAACTGCTAAATACTCCGTAGCATGAAATATTGTTCAAGTATGACGTTAAGCGATATATTTCCTTTCCAATGCTCTAATAAATTATATTTGTATATACCTCTTTTTCAAAATAATGCAGACAAAAATATCACAGTATCGAAGAAAACAATACTGGCAGAATCGAAACACTTGCCAGAGGCGTTCTTTTGTGGCACTAGCCTCAGACGTATCTATTGATCAATATTTCTATTTTAGACTTGGCAGTTTGATGAATTTACAATGCGTTCTGGAATTTATTGTTTTACTGTAGATTGCGAAAAAGATAAAGTAAAAGTGGCAGTGTCATATGACCGAGATGCCATATATACGAGTATGCATAGATTGGCATGGAGGAGAACTCGATTGAGGAAGAAACCAGCCAGTACTGCCTAAAGGATTCCATTGAAAGTTGAAATTAAAAGAGGTGGTATCCTAGTATTTGCTTGAATTGTATCGGGATCTTGTAAACAAATTTGTACTCGTATTTGCTATACTGAAACTTCATTCTACAAAAGGTTAATTTTTTTTTAAATTTTCAATATAAAATGTTAAAATTCAATTCAGTCCAGTAAAAAGTCGCCCGGTCAGTTCTTTAACGAAACTGTTTACCGATTACATTCTCTATTTATATAAAAAAAATGTTTTTAAACTTTTCAATAGCAAGTTTTAGCATAATAATATAGTTTAAACAAATAATAGTTCAGTGCGTCCTCTTTCCTTCGTAGTGCCATGAATATCTGTTTTTGGATTTGCTTGATAATATACAAAATTATATCCAAGTGTCTTCTACCTACACGATAGATCTTCAACTATCATTAGTAAACAAAAATACCAGACTGACTGTTTTGAAAATAAGAATGATTCAATCCAGATTTCAGTGATATTCTTCTCAGCATTAATCAACACTTGCTTGCTAAAACATATCCACATTGCTAAAGTGACTAACAACGATAAAAAACACCTGTGAGATAATTATATATCTTAGATGCCGAATCATAATCTGTGTTGTTTATTTCCGTCTATAGGTCTCCGAAGACATCCCTCTCTCCGTTGTAAATGAAACATTTCCGTAGCAGATATACTCGTAGGAGTATTTCTGTTTCCTCTTACCAAATTGTTTATAGAAATAAGTTCGTAAGTATGAGATATGGCTCTATAGAGGCAGTAAATATTGTTTCAAGTGAGCTGTAATTCCCTTGAAAAGAACTTCGTGTCCAGCTGATGATTCGATATTATGAAGAATATATGAAATTGTACTCCTTCTAAAAACTATATGTACGTGTTTACTGGTGAGGATTTTCTGGGAACTCCTGAGTTTAGTGGAAAAATAGTTTCATTATTATAGATATTAGAGACATGAACATAATAATCTACAATTCCTGTTATAATGTGAAACTTAATAATGTTTTTCTTTTAATTTTGTTAAAAAAGGCGTCCAGTAATCAACAAATAAGTATTACAGTAGTCGCTGCAAGCTTCATAATTATACAAACAGAAATATTGACACTATAAAAGTGTAAACAATGGTTTACTTTGATATGAGTAGCTACATAGAGAAAATAAAATATCAATGACGAGGCACTAAAACCCGGAGCACACTACCAGAGAATCTGGTAAATAAGGGAGCCTTATTATTATTTCGCCAAGTAGGTATCTGTCGCGAGGCAGCTATCTTCTGATTGTATCATAAATGCATGTTACGAGTGTATTTGAGTGTTGTTTTATGTAGGAAGAAAAAAAACTGGAACATTGTGGAACTCATTTAATCCATCTGCATTTTGTATTGTCTCATCTACTTATGACAATCTTGTTAGAAATAACATTTAAATTTTAATGAACATATCTCACGCAATATACACCCCTGCCCACATATGTTTGAAGTGCTCTTGATCTATGCAAAGTCATCTGTCCTAAATTGCTTCACCTTTACAAGCCCTCAAACTACGGTTCCTCTTTATTTGAGAACTAGCGTAGTTTGTGATTATATGTAGAGTCAGTGCAACATTTCAAAAGGACATTGAACATTACCAGGATGTTAATCTGCTAGTTTCTACTATAGCCCGAAATTAAAATGTCAATTCGTCCTTAGTGCGGGCTCTTCGGTCTATCTGTAGTACCCCGATTTATTTATTAGAAAAGTATCGCGTATATTTCAAAATATTCAGTTCAATTTATTGGGAAGTAGATTAAGAAATATTGGACTGACAAAGAGTCACACAAACAAATTACTACACATTAAAAAGATGTTTATCTAAATAACCGAAGAATTTAATTTACTATACAGTCAACATGAGACTTATCGGCTGATTAAAAAAATAATAGAAGACACCTCTCAGAGGTGACATATCATATCAGCCAAAACAATTATTAGTGTGATAATATTGTATGATAAATTTAGTGTGATAATTTTGTAAAATGGGTTAAGGGGAGTGAAGTATACGTATTCCATGAACTACTAATTTATTTACATTGTGTTAATTTGGGAGCCGATTTGGAGTTACATATAATTAAATTCTGAGCTTCTTAATTGAAATTCAATAAATTTTGGAAAATTTTTGATATCCAGAAAAAGTATTCATGAAACTAAGAGGCATGAAATCACCTTTTTCACCGCTTGCTATCAAAGACAATGAAACAGAGGAATCTTAGCTGCTGGCTATGAAAACAGGGCTCTAAATCTATAATGGAAACATTTCAAGTAAATTAAATTTATTCATATTTATAGAATTCCTCAAGTCAATTATGTGGACTTTTTAAGGTTTTTAAATCGTAGTTACTTCGAAAATTCGCCAGTTTTTCTCAATATTTTATTGTCTAATTTTTTTTTGTATTTAAATTATTCAAATTTGGTTTTCACAATTCAGGAATATTTTAACTGAGGAATAACGTTTAACTGATTGATGGTAAAGCTATTATAATCCACTTAAATAACCGATTTATTCACCGCAGCTTATATAATATTATATTGTTTCTATTGTATATGATTTTACGAATTGTTCTTTGATCAGGACCACCTGAGTATGTGTTGAAATTTTTATTCTGCGATCATTCACAAATTACCATTTTCTTCAGGCATGTTGTTTGCGTTCGCTTAATCCAATGGAAAAATGAAGTTGTCCTTGTTTTTGATTTCCAAATAGTTTCACTTTTTTGCTTAGTATTTATCCTTGATGCATGCTTCTGCGTTTCCAAATACTTCTCTCACCGACAACTTAGAAATTTCACTTTTCAACTGTTTGGATAATACTTCAAAGAATTTCATGCGACAACGCATCCAGGCCACTTAACGGCGATCAACAGACTGATTTGTACTGTTCACACGACTTTATACTATTATCGAATATTAAACCAATCGAACTGAAATCACACGCGCGTTCGGGGCCATATAAATAAAAATATCTAACACCGTGCGCCTCAGGTACAACGTACAATAAAACGAATGAGCAGGTACTTCAGCCAAACGTACACTAAGCGATAACAGAGCGACTTGCCAAGCTAACGTCATCATGATGAACTCGCAAAGGAAAAAGCCACTGTTACACGCTAAGCAATTGAGTCTGGCTTATTCCAACGGGGACTTTTGTTTGTTTTTGTTTTCTAAACGAGAAATTCAAGCTGGAAAAATGTTTGCAAGAAATTATTTGCAATTGTTCTCATTTTTCAAGCGAGCGAGTTCCACTTTTGAATTTTTCTTTCTATTCAGAACAAGAATGTTTAATGGTATGGCATCGTGTAACATCGGAATCAGTCATGTTAATGGATCAAACACACTTAGTATGAGACATCAAGATGACAATGACAATTACATTCTGGTACCTGACTATGTGATTTTATGGCTGGCTAGTAAGGAATTCATTCATTTTAGTGAACTAGTTCCTTAAATCTCGATCATTAAATACTAATATATCCTTGACTTAATTCGCAGCATCGAAGATATATAAATGGTGGCCTTTAAGCATAAGCTACTTATTTATTATTTGATTTTTTGTGAGAAATATTCAATTGACTCAAATTAAAACGAATGAAAACAAGATATCAAAAAGACAAATACATTATTATCTTATCTGTATAAAAGATGAGCGCCAAACTTATTGTTTTCGGAAGCTACAGTACTAAGAGTAGATACAATACCAGCAGTCGACCCCATACATTTATGCTTCCCTGCTAACAGTTTCCAGTTGCACTTCCCTTAGTACCTTAAATTGCCTATACAACAGAGAGAATACTAAGGCATTAAGTATCTGGAAAATAAGTTTCTATTTATGGTGCGATTCTGATACGAGTACTCCGTGACTACCATCTTTGTATCGAATCATAAAATTAGCGACTATCAGGAAGTTTATCTGAACAATCGAAGAATTTAATTTACTATTCAACAACATGAGGCTTATCTGATGATTGAAAAATACAAGTATACTCTCATAGGGGTGACATATTATTCGTGGCTATTATAATAGAGTGATAATTCTGTCAAATGTATTGAAGGGGTTTAGTATTCTGATCCAGTTATAAAACTATCCGCGAACAGAATACTTCGGGATACCAGTCTATATAAAACAATGTGAAAATTATAAATTTCCACATACTCGTAATGAGTTTCAAAATCGTAATATAACAAGTAACATAAGTATTCCAGTTCATACCAGTAATGATAGTATCAATCGTGTTTGTCAATTTTATTCAGAAATGTAAAAGAGAATAGTCTACTAAAATATTGAAGTGATATTTCGATTCGTTGATTTCTATATATAGAGCCTTGGTTACTTTCGTTACATAAAATAACTCAGATTGTTGGAAGGAATTGTTTAATCCCAGCTTTGGTTTCAATAGATTAAGTACCTATTACTATCTGGACCGAGTCGCCAAGTGAATCTCTATAATTGCTCTCAAATTCCATCAAAACGTCTGTGTAACTACCAGTACGAGGCACGGATTTCTTTCTTTTCCCCCTTTTGCATTGCCAAGTATGACTCAAACTTCTTCACTAGAATTGCCACAAAGAAAAAAGCAACACAGATTTCTTCACACTAAATAAACATTATAATTATTGTAATGATCATTATATTACATCGGCATAAACATACTGTTTGTAGCCAAAGGGTTTAGAGAGAAATATAACTTCTGATTTCCCTTCTGGGCAAGCGCGAGTAAACTAAAATTCAGTTAAAGTGGTCTATTGTAAGAAATTATATAAAAAGTCTCGTGTGCAAGGGAAACACAAGCCAGATTGAATTGTTGTTTTATAACTGATAAACTGACAACCGAGAAGGAGATAACTAACCGCTCCGTGCTGGTGAGAACACAGTATCGCGCAAGAAAGTGAATGACTTTTATTGACACATTCGTTTATTAATTGTGTTGACGTTTTATACTGCCCCATCTTATCAGAAGACAGAATTTAATTGAGGAAAATTGAGGTGATGTGGGCGTGGTATGTTTGAGCTTGTATGAAATATTATATCCCCAAGTAATTGTCAATGAATTGGTGTCAGCCTTAAGTTATCAACAGGGGTAAAAAGATTACTTGTGTTCCCATAGATGCTAAACCGACGAACACGACCAGGTTAAAGGGAGCCTGGGCCCTTTGTTAGTCCCCTCAAGATTGTGAATAATATGCATTAGAATAGCACAAGGAAATTAATAGAATGCAACCACAATTAGTTCAGTATCAGTTCATCAACCGTACTGTCAAGGCCGCAACTTGTAATTTGATAAGCTGATACATTATATGCAACTGTCTCATGCATGAGCTGGAAAAGCAATAAAGGAGTTCAATAAACTAAAATAATTATAATAATATTGATATGAAGAAACATCAGAGCGCATATCAACTATAAATGTTTAGAACTGATATTGAAGAGCAGTCCGTTCCGGAAACAATTTGATGGACTATTTCCAATTGGCTGAGAGTGTGCTTATATGAAAAAGGGTTTCAATCATTTATTTTAAATTTCACCTGAAATATTTGCATGTGGCCGTACACATGAGTTATGGGACCAGCCTCCCTCGATTGTTTGGTAGTCAGCAGCCCTAACCAGATGTAGTGCTTTGTAGACAATGCCCTTCTATGTTTCTTGTTATACTCCCATCTCTGATTTTTAAAGCTTTTAAAGTGTTAATACAGTTCGAAATCGCAGCGAATTTATGTTACAATGACATATTTTCCTCTTAAAATCCCAGAATATGTGAGTAAACAGGTACCTTTCGAATTGTATAATCTTTGAAATATAAGAGTATAGGAAGCAAATAAAATAATTTTTACGAAGAACCAAACTGACTCCAATTATTTTTTAATTAAAAAAATTAATTATGAATATTTATGAAAAATATTTTTTATATATTTTTAATGACTATTTTTTTCTTATATTTCTTTTACATATGTTTTTCATAAAAATTTGTTTGTGAATATTTTGTTCATATACACTAGTCAGAAAAAGTCTCCGCTTGAGATTTAACTCACCATGCAATTCTATAAGAATTGGTGCTAAAGATACATGAATTCTTACTTTAAAACGTCTTTCAGGGTGCTGTTAAGTCCGGCACTATAAAATTTACTTATAGTCTTTCTTATCTCTTGAATCCCATTTACTTATAAGAATTATTGTTTAAGGGGACAATATTGGGACTGTTTTTGTTATCGAATTCAATTTTCTAAAAATCTGTTTCATTATATATTGACCAAAAAAATTCGAGAAAGAAAGTAATCCCATAGTAAATAAGAAACACTCTAATCTATTTATATGGAAATACATATTCGTTAATATTTATACCTCTCTATACATAAGATTATATATCATTATCTTAATTTTATTGCTCATTCTTTCTTCAGTTACTTAAAAACTTATCTGTAGATAATGGAGTCTTTGTGTTGGTTAAAGTATTCCATTTGCGCACATAATACTTGCATAATACTGAGAATAGAATGGTATCTGAAGCAATATTTCACCTAATTAGGAATATATGAAGGATAAAAAAATTCCAATCATATCTGTCATGATCCAAAAATGCAACAAAAAACATTTCTTTTACATGAAGGGGAATAGATTTAAAATATTTTGATTCGTTCCTAGGCTGAAAGGTAAAGCATCAGATATGTGTAAACATATCTTATGAGGGCATTTCTTGTTTATAAAATAAGGATCTTTACGAGTAGTTTAAGAATTATCCGCAGTTGGACTATGGTAAACGATAAGTAACACCTGTGTATAAGAGGGGGCTAACCGAGATGTGGGAGAGATAAGCTAGCATATCATAAGTCATAATCTACTCGTTCGAGTACAAAGGAAATTCAAACCGTTCTTAAGAACACATAGCGCTGGTATGTATCAATTGAAAGTGTGCGTGGCGTCGGTTCACTTGTCGACCTTATCGTGGCCGTTATCGTCCACTTAAGACTTTGCCGGGGAATTTACAATAAGTGTTAATCAACAATGAAGTAAATCATGCATATTTGACCAACTATTAATTAGGCTGAGTTCACATCTGCAGCTATCAGTCAACAAAGTATATCTTACTAACCTCATTTTGACTGAGATGTTCACTGCAACGATATGTTTATTAATGTACAAAACTGTTTTGCTATTCAGATTTAGAACACTTTTGTTTCAGTCATTATACTTAGTGATCAGCGTAATTATTTTCCTACTCGGCATATTACGAGTATTTTCATTTGTTCTGTTGATTGAGTCACCGATCTTCAGACAAACGGTTTTAACGCTCGGCATACATTGCATCTTATAAGCTCTCTCACTATTATGACAGTTGAATCTATTTGACTTTACCCGGAACTCGTACTCGTGTGCTGCTTCTGTTTGTAATTGTTTATTTTGACTATCACTAAACAAAGTTGATTGATATGACTGATGACCGTAGATGTAAAGGCAGCCTAAGCACCTTTTGGACTTTCACATCTGGTTGCAATGAAAGTGAAAGAACTCGCCTAATACTTAGCTCAATATCTTTCTATTATTAATCATTCTTTAATAATTTATCTATATATTAAAATTTATCTGTAAATTAAAACCAATAATTTGGAATGTTTAATTATAAAACATTTTTTTGTTTTTTGTAGAGAGCAATTTTTGATACCTTGCAGCAGCGACCTGCCATCGACTTTTTTATTGGAATGCCTGTCGCAAATCAATCTTTATTATTGGTGTTATACTGGTATCAATTTTTATGCATTGCTTTTGAAGGCTTTTTTATTGTTCCCAGTTTCAGATAATTTGTTAGCGTATGCCTTTTTTACTCGTACTCGCTTTAAACCAAACCGTGGGCCTTTACCTTATTCATTTTGCGGTAGCAAAAATTTATGAAATTAACTATATTTGATATTATTATTGATTATTTAAAGTATTGATAATAAGCGTATCGAGCAAATTTGTTTGAGTAAACATTTTTTATTACACAAAATCAAAATTAATAGGAGTGAGATTAATATAGGAAATTATAATTTATTTTTAATTGTACACATAGTTTTGGTATTCGGTATTAGGTATTTGAATAGATAGGCTGATCGAGCTAAATGCTACGTCAAATACTCTCTTTGATCCCATTTGCTTTTTGATGCTGCTACTGCTAATAGAGAACTGACTATGGAGGTTGATCGATTCAGCAGCCAATTATTACCTTTCGCTCAGGTGAGGGTGCTTGGTACTAATATGCATTTGTCTTCCGAATAATTTGTGGAACAAATTTCTCCCATAGTAAATAACGACCAGCCTAATATATATATATATATATATATATATATATATATATATATATATATATATATATATATATATATATATATATATATATATTTATATATATACATATATATATATATATATATATATATATATATATATATATATATATATATATATATATATATATTATAGTTGGTATTGTTAAATTCAGCTACTTAAGATTTTATTTGTATATAGAAGCATTATTTCTGCATGTATCCCCAGGTTGAAATGACGATGTTTAAATTTATCTGCAGTGTATCTAACTAAATGATTGGTGATACCACCCACTAAAGTATGAAGAAACTCATAAAACTCTTGATTTGCAAGACCATAAATTCCTCAGTTTAGTTTTTAATAATTTTTTCTAACTCCAGATATTGAACACGGAAAACTTTTCATAAACAGCTGTCAAAAAAGGTATATAAATTTTTTCCAAATTTCTGAAATGAATCCAGAGTTTTGTACATCAGAACAACTTCACTTTGGTTTCTAACATCTTATTTGTCCATCCTGGTATCTTTATGCTACTATATTAGATAATTCCCATTCAAATCCTAAGGCTCCTTTTCTTCCACTGGATGAACAGTGCTCATTCCTCTAAACTTTGTACATATGTAAAAAACTGTTGGGCAAAGTTCAATACTCTTATCTAAACTATATGTCCAAATATTTACCCATACATTGTAATAGTATTTTCAACGTCCTTCACCCAAAACTATGCCCAAATTCATATAAGAAAATTGCTTCATGAGTACATTCTCATTAGCCGTGAGGGGAGCACATCAATAAACTTCCAAATTAGTCTCTAATCACACCTGTTCGGGTGTGATTAAATGTTTATCGCCTTTAGCTGATGAAGCTTATTTATTGAAGCGATTGTTCTGAAGATTTTTCACGCCTTAATTTTAATCTTCCGTTTATTGTTTTTCTTCACAAACAAGAGAACGCCAATTTTAATTTATGCCCGGATTTACGACAATATTTTTACCTCTTTAGTACAAGAAACACGGATAAAGGTATCTGAATATTTTATTACTACCACTGTTACTATATAAATTAAATTTAAACAATAACTTTTGTTTTGGAGGTATAAAACAAGGTGGTTTTCTCTCAGCTTCGTAATCATGAACGGAAATACTTAATCGAGTATAACCGATAACGCAAAATGAAGTCTGCCGTTTATAATGTAATAAATGAGAACAAATATCCCAATTTATTGGGAAATACTCCAATAATTAAATCGATTTTATTTTTTCTAAAGCGATGAGTAGAGTTCGCTTCCAACATGAAATTCGAGATAATACATAGATCAACATGATGAAATCTAGTTCGCAAACTCTGAGTTTTTTCGTTAACGATTGCGTATCATAACATTGATATCCCGACATCTTGATTGAGAAACCCTTTCAGTTCAGGTTAAAGTTTTATCGACCAAGTCGACTGATACCTGAGAAGCCACATTAAACCAAATGGGAGATGATGTCATAAAAAGGAGATGAATGAAGCTTTTAGAGTGAAAATTCTGATCTCGCATTATGAAAACACTGGACAAGAATATCAGAATAGCCTTGAATTTTTGAGACTCCAATTGCGCTCTGCGCAGGTTTGGTAGTTTAAACAAAGACAATATACTATATCTGTATATTGTCTTTGGTTTAAACTACTCTCTTTCCACTCCTATGACGTAGATACGGGAAAATAAAACTTTGAATATTTGATTTTGAGTCGCTTTCCTGCCTAATTTTTAAAATTTTTCCAATAGATCGTTTTCGAAATTGGATATTGAAAAATTATTAAACTTTTAGGAATACTTTCTTTTGCTCGTACAGAATATAGTAATCAGTTTATTTTCGAAAGCAATGCCACGACTCAATTTGAAAGAAAGTAATGAAAAAAGTGTTCCCTTCCAACAACATTCCTTGACGTGTCTAAAATTTGCAATTTACATTCGCACAGGTTGCCAACTAGGACTTCTGGATTGCCGGGCTTGCTATACCACCGCTACGAGTGCCTTCACAGATTCAGAGTTGGATTTAAATGCGGACAAATCGCACAAAGACAGCAGCGGGAGATCATGCAGGTCTTCGGAATGTTTCGCTCGCTCGTTGCGTTCCATAAAATGTAAGTTCGCCCGTATATCGTCCAATCGTCCGGTGAACAGCTTCTTCAATAGAGTTCGAGAAATTTCAATATTTATGCATTCATTTCAGCGATACGTCATGGCAGTCGTCATCGGAAAGGTAGCCATAAATCGTTTCAGCGAATGACTGGTGGCACGCAAGGACAGGACGAAGGAGTAAGTGAAACTGTTTGTAACTCTCAAACTAAATTCTAAACTGAGTTGAAAAAAATGTTACGTGCAGCCTAAAATATATGCAAATTGTGGAAACAATCACCAGACACTTGCTAATAATTCTCTATGCACGTACGCAGCTGTCAGACTGTCTGCATCCAGCCAGGTTTGCAATTGGCGTATGGAATGCAAAACAGTTTATTAAAATCACTTCCACAGCCTCTATAATTCATAAAAGGTGTGTACTCGTAGAGTAAATACTGGCACAATTTTATCTCCTCATAAACTCAAAACAAATGCATCAAAAGACTCGATGCATTCCTAAGTAATGCAAATATATATTTTATTTTTCCACTTTGGTATATATTGACATCATTAGCGGAACTATAATTTTCATCTTTACTTGCAGTAATGCTAGCAATGAGAATTATATAGTGTACTCCATCTTTTAGAGATACGGTAGCAAGTACCTAAGCAATTTATTTGGAATCACAACTCATATGTCTGTTCTATTCCGTAGCTACGTAGTGCTAGAAATGAAACATTTCTATGCAATTTGGCATCACTACTTCAGTGTATTTGGACCTATCTGACCTTGTATACATATATGGGAAGTGGCCGTGTCCTTTGTCCGCTATCTACTTCTGGTCATGGTCTGCTATAGTTTTGCAAAGTTTCATTCCAGTGTGGAAAAATGCTGTTCGCCAATGGACAAAATGAGTCAAACTCAAATCGGTTCGGTACGTATTGTGATTGGAATAGGATTATTTCCTCTTTTAAGGATAATAATTTGAGTGGTTCCAGTATTGATGGCTAAACAATATTCATTTTACTTGAACGTTTCGAGTTTCTCGGCTAATCTAACTAATCTTCCAATGGAGTCTGGGATAATAACTACATAGATATAACCAACATAGTCAGTTACCATTCGAATCACTTTCCGTATCGCTTTGACAAAGAATCTAATTTTAATATATTATATGTAAATTTTCTTTCGATCATCAACGCGTTATTTTCATCACGGAAGCATTTGTCACGTGGTATACTAGATTTTCAGAATTTTTTCCATGTCAAACTCCTTCTCTAAATGATCTGCCCACAATATTATTGAAATGATTGTATTTCAATCAGTGAATGACAGATAACACTTCAACGGTCAGTTGTTTATGATTGCTTTATTACAAAAGTTATAACATTTTAATCACATTCACTGCTCTCGACAATCAAAACAATAGTTAAAGTGCACTAAAAAGACAAACAATTAATTTAACTCAACATTCTTTAATTGGCGGCGGCGCATTGATCATTGTCAAGGCAATTCTCAGATAACAACGTCAATGTATGCAATCTACTTAATTAATTTTAATCGAAGCGAGACACACTTTCCTTTGAAATTCAATTGAAAAAATTAAGAAAACGGAAGTAACTTCATTGCTGGAATGAAATGAAAGAGCAATTATCAGGGAAGCAACCACCCATCCCACCCAGCATCTAGGGTAATTGTACGAGTAGTATTCCACATGTAGTTCAATTACAATTGCAATCAACTGCCACAATTCTCCTACTCTCCCATTCTCAGTAGCTGAAATGCACATATTGGAATGTTTATAAATGAGTCATCAACACCCATCAACGCGGTCGCACAGGCTGCGGAATGCATCAGTGGCATCAGAGGCACCGGAGTGTATTTCGCTCTTTAGCAAAGTTCAAAGTCAATAACGAGCGAACGTCAAGTGCAATGCAGCTTGCAAGCCCCAACAATAACAACAATAGCAGAAAAACGTAAACATGACCAGTAATAACAAAAATTTTATTGTTGCCGTTCGCGGTTCTCTCTGAACTGGACCGGGCGACCGGTCAATTTCAGCAATTGAATTAAATTCTGGAAAGAGAGCTCTCCACACAGAAGAATGGGGCCGCACTAGCGACAGATTGATTGAATGTGAGCGATTTTGAGAGCGGAGCAGCACTTGGGTGTACGAGAATTATACGAGCACACTACAGAAGCTTGGGCCGTGAAATGCCACTTACAGGGGTTGAGGCACGCTAAATGGGTGCATTGGCTGGTCAGCTTGAAAGAGGGCCAGTTGGAAATGTTTCGAGCGATGACTTCCATATACAATATTCTCGTAGGTCCAACTATTTTTATTATCATTCCTAATTTTGATATGAATGAACACTCAGATATTCAGATGCAGATCGACATGTATGTATTTATATTGAAAGTATGATATGATGAAATATGATGATTAAAAAACTATTAAACTATGACCTGCTTTGTTAACGTTATATGATTCGATTCGACTATGGGGAAATATCAAACTTCGCAAGGGGTTTAGTATATAGAAGCCTTTTTCTCTTCTGGGAAATCGTAGACTAATTTTGACTATTGTTCATTGAAGGTCTGTTTGACTACTACTATTCTAAATTCTTCCATGTTCCAAATTATTGTGTTATAATTAATCATGTCTGCACAGGTTTTGGAGGAATGACTGAAAGCCACTCGGGAAAGGAAACTATTTAGAAAGAAGCATTTCAAGACAATGTCCTGCCCAAATGTCTATAGTAACTATAAATTGTAATTGTAATTGTAGGAATCTAATCGTAATATGCTTAATAATTTAGTAATATTACTGAAGAGGCTATTGCCATCCAATCAATTTATATACTGATGGATCTATATAGGAGCAATCGATTTCATATACGAGTACTACATTTGGCCGTAACTAATATTTTATATATTTATTAATATTGCACTTATACCAAAAAAGCCATTTTAAAGTTGACTTACAAGGACTAATTGGTATATACAATATAATTTTGAAGCAATTTCTATCACTAATCGCAATTTTACAATTTTATCACATAATTTGAATTTTTTACCTTTTCTACATGGTATTCAATATATTCTACGTACATTTTTGTATATGTAGAAAATTGTGTAGTCTATATATGTAGACAATTTTTTACCTTTTCTACATGGTATTCAATATATTCTACGTACATTTTTGTATATGTAGAAAATTGTGTAGTCTATATATGTAGACAATTTTTTACCTTTTCTACATGGTATTCAATATATTCTACGTACATTTTTGTATATGTAGAAAATTGTGTAGTCTATATATGTAGACAATTTTTTACCTTTTCTACATGGTATTCAATATATTCTACGTACATTTTTGAATATGTAGAAAATTGTGTAGTCTATATATGTAGACAATTGAGAACAGCTGTAACTAGAGGCATGCAATAAGACACTCTCCGTATTCTAGAAGTAAACATTCTATATTGAAACTTTGATCATCCTTCCCAACATAGAAGTACATTGCTCTGCTGTGATATTTTAAATTCTACATTAAACTGGTATAATTTATTTATATAGTTTATATTAAGATAAAAGGGTTGGCGAAAAGGAGGTGTGCCAGATGAGGCCTGGATTCGTATAATGTAAGTGAGCTGTGCTTTATAAGTCATTTCCCCACTAAAGCCTTTAACTCTTACAAGTGTTCTCTCATTTTACACTGCTATGAGAGAGCGAGATGTAAACTTTAGCACGGCAATTGCAGTTCAGTGTTTGGTGAGCTGAACAATTTACGATCTTAGCCCGTGTGAGCGCGATCGAGCGTTTAAGTTTGAAGCGGTAATTGCGAATTGGCATTCGTCATTCGTGCAGCAAGTGTCGAGCGGTGTTTGTCTACAGCAATCTTGAGCTGGCAGTTGTGAACGGTTTCACAGTAATTAAGTTTTCAGTTTGTGGAGTTTTCTGTTTTGTAGGAATTTTGGTTTAAAACATTAACAAATTTACATTTTTTGTTGTAGTTTGTGAAAAATTCCGTTTAAGCATTTGTGAGGCTGCTGTGACCCTCGCGCGTTTTTCTACATTTCGCCGTGAATGTAAAATTCCGCGAGTCTGCGTTTTTTTCCCAATATAAATATTTGTTTCTTAATCTAACCGCCAACACCTGCGTTTCTGGCTTTAACACATGTTTGGAGTACGCTGATTATTATATTTTAGTTGGCTTTTATTTACAGTTTAAGCGTGACTTAGACCGTGACATCTTTGCTCAGCGTGCACAGTTAACTGTTTTTTTTTTGCTTTTTTTGGGAACTTTTTTTTTTGCTATATTCATCAAAATTAAAAACTTAAGAGCCCCCAATTGTGTGCTGTTGTCGTGTGTTCGTTGTTTTTTTAAATTTTTCAATATAACTGTACGCGAAATCCAGTAGCGACGTTCGAGGACCACTGAAACAGCGAGCGACTAAAATGGTCAGCAGCACTTTGAAAATATCGGAAAAGGCGGTAAGGATGCATTCGGTTAAATTAAAGAACATAAACTTAACCTTACGTTTATGTTCTTTGGTTAAGCATAAATTAATTAGAAATATGGGGAAATAAATTTAAAAAAGGTGTTGCTGGAAATTGAAAATATTATTTGATATTTGAATAGTTGAAATAAAGTCTCACATGCTGGCGGGGTTTTTGAACATTGGCATCGAATCGGAAGCAAATTCTCCCATTTTTTTATTTACCTAAGCTGTGCGATATAATTCTTTACAGACCCGAGATTGCAATACCAATTAAAGCCACTAGATGCATACCTTTTGAACTATAGAAATAGAGAAAAAATAACTTATAATGGAATTGGGCCATTCTGGGTCTGTAATCGACGATGATCACATTAATAATGTAATTGCAATACCCCACGCCTTTGTGATATTTTCAATAGTTTATAATTGGGGGGTTTGGAAATTGATGAGTCCAATGAATATTGGACAAATTAATATTTGGCCGCTTGCATATTGGTTAAGCCTCATAAGCCCACAAACCCCTTGCGGATGTTACAGCCACAATATTACTCATCAAATTATTTAGTTTTTAAATTAATTATATTTAATTGTTTCTTCTTTATTTGTCGATCTTTTAAGCATGCCACTTCCATTATTCTCTCTGCCTATATCCATAATTAATGCAAGTAGGGTAGGAAGACCGCATAATTACATTTAGCTACCACTCAGCTTAAGTTCTGATTCCTTAGCTATCGCAGCAGGTAGCATTAAAATTCATTGTGTTTTACGAAACAATGTTTATAGCGTTTAATAATACCATAGGAATCATGTCATGTCTTCGTTTCATTTCTACGTTGTAAGCCATAATTTAGAAGCAATTTCAATTTTTCAGTTTTATCTGCCACTACTTTGTATGTGAGTATGTATTTATGTAGGTGCCCGTGTACACGAACCACACTTCCTGGCATGTTAATTATAACTTATAATTAATAAAAAATAATTCCCTTTGAAGCTCAACGTCAAACGACTTCAGTGAAGTAAAGCATCTAATGTGCAATAAGAATAAAGGAATTAATCTTTTACTTAGTCATGTACGTGGGAGTATATGAGAGGCGAATAATGTTGATAAATTGAATAAAACTTAATAGCAATATATCAACATCGTGTTGACGAGTGGGGATAATCAAAATAGTAATTTTTTTATGTGTGAACTCCAGCACAAAATTACTCATATATAGCTAGACTGTATTTAGTGATGAAACTATAATACTTAATCACTGAAAATTGGTTGGAAAATCTCACATCTATAAATATAAGAATATTTTTGAAGTATGGTAGTTATAGTACCAATTTATACCTGAAATTATTCATATTGAATGGAAATATGTGTGCCACAAATATTAACAATCCCAGTTTCACATTCAATAAAAGTATTCTTATTAAATAATCTGACAACAATTCTACACACGTACAGGGGAATGATATATACTTGTACATATATGGAAGCTTTGTTATCTTCTTCATTTCTGCTGATACCAAATCCCATTTGTTCTTCAAAAATAATTAACAAAGTATTCGGCATAGGAACAAAAGTATTGATGCTCCTGTAGTATCTGATGGGAATATATAAATACAGAATTATGCAGAACGTCTGGTGTTATAAGACGAGACCGTATTGGCGATATTGTCCATTTCCTTACTAGGGGACTATTTTCTATATCTTTTATATAAACCCTCTGACTCATTGTCATCCCATCACTGCTGAAAAATAAGTTGTGAAATATCGCTACCAATTTGATTTAATACCCTATCGATGACACCATCCGTAAATCCCGGAGCATATCGGTATACGACATACGTAAGGGTGGTTCGGTTCTACTCTGGATAATATGGTAAACTTCTTTTTTATGCACAGATGTATTTATGTGTTTATAAACAGTTCAAAGGAAAGACTTCTGGTAATTCCCCCGAAAGCGTTGCTGTTCTACTCATTTCTACATTTTCTTATCAACGAAATGGAAGCATTTTTTCCCCCTTTTAATAACCATTTCAAAGACTGTTTTTCTTTGCTAATTATATTTATTTGTTGTGAGAGAAAACAGTCGTGACAACTGTTTCAACAAAATATATCATTATCCATTCGTACCCAGGCACATGTTTCCCTGTGTAATTTATTGTTTTTTTAAATTTAAAATTACTCCTCCGAACAGATAATGAAGCTACTCGAATCACTTTGCTTAAAATTAGTTGCTTAGGTTATTACTGTGTTTGGCTGTTTAGGTTCTACAGACTTATCAAAGACAGTCAGGAAACTAAAAAATTATTTACGCAGTACTGAAAGTTTGCTGCTAATTTTATTTTATATATTTATTAACTCATTTACAGTTTTCTAATAATATTACAAATATCTGCAAGTTACTTTCTCATATGTATATCCCTGGTTCAATTAAATAATGTTTTACGTTCTTCAGAAGAGTTTAAGATTGATTTTTTACATGTTAAATATCTACAGTCGACTCAATGTAGATTATTAAAATAGTTTAAATATTTTTATGAAAAACTTAGTCTGTAATAAACGAAGAAGGGGCAGATTCGAGGATTGCATTAAGGATGGCGTCCGGATTGCCACAAATAAACACAGATTTTAAAGAAAGTATTAAAACTAATCTTGGCCTTGAATTCGTAGGATATTCAACAAATAATTTTTCTTAGAAAAATATTTTCAGGTACAGTTTTTGATCTATATTCTTCCACACGATGATTATTCTACTTTTCACGAAACTATTGACTGAGAGGGTTATATCGAAAGTAATGAAAAAACAATTTTTTATATATATACGAGTATATATAATATATATTATTATTGATTATTGAAATATTCTTCATGATGTTTTTTAATATTTTCCAATAGTTCACGCCATGTCATGACTCTAGGGATGCATGTCATATGCTTCTATTATTTTTTCTGGATTTGGAAATCAGGTTTTATGTAGTTCCCATCTTTATATATATATACCTTCAGTGTAAGCATATTTTCCTCCGAAGTAAGTATGCTAGACTCACACTAGGAGTATCGTGGGTTCAATTCATGCTCCGAGCATGGTCTCAAAAACAATTATTCTAAATATTCTAAATATAGGCATTAGTTGCTACTACATATTCGCCCAGCCCCCTGCAGACAAAATTAAGTATGGTGCAAGATATAATAATAATAATAATATTTTTGAAGTAACCCGACTTCTTTGATCATGTACACTCGCAACAAATAACAGCGAAATGAAGGTCACTACTGTGAAAAATTGTTAAAAGGTAGAAGCCATATACAAATCAGTATATTTCAAATGTCGAAAACTATAATCAGGGGTATCTCCCCCATATTCAATTCATATCATATAACAAAATACCGCTGATATTATGACTTCATTTGGTTTCATGCTTACAACTCTTAAATTCTAACAAGTCCGGATCTGTCACAATTGTTCCATTGTAAAATGAAGAATGTGTAGTCCTTTAAGGATACAACCACTCTAAACTCTTCCTAAATTTTACTATGGTATTCATAATACGGAGTATATTTTTTGTTTTCATTCAACAATTTTAAAAGTTACCAAATGTTTTCAGGCTGATGAGTGAGTCAAATGTCTCCGATACTAGTACAACTGCCTTCGGTCATATCGACTGCTGTTGTGATTACAAAGCGCGATCAGTTCCATTCAAGCAGCGGACTGGCAAACACTTTCTGAATTGATGCAATAAGTCAGCGACGAACATCAAGAGACACTTTAAGATGATTAAGCGCCTGACTAACTACCGGACTGAGCGGCTGATTGACTAACTGAGCGACTGCCTGCCCGACTGACCGACTGACTGACTAACTGACTAACTGACTGAGTGAATGCCTGCTGGATGTCTGCAGTGAGAGCGTTTTTCTTTTTAGCTGTTAGAGTAAAAAATTGTAGGCCATTTAAGGCAAACGTAGAAATAACTCAGCGAGTGACAGTTGCCATTTTTCCGTATTGCTGCCGCTTTTTCAATTAATTTCTGTGCATTTCCAAAGTGTGCTGCTGTGAAATGAACTCTCTCCCTCGTTCATTTGGCTTTCTAATTACGAGCGTCATTTGAAAAAGTGGGCAAGCACGCGTGCAGACTTAATTATAAAATTTTAAATTGAACTTCAGTTGTATTAATGTAGCAATTCACACTCGGGATTTTATAAGCTAAGTTGACAGACTGTGTTCGCACACTGATCCGCTTCCGTTTTATTCAAGTTTAAATACGCGGCTTGATTTTTAATTAGAACTTGAACGATGTGCATACAAGTCAATAACATCAGATGAACTGAGAGGCGCGGGTTCGCATACAAATCCATTTGCCAAGGTCAATATTACATTAAAGACCATACTTCCAACCCGTCAGGCACAAGCTAACAACATGGGCTCCTCCATTGTTATATTGAGAGTTAATCAGGAAGGTATGCATACGGAAGTGCGGCTAAGCAAGCATAATGACTATCTTGAACTTAGCATTGCCTCTATCAGTGCTTTTTGATTTGTATTTGGATATAAACAGCAGGCGATTACGTATGTGTGTGTTTGACAATAAAACATATGGACACAATAGAGCAGAATGTTTTCTACTTGACATACTCGTATGTTGAACAATATCACCGCATTATTTGAAGAAGTGGTCCCTGCTGACTTGTTCACTCTTGCTTCTCTATTTAAATGCCACAATTATGCAAATCATCTGTCGTCTCTTCCAGCCAACTGGAGATTCTTTTTCATATTTTTCTAGCAATCGCTCATTTGTTTTCTACATTTGTTTATATTGCAACCAACTGAATTTCGCCACTTAAACACCTCAATTGCATTGCACAGTCATCCACAGACAAGCTTTCATCAAATTTGATGCCCTTCAATTATGATATCCAAACGGCCTACGATTATCTCAGTTTATCTTATCTTCTACATAGTTTAATTTAGGTTCAGTACACTCGATTGTAAAACGTGACAAAACTCTTTGCTTAACTAGGTTTATAGCAACGCTTTATCTTCATCATACATTTCCCTATTTGCAGTTATTAAACTTTATTATTTTATTTAACTACTTATTGCATTCTTTCTTTCATTTTATTTGGCTTGAATTCTCAGACGCCTTATCAAAATTTATCTAAGTATAAATTGAAAACGTTTGACGACTTTGTTGAATATGGGAAGGTTTCCTTCTAGAGTTTGTGTCTTTGATTCTTGCTCTCACACAACAGCACATAATTATGACACATTTACTTGTATCACCATCAAGAAATATGATTGAAAACTTGAATGCAACAATTTCTCTCAAGGTCTCTATCCTGCACATACGTCCAAGTAAAATGAAATCGAATAAATTTCGTATATCTCCCAAATTTGCAGTTGCCGAAAAAAATCCTTTTATTGATTTCGTTTAAATTATTTTCAACTTGAATTGACGTTGTCCCTGAATGCGTGTTCGAATGTTTCCAATAAATATTAATTGTATTACGATATTTTGGTGCATAAATTCATAACGAATTTTTTGCTCTCCTTTTATTGACCCAATTTTTATGTTGGTCAGTGTTGGTGCTCGTTTTCCCAGCAAATCAATTAAATTTGACGAAGAGAATTAAATGGCAGTCGATTGCGTTACTTACAAGGGAATTGGTGAAGTTCTGCTATGCGACAAGCAGCCGGCAATTAGTCGTGGGCCGCTACAAGCACTGACCCAATGGTTTGCAGCCATTATCTGTGAATTTTTAAGGATTATTTAAACAGGTGAAGTGTGATTTCATACTTAAAACAGATAGATTAGTTGAATTAATAGATCGAATCGCTGGAACACATACATAAATGTATCGTACATTCAAGATATATTAAATTTTTTTTAGCAGGAGTTTACTTTTCAAATGGTCGACATTTGTTCTATTTAATAAAATATCTTTCCACCAGTTTAATTGAGTAACAATCAACTGACGCAGTAGCTAACAAAATTTATTTACGAGTATTCAACTCCATGGAATTCACATAAATAAATTGCAACAACCAATTCGGAACCATCGATCACCGCCTTTTTTACATGTATATATTGATATAATTTTACCTCACACCTTAGAATAACCTGAGAAAGGTATGTAATTAACTCCAGAACCATGAAAGATATAGCATTATTATTCTCTCATATATAATAATAGTGTTATTTAAATTAGTATCACAAATAGTTCGATCACTCGGATTGTAATAAGTACTGACAGTTTACAAACTTTGAGAACTTGTTTGTTATTTTATCTTTCCACCAGTTTAATTGAGCAATCAACTTACGCAGTAGCCAACAAAATTTATTTACGAGTACTACTCAACAACATTTCAATAAGTATATTTTTACATTTATAACGGCTTCCAAGTCGCAATTGTCGATTTCAACTGCCTCCGAAGCCATTCCAACACACATCAAACGTTTATTAGTCCAAGTTGGATACTACAATGTACAACGTGTTGTCTTTGACTCGCACTTTATGACTTATTGTTATTTAAGACTCGCTGCCTGTCATTTATGACTTGTTGTTTATTACCTTTTACTAATGGATTTCTATTAATGCATTCTCTTTGAGTCATCGTCTTTTAAGAGATTTATAAAGTTTATTCATATTCGGTATTTCGAACCAGTATAAAGAGATTATCTCATTGAGCACTCACAGTCGATCCCAGAGTGTAAGTACAGTAAGATAGAGGGAGACAGCATTACTAATGGTTTATAGTATTAGGGAAATCCAGACAGTAACAGTAATGCATCTTGAATGTTCTATAGGCATTTGTGACCTTTATTCAAGTTAAGTCGGGGAAAAGCTCTTGATTTTCTGGTAGAGTTGGATCCACGTCTTTGTCAAGGGGTGGTTTTGAGATTGGATATATAGGCAAAGCGTGTCCTCAATATTCCAAATATCTCTATTTTTGCCTTTCCATATAAAAACAGTAATATATTAGAATCAAATTTGGAGTCAATTCAAGCATAAATCGAGTTACATTTTTTAGCACATACAATTTTGAATGTATGTAAGGAATAACTTCTGTTAGATATATATAGAAAACATTTATTAGATTATTAGATTTCATCACATTAAACCAGGATATTTTATATTGTCATTCGATATAAACTGAAGTGGTTATTCTTTATGTTCACAGTCAACATCACTCAAAAGTGTACGAATATTTTATTGACAAAGTTCGAACAATTTGAGCAGGACTACTTAGAAGTGATTTCTAGTGATCGCCCACCATTAGCAGGCTCACTAATGTACCAACTCCGAGGGATATATTTTCAACGATTTCCTCTTTAGCTTCAAAATTGATTCACATTTATAATAGAATTGAAATTGATTTAAATTTGATTACGTAATATAAAGTATTGTTCTCCGCCTCTGAAGATCACATTCGCGCCTAAATTACGGAAATAATAAATTTTGTTTTTTATACTTGTACAAGTAAATGGAGACAACTGCAATAACGTACTTTACGAGTCCACAGCAAAGCTTGCGTGTTCGCACCTCCATACATGCAGCTCCTAACCACTATAAAACGTCTCAAACTCGCAACTTCAGTTTCGATCGCTCTTACCCGGTTTCGCTTGCGTTTTGTGCAGCGTTTCTCTGTTTTTATCTAATATTGTATCAGCACTTTTGTTTTGTGTCTTGTCTTGTCGTGCCTTCCCCTGTCTTGCCTTGTGACTATTGCCCAAAATATGAATGTACAATAGAAAAAAGCTCTCAAATTTGTAATTAAAACTAACATTCAAATTTCATCAAAACGCGCATTGTTTTGTGGCTCTTTCGACTCCGCCAGACAGACAACCACCTTAACAGTTGCAGCCTCGCATCAATACCAGCTCAGTCTCATTTCGTTCGTTGAACGGTTGCGTGCCTTACTATTCCCTAGCTTCGAAACGCTCACTCCAGAAGTGTGCGTGTTACGAAAAACGCTGCTGGAATTTGTAGCTGCGTCTGGCCAAGTGCTAATTCATTGTGTACTCTGCTAAATGCCGAATATTTGTCTCTGCCGCTGGGCACACGCTTTTAAATTATTTGTAACTGAAACCAACCCGCTCGTTTAGTGATTCGTGCTTAACTATTGTTTGTGCCTTTCGAGTGCCTGTGTGATTAATTCAGTGTAATTACTTCATTAAATTCACGTTTAATTGAAAATTATTAGTATTATTATTTTGAGATTTGGTGGTAAACAATGGTGAATTTACTGGTGAGCAATTTTTTCATATCTTTTTTACATCATTTTTGACTTGGCCTTTGTCTACAAATCCCCAAGTAAAGTAGTCTCAGAATGGTTGGAAATGGAATCGCCCATGAATCGCAGGCAACTTTCATGAAAAACTGTAGACGGGAATACTAACAATAATTACATTTATTCAGAATATGCCTTTTTACAATGTTTTGCAACCCAATTTCCATGGAAGTTTTGGGGAAACAATTCAAATTTGTCTTCGAAATAATTTTTTTAGTTAGTTTTTTTTTGGAAAATCTGCAATTTGCTTGAAGATTTTAAGTACAACCCTGTTCCAGTGGTATATTTTCAAATTTCAATCCATCAAAATTATTTTATTGTTAGTCCTGGTTCCTTACAATAAATGGGTCTTTAGTTTCGTAGCGGAGACGACTGCAGTAAATATTCCAAAAATCTCTCACATAGGTTAAGCAATAATAACATAGAAAAAGGATATCAAACTAATTAGATTTTTGATTCTAACCTTGATTCTTAATATTCTACCTATATATCTGTTCCAAACTACTTATTATTTGTACTGTAAATAGTCGTAGTGTAAAGAAACAAATGGCAGTGTATTATACTAACGAATATTTTCAATGTAGAAAAACAGAAACAAAAATTCCAGCCTTAATTTCGTGTATGGAAGACACTTTTACACTTATGTATATCACCCTTAGCAGAGGAACTGTGATGAATAGGTTTTTACGACTTTTGCAACATTCAAAATGTACAAGTCTATCTTTTTGAGTAAATTACGAATGAAATGTTCTGGTACTATGCAGGCGGTCAAATTATTACAGACTGAAACTCCCTTATTTTTGTTTCTGGTAGATATTACCTGAGATAATTTGAATGTAAACCTGATCTTCAATATGGAGATAAAGAGGGATTACTACAAAAGAAGGATTTGAGACATCCTTAGATCCGATCTATATCTACATCAGCTCTGTACTTGTGGGTGGAATAAGTACAGAAGTATCGAAATAAAAGTACCGGAGCAATTTTTTCAACATGAAACTTTCTTGAAAAATTCATCTTTTTTATTAGATTTCTATAAGAAAAATAGTTTAAATAATTTTTTTATTTATACTAGAAATGTTTGAAATAATTAAATGCTTTCTAATGCTATTTAAAATATAAAAATCTTATTAGCTAGAATTAAAGCAGTAAAGAAGGCTGAAATCGGATTCGACTGACTTTGAGACATCCTTTTGCCCAAAGATAATTTACTAAACCACGACCAAATATTAAATATTATTTTTGTTGCACATTTTGGTGAATTCTAAATGAAGAATGATGCTGAATATGTTTGTATTATTTTACCATCGAGATCAAGAATAAATAATTTATAATTATAACAATAATTATAATTTGCGAATACAAATGAATGCTATACAAAATGCTACAAAGATAGTAATGAAATTTCGATTCGACACTTACCAGAGAGGAGTGTGCAAATAAAAGGCACAATTGCAAACTTTTAAAAATTTACTTGAAAAACAGACATAGGAAGTAAATATTTCTGCGAGTATAACTGTGCACAATCGTGGGCAAGCTTTGGTTACTCAAACAAATTGAAACAAAGTTTTGAAAATATAAATTTTGACATATGTTGGGTTTTTACTTTTATGTATTTGCTCTATTCGAGAATTTTCGTTGACGATAAAAATTGCGTTTTTTTTTTTTTATTTGTTTACTAACAAATATTTGGAATAGTAAAAATTTAAAATAGAAAAAAAATTGAGCTTAATTATATTTTTCTTTCATGTCTCGCTTACAAGTATTTTTAAGCAGACCAAGCCTGAGTTAATTAATTTTTATTAGCAAATTGAATTCAATGAAAAGGGATTACTGGGGAAGAATTACTAAAAATATATTTTTTTGTGAGAAAAAATAATTACAATTCATGGTTTCATTTACGTGGTGTTCCAGAGACACCAACATAACAGATTTAATTTCATGATTTTATATGTCCAGCATAAAGAAACCCTATTTATCAATATCATTAGTTGAAGCTGTTCCATTTTTTACATAAGGTTTGGATGAGTTTTGGAAGAACAATTTTTTACACGCAGAACACGCACAAAGAATATTAGTTGACTTTCCTTATAGATAAAAGCTAGCTTATTATGGAATACTACTGTTTATGTCCTAACGAAAAATCATCCATGAGATCAGATTCCAGGAATGTCTACATACTTACTTGCATGGCCAACGAACAGCAATTTGGTTTATGAGACTAGAGAAGGTCTCAGGAAGGAGTAAGTGCGGTGTCAATTAACTAGAAATATTGAACACAATTGTCTAAATACTCTACTTTAAATCCTGCACATAATTTTCTACTACTTTACCCTTTCTACAAGATAAAATACATTTTTGGTACATTTTCTACTCTAAAGTAATTTGCCATCAACTTTTAGAAAAAGTTGTATATACTTGAATTTCCTTTTGGTAGATTAGAGTAGCATTCAACTTTACAAACAATTTTCTACATACTCTGCCTTTTATTCATGATAAAATATACAATTTTTTTTTTTTTTTGTACATTTCCTACACTAAATTAGTTTATTATCAAATTTTTAAAAACAATTTATATACTTGAATTTTACCTTTTCATAAATTAGCGTAGATAACATTAAGATCTTAGATAAAATTTTCTACTACTCTACCTTTTCTACATGAGAAAATATATATTTTTTTTTTTATATTTCCTACACTAAATTAGTGTATCGTCAAATTGTAGAAAACAATTTACGAGTATATACTTGAATCTTTCCTCTTTATTAATTAACATAGCATTCAACTTTACATACAATTTTCTACATGCTCTACCTTTTCTACATGATAAACTTTAACATTTTTCTTTACACTAAAGTTGTTTACCATCAACTTTTAAAATAGGATTCAAAGATATTAAAAAATATTGGCGCCGAGCAATTCAATGCATTTTTTACTTCCGAAATCTCTAAGTAGAGAAACGCATTACACCAACGTGTTGTCATTGATTAAACAATTTTGGTTAGAGCCCAAATTTTAAGTATGACGATAAAAAAATATGTTTATCAATAAAAAACTGTGTTTTTTCAAATAAATATTTGTGCAAAATGAAATGTAGGCGAATAAAGAAGTTCACCTTGGCCAAGAGAAAAAAAAATGCCAATGTTGATTCAACTGTTTGGAGACATACACGTATCTGTTGTGAGCCGAAATATATTCACATAAATTTAATAATTTAAATTTGTTAAAGAAAAAAATGTTAAAGCTTTCTCGTATACTTTCATTTGTTTGTTTTACTATCACAGTGGTAAATTTCGAATTATATTTTTGACTTAATATTTGAATTTACACAAACTGAGGCAGCCTTTACACGAGTTACATTTTAGAGTTCCTCTTTAGAATTTGTGTTACTATAACAACATGAAAACGATGTTAAAGCCCAATACCACAAAATCATACGAATTTTTAATTTGATTTAGTTTGAAATAAACAATAAATGCAATTGAGGAGCTCTGCTTTACAATGTTTTTATATGCGTAGATTTTTTTGTGTTAATTGCACTCGTATTTTATTGTTGTGTATCGTTTTATAACTCATTAAGATATATCGCAAGAGTTAAAAAGAGTAATTACCATAATGCATTGCCCTCATGCGTGCAGGTTTATTCGGCAAATTTCTCGTAAAGGCAAATGAGCTCGGCTTATATAATTTGCAAAATGATGATTATGACAATATCCCAGTATTTAAGCACAATTATCAATCAACGTTTGTGTTAGGTACTCACACAGCCACTTCCACTTTAGGTACTCACACAGCCACTTCCACTTTAGGTCCTCACACTCACAGTCTCAACGTCAATAGTCACAAAATCTCCAAAAAATTAAATAAATAAATGTATATAGTTTGCAAATACGCCGGTGAAGTCGTCACTTGCATGTTCAGTTCAGAACTCAAACCGGTTTTTCGGGGGGCGGCAAGGCGCCTGCTCGAATGCGCTGTGTTTCCATTATTGTAGATCGAATTTGTCATTGATGTTTTTTGTTGTTGTTCATTTTTTGTTTTGCAATTAAAATTCTATAATTGCCTGAAACACTTTGCAACTTTAAATACAATTTATTTTTAAATTTATTGGTATATATAAATAAAATATAAATGGGATGAAATTGAAAACGATATTTTTGCATAACAGTTAAAGTGGGTCGCGACAATTTACAACTTCATGTAAATGTTCACAGTCACAGTCCTTTCACGGAAATCATCACTACTTATCTTAACTTAAGTTATGTCATCGTTACGTTGTTATGCAAAATATGGACTTTCATATATTACAGGGTGTGCACTATATTATTATAGTATTCATATATAACAGCGATTTCTAACCCCAACAACTTTTAGCTCCTTTAACTCTTTACCTGTCTGATTCTGCAATTCAGATGCCTGCCTTGGTTTTATCTTAGTTTTTTTCCTGTTCTCACTGGATCTCCCACTTCTTCCATAGTTCTAATCATAATTCTGATAGTGGTTATATTTTCTTTTGGAGCTCTGTAATTTCATTTCTGTCGGTATCTCTTTTATACTATAAAGAGATAGTGCTGATTTGTTTGTTAGAAGTAATTAACCGACTAAAAGATTTTTTATAGTTAGAAAGCTTGCACTTTTATGATTTTTTTAGACTCTACAAATATTTTAGCAGATAAAGTGCTTAACACTCCCAATTCATTTGGAAAATATACTTACGAGCATAAATTTGAGGACAGAATATTACACGTATTAAGAGGAATTTTTTTAATTTTCTAACTTGATTAGTATCTTAATTGTATATAAAAACATTTAGATAAAATAACATAATATAATTATAATATAAAATATATAATAATATATAAAAATTCGAACTTCAAGCACTTCTGAAATTCGCTAAAAACGTTGACACACTTCAAGATGTCTACTACAACTCTATAGGGAGGGCTAGCTTCCTCTTGTACCGCTAAGGACCAATAAGTCTATGTGTGGCTTATGACCAGCCAGATTAACCTAACGTAATTATTAAAAATCTATTTTTGTCTCTTTTGATTATCGATCCCAACTATAATGGCAGCAAAAATTGGAAAGGGTCTCTATAAAATGCAGTGTTGTATGCCGGAATATACTTTTATCTATATTTTAACGATAGTTAATTAGCACACGATTAAAAGAATCGTTAATATTCGAACTGTCCACTGATAAAATATTTAAATAATATTTAAAATCATTACAGACTAGATTAATAAAAATTAATAATACAATTTGAACTGCCTAACAAATAATTTAATTAATAAAAAATAATTTATATATTAAAAAGAAAATAATCGAAAAATAGTTGGTATACAGTATCCCCATCTTGCATTCAGATAGTGAGACATGTGCTATATAAGAAGTACCAATTTATTTGATCTCTCTTTAACAATAGGAGTGCCTGCGATATACAACGCATTTTAACGAAATGCCTACAGATGGAACATTTAAATATATGCAGCTCAAGAGATGAAAAAATCACTCTGTATTACCCCAAACGAAATTGTACTCGTATGTATACAAAAAACACACAACATGATACTTAAAACCGAGCTTCATCAGAGCATGAAAGTCTTTTGTGTAATTTTTGCTAAAAGTGCATGTGATCTACTAACAAAAAACGTTACTATTGTTATAAACTTCAATTTGGTTTCTTTTTAAAAAGGGGTGTGGCACAAACTACCTCAACAGATGCATAGAATATGTAAGCTAATGACCATCCCTGACTTGGCCTCCAATTTGTGTACGAACCACGTCAACAGCGCGTGATGTTGCAGCGAATTAATGCAAATAACCAGTTATTTTTTGTTTTATTAAATAATTTGAAAGGTGGTATAAATTAAGTATGAATTTAAATAACTTGCACAAATAATTTGTAGAATAAAATAACAAAATTTCAAATTTTGTCTGCACTCAAGCAACTTTCTCTCCGAGAGGTGCAGACGAGAGGGTTCTGTCAAGCCTTTGATAACTTTCTATGTGAATACGAATAAAATCTTTGGGAGATGATTTGAAAATAATGCTATAATAATATAATAACTTCTTCTAGTTCGAATTTTTCTTCTAAAGCACGAATTTATGTTAGTTTTAGATGTTCTGTCGTAAGATGGATGGATAAACGAAGAGATAGGGAGGCGGAAGGGCAACCTAATCAAATTGCTACAAAATTTGACTTTTCTTCGGTACATTTACAATATTTTCTCTGAAAAATACAAAGTTTTCTGTTAGAAAAAGAAATATAATTTATAACAAAAATGGCACTTAGAATTACTGCAACTATTTCGGCCATTTTCCAAATTACTTTCTCCTAAAATTTAGTTATGACTGCATCTGCAAAGCTTGTTAAGCCAATGATTTACAGTAGCTTCCCCAATGCTGCGCTTCTTCTTTCCAACTGGTCCTCTTGTTCATGACCCATTGAGCAAAGCATTTGCTGGCATTTTCATCAAATTTTGAAAGTGTCCCACCAATTTGCCCAGAGACTGCTGCCCCATTTTCGACGTATAACTACAGTAATCAGCCTAAAGTTATTTGCGCAAATATTTTACGACGTTTCTTTATTGAAAATTGTTTTTGAATAAATTTATCTCCAATGAGCAGTTTTTTAAATCCCGACCAAAATAATTACGGGCAAAGAAACCCGTTCGGTCGCATTTGTTTAATTTGGTATTTGCTCTTTTATGTGCCTAAATTTTATGGGGTTTTTGTGTTACAACAATTAACCAAGTGAAAAACAACAACAAAGTGCATTTTAACGTGTACAGCAATCAATCAACTTGTTTCGACAGTTCATGCAATTTGGAAACAGTGGGCAACTTTTGTACTTGTTAGCGGGCCACCGTCAATTATAACTGTTCTATTCCGTACCTTTAGTTTAAACTAGGCATTTTTGTTATTAGTTATAACTTTTCGGACCTTTAATAATTACTTTAGAAACTTATTATTCGCTCAACTAGTCTACTAGTCTACGCCTAACCACACTTATGCTTAGTTTTGATTTACAAGATCCAGCGGAATATATGCACCAGTTTCACGGAGGAAATTTCAGTAAGCAAAAGACCTACTTTAAGGGGACTTAAACACACACCCATGAAAATAAGTCACGGTTCTAGACAACGTTTATAGACATGCTCGGATGGGAAAGTCATACTAGACCCACAAATAAAAACCTATTGAAATTGACACAAGATATTCAATAGATAATTATTTTGTTTGGTAGTGTGCGAGTTGGTTTACTTCAACCATTATACTAAAATAGAGTATAATTTAAATAACCCCCCATTTCAGAGTTAGAAATTTTTTACAAATCTCCAATGTATCCATCTACAAACTGGTGCTCTCCCAGATTCCTTCCATTTGACACAGTTCGACTTTTTGTTTAAATGTATAGTTTATACGAATATCAACCATCCAAATACTATCGACCGATTCCAAATACCAACATTATTCGAGTCATTTTATTTGTCTGCAGAAGGTTCTTCATGTTCAACTTGACCAATTCATCTTTGTGGTCCCATTTTTAACACAATCAATTTATAGAATAAACTAAGAATCTGTAGAAAGTAATTATTGTACAATACTATCGAGATTCGATATCCTTCAAAATGCATATAAACTACGAGTACGAGTATATTAAAACTAACTAGTTTCAGTATTAGACTGACCAGTGCATTATGTTGTGGCGTTTTGCATTGGTATTGATATTGTGTCTTGGAACCCATTCCCCCATGGGACCTTCAGAATCCACCTTATATTACGCCAGCATGCGGAATATTAAATTCTCCACTGTCTTTCGGTATTTCACAAACACACCTGCGAGATTGCCCCGATTGAAACAAATTAATTAATACCGGTGTTTGAGTACATTACAAAATCTTGCATTCTTGTCTTGCATTCCAACTACCAATTCAGATAAAAGCACGCCCGGAGTAGGCAATTGCTAATTGTACCGCGACGTACGTGCAAGAATGCCAAAATCACCACACGCGAAACTAAAATTATTTTTGTATTTATTTTCAGCCGATAAAGTACCCGAGATCGGTGGGTTTCATCATCAGCAATGAGTTCTGCGAGCGTTTCAATTATTATGGCATGCGAAGTAAGAAAAAAGCCACACTTTTCCATTTTATCTCCAGGCAGACATCTTATAAACTTCTTGAATATTTTTAGCGATTTTGGTGCTCTACTTGACCAGTAAACTGCGCTACGATGATGACACCTCGACGGTGCTGTTCCACGTGTTCACCATGCTGGTGTACATGTGTCCGTTGGTGGGAGCGATCATTGCCGACAGCTGGCTGGGCAAATTCCGGACCATCTTGTATCTGTCGGTCGTGTATGCCGTAGGCGGGGTAATAGTGGCAATAGGCGCGATACCCACGCTGGAACTACCAGTCAAGTGAGTACAATGAGAGGTTTCTTTGATTTCAGTATACAGTGAACTATTTTATTCATTTTGCATATCCAGGGAGGCTACTATAATTGGTTTAGTGCTGATCGCCGTTGGTACAGGTGGCATAAAGCCTTGCGTCTCAGCCTTTGGTGGTGATCAGTTTCGCATACCTGAGCAAGCCAAAGAGTTGGCCACATTCTTTTCGCTCTTCTACTTCGCCATTAATGCGGGCTCCATGATCTCCACAACGATCACGCCCATATTGCGCGAAGATGTTTACTGCTTCGGCGATAAGGATTGCTTCTCGTTGGCCTTCGGTGTACCAGCGGTGCTGATGTTGCTGTCGGTGATAATATTCGTAGCCGGCAAGCGGCTGTACGTGATGAAACCACCTGCGGGGAACATGATTTTTGGTGTGTCGAAGTGCATAACCGATGCTATTGGCACTTGGCGAAGTGAGCGCAAAGTCAATCCTCGCAAGCACTGGCTGGACTATGCGGAGCCCACTTGCGGCCAGAAAATGGTCTCCGACACGAAAACACTGTTAAAGATTTTAGTTTTGTACCTACCGTTCCCGGTGTTTTGGGCACTCTTCGATCAGCAGGGTTCCCGGTGGACTTTCCAGGCTACGCGCATGGATGGCGAGGTTAACGGATATTTCATAAAGCCCGATCAAATGCAGGTGATCAATCCTCTGTTGATTCTGGGCTTCATACCGCTCTTCGAATACATCATTTACCCGATATTGAAGAGGATCGGCATTAAGCGACCCTTGCAAAAACTGACTTTAGGAGGTTTGCTGGCGGCGGCAGCATTCTTGCTCTCTGCTTTCGTCGAGCTGAAATTGGAAGCCGTGAGCCCGGTCCTGCCGGATGCATTTAGTGCACAACTACGCATCTACAATGGCATGCCGTGCACCTATACCTTCAATACTGATCTGCCTTGGCCACAGGCCCAAAAATCCATTATGGTGCCATCTTTAGGATTGTGGGAGGAGAAGAATTTCCTGGCACCGGAGGAAACTCTTTACAAATTCAACGCCAGTTCAAGCAACTTCAAATGCCCCAACATTTCAGGCACTTTCAAGATAACGCCGGGCACAGCCACCAGTTACTTCATAGCCAACGATCGCATGCACGAATTTGTAGACGCACCGGAGAAACCGAAGCTTGGCAATCCCTTGGTGCGGCTACTGCTCAACATACCGCCCACTGAAGGCGTGGCAATCCTAACCGATTCGACTAATCTGGCTACTCAGACGGAAGTGCAGAATGCCACGCAGGTAGTCGCCGTTGGGCGTGGTGAGAGTATTTTAAGATTGAACGACAGAGACATAGCGAATCTGACAGCCAAAGTGGGCGGAGTTTACGCCATGGTAGTCGAGGGAGATTTACATGAAGGCTTTGTAGGTTTTTGTGTAACAGTAAGGGAAAGCAAAATTAATTGACACCATTTCCTCTCTCCTTGCAGTCGCACAAAGTCCATGTGATCACCGAACCCAACACGGTGCACATGATGTGGCAACTGCCCCAAATCATTGTGATCACCGCCGCCGAAATAATGTTCTCCGTAACCGGTCTGGAGTTCTCGTTCACACAAGCGCCACAGAGCATGAAGTCGGTGCTGCAGGCGTGCTGGTTGCTTTCCGTGGCCATTGGCAACATGCTGGTGGTGGTTATTGCCGAATTGAAGTTCTTCCAATCACAGGTAAGGATATTCTCGACACAAACCCGCTCAACTCTTCGGTTGGCCAATTAATATCAACCTCTCTTATTCCACTTCTATTAGGCTGCAGAATTCATGCTCTTTGCGGGGCTGATGCTGGTCGATATGGTTATTTTCATTCTGCTGGCCATGCGCTATAAATACGTGGAAAATCCCGATGAACCCGAAGCGATTGAGGTGGTTTCTAGCCCTACGGGTGACCAAACGGCAAACGGCCACTCGAAGCGGTACAAGAAGAAGACCGCGAAAGTGGGCGAACCAGCGCCTGCCAATGGTCACTTCAATGACGCCTACAGCGACAATGAGCAGTAACTGCTCTTAACTACGTCCATGTTAATTAAGCCGCTATTCCATGAAGTGTCCTGTCGCTGTTTATCGCTGTCGGCAATCTCACATTTTTGCCTGTGATGTACTTAAGCTGGCCCCCGTTTCTCCACACTATTTTTAATTTTTTTCAAATTATGCAAATGTTTTATTTTTTATTATTAGAAATCGCCATCATTGCATGCGCGCGCCCCTATTTGTTTATGTTTATGTTTTATGTTTAATACGCAAATTTGTTACTATTTATCCATTAATATTATTGCTATGCAACCCTCATGTAATATATTTTTTATTTATTATTGTATAAATGTTATTAGTCTTAATAATTGTGTTAGAGCGTATGAACTTATTTCGATATTTTGTAAAAATAATTATATTTATAACTTTAATAATTGATAAATAATTGATTTTATTTTTTAAAACATATTCTATGTCAAACTTACAATTGAAATTGTTGTTCAAAATAGAACTCATTTTCAAACGTTTTTCTAATTTCTTAAATAAAATACATTTTTAAAAAGGAGTTGATGATTGTTTATTTATAGAGACGTTAACTATTTCCGCTGAGAGTTCGAACACTGGAACTTGCTTAGTAATGCAAGACTGGGACTCTCCAAGTCTTGCTCCGAAGATTCAAAATTATTTTGACCCCTTTTGAAATAATGCTAATTTAACAAAACGCAGTACCATGTCATTTATCACGCCACATAATCGGCCTATTCAAAAATTCAGAGACACCAAAATTTCCCGACACGGTGACATCAAGCAATTAAAATTTGACGTCATCTTGTAAGAATACATTAAATCGCTTGCTAAGTCAAATGGCTAAGTCAGCAAAACGAGAGCAATAGAATATGGGAACAGATGAAATTTTATAATATGGGGAACAGATGAAATTTTTTTCTATGGGAACAGTTGAAATTTTACACTATGGGAACAGATGAAATTTAGCTTCATTTATATTAAAAAATTGGTTTTCACATATACCAAACATGGACCTATATTGTAATCCCTTCATAATGTAATAAAATCTATTGTAATTGTGACTAAAACGTAAATAACCGGTAATTCATATGGAATTGAAGCCACATATTCAGTTTCCTAGATCTATAGCGCTCAATAGAAATCGTTGTAAATACCTCCAAAAAGTATGCTTCGAAATATTGAGAAAAATTTATCACAGTTTGAGAGCAGTTAAAAAAATATCGCACAGTGGTGCATTCCACACGTTTACCTACGTCTTTGGCATGCACGAAATGTTTGTTGATGATGGAATCAGAGATACAATGATGCGCTGGGAGTGCGTTCGAGCTTTTTTCGCATGGTTTATGCTGATTGAAGTAACAATAGAGTTGTATATTAATGAATTAGCTGTCTGGAGTTAACGTTGCAGATCCTGTTCTGGTTGCACAATCTATTAATCACTTGGTGGCTTAGTGCAGGGGAATATATCGGTGCTGACCTTGGTACGTAACTCTAAAGAGCTTTCGCCTTCAAAAATGTACCCATCTCTGCTACAGATGGAACAATTCTTTGTTTTATTTGATCTTCTCTGCTGCCAGGATTTATTTTAAAAATTATGTTCTGTCCCTCGATGAAAATGTGAACAGAAAAATGTTATTTGCCCTATTTTATTATTCAAGGGGAAATGGAGTTAAGTCTTTTATGTAATTAATAATATAATCATTTATTTTTGCGGGATATGACTTTTGTTCCTGGCTTTTTATACTCTCAACTAAAAGGAGGAGAAAGGGAATACTAAATTTGTGCGTGCTGTTGAACTGTTGTGCAACTACAATAAAAGGCGCGGGAGATATGGACATATGACAAGTGATGAACATCAATTTTCGAGTCATTTTTGTTCCTGTCCGTCCGTCTGTCCCCTCTTCCACCGCTTTACAGGTATCTTAACGAAGCAAAAGCAAAAGTGTAGGTTGGATTTTAAGACAGAACTATACAACAAAATGAACTCATTTGGACAAATACCATGCCTACGTCATATATATGCAACTGGCGGTATCTTTTTAAGAATGAATAGAACTTCGGTCGAATTGTGGCAATAGTGACTGAATTTGGCAGTTATGTAAATATGAGTCCTAATACACTATTAAAAAGTGTTGGCCGTCTATAGTCGCTGCCGCGCCCACAACATAACTTAAGATCAGATATTTATATGCGAAATTTGGTGTGAAGAAGCATGTTGATTTTATAAAGTCACATGCAAAAAATGGAGTTGATCAGATAATGGAAACGCCTACTCCCTCTATAACAAACTTAAAATTAGTCCAGTTATGATGGATTATAAATTAATGAACATTACATTTGTAGTAAGGTGTTTGGCTCTATACTTTATTACGGAGAGTGTCCTACAGTCTCCCTACGATTCTTTCTTTTGTTGTGTACCTTCGAATTGAAGCTCCTGATAGCCAACTCTCATCCATTTTATTCGTAACTTTGCTCGTACCAAAATCGGTGAGCTCGCAACTGTCGAGAGAGGAGTTTCCTCTAACTCGTAAGCCGAGAGAGAAGTTTTTATTGATAGGAACTTTTAAGGACACTATTGGTAAATTTATGAACTATTTCAGTGTATCAGTGTGAAATTTGGACTCAAAAAGTGTTGCCCAAAAAACTATTCTAAGTCAACCTACAGAACAGATCCATGGACCCACTATAATAGTGAATGAAAATAAAAGAACATTTGTTTTGTATCTGTAAAAAAGTTTATTTATTTATTTATTGAAAATGTTTTCGATATTGTTCGGATGCCTGCACATCTATTTTATGCAACCACGCAGCATTTTTCTCTTTTCACTCTGTAAATATGTAAAAATATTTTTCTTTTTCTTTCAAAAACATTATAAAACTTATAAGTAAAATGTTAAATATTATGTAAAAATATTTATAAAAATAGCAATAAGTAAAATCAATATTAAATAAAATAAGATCATTTGTGAACTCAATTGACAAATACCGTTCGACAGCAAGTGACGGGGAAGCTCATTGCTAAAACTATTTAAATATTCATAAATGTAAATGTGTGTATAAATATGTATGTACGAGTGTATCGAAATGCGTACAAAATAATTAAGCTTACTACTTAAATATGCAAGGCAATTAATTAATAGTTATGTTAAAACTAGTTAAAGTTTTGGAAAATGGAAGCTTTAGTTCTTAATGTATCAGAGCGACAGTTTGCCTTAGAAAGGACTCGTAGGGGTACTTGAAAGCAGTACGGGCAGAGGGGTGGTACTCACAGTTAAACATTATGTAGAACCATACATTTACTGTTGTAGCTGGTAGTTGGTTTTCTTGATGTTGTTGTTGTTCACGCATACCAACTATTGTGCGCCTGCAAGCGTGGGCGCCTAAGTGCACGTGTGCGTGTTTGTCTCATTCAAGGTTCAGCGTAGATTTATAAGAGGGAGTATCACAACATTCCCGCAATAGAAAACATACGTAAACGATGTACCTTATATTCGTATGTACAGAGCAATGTACATAGTTGGGGGGCGTGGCAGTCACGTATGAGATTATAGGTTGCAACTAAAGTACTACTAAAATTATAATAATAATAAGAACCAAATATAATTAAACTTATATACTTAAAATAGCGCTTAGACCCAAATGAAATGCAAATGTAAACCCGGACGACTCCTCAGCGCCAGCCCTAGTCGCTGCTCTATCTGCGGCTGTTCAGCATCTGCAGGTAGTACTCGCAGTTGGTGCAGTAGACGGCGGGCGCAATGACATGCCGCTTGCGGCACAGATTGCACTCGACCGCCTTGGCGGAGGCCTTTACGATGGCATTGTTGTAGACGCGGGTGGGAATGGCAGTCACGTTGACCGTGTTGTCGAGGGCGGGCATTGGCATGGGCATGGACATTGGCATGGACATGGGCAGTGGCATAGGCAGTCCGTTCTGTTGCGTGGCGTTGAGATTGAGCGGCTTCGGCGGCAAGTTGACGGTGTTGGGGCCTTCGATGTCGCCCTTAGTGCCCGGCTCGAAGCTGACCTTCTTCTGATGCATCGCCTTTAGGGGCTGTGATGGAGGCATTGCCAGCGTGGCGGCGTTCTGTGGCAGTTGCATGTAGGGAGAGGGCGCCTGAGCGGTTGGCGTTGCTGCAGCGTATGCATGCTGCATTTTGTTGGGCGCGAACTGTTCGTTGGGATAGCCGTGCGGCAGGGGTACGCGTTGATAGGGCGACGGTAGGGGGGCAGCGATTTCCAAGCCCGGTACGCCTGGATAGTAGGGTGAGTTCATGTGTTGCTGCTGCAATTGCTGTTGGTGCTTTTGCAATTGCACAGAATAGCTTTGTGGAAGTGTATTGATGGGTGAGCGTGGCATGCTGGCGTAGTTTGGTTGTGCATCCAATTGTTGTTGCTGTTGTTGTTGTTGTTGTTGTTGCTGTTGTGGACCAAGCTGTGCTGCTAGCATCTGCAAGTGTTGCTGTTGTGCAACGCTGGCGATGCCGCTCATACTTGTACGTGCGGTTGACGTCATCGGCACGTTGAGGGCGTGCATTGGAATGTTGTTGTTATGGTTATGTTGCTCGTATTGCATGTGTGTTGGTGCTTGTTGTGTAGGTGTTGGTGATAGTGTTAGTGCTGACGTGTTGGACATTTGGCCACTTGCAGCCTGCTGCTGGAGTTGTTGTTGTTGTTGCTGCTGCTGCTGTTGTTGCAAGCGGTATATATCCTGCACGGGCGTATACACTTGTCCACTTTGCATGTGTTGGATGGTTTGCTGTTGTTGCTGCTGTTGCTGCTGCTGCTGTTGTTGTTGTTGTTGCTGCTGCTGTTGCAGGTGTTGTTGCTGTTGCTGTTGCTGCTGCTGCTGTTGCTGCTGCTGCTGTTGCTGCAAATGCTGTTGTCTCAGTGCCTCCAATTGAGGACGCTGTAGTTGCACATAGCGCTGCATATCCTGCCCCTGCAGCGGAAGTGAACGCCTCTCACTGCCCAGCATCGGTGATTGTTGCGACAGCTGTGCTTGTTGTTGTTGTTGCAATTGCAATGGCTGCTGCACTAGGCGTGGCTGCGGCTCCGTTTGCAGCCGCATCATATTCTGCTGTTGCTGCTGTATGAGCTGCGCCGTGACCTTGTCGTTGGGATTTTGTGCCGTGCGCAAGACTCGCTCCAATATCGGATTTGGAATGAAGTCGTCGTCTTCTTCGTTGTCGGCGGTGGCCACCAGAATTACTTGATCGCAGAAGGAGACACTCTTCTTTTTGATGCGCTTGGGCAGCAGTACAGTCTGTGGGATTTGAGTAGTGGGACTATGCTGCGCGACGGCGTTGTTCAGGGTTTGCTGCACCATCGTGTTGAGCATTTCTACCTCACGGATCTCCTCGGCAATCTGGGATTGTGTCATCTCGTACTTGGGCTTTGGCAGCACCTGATGCGGGGCCAAGCGCTGTAGTCGTGGTGGGGCACAATCGACTTCGTCGGTTTCGGGCTTGGACACTGGTGATATGATTCCCGCTGCGTTGGCTGCCGAGTTTAGACTTGGAAGACCATTCATCTGTGTCCGTATCTGCGATTTGCTGCTGAGCATCTCTTGCGATGAGTACGAACGCATTGATTGCGCATCGCTCGTTAGCTTCGTCTGCTCGAAACGGTGTGCTAAATCGCGTACTGATGTGGGCGACTGCGCCAGCTGTGCTGGTGACTCAAGTCGGCGTTGTGGATGTTTGAGATCATTTTGTTTGGCCTGCAGCTCCCTCAGCCAGGTGGCTTCGTTAGTTGGTGTGCACTGTTCTTTACGCATCTTCAGCAGATGCTGGCGTTGCTGCAGTTGTGCTAGAATGCTTGTGGTGCCCTCCAATGACTCCAGATTTCGCTGCTGTTTGTTCGCCTCAAGCGCTTGTATCTGGTTGATTTGATGGTTCAAGGGTTCCAGATCAATTTCTGGTGGTGGGGGTGGAAAGTCCTCACTTGCCTGCCGTGAGTGGCAGACTGACTGTGGTGGACTGGGATAAGGCGGCAGCTCAAGTGGAGCATCTTGTGTGTTAGCAGCACCAATGCGGCCATCAACCTCGTCGGTGCCAAGTTCCATAGCTGGAGAGTAGCCATTTTGAGTCGAATATGGACCATTAGAGAAGATGCCATCCTTGAGCGGGCTCTGCTCAGAGTGCACCTGGGCGCACGTGGTTATAATGGTCTGGCAGGAATCCTCGCTGATCGAGGTATTTGAGCTCATGGCTGAAATGTTCGATAAGTTGGCCTCATGATGGTAATGCTGCATTAAAGCCGTATCCTGATGTTGCTGCATGGCCAGTTGTTGTTGCAATTGTTGCTGCGTCAATGCTGAACTGATGCGCATGGGCGGTGGTGGCGCTACTTTAGCGACTACTGTCAACTGACGACCACTGCCGTGGAAGCTCTTCCTCATCAGTTTGCTGCGCTCCAGATTAGGATTCGCGGCATTAGTTTCACGATAGTCGAAGTGGCCTTCCGAAATGTAGCCACTCATAGCATTTTTGCCATTCAGACCCACAGAGCTGTCATCCACGGAGGTGACGATGGCTGTTGGCGGCTCCTTTTGATTGGCTACTTCATCGTTCGCCTCCGTCAAGTCGGGCATAGAACGATTTTTACGGCGTATCAGACCTCCCATTAGCAGTTTGCGTCTGATCTTGTGTTGCTTTTTGCCATTCTTTTCCTTTTCTTTCTTCTCATCCTTGTCCTCCTTGTGCTTCTTTAGCGTGTCCTTCGCGTTCACAAGTAGTGTCTCAGTAAGCGAAAACTCGCGCGTCAGTTTATTGCGATCCTCGCTGCGACTGCGTTTGTCTTTCTCCTGTTTGCTGCTGCTGCGTCCAAATAGTGAGCGACCCTCACGTTCAGGCTTAGATGGAGGACTCGGCTCATACTCAATGGCATTTTCGTCGTTGCCCATGGCAGCTGCCAGTGCCTTCAGCGGACTCTTTTTCTTCGGCAAGGTAGCATAAATCTCAATGCTCTTGTTAGAGACCGCTAAAGCGACAGCATTCAAATTTTTGTCCAGCGTCTTCTCTTTGCTGTTCTGACGTACGTGCTTCACGCTGCTGTTGCTGCCCTCCCGCATATGCTTCATTTCTGGCATGGCGTCCATGTCGGCACCCTTTTCGACCAGTATGCGGCGGTGAAGACTCCGAGCTCGCATCACACAGGTGTTGTGCTTCATGCGCGCAAACGTCATCGTGTGCGGGTTACTATAGGGTGCATCCATGGCAGCCCGGGCTCGGCCTGCAGCAGCATTGCACAGGACCAGAGCTGTTTCTAAATCATGCGACTCCTCAACAATGCGCGACTTCTCCAGCAGCTGGTCGGCCTCGTGGCACAACTTTTCACAATCGCCCGACAGCACTACCGAGGTGCTCTCCGGTATCTTCGCCAATTGAGGGTTAAGATGATGTTTGGGTGGATAAGAGTCCGTGGAGCTCAGAGAGAAAGAATCGTATCCGGGATCGTAAGGCAACCCATTGCGCGTGGGGCTCTGCGGCACTGCGGGTGCACTGCGTTTGCCCACCATATATAAGTAGGGATTGTCCAAAGTGGTCGACGAAGCCGAACTGGCGCTGTTGCGATCACCAGACCAATTGCCTGAATCGCGCCGGCGCGGCTGATTCAAATGATCTGGTATAGTGAGGCCATCACTCGGCGGGGATGAGCCATTCGACGAGCCGCTTATGTGGCCTGATTCAGCGCTGTGACTGCGTTGCAGCTGCAAATGATGCTTGCGAGCCAACTGTGCGTTGAGTACGGTCTCAATGGGTTTGCGGTTCAGGAAGCCGCCGTCCTTGTCTTCCAACGCTGCTGAATTCGGAAATATTTTATCTTGTATGACATTGAGATTTTGATATTGCGCATTTAAAACATGCTCCACCGTTTTTCGGCTTATGTAAGCATCAGTCTCATCGTTGCCCTGGGCTGCTTGCCCGGGGAAAATATTCTTCTGTATGACACTCAAGTTCTGATAATCGTTGGGTGAGCGCAGTGGTGTGGGCGTAATGGCACGGCGAGTGTTGCCCAAGTTGGGTTTCTCGGGACTGGGTGTGATGGCGCGTCGCACAACTGTGGACTGAGCCACTTCTTGCAAATATTGTGGCGTCATTTGCGGACCAGAGGGCGGTTGTGGCACAGCGTAGAGTAGCAGCAAGGGTTGATAGCGTCCACGGCTGCACTTGTCGACAACACCCTCCCAATTGGGACCAACCTGTCAAAAATAACAAAATTACACAGATGAGGATGAGGTTTTGTGGAGATTTTGGTTTGTTTGCAACTTACCTCTTTCACATTGGCGTCGTCGAAGTAGACCCAGACCTTGAGTTTCGTGTGAAAGAAGAAGGTCGTGTAATGCTTGCCGTAGTACGAAACAATACCGACGAGTTCGTGCTGGACGCCCTGAGCCCACCGCTGGTCAGAGACCTGATGAAAGACGTCCGCCAGACGTAAACTAGTGCCGACGGCCTTTAGCACAGCATGGACCTGTTCGGCTGCCGGTCGCTCCGAGTCCCAAACGATGCCAATAGAGACAACATCGGGGCGATTCAGCAATGCGCGACATATCCCAATCTTTGCACCGCAGGCATTCTAGAGAGATTTGTGAAAAAGAATCTGTGTCAGTCGGAGTTGCACATGTAGCAACAAGCTTTTATTTAACATACCGGGCAATCTCTGATGTCACCCATGTTGCCAGCTGCTCGCAACAGTTGTCCAAATGTCAGTTGCTGATGGCTCTGCATAGCCAAACTCTTTTGGGACGTCAAAGCCGATGCGGAGACGTAATGAACCATCTGAAATAAAGCGGATCGCAATTAAAACTTGTTGTTCACCAGAAAAGGTGCTGAGACGTGGGTTCATTCATGAAATTTTGTGTAGTGAAATTGGGGCTGGTGGTATATGAATAGAAGAATATCATCGGTCACATTAAAATTCACAACGAAAATGGACATACGAGTGCCTGAGCGATTTTGGCAGATCCCCATAGAATGCTTTGAATATTGGTCTGTCGTATTATCATAGTATTTCGTGCGGACATAAGGCAAATCAATATCCAAGCGGCGAAGTATCAACAAGAAATCCAGAGCACCACTTCATGAAAATAAAGGTGCTAAGACTAGAAAACGCCCACTGCGGCCGCTTGACGGTAGTTGCTGTGCGCTCAACCTCTTCACATCTGTGTATTGGTGGACGTAGACTTTGAGCTTAGTTGCCGTACCGTACATGGAGCTGGCGTTTGTGGCCTGCATCCAGCCGCTTGCCAAAGCGGTAGCTTTAAATGATTTAATAACTCATAAAAGTGTAATTAATGCACACTTGCGTATTGGACTCTTTTCGTTTGTTCGTTTGATTGTTATAATTCGCAACTGGTTTATTAAGCATGCCACATTTGCTAAGCCTGGCTTGTTGAGCGGACAACGCGTAACCGTTTTGTTTCTCAAAGAGTAACACGTGTGGGTGCAGTGGCGGAGATGACGTCAAGTCTATTGACACATTTGAAAAGCAGTCGCACCACCCACTGAAATCTTGAATTACTTTAAAATTCACTTTCGAAATGAAGTCGAACATGCCTACCGTAGGATTATAGTCGTAAATTACAATTTAAACAAAGATTTTGGATGGATGGAGGTGGGAGGCAGTTGGTTCTTAGGTTTACAAATGGATAGAAAATCTATAAAAACATTTTCTGTACCCCGGCACGATCTTCAACTAGGCCAGAATACCTGGAATATTGGAGATACTGAAAATATAGATGATCTGAAGAAACGAACGATGTCTTTACTAATAAAGGAAGAGTGCAAAGACAGATGTAATGTAATTATGGGTTCACTGGGGTGTGGAATGAAACGTACCAAGCCTCGACTTTTAAATTTACTGCAGCTTCTTTCCACTTAAACATGGTCTGATGTTCCATTAATCCTCTCAAAACTGTTAAGATAACTCCAGAGGCTTTAGAGAGACATTGAAACATGAGCTGAATCAGCTTTTCAGCCAGGTAAGTGTAGTCACAAGTATTTTTGTCTAGCTTATGTCAAGCATTGTGAGAGTGCTCCGCATAGATGAACGTGTTAAAAGTGGTGCCAATTGATTGGAACACTACTTGGATGTTAGTGTTGCTAAAAGTGGTGTCGTCGTATGTAAGCGGAGAGATTTGGTTAAACGATTGGCCGTTATGGCAACGAACTGTGGGTTCATACAAGCAAAGTTAACTGCGAAAATACAGAAATTGGCTCTTGGATCATTGGATCATTGTGAGACATTCAAGAATTTTTTCGAAAACAATTGTGCAAATAAGGCCAAAAGAATTCTCATAACACCAATTTTTTGTTGTGTTTTGTTATACTAAAAAGTTTAAATATTTTTCAACTAACGCAAAAATTAGCACAAAAGGCGCAGGTGGTTTTGTGCGTTGTGCTGCTGCTGCCGTTGATTAGCTGAAGCGACTTGTTTTTGTTGTAAGATATTTTCCATTAAAAGACGTAATTTTTCAAGCGGCATTTTGCAACTTAAGTGGGCTTAGTAGCAAATCATTTGAATAGTGCAAAAACGAGCTCAACACTCAATGCCAGAGCCATGAAAGAAGCTGTTACCAGATCAGTCGAACCAGCACACGAAAATACTCCAAGTCTGTGGTGCTTGAAAGAATTACATGCAAAATTTATGCTTATGAGCTTAGCAGCAGATTTGGTTAACAGTCGTTTAAGTAATTAGCATTTGTGGTAGGGAGGAGAGTGCTGTAGGCACGGTGGTGGGGTACCGCACACCTCAGTAAGTGGTCGGACTTGTGTGTTGATATTGTTTATTATAATAAGTATGGCAAATTAGAGTTTTGGAAACTTAACAACTTTCTTCTTTTCAATGCTAAAATTCAGTTTCCATTTCATTATTTCATATTTAAATTTTGCATTAAAAATGACCGAATGAATGAAAAGTTTCTCAACAAATCAAAAGAAAGAAACACAAATGAAAAACTTTCACTACGAGTATTAATAGAAACACGAAAGATTCTTCTTATATTAAAGTTGAATTTAAAGTGACCTATGAAAGTGAGAGGTGTTCGGATACCGAAAAAGTAAACATATATGAATATGAATCACTTCTCTAATCGGCCTACAACGACACTTCGTTTTGTGCGTATACGAAGAACATCCCGAACATGCTCTCTTAATGATCCTGATGCTTAGTTTAGCAGCTTTTTCCGTTCTGACTGGATAACAGTTGGGAAAAGTAGTTCTTTCCGTAGACCTTCATAATATTTGGAAGATATATGCATTTTTTTATAGTTAGAGGAAATCTATTATGTGTTCTCTCGATGTTGGTTCTACCTATGAAGCTTTCTAGTATTCGTATGTCCTCTCTAAGTAATATATTATAGAATTAATTGCCCAATTGTGGTGAATTTTTCTTTTCTTTTCGTAGGAAGTGAGTTTTTCACATACTCAGTCTCAATGGCATTGGTGAATTTTGTGGGCCTTACCTGAGTGAATGGCAACTGCTCCGAATTGGCACCGCACTTGCACACGCTCTGCTCGATGACGCGCATGGCAAAGCGTCGGTGAGCAATGCAGGCCTGCGACTCGCACGCATCGCCATCATCGGCGGAGATGTGCGAGTGGACGCGATGCAACAGCAGCTCGAAGCACTCGGCTGCATCTCCCAAGCAACCCAACGGGAACCGTCTGCCAGCCAGCGGCCCACTTGCCAAGGCACGACGCAAGGGCTCAGGGCATAAGGCCGGCTCTGAACTAGTCTGCAGTTGCTGGAAGAGTTCCTGTTAATAGAAGAAAATGGGAAAAAACAAATATTAAAATTAAGTCAAAGAAAAAAAAAATGTTTCAATTGCGAACTAAAAATATGAAAAATGCATTTTGGAAAAATGGTTATTTTGTGAATTTGATATGTTTTTTTTAACTGTCTGGCTAAAAGACTCACAATGACGGCATTTATGCATCTGTCGCGCTCAGCAAACGTTTCGACGCAGAAGCCGTTAACAACACCACTGGCGGCATAGCCCGTCACTGCCAGCTCGGCAGTGGATGACACCTTCGCTAAGGCGGACACCTTGCGACTGCTGTTGGATTGGCGCGTCAGCGTGGCCGATTTGTGGCCATCACGTGCGTCGATGATTTTCTTTGGACTGCTGCGCGGCAGCGTGCCGCCGTTGCCGATCAGCTGGCAATGCTGCGGATGTTGCAACATTTGCGGCGCTGAACTGACAATGTTAATCGGCCTTGAGGATGGCTTCGTTGGTGGCTGACTGGAGGAGAGTTGGCCATTATCTTTGGTTGCGGTGTAGTTGCTGCTCTTAATGCTGCTGATATTTGGCTTGGCTGTTGCGCTTGGTAATGTCGATGTTGTTGCTGCTGCTGTGGCAGCATTTGCAGCCACAACATTTGTTGGCTCTTTGCGTTTATAACGAAACTTAATCATTTTGTTTTGACTTGAAAGATTCTTTCACGCATAAATTTGGCACAACATTATACGTTGTTTTTTTTTTTGTTTGTTTTGTAAAATAGCTAAAAAATCAAAATAAAAATTGTTTAAAGTTGTTGTCTGTGTTGTCTTTAGGAGACTGCATGAAAAGTGTTGATTTTGTTCGCGGCAGACTTTCAAACTTTTAGGTTAATCTATTTGCAGCGGAGATGGTTCAGAATACTGTTGGAACTAGAAAATTGCTAGTCCTACATGTCAACGGAGAAGGTCGACTTGCTATAAATGAAGTAAGTATTGTGCTGGTCTCCGTAGATATTACCACTGTATCTTCCCTTTTTTATATCACTACTTTAGTGTATATACACACACGCAAAAGACCCAATGAGACCCTTTTTGAAAGCAAATAAAAATAGAGGGAAGATAGAAACTTAATACCTTCCAGGATAACAGAGACAGCCCTTGAGGGGGTCATAACAACATAAACTTGGAACATATTTTACGGGTATTTACAGTCCGACCTTCAATTCATAACTGATCATGAGGAAATTCGTAACATCAGCCAGGTTCACGAACTATCATGTCCATCGAAGTTGCTGACTCAGATCTACACAGTACCTGAATACCTAAAATCCTACAGATCATTATATCACCAAAAAAAAAATGAACTGAACATTTTTATGTTAATTTTTTTATGATATGTTTCTCATGACTCTATGAAAGATAATTTTAAAAATATAAATATTAAGCCAGAATACATTTCAAATGTTCTTCTAATTAATAGAAAATGATATATATAAACAAACACATACAATTTGTCACAAATATTTATCAAAAGCCTCATAATCCAATCTCAACTCTTCGAACTCCGATAAATATACCATTTAAAGCAGTACCAAGATGCAATTTTTCAGATCTAATTTGAAATAGGCTTCTTTCTTGTCAGTCAGTGATTTTTATCTCGTTTGTGTGATGACTCATATTGGCATAAATAGTGCCAGTTTTATCTGGTGCAAACTTTTATTTCAATTTCAACTTGACCCCCTTTAACCTCACAGGAAGTGCCACATTTGTGCCCAAATACGTAATGCAAAACTGCTCGAAAACGCTGATTTACGATATCGCCGGCTCCACTGTTACACAAAAGGCACTAAAAGAGCGCAGAAAACAAAGAACGCTTGGCAAATGACATGACTCACATTTGCCACAATTCCGCAATGCTGGCGCAAGAATGGTTGCAAGAACGCTAAATAAATTACGAAGCAGCACGCGCATTACTTGACAGCTAGGCTGATAATGATGGTGGGACAGACGCCTGGCAGGCAAAGTGAAACGTAGTAGAACGGAAGTGAGCCAACGAGCCAGCGAGCCTTAAAGAAGGAAGTGTCCGAAGAGTGTCTTACAGAATAGGTAAATGGAAAGTTAAAACCTTAGCCAAGCGACTTAAGAAGTTGAACCTATTTGAACTCTAGCATATACAATTTCCAGCACTGGGACTCGTAATGATGTCAAATTAAAGGGTGCCTGTAAACGCTTTAATGGGGTAATAGCCCGCACGTGTTTAACTCAGGGACACATACGGGGACGGTCACCAATGACAACACAAACTGACAGTAATTTGCATGCAAAAAAATACTCGTAAGGAAGAAGACCAACAGCAACACAAATTAGCTGAGCCGCAACGTCAGCACCGCCACAAAATGACACCATATGCGAGTGCAATTCCTTGGTGGTAAGCAGCAGGCAGCAGGAACACGCTGCACAACCTGTGCGGACACTGCAGCAAGCAGGCAAACGACATATGCTGCTACATGCGCTCTTTGTAATTATGATCAGACATGCATATGAGGCGAGTAGTTTTTGAAGCTGGCTCATTAAATGAAAGGGAAATGTGTGCACATAAATAAACGTACATGCACAGCAACAGGTGAGTGCTGCTGGTGAGGCTGGTGAGGCTGGTGAAGCTGGTGCCACTGCTGACTGCTCCAATTAGCTCGATAGCCATGTGGGCTAGCAGCAAAAACTAAAATAAATAAATTGATTTGCCATATTGCGGCACAAGTCCAACGAATTTTCAAACCGGTGTTGTGCCTAAATTGACAAATATTCATACGAGTACGAGAGTGCATGAAAACAGCAAACAAAAAACCTCAAACATATTGCTTACCCGCACACATGGCAAAAGTAGCACACGGTGTACCAACAGCTCAAAGAGCAGAGTACACATTAAGATGCCAGCGAAGACAATCCAACCATGAAGCCGATCGTTTCAGTGAGCTTCAGAGGTGCTGAATACCGTGAACATATGAAGAATTACCAAAATGCAACCGCAGGAGGTTTCTGCAGTGGGGCGAAATTAATGTAGCGCCACAATTATTCGATTTAACTGTGTAGGATACTCGTGCACTAGTACGAATTTAAAACAAATGCGCGTCGTAGAACAGTAATGATGCTGAAAACGGTGCAGGAAGCATTTATACGAGAATCACTTTTTTATGTTTATAACATTTTTCCAGGAAAACCAATAACACACTACCTACTCCCTTTTCGCTTTCTTTTTCTTTTGCAATTACTGATATTCTAAGCTGATTCAAGTTGATGTCAACAGCAAACTGCAAAATGAAATGAAGTTCAGTTGAGTTGAGCAGCTTCCAAGATTTGACAATTGCAGTTGCAGTCGCCGTCGATTTATCGTTGTTTGTGTGTTCTGAGCATAAGAATTGTGGCTGTAGCCGCTCAGCCAAAATATCTAAAATGAAACTAACTAATGAGGTCAACCGAAAAAGTAAAAATAATGTTAAACAGCATCAAATTAAAAACATGTTTTTGGAGCCCAACACGTTCTCTGTAGCGACTCACACCACTAAAGGGCTGCACACACACACACACACCCGCTCACCGCCGCAGTGGCCGCTGAAATGTTGAAAGTGAAATCAGCAGCCGCGCAAAGAGAAAGACCGCTTGCCGCATGCGGCCAACCAGCAAGCGCCCCAGCCAACTGTAAATCCACGAAACGTCATTTATTAATTTTATTTTATTTACTTTTGTCGTTTACACAATGCAAAGTTTCAAATGTCTGCCAAAGCCAACTGTAATTGAAAGCCTCGCCTCTGAGCGTGGCCACATTTGAACTCGTCTAACAATTAAAAACAGCTCGCAAGCAAATTGTCCGAGTAAGCATTAAAAAGTGCTTAAGCAGTACTTTTCACATGTATCTGGCATGCAAATGTGTGCCTCCTCTGACTGCGGGGACAAGTGTGAAGTGTGTGGTGTGAGGAGTGGGGCAAATGCAGCCTGCCCCTTTTCGACGACATTTGCAAAGTAATAAATTAAGCGCCAAGTGCTTCAATATTATTTCAAGCTGAAATTATATTAGCTTGACATGAGATTTGACAGCGTTTAACTAAGCGGCAAAGCGACTTTATCGCCGCTTAACAACTCAAACGGTTGCGGAGCATGTCAGCCATAATGAACGAAAAATATGTTCTGCTTATTTACTTGTTAGACACGAAAATTACCTCCTCATAGTTTACCAGGTAGTTTTAGGGTGGATGGCGTTGATGTCTTGGGTGCAGTCCGATGTAGCGTGTTATTAAAATTGCTTGTTAAATGCAAGCGATGGGAGAGATTAAAAGGCTTTGCTTGTTAGAGTTTGATGCCCCACTCAAATGATGAATTGTTGTTGATTGGAGGGAAATTATGAGTGTATTTTCCACTTGTGATATCTTGAGAACAATTTGTGTTTATGTTGGGGAGCAAGCTACAGAATATTTTCATTAATAAGCCTTTGGACAGATGAATGCATTCGTATCTTATGTACGAGTAATCATATAAACGATATTTGTATTCTGTAATCAAGGGTCAGAAGTGATTCTTTAACTATCTGTAGAATAAATTAAGACTAATAAATTTTGGAGTCTGACACTGAATGTTGAGAGACCAAGGCCTTAGGTGGTAGCTGAACATTATCTGTAATTTTCACATTTCTTTTCACTATTTTATAAATAAACAATGTTTCACTCAGAGAATTGTAGAATTTATAAACTATGTTTGAACCAATGAATCTCGCATTTTAGAGAATGCTAAAAAATCTCTTAAGAGTTCAAAAATATGTTTGATAGTGCGATATTGCTTTGATAGACATGGTTCAGTTGAAATCCCACTATTCAAAACTCAAATGATATTAAGTTCATTGGCAAAATATTAAGACAGATTTATGCTAAAAGTTGAATATGATTTAGTCTGAGATCCTTGAGATCTGAGTGCTTTGAGCATAAAACAAACAAAATGTAAAAACAAAATAAATAATCCGAAACCTTCAAAAATAAAACACAAAAAAGAAAAATTGAATATACTCGTAGAAAAAGCTCAATCACGAATTAAACTGTTCGGTGAGGCATGAGAAAAACTACCAATAAAATAGAGAAGAAATCCGCTTTCTCCTGCATCTCTAATTTGAACTAAACCTGCTGAAGAATAATGCCAAAGAGACAAGACCATAAAAAATATAATTGCGTTTAGGCACGAATTCTCGACACGATTTTAATGAGGAAAATTATGTTAAATACGAGTATTTAGACATATTGTAGGGCACGGGCACCTATTCTGAGCAAAAGGTACACATTTCATTTGATTTCGGGCAATTTTCTACAAGTGTATGAATAACAACAAAACTTTAAATTATGCAAATGTCGAGGAGGCCGTGAATTAAAAAGCAACACATTTGTGTACAACTGCCTGCAGGCACCGCGACACATGCGTGACTTCGTAGTACATGCTCTGCTGTTGTTGTTAACATGCTCTAATAGCTAATTGGCTACTGTTTAAGGCTTAATTGACACTCCGTCTCCAAGTGAGTTCGTGAGAAGTTCGTTAACATACCCAGCAAACGCACGTTTTCCTTTTATGAATTGGTTAATAATAAAATTAATTGATGATTTAATTAAAATTGACAACGGACGTTTTGGCATTCACACGCATTCTAGGTGCTATATAAAGAGCTCATTAATTTGCTACCGATTTTTTATTAATTGGAATTGAATTTAATATAAAAAATTATTAATAACAATTTAATTGCCGCTCGACAAATTGCCTTAATGAAGTTTAATTACTATTTTTGAAATTTCCGAATTCATTCCAAATTTATAGCATTTTTTTTATTAGATCTAGTGATAGTGCTTCTTTTATGACAATCAAGATTTTTATTGGTTGGTCTGGATGTATACGAAATACTTTATCCACAAGCTTGAAGCATGTAGTTACGTAAGAATTTTGCCCATGGTTAAAACAGTTTCGCAAATGAAAGGACAAACTTTTCAGACATACAGATGGAGTTTACCTTCAATCATACTTATTTGCAGTGTGTAGTGTATGAGTGCTTCATACAATGGTACAATGAACTACTTCAAATGAGTTGACATGTTCAAAGTTACTCTGGAGAACACTTGATGAAGAGGCCTATGGTGCAAACAGAAGTTTCCACCATATTCCATTCCTTCAGTTAACCACCTCTCTCACCTCACTATGACTGAGGACGACAGTAACTACCGTGAAAAATCAGAAGTAGATAATCTCAACACTCCACTCGACCACAATAGTACCAGTGTCTAAAAATTAGTTCCTTAAATACATGAATTTATACATCAAAATTAGGTTCCACTTCTCAGTGAGGCCAGTCCACTTTCGAAATGTGCTCGTATATGTGAACCATGGAGATTGTAGCATTGCTACTATTTAAAACGCGACATGCAGCTTGCAGCCTTGCTTACTTAAGCCAACAAACCATGCAACATACTCGTATTTCTGTCCATATCAATTAAAAGCAATTAAAATAATAAGAAAAAAATGTAGTGTTAAATCGCATGGTTTGCACACTTCTATTACATAATTTTCAATTTTAAAGCATATCTCTGCGATAAGTTAAATCACTTTACACACAATCACAGAATGCCACATGCAGATTTGGCTTGTTGAACATACTTCATACTTTAGCAGTTAATTATTCACACATCCGCTTTGAGTACAATTTTTTTCGTCATAATTGATACTTCTAAAGTAGCCGCCAAGCGTAAAACGCTGTTTGCATAGTTGGCAGCTCTTAAATACTTTTTGTTAAAGGTTTTTTAAGAGTATTTTTTTAATAATCTGAAAGTGTCACCTCTCACTTTCTGCCATCCACCAAGCAGACCCCCAACAGACCACTTTTGAGGTCCGCTGCACTTTTGGAACGAAAAGACAAAACGAACTGAAAATGCTGGTAAGCTTGTGGACATTACTTGGGCGTATGCTTAAACAAGCATGGAACATGGTCTTTAAACAACAGAAAACAAACGAAATTTACAATTTCCGGCAACTCCACCTCGTTCATATCTTTATTAAGAAAAACTACAATTTTGAAGGAGAAAAAATAACTGCCTAAGGGTGCTGTTACATCATATTGCAACAGCAATAACTCAGTCTATGTTACAGCTCGGTGACACACTATTAGCTGAGCTTAAGAATGCTGGGGCAATTCAAAGGAAAAATGCGCCTTCATGGTTTAGTGTAGCATGCTTGTCTTTTAGTCGTGCTGTCACGGCTTTCAATACTACCCAGGGCATAGTGTAGATATGCGTTTTTCTAAAACTTTTTCTCTGCGAAATCGAAGGCCTAATAGTGCTTATTTTTCCAATTCCTTATACAACATAATCATGTGTTTAGAGTAAGTAAACAGAACTAAATATTTATTAATCACGCTGCATCGGATTCGCCAGCCTCTGCTCACCAGAAGTTGCTTATATTGGGCAAATGGAATGCGTTTCGTCTACTAATTTGAATCAGTGATGCTAAATACTACCATAAAAGTTTTGTATATAAATTTGTCAGTTTTTTCATACAAAAAAGATCACACCTGATATTCAGAACTTTTCGTACAACACGAATTTAGCATCTGCTGCATTTCTATCGCCAACGAGTATACAGAGTAAGCAAAAACATACTATTGTCTACTGTAAACTGAAAAAGATATGTTATGAGCATAAAAAAAGAAAAAAATTCAATTAATACTTCAATAGGAGCCTAAGTTGTCAACCAACTCAAGTGAACACGATTGATTAGCAAAGACAAATTTTAAGAAAGACTCAAAATTTTGCTCATTACTTACTCGTAGCTTCGAGCTGTGTAATTGAAGCCATAAAATGGAAGTAAAAAATAGAATAAGTACAATTTTAACTATTTGCCAACTGCCAAATTGTCATGATCGATTGCGTCTGACGCGTTTCTTTATACACGGGCACATAAACAAGTCATAAAAAAGCCAATCAAAAACTTGAAAGCTTTTGAGTTGTGGTTTAAATCACATGCATGGAAGTGGCAGTCCTTGAAAATGAGAGACTGAACTACGAGTAGTATTCAGCATTTACGTACTCGACCCGCTGTTAGGGTTTTGCATGATAATGGCGCGTTTTGCTGCTGTCTGGCCAACATTTGCATTATTTATAAATTATTAACTGCGATTATTATGACAAATGATTATGAATTGCGATTGAATGCTGCATAACGTCCGTAAGCAAGTATTAATTAATGCAAAGCTTTTGCAGGAATAATGTAAACGCGAATTCATGAAGCCAACGCACGAGTTGGTTAAGCAAAAAATAGTGTCTAAGATGGAAAAGTTATGAAAGCGGAAAGATTTCGCTATGCAGGCGGGGTTAACTGGAAAATTGTATGAAATGGAGTGTGTACTCAAAATATGTGCAAATCATATTGATTTCTGGTTTGTGGCTCTGTGCTCCCCCGAGGAAACACAGGAATTATATTATTATTTTATATCTGTTTCCGAGAATCAGTTGTGATTATTTTGTTAAATTTTAGTTATGGAATTTATATTATTATAACGAAACTTAGAACCAATAATAGATAGTTGAGCAAAGTTGGTCCAAGTATTGACTATATTTTCTGAAATATAATTTATATAATTTTCCGAAGTGGAAAACCATTCTGTATTTCTTTGTACCATTTGTAACTTTTTTATACTAAAAAAAATAGTGTATTTTTTGACCACTGCATTACTGTTTTGACTGGCGATAGGTTAGAATGGCTTCTTACCAACTTTTAACATCTCAGCCAAACTGTAAATCTATTAAATGCAACATCGAATCTCTTCAACGGTCATTTCTGTGTTTTTCTACTAACAGCAAATACGTGTTTTTCTTCTAACTGCAAATACAGGCAATAAAAATATAAAAAGAATACCGAACATATGAGAAAAACTTGTTGGAATGCCTCCAATCACTTAAATTGTATTTTTTGGTATATTTTGTTCACACAATTTTTAAGTATCTCTTTTATTGCCTTGCTTCAGGTGACCTTTTGTTCAATAACAGCAGCTCGGATACACATCACAAAATCTCGCAAACGGAGTCTGTAACGTTTGCAGGCAGTTACGCAATAACAATAGACAGAGCCACAGAAGTACAGCCAAATAAGTTACAAAGGCAGGGAACATAAAGAAAATCAGTTAACGAAACAGAAAGAAATACATTTTTTTGTCGACATAGTCAAAGGAAGTTCAAAAAGTACGGCATTCTCATACACTCACACCTCTATAGAAAAGGATTTTTTTTTGTCCTCAAAATTATGTAAAGAAGAATTAGAAAAAAAGGGAAAAAACAATTTTATCGATATATAAAATCACAACAATTGAGGCAGGTGCCGCTTAAAAGGAATAAACAAATTTACGAGTAGTTTGATGGAAGAAATGAAAACGCCAAACCATTAAACTTAAATTCAACATTTAAGAAAAACGTGACAAAAGTTAAAATAACCTTTAATGTCTAAAACAGCAACTTGTGACATGGAATTATTGTAAAGGCAAAGAACTTGATGACGCGAACATATTCACCGAAAAAAAGACAATTAATGCAATGCACGTATCTCCTTTTTTTTGGTATTCAGTATAAATACCCATACGTATACGTCAACGCTGGGTAAATAAAGAAAATTGACTTTCTAAGTAGTCAAGTTTTGAAATTCTACATGCACCGTCCTGGCATTTACTATCGTACTATTGACAATTTGTGAGGCAGCAGAGCTTCGAACAATCAAAGAAGCATAAATATTTCATCAATAACAAATATTTGCATATGTGTACCGCATAATGTGCGCTGACAATGCCGGCCGGGAGGTGGCGGCGTACCGCGCAGCATAATAATTCACAGTAAGGCTGCTGACAAGTCAACTACAAGTGCGGCGAATGCTGGCAGCGCATAAGCCCTGCGCAAGTTTGCCGCTTCAGTCTTCTGTTTCGGGCTGCAAGTGTTGCATACAAATTTTCCTTGTGAAGGAATTCATTTTATTTAATTGTGCAGTGAAGATTTTTATTAAAATTGCTGGTAATTTATGCTTGCTAGAAATGTTGGCGTTTGTTGGAGTTGGTTGGCGGTTCTTGGCGTTGGTTGGCGTTTGTTGGCCTGTGTGATGGTTTGAAATTACAATGTATGAGCATGCGATCTCTTGGTTTTGACTTGGTTTTATTTTAAATTCTACAATTTTTCCGCCTTACAAATTTTCTATTCTAGACTCTGTTGCTCACAATTGGAGTGCTGCAATTGTTATATTCGAACGGTGCTCAGCACGACATTTGCGTGTGAATGTATGGCAGCGGGCATGTCGAGAAGAGCAATAGTAACAGCTGGAACAGCAAAATCAACCTTTAAAGCCGATCACAGCTATTCATTTAGCCATTCAAAATGGCACTTCCACAACTGAGAAGCTGCAAGAAAAACCGTTTTTATGGTTTGCTAACTGTGTATTTGTTATTTTTTCGCAACCGCTGCCGTTGTCGCTGATAACAATATAAAAATTTCCATACGCGTACGATGATGAAAATCTTTTTCTAATATCTCTGTATTTATTATAAGTGGCTAGTAAAAATTTATGGCCTGAAACGTATGAATTAAACACATAAAAGCGGCTTAAATGCACTTTTATTCAAAGCCTGCCTAGGCAGCTAATACCCATTAATATTTTCTCTTTATATAATTCTAAGTTTATTATAATTGAAAGGCATTAAAGTGCTATTCAGCGAGACTTACGTAAGCACAACTAAAAGGGTTTTTAAGTTAATCACCTTAGAGAATTAAAAAAAAAATATGTGTTTAAAGCCCCTTTGGACTTGGGGGTGATTTATGCGCAAGCGAGTCAACAAGTTGCCTGCTGGCAGTTGCCAAGCAGTGTTACCGCAGTTCTTTATTGTGCCCCAATAGAGCTGGTGTCAATGGCAACTGCTTTGTAAACCGTTTATGTAACATTCAGCTGTAACAAAGAGGTTTCTTGGCCCGCCTGTTCTTTTATACTCGTACGATATGTAAATTTGTGTGTTTGGCTTTTGTGGCCGCAGTTCAAATTCTTCACGGTTAAACTAACAATTGACTTAATACGCAACCGAAATATATTAGTCTATTTTTCGTATATCAAGTTCACATTAGAACAAAGCGGCAGGTTAATAGACAGGCAAGGCAGCACACGTGCATACTCGTATATTGTTTGAAATAAAGCAGATATTAGTAATAAATAACTAAGTGGTTGAAACTGTCCATTAAACTAGATTTTGAAGTTCATTGTTTTACGGTGTTTGTGTAAAATTATTAAGACCCCAGTTATATATAATCTATTAAGCTTTACTACTACTGCATAATTAAACAAGTCATTATAAACATCAAAGTATGAAATATTAGCCGGGGATTTTTTCTCATCAAGGCATACTAGAAATGTGAGGAAAACACAAAACAATTTGCTGATTAACGCTGCGCAGTTTTGTAACAATAAACAACAAGCGTTTAAGTTGTTAACCGATAATGAACAACAACAGTTCACGTCAAAATCATTAACGCATTGACCTAAGCTGGTTTTTGGTCATTGTCGAGAAGCGACTTGAACGGTTATTGCCACAAAGTATTGAGGCACAACACATGCTTCTATGCTGGCAATTATTTTCATTATTTGGTAAAGAATTATGCACAATAATGGCATTCTTCAATAAACGTTTGCAAAATCTGAAGCTTTATAATTGAGTGGCCTTGCTTGCAACGCTGCATAACTTAATCTCTATTCAATTTGTATAAGATGAGTGAAGCTAAAGCAATGTGAAGTTGTGTTTAACAAATTGAAAATAAAATTCAAAATAAAACTACTTCTGGCTTGTATTGACCTCTGATCTCTGATGGTGCAAGAGGGCAGTTTGACTGTGTACATTTCCTATGCCATTTATATACATTTTTTTTAAGCTAGTATTGATGTTATCGGCTAAAACACATAAGCACAGCTGTTGTTGGATTTTACTTGAAGATATGTAAGGATATTCAAACAGCATTCTAAACAAGAGAAGGTGCACTTTCACAGATTTATTATGGTCTCGCATCAATATGGAGACTTAAAACTCTGCTATTGAAACACAAGAATACTAACTAGCAAACTTTGAATCATTATATACACATATATAAGAGGATCTATCTAGTTCTGAAATTACTACTACCAAATATACTAATATGCTGAGTAGGACAATTGTGTGAATTCCAGTCTGATGAGCATTGCATTGCAGATGATCTTTCTGTACGTCAAATTCACGCAATTTATATATAAAACCATATCGAATTTTTATATAAAATATGCCAACGATAGCTTAGTTCGAAAGGAAGAGCACAGCAGTCATGAAGAGTTATGCCAAATCCCATTTTGTCAGGCTTTGACAAGAGGTGGTGCCTTAAGAGGGAGCAACTTGAATGAGGTGTGGATAAACCTGTGTTATTGTTTATAAACCTGTGTTGTTCTAGCCTAACACATGCTTTTGGAGCTTCTCCTTATTCTTCAGTTCTTCTGCATTATAAGAATACAATGATAGGCATTTTTACTTCAGGTGGAGTGTTAAAAGATAACGTAGTGAAATAACATTTTTGGTGTGTTAAGTTTATATACTTAAATCATAGTAAATATACATTGATGGTGAGTCTATTCTAATTTGAATATTGAAATGTTTGTTGTATCATGCCAATTGAGAGGAACTGGAAGATGTAAACCCCTTTAACACATCTTAAATATCATACTATTTAAGAGCAACTCTAGCAATCGAACTCGTAATTGTTAATGCAAGTTTAACAAGTGCAAATATGTATTAATTTAAATATTACGAGTACCCTGAAGGAGAATTTTAGTTGTTGTATGTAAAATGCTGATTGACATTTATGAGCGACTCTGTTTATTCCAATTGGTTGCTGCTTTTAAAACATATTTATATTTTTATTTTCTGTACTATTCAAGAACAAAATCAACACTCTCTCAGGCAGTAATGTACAAAAACGTTTGCAAAGAACTTACGACTTTTCAGACAAGTTTTTTTCAATTAAATATGCCAATATGTAAATAAAAATTAATCCAATCGCAGCTGAAATGTGTTCACATAATGTTTGAGATTATTCAAACTTAATTCCGATAATGTTGCTCTGAAACCACTTTTAATTGCTTGGAGAGTTACTATGATTTTAACTGTATGTGTGTGTGTGTGTGTACAACATAAAATTTTATTTCAATATTTAATTAAATTCAATTTACTTATTGAAAGTAAATCACAAGCACAGGAGAAAAAAAACGCGCCACGTTTTAACACACAAAAAAAAATCGTGTATATTTATTTTTTGCTCTTTGCTTTGAAACGCTTCTCACGTGAAGTCTAAGCGCAGAAGTAACACGTCCACACGCCCGTAAATTGAACTGCCAACTGATGCCTGCTTACGAAAAACCAGGCGAACCAACAGAAGCGGCTAAGAAGCAGTCAGCTCAGCTCAAACAAAACACGCTCATGGCAAACAAAACACGTTTTTAGGTACAACAAAAACAAACTACAATAACAGCAACAACAGCAACAGCAACAACAACTTGTATGCATTCATATTGGGCCTCCAATCTCACCTGAGCTAACATACACACACACGGGCACATGGAACAGGAGAAGCTGGCAGCAACAACAAAAGCGCTCTGGAGGCACTGACTGAGCTCACAAAGGTAGACGGTGCAGGTAGCAGCGCAGAGTATTGAGAGAGTAGGTGAGCGTGTAACATGAGCGTGGGGAATGGTGAATACTCGTCCACCCCTGCTAACTGGCTTGTGGGCTTCAGGAACTGCTTGCGTCATGGTTTACCTTTTTCATTTCATTTAATTTTAATACAAAGAAAAAGGAGTTGCCATGACAAACGGTTTTAAAGGAGAGACTGAGTTGAGGTGCAAACAAAATATTTTCAAATTTACGGTTTAATTATTTTTTTAATTAATTCATTTTTCACTGCTCAGAGTTTATTGAAGTCAATAAATTGATAATATAAATAAATATTCATTATTATTTTTATAATTAATAGAGTTTGACTAGCTTCCAGTCATATTGGGATTTTCTAGTCGAATCTGTTTGGTGTGCGAATAAAAACTATTCAATATTTTTGCTCGTTATGATACTGGGTTTTAGTATAAGGACGTGAATAAACCATTTGGAAGTGCATATATTGAGAGTGTCTGAGTTGAAAGATCAGTGTAAGAAATGAGATATCCTAATGGTTCAACTTATATTAAAATAAATATATAATGTTATACATTAAAGGCCTCGGCAGCTTACTGGTAAGCCTGGTAATCCCTTGATCCAGAATTCAACAGCTTCTGAGAAATGCATTCATCAAATCTTTTTGATTTAGTGCAAGTATGTTGAAATGTTTCCAATCAGCATGTAACGTTCATATTCAAATTAACATATGCTATTTATTCATTTTATATATAGAAGCATCGATGTAGTAAAACTTGGCAACAAAATATTGAAAATCATAAGGGATTTGAGTTGAGAAAGCATGGAAAACTTTAAAAAATAATATGATATCAATATCTATATAATAACTAATAAACTCAAATTCTTTTTTAAACTTTTCCATGCTTCTTCGGCTCAATTTCCCAGCTGTGTCCCAAAGATAATGGCTTTGCATAATTCTCTAATTAATTAAGCGGAAACTTTTTATAAAAAGGTCGAGTCCTGTAATCAAGATTACCACGAGAACACAGGACCGAGATTTTAAATTCCACACCTCAAGAGCTTGTTACGCCCCAATCTCGTATGTGCTTCTTCAAATTTTAAAGAATATGCGAATTGGTCACGTAGATGAACAGAAGTTCCATATTTCAACACAGAGGGATGGCGTGAATTCTATATTATATAGAAACATTTTAACTCTGGATGGTGAAACCAATGCTAACTTAAGATTTTCTAATTTTTCATTAGTTAGTTTAACCAGGTAGCTTGCGAGTTACGCAAATTGCACCGGGTGGTCCATTGGCCCATTGTGATTTCCATTAGTTATTGAAGGTAAAATTTTATCTTATTCTACATTACACTGCATCTTATGATGGGTTTATGAATCTAAGGGGTTTGACTCGAACAGAAATAGATAAAAATATGGTCATGTGGAAACTATGCCCTGAGAAGGACTCGTAACTGCCGACATATGACGGTGAATTGCCAAGCTTACTACTACAGTGGTCAAGCTTATTTTGTAAATCGATACAGAAACTCTGAAGAGATAATATGAAATACTACTTAAAAACATAAGCAATTTCAAAGGTTATATTCTTCAAATTATACAAGTAAAATATAACCCCGTCTATACATTGACCCTGTTCCCTCCTAATGTAATTTGATCAATTCAATTAATCATTATAAAAATAAATTGAATTATAAAATTATCAAACAGATCATCATTTTATTCAGTCTGGCAACAGTGGCCCACGCGGGCTTTTATGCCTCTGTCAACACTCGGTTGAGTATCTTCGCGCTGTTTTTCGATGCTGGTTGATATCTTTAATGTATGTATCTCTTTACATATTTATTTAATTCCAGTTTCATTTTCCCGTTCTCATCTTTCGGAGCACACATTTGAAGTTGTGTCCGTATCTGTGTAGCTGTCAACGGCGATTTATGTGCGCTGACAAACCAAAATTGTACAAATTGGGAGAAAAGGCTTGGAACCAGTCGCCATATTCAAAGCGAATAAACATAGAAAAAGGTCATAAAAATTAGAAAATTAAATGTATGCACAACAAGAAAAACAAAAACCAAAGTCAAATATCAAATGCAGAACAATAGCCCAGAGGATGCTAGATTATTAGCTGACTGATTTTAATGAGACCACAGCTTAATCCGTTCTCTTCTTAGTAGGATCAGGGGACGCTCCATTTTGTACAGAAAATATTGAAATGACGTAATAAAAAAATCCCTGTTGACTTCACAAGATAAGAAAGGAAAATTTAATTAATACTATGTTTGACATGAGCAGGTAAAACAAGCGAAATGAAAAGCTTTCATATATTATTCCAATTTCCATCTAGACTTGCTCGGACTCATATCAATGAATATGTGCCTATTACTCTTAAGTGTGCTCTAAAATGTTCAAGCAATTACAACCACAAATTCGTAGCATAAACGGTAATGCCAATGAGCAAAGTCACTGGTCAAATTCCCATGCAAATATGAGTATGTGCGAAGTTTGGGTCTACACTGTAAAAATATGCGTGGTTGTTAAGGAATAAGAGAACTCTAAATTTCCTAAATTTATTATATCTGTATCGTTTTCCAATGCGATTGGGCTTTAGTGAAGGGATCTGTGAAATTCAGAAAAGGAGGTGAAAGGAATGAATTGCGTTTCGTTCAGTTTAAAATAGTGAGGAGCATAAACCGGCGAACTTGGAAACTAAGCACTCCAATCGGATCGTTCAAGTCACAATCACTATGTTGCCCTATGTGTATAATGAAGTAAAAGTAGATCAATCAAGTACACGGCTTCATATGTTATAAGTACTTGCATTGAATGAATTAAAGGGATCCCTGAAAGTATCATCTGTATGAATTCTTGAATTGTGAGTCCTGATCCAATTTATGCAGCAACCTGAACTTAACAGATTTCCCCACCTGTACTCAAAATATTTAAGTTTACTCAGACTTTATGTAAAGGTCTGAGGGAGGTGGAGAAGTTGAATTTTAGAAAGCCAAGCTTTAGATTCGACAACAGCGTTTCTAAAACACGGGAGATTCCTGATTTTAACCGACCAGACTTTAATATCAGTGCCTGCTTTATACGAGTGTCCAAGGTTTTTAGTGAGCCTTGATTCGCCTTCACTGTACGAGTACAACAGCAGCATCCTTCTGTTGCATACTTGCATAAAAGACAGATTTGCGATGTTTCATTCAATACTGCACTGAGCTGCGCCACGTGAGTCATGCGTAAAACTGCCTTACGCATGCGTAAGCGTAAAATTCCACGCATTCGTTGGAAAATTGCTGCATAACAAATGCGTTGCAGGCAAGAGTTCGATGCACACAAACGCTTTAATTGATTTAAGCCACACTGAAGTGATTAATGCCATTACACTTCACCCAGCTGGTTCATTTACAATGCGGCTGAGCCGTTTGGCTTTTAATGCAATCGGACGCGGTGGTTTTCAACCCTGCGTGTCGTGCTTCATCAACACAGTTCCAGTGAAAAATGTGTTTAATATTGTTTGGAAGAAGAAAAGCCCCGAATTGAGGTCCGTACTGTCAGGTTTATAATTTGAACATTACCTATGCGTGTTTTCTTACATACTCGTTTAGGCATAAAGCCGTGGCAATCCATTTGCGTTTGCATATCGCTGGCCAAAAGGTCAGACACTTGGCTGCTTCGATTTGGTCTTTGGATCAGTGTTCAATTCGTGTTGATTGTTAAAAATATTGGTTTGAATTTTTCCGGGCACAGCATTTGCTGCTGACACACTAGGCATGAGGAAAATTTAATGCTGAGCTCGTATTGCACGTGTCTTTGCTGCTGGGATGAGTCAAAATCCTATTCGAATGAATGCTGCTGGCTTGGAAATTGTTATGCTTACCTTTAATGCCTTTTTTCCTGTTATATATTTTTTTTATTATTGTAAATTAGTGCTTCGGTATTTTATGTGCTGTAGTGTTGTTATTTTTTTCAGAAATGGAAATGAGTCACTTGGCCTTTTACTTACCTTAATTTTGATGCTTATAAAATTCCAAAAGGCTTAAGAAGAGAGTTTTACTGCTTCGTGGCACTTATGATGGCGTGGAAGACTTTTTTAAAATGTGGGTTATTCAAATTTGACAGAGGCTGATAAATATGAGTAGGATTCAGTTTTCAGTTAATTGATTTTCAATTAACTTAAATAAGAAACTCAGCAATGGTACAGTTTATTTAACAGGTCGTCATTAGCTGTTCCTCTTCAATCTCGTACATATATTCTCATTATAGAGACATTTTCTGCGGGTTTCTGATTAGTATCTATTAGTCTTGTATGTCTTATGCCTTTGGCTGAAAAAGTTCTCAAAACTATAGTCTCAAAGCTCTTCCTCAAATCTGAAAACATAGTTTTTGAATCCATACTTTCCACAGTCTATAAATTGTTTTACTTAATGTCTCCGTAAAGTATCGGAGTTCCACCAATTATTCGAAATGTTTTCCAAATAGTCCTTTCTTCTTAAACTCATAAACCAATTTACTAGGCACGATTTAAGGGAAGATTTAAAAGAAACCTTAAACCAATGTTCTCAAAATAGGTATCAGTAAATCATTACTATAAAGAGAATACCATTGAGGAATAGAGCTATAGAAAGGACACCCAAATTCTCCATAAAAATATATCATAAAGCTGGGTAATAGTGGAATTACTCTACAAGATTGTGAAGATTGAAAACCTGCTCCAATAAGTTTTATTTTGATGTTTTATTGCTGTCAAACCATCCATCCATATAAGAATATGTTTGCACCCTAGCCTCAAGACTTGTAATTGATTGGAAATCTCTCATTGGATAGACAATTATATATCGTTTCAGTTATAGTACAATCACCAACATAATCGTTATATTAAAAGTTGCTTTTATTTAGATAAAGGTTAAGAAAAAATCGGTCTTTGCTGTCTAGACTTTAAGCTGTGGCGTATCTGTTTCGAATCCTAGCCGTGTATAGCCATCAAATACTACTTGCTATACCCCCATACTCTTCGCATTGACGATCATATCTGCTGGAGCTCAGCACACATAATTAACTACGGTGTAAGGTACTCTGCACCCGTATTAATAATAAAATTACATATCAAAAATGAATTTACAGTAAGTTGAAATCTTTGCCGAGCTGCGTTGATGGTTAACGGTTCTATAAATCTGGGAAACTTTGATTATAGTGAGGCTGCTAATGAGCACGCTAGCGGAAATTCTGACATGAAATTACTCGTGCACCATTTGTGTTTTCGTTGGTAAATATGCCTGCATGTTAGGTTTAATCGGGCAGAAAATTGAGTCAGAACGCAGCTGTAGGAATACAACTTTTTAATCATCACTTTTATGCATGCTCCCTGTTGAAGTTTCTACGAGAGTTTGTATTGTAATTTCATTTGTGTTTGCTAAGTCATTTACCTTAAATATCAAACAATGTAGTGTGTTTGTTTATATTCCTGAAATTTTTATGGAGCACTTTCATTTGTTAAGAACCCTATTTCTGCCAGTTCAAACAAACGTAATTTAGATAACTTTGAAGAAGAAAAGGGCTGGGGCAGTATTTTAAAGACGATTTCAGCCATCTATAAAAGACTGATGTAGAAAACTCACGCCATGGCATATCAAAGAGTAAACAAAAGGCTTCATTTGGTGTTTGCGTAGACATGATTGCCAGATTACAACGTGATTACAAACAACGAAGAAACAAAAAACTACAACAAAAGGTGAGCAAACTTACAACAAAATATAAACCAATGCAGTGAAGTAATTGTTTACGGCGAAAATCCGAAGTCAGCGATAAGGAGGAAGAAAAGGTGAGCTCCACAAATAGAACAACTCTGCCTCAGTGTCGAGCAAGAGCGGCTTCACGCACTTAGACGCATGCACAGCAACGCATTCGAACATACCAGTGCAGATTGGTCAGAGTCCACGAGTACGAGTAGTTTGGTCCTTATTTGGTGTTGTACAAGCATGTGGCACGTGCTTTTAGCTCTGCACTCCCAATTTGTTTGAGCTGCTTTCGGGCAGAGGCGTTAATTGAAAATAGAAACCCACGCAAAGTGGTCGGCTGGCTGTCTGTCGGTCTGACTGTGTGCATGTCTGTTTGTGTGTTTGCGTAATGGTTGTTTACATTAATGTCAAACCATGACAGGACTGCGACGTCGTTGATTTACGATCGGTCAATTAAATGTTCTACACTTGTGTCTGGATGTGGCTCAGACAAAGTCTGCCCAAAATATTTCATTAGAATTGAGAGATCATTTCACTTGAACCAATGTCTCGGAAAAGTGTACTGCAACCGTAGCCAGTTGCTATTCGAAGATGGCCATTCGGTGTCTGGAGTTACTCCTTTCACATTTTTTATGACTGCCATTGTATGAGGCACTTGGAGTACCTGCATATTCCTTGTAGCGGAATTGCTTTCTTTCGAGTAAATTACAAGCAAGTCTAGTCATTAATTATTGTAATTTGAATAGGAGTCGTCAGTCATTTCTCAGATTATACTGGGCACCACAAAACATTCTTCTTCAATTTTCTTTATGTGGAGGTAGGCAAAAGGAAAATGTAAAATGTAATATTCTTAAAAAGGTTCTGCGGGTTTTTCAAATATGTTCATAAGTCACAATTAGAATGATTTTTCTATCTCATTGTTCCTTTGGGCTGTTTTATGGCACAAACATCATTTCAAATGGAACTATTTGTATTTAAAATTAATGTTCTTCGTAATCTAGTCTAGTCTAGTCCAGTATACAAATTGAGTGTATGAAAATAGTCGCCAGTATATTTTAAAACACTCCAAGAAAAAATGTGTTTGTGTAATGAATCTTTTATTTTTTTTTTATTTTCAATTCAGAAATGAAATCTGTTTATAGCTCCGCTAGTATCACAAGAGATTCCTCTATAGAATCGACACTATTTCCTTTAATAAAATACGCATATGACTAATTTCATGTTTAGAACGTCTCTTTTCAGACGGAAGTATTTTTCCAGGCTATAATTCAGTTTTACTTCGGGAAACTCTTCTTCTCAAAAGAAAAGACATCCCTTTGCCACTGATCCATGGCAAGGCGTTCATTATATGCTCGTATATTGCGGGTATATCTCTTATAAGCAGGAAGGTCTGTTTAAACCATTTTCACATGAAATTCATTTTACTCACAATTAAACAAAACTCAACGAGGCTAAGAACAAGTTGCGTGGGAGATTCTCACCGTATAAGCCAAGTTCTTGCTCTTTTGTTTCTTGAGTTTTTGTTGTAATAAAACTCTGCGAGTAATTTATGCTTCGGATGGAAACTAAATAAAAATAAGTGACTCCCCGGCATAAAAGCAGTTCTAATTAATGCAAAGTTGAGGGAGGGGACATGCAGCTCACAGCCTAAGCGCACTACATTTAAATAGTAGTGCCAAAGCGGTTGGAAGCAACACGCTTAAATTGTTAGCAGCAAAAGAATAAATAAAGCAAAGTTGCGTACTCGTACTCGTATATAGGGAAAGGGTTGCACGGTTGGCTCTGGAAGGCACACATCACTCCTGCCACTTTAATATGCCATGGTAAATAAAGCCCACAAACACAAAACCAATGGCAACCCAACCCACACAGTTACTGACTATTGGAGTCACCAACACTGCAGCGGGAACGTTTTCTAAGCAGCAAGCAAGACACAAACGCTGCCCCAGTGGAAAAGTTGAAGCATTTACCGCTTGGCAAGCGTTGTTAAAGGCAATGCAGAGTCTTCTTGTGGCTCTCTCTCTGTTTCCACCGCAGCAGCACATGCAAACATCCACTTCTGCTGCATCGGCTTCGTATTTGGTTTGGGCTTTGCCTTACTTTGGCCATGTTCTGACTACACGTATTTCTTGTCTACCGCTCAGCACAACTGCGGCTTCCTTCTACGTCTGCTTTGCCGCCTTTTTCGTGTCGTCATTGTTTCACTTACAACCGTGTTCCCAGTCGCTGGCAAAAGTACAGTCGCGCCGTTTACTTGTTCCCAAATGTTGGCTGTCTCGCCGCAGTGTGGCTGGTATTGACGACGGTGATGATGGCGCAGACCACTACGAAAGACGAATACTAGTATGAATACGACGACGAAGGCGAAGACGACGGAACGGTAAGGCTGGTTTGAGTGTGCGCAAGCGTCTTGCTTGATTTCTACTTGTACGTGATTTTGCTGTTTCAACTCCAGGCTTTTGTCTGAGGAAAATGAGCGTGTTTTTTTTGTGGGGATCTTTCTTGAGGGTGAGTTTTGTTTGAACACCTTTTTCAATTTTGATTCCTTTTTTTCCTCTTTAAATGTAGTGCAGCGTTAGCGATTAAAGCGATTATATGGAAATTTTGAGGATATAAAGAGTTTATTGACTTTTTGTCTATGATGGAGGCTCCTATGGCGCACTTGTTGCAGTTGAAGAGAACAATTAATTATAAATTCATAGCTACTCTCTGTTCACGAGTAAACTTATACAATTATGTTGTAATTGTGCAATTAGTTTTTGAACCCACTTCAGAATGGAATTAAAGCATAAATACACTCATAAGGAAGGCACGAATTGTAGTAGATAAGTATATGGTAACTTTTATCAGAGTTTAAGAACTTATTTAACAGATAATTAAGCGTTTGTTTGAGATATCGTTAAGACTGCCGCTTCATGAGGGTCGAAATGAATGCTCAACAGGTCTAGGGCAGAAAACTTAAGAAGAACTAAGCCTCATAGTTTATGATTCATATGCAGACTCTGATTCGAAACAGATGTTTTTGAATCATAGTGTTTGAAGTTATGTGGATGACTATGAATCGGACATGACTCTGGTTGCTTTGAGCATTTTCTATGATTCATTTGTGCATTTTCTATGATTCCGTTGGTTTCAGAGTATGATTGATGACTTTGTTTCACGTACATTTATCTTCGTTTCCCTTACCAATGCGTCAGTGCAGTGTTGTCCTGTGAATTCCAAATGGTTGCTGATATCACTGGTAGAAAAGTGTGTTGTACGAGTAGATATGAGAAAAATAAATTAAATAAATTTATAAAACATAAATATTTTTGTCTACCATGGTAAACGTATAAAAACTTTCCTTAATATATGATAAGCCTATGAAAGGAAATGAGAAGCCATAAACGGACTTCATATACACATTTTCTGATTGCAGTTTCGACTGTGATATGAACCTATTTTAAATTCCTCTCATTCCTTATCTTTAAGTGTGATTCCTATTCGAATCTCGGATTGTAAATTCGCTGCATTACCAGTTAATTAAGACATAAACCCAAACTATAACCACAATCTACCCTTTCGTTCTCTATTTTAGACCATAGTGGAAGTACTTTATTGGAGATGCGACTTAGGAGAATAACAAATTCTACCAGTATTCTGTCCAAAATAGAAACACTTTGCATACAACCACATACAAGGATAGAAGTGTTGCAGGTGTGTCCATTGGTTGACAACATTGCTGGCAAGTTTTCACAGGAGGGAGCAATTTTGTGAGGGCAGGACCACCATAGTTAGCACTTCCAAAATGCTCTCTTATGAAACCTATGAAACTGGACACCAATTATTTATTTTAAAGCTGAATTAAAATGTATACTAAGATATTTACTAGTTTTGCATATTTTAGAAAATTGTTCTTTCCACAGCCCTACAGGTTCTTTCTACCTATATATTCAAATAAGAAACTGCCAATATTTTCCACAGCAGCACAATATCCTTATCCCTTGTGGCAGAAGTGATAACAATTGTTGTGCAGACCCGATGACTCTGCAGTGCTTGTAGTTGAAGTCATTTGTAGCACGCAATGATTTTAAGTTTAGTTTCAACGGTTATGAAAATGGGGATGATTATGAAAAATACCATAACTGACTTTCGCAGATGCCAACTTGTCTGTTTGTTTTCTTCTTGTGTTGCCCAAGCATGCTGACTCCCCCACTTTACGCATTTTGCGTAATTTGACACTTGCGCTTTCGTTTTTTTACCACTAAATTACCACTTCGATGACTAAGCAATGTTACAATTTGAATTATGTAAGGCAAGAGCACGAAATTAGCATATTTAGCACTTAATTTGTTTAATGCGGCAATTCCACTTTGTAAAATTACGCATAAGCATATCGAAATTACAAGTAAACCCATTAATCAGGTCACTTAAGTGAAATTCATATTAAAATTACAGGCCGCGTTTGGACTATAATTACGCGAATAGGGCGAGCAGCGTAATTGCGTGCACCGCTCATTAAAAATGTCCTTCACTAAGAAACTTCTAACGAAAGTGCATACAACGGCTGTATGGTTCGTACGGTTGGCTGATAAAAAGGATACTCGTATAAGATCTATTTTCCGGAAAATAATTTAAAAATATTCCCACTGCGTTTTGGGTGTTTTGAAACTTCCTGGAAATTTCTCAGCAAGGACATTTGTTTCAGTGGCACCACTTTAACGCCTTTACACGCTGCTGCTTACAATTACCATACGCATTTTAATTACTAGCGCATGTTTGCGGGCCTGCGACCGTGGGCGAGGGAATAAAGGCGTCTGTATGCGATAAGCGCAACGGAGTGATAGGCTAAAATCTTAACCGAATATTTTAACTGATTTTGTTACATTTTTGGTGAACTGCCTCTCTCTGCATGGTGCGTATGTGTGTTTAGAGGTGGTGTTGCAATTGGAAAAATTCAAGTAACAACAACATCGTGAGAATTAATGGCACAAATTCATTGCTTATGCTCGCTGATTCCTGAGTTTGGCTCATTTATTATTTTCTAAAGTTTTGCAAATTGTTTACATCTTCAAAATCGTGCCAAATACTGACAAAATAAAAACCCGAAGGGAATTAATTGCCAAATAAATCGATGAACAAAAAGCGTGACTCCGCTAATCGAGTTTAGTAGCATTGTGGAGTGTAGTGCTGGGGGAAGCGTTTACATTTAAAACGTAAAATTTCAAACCGCAAATAAGCAGCATCTTCAGCCAATTTACCCGTACTCGCACTTCCAAGTTGAAATGTCAAAGAGCTGCGCTTTTGAAATTTTCAAACAGGCAAATTTGTAAACGTTCAGTTAAGTAACAGCAACCCAGCAGCAATTATGCACACTTAGGGGAAAGGAACGAGGTAAATGCTGCCAATGTAATACGAAGAGACCAAGAAGCTGAATTGTGAGCGTATCTATGGGTCTAATAAGACTCAACTGGCAGCTTCTAGCGACTCTGAATATTCTTTAGATGTGTTTTGGAAAATTAGTTCATGGGTACCCATCGTTAGCACGCCATTTTAAAACATTCATACTACAGAGTACAGGCAGTTCACAGAATGATTGCTAGTAGGTCTGGGAGGACACGTCCGACCATTACCACCAATGGAAACCAGTGGAAACTAGTGGGCGAGTGTTACCAGTTCTACCCAGCATGAATATTACCACGATTTAAGCTGCAATGGCAATATTGGAAAATCCCTTGCTTTGCTAAGTGTCCAGCGATGTGTCAGTTAGGAATACCTTTAGTTAGGGGAAAATTTGTGAACATAGACTCAAGGGCAGACTTTCGTGATGCTTGTTCTGCTGTTGTTCAAAATCAACAGCCAATTCCTTTTTATTATGATTGTTAACAAAGCATTAGAATAACAATATTTGTTGCACTTAGCAGTTCTGCCAACATGATGGACACATGTGCTGTGTTTGTTTTTGCTGAAAATCCCTGGGGAAGGTGTGGGAATTTTTTCTTATTTTGCTGTTACCACTGCAAACTACAATAAATCATACAGACACGCACATGTTAACTATAACACACTCTCGCATGCTCATAATACAAACTACACCTAAGAACGCATGCACACACCTGAAGAAACTGTCGTCTGAGAAAAAATACTCACGCACCTCGAAATCTGTTTGTAATTACAACTTAACAATTGCTCACAACCTGTGCTGAGCGTACGAACAGTGAAGGGAAGGGAAGCAATTTTCCACAGCAGCAGCGGTGGCCGCTTCTATGGCTCTGCCTTGTTTGCTTGTTCAACGTCTTATTACAATGGTTTTATTGCACATCTGCATTAGTTGCAATTAAAATTTTCCAAAAGAAAAGAAAACCTTTAAATTGTGTTTATTTCTATTTTTTCAGGAATATTTATGTGTGGGAAAATGGCAAGAAAAGGTGAGCTGCGGGAAAATGGATGCTGAGCTGGGGTCCTATCGGTGCTTCTGGTAGTTTATGTGATTAATTAAAAAGTGTAAAAGACTTAATTTTTAGGCCTTCACAGGATTATATTGTTGAATATATGTCTGTTCTAACGTGTTCCAAGTATATTTGTCTTAAATTTTCAGGAAAAGATCTTTACGGTTTTATTTCAAACCCTCCAAACACATGAATCATACTTTTAGTGGCACTAAGAATATATATATATATATATATATATATATATATATATATATATATATATATATATATATATATATATATAAATATATATATAAAAATGTTAACTTTATATTGACCGTATAGAAAGTAAAAAAAAAACGTAATTCCTTATATTGTGGGTACATATTCATTAGTTTTAATGTGTAGTTCTGGTACTCACATACCGCATTCTAACTTCAATTATCATTGTGGCTCTTAACTCATACTAAACTACATCCTCCCAATTAATACATTTCTATTAAAACTAATTTCCGTATTTTTCTAAAATGCTTCCACGAAATCCATACATTTAAAAAAACCAACTTCATTATGAATTTCCCATGTGTGCTCTCTCTTGATAACAAACATTAAATGACAAACTATTAACTAAAGCAAAATGGCCGCCACTTAAGTTGTCAACCTTCATTATGAGCCTGTATTAGCATATACAATTTGTCTACACCAGTGCTACTGCATACGCATTGCTACTAATTATTTAACTTCATAAATGCAAATTTATTGTAATTAAATTTTAGTCTTCCTAAAGTGATGACTTCAAAACACATCATTTTTCTCTCAGCATATTCTAAGGCGCAGGTCAAACTGTGGATTTGCTGTGAAGACAAATTGTTGTTGTGTTAACAGCAATTGAGCACTTTGTAACACAGATTTTACAATGTCAAAATATCTTTTCATCTATAATACCCTTTTATTAATCGTATTAACCATTTTTCAATGCATTTTTGATATTTCAATAAAATTCTAAAGCATAATTTTGGTATGAACCCGAACATGTTTGCGGCAAACTTAAAACTTTGTATGATAAGCTTGGTAAAATATTCATTCTTCACTTAGCTAAACAAAAGTATAAAATTGTAGCATACTTTTAGTTGCATCAAAATATACGTTTGCCTCAAACATGTGCGTTTCGAACGTATACCAACCCGCTTGAATGCAGCGGACTACACTTAAGATGGCAATACAAGTCGAGACGACTTACCTTTAAGGCGCAAAATATACAATCTTGTCCACTGCAAACGTGTTGATTCAAAGAACGAAACGAACGACGAAAGGCGTCCAAGTGCCATAAGACCTAAAAAGAAAACAAAGAAAACTCAGAAAATCAGTTAAAGGGAATACAAACGAGTTTTCTTCAGCGCTATATGAGCGCTGGCTATACTCGTAGACATTTACGGCTGGCAGGCAGCCATTAAAAGGTACATAAGAGAAAACCAACCAACACCAGTGCAAGCGTACAAGCCAAAGAGTTTTAGGTTGGCTATTTTTTGTTTTTATTTTGTGAGTTGCGGAACGAAATGGAAAAACTGGTTTCTCGCGCCAGCAAACTTTAACTCGTACTCAGATTGCAGTGCCCTGACTCAAGAGTGAGGCGCTGTGCTTCGATTTAAGCCATAAAATGTTGCTGCTGCAACATTTGACCAGGCTTTCGGCTTAACACTGCAGCCTGGGTACAGTTCGAGTGAACGAGCGAAGCTGGGTTGGAAGCTTTTCGTGTATGGCCTGCTATGAACTCCAGCTGCAGCTCCAGCTACAGCGGTTGGTTCGTTGTGGGGTCTTGTTGCTGTTGGGCTGTGGAACAGCAGGGGAAGCATGGAGAGCTGCTGAGCTCGTTGTTTTTATCTAACTGAAGTTATCTTGTTCAGACGGCAATTGTTCCTGAGACTCTTTCATAGGTACATCAACAAAAAGCAACGTCAACAAAAAAACAAAGTAGCAAACCTTGCTTTGTTGTTGGTGCTGTGATTATCGTTTTTGTTTTTTGTGGTTTTTGTTGTTGTTACTGTTTTGGTACTTTGCCTTACTACGTTACGTTTAAAAACTTTTGGTTTCCTTTCTATTGCTTTCGAGTTTCATTTGAAGCTTAAAGATTTTTTGAGCATTTGGCGCCTTCAGTTGCGTTGCCAATAAGTTATATACATTTATATGACTGCACGTGTGTGTTTGTTTGGCTGTGTGGGTACATATACATGTGATTGTGTGTGTGCGTTTCGGGTCAGTTTAATTTTTTTTGTGTGGCTGTTTGTTTGTTTTTTCACCTCAATTCAGACCCGCGACTTTTTCCGCCATTTTGTGGCTCTGATTTTTTATTCTCTGTTGCAATGCTTAACCTCAAATCTTAGAATCAAGCACAGCTGCACGTTGGTTTCCTTTTCTTTTTTTTTGCTATGTATTTTTTTATGTTTTATGTACGTACTTGGTTGAGGTGCAGAGTTCAACTGTGTTTTTATTAGAGTGGGTTTTTATGCTGTAAGGGCTTTTATTGTCTTTGCTTCTTGATTTTCTGATTACTGTGGCTTCCTTTGTTATTGTTAGAGAGGAGTCTTACATAGCTAGTCTAGGTTTCTTTTCCTACAGAAAACAAGGGCGCAACTTTAAATGTGTGTATAACTAAATTTAGTTAAAGCAAAAACTAAGTGATTGAAAGATTTCAACTAGTTAAAAGGATATGCAAAATCTCTTTTAATTATCATTTATTGATGATGATATAAAAGATGAGTTGTTCAACTAGTTAGAAGGGCATGCAAAAAATATATTAATAATCCTTAATTGCTGATATCATTCAAAATCGTCCGTAAAGTGTGCATGAATTATGATGGGTTTTACAAAAAATTGTATTGATATAGCAAATTTTTTATTGGGATGGGCACATAATGCGATAGGTTTATATGTATATATGCACATAAGCACTACGGACAGGCTTGAAGTATAAGAAATAATAAAAATGCGAATTCATGCACAACAATTCGACTCATTCGAGTCATTGATGGAATTATAAATATTAAATCACAGTAATTGGAAAATCAACAAGCAAAGGCAATAAAAGCCCTCACAGCATAAAAAAGATATTATAAAACGAACAAGCATTTGTGACCTGCAACGCACAATAATTATGGATCCTGAAAGTATTTAAATACGTTTATATAGATATGAGATTAGGTATATTATCTTCTCATCTTAATTATAGCCTACTTTCAGGTTCTACCATTATGTTGTGTTGCATGTTACATTTAAGTATTTCATTTTACGAAAGGATGCAATAAGTGAAAACCAAGAAGGATCTAAAACTGTGCACCAAGAAGACAAATGGAGCCAGTAGGACCCTTCAAACCAGTGATACCCACATAAATGAGCGGGCTTCACTAAACAGAAACATATACTATGATCATAATGATAGGTTGAAATATTACCAGCAGTAACAACAACAAAATTAAGTGTGGTTATGGTAAAGAGTTAAAGGAGCTAAAATTTGTTCGATTTAAATTCAGAGATTTAAACTTTCTTTCGAATATAAATCTGTGTTTTTGATTTTTTATATTACTCCAGCTCACTTCAATCCGCTATACTATAAAATTATATCACAAAATAGAGTAAAAAACATTTCCTTTTTACGTATTTGCATTTATTTCTGATATTTATGCCTCACTGCTTGCAACTCTGACCAAGCTTTAAATATCCCTAACGAACCGCAATCAAAGCGCATTGGCCACTTGGAAAAACTCCACACGAATGTGTCCGAAACAAGTTTTTGATGTTGGTAACATGAAAAAACAAAATTTAATTGAGAAAAAACAACAACAAAATTGCAAAACCGCAAAATTTTTAAGCTGCTGGTCAACGGACACAAACATTTGAAATTGCGCAAAACTGGAGCAATTGCAAATACAAAAACAAAAACAAAAAATTAAAAAAAACAGGCAGCAACTGAGAGATTTGTGGAAAGTAAATTGTAGAAAATTAAAATGTTGCATGCCATTTCGCTGTTTGTGGCAGCTTTCGTTCCTGCTGCTCAAATTGATTGCCTGAGCACATACAACACAACACAACACAACAACACTGAAGCTGCTGGGATACTTTCCAGCATTGCTGACTGGACATAATTGTTTCAGAATTACTTCTAAATGAGTTACACTAAAGCAAACACAAATCACACAGTTTCATCCAGTGAGAGCAATATGCAGCAGAAGCCATCGAAGTCTAACAAAAGCACTGCTGCCACTTCAAAGGGGAATTTGATACTTATTTTATAACAGCATCTGCGCCCAACTACTGCTCCAGCGGGCATAACTGCACGCCTAAACTCAGTCGCTAGAGTGGTGGAAACTTAACATTTTTCTCTAGCGTAAACCAATCCCACTGTTATAATGTGCTAACAAAGGCCTTTCACCGGCTACCGGTGGGTTTTATAAATAGTAACACAAGTCAACTGGGAGGCCCGAATTACTGCCAGTAAAATTTCCATGTTTTAATTGCAAGCAACAGGGAAATAAATTGAAGTATATCAAACATGTTTAGAAAAATTGGGTGTGTTTGGCTTTATGTAAGATAAACTAAATTATATGATTATTTATATTATAGTGATTACTTGTATATGTTTAATGAAGGGGTGACGAAAGGCGAAACTTACATAGAAATGATTCTTATAACGTTACAGTGAATATTGATATGATTTGTATTATACTTTTAATAATGTATTACTTGCGACACAACTCCCTTCATTCGATTTTTGTGTGGGATTATAACACCAATACTTGGCGACGTCGTTATTATTAACGAGTACGTATTGATTCGCTGAAATGACTTAGCGACTTGGTTCTGTTCCAAATACGAATGTTTATGGTTTGTGTATAGAATAAGAATATTTTCATATAAAAATCGGTTGACAAAGCATTTCTTGCCAATGTTGCCAATTTTCTAAAGCGATTTCCTTGGTTGTTTTTACTAACCAATAACTCGGTGGAGAATCGAAGTTCCTTCTTCTTAGGTACTTATTTTGTGTGAATACCGAATTTTGTCACATTTTGATATAATACCACCTTAAAATACCGTCCGCAAAACCAGTCGTTTAACTGACACGCAAAGTTGTCGGAAATAATTTGCTCAAATATGGCACAATGTCGCTTATGAATTTGGTGTGTGAATCATTAACCGAATAGAGAGTGTCTGTGTTTATTTATGTTAATAATACTTTAAATGTCACACTGTTTTTAGAGGAAAGAAAGTAATTTTTTTCATAAACAATATTAAGAAAAATGTTATTCAAGTGTGTTTACTTTAAAGTGTACCTTAAGGGATCGAAAAACAGAAATCACAGTTGTATATGAAATGTTATGATTCAGTTGCTTCCTTCCCTGACAGGATGACATTGGCTATTATATAAAGGCAAATGTTATCAGGTTTTTCCCCAAAGATCAGTGATCACTGGCATGCACAACTATATTAAATCAGCTTTTCGTTCAATTCATACTTTTTTATAATAGTATCACCACGCCCACACTTTCCGGTGCTTAATAGTGCGAGCACAATTCTTTGTGTTCCAATCAATTGCGTTTTCAATGGCGCGAACTGCAGTCAAACTGCCTGCATTAACATTAAATCTGCCTGAAGCGCCTGTCAGCGCCGCCAACCGCTTGGGGAAGCGTTTAGCATTAAAAGCCGACACAATACAAAATGCGTAACGTAGGTTGTCACCGCACACCGACTGACGCACGCACTTCCGCCCATGCACAAACCCAAAATTGTAGCCGCTTGCAGCACAACTGCAGCAGAGCTTATAAACAATTTTCCACGCTCACTTGCGTTGGCTTACAAGGAAAATTCTGTGTTTACTCACTCGTGAGTGTGTGTGTGTGTTTTGCTTGACCGGAAGGTAAATGACCAATTATATAAATATTGCTCCACTCTCTCTCTCTCTCTCTCTCTCTCTCTCTCTCTCAGTTCAACAAAAAACTTAGCTCCAACAAAGTGGGCGTTTTGTGTACGAACGGAGGTGGCGCACTAAAGCATATTCAAATATTCAATTTACTAATTAATTTGTTAAGGTTTCGAATTGCGCGCCTGCGCAGAAGCGTATTGCGGAGTTTGTGCTTGTAGACTTCGAAGTGATTTCTAGTTGTGCATTAACTGAGACAGCTCGATTTTAACATAGCTCAAAGGCGTAGCAAAGCACGTGTTATGTGGCTGCGAAATGTGATTTATGTAAATGAACTTTGGCCCTTTCCTTTTCGTTTTAATCAAGCACGCTTATGCGCGGTTTATGTTAAGGCTAAAGAGAAAAAAGCCGGCCAAATCCTTTGCTTTGACGGTTTGGGCACTGAGCACAAAAGGAAGTGTGTGCTCTGTACAACGATTAAAGTGAACACAGCGCAACCTACATCAACAAAAGCAGCGTTTCCGTGCTGGTTTTGAGTGTTTCTGAAGCGGAGCCTTGGAAACAAAACGCGAAATTATCAATATTTGGGCAACACTGGTCGATGTGATTATATTAAAAATAAAAAAAAAATGTTTTCTCGTTTTTTGTTCATTCTCGTATTTTTATGTTTTACTCCATTCGTACTATAATTCGCTTTTTTTACTTACTAGTCTTCTCGCACTTCTCTGGTATGTTTGTAAATTTTAAACAGCACCGTGAATCTAAATTCCTCGGGACAGATGGGGTCAATGTCGCCAAAATGATATAGCATTCTCAAGGGCTCTTCATGATATTGTTATTTTGTAACAGATATACAAAGATATACAAAACTTTATCAGCGGTTTTCTATCAAAAGTTACTAAATATTGTTCAGAAAATTAGTTTCTTGTTCGGACACTGAATTGTGTCAAGTAGTGTCAAGTCCTACACAAATATATACTGTATTGCAAACACATTTTGGTACAAAAATCGAGAATTTAAATTTGTATTTCATGGTTTTAGTAGATGGGTTTGTGGGGTCATATAACAATACGAATATAGAAGAAATTCATTTTTTTCTGATTTGAATTTTTTGGGTTCTGAAATCTATAGGAAAATTATATGAGCTTTTCTTAACACCCCAATTTCTGTGTTTCTCTAACTTTTTGAATATTTTAATTTAGGTATCTAGACCATGATAAACTTGGAAAATAAATGTTAATCAACAATTTTAGAGGGTTTTTTAAACTTTTGTTTAAAACATACTCCAAATTGCTGGTAATAATATTTAAATATGCAAGTACAAGCCTTTAAAAGAGAGATGAGGACCTCAAGATACAACAACTTACAAATATGTCAGTTTTCAGAACGAATGTTGAGAAACCTACTTATAACAACTCCTCTTGTTTCTCGTACTTCATTAGTCTTACGTCTTTTAAGATTTTATATCTTTCTCTTTACAGAATACTTTTATATAATTTTTGTATTTATTTTCCTGTACGAATAAGAGAGCCACAAGCTAATTACTTACTTCAAAGTATCCACAAAAAATTCAATTCATATAAGGAAAAGTCTAATTTACATTTATTACGAATCGAAATTCATTTCTCGTCGTTGTGAGACCAAGCCACTAATTTTCATAAGCCACCATCACAACAATGGAAATACTTTTGGTTTTTTCACCTTTCCACATAAGCCCACTTCTATTACAGCTCAAGACGAATCTCTCGCTGTTCACATGTGCCAGCAACCAAATTTCCCTTTAAGATTGGAAGACTTGGTTGATTATTGAAATGCGTCCAAATAATAAATTGATGCCATGCCGTACGAACCTGTTCGTGTGTTGGCTCGACCACTTCCACAACCATGCCAAGCACCACACTACGTGTAAAACCGCGGCGCTCTTTTTTTTTTAACATACGTTTATAAATTGGCTGCAGAGAAATTGAAATTCAATTTGAATTTCCAGCTTTTTTTCGGATACTATTCCTACCGCAGATTGTAACTGATAAAGCAGCAGAAACACATTTTTAAAAATTATGGAACGAATTTGCATAAAGTGATAATTCGAAACGAATAATTTAGATGGAAAACTAGTCAAAACTCACAAATATATGCTTCAGATTTAAATTGGAAGGCAACAAAAACCGAAACTAAGAAACCAAAACAGAAAAGCTAAAAAAGCAAAAACAAAAAGAATTCCATTAGCATTTTAATCACATAAATATTTATAAACATTTTTCGAAATTCCTGTTTGAAAAAAAATTAATAAATAATATCGAAAACTTTAATTTAGCAGGTGAATTTTTTTAACCTGAAGTCTCTGATGTTAATGATGAGGCGGTTCAATATTGATGGGCACTTTGTCCCTACCAACAGAGTGTGGCTTTCAACAAACGAATATGCAGCAGACCTCAGTAGTAGGCACAGCAGTTGCCTGCAGAAGCTTATGCTTATATGTAAATTTGTGGCCCTACTCTAATAGCAGAGCTTAAAGTTTTCACCTGTCAAATGGGAACTATGTTGGATAATTAAAGAAAGCACAGAAGAAAGGCCAATTCCCATGAGCGGTTAAACTATTTCTTATATGATATGCGAGTAGTTTGGCAGCTTAAGTGTTTTATGGAAAATGCCAAGATGCTACGAAGTATCAGATGAACTCGAGGGTACTGGGTGAGTCTTATAGTGTCTGGCATAACAAGTGATACGTTGCAGGAGATAAATCCCAGGGAAAAAGCAAGAAAAAGAATTCATGCAAAAAAGGTTCTAAGGAGGTATGAGTTACCTACACGTATTTTACACGTATTCCACAGCAGGGATCACATTCTTAATGTCGCAGGATCTTTAACTTAACACCGTAGAAAAAAAAGGTATTTATCTGACATGGGCATTGCACAGCACGTGGCAGGTAGGATATGTAGCGTGGGCAAAGTAACAGCAGATTACTGAGTGTTTATCTGTGACGGTATTAGAAAAGGACACTGCTTCAAACTTAGGTAGCGCATACTTTTAACGACTAAATGTAATTTATATCATACCTGCCTAGATTGACAATAAAATAGCAGAAGTGCAATTCATACATTAGCTAAATTAATATAAGAGGCGTGTATCTAATAATGGCCACAGTGCCCTCAGTTATGTCAATCTAGTTATCTACCGTAATCAGGAAGTGTAAAGAGGGGCGGCCAAAGCATATAAAACGACAAAAACAAACTAATTGAATGTTTGCCAACGGTGTAAATATGATGGAACTTTTGGTGTCAACGGACCAAAGATTTGTAGCTTCCTATGATCTTAATTGTAACTGTTGTTATACGAGTAGTTGCCAATCATTTTGTTCTCGGCTACAATTGTTTCTTACTACGTCAATGTTATAATGTCCTTAAAAGAAAGGCCAATCAAATGATTCAAGAATTTGCAAACAAGAAAAAAGTTCTTTAACTACTCTATAATAGTCCAACCAGTAAATACACTGTAAGATCCACTAAACCAAATTATCACACCACTACGCTCCAATAGATTTTTCGGTTTCTGAGTTGCACTTGAGTGATTCTTGCCGTGGCTGGGTTGGTCTGGGTTGGTCTGGCCTGGTCGCGTCTGGTGTGCTGCAGACACACGTAGTTCGCATTTTGACGTTTGTGCGAAAAGTTTTTCTCTCTTCTGTTTTGTTATTGTTTATTTATTTTATTTTTTTCGATTACGGCTTCTTCCACAGCAATTGAAAATGCTTTTAGCGCCGGTACTGCAAGCAGAGTTCACAATTTTTCATTTTTCTTTCTCTTGCTGCGCGGTAATTGAAGAGCAGAGCAGTCAAGATTTCCGCTCACACCGCTGCAGCAACAGTGATAAATAGTCAGCGTGCCAGCTACCAAGACGCTACGGTTGTTGTTCGCCGTGGCCTAAACTGTCAACAATGCGAGTGCGTTCAAAGTGGAATATACGAAAACAAAGAAATACAAAATTAAACAATCACCTGCATTGACATTAATTAATTGGAGGTGCAACTTTGGTGGCAACTGCGCGGTGCGTCTGTGTGCACAGCTTGTGAGCTGAACAAATTTTTTTCCACTCCACGTCTTCGACGCATAATTTAATTATTTACCACTACTTTGAGTTATAGTGCCAGACGAATGGGTTACATAGTGATACCACCACTGAGGAGAAAAGTTGCTGTTAATCTCAGCTGCTGTCTCTAATGGCATTATCCATGAATAGAAACGATAAATTTACGCTTCATTACAAATAATTATGCTGTGTTCAGCACTGGGGGCTCTCTTGATCTGTGGTGAACTTTAAGTTTCTCTTATAATATAGTAATTTTGTTATGTTACTAAGTAATTTTTATTGATTATTTATTACGAAGGCAACGCCCTTAGCAGGGCTTTGAGGAAATGAATTCTAAATTCCGGCCAAGTAGAGCTTGAATGATTCATAGGGCTTTCCAGCAACTCCACAGCTGAGAGTCGATGATTTCCTGTTTTTAAATTTATTTTGATAAATACTTGTTATTACATGGAGCTCTATTGCTGCCTCTACTACATATAAAGATGGCATTATGAACCCCGCATTGATCCTAGTCAGGCGTACATATCTAAGAGTACGCAACAGGTCCATAGAGGTCTGAGTGAGTTGGTATGTAGACTGACTACCAGAAAAACTTTACCTAATCTAACATAAAGTCTTAAAATGTATTCTATACTCACATGCCTCAACAGAAAGAAACTTTATAATGGCAAGAAAGACTTTAGGAGAAGTATCAATTCATATTGGTAGCTACTGCCGCCCGAAGAACGATTTAAACAAACTTGTTTTTATTACGTTGAATGGGCCCCAGACAGATTGTGAACATGGAACAACATTTTGTTCAGCCAATCTGATATCTACTGAACCCACATCTACTTTTAATTAAACTGTTTAGGATGCCTTTGGTTGAGATATCTCTGCAGAACAGTGACCACTGTTCAAGATTATTTTTCATCATATACAAAATCGTTCTACAAATATTATACGCCCATATTTGTATGTGTGTCTGTGAGCCTGGTTGAGTCTGAGTTGCCTCAACATCTGTTTCTGCATCCGTTTTTATGCTACTTCGCACCACTTTTTTTCTGCAGGTACTTCAACATAATTCTTTCGTTTAGGTTTCAATTTTTGTGGTTTCCTTATAGCAACAACAACAACAACAACAACAACAAAGTTTAACGACAGGTACTGCATTATTACGTCACGCATGCGTAGTCTTTGCCACGATTTTACACAAATTATAACAAAAGGAAATTGGAAAAAAAAATATTAACAATTGTGCTACTCCATGCCTTTACAAACTAGGATGTGGATGCAGGTTGCAGGGAGTTTTTCCACGCTGTCTTCGTTGAAAATGTGCGTGAGAATTTTTCTCATTTATTTGGGAAAAGATTTTCCACTTTTTCGTTTGAACCACTGAAACTCATGGGAAATAAGGCGACAGATGACCAGCTACTTTCCTTTACGCAGATGCTGGAAAATTTAATCACCTCATAGAGCAATCAATGCATTAAGTGAAGGATCTCCGAAAGATTGTGTACTATGTAAGTATATATTAACAGCTGGGCATGATGAGGATAGAAAACAGAAGAACATACTGCATAATTGGCACCTTGTTCACTCTCCCATGGATGTATCAATTCTTCTTTATCTTCGACTGACAGTTAGTGTTAGCTAAGCAATAGTCTTGCATCTGGACTACTGCTGATTGTTGTAAAAAGCGCTGCACAGAAATGGAACTAAACTCACTGTCATTTTAGGTGCTAACATTACAATAACCCTTAAGATGGATGTGCCTATATTTGGCTAAAAAAGACTCTGGCAATTGTATGGAAACGGAAGCGGTTGAATTTTTAGTTCTGTATAAACTGAATACTCCTCTGAGAAACATATTAGGATTCGACCTTCGCGACTTCTTTGGAAGATATAAAACATACAGTACAATTGGGGTCCACGACTTGAAGCCTTCACAAAACGTGTAACATAAAACTTATTTCTATAATGTGTCACCCCTCTTCAATAACAATGCCTTCTTTATAGCACCCAAAGCCTTGCATACATACTTAAATATAAACTGAATAGCAATAATAATATTAATTATGATGATAATAATAAGTGACTAATCTCGGTTGTGTTGCATTATACCCAAAAAATAGAGGAAAATAGTGTGTCCCTCGCAAATATCTAAATTAGAAGCTAGTTGCAAAGTAGTTGCAATAATAAAATTAAATAGATAAAGAAAAATAAGGTTAATTAAGGCATTAACCTTACATAAACGCTGCCATCTCGGCAGCAGTTAACTCCAGAGTTGGTCGAGGACAGAGCCGTGTAAGTGCGCACTGCGAGTGCCATAACAACCGCACACAAAGTGAGTGGTAAAGCCCTGCTCCAACTGCCCTTTGAGGCACCCTCCCGGTACGCATATAAAATATTTTATTAGCCGCTGCTGCGGTGTGCTGAGGAAAGCGCTTTGCGACTGCGTAAATAGGTGAGCATAAATGTTTGACCGCGCGAAAACACAAAATGCCCAATTGCCGCAACATTCCAAGAATTCTCGCAAACGCACGCACACACCGATAGCGAGATAGTGGAATAGTGGCCATAGTGGGCTACACCAGGGTTGCGCCACTTCGCTGTGTCTATGTGCGTTATGCATTTGTGCTACTGAAAACGAAAGAACTTTTCTAAGCGGCATTTGCGGCTACATGGCGCAGGGCCACGCCAGCGCGGGGCAAGTCTTTGACAAGCTAACGAGGCAAGTCGCTGGTGTGGCTGGTGGCTTCACGTGCTGCATGCGTAAATGTTTAGAATGTGCGTTTACCGAAACATTTACATTAACATTAATAATATTAAAATTAACCTTTTGCTTTGTAGTTGTGGCTTTTGTTGCTGTTTGTCTGCGACTGCGGACAACTGGACTTGAACATTTCAATATTGTGAGTATTCCCCCTACACTTGTTGTGTTAAACGTTGTCGTTCGGTTTGGGGGCCTAGTCTTCGTCTGGTTAGCGTTATTTACGAGTATTTGACTGGGTTTCTTTTTTTCATATTTTGCTTTTATAATTTTTATTACTTCTATGATTTATGCCATTGACTTGTTGAAATTTTAGATACATAAATTGTATGTGCGTGTTTCACTTTAAGCACAGAATGTCTTTTAAATAAATCATGTTGAGTCATTATTGGCGGGGGAGCTCGCTCAAAAAGTCACTTGTTTGTTGTTTGCATTTAAATATAAGCGCAATTAAATGTCATGAGTACATAAAATAAAAGTTAATAGAGATGCATTTAAGTGTAGCTGAGTGGGAGCTGCAGAACAGTTATAATTGATGTAGGACTTTTATGTCTTATGGTATGTTTAATTTAAGTCATAACGGTGGCTTTTTCGTTCCAAAAAGAAAAAGAAATATTAATGAAAAATTCACTGATCTTACGCAGCATTATAAGGTATTATTGTTATTATCTTTCCCCGTACACCAAAATTAATTATCTCTTCAAGAGATTAGGAAAATACGTACTAAATAATAATATAAAGGCAAATAAAATGAATAATTTTGCAGGTTCAAACATTGCCCCACAGATTGCAGGTGATTAAATATTTGTCGATATAAGCCTGATGAACTTCTTACAAACTACCCGCTGGCTTTATAAATAGACAACGTATTTGAAATATCTGGAGAAAAGTAGTACATGGCCTTTTTATTGTTAAGTGATCTTTCATGAAGAAGGCTGCTAGTCTAACCTACCCTAACTTAACCCAGTACATACACTGAGCGCAATGGGTAGAACAATACTAGACTGTTGAAGTGACTACGAAAGTCGCAAATAATATGCCGGGAAGACACACTTAAGCCATGTAAGGATCCATTGTGGTAGCACAGCAGACAAGTTGAGGATTGGCATACCACCTGTGGGCATTCAAATAGAAACCTTACTCTAGCTACTATGAAAGTAGGACGAATCTTAGCAAATCCTTAATATTGGCTGACCTGAGATCCCTCAGATCATAGAAAAGGGGGTACCCTTGAGTTTTATCAATACTAGAATACAGGAATATGGCCTTTGGCTCTGCCGGCTTATTGAACACACTCTTGTCCATACTATTGTACACTCTGAGAGACTCTCTTTCTATCGCCATCTCAAAGCTTACTGAAGAAAGAGAGGGAAAATCCAATTAAAACTGCCATGTACTTTTTAGGATAGAAAATAATCTTCGCTCTGAACTGAGATCACTGTGTTGGCTTTAACTCTCTGCCCCAAAGAAACGCATCGTATTACCAAGTAGAGTTAAACTCCAATCCCATATTTCAGTGCGAAACCAATTCGACATTTTGATGATTACATTTAGATTAGAAGTAACACAAATTGAGGGAGTTGGCAGAGGAACTTTTGAATATTCATAGTCAGTGAAGATACAAAAGATTAAGAAGATAACGCTGAAATATATGAGAAGACAGAATAGACTTCGAGAGGCGCCCTGCCTGTAAACTTCTTGGCTTACCTTGCAAGTTTGAAAAAAGGCGCCAATACTGGATTTTGAACAAAAATCTATTGGGCGACTTGGTTGCTGCTGCTGTTGCTGTTGTTGCACTGCATTCTGCTGCTGTGAGGCTGACAAAGGCGCATGTGGAGGCGCCGTTTTAATGGCCACTGTATCCATTTTAAAATAATTGGCCAAATTGCAGGTAGCGTTATTAAGTTTGAATGTTTACGGCCAAGTTTGTCGACTTGTCTCACTTGTCAGGTGAAAAAGTTTATTAAAAATTGTGTTTATTTATGTGTCGTATACGGCTGAGTGGGCACATGGTGTGAAGCCGAAACCGGTATGGAGGCAGAAGACACCCTTTTGCTCACAATTCGCTACGCGTGCTGAAGAAGGGTTGCGATGTCTGCAAGCAAGTGTTTTTGCCATAAATTCGCTGAACAACTGTTCAAATTTTTTTCTTTCTTTACTTTTTTGTGTGTTATTTTTTGCTTTTATTTTGGAAATTGCACCTGTTCCGCTCAGAAGGCTTTCATTTATTTCACATGCCTCACATTGGCGGCCAATGCAGTTGCTTATGCGACTGCTGTAAGATTCACTTACAAAATATTCTTGTATGAAATTGAACTGTTTGAGTTGTTTCTACCATTTACGTTGCATAGAAAAACATTGTGTATTCATTTAAAAATGTTTCTTAAAATTCTGTTTTGTCATTATTATTTCTTCACATTTTAATTCATTATTTGCTTATGTTTTATGATGAATCTTTCGGATTGGCATTTGAGCTTTGATATCAAATGTCAAAGTTGCACATTTGTGTTTTGAAATCGGCGCCAGCTTCGGCAACAAAGTTGTTGCACGTATTTAACACTTCGAATGTATTTGACGTCACCACTTTGTTTAGCCACATTTTCATATTGTCCACAAGTTACAAGCCATGCGCAAACGCCAATTATTCACTTCAAAAACCGTTTTCTTTAAATTTTCAAACAATCCAACCTTTGTAGGTATTTTTATATTTTTTCACTGTTTTCAAAAATTTCAAATTTTCTTCTCATTTCATTTTTTTGTTTTCTCAATTCGTTTTACTGCTTTTTTCTTCAGGCGTTTTTACTTCAGTTCGACAAACACTTCTTGCGCCATCACGTCTGAAGGTATTAAGAGCACATTCAACACTAAACTCACGCTCGCAGGTAAAATTTCCCTACGGTTTTTGATGTTTAAGCCTAGTGCGAGCATACAACAACGCTCTGACCACTTTAAAATGTGCGCCTTGTGGTTTTTGTCTACGATTTTACCTGTACCTTAGCCATGATACAGGTGAGCAGTGAGTAGATTCGAAGAGTATGTTGTGTGTACTCTTTGGCTGTGTAAGAGAATTTCCACACGTCTGCTTTCCTCTCATAAATTCAGACTGCAGATCACACATAAAATCAGTAGCAGGCTTTTAGGGATTCTTTTATAGCAAAATGGTGGATGTTTAACAGTGTTTATAGCTGACAGTCTGAACAAATTTACATGAATTGGCTAGTTGAATAACTCACGCGTAGAGTATTAATGGGAGAATAAATTGAAGAAACTTTCTGATTGACTTTCCACTCGCTGATACTGGCGCCTTAAGGGAATATAATTTGGAAGTGATGTTGAAGGAGCTTACATTCAAAAAATACTGCAGAAGGAGTTAGTAAGTGAATTTTATATTCTATATATAGAGTAATTAAGGGGTAAACATGTCCTAGGTCACCTATAACAAGTATTTCGATACCTTTCCAGAAAATGGTCACTACTTACATTCTGGGGAATTTCATTTTTATACAATTAAGAATCTAGAAAAGTGTTTTGAACTGAAAGAACATAAAATATTTCTTGTAAAGAAAATTATTCAGTATGGTCCAATAAATAGCTACAAACGGTCTTAAAAATATTAGTACAATAAATGATGATAAATGAATTCAAAACACTATTACCATTATAACTATGCCTTACTTCATAATGTATTATGGCTGAAAGTCCTTAGAGGAATGGGCACTAGCGAATATGAAGTATGTCACGACAAAGGCTTTGGAAAAATATGAAAATGATAATGATAAACCTAGGACACTTATCACTATACTATAGAAACCGTATAACACACAATTTTTAATATATGCAAGAACGCACAGAAATGCAGTGTGCATTAAAGTCCAATGACTTGAGAGCCATCTGCAGAAAATAAAGTTTTGCTTTAAGAATTTTGTTCAGCACTCAACTGTGAAATGGTAAGTAAAATATAAAATCGAAAGCCTTCCCACATAAGATAGTATCGGTTCTATGCTTAAAAGTCATTCAGATTAATTCAATTACAATGAATGAACTAAAATTGTAAGCGACAAAAGCAACTATTAGTTAAATTTTAAAACTTATCAATGACAATTTTTTGACTCCAAACGATTACTACTAGTCCTTGTATGTTTTATTATGGGATATAGCATCGGTAAATGGTGGTGCATTCGAAAAATTGTTTATATATATACTTATTACCTAGCACATAGCTTTATATACACTTATTACATAGACTTGCATTCCTAATAAGCTGATTATTCGAGTAAATACTATTTAAATTAAAATAGAAAAAATTAATTCAAAGACTTCGAAAGCGATTTGATATACTAAGCTCATAATTTATATGTCAAGCTATCGATTTGTGTCTTTATTTGATCACTTTTAGCAACTATTTCGTCACCTTTTCGGGTAATGACGACCGACTAACATTCTGAAGAATTTCATGTTTATACAATTAATAATCCTTTCTTGGCCGACCGAGTTGTAGTTAAACAATTATAGCTGATCTGGACTTCAAGTAAAAAATATAAAAATATTTCTTGCAATTTTTCCTTTTGTTTGCTCTGATTTTTATATACTGAATATAAGCTATAAAATATATATTTATTTCAAAGAGCTTACTTTAGCGTTGAGAATTTTTTATAAAAATATATTTATTATGCGGCTTGCAATTTAGGTAACATCTCATTCAGGCCCCCCCAGTTCAGTCTATACAGATTTTTTTAATGGTTTCACAAACTTTAAATATCACTGCAACTAAAGACTTTTCTAACATAACTCCATTTGCAAATTTCAATTTCCTGTTTTCGTTCATAGGATTGAACTCTACATAAATGTAAACAAACTGTAAAACTGCTGTTAGCGATTATGGTTACCCTCAAAGCATGCTACCTTTTTTGCCTATATAAATTCGTACATTCAATAAACCGTAATTTGAATTTAAGAGCAATTCTTTACTTAAAAAACAAAAATATCAAAAAGGAAATTTTATGGGATTTCAGAAAGGCAAATTTTTAAAAATATACCCAATTTTTATTACACATATATTTTTATTTTATATTTATAATCTTGTTTTATAATTATAAGGCAAAATTTTAAAAATATACCAAATTTTTAACATAAACATATTTTTATTTTATATTTATATTTTATAATTATAAAACAAAAATTGGGTATGAATAAATCTTCCTCAAATTTGTAGATACATTGATAACTGACCAAAAAATTGTAGCCATCATTTAAGAATTAATATTTGATATTGAATTTATGGAAGACTTTTGTAGGTACCTAGGACCCCAATTTCATATGAAGACTTATACGTTTATTGCTCAGATTGACGCTCTAATATCCACATATAATATGGAAAGGCAATTTTTGGCAATCATAGATGGTGGCTTTCATATTACTTTTAAACGTTTCGTTTGAAAAATACATGAAATACAAAAATATATAAAAAGGCAAAGAAACAATAAGAAATGAAATGAATACAAAGAATCGCAAAATCTGAACCCGAAACAAAATTCAAAGAAATCAGAGTAGCGCAAGCTGAAATCGACAATAAGCCCAACAAAGACAAAATCCCTGCACTCCTTAAAAACCCCACCGTACTCCGCTCTCCGCAATTAAAAGAGGTAAAACTCAAAATAACGTACAAATTGTACGCTGAAGTGTACTACGGACCAAAACCAACGCAAACCGCGGGCTCAACTTTACACAAAACAAAATGGCGGCCGCTTGTTGTGTGTGGAGATCTGTTTTTCTTCTTTTTTTGTGTCTTTCTTCTTGTTGTATTTTTCTGTTGTGCACGTTTGGTAGAGTACGCACTCGTATTAAGCAAAACACGTTTCTGGCTTTTTACGCTTATTTGCTGTTATTGCTGCTCGTATACCGGTTTCTTATTGTTAACACGCTAGTGTTGGTAGCGGCTGCGGCCAAGAAGTAGGGGGCTGCAAGTTGTGAGTGATGTTGTTGCTGGCTCTGTAGAGTGCTGGCGTGTGGTAGAAAACTTAGTACTAAAGATTTTTATTTTAAGATGAGAGTGGGGTGTTCGAGGGGAAGCGGCGGCAGCAGCAGTCGTAGCAGAGCAGCTTCATACTCAAACCGTTTGATTGTGGTGATGTTAGTTTTTTCTCGTTTCTTTTCTTTTTTCCGTGTGCTATGGAACACTTTGTTGCGTCTAGTTTGGCTATCCTGCTTGTAGTAGCTGCAACTCAGAGTTTATTCTATGCTGTTCTTCTTTTAAGAAGAAGATTTTATCTTTTAGCTTTTGCAGCTTCACTTTTGTGATTTTTGTTTGTTTGTTTTTTAGCATCTTCTTTGCTTGTGATGAACACAATCGAAGAAGCGCTGCAAACGCGCGCCAATTTTCGAGCTTGTAAATTATTCACTTTTGGGTTTATTGCACTACTCAAGGACTAGATTATGCAAAAGATATTTAACATAAGATTTTTCATCTGGAACCAGTTAAAAAGTTACAACATCAACACTGCCAACTCCATCTGGCCTGCGGTGGACCAAAAGTAAACTCAACATATGAGATTGTAGGGTGCAATATCATAAACATAACCTGGCATAATCGAACTCTAGCCTCCGTATTTACTTTCATTTTAATTGCCATAAAAAATATATATATAAAATGTAGCAAAATATCATTATATATATTTTGAATGTTATACATTATTAATGTTTTCAACAAAAAACTTTCTGATCAAGTGAATGTATTTATATGGCTTCAAGCTTTGTATATATATGTTATAAACATATAAGCTATATGCATCATGCTTTACAGCGAAAGCATTGTAAGGCCTTCTAATGCCTATTTATAATAGTTCGAACTCTATTAAAATATTGTAAGGTTTTCTCCTACTTCTTTAAAATACTTCGAACTCTACTAGCCTGAATCACTATTCGGTCAGGTTTGCAAAGGGTTACTTATGGGGTTTGTAAAAATAAAGCTTTAAAATATGTTTCCTTAACGATTTCATATTTAGCTTAAACGCCTGATTTTAGCTTTATAATTTGACACTGATATGAGCATCATCAATAGATTCTGGCCTTATTTACTTTACTTTGCTACAATGCAGGTATAGATACTTATTTATATATAGTTTTTTAGGATTTCCTAGTAACATAATTCAACATAAAATCATCTAAAGAATTTTAATATTCATCCACTCACATTAGACATGCAAACGGTAGCAGCTAATTTTGTTTATTGTCCTGAATAATTCCCTTCTAAATCCGCTTATGACAGCTAAAAATGATTTACGGAAAATGAAACAACTCATTTAAAGCGAAAAATGATGCATGCAAAATGATGACGCTGCTTCTGACCCTGGCATTTTTGAGAATCTTTGCCTCCAACTGCCTACGACTGACTACGCTGCGAAGCAGCTGAGCAGAGCATCTTCTTGTTTGCTTTCAAAGTAAACAAATTCAACCCGCAGCAAAGTCAAGCGATCTTGTTGCTATTGAACTACGAGTATCTCTACACACGAAGAAAGAGAGCAGCAACATGACTTCGTGAGGCGCTTTTAGCCGAGAGCACAACCAGCCACACGAAACTCGCTATTTCGCTATGATTTTGGCTGGTTTGCAGCTCGACTTATGTAGAAGCACGATATTTGCGGGAACGTGAGTGTATATGTATGTGTATCGACAAAATATAATTACAAGTATATAATGACTAGAATATAATTGAATAAGCGAATTGGTAGACTTATTACACCCTACAACCATATTTTATATACCTAAATATATAAAGTATGAAGTAAATTTTTATTTTTGTTGAAGCAATTTATATATTTATATGTGAAGGTGGCTTATATCGTCGTATTCTCAGTTCAAGAGTGGACTGTAATATAAAAATATTTGATTTTGCTCTTTATACAGGGATTCTTTTAACCATCAAGTAGTTGGAATAATATATATAATAATATCAGAGTGAATGTGTCTTAGCGTCACTTTAAAATATTTTGCCTTCACTTGCTTACAGATGCATTAAGGCCAAATTTGTGTTTGTAGGGCACACATTCACTTTACCAGAGCTTAATTGCAACTCATTGGAAGCACAGACAATTTGCTACAAAACGAGGCAACGGTCCATTAAACTAGTCTAATATATTTGGCTCTGAAAATAGAGTAATGTAAGATTTTATTTGTGTTTAAGAGGAATGGGTTAAATTGTGCAATTCCATAAACAAGAAATCAATTAACTTAACGAAATTGCACAAAATTAAACAAATTAATTAATTACATTTCTCGCCGCTGTCAGAAATTAAATTTACACCACAATCTCGGCGGTTTTGCATTACGTGCGCACACCACCATTAGCCATTGGACTGTCATAGCAAATTATATTTTGCACAGACAACAACAAGTGTTGCTGCACAGTGGCAGAAAGCCAACTGCCCAGCGTGCAAATATGCCATTCAAGGAAATTTCATATGCCAAAAACGTTTCCTAGCCGCCGAGCAATGCAAAATGCACTTGCTGCGCTTTAAATTTCTTGCACGCTCACAAGATTTATTTAGAAATATTGCAGTTTGTTGCTGTTGTTGTACCTGGTGATATTGCTGCTGCTATTGGTGCCATTGGTTGCTGATGGCGTTTATTATAATCATTACTTTTGCGTTTGTGCTGGTCAATTATTTTCGCATTTTCTGTGCTTTCCTTTAATTTCATGTTGTTGTTTTCACTTTTACTGCATTTTTTATTAGATAATTACAAAAGTGCATAAAAAAAGGAATGTGGTGGTGCATAAAGTAATTTTACTTATTTTGTCAACAAAATTCTGAAAGAAAACTAACAAAAGACTTAAGCAACGAACGTTTTTAAAGCAAGAAAAGGATCACAGAGTTAGAACGGAGCCGGATGTGTGGGGTAAAATGAAAGCTACACTGTAAACATCTAAACAGGCAACACATGAAAAAATTTTCCACCGAAACTCGGAAAAAATGGATAATCTTACAAACGCGGTAGGATAAGGACACCACTTTAGCAGCGGGAAATCTACCCATACCACTACAGAAATTTGAATTAATCGTTGTTAAACTGGACTATGTGAATTTTTAATCAATAACCATATCACGACCACAAAACTTGAACTGTTTCCAGTTGTCTTCATCGGAAATGTTCTACTAGTTCGTTGTTTAAGTCTTTTGCATATGTATTCTAAAAAAATTTGCTTCTATATTCGAAAGACTTAAGCGACAAACTTTTTTATATTATTGGCTATGATTATAGGAGAGAAATTATATGTGAAAGTGCATGTATTCAGATGGCTAAGGCTTTACTTAGATCATAATAGTATGTGAGCTCCAAAAATATAGTACAGCCCAATATGTTCTAAATAAGTTAACAGTCTTCTGGAGCATATCACTACAAATATGCAAAATAAAAAGGAATTCAGAGAGAATCCTGGCAGGAAAGCGCGTTTGCAAAGAGTTGAATTTTAATGACGTGGCATAGATATATTTCGAGCTGCATTGCTGAAGAACTTCGAGTATAAAAAAACTATTTGATGGAGAAGGAACGATCTTCCTATAAACCACCATTTAGTGTCCACAATTATTATAGCAAAACTAGTCCCGGTACAAATTTTTGTATATACAGATTTGGCTTTCAGGGATTTATTTGTATTTCTAACTTTAGTACAAGACAGTTAACATTAAATGAATGGGTTATGGTCGAAACAGAAGCCTATTCTACAGTATTCTATCAATCATGTATATTAAATTAAAGGCATCGAAGCAGACAGCATAAATAATAATTATTAATTGCCAGAAAGTCAATATGATTATGATCAATATATGATGATATGATATGATCAATATATTGAAAATTGACAAAAGAACAACAATTTGTTGCTTCCTTAACATATTCACTGATACAAAAAGTGTGCAAGATTGGTAAAGTTAGCATCTATCGTCTTCAACGAGCAAAATCTTCCTTAAGTATCAGTGAAAATCCTATATCAATACATCACATTATACCTTAGTACAATTATATTACAAAATAGTAAAAAAGCATGTGTGATAGCTAAGAAAGCACCTCAAATAGTCTGAGCCTAGTATATTTTCTTAAGTTGTTTACTGATTTAAAGGTTCCAATGTTGACTGTCAGACATGATAAGTTAACTAAACATGGCGAACTCCGTAGAAGGATGAGCGAAGATGCGAGAAAAGCGCAACATCGCCGTGCACACGCGCCATAAACGTGCTTAGCCAAAGCCAGCGTCCATGGTGTCTGCCATAGAAAAGAGTGTGGGCTGCAAACAAACAACAGCAACGTTAACAACAACAACAACAACAACAACAACAGAATCATATGCTTCGAGCACAACAAGAAAAAGGCGCGCAAATTGGAAAAGTGTACATCGGATAAAAGACAAACAGAGCAGCAGCTCAGAAAAAAAAATCTAAATAAAAGAAAACTCCTTTGAAAACAAAGTCGAAAAGCTATTTTTGGAAAAACCAGCAAAAGGCGCGCTCGCTCGACTCGAGGCTTCATCTAAAAGCTGTTGTGACTAAAGAAGGCTGCGACTGGCGATGATGCGGCAGAGGCTGCCTGGCATATGCCACAGCTGCAGGAGATGCTGAGCTTGACAGCAGAGCCCTTTGACAGCCAGTACAGATGAGGCCAAGAACAAGTTTGCCTGCAGTTTCTTTTTCTTATTTTATTTCTTCATATTTAAAGCCTTTTTATTTTGTTTCTTATTTTTATTTACTTATTTGTTGTTTTTTTATGTTGCACATCAGACAAACGTAAACATCAGATTCGCTGCACAGAAGGGCTGCGCGACGACAGGGCTAAAAATAAACTCGTTTATGTTGCTGCTGTTGTGGTTACTGCGGCTGTGCGGCTGCGCAGATTGCAGCTCTACTCGTACACTCTGTGCAGTTCGTTTTATGGCTTATGCCAATTTGTTTAGTGCGGTTCTTTTTTTGCGTCATAAGCGCGAAGCACACGTGCGTCTCTGGCTGTATGCAGGCAGCGTTCTCGCGCTCGCTTGTGTACGCTTGCGTCCGCGTTGCTTAATAAATGTGCATATACGTCATGCGTGCCGCAGCGCAGTGGGACATTGTTGCGCCCATAAATAAGATTCAGTTTTGATTACTTTCATACGTGGCGTTTTCTTTTCTCTTTTTTCAAGCTCAGCTCAGATTCGCTGTTAATTTGTGCACATAAATTGCCTGTAGGAACTTTTATGCACGTCCGTGTAAAGGACCTCTGGAAGGCTGTACAGTAATCAAGGAGAGAGTTGGCTTGACTTCTTTTAGTGTAAACATATTTTAATATTCGTCTGAACAATAAAATTGCATGTAGTAAATTCAGTGAAAATAATTCCCAAAAGATGCCCCCACAAAAGGAATTACACACATTTTACACTTTGTTCTTCAATGGCCGCAAAGGCAATTACCGAAACCTTTATCGTTTGCAATCTAATGAAAAGATTTCCAACAGTCTCATTTAGTTTTATGACCCTGTATCAGAGTGTCTGATTAATTGCCTTTACCTGCAGTAGCCATAATTAGCAGCTCGCCCTATCGGCCAGCAAATAAATCACAATGATTGAGCCGCACCGAGGAGTGGGTACGTAACTTAGCCGCAGCAGCAAAGGCTGCCACCACAACGCAGAGAATTAATTTGAACATTAATTTACAGTCAGCTGCATGCAGCGTGCGTTCACTGACAGAGCCCGGCGCATTGGTGGTACGAGTGGCCTTAACTGCAGTGCTTTTGCTGCATGCGAGCATAAGGAAAGAGGCGAAATATTAGTAGCGCTGGTTAACGCGGTAAATCTCTGGCGGATTGACAACTCGTAGAGGCACAGATCAAACTTAGGCGTCGTGCGGCATTTGCCACATATGCACACAACGTGGACAGCCAACTCCACTTTGCCGCGTACGTGCAGTGGCGATAGTGTCTGCCTTTATTATCGACAGCTTGTATGACAATTGCTATTGAGCAAAACCAAATAAAAACCGAAATAAAATGTTAAAAGAAAAACAAAACCAATTATAAGAAAAAACGCGACATGTTTTGCGAGTTTCTTTTTTCGTCTTATTTGACATTTGCCACTTCACTACACAACATTTTAAAATGTTGCTGCTTGCCGTCCAGGCCAACGTGTGTACCCGTGTTTTGTAATTGCGCATGCGCACATGAAATTGCACAAAACGACAAAAAGCAAAACGCGTACGCACGCGCTTTTTCATTTTGTAACAAGCGACAAAATGAACTTATTACGTTGTAAGCGTTGACACTTGCGTTCAAATGTTGCACGGCAAAAGAGAAAAGTCTACGAACGTTTATAAAAGAAACTGCTTCAGACCTGCTTGAATTGCTAAAGTGGTCCAGCCGCCGAGAAAGACATTTAGCGTAGCCAACTTGCGCCATTTTCCGCCTTCAAATAATTGCTCCATTGTGAGAGAATGGTTCATTCAAGTGTGTAAGGAAATGCAGGTTAAACTAAAAATATATTTCTTATAATAATTATAGTTTTAATTATTATTATTTCGTATAAGGTTTATAATTCATACTTCTGAAAAAATATTGGTTTCTTTCAAATTACAAATGGGTTCTTCTCAATCGTGAAATAATTTATCCGAACTATATACAATTGATTCATTTCGAACTTCAATTGAGTTATTCCAAACTACAATTGATTCATTGAACTACAAATGAGTTATTCCGACCTACAATTGAGTTATTCCGACCTACCTTCTTCTAAACTACAAATGACAATTTCCGGCCTTGAATTGATGCCATTTAAAGTTTAATTTTAAATTTAGCATTTAGAAGAGATTTGCAGTAATTTACAATTGATAATTTCTAAAACATAATTTCAGAAGTGAAGTTAATACTTTCAACACAAAAACTGATTTCTTCTCAATGACAATTAAATTACAAATGACAATTTCTGCGCTTTCATTAATACCTCCAAAAGTTCTTCCATTTCGTTTGATGAACAATTTACATTTTCTGCAGTACAACACTAAATTACAATTGACAATATCTGAAACACATAGAAAGATGTTGATTTCAATTTAACACTTTCAAAATGACTGCATATACTCGTATCTTCTAAATTACAAATGACTATTCAGAGACCTACAAATGATTTATCTCTGAACACAATAAATTTATCATAATCTACAATGGAACATTTTTTCATAAACAAATGTCAAACTAGGAATTACATTTAACACTTTCAGAATTACAGTTTACTTCGTTTGAACTACAGAAATACAGTTTACTTCGTTTGAACTACAGAAATACAGTTTACTTCGTTTGATCTCGTTTCCTGTAAATCACAATTGTTTATTCCTGAATTCCATTGAATATCTCCGGTATTGCAAATAAGCAGGATTGCTCTCTAAATTACAATTGTTGTGAGTTTTTTTGAACAATAACTTAATTATTTTGATATTATTTACATTTTAATTGTCAACTCTACAACTTTAGTTCATATAATCAGAATAACAATGCAATTCTCTTGAAACGCAATAGGGCATTTCTGCTTTTGAAATTAATATCTCTTGAACCACACGTGGGGTTTTCTCCTTTTAAATTTGATTTCTTTTGAACTGTAATTTAGTTCTTTTGAAATTTAATGAAATGATTCTTTCTTACAAGTGATTATTTTTCTGATACACATTTCCCATTATCTGAATTACAACTGCTGAATTTCTTCTGTTACTTTCTGAATTGCAGTTATCAAATTATAGGGCCGAGGATCTCATTAGTTTCAACGAACAAAGATTTTCTATTTTTATATAAAGCAACTAAGCAAACGAAAATGAATGAGACCTCTGACCTACTTATTTTTTTACTTAACTGCCTAATAAAAATAGCCTAACATGGTAATAATAAATAATAATAGGGTGGTCTTTCACAGAAATGCAGTTAAGCAGATATACAATATAATTATGTTTATATTGTAAAATTACGCTGACTTTAGAAACAACAATGCTACCAAGTGCTGTGGTCTATTGGCACACTACAAAAATATCAACAACAATCGGTAACAGGACTGTGGGTTTACTTAATAAATTTACAAAAAAAGCAAAATTTTCCATGAATTACCATTAAAAATCATCTCAGAACTTTTAGAACTATTCAATATTCTGTGTTTTAGCAACCTGCAACTGCATTAACGTAACTATGAGCAGTGTCCAGCCGAAGACGTAGTTAACTGCCACCATCCCCAGTTCACCATATCATACATCAGAGCTATTGAAGTGCCGATTTAAGTTGTTAACACAACCATTCTACTCATTAGCATCAACATAGCCACCGTTCAAATCCGTGCTGCAACTCAAATAAGGTTCGTTTGGTCGGTCTTCTGGCCCGCAATCCATAAGAGCCTATTTCATATATCGTGCCCTCTAAGATTATATTCCTTTTTTCGCATTATGATGATAAACATTGCTGGCAGCGCAAGTGCAGGTATTTAGAGTTCAAATCCTGTTTCGAGTCGGACGAGCGAACATGCTGCGGCAGTGCTTTTGCCATAAACACGCGCTCCGCAAAAAACCGCCTCCTGTAAACGGCTTCAAATGGCAATTTGACGTTAGCTCGTGCTAAAGCAGTTAACATCGCCAGTTTAACAAAACATTTTCCAGCAGCTCGCCGTCGATTTCAGAGTGCAACGATCGATCTCTAACAATTTATGTTGAGCGAACGCAACCACATGAGGACCCAATGAGCCCGCAAACAAGCCTCTTCCGCCAGGCAATTTGAACTGCGTTTGTTGTGTGCTGCTTTTTCTGCATTTCTATTCCATTGCCACTGACTGCTGATGCATTGGCAGCTAATGCTCTGCTCTCTGTGGATATTTATGATGCTGTCATGTCGCTACTGTGCCTGGCTGACTGTACTCGCGGCCAGCGAGGCTTGTTCGTAATGAAGTGGCTGGGCAAAGGTGCGCAAGCGTGGCTCGATTCCTAGAATTGTCTACTTTCTTAGTAAATAAAATTATTGTGAGCTTATCAAGAGCATGTATGGGTGAGTGTGTTTGTGTGTGTGTGCATTTCTGCCAGCCTCCAATCTAATCACGAATTTTTTAGCGAAATTTTTGCACTTTTATGCGCGTGCTCATATTCTGCCGCCACTTCCTAGATCCATAAATACATGAAAAATCACATAACAAGGCTTTGATTTAATTTGCAAAGCCAGCACCTCATTTACTCAGGCTGCGCACCTGTGTCCAGACTGCCAACAGCAAGTGCCGTTGGTGGCTCATTAGTTCTCCAGTCACAGTGCGTCAGCAGCAAGTCAATTTTTTGTAGCTACCGCCAATGCTGCTGCGGCTGCCACTGACGCCTAATCAAAAATCGATATCGCCGCAGATGCATTAATTGAATTATATTCCATTTTACTCGTGTGTCCGCGAAATGCTTGGAGAGAAATCTTCGCTAACGATTTGTGCAATTACGCTTAACGGTAAATGTAATTATTATGCAACGACAATCTCTGCTGTCGTGGCTGCAGCGCAAATGCCGCATTGAAAAAGTGCCAGAAATCAGCCAGTCAGAAATGCTCAGAATGGATGCCCTGCTCGGCCAATGAGCACAGCTTTTGGGTGCAGCCGCAGCAACCGGTTTGGCGCGTGCTGCCCGCTGTCCGCTGCCTGCTGCCAGTGTGGTTGTTGCAACACAAATGAATTAATTAGTTTTTGCCTGCCTACGATGACAGCATTCAAAGTGCTGCTGCTGCTACTCTCCAGCCTCAGCGGCGCACGCTATTTGACTTTTAATGCGTTTCCAATGCTTAAAGCGCATAAAAATCGATTGATATATAAAAAATGCTAATCATAAAAGCGACGCATATTCGTACGAGCATTTGATTGTGTTCTTAAACGTGCATTAATTGGAAATTGCTGTAATTGTAGGAAGCATCGCAAGACATGCGGCCACCAAATCCAATTGCCAACTTTATCAAATTTCAACTTTATTGTTAATATTTAATAGAAATCTTTTATGGACTCACTTCTTCATCGACTAATTTCATTTCGTATATCTTTAAAGACTTATTTTATTAGGCGCCATTAATACGAAGAATTAAACCCAGCAGGCATTTGAGAGTTAATTGAAGTTTTATGCTTGAAAGCGCACACTCTCCATTAAAGAGATATGTGCGGGTCAGAGCCGCACAGAATTTCATGGAAGAAAACTAATTTGCATAAGAAATTTCCTTTTGATTAAGTTTTATTAAAATCACCCACCAAAGACCGTGAATGATGCGAGTGGTGTGAATAATGATTTCTAACATAATTAGTAAAACATAATTAGTAGTGATGGGGATGCTCAATTTTAGCTACATTTGGGACTTCAGTCCACTGATTCACATCAGGAGAAGTGGGCGTAATTACTATCCCAGTTTAAGCTTGTGAAAGTATTTCATAGAGATGTAAACGTTTATAGGAATAGCTGGTTCCAGGTTAATGCGGTTATTGTAACTCACAATACCCAACGATTCTAAGCGAAATTAAATTAAACAAATAAAATAAATATTAACTCACGTGCTTCTAGTATAAATTTATTAAAATTTTAATTATAGTAAATATATAAATAATAATAATAACTGAAGCATATCTTTAAAACATTTATCATAATTAACATAAACATTGAAAAGTATCAAATTTCCTTTCCAATCCGTTCTGTGAAAGAAAAATATAAAACTCCCTGATGACAACAACAAATTCTAAATTCATACTATCGTCATGGTGCTCGCTCTTTCAGTTCCCTTGCCTTTGTATTACTCACACTGTTCCTAGTTTAAAAAATTCTAACATCCTCAGCGATCTTACTATGCATATACCTATGCTATATCTCTAACTCGCTGCTTCGCTCCGTATAAACTGGAATAATCCTAATAAAAGTTGCTTAAATTTACATTTTGATCAAATTATACGAAAGGCCGATCACTCAAATTAATAATAATATTAGAAATTTTTTTTATGAATCATTAAATCATTTTAGATTATTTTGTCCGATATATAAAACAGTTAATCGGTTAACACCGCTCGAAAAAAACAATGAAACTAGTTAACTGATACTAATTAACGAGGTTTACGATTTAGCAGGTCGGCTTTTGATACTCCAGTACACATTCAAGGGTATGATTTAAAGTTAAATTTCTTAGCCTCACTCTATATCGAAAACATGGCTAACTTAATATATATTATGGCATAGATATCTCTCTATTAAAGCAATTATTGTGCCTTCTTTAAAAGAACAGATTTAGACCTAAAATAAAGTTCAACTCACCACATCACATAAGTTCAATTCAACTTCTTGAAGCTTACCTGAAAACGAAAAACATAAAAACATAAATTATTCAAATTCATATGGATTACAAAATCAGAATACATAAACATAAAAATTACAAAGAAAAAATCGTATGCCAAATTTCACAAATGTCTGGAAAAACGAAAGACTTCAGCAACGAACTTGATTTTGGTGGATACAAATTGAAAAGGTTCAGCGAACCATTTAAATGTGATTAATACGCTCAAAACAACAGAGAATGACATTAATTGCTTTGTACCGCAAAACAAAGTGCAACGACAAAGACAAACCCGTACAGAAAAGTGCCACAAACTCAGTTTACCATAACGAAATTGCAACGAGGAGGCAGCGACGGGCACGTTTCCTGCCTGCGCAGCCTGCTAGTCTGCTAGACAGCAAGGCTAACAGTTTGCGGTGAAATAAAATGAAATTGAATTACGATTCAGCAGACGAAAAGTGCAACAATGAGTCACACGACCGCTCTAATCACTTAAGAGTGCGCCGACGATATTTGTTGTCTTTCTTGTCATTGTTTTGGCGTTGTGCAATTTTTGCCTTTTCTCGGTTTTTCAAACTTTGCCGCAAAACTTTTGCAAAAAAAAACTTATTCCCACATTCCCACTGCGTGGAGACTGCAAATTAAATTTAACAATAAAATTTAAATTTAAATTAAATTTTAATTTGAGCTCCGCCAGAGAGCATTTTAACTACGCGCATGTATTAAAACACTTGAAACGTCAAAGTACCGGTACTAAACACACACTTCAATAATACCAACAAAACCTCTCCTCCCCCCAACCGCATTCGCATACAAATTCGCAACGCACAATAACGTCGATTTAGGCACTTGTCTAAGTATGCCATTTGGCCAGAACTTAACTGGTTGCAGCTGGTTGCAGCAATTTGACAGCAGGGAGTTTGATTAGTCCGACGTGCCACTCTGCCGCGTCTCAGGGCCAACAAACTCTCGCTAAAATTGAAGCTGATTGCTTTATGGCCGCGTCACTGTGGCTGCAGAGCGTCTAACATTGGTAGTCATCTGCAGGCAGAACCGCTAACAGCAAAGTCAAATGTACTCGTATTCCGTACCATAAAATTTCGCTACATTTACACCGCTGAAATTAACTGCCTTTGGTCTGTTTGTTTGGCTGAGTTTTTGGCAAAACATTTTTATGGCTTCACGACACCACCTACAATCATTCGAGCGTGCTGAGTTGCTACCAGCATGTGCAAAGATTCTCAAGATTCCATTTGCAGAGTCGGTTGAGGTGTCATTGTCTCCATTGTTTGGGCTAACAAGCAGCAAATATACACTGGCAAAGAACTAAAGAGAATATGAAATGTCGGTAATAGTATTTTCAACAGACGCTGTGAGTATTTCATGTGATACTAGGAAACTAGTTAATTACCAAATAGTGCCATTGCCAGTGATAGTGGCAGAATTAGTGCCGGTATTAGTACCAGTGTAAGTGTCGGCGCTAGTGGCAGTGTTATGGTCGATGCTAGTGGCAGTATAGGTTCTAGTGCCAGTCGCTAATTTCATGAATAGGTTGAGATTTACAGATGAACGTGTATGAACTTCTGCTTGTGGTTCAATACACAAGCAGTCTATTAACATTTATTACTCAATTCGTGCTAATCAACCCAGTCCAAGATCAAACGAATGCTGCAAAATAAGCAACTCGTTTAGCAATTCTTGTCTTTATCCGTGTATAAGTATATAATAGTATAATCACTGAAAATTTGAAAGATGGAAACATGATGGCACACTGAAATACGTAAGGTCTGATGCTAATCTTGGATTAATGTTCAATACAATTAAGGAGAAGAACGAACAGATTGTAAGACTGTTTATGTTATGTCGATGGCGACCCTCAAATCCCAAGAAAAATGAATTCTATTATATTCTGCATTGTATAGTCTAGGAAAGATTGGGTTGCTTTGTAACATAAATCCAAAGCGATATTTTCCATGGCGTCTGCACTATAGTGTCTTAAAGAAGGGAAGAAATAATGAGCTGCTCTAACTAGAAAATGGCACTGTCCTACTATGAAGGTTATGTATGGGCCAATATAGACCGATAAGCTAGGCGACATCGCAGAAGTTGACCCTGAAGCCCTAATTCGCATCAATATTAGTTGCAGTTGACTTGACACCTACTTAGAGTTCTTAGCGTACTTAGGAATGGGATCCTGCTTATAACAGTGGACCGTATTAGCCTACGCCAGCTCCAGCATGGGCGAACACTTTTATCTCCCTACGATACTGTATTTGGAGATTATTCTCAAATAATTTTTCTACTCCAACCAAATCTAAAGAAGGATGACTTAGTAAATATGAAACAGCATCGCGAATGATGTGCTCAAGTGGAACAGGATCTCCACCAATTTGGAGTCGTATTTAAAGACCACATCTGTAGATTGTGCTGGCTGAAAGAAAAACAATTTCATCACAGACAGGCGGGGACCTTAATATTAAAAATAATCACTAACTGAACACATTATTAAGTCTCCAAACCGTGGTGTATACAAAGGTGCAGCTTACTTATTGGAACTACCGTGGTGGGGAAGTAAAATACATGATTATATTTGATATTTGAGGTTCTCTTGTAATCTGTTCTGAAATTCTAATCAAATATTTCGCCAGCCGAAATAAATATGTGAAAATATCGGGCACAAATGGTCTTAAAACCTACAAACACATCACTAGCAGCCACTATCTCTAATTTGGAGATACTCGTAATTCACGTCCAAGAGTTCACATGTAGTAGCCACTAGAAGCCACTTGGTTCGTTATCAGCCAAGTTTGGTATCAAAGCACTATTTTCCTTATGCCTACTCTTAGCATCCAGATCTTAAATCTCTTGGTCAAAATTTTGTCTATTTTAAACTTTAAAAATTGTTTGGTCCCCAACGGAATACACGTGAGAAGTAATTTAAAGAATATCTCCTTTCATAGATTACTCCAACCGAGATAACACAGATCCTAAGTGCGCCAAACGCGCCGTGGCGTGTGCTCCCAATATGAACACACTTTCAGTTCAAAAACAGCAAAGACAACTTACAACAACAACAACTTACTACCAAGAAAAAAATAAATAAATAAATAAAGAAAAACCAGAACAAAGCCAAAAACCACCAAAAGCGTTTGGTTTAAATCGCGATTCATTGCTAAGCCGCAACATGACCGGCAAAAACAGCAACAAGAACAACAGCAAAAGCAACAACAACAAAGACTTAAACATACGCTTTGTGCGCAATTTGAGTTTGAGTTCCAGCTTCGGCTTCAGGTAGCCGCGGCCTGCCAGCGAGCGCACAGCCTCAAAGTAGCTTAAGCCTCAGTTAAATAAATTGCAGCGCCATTAGCCAGACAGCTGGGGCTCGCTTTTGTTTCTTTTTTGTGCCTTTTACCATTACGCTGCTCTTAAATTTGTCTCATGCAACTCTTTTTATTTAAATTGTCGAAAGAAAAACGCAAAAAAAATGATCATCTTAAGCAGATGCGTTGCTCCCAGCACGTGCCACAAGCCTGTACCTGGTCCTCCCAACATTTGCTACTGTGTGTGTGTGTGTGTGTGTGTGTTGCGCTATTGTGGTTCTGTATGTGTGCTTCACTTTTATTGATTTAATCTTCATAAACTTTTTTCCGTCTTGCACATTTTCAAATGCTGCCTTTTTCTTGCTCTGCCAGCTGCAGCTCGGGGCTAATTAGTGTGCGATTTTATTTGCCATATTTTTTGAAAGTTGACAGCACGCCAAAACTATGGGCAGAAATATTTAAAATGATAGGTGCAATTAATATTGCGCTGAAGTTTGGTGGCAATATTGAGCAAAATGGTTTTGTTTTGGCCGGGTCTGACATGAAACCGATTGAATTTTGTGGCTTTAATATTTTGTTTTACAAGAAGTTTCTATGTCAGCATCTAAACTTGACAACTGCTGACGAGGAACTTTTCTGGAGTGTCTTGCGCTGTTTCCGTTTCGTAATCCACAGCAATATTATTAGTTGAGTTATCGAACTGACCCCATAAATCTTTTCCACTTTCTATGGGAAAAGAGACGAGTGAAAAGTTTCTTTCCTTTGTGGAGTTACGCTGTGAACTTAATTAATGCCTGGCAATAAGGGTACCAATAAATATCACTACTGCACCAATCGTTTCAATTAAAAGTTCCCTGTTACATTTAAAATTTACCCATGATTTAATATTTTAATCTTTCAAATTAAACGGAAGCAGAATTAATGCAAGAGTAGAACTACTTCCGATGCGGTGATCAGAATGCAACTTCCGTTTTTATTATAATTAATTGTGGCGTGTCCGCACTGCCGCGAGACGTGAGTCACGACGACAGTCAACTGTTGACACATGCTCTGTTATTTGTAACAATCAAAGGCTCTTTTGCGTAATGGCTGATTACAGTTGCCACGGTCGTAATCACAGTGATTTGCTGATGGTACCTTGTTACAGTTTCGTAGCGTACGCCGGCTGTATAGCAACTGAATACATCCGAACTTCCGCTTCTGTCTTGCACGTAAATCAATTGTCTCAGATAAGCTTAATGGAAGTTAATAAATCCGCGGCTTTAGGGGATCATTCTGAAGATCTCTTTTAATATAGCATTATTTTGCATGGGTTTCAAAGGATAGGAGTAGATAGAGGCACCGAAGCGTGTATCAATATGGTGTCGAACTAAGAAGCTGAAGCAGGAGATGTGGCTTACTTCAGCAGTTTACTTAAAGTAGAAGCTGCAGAAGTCACTTACTTCAGCATTTTACTTAAAGTACTAACAAATATATCTGGAGTCATTTCTTAGAGGCCGACAATATAACTCAGTGTAGTGCTCATTTAAAAATATTACCACGATCAATCTCTTCAAGTACTTAGAGTAGCGAAATGAAGTCGATAAGGAATTCTAAATGGTTTTATACAGTTTCATTATAACTTAGAGATTTATGAAATATTTTAAAAGCCTTTATGAGTTTGAGTATATTGTTTTTATAACCCAAATATGGTGGCTTATGAACATTTGTTGTCTTTGTAAAATACTTCTTCGACAACTTAAATGTCTTTATGGGGTTTTAGTAATATTTATACACTTAATAGCATTTTAGGATCGAGACATCATTGAACTCTACAATTTCATCAAAATGGATGCCGGTTACAATTTTTATAATAAATGTATATAATAAATGTGTTTTATATAAAGTGTATAATAATCCAGTTTCGAATATTATACTTGCTATATACATCACAACATTGTTATAATACAGTTGATATTCTTATATATAAAATACCGCAAAGAAGTGCTGTAATACTAATACGAATAATATCCAAATTTACTATAATGTGTATTGATAATTGTAAGTTTAAACCCTGAGTTTAAAAGATCTTGCAGAGTTTTTGGCAAACTGTCGTAGTACACACAACTTCCACTCCTTATAGAAATAAATTTACAAGTACTCACAGACCTAAGTTTGAAGCATGGTTCTTGTAATAAGATTTTGTAATATTGTTTTTTTACCACAAATATCTTCATTGTCTGGCAGTGGTTGCAGCTTTATAGCTAGATGCTAGTTTTGAGTACTCTTTTTGCTCTAGGAAAAAAAGGTAGGGTCCGATCACATTATTTTTCTATCGCTGGCAACATGGTTCCTGAGTCATGCCTCTTCATAAAATATTAAATATAGCTGGGTAAGTAATTTCAGAAGAGGCTTGGCGCAATACACAATGTCAACATATGTTTTGTTCCGGTAAATTTTGTAACAATTCTAATAGTAATGCTACTCAACTATGTAAACTTTAGTAGAATTATACAGCTTAAGACTTATTTTCTAGAATTAATGACTATTTACCTTGAAATCCCATTTTGTATACAATCTTATGTTCTACATGAAATGAAGTTATTATAAAATGTATAAAAATGTTCTTCGATTTTATGTAAATGCTTTCACCAACTCTATTCTAAGTTTCTAATATATCATTGGATTATCGTAATCAATTTCATAAATTAATATTTCTCTAGAATTAATCAAGTCTACAGTTAGTGATGGACTTTAACCCTTTGTCGCATAACATTCCCATTAGCTTTTAAAAACACGCCCGCAAAAAGATTGTGACTTTGGAAAGAACCATGCTATCATATCGGCATTCAAAAAACATGCATACAATTACACTCTGAAGTGAAAGAATTCTTTTTGGATACAACTCAAAGTATTTGAAGCTGAACTTTCTCACAAATCAATTCTATGTTTACAAAAAATATGTAAAATATGCATGCTTGCATTAATCTAAACATAATTTTACATACGCATACATTCCCATTCGTCTAAAAATGACAGAAAAATAAGCCCCTCGCAACAGCACTGATTAAGGCCATCCACAAAATACAAATTCCAATTCCCTACAACTCGAACCCGAAAAGGTCGCCTCAATGTAAAAAAGAAATCAAAGTGCAACTTTGAAATTAAGAAATGAATAAATAATCCTTATGTGCCGCTTGATTGCTTTCACAACACTTGCGCGCTGCTCCAACTTCTGTCCACACGCTCACCGCCGTACCACCGCTCAGGCCATAAATTCAGAGGAGCACAGCAAAGTCGTGATTAATAGCTGCATGCCCGCTGCCACAGAGCAGAGCTCAGCACAGCAGTGCGCGGTGCGCAGTCCAAGCATCACGTCATAATCTCTTAAGCTGAATGTGGTGTTGTGACGTCTGCAGTTGAGTTACGAGTATACACAACATTTTCTAATTGATTTCTGAGAGTGGGAAACCAATTTGAATTCCTCTTCTTAGGCGACATTTACTATGCAGCTTGTGCTGGGTGGGAGTGATTCACATCAGTGACAGTTTTGTTTTTGTTATTGTCGTTTTATTGAACGTTATCAAAGCGCTGACCACACAAAATCTCGTGTTGGAGGGAGAAGACAAAAAAAAAACTACGGGGTGGCATAAAAGCCTCTTACAAAAAATCAGCTAAAACCCAGCTGCGGGCTTATGTGGGTGTCATGTAAGTTAATGGGCGCACAATTTGTGGCTTTGTGATAAATGAAAACTTCATTGAACAAAGTTTGCCCAAATTTATGTATTTCCGATATTTTTCTTTTGTTTCGCTCTTCACCTGCGAGTATGAATTGTTAAGAATTTCTCAGAGAGAACATTTTGTTACGTGTCGCGTGCTAATTGCGGCCTTTTATCAATCCACCGATTACGGACATTTTCTTGTCTCATTCAATTTTAATGCCTCACAATTTCCGTTTGCATGTTTTCGTCGACATTCGAACATTTGTAAGTGGTGCACTTCGACCGCATTTATTATCGCTGTTCATGTCTACACCAAAGAACATTTCCGCCCGTTTTTCTTTGCCTGCCTTTGATTTAGTGCCTCAAAGCAATTTAAGTAATTCACTAATTTTAATGGAAGGAAAGCGCCGCATGGAATTTTTAGAAGGCATGCCAAGACCCGGCAGTATAATAATTGCTGGTACCTTTTCAGTGTGTAGGGAAAGCACTTTCAGGCAAAAATTTTGTTCCTATTCAGACATAAACAGCAATTATTTATTCTCTTTAAATATCATAAAATATTTTAACCAAAAATGTTTGAAAGATTTCTGAACGGAAGCCATTTGATCCTTTTATCAATCGGAAGACAATTTTGAGTGACCACACGAAGCAAGACTATAAGACCAAATATTTGCGGATACGCACAAAACAAGGAGGAAGGTTTATCTTAAAATGCAAAGAGGAAGGGGCAAAATTTGGGACAACCGGATGAGCTGCTTTATGAGTTCAAAAATTATAAAATAGGATTTTAATGGCAAATGTGAGCAAACTTTTAAACTGCAGGAGTAAGGGTCACTACAGTATTTATTGAAATAATATCTGCCAGTATGCCGCCCAGAGTATAATCTCGAAAAAATTATTCCCAAATATTCCCTGTTTGAAGCGAAAGCCTCAGTTAGGCTAGAATAAACTTGCTGACCAAATAACCCAAGCATAGACCGGCTAAGTCTTCAGTGACACCAAACACACATCCATCTAAGGCTCGAGAAAGTAAATATCGTTAAATAAAGATCGTTAAATGGTTTGTAACGAATTTTAGAAGAGGGGTTACTCCCAGAAATGAACCCTCTTCCAGTACAGGAAGTCTTTACTTGCTACGTTTAGAACTCATTCTCTCAAACACTCGCAGTAAGGTCCTCGTATACTAAATAAATAAATATTTCTAGTAAAATTATTATAATGTACAGTAGTCTGTTATGCTGATAGATTATATTCCTCACCAGAAGAATATGCGCATATTTTTTATATAACTCACACTTCAACTGGCGATCCTGATAATATAATTCTAAAGCGAAAATTCGTAAAATCAAACTTATATATTCAGTTGAATGGCTACAAAATGTGGAAATGAACGCAGCTGTTATTCCAAACACCTGATATACACAGACAATTGTAATGGACTTCAGCTGAATTTAGTAGAGCAGCTTCCTCAATGGATGCTACATGCACATTAGCATAAAATTTCCATAGTTACGAGCATTTGGATTGCACCTGCCAACGCAATGACTGGCGAAGAGCTTTTGCAGCTATTTTCAAGTGTTCAACCTTGCGCCAAATCGCATATTTAGCAATGCCATTTCGTTGGCATGCCACAACAAAATCTTTAACCGACATTTCAGCGTGAGCAAACCGCAAAGGAACAGCCGCAAGCTACGAGCAATAAACGAAATACCACAGAATTACACGCAGGTGCGCGTTGCCAACGCAGTTTGGGAAATCAAATGTTTCAAACTGGATTCTATTTTATGTTTGTTCGTGAGGAAATCGCAGCAAATTTCAACTGAAATTTACTTCTATTATGTCTAAGTGTAATTTGACAGACTGCTCCAGTTTTGTAAATGTTGCGGCTCACAATTACACTCGGCTGGCTATCCCGGCACCAATAATGTTGGCGGTATTTACAAAATCATGCACAATGAATCGACCGAAAATAAAGAATAATAGAACAAATGGAATGCTTAAATTGGTTTAAAGGCTTACAGGGAAGTGTCAGTGTTTGATAGTTGGATGTGATTCCAGAACTTGGTTTGCTTCATGTAATACATATGAAGGAAGGAAATTGAGGAATCACACCTTTCAATGATAAACCAATTTTGTTCATTATAATACTTCTATAGCGACAAGTTATTATAGGAACTTCAGACTTCTACCATGTTATTGAGATGCCTTTTTTAATTTTTGAGGTAAAAAGAGTCCCATTGCTGGTAGTTTAATTTCTCGTAAATAAGTTCATTGGTCTTTCAAACAAATTTTCCCAAATAGTATATCCAAATTTCAGTTAAAAAGTCAGTTATTATGATTTCTGACAATTATTTTAACTGTAATTTAAGATATCCTAGAATAAGTTTCACCTTTCAGACGCTTTCACATAGTCAGAATTCTTCAATGTATAAATATAGACACTTGATCCAGAAAATAAAAATCGCTACCATGTATATCCTATTTGGTACTGAAGAGGTCTCCGCATTCTATTAAAATGTGAAGTCAGATTTCTTCATTATCCTGGGATAGAGTGCAATGAATATATTGGCAGAGACATTTACTAATTATTTGTCTCAACTAGGCAGTTGTCTCAGACTTCTTCATATCATTAAAGATTCCTCCTGACAAGACAAATAAATGTGTTGCCATTGTTGCCTGAGGAAGTGCTTTGATTATAATAAATATAGTCCCTATCACGCTGAGGTTGATCTGGATGAGACTTACTAGGCAATTTGAATTCACTTTCTTCTAAGATCAGGAGTATCAGCATTTCACAGAAGGTCCGAACCTCTCTGCGAGTTCAAGTAATATGTGGAAAATCCAGCAATATGTACTTTAAACTCAATCATCCAATATAATCGAGACATAGCTACACCATAAAATATGTTCTTTAGTACTATCTTTAGTATAGCATTTAGAGTGTCTAGTAGTCTGCTCCATATTCCGCTTTGTATTGCATTCCTGCACCCTCTTCTACAAATTAATCATTTCACAGTCTCTCCACACTCGACACATGCTCGGTTCAATAAGTTTCCGTCACTATGCAGCCCAATTTCATTCATTGTTTAGATGAGATTCGAACTAATGCCCCATGGGTCTATTAACACGGCATGGATGTCATCTCAAGTGCACGAATTTCCTTGCGGGACAAATCGATACGTGGAAATTTATGCAAAATAGCAGTCAAATGCTAGCGAACAAACGATTTAAGACACGAACTTGCCGCACCGTTCAAGGCTCATTGAACAACGAAGCATTTCTTGTTGCGGCTGCTACAATTACCGACTACAAACACTGCATACGAAATGCGCGCCGGGCACGAATGCATGACCACGTTCATGGCCTTACAGCTGTGAAATACAGGGTACTTACTTTCCCGTTTGTTGCGGGGTTTTCTGTACCTAAGCGCTGTAAGCGGCAAGTCTGGGCAATGTCTGCCGTGGCGTTTATTAAAAATGCATTCACTAAATTAAGCGTCAGTTTAACAATGCACCGAATGCAGCGTGTGCATTGATATTGATGTTGCTGTTTCTGTTGAGGTCATTTCTCAGGCTACTCTTTGAAGCGTAACAAATTTGCTGATGTGCTGGCAGCTTTAACACCGTCTGTGGAAGAGAATCCCAAAGAAATTTGTATGAGGAAAAAGTGCTAAACTGAAGCGCCACAAGTCGAGGAGCTTCGCATGTAATTTGAGAGCTTGCGAATATCTGGCGCTGATGATGTGTGTGAGGCATTTTATGACATCTGACAAGTATGCGTGACGCACAGAGATTTCAGCCAACAGCCATGTGCGTTGAAAAGCAAGGCTTGGCATAGCTTGGCTTGGCCTGACTTGGCTTTGATTTTTTATTTGATTTCCATCAAAATGGCCTTTGAATGTATCTGCATTGTATTCTATTGTAATATGGTAGAACGCTCGAGTATAACTCAACCCAGGTAACGCTCAACGCGAGCTCAACCAGATACAGTTCAATTGCTCTACCCTTAAATTTAATTAAGTTGAGCGCAGCCACACCTTCAATGTTTATTTGTGAACTTTTTACGTTACGAGTCGCTCGGTTTCTATTCCATTCAATGCGATTTTACTGCGTCAAACTGTGATTTTGTGTTGTGTGATTTATAATGGCGTTTTTCAAACGCAATAAACTGAAAAATTTGCATAAAAATAGGCTTAGCCGTAACCTAGTAGCCTAACACAAGAGACACGAACATGGCAGCCTGAAAGACGCGCCCGTAAGTCGTAAAATTAAAATTACTGACATTAATTTTGGCACCATGCTTCTTGGCATCGGAATTCATAATTACAGAAATTCGTACACAAAACAAACGCGTTGAACGAAAAGTGAAAATCGAAACCAGTTTAATAATTACAATTGTTCATGCTTCGCGGTAATAATACTTTCAGTAAATGCAGACGGCAGCCCAGTGGTAGGATGGGTTTGAGATACTGACAAAATACCGAACTCAAATTGCAAAATAATTGGCCGTAGGAAATCTGATGGGGTTACTAAAAAGGGGGTCATCTGGGAGGCGAGAGGCTAATTCTTTGACGATCTATTTTAATAACAACCTCTCCCGATTTACCTTATGCTGGACTTGGAGCAGGATATGCGGCGAGTGAAGAATAAGGCCGATATATGTTTATAAAAAATAACTCTGTGATCTAAGATTGTTGCCCTCGAAGCTATGCTTATAACCTCATCTTAATCTAAATACTCAGACCTTCCAAAATGCGTCAAACAAATTTTCAGTATAATTTCATTAAGTTATCAGTGATCACTAAGCAAACATTTGATACTCTTTTCAGTGCGTCTTTTATATGAACCATACCCATATTCGAATTGCTCTCGGTTATAGTAAATAGAGGAAATAAGGAATTTAATATCTACAGTATAAAAAATATTAAAATTTTTTTGGTACCCACACATACAAGGAAATAAATTTAAGGTGTATGGGCGATCTTCCCAGTTTGACAGCAGAGACAGCCGAAAATCGAATTTATTGAGTCTAGGTAGCGGAGCTGCGTAACCGTGTTGTGGTATTCCACTATGGGTCGACTTAGCCTGTAACATATCCCAATAGATTTGGCTTTATTTGATTGTTATTTAGTATTTTGTGAGTTTATGAACTTCAAATCGCGCATAATGAAATTTCAGATGCTTTCTAAGTAGAGAAAAATTAATTCAAATCGCAATAACTTCATATTGATTATTCCTCACGAATTTTATGTCCACCTACCATGGTAATAGTGCACCAATACATCCGTAACCCATGGTTGAAGCGCTCTTTGTCAGTGCAAATTGGTGGAACAATAAATTCGAGTGTGGGCAAACACCCTCTGCCACCAGCGCACAACGTGAGCACGTCAGCTCAGAACTATTCTTCCTCAAAATAGTAGTCATCCCCAGTTGTTCTTAACTTGTGTTCAGGAAGTTTAACGTCAGATGAATCTCCCAATTTCAGGGGCGTGTAAATTGTTGCTATTAAATTCAAATAACATTCGTACACCAAACCGAATCTGTTTCTAAGATCCTTCACAAAAAAAGCGCACTGCCTTCCAAATGCATATAATGAAAAGCTGAATTAGCCTACGCGATGAATCATTAACTTCCTCTCTTCCTGCTTGTTGGAACAGCTACAACAGTAAGAACAACAATAACCACAGCAGAGCAGCGGAGATACAAATTAGACTTTTAAATTGAAATTTTAATTTTATCACATGTCCGGAAGGAAACAACTTATTTTGTTGTCGTCGTTGTCGACGTCTTTCTTTTTGTTGTTGTTGGTATTGTTGCCGTTGTTGTGTCTATTTATATGGAACTGTTATTGTTGTAATGTGTACGGAAAGGGGTACTTCTTTGCAGCTAGTCACATGCGCTTCCGTCTGCTGCAAGTTGCAAGTCGCCCTGCCCTTCCTTACTTAGCTTACTCACAACCGAACGCGCACCGCTTCGTGGCAATTCCTCATAACTACAACTATGAGAATTCTAAGGTAGAAGTTACTCAGCTGAGATGGTTTCATTTGATATATCAGCGCGCAAGCGGCACTTGTGGAAACACACCGATGAGACCCTTTTCCATGCTTCTCTTTATTTTTATTCTTTTTATAAAAAATTTTTTTTGTGTTGTTTTTGTTATTTTAGTCTGATTGCTCCTACCTTAGTTCTTATAAGAAAATTAACCCGCAATAAAGTAGCGTCTTTGCATACTTTTTCTTGAGTTTTCTTTGGCTTCAATCTTCTTGGCTTTCGTCTCGAAAGCGTTTCGGACACCGACACTTGCTGGCTTTGTAAGTAATTATTTTGCAGCCAGGCTCAATTTAACATTTCGAGATTTGTTCACACGATAAGCTGAGGTAATAAGAATTTGATACTACGTGTTGCCGGGCAGTGAGTGGAGGGGTTTCAAATTATTATATGATTTACAGCGGCAATTGTTGTTGCTAATATTACATTGTGACATTTGAAATTGACGATTGCAGCATTTGATACGCTGTGAAAAGCAGACTCTTCAATTTGATATCTTGCCACAGAACTCAGTTTAATATTTTTTTTTTAATGAAGCAATTAAAACAACTGATTTATTGTAGTCACGTCTCTTTAATTTAACTGGCATCCCAAGTCTTACTTCGCTTGCACATTGCACACTCCGCTGCCACCGCTTTCAAAGAAATCGCTTGGTCTGGTCTGTAAATTTGGCAATCTGCATACAGAGGCACGCATATGCCAAAAAGCAGGTGCTTTAAAACCTGCGCGAGCGTGTGTGTGCATCCTTAAAAGGGTCGCCTTGGCAATCGTTGCCAAAAATCCATGTTAAAATAAAATTCGGCGGTTCCATGCCTCCATTGCGGCTGCTACTGATACCGCATTGGCTGCCGCTCGGGCTCATTAGTGTTGCATTAAAGTTTTCTCGAGGGTAGCAAAAGGTGTTTCGAATTTGGCGCATGCCAAGGGCAGCTGTTTCGCGCGCAGCAGCTTTAGCCACTTTTATTCAATTAATTACGGCAGACAGCTGTCAATGTTTATGTTTCTTTCTTTTTTGGATAAAATATTTTTCATAATTTTTTTTTTATAAATCATACGATATTTTGGGGGTATTGCGGAGTGTATCATCATTCCATCTGCTCGTACAGCTCCATATAAAAAATACACAGGTGCCCCAGTACAGTTTAGTCGCCATGCCAGCCAACAACAAGCCTTACATAACGTATTACAGCCTTAATTCCATCAATTAACTAAATGGAACAAATTAATTTTAAATTAGTCTGCTCATTTGTAAACCTTGAATCCATACACATGAGGCTTAGAGCAATTTGGCGATGTGCTGAATACGTTAAAAGCATTGGGCAGACCCTGAAGAGTTAATTATAATTTATTATCTCAAAAACAAATATACGAGAAAAATTTCCGATATTTCGGGAGTGTACAATTTGAGAACTCGATATAGAAAATAGAGCAATGAATAGCAACAATGCGTATTAGGCTGCGCTTGCACTTCTTTAAACATCAATCCAGTTTCATAATTGTTTTCCCTGAAAATGTTAAAATAGACACTTCATCGGACACTCATGGAAGAGCACTCGAATGGCAAAAAGACAAAGGAAAAATCTGAGTTTTTAGAGATCATGGTATGCTTACATGCGATAGTGTTGTAACTTTAAATTAGGTATAGTCTATGATATATAAAGTGGCTTTCAGAGACACATTAAAACATAAAAGATACCATAGAATTACGTCCATTTTATAGAATGTTCCATTAGATTGTTCAACAATACTAAAATATGACAGAAATTCTACTTTCCGCAACAAACATTGTACAATTTCACCAACCCTACATGCACTCAGCGCCCACTAGTCCTACCATTTATAACTAATGATAGAGCCATGAACTGTAATTGACTCCGGCAAGTAGCTGGTGTCTGCCCCTCCTGTTTATCTGTCGACAACTCTGCGGGCAATTGTGTTATATATCTACCCATGACACACAATTCTAAATATTTTTCTAATTCAAACGAAATTCGGAAGCTGAGAAGGGGGGAACTCAAAAATTGTACACTTTGAGCAGCCTAATTATTTACCTTAAATATAAAAACAATGAAAAATGCCATTTTGTGCAGCTGTCAACGGCTGAAGAATGCCTAAAATCTTTCACGCCCGATCATAAATTGTTTAAGACAAATCTCAGCATGACCAACGGCCGCAGCGTGGCGTGTGTTGGCCACATTTGGCTATTAGTATGTGGGCTCATAATTGGCCATTTCCTTTAGCCGCTGCCTTTTTTATGCTCTTAGGTAGCGTAGCAGAAAATTTTCAGAAATGTGTTTGTAGCTTTACTAATATCTGAAATAGCGTGGTATTCGCTGGGCGAACTCCGAGTATTACGCAAAAGTGCTTAATTATCAGCAAAAATGCTGTCCACAGCTGTTAATGGACTCTGCGTGGTTTGTGCGTTTTGGATGTTTTCTTCAATTTGGTGTCAACGTCAATTATTTTGCAGGGAAAGTTTTTAAATGCAAAAGTTGAAATTGCCGACTTCTTGCACTATAGACTTTGTTTTGGCTTACGCAATGGAAAGTTATTTTATTGTTTATGGTCAAGAGTAAGTGATGAAAACACCTTTCCGTGTTGACTCACTGGAACCCTGGAACCCTAATGGCTCTATTTTAAGCAACTTGGCAGCTCTGCTGAAAACAGCTGTGGTTGAGATTCCATTAAGAAAGTGATTATTAACACATTTCAGTAGATAGTTCTGGCATGGCAGAAGTATTTGTGCAAATCCAGATTGGATTTATGTTAGAAAGCATAATCGTCTGATGCTAACATGGTTTCCAGTACACATGGGAGTTATAGGAAAAGAAGTCATGGATAAACTTGCGAATAAAGGATCTGAGACCAGTTTTACTGGCTCGAAACCTGTTGTTCCCATACCCTTTGCTACCGTTATGGCCACTACTACCTGTGCACAAAATCGCGAATAGGGGTCTGTAAGAGGCAGCAGATGGGCAAAGGCTATGCTGTCTGTTATTTCCGATAGAACGTCAAGGTTTCTTCTATCACTTGGTAGCAGATATTGCAGGCTTTTGGTAGGACTGATGACGGGTAATTTTGCATGGGCAAATGATAGGCATTGTAGACATTGCACTTTGTTGAGAGGAAGATTTGGAGGTTGACCACTTTTTGTGCATATCCCCCGCTTTCCCTAGAATCAAGTTCGAGGTATTTGGCAATGACATCCTAAGTAGCGCAAACTTTGGCTACTTAGGGACACAATGGTTTTTGGATTTTAAGGGCGTGCATTTCAATTTTATTATTATTATTATTATTATTATCTCTTACACCACAATTAATTATGAGTGCAAGGTATTGGGAGAATGAGTACTAGCTACAGAGGCATTCGACTCGAAGAGAAAAGGATTTTATAGAAAGAAGTATTTTTGGAGACCAAGCAGGATTTGAACCTGCGACCCTCGGGGTGTGAGTCTATCATGCTTACCACTAGGCCACAGAGGGCGGCTGCATTTCAATTCAGTCGATTATTGGCTTATTTTTTTATATGTTGTATTATATAGCAGTGCATAAATCAACATTGTAGATCCCTAAATTTAATATTCAATTAGCGTTATCCTTAGAACACAGCTTGGAAATACATTTACTTGAAATAAAAATATTTTTTTTTGGGAGTGACAATGAAACATTTAAACCTGAAGTGAGCGAATTTCACTGGTTGGCTCCCTACTATTACTGCACTCCCAGAACAGCTGTTTCGCGCACTAAATCACAGCTGATTGTGGTGAGACTCTTCCCGTGTTCACACACAAAATTTGCATTTCAAAATACGGGCAGCACCAGTTGCATGTTGCATACAGCTTTATGGCGAAATTATGCCAGTGGGAACTCAGTTACTGCCAATTTCGAGCACAAAAAAGCCGACCTCTTAAGCACACAAGGCAAAGAAGCAGGCGGTTGGTTCATGTGTGTTGCTGTAGCTACCCAATTGCTGCTACATAATAAATTCATAATTTAATTGTTTCAGTGCAGGCTGTAGCAGACCTTTTCAATGTTTGTGTATAGAACATCACAAAAAGGGGAGCCACTGGTTATGGTTCATAAAAACGGATGTGTGTGTGTGTGGGTACACCCCTTTCTTGAATAGGCAGGAACTGTGCTGAGTTATACTCCTACATGTGGTCAAAACTGCTGAAGTACTCATGTACTCGTATGTATTATTAAATCGCAATTAGCAATACATTAAATGGGCAGCTCTTAGGGTCAGAAGGCATCTTAGGCGCACAGAGTAATTTGTGCGCGGATATTCTTGGCTTAATTAGACAACACGCATTTAAGTCAAGCAGCCAAGTGCAAAATTTTATTTCACATTCATAGTGGCTCCGCACTGGTGTCGCCTACACCTGAGTTTTTTCAAATTTCCTTCTTGTTGCAATTAATGTGTCACATCACTTTTGCTCTTAGCAAATTCGGCTTTTGTTATTGCTGTGCCACTAATCGGTGACCGGCAAATGCTCCCAACTATGCCCAGTTTGATGAATAAATTTTGTGAAATTGCGTTTGACATTGAGAGGCAAATTTTAAGCTGATGGTGTGTGGGTGTCGTCAGAGGTGAACAATTAAATTATGTAAGTTTGGCAGTTTTGGACACTAGTTTTTAATGCCGCCTTTGGATCAAATTTGTACGTTGTCAAAAAAAGTTTCCACACAACATTTAATAAGTTTTCAAGTATACATGGACGTCAGTGAGGATTAGAATTCACAAAAAAATATTCCATAAAAATTCTCTATTTGAAAAAAATTGTTTAAAAAATTTAATATATATTAAAATGTTGTCGTAGAGTAATCAAACAATTTAAAGTCATTAGAAGCCAAAGGGAAGTTAAAATCAATGAATTTTTTTTAAGGCCAAATCTACGCTGAAAAATAGCTGCTTGATCAAATGAAGAATTAGACAGTTAAGAGTCTCAAAAAGGGAAACAAAGTAGGATATATTTCTGTCAAATTCTATAAGGTTATTGCCTTAATGTCCTAAGAGTGTTTATAATAAATAAAATAAAAGAAATAAATGCAATGGAAAAACTGTGAGCTTCGTTAAGAGTCGTTACAAAGTTCATGATAGAGGCATCCTATTATATAAATTACTCCACGTTTCATTCATTTAAAGTGTTCAATGCAGAATTAGTGATGATATGCAATATATAAAAATCAGTCTTCAGGAGGGCCATTCAAAAGTTGGCAATCGAAGAAACGCATGCTTCTAGTAAGGTGTGATTTTGAGTAAAGTCTTTATGAACATTTGAATATTCTGAGATGGAATTATAATTCTAGATGAGGGCGTGAGTGTCACTTGCTCAATACTATCGGACCGAAGCTGATGACAGTAGGAGTAACACTTTAAATATAGGAAGCGTTTTCCTATTCACCACAAACTGTCAGTTCCACCACTATTTCCATAACACAACACTAGTCCGGGCACATTCATAAGTATACAACACCTGTGATTAACAGAGGGGTCATGATTATATAAATTGTTATACAACACCGATTTGGCATATACCATCACTCAAAGTCTCAACGCCTTTAATATAAGCAAAAGACTATTTTTAGCACAAACAACAATAAAAACAATGGGCACAAATTAATTGAAAAGTTCCCAAGCGATTTCAGGACAAAGCAAGAAACACAACTACACTCAGCCGCACACAAGTTCAGGGCCCTGCTGCAGCTGCCACTGCTGTGTAGTCACTCGTATTTTTAGTTAAGAAAAACAAATAAACTCACAATTTTCTCCAAAGCCACGCCAAGCAACCCCTCGAAGGTCTTGAGAATTTCAAGTTGTTGCATGTGCTGCACGAAATAAGAAGCAGTCGAAGAAGTTCTTGTGACTAAAAAATGAGCACAATATTTTCATTTAAAAAAGAAGTTTCAGAATTAAATCATTTCCCATGAAAATCTTACGTGTTGTTGCTATTGTTGTTGTTCTTATGAAACAACAAAGAAAAAACCTTCTCTCGATTTTTTTCCAACAGATTTGCAAATTAATTATCATCTGCGTTTCAATATGTTGTTTTTGTTGGTGCGCTGGATAATGAAGCAATATAGAGGAGGAGGGGCGACATTACCTGTCAGTACTTGGCGCATTTTGTTGCTTGTTTTATGCTAATGCAAAATATTAATTTTAATATAGTTTTTATTAAGAACAAAAAAAAATACCAACAACAATTTTCAATCAACGTGTGTGAAAGCTAAAATGGAGCAAGTCAAGATAAAATGGACCCATTTGAAGAACAGCAAATTATAATGTGAAAGTCAAAACCCATTCACTGGCACACTCGATCACTCGAAGAAGACGGAAGGAAGTGTTGCGTGCGTGTTGCTGGGCGATTTTCCAACTGAGCGTGCTACGTGCATGCGAATATAAGGAACACGGTGTCCTAATGCAGCATAATGCAATATCCAGAAACTGGGTAATCTTATTTACGTGTTCGTACAGTTTGTGCCTTGGGAAGCGTTGATGGTGCGGTGGGAAAAATAAAATTGAAATAGTGGGGGTGTTGGCCCTTTACTCTACTAAGATTTGTGCTTAAGTGCTTAAACAGATAAGTAGACTCCACAGCAAAATGGCAGTACTAGGATATACAGAAAAGTAATCATAATCATAGGTAAGAAATGGCGCCACCGCAATCGATTCAATGTTGTTTGTCGTGAATACCAGCTTTCAGCAGATTCCTGTAAAGTGTTCAGCCAGTTATTTCATTCATTGTATGATTGGCTGGCATTGAAAGCGAACAAATCTAGCAATTTTTTAAGAAAATATCTTCCACCAGGATACGACACTGATGCAGTCCTCATGGCTTATTTTTTATTATTTGTACAAAAAGAAATGAATGAATAATTTGGCAGAGGAGCACTATCAACTCTGGGTTTCAGCTCTTATTGTGCTGCTATGAATTGGTTCCTTGTGTATCATATTCTCTATATTTGGCACACTGCAGTTTTTATTTGCAAACTTGAAGAAATTGCCAAGTGGAGGGAGGTGTGAGTCCAATGAACAGATAATCGCTTAAATCGCTGATTTTGAACGCCTCGACAAATCGTTTTTTTCGAAGGGTATCGAAAAATTGGAGAATCGTTGGACAAACTGTAAAGATCTGAATGGGTACTATGTTGAGGTAGAGGTGTGTTCAAAATGTAGTGTTCTGTTATCTAAGACTGATTACTTTCAATTCATCTTCGTATTTTGAGTAAATACGTCATATAAGCCCAAACGCCCATACAAGTAAATGTGGAGTTCATACGCGAAAGAAAACTAATTTTGTATTATAATTTTATAAAAACCCCAGATTCCTCCGTTGAAGGATTATTCATAACTTGGCAATTGCAGACATGCGTGCTTGCTGTAGGGTGTGATTGAGTTTGAGTCATTGTCTGTGAACAAAATATCGAATGATTTATATTCCTTTGATATGTAGAGTATGATTCTAGATAACGACACGTGAACAATGCTATCGCGCACGAGCTGATGACTTTTGCGAGGCAGCCATTTGTGATCGGAATAATGCAATTAATCTTTTGAAAAGCTCTTATTCAAATCCTTAATATTGTTCTTCTATGGTGCGTTTTTGGACCGTAACAAATCACTCAGCGCTGTAGGTCATAATTTATTAAGTAAATGATGACTGACATACTGCCGGAGATTTCCGCTATCTTCGTGGTATGAATGCATTTAAAGTCCTTTAAAAACAAATCAAGATCAGATTTTGTAAAACTTGGTGCGCAGTTTGATTATAAATGGCATCTAGTTACACGAGTGTATGCATTTTTCAATTGGTAACAAACCCAGTTGGGATTTCGTCACACGTTTTTATCATTCTCGCACGATGACGTTCATTGCTTAAATCTTTCGTGATCCAAACAAAATCTTTCTATGTATATACATGTGTATATAACCCCTAATCGACTTACCTGTACAGCACAATTAAGAAAGCAATTATTCTGCCCGGGTCCATTCAGTAAACCCTTGGAGGATGGCTCCAAGGTGGGTGAGGTTAGCATATTGGGCGCCTTCAGCAGTTCCATCAGACGATTGCGTTCAGTTACATTCTGCACGCCACCCACAGTATAATGTTTCAGCGATGTGGTGGCATATAAGCCAGAGGCAGCTTGTGACTGCCTGTACAATGTCGAAGTCATGGGTGAGGCCATTTTGTGTGTAAAATTAAATAAATTCAAGTTGAGTCCTCAGTAGACGGGGAAATATGCATTTGATGATTATGTTGAAGGCAGCATGTCTGAAAAATAAATTAAATATTTTATTATAATTATGTTTTAATTCACAATTTGCATATTATAAAAATATAATGAAACTATGAACTCTTATATTTGCTTAAGGCCAAAACGAAGCTGACAGCATTTGAAGCATGTTCATATTAATTGCTTCGGCATCTTTGATGTACTATTTATGCACTCTACACACGAGGGTCTTTACTTATAAAGCAAACAGAAAATTTCCGCTAAGTTTGCTGATGAAACTTTGAACGTGAGTTCGCATTTTCGTTGTTCAATTTTTTTGGAGCACATAAATTTTAGTTGGTTTGCTATCTAGGAAGGAAGAAAAAGGTCCCAAAAAAGTTCGCAAAAAAGTTGACCTTCAACATTCAAGTCTTTCGTTTCAGTACTTTGTTCTGTCGAAGACAATTCAGCATTTCTTACCAATATATATCATTCATTAGCATGCCTACATGCAGCTCGCGCTCACAAACAATGATGGCATGCATCGCACAGATTGGCATCCAAGGCGCTTGTGGGCAACCTGTTGCGGCAGCGCTCGCCGCGCAGTCGCATTTTATAAGCTCAAATGCATTTTAATGAGTTTTGATGCTAATCTGTGCGCATTTCTTGACACAATTGATGTGTTCCTAGTGGCATGCCGCTGCGAGCATGTGCACAAAATGTCAAATGTGCAGCTGCCTGCACGTCAATTGCTGCCAATGGTGGCGAAGATAGCCGCTTTGAAAATACTTTCAGTACGGGTATTTATGAATGTTTGAGCCAGTTGTGACATAAAGCATGGACGGCGGCAATTAAACACACAATTACGCGTAAATGTGCGCGGCTCAATATAAATCGTCATTTCCGTTTGCAAGCGCACAAGTGGCTAAGTTGCTCACAAATTGTTAGCAACGAAAATTGTTGCCTGTCAATTCAGCCATTAAGATTTTTTCCAAATGCTCATAGTTTGGCTTAATTAAAGCGGCTTTTAATTAATTGTAGCTTAATGCAATTTCATAATAAATGAATACAACAAAAAAAAACAATATACTTTCTCTAGTTTTCCTGTTTTATGAGCACCAGTTGAGACCCACTTCTCTGGCAGTTACTTGCTTGCTCGTCCATATTTGTTCGGCCTCATCAAAAATGCTAATTAGAAAAGTCATCTTTTTATGAGACGCACTCACACATTCGTAGCAAATTAGAGGCTAAGCAAGTGTTTACTACCTTTGAGGTTGGTATTATTTTGGTGTACGCAACAACAACAACAACAATCATAATATAGAAGAACAACAACAAGTGATTTTTATTGCACCGGTTGTCAGAGAAAAGTGAGAATTTTCTCACCTAATTGTTGAGGTTGCTTGGCACGAAGAGTTTGATTTGTTGGCATGGAGACTGTATTCAAATTTGAAAGCTGTTACACCGGAGCTGGGCAATTAAAATGTTAGTGCCTTTGTTCAAATATAATTTATGGCTGGCTTAAGTCAAATTAGTTATTAAATTCTCAGCTTCGTTGTACTGACTTGAGGTGTGAGCCACAACGCAGCCTGTTCTCATTTTTCACTGAGTCTGGCTTTATTTTTATTGTTTCTTCTAATAAGCTTAAAGACATTCAGAAAATTCAGATAAAGAAAGTGGAGATACGAAGCATACTGCTGAATAATTGCTGTATGTACAACCCTGGAAAATAATTGCTGTTCATTTATTGTTGGTTAATCCACAAAAGAAAAAGAAAAACAAACCTAATGCAAAAGTAAAGCGAGCGGTTCAACACTCCGAATAGAGTTTCGAATTCAATATCAGCCCCAACCCATTTTTTACCATGCTGCTGTCCAAGAAAAAATGTTTATATGTTTATTTAATTTTGTTATATTTGTGGTATAATTTTGTTTATACGTGCGTGTGCATGTTTTACAGAATCCGTGAGGACATGTCCCACGGCATCAATTGAAGTTCTTGTAGAACTCACGCTTCTTCACATTCATATCCAGTGCCAAGCGAGGAGGGTCATTCTAAGGACAAAATAAAGCATCGGCTCACGTATTTGGAAAGACCGCAGGAAATTCGTGAAATTTCGATACCGCGGACACGATGCATCCAAAGTTTAGATTTATAAAACGATTCAAAACCGAAGAATATGATAAAATTGTACATGAACATAAGCATCTTTCAAGCAGAAATTTACGCGATATATAGTTGCGATTACTTCACGCAACTATCGGAGCAAAACAATAGCCATGCTGACTGATAGCCAGACTGCAATCAAGGCACTCATCTCTGGTGATGGAGTGTCATTATAAGTTGAACATCCTAGGCAAAAACAATCAGGTATGGATCTCATGGGTTCCAGGTCACGTGGGTATATCTGGTAACGATATTACAGACAAACTTGCCAGGAAGGGAGCAGCCTCCCCGCTTGTAGGCCTATAGGAACCATTTCGTGGTTTAGGGAAGTAGAAGACAAAAAGAAAGAATACTATACTGGGACAACTTACCAATCAAAATCGCGTATAGGGACCGATATCCTGAAACGTTTCAAAGATTGTATGGAAGTAAATAAGATTAATTTGAGAATCATTACTGGAATTCTGACAGAGCACTGTAGGCTAAATTATTACCTACCGAAGCTACGAATTTATTCTAATGGGATTTGCAGTAAAGAAGATGAGACCTCGAAACACTCTGCTGGGGTTATGCGCAGCACTAATGCACAAACGAGAGAAGCATTTTGGTAATCATCTAATATCAAATGAGGAAATAAGACTCAACAAAATAAGTTAAATACTAAAATTTATCAACGAAACTGGACTCAGAGAAATACTCTGAACCCCCGAAAAGGGCATAGATCCTTAAGATCGGAGTGCTTCAAATCAAAATGCAATAAAAAATCAAACATAACAATCGTTTATTATGTTTTACATATATAATAAATTTTTACTTTTGGCAAAAATGTGTTCACACTAAAGAAGTTGACTTAATAAATGTTTATATAATTTCATATACCATATTCGCATAAACTTAATTAAGTTCAGTGGAATATGGTCAAACGCAATTTCATAGTTTGTTGACCCGAATAAAGTTTATCGTTGTTTACACTTTGTGCATTTTTATATATTAATAATGACTGCGACAGAAGCAACACTTCATTCATTTTTTTTTTTTATTATTAACAACATTAATTTAGCTTATTATTTAAGTCTTTTGTCGTTTAAATAATAAATATAGTGGTGATTCAAATTACAGGCCAATTAAAGCACTGAGTTTATATAAATCCTTAGCAAATAAAGATAAGTAAATAATTGCAATTTAATGAAGTTCCACTGCAGTGACTTTATTCAAGGCGATGGTTTAAGAATGACATTAAAATAACTTCTAACAGAACTTGCTGCAAAAACATAAGGCAGAAAAGAGAACAGGTGTTCATTTCATATTGAGTAGGCTGAATAAATAGTTAATACTTCAAATGGTGTCATTTTAACTTTTATTTGATGAGTTTCCAATACAGATCAAGATTAATGTAAAGTTAGTACTTCAAATGATGCAATCTTAAGTCTAATTGGATAAGTTTCAATCACAGATCATGCTCGTCTCGTACAACTCAAACACTTTAATAGAAAAATTCTAGGAAACTTAGCCTAATAAAAAGCTTTTACATAAGTTTTACCAAATTTTACATGAATAATCTGTAATTATATTGTTAAGGCAACCAGTTTTGCTAATAATTCCATCACTGGATTGTGTCAAAAATTCATATAAACTTGTTTCATTATTTAGCTGGTTCAGTTGAACAATAATTCACTTAAGTACGAGTTAACAAGACTTTTTTAATATATTTTGAAACATTTAAAAAATTTTTGATTTTATAGTTTTAACACTCCTAAGTCTCAACAAGTGCTTCAAAGTCACAACTGCTTCAAAGTCGCTAGGCCTTCTACATCTCATTTTTTATATGTTTCAACTACTTTCGAGTTAGTTAGTGTCAATAGAGCATCATTTGATCTGCTATTTATGACCTTGTTGATTATTACCCTTTTACAAATAAGTTTTGATTAATGAATTTTCCAGTAATAACTTTTCATTATTCACTAATTACCTTTTAATAACATTTTGACGTTCAACTTAGTCATGAAACTATTTCCTCACAGTACTATTTCATCACAATGTTCTTAATTATTTTTCTTTAACATCATTGTTTTAGCATCACTGTTTCTTTATCTTGTCTTTGCAAACTAAGCTTCTTATTAATTTTACTTTTTCATTATCGCTTATTTGCTGTAAGCATTCGTCTATCATTTGACATTCTCTCAATCATAATTTGAGCATTGTTTTGAATCGTCAGAAGTCATTATATATCTAATATTTATTAATGAAGATCTAAATTAAAGAAGCTTGCACCAGGAATAATTGAGATTTGCAAAGGATCAGCCTTCTATGATAACTTCCAATTGAGTCTAGCATTAAGTCATCTGATCTTTTTTACTCTGCCCTCTTCTGATTTGGCAGATATTTATTGTTAGAAGACGAAACCTACCACACACATTCAGGAATAATTTTTAAAAAGTAATTAAATACTAAAATTAACATTAAAATTATTAACAAAGCAAATAATTATTTTGGGTTGTGTTATGTAAATTTCGATATTAAGCCCACTTTTACAGCAAGGAATTCACTGCAAGTTATTTATAAGTGATTGAGGGACTTATAAAGCACCTAAAAATTATTTTTGTTGTTGTAAGAATCCAGGCGCTGTCCTTGCGCTGACTATCACCATCCCAAGTATGGGAACCTTTTTAGTCAGTGCTTGAACGGCGCCACACCGTGGTATCACAATGGGCCATTATGTGTGCTCAAGTGTGCTTTTGGCAAACTGGGCGGCCACTCCTACCTACCTACCTACCTGTAAGAATCCACATTAAACCCACTTTTACAGCAAGGAATTCAAATGCATACTTTAAAGTTAGCTAAAAGGGCCCAACAAAGTGGAGTAAATTGAGAAACTGCTTCAATACTTCTTGAAATTTCTTCCAGAACTATTTCATCATAGGCTCAGGAAGCAAGGCATTTGCAAACTCACAACTGGGTTATTATGTTAATAAAATTTGAAAAAATAGAGTACTGGGAGAAACAAGTTAAAAAAACAGATTTAAACAAAAAACTTCTTTAAGAAAATCTCTTAAGGAATACGCGTAAATGTTCATACGGAAGCTTCTGTTGATTCAGCGACAACTTTTTGTATCAACAAATGACTTAATACTTACGCTTTGGCCCACAATAGCAGAAAAATACGATAAACTCCATAATAAACGAGTTATTTGTTGTTAGAACTGATGATAATCGCATTATTTGCATAAAACTTTTATTATCTTTAGAGAATGACAAGCGAAGTAATCGAATGCCTGCTCACAACGCTAGCAACGTTGGCATTACAATGGCAGAAAAGTAAAAAATGCAAACAAATCAATTCTTTTAAACATAAATAAAGGCAACACACGCTCCGCAGACACCCCACAGGCACGACTGAAATTAGAGAAGAAAAACAATCATTTAAGATTATGAGCCTAATGACGAGCATTGAGGCAAAACATCATTCGTCTTGAATTACGGCACGATTAATATGATTAAACAAATTCGGGTATCGCTGTTGTCAAGTGAATAAAGCATAATTTCGATATGGCAATTAACTTTAGTGAAATTTGTATACACCGACTAAGGGCGATGTTACACTTCATGACTTTGTTTCGAATATTCGAAATATTTGCGAATAATCTTCTATTCTGCCGCCTTCTTGCACTTATGGTTGAAGACTCAAATAAGTGATGAAACTATATTATACGAGTATTCCTATGCTTCCTAATGGTAATTTTAACGAAAACTTGAAAATTACAGAATTGTTTAAAAAGCTAGAAATGTGTAGACGAAAGATAACCCAGATACTGCATTACTACCTATGAAAAAGTCAGCGAATAGGGACCAGTTGTATCCACAATAGACGGTAGAATGAGTTTACCTTGCTTCTATGATTTATAGATGCATTTCCCTGGATACAAGCAAACTGAAAATATAAAGAGATCAAACAAGTATTAATAAGGGAGCTTTTTTTATATACAAATCTCTGACTTATTATATCCAACCAACTTCTAACAACGCTTACGAAGGGTTTAATTTCCTATATCAAATTTAAAAAAGTCAATAATGAAGGCTCCACTGCACATACTTTATACACGCTTCTTTCCTTTATTGAGGCTTAAAAACTAAGTACGTAAATCAAACTTACACATTCATATAAAATATGTCCAAAGAGAACTTTCCTTTGACAAGCTTTATATACTTTCAGCTGATGTGTACAGAGTCGTTGTATCCAAATCTCATTTTATCTTTAAGAAGTTTGTCAGGCCAGTGCGGACATGGCATTACTCTGCTCTATTAGCCTCCCTTAATACTCTCCCGTATTACTGTCTCCTATTACTCTCCCTTATTACTCCACCCTATTTCTCCCTACTATTAATCCCTACTATTACTTTGCCCTATTACTCTTTCCAATATTCCTCTCCATTTATCATTACACAAGTAAACAAAAACATTAAAATTCGCTATACTCCCAAATGAGCTAAACGAATACGGGCAGACAACATTTCCCCGCCAGATCTTGTTCTGATTTGAGAAGTCACTGCACAGGACCTCACAAGTTGCTAATAATAGACGTCTGTAAATCATGAGAAGAAGAATCACGTTTTAATTTTGCCTTCCGCAATTATGTGCAAATTGTTTATAATAACTTAAACATTATTGTACGAGTACCTTCAGTTTAGTCAACTGCTGCCCAGTTGTACCCCGCAGCTGCCCAGTTGAAGCTCCACGCTTACTGCCACAGCAGTCAATTTTATACGAATACTACTCGCGTGTCAGCGCCTCCACTTAAATATTTCATAATTTCAATTTAATTTTTTCCTTCTTTCTGTTCAATTTGGAGTTAAATTGTGTCACGTTTTATTTGATAATGCGCGATGAGGCGCCAAAACTAAGTGATGCCTATCTTGGAGACGCACGACGAACAAGTGTACTTATTTAGCTAACAAGATACAAACAGCAACAAAAACAACAACAATAGCAGACACAACACACATCATTGGATTGTTATAGTTTGCTTTGTGTAGAAACTTGTGAAAAATTAAATAAATCTAACATGCTTTTATAACTCCCTGGTTTGATGAGTTTTTGAGTTGCTTCGGCTTTTGAGATATCAAAAAAATTATTTTGATGGAAACGCTAAAGAACTCAGTTGACAAACTCTGGAAAATGTTACCACTGTAGCTGAAATTGGGAGGAGAGTTGCAGGAAAATTATCTATCTTTGGTTCCCTTTCTCTAAACATAGTTTTTGGTTGTACCTAATCAGTAATCGACATAATAGTTTGAAATATAGGAAGATCCTTTTCTGAGCAGTAGTCCTAGTCATTTGGATTTTGTACTAGTCATTATACCTTGGCAGCCAAATCAAACACTCTTCGGCAAGTAAACTAAAAGCCTTTTTTGTATGTAGATTAAATGCAGTACCACTTTAAAATTTATTTCACATGTCACTCCAGCAGTCATTTCTCAACTGTTTCATCTGTTCGAGTGTACGAGTGCGCTCTAATAATTATTTGCTGAGTTAATATCAAATACGGCATGTAATCAATATCAAATACGATATGATTTGGTCAATATAATTTCAGCTCGTTCTTTAACATGACCGAACTATGTCCACATAAGTGAAAGAGGCAAAAACATTCCACGCCCAGAAGTAGTGGCTCGGAGAATTAGTGTTTTTTGAGACTCCTAACAAATAATCTCCAATGGTGTATTACAACTTTTAATGATTCGCTTATTCATGTTTATTCATGAATGTCTCTATGGCTTTTTCTTTCTCTTCCCTGAATACAACAGCAGCGCGAACTGGGGCAAATACTTTTAAAGTAGCATAATTTATTCTATAATTGTGCTCGATTTTTATATATCATCCCACTTGCCTTCATTAGTCTCTGCCTCGATCAATTAAATGCAGAAGAACAGATTTCATATATAAATCACATTCGTTCGTTCGCAACTAATATAAAAGATTAATTATGATCAATGCCAGAATCTTGCAACATTCAAAAGCAGCCAAATCGAAGCAAGCTAGAATAATACAAACAGAATACATGCCACAAGAGAAAGTTTAAATTTATGGAAATCATGGATTTCTATTCTAACTTTCAATGATTTACATAAAAATTCCAAATTAAAATTTTAAATATTAATGGGCAAAAACATGTGGGCACCAAAATGGAGAATTGTGTAAATCCGCTTGATGAATGCTTGTGCGGATATACGAGTATCAACATAATGCCACATAAACTGCGCTATGAACACTTTCTCAACCTCACATATTTTTTTGAAGTTTATTATCTGCACTTGCAGTCTAGGTATATATCTGAACGTCAAATCCTTGCGGAGGCTGAGAAAAAGTTGCGTGCTCTAATTACACGCAAGCGAACCAGCGAACGCAGCGCATCGTACTCGCAGATATGGCAAAGAAAAAGCTAAAACTGCATTAAAAGCTAAAAGCAATTTCCCTCCACAACGAAAACAAGTCAATTAACTGCAAACTGCATGCGCGACTTGGTGGCTGGGGCTGGGGCTGTGTCTGTGACTGCCACTCTGACTCCGACTCCAACTTCGACTGTGATTGTGTCTGAGACATGATGCCCACAAGATTCAAGCAATTTCCTAAACGCACGACACAAGTCAACTTTAATGCAGCAAAAAAAGTTGGGCAAAAAATTTAAAAATTGTTGCAATATGCACTGCAAAAAAACAACAACGACAACAACAAAAAACTCTATGCTTTATGGCGGTCATTTTGTGAACCGCTTCAGTTGAAATTTGCATTTATGCTGCGTGCACGCATTTCCACTGCAGACGAGTGCGAAAGCAAAGCGCTACAACAACAACAACCAAATCAGTATCGAATTCGAGTTGGTGGAGTTGTCGCTACGCATGTGTATATGTGTATGTGCATGCGTGTGTTTGTTGAAAATTGTTACCATTTTCACTGACAATTTATGAAGAATTTTAATTAGACGCAATTTTTGTGCTGCCATCACGCCATCAACTGGCCACCCCAACCAAGCCGCCTTGCACTCCTGGGTAAATTGAATATTCAGAAAATGGAGCTCCATATTTTCTTAAAAATTATGATTGGAAAACGAAGAACAAATTCCAATCGCATGTTGCTCTGTGATTAAAATAGAAAATAAAGCCGTGCCCATTTCGCAGAACTCTACGCGATTGGGATTTAAAAAGGTTCACGCTGACCGAAGTGCCTCTGGACTTGGCTAATTAACATTCTCTGCCACAGTAAATGTGTTCATTTGTTGTTTTGTTCTGTAACTTAGCCCGCTACTATTCTACTATTGTTCTAAGTATCAATATTTTCTTCACCTGTTCTGGGCGCCCATTGTTCTCGCCAACACAGTTGAGATTGTTTCTTGATAGTAATTCTAATAATCAATATGCGAGAACTGACACGCATGGCACAGGATTTCTATGCACATGGCGCTCTGTTTATGTAAGTTACTTTGCATGAGCACCACACAAGAGCTCCACTCACTTACAACAATATTCCATAACCCCGTAGCAGCATTAGCATAAGTGGAGCCAAGTAAACGTGGTGGGCAGCATGGAAATATGGGCCGCTCCAACAGATCGCTGGGTTGGTCTCACATAATGATATGCAAGTGAGCTTGGCTCCAGTCGTTTCATGTGAAGTCACTGTTTGCATGTAAAATTTTGCAAAGTTTGGGTTCAATTGCTGATTCTGTTGAGAACAACTTTATGAGAAATAAATTATCTTTCATAAAGTTGTTTCAAAACAACTTGGTCGGAATTTTTTGACAACTCTGGCACTAATAAAAGAAAGGTGTATATTTGCTTTGAAATATGTCATGCTGCAATGAGTGTTCTCTTGTCAAAACTATTCCAGTATTCATATTTATATTCCAGCTGCAGTAAACAGCTGCCTACTATTCCACTAATCACGCACCAAGTCCAGAAGTGAAGCACTGGCAAATGATAAAGTCCAAATTTTATTCACATGCGGTCTGCAGTAAACAGCAATTCTGCAAATCATGCACAAACTCCAGAAGTGAAACTCTAGGAAATAATGCGGCCAAGTTGTATCTTTCATTTGCACCCAGTTGTTTGGAATGAACTGCCAAGAACAGTTGTGGTGTTATTTCGCTGAACTATTGGTATAAAATTATTGTGTGACTCCCAACTGTGTTCATTTGTGTGGTGAATAGCTCCCCAACCAAACCTACAAACATTTGCCCATTGGAAAAGAGGGAATTAGCAGCTGGACCCCCTACTCACAGCTGATGTGACACTACAAAATTAGAATGGTGAAGATTAGAACGTTAAAATGGATTTTTGTTCCACCGTACAAAACAACCAATCAAGCTAATATGACCAGAGCAAATTACACTGAAACACACTCGTATGTAGAGTGTTTTATTTTCCTTACTTTCCCCATAAAATCAACCATTTTTTGAGTGGGCATAACTACGTCTATAGTCAGAACATATACATAGTATATATTAAAAGTATTACTGAATATGAGCCCAACTTTACCAGCCTTCAGATTGCATGTTGTACGCCATAATTTGCTATCACTAAAATGACAATTGCTCTCAATTCTCATAAATATGCATTCACTTATATGAACAGACATGTGCGCAGTGCAACAAATCATCATGAGAACAGAACAATCAAAGCTACGAGAACAATGCCAGGAATGCGCACCTGTGTTGTGCCGAACCAGCCTTGTCATAGCTCAATTCAAGCTCACAAGCGCATGCGCAAATTCAATGCGAGCTGTAACTAAACTACAATGAGCACAATTTCTACATGCGAACAGTCAATTCCAAATTTACAACGCGCTTACAATTGTGCAACATGTTGTCGAACTGACCATGAAATATTGCAACACCGTGCTGCATCATCATCAACATCATCATCGCCATCACCATCGTCATTATTTGGTCGGCACAATGTAATTTCAATGGAATTTAAACGACCATGTTTGTGTTTAACACCAGTTCAAACAGAAGATCAGAAAGTACTGCGATGCGCCACAGAAGTAGTGCTGCTTGCCACAGAAACAGCTTCATTCTAGAGCAAAGCTCCGCTTAATGGGTATCTTCGGCAATACAGCAGAAGATCAATTATGGTAGCAGTACTGCCGCCTCTTATTATCATGCCAAAAACTCACACAGTCGGCAATTAAAGTCGATCATATAAAAATATTGGCGTTCAATTACTCCAGCAAGCAGCTGGCAACTTGGAAATTATGATTCCTTTATTCATAAGGAAGAAGGAAAGGGTTTAATTCAAAAAGCTGCAGTGAAGTCGAATTGAAAATCCTTTTTCATTAAAAGGAAATTCCCTGAGTTACTTTCAACCGAATTCCATTGCAGTTTCAGTAATTGACGGGAGAAGTGGTAAAACCCTTACTTAAAGTAAGTAAAAATTTCCAGGTCGCGATGGAGAAGCAGTCTGCTGTGCCATATGTTTTGCTTGATTAGCTTCAAGTCCATGACCCCAACCCAAACCGAACTGCATAGGTTACAACTAAGGTATGTAACGCCAATTAAATAAATATATACATTTTTTTATTGTTGCCCAATTAAATTTTTACATTATTAAAAATATTTCTTAGGCACAATCAGACAAAAACAATCGTATGATTGATAATTTATAAAAAAATAAATAATTATTTTCAATCGAACTCTTTAAAAAATATGTTTTTTTTCTTTTTTCACATCTTTCATGCAGTGCCATAAATATTTACTCCAACATTTTCTGCTTGCAGCGGATTAACACCGCATACACCCAGTTGGAAATCGCTTCGTTTATGTATGACTGCGGCGTCGACGACTATCACAGTGTAAATTGTTCCTCATCTGATGCACGATTTTAGAGTAAGGGTCAATTAGGCCCCAACAATTTGATCTAAAATTATTTGAAGACAAAATTGCAATCAATCTCACATTTGGTTCTTTTTATATCTGAGAATATATTTTGAAGAATTTCTTATTTTAGATTTGTCTTTTATTTTTAGAAAACGGGACAGAACCCTAAATAATAATTTTAGAAAAGCAAACAGACCTTTTGGTTATACATTTTTTAACAATTTGGAGTATTTTCTTCTCATTCTATTTTCATTTTTTCTAAAAGTAAATTTATATTTTCTACACAACAAAATTATAATTTATCGATATGTAGAAAACTTTCTCTGAAATAAATTTTATGATTGCCCTAAATATCCTCAAGTTTAAGCAGGTAGAAAAAACATACACAAATAATTTTGTATATCAGAAGTTAATGTTTCAGTTATTAATTAATATCAAATTTATTTATCGAATGAGTAATCTAGTAATCTACGAACTTTATAAGGATAATTGTAGTCATTGAAATCTACTTTGTTCGAAATTTTGTTTATAGGTGCAGGAACGAAACAACCACATGGCATACAATGAACAAATTTTTGTTTTCTTTAGATGAAAATTACACCGCAAAGATCTTGCAGTAAAGAGTATTGCATACTGTCTTTGCTTGCAGGGCTATGTGTGGCCTTCACGGCCAGCCAGTTTAGCCTAGATTAAAATTGATTCAACATTTTCTACTTATTTATTTTAGCATAACGACAAAGAAACATAAATGATTAGTGATAAGTTGCAACGGAGATTTTGACTGAAATTATGTAAAATTTTGGAGTGTTGTCTTCTCATTCTATACTTTTTCTACTATTCTTCTCATTTTTACAGGTTAATTTATATTTTCTACAAGTAAAAAATTGGATTTTGTAGATGTGTAGAAAACTCTTCTCTGACAATATAAGTTTTATGATGAACCTAAATGTCCTTATGTTTCAACAGGCAGGTCAGTTGATATATTAGCAAGTTAACTTATTTGCATAGAAGACTCGTCGATGACGCATTGTTACTATTTCCAATTGGGCATATATAGTTTGTGTGTGGATGTGTGTGTTTATGTTTATACATTTCCATATGTTTGAGACTTGGTGCTGTTGCTTATGTGGTTCATAACATGTTCTTTGTAGCTCATAAATCAGTCGTGTAATTGGTTGGAGTTGAAGCTGAGAATTTGTTGGCGAAGCGTGTATTGTGGGTGCTTTAAATGTATGCTCAAACGAGCAGGTGTGAAAAACGTGTCAGCTACAAATGGTGAGCAGTAGGAAGATTTTAGCTTTGCGGCAGCCGTGATTCCCATAATACATAAATCTGAAATTGGTTCAAACCACTTGGTTGGGCGGAATTGAGGGAACTCGGGAACTAGGTGATTAAACTCAAAACATACACATATGTATATGTATGCAGATGTGGTAGTTTCAAAACGCGAATGTTGCGCTAGATTCGTAAAACTAATTTTCGTTGTTCTAGACTGCTTTAGAACTGATTGCACTATTCCGCTGTGATGAGTGATTCTGTATTTTGTCAATATTTTTATTTTCATTTACTAGGATTAGATTAACGACAGGATCTATAGTGAGGTATCTGCTATCAGATACTCCCCCAGCGGCTTTACCGACCCTTTCATGCAGAGACATGTCGCCACCATAGAGTACAGCGCTGGATACAGAACATTGTTTTTGTTCAGAATTTCATCATGAAAGGATTTTCCCGACTCTGTGCTCTTATCTGGCGGTGCTTCATTTCACTGACTTTAAACTGCTGCAACTGTCATTAATACGCCCTTTGTCAATTGTCAGTCCTAAGCATTCAAGTGTTTTATTTGAAAATTGTCAACTTTCGTATATGCACTACGGGTAGGAGGAGTCCATATATGAGAGTGACTAAAATTGTGATTGTCTGGCCCACACATAACATTTTGAGCACAAGTGTTGAGTGCTGATAGCGAGTGCCATTTGGCGGTTCACTGCTGGCATATGTAGGCTGCAGTTTACAACTTGTTACAGAATCACAACACATTAGTGCAAGATAAACCGCAAACCCACTCGCTGTCAAAATATGTGTAAAAAGGAATTTAAATACGCATTAAAGTACTGGTAAGTAAATCATAATCGTGCATGAACTGCAAATTCTAAATCTCCAATTCCAGAGACGAATGCAGCACGAGTATACAAGAAATCTTGGAAGCTTTTCATACCTGAACACCATATTAAATAGCTAGATAGAAGTGGGGTAAGCCGAAGAACCCCTGAAGAACAAGCAACCAGGCACTGATGCCCCTTGTCCTATAAGCCTGGAAATATTTGGTGGAAGGGGGAGATAGACAACTGTGAAGAGGCGGGAGCACCATATTAATAACTGAAATATGCAAGAAATCTTAAAGAAACTTATTAGATCACAATTTCAAAATTTTTGCGCACTCATTTTATTTAGCACATAAATCCAAACTCTTTAAAATGAGCGGCCACTCCACTTTGAAGGGCCAGTCTGCAGCTCGGCATTCCTCTGCGATGAGGCATTCCAGCTTATACATAACTCCGCTACAACAATGAAGGTACTCATAAAAGTGAAATTTATGCAATTGTTCAAAAGTCGACACCAACCTTCACTTGAATACAAACGCCGTTACTGTCTACTAACCCAAAAATATAGTCAGCAGGTTAGCACGGTGGAAAGTTGACAAAAGTGGTCTCTATATTTGGGTTATGTATTTCGTTGGCCCCTGATGTTGAAAATTCCGTAATATACTCGTAGTTTCGAACAAAGGCCTCTGAGCTGTGTTCCTACATTGAATTTTCAACAAACTGTATACGATGAGGTTTTGTGCTGGATGAGAAAAATGTGAAAAAGAAGAGTTATGGTTCCACCGCTCCATACTGGGCTGGAATTACCAAATAAGGAATTGTACGGAGCTGAAGGCACAGCTCCAAAGAAGGTGAAGACGGTTCCATCCGGTGGAAAATTCCTGTAATCAGGGCTTGAAAGACAAAGTGAATTTTCTTGTTTGATTTTCGTGATGAATGTGAAATGATACTTTATGATTCAATTCTTTAAGAGGAAAGGTGCAACGATAGTTCATCAATCAACTCTTTTAGAGGAAAAAATACCCAAACAATTTTTAAAAAAATACTTTTTTTAAGACAATAATTCTGGTTTTCTTCTTCAATAACTTTATTCTGGAAAAGCGACCTTTCTTCTGATTGTTTTATATTCCCAGCTTTTAAATATACATTCGTGAATAGAAATAAATTGTTATCTTGCAATGATGAAGCAAGGATTCCACAAATCAAATAACACCGTACAGTGTAGCAATTGCATCGAAGCTCAAATTTAATATAAATAAAGATAAAATATAGATTATAAAAAATTAAATGATATCCTTTGTCGGCCTCCATGTTAAGCATGCTGGCCTCACAGTCATGGTGAAGCGGGTTCTTAGGTATCCTGCCAAGGCCATGGTATCAACATGCTTACTCCAATAACTTATCTCTTCGAGTCGAAGGTTTTAGCTTCCAATGCTCATTCCAATGCCAATGCTGATTCTGCTAACCCTTGAACACTAATTTATGATGTTGTAAGAAGGAATTAAATAGAAATCCTTTCCAAATTATAAACACACAGCCAAGAACTATTAGAACGACAAATTTATTTCCTTTAATTCCATTCGAAAGCTAAATTATGACATTGATCTAACACTGAGCCAAATAATGATTTCCTCAACTGCCAGCAAATCGAACACTAGGAAACTTTTTAAATTGCTTTTTCGAATACCAGTCGACGCCTTATCAAACACTAATTACGGGTCTAATAGCATACCATGCCACACCCCTGATTACAATATCGTGCATACCCATTTCTCTCGTACGTACCGGAGGAGCATTTAATTGCACAAATTACACACATTACACACACACACACACACAGAGCAGCGAGCGCAAAGAAATTCCGAAATGAAAAGAACTGAAACCTCAAAGCGAATTCAATTCACAATTGTTCGCCAGCAATTCCTCGAAAGACATGACCGAGACAATGCTTGATTGTGACTGACAGCATAATTTATAGTTAAGCGATTTTGATTTTATGCGCTGCACTGTGGGTCCCTTGTGAGCTTTGAGCAGTGAGGAGTGAACTTCTGTTTGTGTGTGTGTGTGTGTCTAGGAACATGCCGCCAAAAGTCAACTGGCGACTGTCAATAGACCGACCCGACAATAAGCGTCAATAACAATGGCAGCAGATTTTCTGCACTACGCAGCCCGAGCGGCTTAGAAATGAAGACTCTGCTGCTACCAGTGCTGCTGCCGGTGGGCATGCCCGCAGTACACACGATTTATTCTTATTTATTTGTTTATGAGGAAGCAAGTTAGAACAATTCAGCCTGAAACTACAAAAGTGCTAAAAAGAAATGAAAGAACGATTTTTGATTTTCACGCTGCCACATGCCAAGATTGCGGGTACTCGCATTCGGAGCACCTTTTCAATGGGAGTCAGTTCGCCGTGAAATGAGTTTTAAATGTGTAAATTATAAGTTCTTAAACTGTTCGTGTTCTTGTCATGTTTTGCTTTAATGATCTTTTGATAGCCCATTGTTGCAAATTGTTCTAGAAAGATCTCATCCAGCGTGGAACAAAGGCGCAACAAAAGCAACTAACTACAAGATAGATTACAGTTGATTGCAAATATTACGTATCTGGAAGATGGAAGATGGCGCACTTGAAGAAGCTACGAGTTTAAAATTTGGATTTGGTGTTGTCAAGAATTAAGTGCGAGTTTTGAAGTGATGCAAGTGATTTATAGGAGGTCTAACCTGAGATAATGGTAGATCCTTCAGTATATTGAAAATAAAATGGACTTTACGAGAACACACTCGGGGAGTGGAGCGAGTTACAGAACTGCTTTAGAGCTTCGGAGATAAATCCTAAGCATTCAAGAGAAAGTACTCTGAAGATGTGGAACATTATTCGTGTACTTACTATACCCAATATATGGAGGAAGAACCTGAAATATCACCATATTATTATTACTATTATTATAAATAATGATGACTACAAGAGGTTGGGGAATGACTACTAGCTATCGAGGATTTCAACTCAAAAAGAAAAGATTGTTTAGAAAGAAGCATCTTTCAGACCAAGACCGCGGCAGGATTTGAATCTGCGACCCTCTGAGTGTGACTCTAGCATGCTTACCACTAGACCGGCTATCACCACATTAAAAATAAGATATACAACCAAAACTAAGATAAATAAAGCAAGGAAGTAGACTTTGAAACAGGTTAGAAGCATATTTGAGCAAATTGAAAATAATTTGATGGAAGAGACCAAGTTCTGAGCAAACTTTGTATTGGGCGTTTGACCTTATATGGATATACGAGTATGTGTGATGAAGAGTATAGTGAATGTAGAGAGAGAAAGATGGATGGAAAAAATTACATGATGGTACTGTAAATTGTGATAAACTTCATCTATTTGTTTTTTGTTCTGAATTCAGATTACTGAGAGCTGAGAATAACCACAAGGACGCAAAGATTATCTTATAAAATGAAGAAAAATCTTCGTTATACTTCATCTTGAGATTTGAAGATCTAACTATTATATTCGAGCTTGGCTTTATATACACTTGGGCGGCTCATACCCTTCAGTATAATGACCATTCCAACTACTTCTATGCCCGTAGCTCATAAAAAACAAGTATAGTGTAAGCAACTTCAAAAATTATCTGCCAATTGTGAAACCAGAACCGCTTAAAGCAGTCCATATTTCACTTAAACATCCATTACGTGAAATTAACTGAATATATATGGAATATATATAGTTTTTTAAATCAGAACTTCTAATATTATATAATTGTTAATAAAATTAACCATAAAAACCAAATAGAGAATGAACAGGAAAGAGGGGTGCGATGACACCTCATTTTATATAACTTTATAAAGCAATACGATCTTTTTTCAATTCTAACACCTCAAATTTCAATCACTATACGAGTATACATGATTCTAGTATTTTTATCGTCTTCCTATTCTATTTATAACTTTTTCGAACACTTTTGAAGAATTGAATCAATTCACTTCAATAATTTCATAAATTTGTTGTGTTCTCATTCAAGAAGGCGGATATATGTAAATAGTGTCAATATAATATTTTATAGCAGCAAAAATCGAAAAACAATATTTGGAAGCACTCAAAACACAACTTGTTGACGCTTTAAATTTGGAACAATCACAATATTCCGGCCAAAGTCACAATTTATGATAGTGCTATGTCAATTTTTTATGGGCTAAATAACACAGGCATAAAAGCCTCTTGCATAAATGATACGCGAGACGTTTCATAACTTAGTTTTTATGCACGCTGACTTTTAGCTTTTAACTTAATATTTTATGCCACTTCACGTTTTTTCCTTGCTGTGAAGTTTCAAATTCGTAGATCAATAATTTAATGAATTTTATGCAGATTTGATGTTTCCATTTGGAACCTGTTCACAGTGAGTTTTTATATTTTCCAAATAAAACTGGATATATATTAAATGATATACGAGTATTTGAAATATATCATTTAACTTCAACAGACGTCTGCAAAGCATTCAGAAACACACACAAGATATTCATTGACAGAATTATAGGGAACATAAATTAACAATCAGAGAAGAAGGACTTAGATAGTACAATGAATTTTTTAACCCATTAATGTCGCATAGCAGTGGAGCGTATAAAATTTGAAACATTTTAAATATGGCTATATAAAATATGGAATATTAATGTATCTCATTACTTAGATCAGAACGAAATTACGATTGACAATATCTGTTCTTTTATATGAACTGAAAAGTATATATGTATATTATGTTAGTATATGTATCTGATCAAAAACAAATTGTGTAGAGTATTATACCTTTACCAAGTACTTAGTTAGTCTTCGATTTGCAGCAAGTAATGTAAGCAATGCATTATTGAGGACCATCTTCCATTATAAATTCTATAAGTCCACCTAGTCGTAAAATAGTAACCGTCTAAATCGAATCACAACTGGGAAGCCAGTCCACGCTGACTTGAGTCGTAGAACCAAAGAATCTGTTTTTAGTAACGATTACGTTTAATCATAGAAATGAATGAACATTTCCGCTTCAAAACAACATTTTAATCGACACTCATTCAAGTGCTGAACGAACTTGAAAAATTGATGAGCACGCAAAACAAACTCCAAAAAAAGTTAACCGAAATTCTATATTCCATTATTAAAAAAAAGTCTATAAAAAACTTAATTATTAAATTACTCATACAACGTAGACTGAAGATTGTACAAATATAAATTTTTTTCAAAATACAAATCAAACAATAGAGACTATAATTTAAACCCATCTAAAATACATTTAAAAGCCGCTGCTCTTGCTGCTCTATCCGATATCTCCACAGTGACGATCAATCTCATTAAGAACAAAAACTATTAGACCTTCAAAAGATCAAACCAACAACCCAAAAAAACTAAGAAGCTGGCTTAAAAGCATTTCTTCGATGACTCAAAGCAGGTGCGTGCTGCATGAACAGCAAAAAATATCCACAGTACACTCGCTAGTGTATGAAAATCTCTGAAATAAGTTATACATATGTATAAGAACATTATGTGCATGGGTTCTTATAAATGCGCTTTGATTTTCGTATGTAAACTTATTATCAAAAAAGCTGAAACTTTGGAATGAGTTGCCGGCAGGCTTCCAAAGGTGGACAAATGCAGCTGCAATGCCCGGCTCCAATTCCATATTTTAGTTAAAACTAATGGAAAGAAAAGTTGTCTTGGGAAAGCTTTTATATGCACGCCCCTTTCATATTTCAGATAAGCCACACTCGGGGAAAATCAATATTCATTTGAAGCGTGGACTGTTCTGCCGCTGGGTGTGCTGCAGAGCGGACCAGTGCAGTGCAGGGCTTTCATTTATGCTGAGGCGGCAGGTTTTTGTGTTTGTAGAAGAAGCGGCGAACTTGAGTTATAAGTTTTACGTTGCAATTAGTTGCTTTTATATTCATTTTGTTAATTTATTTTGTTTATTTGTTTACGGTAGCCCGAAGACTCGCTTAGGCACCAAACACCATTTCGAAATTTGAATAAGAAATCACACAAACAAAGGCAGTAAATTAGTCAGGCACAGTCTTAGAAGAATGTGCATACAGGTATCAAGTTTCTGTTTGATTCTGTTGGCTGCAATCAAATCAATGGAAGATGAGAAACTCGACAGCGTAGCAAAAGCCATGGTACACATACTTAGTTCCACAGTTTGAATGTGGCTTCTGAAGAAAAATTTGGAAAGCTGGTGATGAGATTGTAAGCAACCATCGATTTTTTCCTTTACATCAAAAACCTGCATTGAAAAATTACCTTAAAAGAAGTTAAATCATATTCAGAACTCAACTTGTCACGAGTTGCTTAGATGAACTCTCTGTAAGGTTGCTGATGATCACATTCCAATAACGATTACTCCTTAATTTTTACAATATTAAATTAGTTCTTTCTTTTGCAATATTTTCTGAACTAAACGAATAGAATCATAAGCACATTGGCATCAATGTCTGAGTACTTGGAGACCTCTTTCTTCGGCGGCTCTCCGGCCTGCCCCACTTCGATACTTCTATAATCGAATAGTTGATTTTTATATTCCTACCAACAACATTATATTAATGCAAATAAAATTTTTGTTTTTTGTATTTAGAAGATCATCGAAGAATAGCCACAAAAAATATTCCCAATTCTAGGATGATTATTTTATTATATTCCATTGCTTTGATATGAAAATGTGGGTACATACTCATATAAATTATGTCTTTTCAAATGGTTAAGAAATTTAGTTGCTAATTTTAATCACTGGATTGTGTCAAGTTATAAAGAATATTTAATTGTAATAAAAACTCGTTCAATTAACATCAATTCACTGAAGCAATAGTTAACAATGTTTAATTTATTACAACATAATTGAACTAATGCCATTTAATATGAATATCAAGACATCGTTATAAACAGTTTGAATACTTTATTATTACTGAGTAATCATGATCCTTACACTGACTAATCGTAAAGCCCATTCATTGATTTCTAAAGTATTCATTACTTTTACAACTCTAAAATAGTGCAACTCTTTACTACAAACTCTTTCCAAGAACTTGACTTTATCTCTTAATAAACGTGCGTGCTGCACAAAAATAAATCCATCAACTTTTCGTTGCACCCCAACTAATTTGATACAATTTGCTGCGGTGTAACATAAGAATTGAGAAATCCACTCTTTTTCATTATATCTCTCGACATTTATGCTAAGCTCAATTAAGTAGAGATTATTTATTTTATGAGCATGTGCCACCATCACAGAGCAAACAAACATAGTAAAAAACCGATCTACATTTATTGCTTTTTAGTTGGAAAATAATTGTGGCCACAAAAGCCCTGCTTCACTTTAATTTTCCTTCATGGTCTCTCATATTTCTATCGGCATTGATTGAACACAAATCATTTCGAAAATTTCAAGATTTAAGTGTGTACTTCCGAGACACTTGTAACATTATTTCCAACAAACCAAGGTTCAGCAAATGATTCGAAGTAAATTTTGTCTACTCGTACAATTCGTTTGGAAGCACCCACAACTGGGTCGATCAGGGCCAATCGCTTAGGGGCTGATAGCGCCCAACAATTGGCCACATATTTTCTACTTAAGCCTAAGGAAATCGCAGCTTTCATACAACTGAGCATTATTAATGAGCCGAAATTGCGGAAACTGCAGTTGCGGTAATCGATCAATTTCGGCTGCTCCACAGTCGCTTCATATGCAGAAGCACGAGATAAATTATTAAAATTCCACATTTCTGATATTTATTACACAATCCAGTCAGAAACTGGTACGAAATGCTGAGCAAGAAATGTGTAAAGCTGCACCTTTACAGCTTTAAACAATTGAAATTGAACAAATAGCAAAAGCAACGGAAAGATAAACAATTCAACTCAATCGACACGTGCTGGCAACAACAACAACAACAACAACAACAACAACAACAACTGTAGCAGTAGCAGCATCTACAGCAGAAGCAGTATCTGCCTCGACACAGAAGCGTTATTAATGCTGCCTGTGTAAACATTGACCAGATACACAAATACAACAATGCCGCAACGAAACAATAAGCAACAACAAAAAGCATTTAAAATCACCAAAACCAGCGCTAAAGTTCACAGCTGCAAAGCGCACGTTACACTTCTCGTAGATACTCGTACAATGGTGTTGCTTTTCTTTTGAGCAGCTGAAAGCAATCCAGCACACAACTGCAGCGGAGGAACTGCCTCGCACGTATTTAGACGCTGAGCTGTTCGAATGCCGAAAAAGCAGCTATTCACGTGGGTGAATGCCGAATTCGAATAAGTTCTGAACTATACTCGATCAAGGATTCTTACACATGTTCCTATTAAATAAAATATAAGTAATACTGATTGTCCAGTTGGACAGATTGTCATTCAATAAATGGAGATAAGAAAAATTTTGGGTGGAGGAAAAGTAACGAGTCTGGGGTCGAGGAAACCCTGAAACACCTTCATCGTTTCTGTCCGTCGATGTCAATAACACACAAAAAATTCTTGGAGCTCCCTTGTTTGAAAGGCTGGAATAGACTTCAACTCTGGTAGTACTTTATCTTATCTTATCTTAAAAAATTTCCCTAGCCCCCTTATCAACAATATTTACTTCCTCCTTGTCCTTAAATCAACATACATATGCTATCGCTAGGGTCCTAGCAACTGATGTCGCTAAGGATTTGACAGATCTATGCGTAGCCCATTCGGTCCTTTCAAAATAAGTAATTAAGGAAATTTTAAAAAATCCTCATACCAGAACTTTTTAATTTTTTTTGTTGCAATATTTTTATATAATGAGGATGTTGGCAGGATTCATAGTTGGTATGCTGTTGATTTCTGAGACATAATTAAAACTTTGTGAAAAATTGCCTTTCATTGAAAGATCTCTGATGAGGACAAGTGTCCGAAATAGCTATAGGATCTGCCCAAATGTTTCAATAGTTCTCCTTCTTACAATTATTACAGTGGCAAATCACACATTTGCCTCTACCGTGTGCAACTCGTCTGTCAATAAATTCGAGAGAAATAATCTTAATTTTTATATAATATTTTTCTTACATTGTTAAATAATTTTATAAACATAAAAATTTGCTTTTTCGTATGTTTTTTCGTACATGCTCTCATACGTTGGTCGAAAATTCTGTCGAATTCAAATAATAAAAATAAACTGAACAGCCAAAAAATCAATCGTACAGCGAATAGCAATGCTCCAGCAGCACCAACTCTTGCGCTCCAGTGCCACACCGAGGAACTGGGATGACTAACCGCCGCACGCCGCCGGGCTGCCCATTGCCCTATACATTTCCTATTTTTGTTTACTCATTGATTGTTTTCACAAATGAAGCTGCAATGCACCAAATTCGAAAATTGTATGCGCTTTTATAAAAAAAGCGAGGAAAACCAAAATTCTCAGAATCGAATTATTTTTTGTTCACGCATGATTTCTGTGAGCAGACTCGGGACTCGATGGGCAGCCTGAGAAATGAGGCGAGCGTGCGTTGTGGTGTTAAACATTATTACGCCCATAAAATTTGTATGGGCATTCAATAATTTTGAATGTGGCACTCGTATAATGAACAAGCGTCAATGTACGCTACATTTCTTATTATTTGGTATTTTATTTATTTATTTATTTTTTAATAAAAAAAATAACAATTAATCAATTGAGCACTGAAACCCAACGCATAAATTCTCCCTTTCAAGTGGCATCAATAGTTCCCAAGAAAAACACTTCTCAAGTGTTTCGCTGCTTTTGTCCCTTCGCCCTTTGCCCTTTCTCTCTTTTGTGGCATTTCGAGTGACGTCATGCAGAGAGTTTGTGTTTTTTCCCCTTTCTAGTTTTCTTGGTGGAATTTACGAGTATGCTTCCTAACTGGTCGAGTATGTTGAGCAGGTACCCGCACTGATTAAGATCTATCTCTAAATATTGTATCATCTCTCTGGTCCCTCGAACCCAGCCAATAGCGCAGAGCCCAGCAACAATTTCTGTTATAATAATTATGCAAATTTTTCTATTTTAGGGTTTTTGTTTTCTATTTCTTGGCTGTGTTTAATTGTTGTTCCTCGTATCTATCTAAATTTAAATTCAATCGTCGTCGGTGCTCAAATTTCAGCACATGGTCGGTCGGTCGGTCAGGTGGATAAACTCAGGAGCACAAGTGTGCATTTGTATGTGAGAACGAGTTTATATGTTTTAGGTTAAAGAAAACAAACTAATTTAGAAAGAAACTGAACAGATATATGCCAGAAGAGATGTCAGAAAAGAAACAGGAAATAATGTTCTACTGTGTGATGGCTCAAGTTTCATTCTTTTGTCAATTGATGGGTATTTGTTTATAACAAATTGTGATGCAAAATAGTAAAAAAAATAGCAACAAAATTTTGTTTTAAGTTCGGCGAAATTATGGTGAAAGGATTTCCAATGTTAGAGTTGAATTTGGGACCATAAATTTGGGCAAGTTCGGTGAAATTGTGGTGAAAGGATTTCCAATGTTAGAGTTGAATTTGGGACCATAATTTTGGGCACTAAGGAGCTATTTATGAGTTCTACAGGAATTTATTTGGCTTATCATATAAATTCTTGAATACAGAGGAAGACGAAAGAATTTATACTTTATAATAGAATGGAAGAGTATGCTTATATTGGAGTATGTTCTCTGGTTTGTACAAAATATTCCACATCATTTTCTTCAAACTTTAAAGTTTATTATTTATAAAAGTAATATTATTAATAAAATTTAATCATTTAATTTATGTGGGCAGGAAAGTTTATTGTGGCAAAATTTAAAAAAAACCTTCAGTGTCTAAAATTCCCTATTATCCAAGTACGAATCTGAATGCACTTATTCAACCCTTGCAGCACCTTGCCAATATCTTCTACTAAGTCATCTTTAGGCAGATCCTCAGAATAACCGTTTACGGCGCTGATGTGATTTTTATTAGATTGACATCGGTTCTTTGCCAATATACCTTTGAGTTGTGGAAACAGTAACAAAATATAATCTTAGTCCAAGGCAAGGCCAAGGTCAAACTGTTAGGTATATGATTATTTCAAGTGCTTACCGTTCAATATATTTCACAATTCCAGAAAGAATTTTACACAATATAAAAAATTGTCTAATACAAAAAATATGAAATCTAAAATTGTTCCATGGACTCATCATCGATTTGTTCACTTGAACCAGAAACCACAACTTTTCGTAATTAACTTTTAATAACCTCTGTTCTGGTACGTTCTGTACTTATGCACACTCCATGAAATAAGTTATTAAAAATACATTCAAGTGCCGTGATTATTTGTCGAGTTCAACAAAATTATCTTTCAACAGAATCATCATTTTTTCCGCTCTTTAAAAGATGATTTTTTCTTTTTCTCATTACACATATTGACCACTTGTGCTGGGCCGCAAATGTTTCGTTTTTATTGTTTCGACATCCACACATCCGTAGTATTTAAACATAAAACAAACATAAACGAGCCATTCGCACACACACATTTCCGCTAAAAGTCGTTAAGTTAATTTCCACAAATATGGTTTGCAGTCTGCGCTGCTGCTATGGCGTAATTATGACACGTACTTGTTTTATTATCGGCAACAAGAAAGAAAAGACTTATATAAAACACCAGAGTCACGATTCTGATTCTTTTTTGCGCGACTCTCTAAAGATGCCTAAAAGTGTTTATAGGCAATTTCAGTTTTGCATGACGTCTTCTGCCCGCATAGCAAATAAAACCAAAGGAAAAACAACAACAAGAATACATAAAATATAAAAACTGAAATTAGTGCAAAGACCTACTTAGAGGCCAGTTTTAGTGGCAGTCGTGAAGTGCTGAAATTCTAGAATGGCCATTTCCGTTTCTAGCGGAAACTTACACAATTTCAAATAGTCCGCGATTAAGCCGGCAATTTTCGGCATAATTTCTATTTACATACATACCCGAGCATAGAAATGTTTCGGATATGTGCGGGTATTTAGAACAGTTTTCCGCCATTGGAGTGCGAACAAGTCCAACGAAGAAGATTGATTTCAGCTGCTGTGGAGGCAGATTTGGCAGACAGCTTCAATGGTATGCAACAAACAAAAAGCCGGAGCAAACTTTGTTCAGAATGCTTGCAAACCCACAACTCATCTGACATACGAGCAGTTCCAACACGGCTTCAAACAATGTTAGGAGTTGTTATTGATTGCTTCATTGTGCTTTTTAGATCTCCATGGTGGCCTTAAGAGGTCTGCAGGAGTTTACTTTTCTTTGCTCTAATCAATTGCTTGGATTTGAATAAGTTTATTCAAAGAGTGAGAATGATCAGCTGTGAATGGTTCTATGCACTCCCCTTCAATAGTATGAATGATTCAAAATTCTGGACAAGTGCTTTTAAGGGAATCATACGGATAGAAGCGGGATTCATAGTAAAAACCTTCAAAATAAATCGAAGTAAAGTCATTTTGATAGAGGAGAAGAGTACTCATACAGGATGCCTTTTCTCTCCTGTTCAACATCTACCGCCAAAAATTCAGAATTATCATAGTCAAGGAAGTCCTGGGCAACAACTTTTGGATAACTTTAAACACAATTTTTAAGTTTGAAATATTCCGGGATGTATTTGACAGAGGAAGAGAGCACTCGCAGAGGATGCTTTTTCTGTCTTGTTCAACATCTCCCGCCTTGGAAAAGGCCACAAATTCGAAATTATCATAATCAAGGAACTCCTGGTCAACAACTTTTGGGTAACTTTAAAAACAATTTTTGAAGTTTGAAATACTTCGGAGCTTACCACTTGAAATCTCAACATCTGTTTTCCAGCCTAAAGTGTCAGAAACAAATTTTTGGTGGATCGTACTCTGTGTATAATATATTCCAGCTATTTAATGCATTTTATTTATATATTTATATTATTTATTTGTTTATGATATTATTTTTTTATTATTAAACAAATTAATTATTACCTCCAAAGGGCAGATTGCAAGTAAAATTGGAGATATTAAAAAATTAGAATAGATTATAGGATGGATTGTTGCTTCTTTATGTTAATACTTCTACAATGGAATAAACGACACGTTAAGAGGTCTACACTTCAAATAATTTTCATTCAATTGCTTACACCCAGATTTAAGCTCCTGAACTCTTAGTCTTGGAGTAGGAAGCTATTATATAGTAGAAAAATCTTTTCGGTATGGAATAAGACCAACGGTCCAAACAGACTCAACTAAATCCATTTCCATCACTTAGTCTAAATTTGAATTTGAAGAGTGATGATTCTCATAAAGTTACACTTATATATGCGTATTTCTGTTACATCAGTGTTATTGATGAAATAAATAAGTGCACTTCGGCACAAGGGAGTTGGATTTGAAGTACTCGTGTGGGTTCCAATATAGTTGTGAACTAATGAAGACTATATTCGCATATACAAAACCGCATAAGGATTATTGGAGGTATATTGATGGCACCTTATTTGCTGGTACACATATTTGCAATCATTAAATAACCATATAATAGTAGTTCCGTAGATACCACATTATACTTAAGTGCTCTTGATTCTATCCTTATTCAAATTCTTTATTTCTGTGTCATAATGATTGAATTTGTTAAATTCTTTCTTGATTTCTGAATATTCTGATCTACATAAAATATTTTGACAACACAAGACCACACCCCAACATATCCAGTTGTCCCTTACTGCAGTTGCAAGCAGCATAACTGGCCTACAATTATGATAAATCGGTCTTTTGTTTCTAGTAATAAGCTCTGAGATTGAGAACTTATGAGTCGCCTGCAGCTTGAAGTAAATAATTACAGCATTGCAACACATTGACTTATAAGAAACACAACAAAGTGTTGCGTCTCTTGATAGAAACTGACTGATACTTCAAAATACGTGCCACTGAGCTGGCACGCCTCCCGAAACCAGTTCACGCCACCAGTAACACCCACCAACCGTTTTCTGGTGGCCACAAATTCCTCTGTAATAGCCCAAAACTACTCGTAATACCAAGACTGCCCCCCATGCTCAGATACTCGTACCAGTGAGTATTCATGCTTCACCGGCAATTGCGTCGCATGTGTGCTCCAATCGCCGTCCGTGCGGCAATTCCACCTGTCAATATGCGAAAAGTCGGTGTGGCGTGGGAACTGTTGGCCGCAGTGCTTACTGGCATGTGGAAATGATCTCCAATTAGTTATTTATTTAAATATGTGCTTAAATCAAAACCAATTTATAAACAACAACAAAAAAGCAAAACAAAATGTTACACGCTTCATAGAACGCAAAGCCATTACTCAGCTGGGTTGGTCCATTGTTCGCTGCGTATTCAATTTCCTGTGAAATTTTGCTTAATTATTGATTTATATTAGAATTGATCAACGATTTACGATTAGCTGGGCTGGCTTAGATTAAGAGGTTAATTTACAGAGTTTGTGTTTTTATTTACTTTTACAATTTACAACATAATTGAAAACACATAATAACCAAATGTATATGAAGCCATCACCAGCATGGCCCATCAATCAAAGGAAAGTTGACCTAAATAAGCTCAGGTTTACCGATGAGGTTACTTTCTTATACTTAGCTTGCTACCCAGGTTTGAAGAAAGAGTCTTTGAATATACTCTTAAAACTTCCAACGAATATCTCATGGTTGAAACATAATTTATACACACCCTCTTCTAGAATCCATGAGAGTTGTCCCTCCAAATCAATAACGGAATAAAATATTCAATAATGATTGAACTAACTGAAGAAGTTTTTAATTATTAGCATTTCGTGCTTCCCCAAAATTTGTGATATCAATCTGGAATTTTAGTTTTGATTTTTTTCAACCACTTAAAACCCTCTTTAAACCACGAAATAGGAGGATTTCGAATGCATTCAGATCGCTTTAGATTAAAAAGGCATGAAGTGTCAGTTCGAATCCAGTGAAACAGCCCAAAACAGCAATTCCAGTTAATTGACAAATCGTAGCGTAAAGTCAAGCAAGAATTTTAAAGTCTTGTCTTTAATTGCTGCGATGATGTTAAATGCGTGCAGCTCAATACTTTTATCACAATTTACAGTGTCACTTGCCTCACCATGTACGAAGATGAAGAAGGCGGTGCTGCCGAGCCTGAAAAAAATTGGTGTGCACGATCAAAAAGCAACAAAAACACGCCAAGCCCAGAGCCACAGACCCAAGACAAGCCAATCAAAATGTTGAAGCGTTGAATGGCAACGCAACTGACAGTAATGAGTGTCTGAATTAAATGATTGCACGTACGATCTCTCTTCGAAATGGAAGCAGAAAAAAATCCTTGAAAATGTGTTGAAAGCACTTAAGATTTTCTTCTTCATCGTTATTTCTTTTTTTTGTAAGAAAATAAGAGCAGAAATGATGGTGAGAAAATTATGAAGTAGAGTGTTGTCTGTGTTAACAGTTGTCAAGTAATGCCGGTCAGGTTTTTCCTTTTGATATGAGTATTCAATTTATATAGTTGAAAGATACATATCGTATAATATTTAAATTTTATATTAAAATTAATTTTAGAACATAAATATATACGTATATTTAGGTAATAGTTTATTCTAAAGATATAGAAATATAATAAAAAAGAGAGAGCAACTTAACGAAACAAATGAGGGGTAATAATGAGACACAGTAGTTCAGAGTGCGGTAGACTGAGTCAGTACATGGACAGGATTCGATGAGTGAGTTCACCACCTGCAGTTAGCGTCGGTGTCTGGATGGACAGAAAACAATAGCTGAAGGCCCAAGTACGATTCCTGCGAGGATTCATAGTTGGTGTGCTGTTGATTTCTGAGACATACTGAATACTTGGTGAAAAATTGCCTTTCATTGAAAGGTCACTGACAGAGTACAATATTAAATTCTAATTTGACTGAAAAATATCATATACGTTATGCAAATATATTCCATTTTAGACTATAATAAAGAATTATTTATTTAATATATTTACTTATTTAATATATTGATAATATGTAATATTAAAGCAAATTTTTTTTTTTTTAAGAAAACCACCGAAATATTGAAAAGCGCTCCTCATTTATCTGCCTAGTCTCAGGATGAACTGAAATGTTGGCGTACCTAAAGTTGACGCGGCGAAACGGGATATTTTTCAGTTCCGACACTCGTAAAATGTTTATTAAATATAACCGAGACTCTACTATAATTAACATGTTTATCGTTTTCTAATATATCTCAAACATGTTCTCTGTACACAAAAACGTCTGCATTAAATTTTACAATAACTCACTCACACTCCCGTACACGCACAATTGTGTGCTGCTTGGCGTAAAATGCCGTCACAATTTTTACCATGCCAAATATTGCAATATCAGCGTCTCCAACTGTTGCAGACGCAGACGACGATTTCCACCTGTACGCATGCGCGTGGTCATTAGTTTTGCTTACGCCGTCAAACTGGTTACAACAGTTGCCGTTTTCTTCTTTTTTTATTAGTGTCCAGTTAACGCCTCTGGAGAGCTTTTTTGTTGGTAGTTTCAGCCGCATACACGTTTGTAATCGATGCGTCGTCGCCGTTAATTATTTCGTGCCGCACTTGCTGCAGATGCATAGACCACCACTGCCATCCAGCAGTCGTTGAGCAGCGCCTAACGTGCTTTGAAGCATGATACGTCCAACAACTTTTTCGAAATTTTATTTAATTATTTATTTTTATATTTTCCTTTTCTTTTTTCAATAAAAATCATGCAAAACGTGCATCAAACTTGGCAGATTTGTTGTGCGTACGGGTATTTGGTCCCACCACAAAAGGAAATTCGATGCCAATAAGTGCGTTCGCATGTCTCCCCGGATGATCGCAATTGGTGTGATATGTGTATGCACAGTGGGCAACTGAGGACAAATTTTCACAAACGTTTCAACCTCATTTAACCTTCTTTTTTTGTAACATTTGCAGATTTCATTTCAATGGAAAAAATTTACTTTTATTAGAAATCTAACAAGAATTTTTTCTATTAAGTTTTTATATGGAAAAGCAACAGTTCCACTGTAGCACATGCGAAACAATTGCTAAAGCAAACACTGAGTTCGAGTAAAACCGCATACGTTGAAATTGCAAACGGTGAAAAACCTTGGCAGCACACTTGATGCGGCTTTCTCGTCTTACGCGCAGCCATGGCATTGGAATTAAAACATATTTCGAACTTTGAGACAAATGGAAACAAGCCCGCTTACAACGGCAACAACAAAAACATGAACATAAAAAACAACAACTTCTACGCAAAATTGTTTTTAATTTATTTTCTCTCTTTTTACATAAAAAAGCCACTCCCAGTATCTGTAGAAAGTGCGAAGGTAAACGATATTGAAGCGAGATTTAAAAGTCGCAGATGAAAACGCAAGTTCAATGGTTTCGAACAACGGCCCCTATGGCGAAAGTCCATAGATAACGGTCGGGGGCGACCACCAAAAGAACATGGTGGTCAATAACACTACCAAAGTATACAATACAAATCTATTGGTAATCTACAAAAGTTCTGTGGAAGTTTGTTGTTCATCATATGTGACTATATCTTCGGACATTGATGAACATTGTTCTGTAGACCGTAGTTAATATTACGCAAATGCATTAAAATGGTTATCTAAGAATCTGTTGCAAGGTTTTCTCCAAATAGTTGGACTCTATTTACCAGATTACCCTTGTAGGCTCGGAACCATTTTGTAGTTTAGGAACGGTCAACTTCTCCTCAATCCTTCATGGAAGTAGAAGACAAACATAGAAGAGTACTGGGACAATTTCCCGGGGCTATTAGAATCAAAATCACTAAAACGTTTCAAAGATTATGTAATAATCTAAGATTCATTACAGGAATTCTAACAGGGCACTCTAAGCTGAATTATCACCTAATAAAACTGGTAATTTACTCGAATGAACTTTGCTGGCATCATGCCCAGCACTAATGCAAAAGCGGGAGAAACATTTGGATAATCGTGTAATACCGGATGAAGAAATAAGACTCAACAAAATAGGTTTAATACAAAAATATATCGAGGAAACTGGACTCAGAGGAAAACTCTGAATCCATGGAAGGGGCACAATAGATCTATAAGGCCAGAGGAAGGTCGGTCCCCCTTAATAATATTAATACCATATTACTCTGCTCTTTTTATAACTCTTATGGAGTCGATCGTCAAAAAACTCTGGTTTCTCGAAGGAGAATAAGATTTTGTGTCAACACAAACATATAATCTACCAATTAAAGCCTCAGTAATATCTCCAGCCTCCAAAATATATGGAGTACTGTCTGACGTCCTCATGTTCCCAAAGTTTTTTGCTGAGCATAATATTATGAACAGCAGATCTAAAAAGGCAAATGCGTATTCCAGTTAATTAATCTTCAGTGTCATTATTCCACTTATAGAGTAAAATATTAAATTCTAATAAGTCTGAAAAGATCATTTAAGCTGTGAAAATATATTTCATTCGAGCCTAGAATAAAGATTTATTTATTTACATTATATATTATTATACCTCACACCATAACGAATTATGCCTGTAACGGATTGGAAGATTGAATGCCAGCAACTAAGGTCTTCAACTCGAAGTAAAGAAAGATTTAGAAAGCAGCATTTCGATCCCATGGCCTGGCCGGGATTCGTACCTGTGACCCCATGACTGAGAGATTATCAATCTTACCAATAACCAAATGTAGTGTTGCGACACTGAATGAACCCACAGAAAAAATACAGTTATATCCTTATTCTTTTCATAAGGGTATCACTGAAAGTTCATAGGAATAGATTGATCGTCGTAATCGAATTTTCCACACATATTTTAATTGCTATTTTTACATGAATTCAAAGAAAAATTCATTTATTTAAATATCAAAAAATATATATTTCCTATATAATTACAAAACTTAAACAAATATATAATTTCTTGAGTGAAAATGTATGCCATAAACACTCAGACCCAATTCCCGGAGCATGTGATTCCATACACCGACACTGCGTTTAGAGCCTTAACTGGCAATGTGAACGCCCCTTTTGCCTTACAAATGGAACAGCATCGGTACAAATTCAGGCCGTAGCAATTTGCTGGCTTCAACTCATTAAGGAAATGTGTTAAAAGTAGGCTTTAATGTTAACAACGACTTTCGGCACACAATGAAACATAAATTGGCATGATTTAAAGCAGCAATTTAAGCTGTCAATGTTCCACACCCACCATTAGCTAAACGTTTAAAAAACAATCTTACATACGTACTGCCAAAATCGGTAATATTATACAATATACGAGTGGCAGCGTGTGCGAACGGCTGTGGCAAGATGTGAAAGGCAAAAGCCGCATGGGACGTTGGCTTAAAAGCTGCCAGCAGAGGAGCGATATTACAATAGTACTCACGGGCAGTCTACTTCTATCAGCAGAGACTCAACGAGGCCGTGCTGAATAGGGCATTTATTCCCTTCTCCAACCGTCGGTGAAATCAATTTCCAATTATGCCAAAAGCAGTATATTCCAAACTGACAATACTCGGCTAGTAATGGAATAGACATATGAAAGTGTGTATGAGAATTAAAGTAGCCACCAGAAATTTGGATTAGCCGGGAAGCTGCAATGTAAAATATATACGTCATTTCTATATTCAACTGTGTTTTGGAAGGCATTACAACTTCGGAACTAACATGTCATTGGTTATAAATTCTCTATAGAAAACTTGATGAACGGAGAAGTCGGGAAGTAATCGAATTATTTAAGAGTTACATTGTCAATTGTGGAAGGCAGTCTTTTAGCAAAGTAATATCATTGAAGGAATGTCCTTTTGGCTTCACCAGAAAGTTAATTACTTAAGAGACACATCAGTTAAACCAAATAAATGCTGGATTTTAACTTAGGCATGGCACTACTTACTGGCACCTTACCAGCTGAATAGCACTACTCCAAAAGCGAAAAAGTAATCGATTCAAGTGAACCTAAAATTAGGCAGAATTTTCTCCTGGGGATTCTGAAAAAAAAATATAGATAGATAGAAAAATGAATGAACTTCCAGTCCCAAAAGGGATGAGTTTGACACTCAAAATCCCCTCTTGAGTAAGGCCCTTGGCATGGCAGCTATTCCATTAAAAGGTATCCTAGCGGTTATTAATTAGCCTATCGTCGTATTTTGTATGTATGGAAAGTAGAGGCGTCCCTTTGCATTGCCCATAATGTGTAAAGTAATCTAGAGATAGGGTTCCTCCCTCTAAGTAAGGTGCGCAAGAATCAGTGACCAACTAAAGCTCAAATTTGTTTGCTCGGTATATTGCTCTATGCGTGCGTGTGCGTGTTTATTTGTGTGTGCATCGGTAAAGCTGACCAATACAAACACACACATTTTTTACGAGTACACATTCAAACATGCCAATAGAAATGTGAGCATATATGAACAAAATGGCCAATGAACAATTGTTGACCTCAAAAAATAACAACAACAAAAAAAAAGAAAAACCCAAAAATATTTTACGACGGCACAAAAGGCAACAACAAGATTTGCAGCAACAACAACCAATAAACCTGATGATAATAACAATAATAACAATGATTACAAAACAATTCAGCAATGATTGAGGCTTCTTTTGTAAACTTTGAGTGGGTATAAAGAAAAATACTGACATATCGAATAAAAACTAAAATCGAAAGTGCACTAAGGCCGGTTCGTAATAAGCTTCGTAGCAAGCTGAGAAGAGACCCATCAAATTTCAGGGAGAAAGCCGCCAACTTTGAGATATAAATATGTCATATTTTTAAACCTACTTCTATGATTTTGCAACATAATCATAGAAGTAGGTTTAATATGTATGTGCAAAGTCACTAAATTAATAAATTATTTTAATATTGAACTGTTCTAAACGTCAAGTAAGAAGTCTGGCGTTTACCACAATTCAATATTCACACAGCACTACAATGGCATATTCCACCTTGAAATACTTAAAACATCAAATAGGTGGGTCACATTAAATGAAATCTCAACGATTTCTGTAAGTTTAAATAATCTTTGGTAAAAAAACAGTTTCCCTTCTTTTTTTCAATTTGAAAGGAAGTTGTTTTTGGAATCAAACGAACCACTCTGCAGGAAATGCACTGCCCATACTGACTTACCTTTTCTTTTTTATGTGATTTTTTCCTTTTTCTTCCCTAAAATTGTCTTCTTTGCGTTTTTGTACCGCTGCTTTCAGAGGAAACCGCAAACAAATGTGACTTTGCAGACAGGATATCGCAGGTTAATTGGGTTGATCTGAGTGAACTTTTCACCTTTTTCACCACTTTTCACTTGCAATTTTTGCACATTTGAGTGTTTCAGACACTTTCAGTGTTGTTAACGCTTTTGTCACTTATAACACATTTAAACAATTATAATTAATTACTTTTGTTGTCTTATAAGCCTACAACAATCTCCTTTCCTAGCATATTTTATAGCCCAGCTTTTTAAAGAAATTTAATTTTGTTTTTAACACTTTCAGAGTATGTGTTTTTAATTGAATTTTAAGTTATTATCTCCTTTGTGATTTAATATACTTAATTTTAATATAATATAAAATATAATAAATTGAATTATTTCGTAATTAACATTTTAAAGACACTCTTATTCAGTTTAGATGCATTCTTATGTAGTTTGTATAGGAGTACTTTCTTATTTATTTTCTCATTGATTTATTTTTTGATTTATTTAATATTATTTTTAATAATTCTGTATACAAAATTGTTTCAGGTTGTAGTTTTATTTAGAAAATTTTTATATTTTTATTCTCAATTTGTACCACAAACTATCTTCCACTTGTACTTGAATGTATCTTGAAGCTTTTATTCTATCGTAGTTCTACTCCTGTTTAATTTTTAACTCACAAAATATTTCGTTTAATATTGCAAACTCTTTTATTCGCAATTTTCCACTTGTTGTGTGCTTTCAGAAATATCTTTAAATTTAATTTTAATTAAAAGAAAAGAAACCCAACTTCACTCTTCACACGCTTTCACTTCGTAATTTTCTTACAGAAATTTCCTCATGTGCAGCTCGTATTTCGCTTGTTTCGTTTTTTTTTTTTTTTTTTTTTTTTTTTGTATACTTTTTTAGCGCTCTGTCAACGCATTCGTAAACAATTTTTCGTTATTTGGTCAAATTGATAAACTGGTTGATGGTGTTTTTGTTGCTCTTTTTGACAACACTCTTATCGATTGCGTATCAATAGAAAGTTGCGCTTGCGCGTAGCGGTCTGAGAAGGCGTTTTGTTTATTGGCGCAAATCGCTCACACTCAGCACAGAAAACACACAAAAACGAACACTCTGCGCTCTGAGACTGTGCGCCTGCATTCGTTCGATTGTTTCAGCGGACTGCCGAATGCGAATTGGAAAATGTAAACATTTGCCGCTCTGTCAGAGTATCTGCAAGATACGAACCAGCACGTAAGTTCAGTGTATAAGTACGTAGAGGCCAGCGAGTTGTGGGAAAATGTAGCGTTACGTTCTTAGGTTGTTACGTGATCGTAAGTTGGAGTACGTTGTAGGCTAACGTAAGAGTGTTCAGCGAGTGATTTCAAATTGTGTTTCACAATTGTCGTTACAACAAAAATACTTTACTTTTAAAACGATTTTTTTAATATTCTTTTTTATTATTTTAATTCATTTATTTGCTCAAATTCAGATGTTTTGGGAATTAAAATTAAGTTAATATAATTCATAATAATGTTTTAGAAGGGTTTGTGTTGAATTATAGTGCCATCAACTCAAAGAGACCAAATTAATAAATTGTATTTTGAAAAAAGATTTAAATAAATGTGTAATATTTATTTAGTAATGAGTTAGTAATTCAGCAGGAAATTAAAATTTATTTTTTATGTTTATTTACTACTGAGTTAATAATACAGCAGGGTTATAAATGATGGAGTATTTATTCTATCCACATATAATTCTGTAAAAAGTGTTAATAAATTAGTTTAAAATCGTTGCAACATAGAAACATTTTAAAAATAATAATGTTGGAACAGAACACTTTAATGACAATGAAATATATGTTCAAAATTTTAGACAGTACCAGACTATTAGATTTAGAAGGAAAAAACTATATATGAAGGAAAAAGCTGCATAAACAAATTATTTTGAAATTTTAGAAGGTACTTGACTTAGACTCGAAAGGAAAGAACTGTTTTAATAAAGCAAAAACTGTTTTAATAAGAAAAAAATATTTTATATATGTGACATTATAGAAGGTACCATGCTCGTACATACTAATAGATTTGAAAAAAAAAACTGTTTATATATGTATGAAAAAAATCTATAAAAATTATTTAGAATTTGAAATTTTAGAGGATATGAGACTACTAGATTCAAAAAGAAAACACGGTGTATATTCCAAGAAAATTTATTTTATTATCGACTTAGATATACTCGTATAGAATCTTAGATTCAAGGAAAAAATTTTATATATTCCCATAGAAATTAATTTCATTTAAAAAATCAGAGAACAGAAAATATATCGAGTCATTCCGTTCATATTTATTTGAAATATTTTTGTATTAATATTATAATATTAATTAATTTATAATACATTCTTTTATTTCCTTTAGTATTGAAATGAAAATTTATAATTTTATATTAATTGTGATTTTAATTAAAATTAATAAAAATAATAATAATAATAATAATAATAATTTACAAGTTTATTTAAATAAATAATATATCTCTAAATATCTTATAAGAACTCCCAAATGAATTCTGCATAGTTATCTGCTGTTAAAAAAGTATCTAAGAGATACGTATACGTAACATCAGCATATGCCTCTCTCTCTTCTCCGAGTTTCGTTAAAAACCTGTTGCTCTCACCTGCCTGGCAATACACAAATTGGTAATTTGCTGGTGTTTGTGGTAAACAAAGCCGCTGCTCGTTCAACGGAGTCGCCGCCATCTTTCATGTTCCGTTCTCACCGTGGTTATCTGGCAGATAAAAATATCAGATAAAATTACATTTTAAAACTCAGCAGAAAACCACCTCAGTCCGCGGCAAATTGAAGTGTTTTTTTTTTTTGTTCATTTTTTTCGAACTTTTTTTGTAAACTGATTCACTCGCATTTGTAATTAATTGCAAGGCAGCATTTTTAGCAGCCGCACTTAAAAAGTTCTCATATGAAAAATGCTGTGTTAACAGTGTGGAAATAAAAAATTGCATAATTCAAAATTTATTAATTGAATTTATTCAACAGTGTTTAAATATAAAATATTACTTTCAAAAATTTTATACTCTGGAGAAATATGTTACAGACAGATTTGTATGTTATAGACAGATTTTTTGCTCATACTTGCATTGCATTCTAATAGCCATATAAATCATCCCGTTTGGTTGATAACTGAATTGTATTTATGTTCAATGGGAAGAAAGCTGAGGAGGACATTTCGAGGGAATGTTCACTACAGAATTCTTTGTAATTAAATGATTTTCTTGGCCTCACATAGTAAAAGGTTTACCATTTTCAATGTATGGATTTTAAATTAAATAAACAATAAAAATTATGGAATTGTTCATAATTTTTGTTACGATCATTGCCATTAATAGTGCAGTACTATTATAGCAACAACTATAAGGCAGTTATATAGGGTTTCTTATGTTCACAAGCTATCTCAAATATGGAGGTGTTATATTGAATTGAACTGATAAAAAAGGGTTGCGTTCTCTCCTATTTGCACCTTGAGATATGATGATCTATTTTGCTATGAGAAGGAGAGTACTGCGTACTAAGATTAAGATGGCAATTATTACGATGAAGAGTTAGTACTGAAGACTGTTATAACTATACTTCTAAAGCCACATTTTTTAAATAGATAAAACTCGTCAGGGAAACTGTATTTTGCTGTCCAAAATGTATTGAAAAATTCGTTCTTTCCGTGACTTCTTATTTGATTACTAGAGACATATTTCGAACCAGGATATGCTGCATTAGAATAAAGATAAATAACGACTATAGCAAAACAAGAGAAGGCCCCACTCTGGGTTAAAAAAATGATGGCCGCATTGAGGGCATACCAAATGTATCCAATTGAACCTCCACCATGCTAAGGCTGCATCGGGTATACTTAGCAGGAGGGCCACACAACAATGCTTGGACGTAGAATTCATCCATTAACACATTCGACTAAAAACTACAAACATTTTCCCATTCTATGTTAGTAAGGTATTCTAGTAAAGTATTTTATTACTAGTAAGGAAATAATTTACAAAGTCTTCTCAAAAAGTTCAATAAACTATGAATTTTCACCTTTCACAGTGGAAGACCTTTCGAAGATTTCTAATATACTCTTACCAGGAAGACTTATAAATTAGTAACCTCCTTAATTACAATATGGAAAGTATATTGAAAGATGCCTGAGGAAATTAACACACATATAAAGCTACATTCTAGAGAAAGGAATCTCATGAATCGCCTCGAGAAGATTCACAAAATTTTGCCAATTGAGTGGAATTCTTCCTAACACGGACAAACGAGTCTGTCCGTATATTTCATTTCTAGAACACACTCCTCTAAAGTAAAAGTAATTTTCTCATGATATTGAAAAACAAATTGATGCGTTCAACATTCTCCTTTCTGCTGTCCAATCACATCCAAATTACGGTCCATTATCTTTCTCCTCATACTTATCAGAAGTATGCATTATACTGAGGTACTGACTGCTGCAAGCCAAACCGATTAGGTGCATAATTTCTTAATTCGTGCCGCATTATTCCAGCCGCTTCACACACTGATTAATCCATGTACGCTGATTATTGTCTTCACTGGCTGCTTGTGACACAATTTCTTCCCCCGTTCTAAACTAGCCAGCGACGTTAAATTGTCAAGTTTTTTGTGCGCCTTCACAGACAAGCTCCGAAGCATGCGTCTTGGAATTTTAAATTGGCTGTGCTGCAACTTCGCAAGATCAACCGTTCCCGCTCACTCGCGAGTATGAGTGTGCTCCAGTTCCACATAACTGCACTGGCAACAGTTGCCAGTTGCCGGTTGCCTGTGGAATATTTGTTCTAAATGCAAAATTTAAAAATTTGCGCTATTTTCTGTTGTTGGCGCAGTAATTCATTCGCTGAGCTCCGGCCTCATCGCTACTGGGAAAGTGCACCGCCAACTGTTCCGCGTCATTGGGCAAATGTTCTGCCTATTGTCTCATTATCAAGGGATAATATGTGTATGTGGGAGTGTGATCTGTTTGTGTTGTGTTTGGAACATGTGTGGGGAGAGCAACGCATGTTCAGTAGTTCATCAATTGATTTCGTGGTGGTTGCTGTTCTTGTTAGACGAGCGCACAATTGTTCAAATTACAATTCAATTGAAATTGCGTGGTAATTGTTGCAAGTACCCAGCAGCAAAACTGACTCGGTTCGAACTAAAGTAAACTTAGTTCTCATGGGTGTATTTATTATTATTATTATTATATCTTACACCATAATTAATTATGACTGCAAAGGGTTGGGGAATGAGGACTAACTACTGACGATTTTGACTCGAACCGAAAAAGATATTTGGGAACGAAGAGGAGGGAACAGATGGACAGCTGCTTTGTCACTGTAATGGTCTCATAAGGACCCGGTTTCGTTACTTAGGTAACCATTTTCTAGAACCGGACAAATCTCCTAAAGAGATCCCTGAATTCGTAATGAATACTAGACTTGGGGCGCATTTGTAAAGATAGAGTGTGTCACAATAGGTCTATTTGGAGGCAGTGACTTGGTGACTAGTTCTCGCTCTGACTACAATCTATCTATCAATCTATAGTCTGGCTAATTAATCTGTTAACAAATGCCTTCATTGAAGGTGGTTTATCACAAATTTGTGAATATTTATCTTATGGTTATAAAAACTAATTATTCACAGAAGCCAGAATAACTTCATAGAGCAGTCGCTACTTTTGACACAGCATCTAAGATTCTAGTGACTAATTCGTGTGTACCATGAGACAAGTTGGCATCTGAACCCAATTAAATAGAACACAATTCGTGTGCCACAAACCTCGTCAAAGTAATTTGCCTTCCAAGGCTAGGCGTACGCCAATTTGAAGTCTGAACGTGTACTCTTTCAAGTCACGCATACAAAGGCACCAACTTTACACTTAACAAATACACATGCAAATGCAAATTAACGCCCGCAATAAATAAATCAAATTAAACAAAACGGTTAACTGAGGTTTGAGCCAAGAAAGGAAATTAAACGAAGGTAAATTGGCGGTGCAACTTGGCGGGGGTTAAACGCTGTCAAAGTCAGACTCAAGCGCTTAGGCCCAAGGAGCGCGAGCATGAAATATTGTCACACCTACTAAAAAATAAATAAAATCAACTCAGAAAAGGAGAGGAAAAACAATGAATAAATACATAAATATCGCTGTGGAGCATTTTCTGCGAAATTGTTGTCGGCAATAATTTCATGCAAATAAAAGCAGAGAAATAGCATTAAACCTTGTTGTGGCATTCATTAACGTATAGCGGAGGGGCGTGGCGCGAGTGGTTGGCGCACAAATTGCATCAAAATTATATGCCAAAAGTGTAAACAGAAATTTTAAGGCAGGAAAATTGCGGCAAATTCTGAAACTTGTAACTCAGTTTGCAATAGAAAATTTGAGCCGTCTTTGCAAGAGTTAAACACACCCTACATCGCAGCTACTTCGTATTAGTAGGCTTAGAAACATGACCAGATAAACTCCTGATATCCATAGGCGCGCACCGTCTAAGCGGTAACTATACTCGGCTTAGGTGGTCAGTACGTGTGCAGCGCCCCATCCGTGGTATTACAATGGGCCATTACTTGTGCCTAAGTGTGCTCTTTGCTGCCACTCCAACCTAAACCTAAACCGAATACTGATAAGGAATCCTATTGAAGATTTGACATTTGAAAAGCCTATTTATGCTTTTACCTGGAAATAATTTTGCCATGGTATCAAAAAAGAAAACCACGGAAAATGATACTTATAAGGCTCCCAGTGGTTCCGACATCATTATTGGATCACGGGAGTTATTTTATTCCAACTCTCCACCCACACTTGGAGTCAAATATATATGATTAATTAATCCAAATTCACGTATAAACTTGGAGACGTTATAGAATTCCAAAACAAAGATCGGAAAGAGGCAATCATTCCTTGACTAATTTGGGTAATTCCAACTTTCCTCTTCCATTCATGCTGATGTTTATAAATAATGCTGCTAAGCATATCTCATTAGAAAAATATAGATACCGTCATAAGCGTCCTAATGGGACACTCGACCCTGGGTACTCATGGCAGGAGGTTGGGAAGCGCGTCAAATACGGTTTTCAGGCGTTGCATGTACAAGGAGGAGCAGAAACAGAAGCAGAAACACTCTCCTAGGCGACTACTTCCTGGACACTTCAAATGAAAAAATAAACTACATCAGTGGCTTTATCATAAGCTCCAAATTATGATGGATATTTGATAGGGAATAGAGCTTGTATGCGGTGTAACAAAGGGCCAAACCAGACCTAAGTGTGCTTTTTTGGCAGCCTCTCAACTTAGCTACCTACAAATCTCATTAGTTAAACCAAAAATCAAATGTACCACACCACATAAAACTTTACGAGAAACCCATGCGGAAATTGAAATCAGAGTTGTCTGACACATTGCTGTAGGAAACATGTAGAATGCGAGGTATCCAATCTATGATCGCATATTATCAATCTTTCATTCGAGGCTTTACGCATTGAAAATATCTTATACGACAATGGAAACCAGATCAATTGAACAAAAGCATCGAATACATAAAGTGGACAGGTTTAGTAAAGAGACTGAAAGCTGAAACTGGGTCTCCACTGGAATATATACTTAGAATGTAGCAAAAAAAATTCAGATGATTTCATTGAATGTAAATTTTACACCCTTTTCTGTTCTCAGTGAATATAAATATCAAGTGAGTTATATGTCTCTATCATTACCGATTTCGTCAATTATTTGTAACTATACTCTTGTCTATAATGCCAATGATATAAACAAAATGAATTATTAATTCTCAAAATAAACTAAAATGTGGGCTACATTACGTATTTGCACAAGGAAAGGCCATCTCAGTAAAAACCCACTTATACCTTATTAATACACCAAAATGAAACATGATTTTTTTCGCTCTTACCTATTGTAATTCGATTACCTACAGTTTGATGTTAAAGATATAGATGTGAAATTGCACGTATTATTACCTATAGTCTATATTATTAAACCCACGACAAGTGCCACGCCCAACTATCATACACAACAAGAAAAATTCCTCAAAGTAAAAACTAAAAAAGGTCGAAATGTCTACGTCTATAGCCGAGAAAACTCGATGATTCTAGGCTATAATAGTTGGCAATTACTTCATCGATAACATGAATTATTTCACTACGATTTTAATGGCAATTCAATGTTTATTAAAAAATTGTGTAATATTTTTCAAATAAATTTATCAAAATGACATTAAACACTTGAGGGGTCGTGGGGTCGAATCCTGGTCTGAGGATGGTCCCAAAAAATGCTTAGTTAGGCCTTGGTTACTAGTACTCCTGTCCTCAACCCCTTGCAGACATAAATAATGATTGTGCAAGGAACCTATAATAATGATCTTTTCATAAACTATTTTCTATTTTCTTCTATCCATTTTGAGGAACAGCTCTTCAATTTAGAAAACTGCTTGTAAGTCTTAGAAGAAGTCGAGGTGGACATGGACATGTACATATATTCTTCATAAGTGTGCCTTGATTATATTGTAGGGTCCGTTTTCTATACATGTGACAAGAGTTTCTCAAGAATGAAGAGATTTTGGTTAGAAATTTTCTCGATCGCTCAATCCCCGATGCTTCTCAATTCCCGACCCTGATTATCCATTCACGATTTAAGTAAAAAATGTATGTTACTTTCCCTTGCCATCACTAGTGGTGTACCTTGTGCACATACCTGCACTTCACTGCGTAGGGTGTGCAGATAACACTAATACTGGCAATTAAGATCGCGAGCGGAAATATGGAACGCTCGCGTACTACTGCACTTCGTAATTGCCGTAAATTAGAGCAAACTGAAATTGGAAGCTGCCTGTTTGGGTTTTGCGCCTGCAGCATGAATCATGCGCCTGTGCTGAACCAACGCTGAGCACAGCACAGCTCAGTGCAGTGCAGCATGGAACAAGCCCCTGCTGTGGAATTGAATAGCAAACTAATAAAAATCGATGCTGGCGCACTGATTTTACGTTAGGATAAGCGCACAAGCACAGAGCGTGTTAACGCCGCTACCAGCTAACTGCCAATGCCAGTGGTCACACGAACACTGTGATCAATAAAAACGTTAACAAAATTGAATTCAAAACACAACTAAAATAAAAAATAATTTTTTAATGTACTCGTAAATTTATTCGGTGAAAGGGAAAATGAAAATGTTCAAGAACTGAATTCAACTTGGCCACTAATTATGATTTAGCCACTGGCCCAGGATGAGGCACTGACCTGTCCGCCACCACCATGATTCCAGGCTGAGGCGGCAGCTGCGGCTCCCGGTTGGCGGTGATAATTGCCAGCATGGCCATGATGCGTGTAGGCAGTGGTACTACCGAACGGCTGATAATCGGGCAGATCCACAAAATCATCGTTTTCACTGCTAGCCTGATAGTTGTTGTTTTGTGTGTTTTGTATGTGAACCATTTGTGAGTTCTCACCGGCAACAGGAGCACCGTAGCTACCATGTCTTCCAGGATAGCCGGGATACCAGCCATTGCGCACACCAAACGTAGGGCCACCAGCACCACCACTAAAACCGTGGCCGTTAGCACCTCCTCCACCGCCACCGCTGAAGTGTCTCTTCATTGCCTCTTTCATGCCCATAATTTGGTGCAACATGGAAGTGGCAAAGCTGCCACAAGTAAATAGCAAAATTAAGTACAGCTACAAAATGGAAAGAAATTTTTTGACTTGAATAATTGAATAAAGGAATTAGTAAAATTAAATAAAAATTAAAAACTTACCACTCTCATCTTTCGTGGCGTCACGTTTCACAGTTCCTCCTCAATTGTTGCACATTTGGTCTGAAGAGACGCATTTATAACTGGCCGCAGGTAATAGAATAAAACGTCTTCAGAAAGCATCCTCATTAAAATTCATTTACACTCAAACCAGGACAGGTATACGTGCACCCATAAACAAATACACACAGAGGCAGACACTCGCACACACACTTGCATATTTATAGTTCATTCCACATAAATCTAGCAACATCCATATCAGCAGAGACGGCACTTCTAGTTGCTGTTTTGCTCTTGCTCTGAATTTGATATGGAGCGCCTTTGGACCCAACCCAGTAGATTGCTGAATTTACTTGACACATGCTCGACCCTTCCCTTTGGCTACCTACAGTAGAATAGAAAAGCACAATATTCCAGGGTAGCCCTGCAAGGAAGGTCCATTTGCAGTTCATATGGTTGACATGCATGTAGGTACCCGCTGTAAGCAGGGTTTGTATTCTTCAATAATGAGTCCGGTCATCTTTCTCTTCACTTTTAACCTTAATGTTAATATTTTTTCTGCTCTACGCTATTATCAATTGAGATTGGCGTCGAGAGTTGCTGATGATGCGAGAGAGAATCTCTGAGCCGTTTTGTAAAATTGATGAGAGGAGTGAAATTTAGTGCGATTGTAACTCCAAAATTTACCAAAAAGTCCACTCTAATTCCAGATGGTGGTGGGCTTACTCTCATGGTATGGCTCTTTGATGCACCTTGCTACGAAACGCCACGAAATATGAGAGTGCCAAGTTTTTCATATTTATTTAATTTTATTGATAGGAGGATTTTTATTTAATTTTATTCCTAGGTCTCAAAGAGGAATATGAAGACTGCATTTTAAGACAATTTTGTAATCTATTTTTTTTCTATGAAATATATATATATATATGTATATATATATATATGTATATATATATATATATATATATATATATATATATATATATATATATATATATATATTTTTTTTTTTTTTTTTTTTTTTAATTTTTTTTTTTTTTTTCATTAAATTCAGATTACTTATTAGTTTAATGAAAATGAATTAAATAATTAATTGATGACTGAATGAAATGGTTAAAAATTGTTGTTGTATTGAAATTGATTTTATTTGCTTTGTTTTCTTTTAAAATTTAAATTTAAATTTTATACAATCTTTATATTAAATACAAATGTAAAATTTTAATTTATAATTTTATGTAATATATTTATATATTTTTATATATTTATCGTTTTTACAACAACATAAAATGTATATTTATACTATATTTAGAATATTTATAATTAAAAAAAGATACTTTGCTTTTTAACTTAAAAAATGTTCATTTTACTAGTTTTAAAGGAAATAAAAAGCGTCTCTTATAAAGAATTTATATTGTGTGCATATATAAATGGAAGTTTGTTACAATTTTAAATCGTAGGAGCTATTACTATATAAATTGAAATACAATGAACTAAAAAATAATCACACAGTAATTCATATTTTAACACATTTCCAGCACCATTTTACCAACTGTTTTGAAAAACCGCCAATGCGCGTGTGGAGAATGTTTGCCTCAAGTAAAGAAAAATATAAAAAATATATATGTATATATGTATATATATTTACATATATAAAATATGCGACACACTTTCACTTTACAAACTTAAATTAAAAATAAAAACCAGAGCTCGAGTATACAACGTAGTGGGATATAATTGAACGCTGATGCTAAGCACTCACACGCTACCTTAAATAATCCTATGCCTCACCCCCTCCTGTATATGAGCTTATGAGCCAAAGTGTTCCTTGGACTGGTCAATGGGCTGAAATTCGTAATTGCCACGTCCGTCGAATTGCAAATAGTAGTCGTGGTGTTGCCACAGCGACTTCCTGTGCGACACGGTGAAGAGCGTAATGCCTGCCTCCCGACAGTAAGTGTACATTTTACCCTCTACATCGACGGACACGGCGCTGGTGCATTCGTCCAGAATGGCAAATTGTGGATTGTGATAGAACAGACGCGCCATTGCTATGCGCTGCTTCTCGCCTCCCGACAGCACATCAATCCAATCCTCAATGGAATTCAGACCGTTCTCACGCTGCTCCAAGTAAGTCAACTGAACAATGTCAAGATACTTCATGAGGTCGTCGTCGGTTTTACCACCACGTATCATATCATCGCGGGTATGGGGGTAAATAATCTGAAAGAGCATGAAATGAGGTAATCATAATATTAATTTATTAATATAAGTAATCAATTATATTCATTTATTCATATTTATTTTATTCTTATTTTATAGATTGTTCAATAGCGTATTTGTATTATGGTTCAATGAACTGTTCTCGAAACTTATGAATTCAATCAAAGGCATAGCTACAAATGCAATTTCAAAATGACGTTTCCAAAATGAAAAGCTAGATGACGCTAGTCCACGGCGAGCGCCATCTTTCGGGCAACTTCCGATTATAACAAACACACAAACAAACTGTCTCCTTTCCTTACAATAATATATTAATCACTTAAATTTTGTATTTACCTGATCACGCAGTGTTCCCAATGTCATGTAAGGTCTCTGAGGTATATAGAAAAGTTTACCACGCGGTGGTTTTGTCACCTTGCCTCCCCACGTAGGCCACAATTCACCCAAGATGCGGAATAGACTGGACTTTCCGCAGCCGTTCGGACCACACACCAGCACATTCATGCCAGATCTGGGAACAATAAGAACAGGAAAATTACAACCAATTATCTTAATCACAACACTCTCAAAAGCACTCACTTTACTTCGAATGTGAGTTCCTTGAGCAGAACGTCGCCATTCGGTGTCACCAGTGGCACGCTTTCGAATTTAATTATGTTATCCACAAACGTCATGATGCCCTTATTGGGTCCGAAATCTTTGCCATTACTAACGACGTTATTGACCATTGTGCGCTCGTATGTGCCGTTGTTGAGATCACTTAGCACTTTTATTAGCTCGGTCATGCGGGCGGTGAAGCCTATTTACAATTTCGTTCATGTATTAATAACTATTTTGACATAAATATAATGGGAGTTCTATGTTGAATACATACCAGCCAAACGAGACATTTCGCGCCCAGCCAACACCAATCGTCCAATAGCCTCGGCCAATTTCACCAGCATTCTACCGTAGGTGTAATATGCCTATAATAAGAAAAATGAGGATTAAGTAAAGTCTGGGCAGCAGTAATGAATTATTTAAATTTATATTGCACTCAATTGAGAGTTCAGATTAAGGTGGAATATATGCTACGACCTAATAAAATATATTATTATTTTATGCAAAAATTACATTAATATGCACTACGAATAAATATGCGTATTATATTATTTAGTAGTATCTTTCCATGAAGACTATTTTATTCTTACTGGCTGTCGAGGGTAAACATACTCGCCCAGAAGCTATACTTAGACCATCTTATATGTTTATTTTTATACCACAATTTAGAGGATATATATGTATTTCCTTAGAATCTGTGGTGCTTTACTCCAGCCATTTTGAAAGTAGAAGGAATCTCAAGAGGTCTTTTACATTGACTGATTTGAGATCTTCCAAATCATTGAAACCCGAGGGTTTTCCACCTTTACTTGGAGAAAGCCGGACATTGACAGATGTCTCTGCTTCATCTTCATCTTGGCAGCTGAGACAAGAGACCCAGAGACACTGTCATGGCAGCCAAACAGACAGTGGCTTTTCAAGACTGTTACAATATTGTGTTGCCAACTTAAGAAGATTAGCTCTTTCATTCGTCTGGGATCAAAAAAAAGACCAGAGGTATCTGCGCGTACAAGTGCTTTCGTCCTGTCATATTTTCTTGGCCTCTACGAGAAAAGTAGGGGTAATGTAGTGTTTGCAGGTAGCGAGAAGCCTTCCCTCTATATGGGTATAACTGAAATTTGTTGATGATGTAGTGCCAAATTTTGGAAGTTCATTAGGAACACAGTTGGCTCTTATGTCACAATGACTCTGCATCCAAGTCAGGGAGATGCGGTGTACGTGTACCAGCAAATTGAGCAGAGACCAGAGGGAGACTACCTTCGAGAAGGTGGATTCCTTGTTTAGGGCATTGATGGCCAACTGACTGTCAGTCACGGATTGTTCAACTAACGTACTGTAAAGCTTCAATAGTGACACTCCTGAATGGCACATTTGTCTGCAGAACTTATTCGTAAATTGACTAATGAAAGTGATACAAAACCTAGGTAACTACACAAAAACTGTTTCTAACAGATCTGTACGAATGGAAAATGTCACAATATCATAATTAGTTCCCTTCTTTGTACTACATCCAGTTAAACTTCATGCAAGTACTTCACGACAGTTATTTCTCAAGCTATTTAAGACATTCTAAAAAAGTTGCACACCTGCAATCGTTGTCCACTCTGTTCGCCTGACAATAGCGGGTGATTCTCAGCGAAGAATGGAATAGACACAGCATAAAACCCGACAATTGAGGCAAAATCTGCAAGAGTTACAAAATGATTGGTCAATGGTAGCAGTATCTGGCAAACAAGAAATAAAATCAACTCACATTTTCCAACGATGTTATCAACGATGCCCATGCTAACCCGGAATTCCAAGAATTTCCGCAAATGAGCACGTAACTTTGAGTAACTGGTCAGCAAAGTCAATTTCTCACGCGCATTGCCCTGATAGAAGGCCACTTCTTCCGAGTTGGTGATAAGCCTACTATTCACATAACGGAATTCTCCTTCCAGCTTTTGTTCTTCGACTGTGAGCCGTCCAGTGGGTCGGCGCAGACGGGTGAGGAAAACCCCAGCAAACAGTAAATACATCATTAGCAACGAAGGCGTCTACAAAAGAAGAGGTTCAGGTGCTTTAAGTATATATAAATTGTAGAGATGTTCAGTGTTGAGTTACCTTGCCACCCAAATTCACTGTCAATCGATAAACGTAGATGAAAATGTCGAGCACAGGTTTGCTGATGTTCGAGTATAGATCGGTAGCGCTCTCACAGAACTTATCAATATCTGTGGTGAGCAATTGATCCGCGTTCGCTATTCTATTATCCAAATTGGACATCTTGTAGTAGGTGTAACCACTGAAAATAAGCAAAGGAAATTAATGGTTTAATCCGGTTTCAGTGCAAAACAATTTTTAATTATTTAAATGCATATCTTCATATACAAAACTTAAAAATTTAGTGAAGTAAAAACGTGTGATCCAATGACTTATCACAAGTGTCAAGACGGATTCACTGCTCGAGTGTCACAATGATAATTTTTGCTCTATTCTTTTTCTTCAAAGAGAGTTTGTCACAGTGTAATTCACCGGTTGAATGTGAAATGATTCGACGAGTGCCACGCAAAGAAGTCGATCTCTCACTCAAAAAGTGAGTGCATGTAAAAACTTCATATAAAAGAACCCAAAACGAGAGTGACACTCGAGCACTGAACGACACTTGTGTGAAGTCATTGGATCACAAGTTTCATGTTTCGGCCCTCGATTGATGTGTTCTAAACAAGCTGCTTTAATTTCTTTGATAGTAAGGAAACTTTAAAAATTTCGAATATTATATCAGTATGTGAGAAATATCAGCGAACTTTTAAACATATAATTATATGGAATTATATTCCCTGTTTACCTCAGGTACTGATTGTACAAATGATGTGTCAAATTAGTTCTAAATCTCAGCTTCAGTTCACCCAAACTCCATTTTAAAATGTTCGTCACCACTGAAATCTGCACATTAAAAGAAAACTTTAATTAAAAACTTCATTAACATATTTCAATAGGAATACCATTGGTAGCGCGGCCAGATACTTGAGTAAAGCTGCTTTGAACTTCGATTTGTTCATATGTATGATTGTGCTTTCAATGACGGTGGCATTTTGTATCATCCAAATATCACTGACGGAGCGTCCAATAAGCATGACGGCGACCAGCGCCAACAGACCACTTTCCACGCTCCAGAACTTAGGTATTAGAATCGCTAAAAGTAGACAAACAAATATAGTCGTAAATCAGTCATTTATATCGCATCCCTTAAAATATAACTACTCTAATTTTATTAATGAAAGAAAAATAATGGATTTTATTATTAATACTAAAATTGTATAATATACATAAAAGACCAGTGAAAACCCTTCGATTATCATCCTGAGGGAAATTGAAAATGACTTCCCTCGGTGTTTTTTTATATCTTACGATTCAGCAGATTTTACAGAAACACATTACTATTTCTCAAATTATCATTAGTTTATGACCATTCCTCATGGAGACTGCTAATTTTTTGTATTTTGTACTGTAGGATTCCGAACTTCTTCGAATTCCGATTCGACCTTCTGTACCCTAGGATTACAAAACTTGTTCATGCTCTGATTCCACCTCTAATAATAAAGGTCTTGAACAACTTGTAGCCTTGCTAGGAAGTCATTCGTACAACTTTGTTTACTAAAACAAATGATTTCTCCTATATAAGCTTTCAATAAATTAATGTTCTATATTATATTTTCTACATAAGGCCTTGATAATAAATTGTATAGTTCCTTTACTATATAGAAGATTTGTAATTATTATATTGAACAACGTTGAATACACTTCCCGAGTTATTTATTTATTAATAATAACTTGTCTGTCAATAAATTCGTTGAGGAATAATCTTAATTATTAATAATAATATAATAATAATACAATTAATGTTTAACAAAAAAAAAAAGTGCCTAACAGCCTGGACTTTCAGCTCTTTGGCCAATATATATTTGATCTAGTTATGCACGAGTATGTAGCTAATTTAGATCCTGATTAAAATGTTGAGCTTCTAATTATCCAGAATTAATTATTCGATTAATAAATGTTTCTATCATAATGATATATAATAAATTATCTATTATCATTCAATTGGTCTTTTTTAAGAACCATTTTTCACATAGAATTATTTCAATTAAAATGTCTTTTAGCCACCCTCTGTGGTCTAGTGGTAAGCATGCTAGACTCACACTCAAAGGATCGGAGGTTCAAATTCTGCCCCGGGTTTGGTCTCAAAAATCCTTCTTTCTAAGAAATCTGTTTCTCTTCGAGTCGAAAGCCTCAGTAGCTAGTACTCATTCCCCAACCCCTTGCACTCATAATTAATTATGGTGTGAGATATAATAATATTAATAATAAAATGTCTTTGTTTAAAGAACACTTTTTGGTGTACAATTTCTAACTTCAGTTCTAAAGGATTATTTTTCCATTAGCTTAAGAATTTGTACGTTTTATGAAATAATCTGCCTAATAGTGTGTTTCGCGTGGGTCAACAGATCCCATTGAATTTATAGAAGCATTATAGGAATAATTATACGATAAAGTAATTTACTTCCAAATCTATACTATATGGTTTAGCTATCATTCACTCTTAATTTGTATAACACTTCAGCGTATCGAAGTCGTTTTTCTATTTATATAATATAAATTAATAGCATATTCACTATTAAACTTATATATTTTATTCGACTTCCTCACTTACATATAATAAGTAAACTATTTTAATAACTGATAATATTTTAATAGCTAATCTAATAGAAATTGTGGCATAACTGTCATTATTTCAAAATGATGAATTATTAGTCGTATCCAGTTTGTATTGTTTCTTTACTATAATTAATATTAAAACGACATTTGAACTTTAAACAATCTTAATCGATTCTTTTGCTAATTTGTTGATCTGAGTAGGAAACCCCGCTTGCTACCTACGGATATTCTAGTTTCGAGCAACAGGTTTTCGAGCAGACGAGAAAACAAGGAAACAGTAAAAAATATCTTGTCACACTGGGCTGAGGTGGTAAATGTGAGCAACTTTGTGCATTTGTATTTCTTATATTTAATATTATATACGAGTACAATAGAATATGCTAATTTACGCAAGTACTTACGCAATAACTGCCGCAGCTGTCTGAAGAAAACTGCATTCACATGTGCTTTGGCACCCTTTTTCTCCTTTTTCTCTGTTATTGTGTATTGTATCTTTTCCTCAAAGCTGCATTTTCTGCAAAAAAAACAAAACAAAAAAAAACATTAGTAACTGGAAATATTTTACATAAAATTAAACATCAGATATAATAATAATAATAATAATAATAATAAAATTCAATAAAAATCTTGAATGAATATCAGAGTGAATTTTGGTAAACGTGAATTTAAACTGGTTGCGAACTTTTGGGTTCATGCTCTTATGTTTTGCATTTTTATGATCTCGTGTTTAAATCAATATAAAAATTTAAATTATTTAATTAAGCAATCGTATCTGCAATTAAATAATTTCACACCGAATAATTTTGGATAAAAGCTGTTTTATATTTTTACGACATACTTAAGAGAACCCACGCAAGACTGTTCTAAGCCGATTTAGCATGCTTTTCAGTCCACTCCTTTAAGGAAACTTGTATTTACGAGTATATCTCTTTTCTGTCAATAAGTCACTGACATGAAGAAATAAAACATAAAATAAAAAAATTAAAATAAAAAAATTTTTAATAAAAAGGTAACATCAAAAAATTTTATAATAAAAATAAACAAAAAATTTCATTAAAAAGGTAACATAAAAAAAAATAAATAATAAAAATAGAATCTGGCTTGTTTCCTTTTTCAAAGTAAATTTCTTCAAGACCGAAAAATTTTGTACATTTCCTTTTTGAAAATATGTTTCCTTTTCAGGATCGGACTCTTGACGTTCAGACAAGTTTTTGATACCAGGCTAATGCAATATAATTATAAGGCATACTTTTAAAATTCAATAGAATAATTTTTATATACCAATGAATAATTGTAATAATAAAACAAATATAAAAAGTTACAATATTAAGAAATTAACAATAAAATACAATGAAAGAATAATTGGGAATATTTGTATCAATGTGCGAGTAACAAAAATAACATGGAATTACTGAACCATGTTGAACACACCAGAACAGATTTCTTTGGCAATACCTCCTGCATTCTTATATAGATATAATTAGCTCAGATATTATACTTCCTAGTACCAATTAGAAGTGGTAATTATATACGCCTATAATAATAGTGCATAGTGTTTTAAATATTCAAAGATAATAGTTATTATTACAAAATATCAGATTTCATTCACGGTAATTAAGCAGTGCTTGTAAGTTATGAAGACTGTGTACATGTTCTCATATATATGATCACTTATATATGGTCAACCTCTGGGGAAACTGACAATTCCAAATCTGAGAAGTTCACTTAAGAAATCGAATTAAATATGAAAAATAGAAATACTCTGGAGTAAATTTGTCTTTTCATTACGGTATTCGAGTATATGTGCCCATCTCAAATCAAAACAGTCTTTAAAAGGAACTTTTATATGTTGAACCTCTGGGAAACTGACAATGCCAAATCCGAGAAAATCACTAAAAAAATATACTAAAATACCAATCAAATTAAATAAGAAAAAATAGAAATACTTTGGAGTATATTTGTCCTTTCACTGGGGTGTTATTCGAACATACAAACCCATCTCAAATCACAACAGTCCTTATAAGAAACCACTCCACTGTACTTACTTTCTACCACAATAAGTAAGAATGATCATCACTATAACACTACAAGGAGGAGGGTTGTAATTCTTGTTCGTGACACATAAATTATAAGTCTCTGACTTTCACAACACTGCAAGTGCAAATTATTCTGAATGTAAACAGGCAGTTCATGTATTAGCAATCGGAAATGTATAATAGAATGGCTAATAACTAGATTTAAACAAGTTGAACAACTTCCCGCCGCTATTCGTCGCAAAACTGTGCAGTCATATGATAGGTCTAAGCCTAGACCTTGGAGCTATCTTTAACTATACTTAGTTATTCATTCATATAAACTATAAATATAAGTAAAATTATTGGAAAGCTTTTACGAACTCAAGTTCAGAGTATAAATTAAACGGAAATATTTTATTTTCAATACAAACAATATTATTTGAATGCTTCGTTCACATATTAAGCCGACTTAGAACATATTTTGAGGACTAAAAGAACACATTTTGAGGACTAAAAGAACACATTTTGAGGACTAAACGAAAATCCATCTATAACAGGCGTAAAATAGGACAATGCGTTGTTATTCCTTGCGGTCCATCAGGTCCTGGATGAAGCTGTTCATGAATTACAAAGGTCAACAAACAAAATTCAGAGTCAAAAAGATGATAGATTATCAGACAGAACTTGTCTTTCAAGAGGTCTATATCAAAAGTGTCTGTCATTTCACATATTAAGGGTGTTCCAGAGCGATAACGATACAATGATGGCTTTAAAGAACAGATTCAAGCAGTGAGTGAACCCCCATCTTCCCACTGGCATATATATTTCAAACGAAACTACCATCAACAAAGCTGAAACTGCAAAAAAACTACTTTCTAAGCAAATCTTCACTTATGGCTGTGGAAAATGGACGATGACTGAACTGGCCATATTTGAACAAAATATATTTCGAAAAATCTAGGGAATCATAAGGTATAAAGATGGATCAAATCTAGGAAATCATAAGGTATAAAGATGGATCAAATCTAGGGAATCATAAGGAATAAAGACGTATCATATTAAATAAGAAACAATAACGATATTGATAACATCATTGAAAAATGCATTGTAATAAAATGTATGATACCAACTTTGCTACGTAAACATACAGTTGAAAGTGCGTAGATGTGGAAACACCGGTTGTTTGGTGCTCCAGACTTTTTTAAATGAATGTCGCTGAAGGTTTCAATCTCATTAATAAGGTTTGGCCGGCATTGACCTCAATTTATTTAATGATATTTTAGAGTCTTTGTCCTCTATTAAGTTCTATTGAGTTTTGTAAAAGGAGTGAGTCTCTTAAACATTGTAGTAAAGAGTGTTTTTTAATTTGATACTACTATTCTACTATTGTTTAATTTGATACTATGTTCAAAAACTAATTAATTTTTTTATTTGAAAATTCAAATTTTAATCCTGCCAAACATTGTCCTTAAATATTCAGTAACTTTTTCAATAAATTGTAGAAGGGCAGAGTCTATGGTTTTTAGAACTTATTAAAATACAAATATTCGGGGCCGAAGGTACACTTTCTTTAAAAGCAGAACAAATTCTATATGAAAGCAAATTCATTTGTTGTTCTAGGCGTACTACGTAGCAGATAATTTATACGGAATCTTTGAATAATAAACTACGAAGACTGATTATGTGATTCCTAATATGAAGTTTAGAATTGCTCATGAAAGACTTATAATATAAATATCCATGTTTAGTATCTTTAGAATAATATATTAACCCTCCGACGGTTGAGTCATCCGTTGCCCTTATACGAAGTACAAGGTCCACAGGGACCTATTTCTATTTGTATGGAATTTTATATGAAAACGCATTTTTTGTACATTTTTTTTTTTTTGATTTATCCATTGCATCATTGTATCAACGCCCGATTTGTTGGCGTTGTAATCCAAAATAGCAAACGGCTTCTTCTTTTCAGTTTGCATGTCCACACCGCAAGTATAATGTTGTGTCGACAGCAAAATTACCGCTTTGTTCTTCTTGGGCACATATGAACATAGTGCTATATCGCCTTCGTTGAAGACCAAACTATTGGTCGGATCGCTTTGAAATTTTTTTAAACGATTCTAGATAAAATTGCCTTGGAATACATGTGGGGGTCGGGTATACTTCCCATGGACCATCAAGGAGTAATTTCAGTTTGAAAATGAAAAAGGTCCCCAGGGAGCTTCTCACCCGCCGGAGGGTTAATAAAAATGAAATGCTAAAACGTTGAGTGATAATGACATTAACCTAATGAATCAGCCCCAGTATAGTTTTCTAAATAGTATTCTAATATTTTTGTATGTTCATCTAAATAATAAATATAATTCTAATATTTGTGTGTGTGTGTGTGTGTGTTCATCTGATTGAAAAGCCTGTATTTTGAGACTTTGAGATTTTTACTATTTATTTTGAGGGGGTTCCCGTACCGAAGCAGCTCATATTTAAAACTCCACTCTCAAGTGTGTAGGGTAAGGATAAACAAAAGATAAATGTTGATTAAAAAAAAGACTTTCTACTGATTCCTTAGTAAATGAATGCAATGCTGCTGCACTTTAACATTAAAGGCATTAAGCTAACAATTAAAATAATAAAACTTCCATTTAATCGCATGTTCTCGTATATGAGTTTAAAGAGGCAAATTAAATTATAACCGCACGATGTGAAAGGTTGTAAATTAAACAAAGAATTGTAAAGTTCAGAAAACAAGTTTTCTTTTCTACATTCATGAGTGTGTCTGATTTGTTTTTTTGTTTGTTTTCTTTATTATTTAATATTATATTATCATTGTAGGTCGACATACATACGTATGTGTTCATAGTACACATTCACCGACAATGCCCCTAAGTAGATAATAAAAGACTTATCAGTGAAAAATGTGAATCAGCATAATAGACCCGTAGATAGTGTACGCCAATTGTTCGCACTCCGTTCAAGAAAAAGTGCAAGTTAAGTCCAAAATACACACCAACAGCCGCAGGCACACGCACACCCATGCCCACGCCCATTGACACTTCACACCGAACACGTACAAATTTATGCCAAACTATTATTTAATCAAATTTGGCAAAATTCCTCTTCCACAGAGAACAGCAACGACAAGCACGAACAACGAAGCGACTTTTTTCTTTGTACCAATTAACGCGATGTTCATTAATTAATATGCGGACTTTGAACGCGAACGCCAATGCGACAAAATGTGGCGCGATTGAAGCCCTGCCCAGTTATGGTTCTAAATTGAGCACTCGTCTGCGTCTGGTTTTGCGATGGGATCGATAGGTGAATAATGGCCAACAAGTTGTGTTAAAATGTCAATTCTCTGTTTTAAGGGGTACCAGTTGATAGCGAGTGTACAACCGTGTGTGTGTGTGTGTGTGTGTGTGTGTGTGTGTGAGAGAGAGTGTGCGAGTGTTAGTGGGCGCGTGTGCGCGTGTGTGTGTGTGTGTGAGAGAGAGAGTGAGTGTGTCCTGTGCATGTGGGCATATGTAACACTTGCCTCCTCTCCACCGTCTGTGATGCGTTCAATGATGATGATGTTTCATTTTGCTCACCATGACTTGGCGTTTTTTTTCTAATTAATGCTTTGGAGATTTGTTTGTCCTGCTCAAGTTGGGTTTTATTGTTGTTGTGCCTACTTATACACAAGTTCAACGCAACTATGCATATTTTTATTCCGCCGAATTGTATTAACACTGAAGCATTAATTTAGGAATGAGCCAAATATACGAGGAAACAAACCTACACCAACCTCCTTTTTCGTTTTGGGGTTAATAAAGTAATTTTAAGCAGAAAAAAGCGAAATGGTGTCGCGAGTATTTTAAATTTATACTTGCATACCTCAAATTTAATTCCACAGTTAGCTACAAAATAGTTGTTTTGCTAAAGATTGTCTCAAGTAATTAGCGTATTGTATCTCGATTTTCATATTTATTTATATGTGGGTGGATAATTATGTTTTACATACATTTGTATGTAAAACATAATGACCATGACTTTTCTGCATATTTGGAATGAAGTAAAAAAGCATCAGAAGCGATTTGTGACGTCAGGAATGAAATAAAAAAACACATCAAAATCGTCAGAAACCATTTGTGACGTCAGTCTAATAAACCATAACTACACCCACTACCAACACAGGCAAAAAACAATCAAAAAAATACCAAAACAAAAAAACAAATAAAAAAACAAATAAAATAAACAAAATTAAATTGAGATGGGCAAACACGTTCATCATTATGCAATAACATTAACTGATTCAGCCAAGAAACAGACAAACACAAAATTCCTCGTTTTATTTCTGGTAGAGGCGCACTGCTTTTGTTCATGTCGGAACTAAAAGAATATTCTTAGGAGGCAGTAAACCGTTAAAAATACTGTTAAGAAATCAAGTTTTTTGCTTAAAGCTCGAATATTGGTAACTCCAAAGTTTTTGTTTGATATAATTTCATTTTAATGAAATTAGTTTAATCTAAGAATTTACTTAGGAAACAGCAGATACAAATTAATTTGATAAGTTGCACTTTTCCTTTATTGAATGATACTACTTCTTTCAATTCACAACTGACCGGAACTGTTGCAGCGCATATAATTTTATTTAATGCGTTTCTTGTCAAGATCATACCAACATATTACATAACAACGCACATTGGTGCGAAAGAAACATTATTAATTTACTGTTTCTGCCACCATAATAGGGAGACTACAGCACTAATGACTTAACAATACTGACTTATAGAACAACAGCGAACGAGATGCCATTAGCAGGTCTTATCGAGTATTCTGTTTGGAATTGGAATTTGGCTTCATGATTTCAATTTACTATTTATACATATTTAGTCGTGAATATTGAAAAGACTAGTTCATCATAGATTTTTATTGTACATTTACATGAAATTTGCCAGAGAGAAGCCGTACTGTGTACCCTCCCAATTTGAAAGCAAAAGGAATATAATATGAAAGATAGAACTATTTATGTCATTTGCTTTATTTCGTCCGTCGAAATTCATATGAACAAAAGACCTAAATAAACTGAAGACTGCTAAAACAACATCATTAAATTATACTCATTTGTAATTTATGGTCCGCAATAGAGACTCAAGCCAGTATGATTTAGAACCGCGAAAGGCAGATAAAGGCCATTCAAAGAGATTTTGCAAAATGAAAACTCTGGAAGGTTTCGAAAAGGTTCAATCTAAAAAATCCCTGCACATCGTTTTGAATACAAGATAGAGCAACTTTTCTCTGCACCACAACACATTTATGCTGCAGGACCTATGGTTAACATTCAGTAGGATGTCTAGTTTAACGGATATATGTATATAAGTTTACTTTAATTACATAGAGAGAATACTTTGATTATGGAAGAACTTAAGAACGCCCTTCAATTGAACAACTTGTAACCACATCTTATACAGCAGATATTTAGTTTCACAAGTGAGGTGACATGAATGTTTAGAAAGCTTAATAAATCATATACAATTACAATATTGTATAAATAAAATATTTAAATAAAAGGCCTTACAGCAGAATAACACAACTTTTCCCCAACACGCTCAAAACACCTTTACATATACTTTCTCAATTTACTTCTTAATATTTTTGTTATTTTTTAAATGTATTTTCCATTAACGCTTTTATTTTTTAATTACAACAACTGCAGAACAAAAAGTTAACTAACTCAGACAATTTCATTAGTATACCCACCCCATTCAATACTGAACTACAGATTGACTTCAGAGTATTGTTGTTTAGTTGTGAAAATATTCAATTGATGGCCCTGTATAAAGGTATTGTTACACTAACAATGCACTTTGCAATAAACCTCGGTGCCTTTACCAGTTGATAAGAGCACCGCGTCTCACACCTGTTATAATAATAGAGCTGACGATGTTTCCTAGCACTGTGATGTGACTCAATATTGAAATTTATTGCGGCATTTCACTGATTGAATTTGTTGGCATAAATAATATTTGCCATAAGTGAATGTCTCTTATGAACAACTGATTAAAGGGTGTGTAAGAATGACAACTGTGAACTTGCCAACCGGCCTGTCCACACTTCTGGTCAATGACGTATGTCAAGTACGAACAAGGTTATTGGTTTGCAATATTGTAAATAGTTCTGTTTGAATACGTAAATGAACTGTGTACTCGTGGTCATATTTGACAGAAATCCCACCTCATATAAACTCATTATTATGAAAACGCATTGTTTGCAATATTAATTGGTATTGTCATTAATTTAATAATGCAGGAGTATGAGGAATTGTGTACACAAATTTATTATGTATGTATATCAAACAGTCAGTGACGTAGCCACATGGACGATTCTCTGATTTTAAAATGGGGAAAATTTTAGTTTAAGAAAAGTGTGGTTTTTGATTGTGCTTCATCGCCATACAAAGAACTGAGTTCATCGACACATCCTTGTTGAGATAATCCACGTCGAAAGTTGTGAAAAATAATCCAAGGAAAACCTTCTCTTCCATTTTTGGCCAAATTGATTTTCTTAACTCAATGTAAACAAAACATAAAGCACTTGTACATCAACACGTTGTGAGGACGTTTATGCTAAAAAATGTCAAACTTTATTATGGTGTTGCCAGATTTTATCTATTGACATTAGTGTTGCCAGTTCCCGAAATATAAATAGTACCCCTCGTATTTTCTATAAATAGCATATGAGATATTATTGATTATTGATAACAAATAAAGGAAAGTTCGAAATTTGTACGCCACTAGATATATTCATGATTTTATAATGTACTCGCAGATTCCAGTGCACTTATAGTGCTTTCTAGATATATATTTGACCATAGCCAGGACTATTTTTGACCACACATTTTATAAGCGATGTGATACTCGTACAATCTCTTCACAATAAACATCAAATTGGAAATTTTAAGAGGACTTCTCTGCCGTATTATCATGCATTACACTAGAAGCAGTTTACGCATTACACATGTATTGGGTTTGACCAGATGTTTAGGACGCTTAAAGGAAGGCGTGATACTTCAGTCATGAAAACAGTTCATAATATTACTACTTTTTACTACTTGCTTTTGTTAGATACAATAATATAATAATAATAATTAATAAATACCTATGTACGTAAGAATGTAAATGCAAGATTATGTGTTCTAGTATAAGTATGCGACTCGAACCGCTCCCAGAGATCCCCTTATAAAATCCTTCCTTATTCTCTGTCCCTTCCAAGTCGAAGACGTTAATTGCTAGTTTACATTGCCACCAAACCTTTGCACATCAGATTATTAATTATTAAACAAATGTTCATAAATATTTTATATCTAATTTAGTTGTTTAAACATTCTGAATCGTTGACACTGACGCATTATAATTTAAATCAATATGCAAACGTGCCTAGTACACTGACGTAGCTAAAGAGACGCAACTATTGTGCAATGTAAAAATATAGTAGCAAAAATTTTGTAAACTGGCAAAATCTGCAATTTAGCGCTACCAAAAATATCAACTACGGAAATATAATTTTTTTTCACTTGCACTTTGTACTATAATTTAGCAAGAAGGTGTAGAAAAGAGCAGAGAAATCGTTAACAGCCACCTGAGAAACAGGGTAAAGATAGTTGGGTATTTACCCGGGAGCATAAGCAAAACAGCATTAATGGCAAATATTTGGGCACCATCAAGGCGCTTAGGTCAAATTGCGGCTTAAGTGTTGAGGTGCCGAAATGTGTGCAAAATGATAAAAAATATACTATACCACAAAAAACAAAAATTGAATGAAAGGCTTATTGGTTGAATGAAATAAATCATATCCGAGTAAAACGCGAAAGTAAAGCCACAACAGCCGTTCGTTCAGGTGAATGTTATTGCCAATGACTCAATGCTAGAGAAACACGCTGCTTGACAATATTTAATATTTACTTAACAATCGGACAGTAAATAAACATATATAGAAACTTTGGGTCTCGCTCGGCGCGCATGTAAATATTTAAAAGGTTTGTGTCATAAGAGCAGAGCCACATTTCCATACACAAATGGCAGTGTCCAACCGCCTGTCTGTCTGTCAGCCTATCGAATTAAGGTAAATAAAAAATTAAATTGAATTTGTTTTATTTTCTTTTCCTGATCACGCATGCTTTGCCGCCCTTTACCTTAACACCGAGTTAAATTCACGATATTCTGGAAAGTGGCACTGTAGTGAAACCGAATGCCGTGGCTGCTTATAAAAGAATTCAATTGAACTGAATAAAATACATATGTATATTGTTTAACTACCCCCGGTTGTATGTTATCCGACTACTGTTTACCAAGTAGTATATTTTAATTAACTCAAAAATAATTAAGAAGAATAATAATGAGTTTCTTAGCCAGTTGAAAGTTAACATGTTCGGGAATACAAAGTTGTAATATAGACCTTGACATATATTATTTATTTTTAACACCTTCCGATAACAAGTTGGCTTCTTCATTCAAATGCTAGAAAATTGAATTATACTAGCTTTCAAATTTCCACACAATTTTATAAAGTATTTTAGCCTCGTCGTATTTGGGTCCGATCGTTTCATATTGCATAATCGTTGATTTTGAGCTAATACAGGCAAATTTACATCATTTCGAGTGAAACACGACGTTTTTTTATTTAGTGATCGTCTCTTATATTTTGTTCAGATCGGTTTCCCGTATTAATGTCAGAGAACTGTCTGTTTATCTTCTCTGATTAATGTCAGAGAACTGTCTGTTTATCTTCTCTGATTAATGTCAGAGAACTGTCTGTTTATCTTCTCTGATTAATGTCAGAGAACTGTCTGTTTATCTTCTCTGATTATGTCAGAGAACTGTCTGTTTATCTTCTCTGATTAATGACCAATAGTCTACGAGCACATTTTTCTAGTTTACTGTCACTTGTCAAGCCATTTTTAAGATTATTGCAAACATTGAAATATCTCAGAAACTATTGGTCTAAGATTGTTTATGATGGCATATGGGTTTTTAGGAGGCCTTGTAAAGGTTGTACCAGGTTATTTTTTCCTTTGTGCATACTCAGCTTATTCAAATAGTATATAGAAATAATGAAACAATTGAAGATTTAGGGAATTTTGACCTTTAAGAGGCTTACGGTTCTGCTATCAGTTTAGGAAACTAATAAAATTAAAGAACCCTCTCAGCACTTAACACCCTAGTTTTCTGGAAACCAAGTTAGCAACAGATTGTTATGCTTTCCAGCATAATTCAATCTGGATTTCCACAACAGCCCCAACTTGGAAGTGACAAGTAGGTCACTCAGGTATTAAGACTAGCAGAATGCCTCTGATGAAAGTCCAACTAAATGCAACTACAACTAAATATTAGAAGTAACCATATTCTAAAAATTGCATGAAAAACACACTTAAAAAATACGAAACACGCGAACAATTTTATATTATATAAATCTATAAACAAAATGTATATATTTAATACGTGTTTCTAGCAATAGCAGATGGCCCTGGTGCATGATAATATGAACATATTTTTCTAACAATTATAAAAAATTAAAAAGAACAAAATTTAATACATTTAAAGTATACATTAAGGGGATAATTTTTATAATTGTTCAAGTAAAATGTGATCCATTAAATCATGTTTAATAAACGCAATGCATGTTATAAACTCTCAACCTAATTGATTCCGTAAAAAATAGATGTTTAAATCTATAAAATTGCTATAAATTAGTTTTAAATTTATAATAAATTATGAAGCACCTGCTTGAATGCCTCCAATCCATGCAATAAATTAACTTTAAATTGGCGTTTATAGAAAACACGATTAAACTAACTTTATGGATTGATGACTATGGACTTTGACAGAACTTCTTCAAGAGCTGAAAGCAGCTGCCTCATATACAGAAAGAAACTCTTGAATTGATTATCAGTATGATTAAACTGATAAACACAAAACTGTATTGAAAGATTAGTCCACTTTGCAAACACTGGTCATGCTGACATATACGAAAATAAAAGTGAGCACGGAAATGTTGAACTGCTCAAATATCATCCAAAGATCAATTCCTTGAGTTTACTTTCTGGGAGACAAAAGATATGCACTGAAGTCGTTGCAAAGTAACTTGAGAGTGAGTAAATATATTTGCAGCATTATGGATAAGCAACAGGCATGGGCGATAAATACTTCCAGAAATGAACTTCAGACTTTTGTTTCGATAATGAGACTAAGCAACTGTGCATATGTATATCACATAACTGTGGAAACATTGTTTAAAACGTAATCACGTAAACACAATTAAATAGTGTGGCCACTCCTCCTCTGACCAATGACCCCTTTTTACTCCTCTGCTTAGCTTACAAATATTCTTAAGCTCAAAGTCCTGGCTGATTGAGCTACTTTTAAACTCTACTAGGACAAATGGAAATACTTAGGAATATAATCGAAGCTTATTTAAATGTGAAAGAACTTTCAATTAAAAAAGGAACACAAATGGAATGTTGATGAAAAATTCTTTTCTATAACAGATCAATTTATGCCAATGAAGTTTGAAGACCGGTTGGGCAACGGGGTTAATATTGAAGCATCTATTTCTGACGGGGTTGTTTCTAACTCATTTAATAATAATAATAATAATAATAATAATAATAATAATAATAATAATAATAATCATAATCATAATAATAAAAATAATAATAAAAATAATAAAACTTTCGTTAACACTGGTTTCCAAAGTGTATTCCAACGACTTGGGAACGTTGCTAGAACTAGAATCTTCCATAACAATTTACCAAAGTACACCGAGTGTAAATGTCAAAAGACCTTTCTAAAGCTTTCAAAGCTGACCTTTCAGTGACTCGTACCCAAAGAAGCAGCACAGAAAAAACACCCTATAAACTGGCACATATATATGTTATTTCTCATCTACCACTAAGCAAAACTTTTTAGAATATGCCATTCAAACAGTTTAAACCAAAATATTTCGCACTCCAACAACACTTAAAAATGCCAATGTATTAGCAAATTAAAAATTTTAATTATTAGTGTGAGTGCATTCACCCCGCGCAACAGATTTGCCGTTTGCCCTCACACTTCTATCTGTTCGCAGTGCCTGAATCATCGAGAGTGTTTAAATACGGTACACCTACTTTACCAGCTAATTACTATAAACAAAATTTGTTGGAAATATTTATATTCAATCTGTCATATTCATATTTGTGCGCTGTTATCAGCACGGCGCTAACTCAATTCAATAGAATGTGAGTCTTATTAAATTAGTAAATAACTAGCGTGATCGAAAAAGTATTTATGGTTTCCGTTATAACGACTGGGTGGGTACATACATAGTAAGCACCCTACAGTTAGTTCAACTTATTAAATCGCTCACAACTGTACGTTCATATTTTCATAGTTATATGAATGATGCTGGTGCAGATTCATAATATGTCTCACAGAGCCATCATCCCATATATCATCCCGCGATAGTACCAACGTCTATTCTAATCAGATATATGTGATTCCCTAACATGCTATCTCTATAGCACTCCCTTTGCAGTCTCATTCTGCTTTTGGATTTTGACTGTACCGCTCACTGAAGGTCGGCCAAACAAGTCGCCATACGGCGGTGCAAATTACACGATCGGCAGAGCGTAACGTGTAAAATGTTTTTGAAGATACGTGTGAAAAAACACACAATATGAAGACTTATTCCCATGGTGGGAGTATAAATGGTCAAGATTACATGATTCGCAGAGCGTTTAAACTGTTTTTTAAGACACTTGTGAACGAAAAGAGAGAATTTGAGATTTTATTTATATGGTGGAAATATAAGTGAACGTAAATGATCGAATCATATAATTGACATAATTTACTATTTGACATTTTAATACTGACTCAGCATAAAATCAAAAAGAGGCTCTAGAAGCAGATAAGATAAGGTTGTTGAATTCAATTCTCCGAGCTGGGTTCACCGTCGCATCTAGTTATATTTCAAACGCATAAGTGTATTTGTTACTTAATTGCATTTAAATATTTTTACTGTAACTTCAATGAATTTGTTTCTATATTTCTGACCTTTTCTGTGCTTAGCACCAATAAAGTGATAGTAAACAGGCGGCAAGATCTAGTTCACCACATTCATTCTTTGTAGCTGAGAATAAAATCAAACAGAGCAACTACAAAAAACGGGGGCGAAATAAGGGACAAACTTACTTTAATTCAGCCACAGTGTACATTGATATGTGTCTCTGAGACTTCACCTCCTAAGTAATTTCACCACGAAATCATGCCCCCATCATCAACATTATCGTGCATATTCGCCGAAAATTATTTCCCTCCAATATTAATGATGCAAATACGAGTGTGTGTATTCCTATTGGAATGTGATTGGAATCGCATTAAATAAATGGAACAAATAACTGGAAATTTACTAGAACTACATTAGATACCAACTCGTAACCAAGTTGTAAACATCAAAATATGTATAAAAGTGCATAAGTATTTAAGTATACAGATAGATCCAATTTAACACATTTAATGGGCCATTCGCGAAAACGTAACCCATCCCAAAGCCACAAATATCTGACTGCTAAGATATGAGAGGTGTAACTAGTTGCTTGCATAACGATTTGTCCGACCAGGTTTGTCTGTTATGGCGCTACGTTACAATTTCACTAATTGACCCCTTCAGGATTGGCTCTAAGAGACAAAGTAGTTGGGATACATTCGGCGGTTAGCACGTCAGTTTTATCTTAAGAGAAATTATTTCGACTGTGTACTTATGCAATACTTTACGGTCTTAATTATAACTAATTAACTATCATAAAGGAATTTTTAATTTAATAATTAATTTAATTTGTTTAATATTTTTAAAAACTCATTCAAGTGCATATTTAGAAAGATTTTTTACTTAGAAGTCAATAAATATTTATGTATATTTATACAAGTATCTAATTTATGCAAGTATGCATATTAAAAGGAAATTTTAAGTCAATAAACGTCTCGGTTCGTAAACAGAAATAAGAAACTAGCGATACCGTGATGTCCCCTACATAGTTAATGGCTTTTTCCACTGCTGATACAGTCAAATAAATAAAAGATTATGTAAAGACTAAAGGAAAAGACCACAATTTTAGCTGTGGCATTTTACAGATAAGATTAAGATAACGTTTGAAATAAAATTTGACGATTACTTTTATTTTCTAATTTCTTTAATATTGCTTAAATTCAGTCATGGATTATATGTGTAACGTTCATTGATCCTTTAGCTCGACAGGCGCTAACGCACTTCTGGTTTTAAGCGATAAGAATATATTAGTTTATAGATTATAGAATACACTCTATAGTAAGTATTACAAGAACACAGTTTAAGTGATGAAAAAGTACAAGGATTTGTACATTGAGATATTTCTTTCAGTGAACATAGTTCCAAATTTATCCCTTTTTTATACAGTTTATCTATGAGTGAGCTCAACAAAAATTTCCCAATTTTTCCTCTGTCCCATTACCATTTTTATGTACGGCCGAAGCAAGATGCAAGTGGTCAGTCTGAATAACGAAATATGTTGCAAGCAAAGCAATTATTGCACACCATCGACAGACAAACAGCGGCGGACTCAGCACCAATCTGATGCATGGCAATCGCCAGCTGACTCGAGAAACCAGTTGCAACAAGGTGTTGTAAAAACTCCGAGGCTCGTGTATTATGGTAAATCATAATCCAAGAGATGGCAGCAACGGTCGATTGTGTAACGGAAAAATAAATCATTTGTTAAAATATGAATATAAAAAGAGCTGTAAAAACACAATGAAGACACAACCAAGATGCCAGCTGATAATTAAACAACAATAAAAAAGAAAATAAAACTTGCCATGCAATTTGGTGAAAACCATCAACAGTAAATAATCCAACCAAATGAAGCAGTTCATTTGGCGCGCCGAAGGCTGGACCCCGAAAAATGGTCATAGCTGCGAGCCACTGAAAGCGACATTGGTGCTGATGCTACCACAGCTAAATGCACTTGAAAACCGGAAAACATACGCATTACCCACATGCTGCCTGCGTTATTGTGAAACCGCTCAGCTCTCAACCAGTCCCCGAACCCCTCGCGCAAGAGACAACAGCCGCCAGCTGATGCGCAACGTTAACCAAATAACATTTGAATCGTTTTTCATACCCTTAACAAGTGAATAAGATATAAAAGCTAGGCACTAAATGAACATGTGTGTTTCAACCGATATCGAAGTTAGCGCTAAGCACTGTTCAAATTTGACTCACTCACCTACGCTTGCTGGATAGTTTGCCATACGCTATGATCCACAGCGCCGCCGAAATTCCTGCCACACCAACAATTGCGCTTTGATTCTGTGCGAGTTTGCTCAGTGCCGGAGCCATTTTCAGTGTTTAATGGAATATGCTACACTTGTGAACACACTTTTGCAAAATATATTTATTCACAATTATTCCACAATACAAATTACCGAAAATGTTTGCTAATTTGCACAATTTCGCACTTACATACACTGTCACAATGACGACTCAATAGAATATTAAAACAAATTCCTTTTTACCACCGACCAAATTCTGCTCAGACTTTAATACGCTCAATTTAACACAGTTTACAGTAATTGTATTATTTGCTAAATTGGATTCGTTGATTATATTAAGCAAATGTAATTACATTAATATTCCAATTTATTTTAGTCAATACAATTGGCAATCGGAGCCTTTAACTTATTGTTTTCTCTTCCTACGCGGGAAGGCTGAATAAAACAGCCGAGCAACCCACCGACCAAAATTCATCTGAGCACTTCCAATTTGCAAATACAAGATGCAAAACGTAGTCTAGTCAAATTGATCGGAGTAACAGGCACCACTACTTAGTTTCACACAATACTGCTGTGATCTCTTTTTAGCAAATGCGAAAATGCAAATATTAGTTAAAGTAACAGGGTTGCATTATATACGATTGGAATTAATACATTTTTCTATTCTAATAGATTGGTTTAAGGTAAATTGTATAGCATAATGTTTTTTAGACTGCATATTCGAAATAAATGAAACCAGTATTGCAAATTGTGGGAAAACTAGAGAAGACACAGGCTTCTTTTTACTTTTCTGTAATAACTGATTTCTTTTTCACATTTGCTGCTTGGCAGTCTTATTAAGATGGGGCGAAATAATAGTTTCCTGAAATTCCTTGATCTCTTTTTTTAATTTCGAGTCTGAGACCTTAGATTAAGTATTTCATTTCTGCAAACTTTGGACATTTAATACATTTATTTATTTTTCATTCCCAATAAGGAGCATATGATGCCATAGTTATTGTGTATACAAAGTACTTTTCTTAAAGTAAACATACGAGTATGTATGAAATTTCTTTTACAAAATTATTAATATTATATCTTGCACCATTATTCATTATATCTGCAATGAGTGGGGAGAAAGAGTGCTACCACCTTCAACTAGAAGAGAAAAAGATTTAGAAAGAATTATTTTTGAGACCATCCCCAGGGTAGGATTTGAACCCACGACCCTCCAAGTGTGAGCCTACCCTAGGGTTTTGTTGTAAAATGGAATTGTACAGAAAAAAGTGTTATTTATTATCATTATGTGATTAATTTATATTGTCTATATTTCCCTAATGCTATTTAGTGTGAGGGCAAAGCTGACAGTAGGTACAAAGATGAATTGTTACAAAAAATGTAATATTAAAAAACTTTCGTCTTTCACACTTTTTGTGCAATACTAATTTTTATAATGGTAAATATATAAAATATGCACATATTATTACTATACTTTATATAATATGTGCACTTATTAGGTGGTCGGAAGGGAAAATCTCTCTTTTTCTTAATAGTTTTCTACGTTTGTTAATTTTTTTCCTTTTTTTCAGTAAATAACTGTTTTTACCTAATTGACAATTGAACTGACAATGTAATTTAATGAAGTTGTTGTTGTAGCCTTGCGTCCACCTTATAAATGCTCCCTGGATGATATTACTGGGTACACGACAGTGTTGCCACAATTATACATTAGTATTCAAATCAATACAAATCTAAGCACTGTCTAATATTTGATGGCAACTTTATATCTTTTTTGTTAAATATATATTAGCAGTTTATGTACACATATGAGAGAATCATAATAATTAGATAATTGAGTTTCATATTTAAATGTGGTGATATTAATTAAATATATACAGTATAAATGTTTCATTTTTAATGTAATCGATATTTACGAAAAATGTAGTAGGTGGTTTCTCTTAATCCAGTGTTCTCGTGTGCCTACAAAATTGATGCTTTTAAATGAACAAAAAGAACAGAAAACCTAACAATACGTATTCTTTACATAAATTATCATAATTTTATTACATACATAAATGTGATATTTCTATATACGTATAAAATAATTGATATATTAATTGATTTCTTAAAAAAAAAAAACACTGTAACTCAACATCTGAACATGAAGCTTGTCATGGAAATCGTTTTCGACAAAGTAATATTTTTTCAAAAAAGTAAACAAACCTTTCCGTTTATTGGCGTAGCCTTCAGATAACAAAGAGGAGGGATGCTGTAAAAAATGTTGTTTTCAGAATAGAAGATAGATGAAACCTCAATTCTTCTCACAGATAACATTTTCGTTGCACTACCTAGAATATTACTACTAAATAACACAAATATAGTTTACCTTTGCAATAGTATCAGATTTATTCTTTATACACTTAGCAATTCCCTATATATATATAAATTAGAATAATATTGGATTGATAGTAATTGATTTTCTTGTCATTCTCTATACAATTTTCGTTTTTGGAATTTACAAATTTATCAATTGTTCAGTTAGCCGCTGTAATAATCATTTCCAGTTCAGGAATACTTTTTTTTGAATTCAGCTCAATAAGCTATTCAGAATACAGCTGCTGTTAAGTCGCCATATTAACTCAGGGAAAAATTTTAGTCAGCCACATTGAGTTCGTGACATTTGCTCATCAATATATAAGAATTAATTTTTGGATTTTCAGAGGAGTTAAGGTATGTTTAATTGATGAAGGTAAACTATTGGGTAATTTGCATAAATCCTTTTACACTACATATATTAAAAAGAAATGGAATTGAATTCATTTGAAGTAAATAATTACACGAAAAATGGGCGATACTTTACCCCACAAGAGCCTTCATATATACAAATTACATAACGTAATTTTCGGTAAAGAAAATTCTTAGAAACCTTGCAGTGAAATCATCCTTTAGAAAGAGTAAATTTGTAAAACCTAATTACTTAAGTATATTTGAAAATTTTCTAAAAATGCACAGAATGGGAAAACACGTAATATTCATGCGTTCAAGTTCATTTTTCACGCAGGAAATTATAAAAGCGTTTCGAACAGGGGAAGTTGCAGCATAAAAAACACCAAAGAACGAAAGCAAACCCAACATAAAGGAGGAGGCAAACAAAGCAACAGAGGCACATAACATCGTGAGCAAGTAATGTCCTTCATTTCTTTTATTTGAACAAAAAAAAAAAAAAAATCAAAAATGAAAAATATTTTCTTGTTTCAAAATTATTTTATTATTATTAAACTTCGCAAATAAATGACAAGAAAATATAAAAAAAGTGAAACAAGTATACAAGTATTTCCTAGTCAACCAGACAAACTATTAACTAAAAGGATATAGTTTGATTTGCAGATTCGACGGAACTGTCTGTTTTCAACAGGAATTACCATGCCCGGTCAACGTTATATGCGAGAGGACCTCAATGAATACGATATGAAAGAACGTTATAAAGATGAACGACGTCGTAGCCGGTCGAAAAGTCGCTCAAAGCGTTATCGTCGGCACGGCAGCCATTCTCGCAGCCGCAGCCGCTCGATAGATCGGCGTAGAAGACGCCATCGTACATCGCGCAGCAGAAGCCGCAGTCGTAGTGGAGGTTATTCCAGCCGTCATGATCGGCGATTCCCTTCCCGTCGCCCCAGAAACTCCCGTTCTCGATCGCGTTCTAATTCACATGCACGAAGGCGCAGCCGCAGTATTACTCCGACAACTTCGGCTCATGATAATCATCGTTCTCGACCCCACAATCCAACAGAACGCCAAGGAAACAGATACAGGAATGATAATGATAATAAAAATGCCGTTCAATTACCGCAATCACACCATGAAGAGAGTAATGCATCCTCTAGCAATTCTGGTGCGGGTGACACCAACTTGGAAGATTTGCCATTACCGAAGCAAGAAGCCGTTGGTGCTTATTATAATCTGGATGCAGATGAGCCTATCGATAAAGAGCGTATACATCGTGAAATGGAAGAAAAATTGCGCCAGGCTTTAGCAAAAGAAGGCAAAGTATATCCTCCGCCTAAGCCGGAAGCCTCTCATCCAGTTTTTGCCAACGATGGCTCCTTCCTAGAAATTTTTAAGAAAATGCAGGAAGCGCAAATGCAACCACCAGCCACAATTTCTCCGGCAGTGCCTGTTATAGCCGCTGCTGCTTCCACGTCGACAGCACCGTACGTAGCCGCTACTGCTACTGGCAAATCCGCACCGCCTCCACTTTTAGTGGGTCGTCGGAGGGGAGGTAAAATTCTTAAGACTGGCGTCGTTGCTAAGCCAAAAATCCAGACAGAAGGCAATACGGATCCTAAAGATTTTTGGTCGCTCTACTTAGCTGAAGTCAATAAATATAAAAATAATGCATGCGAATCCGATGGCGGCACACGTCCTCTGGTGAAGTGAATTATCCTCGAAGTGCATATGTTTTAATTTCAACACATCTTCGCAACTTTACTTTTTTTTGTTTTTGTTGTAACAATTTATCTCGTTATCTCGTGTGCATATTTTTCCGAAAGAATCAATCGCTATTCAGTTCCATTTCTTTCTGTATACCCTTGTGAATATTTATTTTTAAGCACTAACCACCTTTTTTAAGTCTTAATTCATACTTAAGAATTATATAATTCCTAAGCGGACTAAACCAAACCTTAAATATTAAGCGCATTAATGAAATTATATAAAGAAAATTTCGCTAAGTTCATCATCATGCATCCTACTAATAATGTATGTATTTTTGTACATCTCTTCCATACCTCTATCATGGCGAACATTTTATTAATTAGAGAATATAATATTTCCATGTCCAATAAAAAAGGCAAGGATAAAGACAAAGAAGAGATGACTGTCACTTTGGAGACTGCGCCATTCGATCCACGATTCCCCAACCAGAATCAAACTCGCTACTGCTATCAGTCGTACATCGATTTCCATCGTTGCCAGAAACTACGTGGTGAGGAGTACGAGCCATGCAATTACTTCAAGAAGGTCTTCACCTCGATGTGCCCCACTGCTTGGGTGGAGAAGTGGAATGATCAACGTGACAGTGGCACTTTTCCAGGCCGAATCTAGGCAAAGAATGTCTTAACTGAAATATACATTTAATTAATACAATTTCCATTGCTTTAAACACTCGATGTATTTAAAACAAGAACAATTTTATTCACTTCAGTGAAATTATTGTACACGATAAAAGTGTATTCAAAATGTAGTGTGGTACATCTTACTTGCAAAGAAATAAACAACTTATTAAGTTATGTCATGGAATTCAGAATTGTGCCATTTGTGATGTTTAATTTAATGGTGTAGCCAACTGGCAAGATATAAATTCTGTTTTGCTTTTAAGTGCAGGAAGTAGAGATATGTATGCCTTTAGGCAGAAGTAGGCTGATGCATCGAGAAAATTTATAAAAATGCATGCATTCTAAAGAAATAAATATTGCTTCGCACGTAAACTTGTATTCGTATTTGAACATTCTGCCAACCCCCTCAAAATAGGTTAGGATTTGCAGCAACTACGCCCGAAGTTGGTTTATTGTCAAGCTAAACAATTAAATGCACGAGCTTTTAGTTATGACGGAATTATTTCTCTGGGTTCAGATTAGGATATATTAAAGTTAGAGAAAAATGCGTGACTTGGTTTCATAGTTCTGCGAGCTGCATCTTCATAGAATGGGTTTGGTTATTGCTGCAATTCTTCGGTTGGAAAGTTAATTGGCATCTAGTATTACGTACGACTTAAAGCTCTGAGAATTGAATTTCGTTTACTTCCATGGATTTCAATTATAATAGTTGAACTAAGGAGATAATGGTGGTGTCCACCATGTATTCGTAGACCTGGGTTTCTTCTAGGTGCACTGTGCAAGACCTGATTATCAAGTACTTTTTGGGACGAACTAAAATTATGCGAAATATTGTGTACTTCCCAGGTTTTCTTTCATTTTTGTTCACGTTCTAGAGCGTTGATTCATCTAGCAAATTCCTGGATTGCTAATATGATTAGGATGACTTCTACTTCAGCGTTGTCGCAGATTTATGTATCACTAACTTCGGCTTGAGGCACTGCACTAGGTCAGCAAGCGAAATAATATAATTTAAGCAATGCTGATATTGGAATTACCTCCGGCTTCTCTTGCAAATTTAAGCCGTCGGTATGGACCAAAGCAAATCTAGTTGTATAACATAGCATAGGAAACCAACAAACTAAGTATACCTAGGAAAATGTGTGCTTTCATATTGATGTAAATGGCATGATTCTTCATTAGGGTATTCCTATATTTCAATTCAGTGGTCATTTGGACTCATAATTCCTAGCAGATACTCAATCGTTAGCTGACAAGTCCTTATCTCCTGAGGTGACTTGGTCATAAACCATTCTTTCTATTCTGCCACCACCACTCCAAATATAAAAGCTCAACAATGCTTACGCTAAAAAGCTTTTATTATCGTAACAATCATCTCCATATACAATTTCTATATCCCCCTGATAAGATTAGAAAAATAGGGTTTGTAAGTTACACAAATGTATTAGAAAATATATACAATCAGTGCACTGATACAGTATTTGAAATTGGATTTGAGACCTTACACATTAAAGCAACAAGGTAAAATATAGGATATTTTAATACGCCTACAAACTGTAGCAGCCGCATGCATAAGTGAACGCCTTTTTGAGGACCGTTTCCGTATCCAAAGGGGAGCTACATTCACTCTTCCTAATCACATGAGCCGTCCAGCCAACCGTCCCGCCATCTCTCATTGATTTTAGAACAGTCAAAGAGACCTTTCCCTAACTTTCTGTTCACACGATTGTGAAAGTGGCACATCCATTGGGACAGATCGTGCTGTGTGTTGGCGTTAACCGGATGCATTTGCAGGCTGCAAATGAAGTACATATACATTTATATAAAAAATGAACGTATTTTGAATTTGCTTTACTCTTTGCGAAAGTCTGCGGCACAAAATTCGCACGGGTACACATGCGACAGAACTTCTATAAAAGTCTTCACGTCACTTTTTTGCCTTTCCGTCGGGCTGTCATCATAAAAAGCCGCCATAGAATGTAACAGCCCCCAGGTGGCTTTACCCAGCGCAGATTTGTCTAGCGGGCAGTCTTCCCGCATTGCACCATTCCCATTGTGGTTGTTACCGTTGTTACCATTGCCATTCTCATCAGAATTCACACCTTTATCCTGTATAAAAGTAAATGTACCGTTAGTCCAAGGTGGACATAGCAATGCGTTAATACCGGCCTCTTCTCTCAGATTTCACAATTTTCTTGCCTACTTACCGAATTCGCTTTGTTGAAAAGTTGCCGCTGTTGCTTTGACCAATACTTGAAATCAGTGCAGGTGCGGCAATTGTTGTCTGGTTTGCTGGACGTTCCATATGAATCATAATTTGTCATTCTATTCTGTATACAAAATAGCAAATCGTAAATTTTTCAATTGTCGCAATATTCCTACATGTAACCAACAGAATTTTTGTGCGATTTGTGTCAGCTGAAAACCAAAGGGTCAAAAAGTATTTCAATTCGCTTCGCCGCATAGTGGTGAAATTAATTGAACACATTGAATTTCTCATTACAGTGGAATTTATTATTTTGTGCAGCGTTGCCAGCATTAATTTAACACAGTTTCTTGTGGCTGAAGTGATGTTTACGGCGAACTTACCATTTTTAATAGCGACACTGAATATTCCTTGGGAGTCTTTTTCTTCGCAGTCTGTTGCAGGTAATTTTTACTTTGCGGGTTTTTAGCTGTAAACCGAAAAGACATAATTCACGCACATACACTTCTACGTACAGAATTTATTAGTTGCAAAAAAAATCCTTGTTGTTTCCGTGAAATACGTTACTTAAATCCATAAAACAAGTTGCACAAGATAGAAAGAGAAAACATTTTCTTTTTTGAAATTTGTAAAATTACATTGAATTTTGAAGCAATGTGTGAGGCCTGAATCAAAAGCTACTATATATGAGGTACAGTATATCCAGTATATATTCTAAGGGACGCATAATCAATTGAGTCTGATATTTCTAAACTTAGTAGATAAATTCATTAATCTCATAGGTCTGTTTACTGACCGTTACTTGAACTATTACGAGCAAATGATACAAAAATAGATTCCTGCCTCGTGTATAAGGAAACTAGTTTTTCAAAATATTTGCGGATTTAACTACTTTCCGTTTTGTTGGAATATAATGCAAAAATCTAATCGCATTGATTGTCGTTACAGCTTTCATCAATGTCAGTTGAGGAACTTTAAAAAATGTCCGAATCTAACGAGCAGTTTGAATAAATATCATCGCCAAGAATAAAATTACAAAGTTCATAATACATTTTTTGCTTTAGTAACTTTCTTAATAATTTGGGCTGTCAAATCTGAACAATCTATAAAAAATTTAATTTTTTGTCTTTCATGAGATTTTCACTCTTCCACTCCATTCAACTCTGCTTAAATATACTCTCGGACTCCTCACTGAACTGCTGCGGTCTGCTATTTCTTCAAGTCAAATCAAATACTCTCTATAAAGGATATGCGACAACCTTCCAGTTAGTACAAAATCTTGAAATGTTGCTTAGATTCGGGACTGTCGACTTTTGTTGGCAGCTTTATAGAGAGTATTTGGTTAAATACACAGACCCAGGGAGCATTAAGATAAGAATAGGTGCGCCCTGAACATACCTCTTATATATACTTCCACTGGAAAGCTCCAAATCATTGCCACATAACATAATAGAAAGGGAAACTTGAAATAACAATAACCGAAACGCCACGTGACATTTGTTTTCCGTCCAAGGAGTTCGAGACAGATCTCAGATGATATAATATTTTATGAAGGGCCACACCGTATTATAATTATACTTGATAAATAAAATAGAATAGATAGAAAAGATAATTTGTCATTTATGACATTTGGAAGTATTTTGTGTAAAATTGTTTTATGTCCAAATCATAAACTCCTTTTGTGTTTTTTAATGCTAAAATATCAAATAATGAAAAATAACAAAATTATGAAAAACCTTTTACGGATCAATATATCAAACACATTGTCTTCGTTGTGGTCTTGGTATTTAGTAACAGGAGCCCTGTATGTGAAATTATTAAGTATAATTTTAGTTGTCAGTTGGCAGTCTTATAAACCTACCTCGAAAGTGGAACTCCCAGGAGCTCATTTGCTTTGAGCTCCATTTTATAATATACAAATTTATTCTAAAAATACTACCTCTATATACGTGCTATTACTCGTATGTCTCGTCTTCTTGATTTCCCTTTATATCATAAGCTAAACCACAAAGTTAACCACCGAAATCTTGGTCATGGGTCCATTTGTCATACTCTTCGTAATACTCGTCAGCTCCTGTCATCTCCTCTTTTTTAAGGTCATTGTAAGGCTTTACACCTATTCAGATGATGGCGGGACAAAAATAAGTTTCTGGATCTGAGAATTTCAAAGCGAATCATACTATAAAAGCAAGGCCACAATGAATCTAACATAATTGTCCGGTTGTAGGGTACTCTCACTTCAAAAGCCAATTCCAGAGTATGAAAAAATGTTCAATTGAAATGCATTGAAGTAAATAAAAAACGTATATCTTCTTCATACGACTCGAAGTGTTGAGAGTCATAAAAAATAGTGAATTCAAATCCATAAATCGCCTTCCAGTTGCGAATGGCACACATATTAACATTTCTCTTTATTAGAGCACTTTTAGAATCCTTTTGCTGTGTCAGGAGGCGGTATTGATGTAAATAGGATCAGCCGTTTGGAAAATATGCTGCGGTAAGTGGAAAAATGAACAAAATGCAATAGTTTCATAAAGGGACATGGCTTTGTTTAGCAGTGTACAGGAGCATTACGCAGAGACTGCTCCATGCATGTGTAAGGATGTCCGAGTAGTTGGAGTTGGGGTAGGTACAGTGTGCGATTATTGCGCGCTGAGCAATGTTGAGCGAGGTTAAGGAAATCAATTCAAGCAAGTGCACCAAAATGAACGATTACTCTAGAACACACAATGCCACCCTCCAAATAGCGAACAGCTGCACCACCAATACCACCACCAGCATCATCAGCATCACCAGCACCATCGGAACCACCTCATCGACAGCCTCAGCCACAGACACTGCCAAAACGAACACAAAAAATACCTTTCGACAAAATCACCTGTAACACATGGTCAGACTGTACGTGGCAGGCGGGTTGGGGTGGCGAGCTTTACAACCCCCTACACCCAATAGGAGCAAAGCTCCGGAAAACTTTCGTCAAGAAGCTACACAGTTCGATGGAAGTTTCCCTCAAGTGTGCAACTGAATTGTCTCAGTCTTCGTGAGGTTCTGTTCGTGTTGACAACGTTTGGGAAAATCGCGCGACACTAGAACTGTACTTTGACAAGGAAATTTGAGTAAATTAACTTATTTTGCTATTGTCAACATTTCAAATAATTCGCAAATAAACCACACGAAAACAAAGAAAATAATTTTAAAATTTTAAAAATACAGAAATGTGTAAAATTGCAATTTATTGTATTTAAGTTTAATAGTTAAGCCTTCAAACTTATATAATTACTTACATATTTAGAAAGGCCAACAAAACGCGTAAGAAGGAAACAAACAAAAAACAAAAATTCAAACATTCCGACTCGGTAGAAATTGCAACTGAAGCAGGATTGAAGCAATTTTCCAAGGTAGTTTAAATTGTTTAAAAATATATAAAAAATAACTAACTAATTAATATAAAAAATACAACAAAAAAACAAACACAACACAAGAAATGGTAAATAAATAATTAAGTAAGTACATAAAATTAAAAATTGAAGAATTGGTTCTGGCATTCAGCGCTAGCATTTTCAACAGCTTGCGTCCAACTGAAGCCCCCTTTCTAAGTGGTCTCATATTAAAACCGTTAATTTAAATTGAGAAAGATTGTTAAAGTAAAATATATATTTAAAAATAGTTGCAACAATTTTCAAGACATTATCAAATATAAATATCAATTTGCATCAGTCTCTTGTTCAATTGCACCAAAACACAATTTAAGCAAAATAATTTTAATTAAATCCTTCAAAAAATTACCTTCAAAATATCCTAAAGTGATCTGAAAAAATAAATTAACAGCGAAGACAATAGAAATTATAAAAGAAATATTTAAAAAAAAAACATACATAAAAGAAAAATTAATTAACACTAAAAAAAGGAAATAACTAAAGAAATAAAAAATATAAAATAAATATTATAATATAAAAAAAACACACACAAAAAATTAAAAGTTAATTAACACTCAAAAGAAAATAAATAACAAACGGAATAAAAATTATAAAAGAAATATTATAATGTAAAAAAAAAATTGCATACAAAAAAAGTGAAAATGGATTTACACTAAAAAGTAAACAAATAAGTAACTAAATATCTGAAAAAAACAACAAAAAATTATTCCCAGATTAAGAATAAAATAAAATAAGGAAAAATAAAAATAATAGAATAATAAAATAAAACAAAAATGAAATAAGTAAAAAGAAAACACGCGAAAAAGATGCAAATCAACTAAAAACTTTAATAAATAATTAAGCAAACATATACAATAAAAAAAATATAACTTCTGGGCAGATTCTGCATGAAACAAAATAAACATGCATATTTAAAGCACTTCACAGCAACAATGTTGGATAATTTACGGCTTAGCGGTAATTATGCTCGTATAATTTACTTTTATTCTTCCCTTGCATGTGTTTCGAATTGGTCTCCATTGACGTTCCTCTGGATGAACGGTGTGTTTACGAAACTGCCGTTGCAATTTTCTTTTTAATTAAGAAATAAATATTTTATTACAAATACAGGGTGCAGGATATTTTTATCCAATCATTTGATGGGATTAGAAAGAGAGGAATTGAGTTTAAATATTCATTTGTTGAGATCTGTGAGACTGTGCGTTCATTGCTGAATATCCTTAGACAAAGGGCTCGAATACCAACAGAGCAAACCTATCAGAAATTATGGGAAATATTGTTCCCGTTCCTGAAAACCTAAATAAATTGCTACGGAAACAATGCCCATGGTAAATAAATTCAATACAAAAATCTTCCTTTACAAATAAGAAGAATGCTCGTTCGTTCCATGGAAGTTAAAAATTAATATTGAAATGTTCCATGTAGCAAACTTAGTGAATGTGGTTTAGACAATCAATTATTAATGTGAATATTAAGTTATGTCTGTGTTGTTGAAATCGGGAGGTATTCAATGTATACAAATCAAATCAGAGTGGCACTATAGGCTTTCTCTATATATGGCACATAAAGTATTTAATTAGAATGGGAAAAGCTTCTTATTTTAATTAATAACCATAGTTTTAATCTAATAAACTAATAGTTCCGTGAGAAAATATGAGATTGATGGTTTAAGACAGATCATGGGGATATACATATCTATCATGATGTTTGATTTTAATACTTGAAGTGAAGATATTCTGCAACTAGACTAGTATTTTCTTACTCTTTTTTTTTCCTATCCTAATCTTTTTATTCGATAGATTAAAAGTTAGTTAAAGTGGCGCTATGATTCGTGGAATTTTTCATACTAGTCTCGGTTAAATTGTTAATACGAGTATTTTGAGCGTTGCCATATTTAGCAAAATTTTCGTATAGGACTAGACTTCCTTTTATGTGTAATATGAATAGGTTATAATATTGCTAAGTACTACTTGGTTAATAGCGTTTTCACTAAGCATATCTTGTATTAACTTAATTATACTTCCACATTTGTTCAAGATACCACTTCCACACTATATGACTAAGCAATCCTCTATAGATAATATGTGTATTATCCATCGGGGATTATTCTATCATGTGAAACTAAGGGCCTTTGCACATATGCAATGCAGCAGCTTCGCATGTTTATGGTATGTTCAGTATTAACTCCTGAGAGTGAGAGAAAGAAGTTGAGAGACGATAGAGATCGAGAGAGGAAACTATTTAAAACGAGAGAGAGAGAGTGGGAGAGATTGAGAGCGATTGAGAGCGAAAGAGAGGTTAAGAGAGAGCAAAATTGAGATACGGAGATTGAGGGAGAGATATTGAGAGAGAGATTACGAGAGAGAGAGATTACGAGTGAGATTGAGAGAGATATTGCGGGAGAGATTGAGGGCGAGACAGAGAGAGTAAGAGATTGAGGGCGAGACAGGGAGGGTGAGAGATTGAGAGCGAAAGATAGGTTAAGAGAGAGCAAAATTGAGATACGGAGATTGAGGGAGAGATATTGAGAGAGAGATTACGAGAGAGAGAGATTACGAGTGAGATTGAGAGAGATATTGCGGGAGAGATTGAGGGCGAGACAGAGAGAGTAAGAGATTGAGGGCGAGACAGAGAGGGTGAGAGATTGAGAGCGAGAGAGAGATTAAGAGAGAGAACAAAATTGAGATAGGGAGATTGAGGGAGAGATATTGAGAGAGAGATTATGAGAGAGATATTACGAGTGAGATTGAGAGAGATATTGCGGGAGAGATTGAGGGCGAGACAGAGAGAGTAAGAGATTGAGGGCGAGACAGAGAGGGTGAGAGATTGAGAGCGAGAGAGAGATTAAGAGAGAGAGCAAAATTGAGATAGGGCGATTGAGGGAGAGATATTGAGAGAGAGATTATGAGAGAGATATTACGAGTGAGATTGAGAGAGATATTGCGAGAGAGATTGAGGGCGAGACAGAGAGAGTGAGAGATTGAGGGCGAGACTGAGAGAGTGGGAGATTGAGAGAGCGAGCGATTGAGACAGTGGTAGAGCGACAGATTGAGAGAGTGATAGCCCGAGCGATTGAGAGATTGATAGAGAGATTGAAAGATAGAGAGATAAAGAGAGAGAAAGATTTCGAGATTGGGAGATAGAGGGAGAGATTCAGAGAGAGTGAGCTTGAGAGATGGAGAGACAGTCAGAGTCAGTGAGAGGTAGAGAGAGTAATTTCACGATGATATTTATATATTAGGAATTACTTATTTAACTGTATTAAAATATAATGATGAACATAACTTTTTTTTAATTAGTTAATTAATTTTGTTATGTTTTTTGGGCGTATGTTTTTGGGCGGCGTATCTTATAAAATGTGTTTAAATATCTGCTTATATTTGTAATAAATCTTCTATAAAACTATGCTAGGCGAGTGTCAGATCTGTCATGAGCGAAAACATTGAATAATAGACATTGTGTAAAGACAGAACTGCGGGCGTTGAAGAATTTTCTCCCTATTCTAATAATTTTTTTCTCTGCCGTTTTTCATAGTTTACTGTTTTGTCCCTTAGTCCACTAACATAAGAATAGACTCGTATTTCATTCTTGACATAGAGTCCGATTGAGAACTTTCATTACAACTGGTCAATCTTCTGTTGGTCCTTTCTATAAAAGAGAACATGGCAAGTCTGACAAATTACTCTATCCATATAAAAAATAATTAAAGAATCGAAATGAGTTGTGAAGTTCAGCTAATGCCAATAGCAGACATCCTTTAAGACGTGGTTATAAGTATTGTGTACCTGAGGATTCTGCAGGATAGTCAAATGAGCATTTTTAATATTCTCTCTCTTATTCTTCTTGCTCGATGTTTTACTTAAACAGAGCCGGATTTCTCAAAAATAGTCTAAGAACCAATTCCACTCCAACACCACAAAAAAACGAAAACTTGGGCTTCTCCGATGTCAGCTCCATTGGGTCCACTATATTCTTATAACATTTTACAAATTACGGACATAAATATTTTCTAAATATATTTAGAAACTTAATTAAGGAATTTTCCGATTTTTTTAATTAAACCGTCCGCAAATTACCGCTTTATAAATAATTCCTTGGAAGGATTTTTTTTATCACTTTGCCTCAAAGAAAAATCATCTCTCAAGTACAGAACGAGGACAGAAAAATCTGGCTTTGAAAGATGACATATAAAGGTAAATAAATTTGTTTCTTACCGAAGTTCTGGAGCTCGCCTCTTCAAGGATAATAAGGAATTGTAAAAATGCAGTTTTGAAATAAATTTGATTATGCTTCCTTTGGCAGATAACTTTTAAGAGAACCACAATAAAAGGAAATTATGAAGAAAACTGACATTAACAAGAACACGCAATTGGTATTTTCCTTTTAAAATAAACTTTTGCCATTGGCTTAAAGAAAAAAACAATTGTTCTCATGAAAGAAAATGTTGTTGTTGGTGTTGTTGTATTGAATGAAAGTTGACAGTTGAACGATTATGTCTATGGTTTGACGAGGGTTCTCAGAATTAATTGCGCAGATTTTAGTTAAAAACACCGAACATGAATGCCATTAATGAAGTAATCAAAACGTGACGCATTTATACAAGGACAGATGAACGTTTCGATAACGATGTACGCAGGGGACCCACTTCACCAACCCATGTCTACTATTTTGGCAGGTATGGCAGATTCTGAGGTTATACGCATTATATTTGTGTTTTCAAGCGAACAATATTTTTGTTTTTGTGGCACAAATGGGAAACAAATGTGAAAGCAAATGGAATGAGGAAGATGAAAAACATGTATAATAATCTCTAAGTATATTGCTATATTCTACATCATTCTGATGAGAATGCAGGTGGTATTCTTATCATACCTGAAAGAGGACATTTCCAATACCTATTCTAAAATGGATAAACTCAATACAAATTATTTGCAAAATCCATAATCTGCTTGTCGATTTCTTCACAATTTGCAAATGGAATTTTTTCTTAGTATAAGTAGTCCGAAAGAAAGTCATCGCATCCTACAGTCAGGTCCCTGATCCGCCGATGAGTTCTCATAAAATTTTACTCGGTTCACCATGTTATTTTAATCGTACGATTTTGTGTCGATTGTAGTACACAAATGGAAAAGACCGTAGAACAAAAGGCAAAAACTGCGTGGGTCCAAACAATTGCAACGGTGATTAATGAATGAAAGAGTATTTAATGAAAATTCGTTTGCTTCGATGTATTTGCTGTACGATTCCAAGGACTCCTCGTGAATAAGTATGGTCAGGCGAGCAGAGGCTATTGCTCAATAATGGTCCCAAAAAAAAAGACAAGTGGTGTGGAGGATATACGAGATAGATCCAGTCTACTCCACTATATTTGAATAGAACAAAATAATAACGATGAAGCCTTGCCTGCTTAATATTAATTGTGATTTTAATTATAATTTTAATAAAAATAATTACGATGAAATTGTAGCGGTACACATATATATTTCCGTTAGAAAGCTAATCTTTTCTAAGAATCAATGGGAGAGTCAATGAGAATGGATATGGAGGAATACACCCCCGACTGGGATGAAACTCTTTTACCAACGGCTGCATTTCTAGTGGCCATATAAAACTTTTACTCTAAAATAATGAATCATTACAAATTCTCTGTAAGCACTTTTATGAAATTCTTTCATCCTGGGAAGTACTGTCATATCCTTTAAAAATAACGCCCAATGTCACGTGATCGTGTTTACAGCCACTTCGTATTGCAAATGAGTGTGAGAAATTTTCTTCTTTCCTTGGAATGTCCTTACGGCTCGCATAGTTTGCATATATTTTAACTGGCAAATAAAGGGCTTTTATGTATCATTTGCCTTTAAATGTTTTTAATGGTGTTTCACACTCTTCACTTGCATATCAGTGATACTATAAAGCTTTATGGCAGTGAGGGGGAGCCTATTAAAGAAAGAAAATGAAACGTATGAGAATAAAATCAGATAAGGGATATTTTCATATAATTTCCAGAAGAAACTTAAGCAAACATGTAACTGTCGTAAAAATTAGAAAGCTTTTTATTAATTTGTTTCTGTGTGTTTTAGCTGAGCGGTGGTTTCCCTTCTTTGCTTTGTTTCTTTGTTTGTTTGTTTATTTGAATGTTAAATAATTTTTGCAAATTGAAAAGTGGTCGTGTGGGTGTGGGAAAGCCGCTGCTTCCGGGTATGTGAGAGTGCGTATGTGGGTGGGGATTGGTTTGAGGGCGGGAAACCAAAAGCACCATAATGTAATTTAATAATTTATTTCCGCTTCCTTTGTCCTCCATTTGCAGCCGAGTTGCCATTCCCCGACATTTCTCAAAAATTTGAGTGACGGTTGGCAAAGAAGCAAAAATGAAAATTAAAAAAATAAGAGAAAAGAAAATAAGAAGTCCGCGTATGCTGCATGTGTGTGTTTGTGTGGTGGCACAAGCAACGCCAATGGAATGCGACGTTACAGAATTTTGTGAGTTTATTAAAGAATATGAAACAAATATAAAGCAAAAATCCCCAAATTAATATTTGCTACAACAAAGATTGGCGAGGCGTGCTGCAAATATTTTGATTGGTATTTCACTGCGTACGAGTGAGTACAAGGGCAAACTTGACGACAGACAGGGAAACTTGATACTTGGTGGGATGAGTCGCTTGTCTGTCGTCGCACAATCGTCCATCAATTTAGCCAGTGCCATGCTTTTGTTTGATTCTCTTGCAACTCCCAGAAAGCGTTAAGAGCACTGAAATTTGAGACAAACTGCAATTTACGCAGACATTGTGGGCAATTCCGAATGACAGCATGTGATACGGCGTGGCTGGTTGGGCTGCCTTTTCTCTTATTTACATGACTTTTTTGGTTCCTAGTCAAATTGATATTTTCCTATGATAGTTTTTGGCTTCTCCTTTCACTTAGCTTTAAAGTAATTGTGTGTGGTAATATGCGCTGGTTGTCATTTAACATTTTGGCCAAAAATTATACGACCGCATTGATTTTACATAAAACAAAAAAAATACATATTACATAAAACAAAAAAATAAAAAATAAATATATAATATATATAAAAAATATATATAATCATATATTGAAAAGAAAAGCCAAATTGGTTAGTTTCAGAATTTATGACTTCCTCACATATACGCGGAAAAGTTTTCATAGTCGGTTATTGTTTTTTTTTCAAACTTTATTTTTATTTTTTGTCGTCGCCCGAAATTAAAGACAGTAAAAAACTTTCCCATACCAGCAGGAGCGACCTCAACATAATAATTTATCTCTTGCGGATTTGTAGTGAGTGACTTTTTACGATTTTATACTGCTTTGCATATTTTATTACATTTGCTCCTATAAAGATGCACACGTATACACTCCCATACACTCGCTTACACTAACCCACTAACTCACCAGCACACACACACACACGCAAGATCATAAATATTTACATTTGTACACAGCCACCAATGCAATTTTTAAATTTTAATATGCTTTCACATAACCTTAGCCATTAAAAGACAAAGAAAAGAGTTAAATTTATCTTTTCTCCTCTTTTTCCCACATTTTATTCCATTTTTGTTTTTTTGGGTGCCCCAAAAAGTTTTGAGGTTCTTTTAAACTGTTTGCAACTGTTTGCATGCAGTTTGCTCTGTATTTCTGTAGCACCACTGTTGATCTCTTGTTGAGTCATTTGTTCCTTCTGTACACATAATTTGTTCCTTCTGTACACATAATTGGAAAATTTGTGCCTCAAAACTTTTTATAGCACCCAATAATATTGCATATTCTCCGCTTTGTTTGGCTGCCACCACAAGGCTTTTGATATTTGTGGGTGGTTTGTCGGCTGCCAGCGTGGTTTTCGTTTCATTCTTTTGGCATGCAATGGCATGACATCGCAAAGGGAACTTGCCTCTGCTTTTGAGTCTTAATTTTGTGGAAACTTTCAATATGTTTTTTTTTGTTTGTTATTTTCTGTTATATTTTTTCCTTTCATTGTTTGCTTCCGTTGCGACAATCCACCTTGTTTCAGCAGGAAATGTATTTTTGAGCCCCCACTCCATCTCCGCACTGGCTTTGTGGGTTATGAAAATGCAGTCCAGCGTTGCGACACATGGAAGCTTGTCAGTGTGTTTATGTCATAGTTACACTGTAATTACACTGCTTGCTGGTTAATGTGTTTAAAAGTACCCACAAAAGCGCACAAAGAAAAGTGTGAAAATGAATTAAAGGGAAATTGTTCTGAAAATCAGTATTGCACAATTTAGCAAATATTCTGGGTGTGAATTCCTCTTAAATGAAGATCGTATGTTGTATAAATACAATGCAATTCTAATGAGCCACGGAACTGAAATTCATTTCATTTGTTTATATTGCTATATATATTATATAACGTTGTTTATATATATTATATATATTTTCAATCGATTGAAAACAACAAGTACGTTTTAAACCCAGATTCAAATCAATAATTGATACGGCTGAAACGGGATTTGATCATTAGTTTATGTGTATATTCTGTGATTAAGTAACCAATGTCTTTATCAACCTGTGAGAGGAATTCCAAATAGTTCAAAATGCACGTAGTAAGGTGGTATTTTGAGGAATTTAATTCTCCCCATAATTTGGTTTTGTTCTATGGGCTTCCCTTATTTATTATTTTTTTTTAAAAGGAAGAAAGGATCTAACGTCTTAGCCGTAGCCGTCAGTAGGTGACTTGAACTACCGCAAATACGGGTTGATCCTCCCGGTTGGCTTCTGAAAATTGAGAATGGTTGCAACACAATAACCGACCTCTTGGTATACTATGATAGTTTAGGGATTCTATGTATCAAACCTTGTTTCCTTCAAAACATTTATAAAAACCAGAGTTTTGGTTTTCCGATTCCAATGACTGTGGGATTAAGTATGTTCAGGCGGTCTGAGGTGATGATTTGTTGATAATGGTCCCATGAAAAAAAGACAAGTGGTGTGGAAGATATATGACCATTAAGTTTAATCGATACTCTATTTAGTCGGAAATAATTTTGGTAGAATCCTCATTATTTCTAACAACCAAAGTCTTTATCTGGATAAGAAATAATACATCCCTGATAGAACTCGTTATCCAATGACTGCAATACTAGTGGGAACACACCACTTTTACTCTATTTGTTGTATTATGGAATTATGTCATCATAGAAATGGGCAAGTGTTCCTATTCCAACAGTATAAGTCCCTTTTAGAGTGCACCAGAACTAATCTGAAAAGATATCATACATGCTATGAGTTCTATTTGATGTGTTGATACCTTGACTGAATTAAACGACTCTTAGACAATTTATCTAATCAATTTATTTATATGTACTCAACCGATCAATAAAGTATACTGATTTTATTCGATATGTCCACTTCTACTTAAGAGAGCACTAAAATATTAAGTCACGCTTGAGTTCATATTGAGAGTTATAAAGTAAGTTATAAAGTAGTTATGTGAGTTCCCAAAAATTCTCAAATAATTGCCAAAGATTTCCCTTTACAAAATATGATACTAATTGCCATTCGATTGGACAGATCCTTCTAGATAAATACAACAGAAGTTATTATATAAGTACGGGTCTAATGGCAACTAATAATTTATTTATTTATATATTTTAAATAAATTTAATAAATATCTTTATATATATGACGGTTCGTTCACTCCCAAGTAATATGAAAACACTTTCTTGATTATTTAGTTTAAAATAAAATATTTTTAATTAAAATTAAATTGATTAAGAATTCTCCTTCATAACGCACTTTAAGAGGCAAAATTTTTATTTGTATCTTAAATTTGTAACTTCAGCAGTCAACTCACAATAAATCCATGTTCTGAAGAGCTTCACGAACCGTTCTAAAATTGTATGTAACTAAGTCCATTAGTAAGAAAGAGACAACATTATTAATTACTCATATTAAGCAACTGCGGTTGTTGATTGCGAATATTAGAACCCGACTCATAGCTTTTGATTCATAACTTTGGCACTTCTGTGTAGAAAAAGCAAGCAAAAATGCAACATTTTGCAGAAACCTCCCAGAAAACTGCCACATATATTTTGGTATTTAAGCTCTCTGGAACTCCAGCATGAGTTCAAATTTAGTTCACACAATTTAATTGAATTTTTTGTCAACTTTTTTAATCCATACTTCTACCATGAAACATACTCGTATAATAACCGTGCACTCCTTAATAGTTTATTTTTTTCGTGTCAATGTGAAAAGTTTTGGTTGGGCAAAAGGAAAACAATTAAAGTCGCATAAAAGTTTACAATTAAATTGACAACCGAAACTGGAACTGTCTGCTGAAAGAGGCTTAAGCCAAGCTCCTTGTTCGCGCAGTGCCTTGTACGAATGTGTGAGGCATTGTTGTTGGCTTTCTTTCACTTTTTCTATGGGCTGACATCTGTGTGGATGTGTGCGCGCGTGTGTGTGTTTGTATAGTTTCACGGAATTTGTTGTTACTATTCATGCTTGGCTTTTAAAGTTGACCCAATTTATTTTTTCTGCTGGCACTGTGCTTGCGTTGCTCACCCACTTTTACCGTTAACGTGGCCGTAAGTCGCATGCCATGGCATTCTGCTGTATACACTCGTATATCGCTATTTATTAAATTCTTGCAGAAATTCCGCTGCGCTCGCTAAGGTAACATCCTGGATGAAAAATACATGTTGTTCTTTTTGCTATTTATCGACATTATTTCGAAAGGAAATTCAATTTATAAATACACGAAGAAGTGTAATTGCGTACACTCGCATACTTTGGTGATGATCGAATTTTTATAAAATTGTGTTGAGTGATTTTATTGAAATTCTCGTGGAGCACGGTTTCATACGTTGTTGATATTCTACAATTTTTATCTTTATTTTTCCTTTCGAGGGGATTTAGAGAGTTTAATAGAGTTTTATATAGCATATCGAAAAATCTGGTCCATCCAGAGCTGTGGAACCCATGGGGTTTAAAGGATTGCAAGCAACATTTTTTGAACTTGACGTTTTTATGAATTTTCAAAGAGTGGCGTTTTTTCTTCAGTCCTATATAGAAAGATGTAGTCTGTTTATGGCCCAAGATCTGTTTTTTCTAATTGCTTAACAATTGTTTCTATTATTTTGTTCATATGTTAAGCAAACTCTGCGTCGAATTTATTGCAGAATGTAATAAAATAAATAAAGATAAAAATGAATTATAGAAAATAAAAGATTATTGAAATGAATGATAGAAAATAAAGGATCATAATCTAAATCAAACTATAATCACCTGCTCTTCTTGATAATAATTCTTTATAAGCATAGAAACCCTATTATTGAATAACAACAAAAGCGAATATTTAAGAGTTTCATTATAACAATACCAAAATCTATATACGAGATATATTCTCTGGTGTTTTCTTAATCACTGTTTGACAGATGATTCTTAAGCATTCGAATTAGCTCGAAATTAAGTTGGACTATCTAATCGTATCATGTGAACGAAAACATTGTTTACAGTTCCAAAGTCATCCAGCGGGGTTGAACTGATTAACTGTATAATATGAATGCCGCTTAAAGGATGCTGTGCATATTAGACGTTAGTGGCACCATCTAACATTCAATACGTCTCCTCCCTTATCACCTTACTTCTCACATCACTTCTCACCTCACTGATCACCTCACTTACCATTTAAAAAACAGGATCATAACAACTTTACTAATCTATCTAAAATAAAAACCATATACAGATCCTTCATTAGCCTTCAACAAAATATAATATGAAGTAAAAATCAAATGCGAAGTTATTGCGGTTTTACGTATACTATTGTTCTGTTATCATTACTCTCTAAATTACTCATATTTATGCTTGTTTTACCATCGACTATTACTACTAAGACTTTTTTGCTCTTATCAAATATTCATTATAATTGTATTAGCGTGAGCTTTTGAATATTTTTGATTTAATAATCAATTGATACCCTGTATTTAAGACACACCTGTGTAGGACACTCGTTAATATCACATTTCTATCGTATCTTGCTATGCATATAATTCAGTGGAAGTGGCGTTATGAAGTATGCAATTGTAACGTGGGAGTGAATATTGGTATGCGGCATATCTCTGCAATTCAAATTTACAGAAATTCCAACAAGTATTTTCAGAGGTTGCAATAGGAGGATGAGAAGTGGAATTTATGCTTGTTTCATAACTTAAGTTCGGTAAAAGAGAACATTTGCAATCTCAGACCATACGATTTTAAGGCCATACGATTAGCTGCCTGTACGAGTACACTCTCAATGAATAAATCTCAATCTTGAATTGTTTTGTTCTCGAGCAACCATCATCGTCATGTCTTCATCCTGAATTTATGGTATTACAACTGTGTTTTCGTATTACCGATCCAAAGGTGTATTTCTTGTCCTTACAAAAGTTGGTCGATCTGTTGAACTTTCTCAATTTTCCTTCATAGTTCCAAAATCAAAGAACAAATTTTATTAGCCCTCTGTGGTCTAGTGGTAAGTATGCTAGACTCTCACCCCGCCACGGGCTTGGTGTCCAAAATGCTTCTTTCTATAAAATCTTTTTCTCTTTGAGTCGAACCCCCCAACACCTTGCACTCATAAATTATGGTGTAAGGTATAATAATAATAATAAAAATTTTATGGTGTAAGGTATAATAATAATAATAATAAAAATTTTATTATTGCAATTGTCCTGATTAGTCATAAAGAAGTCCTGGAATTCGCCATCAGTCTGTAAGATGTTAAAACTGAAGAACAGTATATTACTACTCATGGACATTGAATGGAGAGGTTGTTAGTGAGCACTTATTACTTACTTAGATGTTCACAACTTAGATCTGTGTTCACAACCCGTTACCGGGTTAGGGCCGACTTCAAAAACTCCCGCCAGGCACTTATTGTTTTACGAAAATAAGGACAAATCATATGATGATTCAGTAAGCTAGTTAAATAATGAGAAACCAGGTTCCTTTGGTTCCTTTTTAAAAACATTTCAACACTGATTTTCGTAATAATACGCTGTGAGTGTGATTTTCACTTGAGTGGTCCTTAAGCGGTCATGTTGGCTGTCGTACTGTAATCCGCGAATTTGCTTCACGCTCCCTGGGAGCGTGTTCAACTATGCAATTGTAATGGGATCTATTTAGGTGCAATGAATATTAAGTCGAAGTTAAATACCGCTCAACACTTTTTAAAAATTCGAAATATCAGTAGGGATTAACCCTTTTAATGCTATTGCATTACAGTGCAATGGTTTTTCTTTTGTGCTTTCTATGAACCGCAAAGTAGAGAGGATTATATCTGCAGCAGGTGCTCTTAGAACAATTCCTGTGGAATTCACCACTGTTTATGGTGGCGCTGGATTAGTCAGCTTTCTCGCCATGCCACGCCACCACCTTCACCATTCATATTATTTTTTCATATTTTTACTACGCGTGTTCGCCACGCCAAACGCAAAGGATATGGAAACTACACATTTTAAAATGGTGTTGGAATGGCGTCGCAAATTTTAGCCCCTCTTTTGCTCTGTCCCCTGCCAAATGGTGGGGCGAAATAGGTGCTCTTGTTGGCGATGTAAGTCGGCGCTTATAGAAGGCATTTCACTTGACCACGACACGCTTGGCATTAGTGTTTCGTGTGGTGTTCACCTTTGCGGGAACCGAAATAATTCGGCGAAGTTTTCATTTTTTCATTGGTGTTCGCTTTTTGAGGGGTTTTTCGTTTCTTTTCTCTCAAGTAAAGTTTGTAAAATGCACGCGATGTTGTGCCAATTTCTTACAAGTAAATTATAAAAACTATTAAGCATGCTCGGTTTTTGTTTTTCTCTCTTTGCAGACCGTGGAGGTGACCACTTTATGTGCTTTTATTGGGCCAATATGTCGCTGTGTGCCTGGTGGAACGCTAGCCCGTAGGCATGTTGAACGAACTCGATTGGTGACCACTTCATTGTGAATGTTTAAATGAAAGTACACGGGTCATTTCTGTGAATTTTACAAGCACAAGAGTAGAACGGCAACGAGAGGAACCCAAAGTTGGTTATAATATTGTGACATTGCATGTTTACAAATCATGCAGGTACATATACGCGCGACCATCGCAAACGCTGTAAATAAACCACAGAACGCATTTGTGGGTCGCACGTAGCAAGAACACGACAAATGCGTGCAAGGTACGTACATAACGTGAGTATATGAGGCACACCATCAGCTCATAACATAGAAAAGTAGTTGAGAAAACCGTGCGTCCCTGTGTCGAGGGATATGTGTGAAATTTAACAATAAAAAAAAATATAAATAAATTTTACTGGAAATAGTGTTGATGTGAAAACAAAATGAAATGAATTCAAAATAAAAAAGAATGTTCCATTAATTACGCAAATTTCATACCACAATTGTTGAGAGTTTAACTTAGAATTGTGTGAAAACAAACCTAAAAGCTAACCAAGCAAACAGGCGAGCAAAAAAGGACTCGCTGCGGTTAGGCTACATTGCGTTTATCTCCTCAAACAAGTGTTATAACGGGTCGGTCCGTTCCAGCCCACTCACCAATGCGTGCACGTTCGGATAATTAAGTGTGTAGAAAACGGAGCTGCCTGAAATATTCCGCTGGTAAGTGTAGCCTAATTAATTTCTTTTTATGCTTTCATTATATTAACTGTTTCTAATTTTTTTTCCCTTTTTTCTTTGTTTTTTTTCTTCTTTTTTAATGTAATTCTCTGTAATGACTTCATAGGCTTAAGTACAAAATTTTACACAGCCATGAATTCTAATCAGTAGGCGTCAGTAGTGGATTTATCACACGACTGAGTGGGCTCCAGATTATCCTGTTCAGTTGCGAGGTATTCTATGGAAAATATTTTAGCGTTTTAACAACAAAAAAGTCAACAACATGAGTGAAGTCAACAAGAAACAGGCGCCAAATTGCTTGGAGCCACCGGCAACGTTATGCATCATACCGCCTGCTGGTTTGGGGTGTTTCTATAGAATTTTACTAATGGACCTCTAATGAGACAATAAAAGTTGCTTTAATTTGCTCACACCTACGAAGTAATTTAATAATTTAAAGTACAATGACACTGTTGGCCTTTTAGTTGTACTCATAGTCGTCTGGTGTGAGAATATAATAACTACATATAATATTTGGATATCCCTGCCATGGCAGTCTATAGTGTTGTAACCCCCATCGAAGTGTTCTTTATCCGCAATGTACTCTTACTTTATCCCTTCTTTTCGCGCATTTACAATTGGCTGATATTGATGTATTTACACTTTTTGCATAAGCCTCTTATATCATTTCAGGCTTATTAAATATTACTCATACGCCCGGTTGAATAAGAGAAAACTGTGTGAAAAATCAACTTATTCAAATTGAGGTGAAGTTTAATTATTTCCAGTTTATGGAAAATTTATCAAAGTTTATTAAAAATGCTTTTATTTAGTGGATACAGAGATATCTGAAGCTTTGGAAAGGCGTCGAATTAAGTGACATCATTGGCTTCAAATTTTTGAATTGCTCAATAAAATCTAATGAGTGCTACTATCATCCTAACTAGGTTGAGTTAGCAATAACTGGCAAAGTGAATACATTTAGCTATCTTCAAAGGAAAGCGACTTTCGATTCACGTATCCAATTTTGAAGATTTGAAATTTTTAAAAGGGAATTTCATGGGCTTTTAATTAATAATGGAAAGTGTGCAACAGATACATAGTTTTAGATTTTACACAATACTATAAATGGAATAAAGTCTAAAAATTTAACAGAGTCCATATGATATGGGTGAAAAGGAGATACCAACAATAGCGTATATAGAATGTTTTAGATATATTTATTTATTCGATTTCACCAAATATTTCTGCTATGGTTTGGGGGAATCAGCAGTATCAATTATGGCCTTCGACTCGAAGAGAGAAATATGTAGAAAGAAACATTTCCATAACATGCCCAGAACAGGATTCGAACCTGCTTAACTCCATGGCTGCGAGACCAGAAAACTTACAATCAAATCTTAGAGAATGACTACTCTAGATACAATTCCAATGTAATCTTTGTCATGTTCCGACTGGATGAGGTCTCAGCATTGGGGATGGTCTCGGTCTTATAGTTCACTAAGGGGTTTCTCATTTTACAGCTGTATATTGCGACTCTTAAATGGATATCCATCTGGTATTAGCAATGGACTTTGGAGGATTATGTGCCAGTGTAACCGAAGTTAACCTTATTTATGTTCCATGAATACGAAATTAGCTATTATCCGATTAGCACTATGACTCCCTATGTTAGCCCATGAATGCCTTTGAAATAATAATAATATTCTGTATACTCGTACATTTTATTTTTGCGACCAAGATTCTTAATTGCATATGAAATATACGTGGATACTAATGGAGTGATTCGTCTTCTTGGAGTACGTAGAAATCCTATTGGTTTATCCCTCAAACACTTCTTTTCAGAACCTAATTCAGAGAATTAAAAAAATTTGTCCGATTTATGGAATTATTTAACTTACTACAAATTAATTTAACTTTCACAAAAATCTAAATCCTTATATGATAATCCTTAGTAATATGAGAATCCTTATATGATAATTTTCTTTCATACAATCAGCCGAAGGATCCTGTTGTCCTCGCTCTCTTTTATAGTTTGCTTCTTTCATTTTCACACATAGTTATAAGCTACTTTTAGTGTAAATAAATAAATTTCTATGTACGATCTACGGAAGGCTCCCAAGCTGAAGCAGATGGGCTTCTAGCATCATGAGTTTATTACAAGTCGTAAATATGTGAGAGCATTTTGTTCATTTGGCTCCTTTGGGTAGAGCTATAAATAATTTTTCCCCCCCATTTGTAAAATGTATGTGCTTTTAATTGTTATGCTTGGATGCACTCTAAAAGAACTCAACGAACATTTAATTAAAATTTCACTCTTCCCTATTCACACATTCACCATCTGTACTGCCTCAAGTTGGCGTAGTTTCAAGCCATCAGATTCGCACCACCCCCAAAGCACCGCTCAGCTATGCAGGAACACATTGTAAATGATTATCATTTGGTTTACATGCTTAATTGTGTGTGCTTTCCACAATCAGCACAGTTCCTGGCCCCCTGCCATCCGTTTTTGCTCTAATCTTTTTCCAAAAATTCATCCTGTTTGCTCACTTGTTGTTTACACTACGCTCTGCTCATGCCCACATAATCCTGCGGTTAATATATAACGTTCAAGTTGTATTTAATTACAGCGAGCAGTTTAACCCGGTAATGCGTGCTTACGTTTACACATGCACACGTATACAATGCAAACAAAAAACCTCCTACACACACACACACACACACACACACACACACACACACACACACACACACAAACAGATTTGCACAGTGGCTAAGGACTTGTCATAAGTAAAGTTGAAGTTTAATGTGGTGTCAGTTGTTGGTAGACACTTCTCCAACTATGTTGTTGCACCTTTCGTTGCCAGCATCCGGAAATGGCAAGGTGAAAACTTGGTGTTTCATAAATATTTCAAAAACTTGTTTAATATGAAAGGCTTTGTAAAAGTTTAGAGGTTCCCCCACAAGTCTCAAGAACGACAATGACTTGGCAAGTTTCTATCCACGTCGGAATTTGCAGAATTGTTACTTCGGCCTGATGCCCACGCAGCAGGTGCGAGTATGCTAAATATTTACTATGAATTTATAATTGTGTTTATGTGTTCTTTTTCCATCCAAAAAGGAGCTCTAAAATGAAAGGAAACAGTTATTAAAGTGTGAGCAAAATTATGTAAAGTAAAATTTAAAGAACTTTAAGTTTAATTGGTGAATTAAATTGACAGGAGCCTCAGAATCTTCATAGCTGACTCTACAGATTGCATGTGGACAGTATTTTATTTTTCAAATATGCCGCTTAAAGAGATTGTGTCCTTTAATATATCTTGCCCTAGGTGTGAGTTTATGATGGCTTAGAATCAGCAAGAATCAATGTGGAATTATTCAGAGGAGAGTGTTGAATAAGTGACTAAATATGAGACATCTCACCTTGTCAGATCAAAGTTAGACCAAGATGTGTTCAGCAGATCCCTCAAAACAGTTCAAGACTACTGACATGTAATTGAATTTCTTTCGGGACTGCTCACTCACCACTTTCACTACGTTCAAAGACATAGAGTAAGTTGGCTACATTTCGGGACTGCTCACTCACACTTTCATTACGTTAAAGCTATAGAGTAAGTATACAATGGCGGTTGGAAATTTTCATGGTACTTTGGGAGTAAATGCAGTGTCTCTGTTACAGAAATGTTAAGCTCTACTTTGAGGGTCTGAAAAATTATAGATAATTCTCTGATAAACTCTTAGATATATATTTATTGTCTCATAAATATTGAGGATTAAACTGTGTGCTTGCAAAAAGGTCGTAAAATTATTAAGACTAATGTCTACTTAGCTGAGGTCTCTCTGTCAAAAGTGCCACATATTCATCTCCCAATCATTTTAGATCCATCTATACACCTGTGAAGTTAGTAGTAAGCTCTAGAAAAGTGAACGTCTAAGTGGCCAAGATCACACACTTAATTTATTCTCATACGCATCATATAGTGAGGATTATATTATGGTCCAAGAGAGGAAATTCTTCATTCTCTGGTAAACCTTATCATACTCCTTGTAATAAGTTTAGGACCATTATTAAGTGTTGCTCTTATTACAAATAAGTATATAAGCTGCTTCAAAGAAAGCTCCAAATGGCTGGATCTTTGAAAGGGATTGGGGCTTGTGTCTGAGGCGGTATCACAAAGGCTCAATTGTGGCCTAAGTGTGCCTTTCTGGCGTCCGCTGTACCTACCTACCTATCCAGGTGTTGTGCTCATACAACCTTTGATGGAGACACGGGAGAGTCTTTGAACTTTCTCAATCTAATGGTAAATTTTTCTCTCGCCAATTCGGGCTACCAAAATACTGCTGGATAATCGTACTCCTTCGTTGTAGAGCTATTTTTGGTTTATACCCCAGGGAGTCAACATAATGGTACCTCGGGTTATAGTTGAATAGATAACAGTGCTGCTCCCAATGTAATGGAAGTTTTAATCAATCATGCAAGTAACCAAATGCTGTTCATTTTGTGATTACTTGACCAAATGAAGAGGCAAATACCTTACTATGTTACTTGTATTCATACATCACATTTGAATAAGTTGTGATATTGCAGGATTATTTGGGTTCGATGAAACTCAGTTTGGTTTTTTCTCTATTTTGATGAAATAGCAAAATATTTTAGGCAATTTCCTTAGATGATTGTATATTTATCTTAAATGTAGTTCCTTCCTTCAAAATGATGGAAACGATTTTCTTAAATAACTCTCCAAATAGGAGTTTGTTAATACTGGATCTCTGTATGCAATATGCGCTGCTATCCATCATCATATTCCTATTTACATTGTGATTGGAAAAGAAAACTGTGTATTTTCTGCTGGATATCTCCATCTTTTTAATACAAAGTAAAGCAATCACTGCAAACTTTTAAACGAATTCCACGAATGAGAAGTGGTTCATTCTTAAAATATTCGCAATTCCAATGCTTAATGCCACTCTTTGTTCTAAGTAACGAAAGCTACAATATCAGACTCTTTCATGTCGCAACTTCATAAATAACAACAAATGAAGTGCCTCCACCCAGCTGGTCCATTATTAAAAGAAGGACGACATTGCCGCAACAATGTGACCTAATAAGCTCCGTCACACTTCACAGTAGCCCAGTTCTGACTCGGTGCACCTTCTGGCATAACATTTCTTTCATATACTTTTAATTCTTTTCGCCCAGGCGACCGTAAAACATCTTCTTACCCTTAGTTACCCTTTTCAACAGATGGTTTAGCCCGCCTCCTCTGTGACGGAGGGCACATATTCTGCTATGACAATTACAAAAATTAAAATGCCTTTATTTAAATGTGCCCGAAATGAAAGCGTCATTTAGCAAAACTGTGCACCGCAAAGTGTGCAAAAATAAAAAAAACAACTAAAGAATGAAATATTCGTGGACGCCCTATAAAGAGCGCCATTTAAATGAAATTTATATTTCGCACTTAGCGCGCTGCCACATCAAGCACGAATTGTGCGCGCACAAAGCGCCAAGGTGCCAGGCCGTCGGTGGCGCAGGCATGAGCTGAATTCGGTTGAAATATGGCAACAGCGCGCGCAATTTCGGTGGGCATTGTGCACGCAATTGTCAAAAGCTCCGCAGAAAAATGTGCATATTTCATTGAAGCGAAACGCTTTGGTTAATGTTGCAGTTTCCAACGACACAAAGGCACAAATGTTTGCGAACAATTTAATTTGAATTTAACGCCCCAAACTTTGGCGTCTGGGCTTGGGGGTATGCATCCATCTTACAAATCGTTATTGTGGCTTTTATTTGCGCTACAAATAGAGTAGAATAAACGATATTTTAGAAGCATCTTCAAGGTTTAGCGCAAGCTTAAGAAGGAATTTCAGCTATTGTGTAAACATGATGAAACGATTTAATGAATCTGTGTTGTCAACCACGGCACTGGTACAATTCCTCCACATAACTTTAAGCATGTTTTCCAAATAGATGTGGGCAGTCAAGGCTTTCGGCTTTAAAGTGGATAATGTTTCAGTTCGGTGTCAGAGAATTCAGTTGAGTAATTTTTCAATCCTATTTTTTTTATTGCAATAATTAATTTGAGTCATTTTTGTTTTTACCACTTAATCATTTTTGTTAGGTATTAAAGAGAACAACTGAAGATTGAGCTGAGAAACGACTGAAGGTTGATATCAGAATGATCCCTATTTTCTTATGAGAATCATTCTGAAAACTCTCCAACGAGCTCAGCCGTGGTAGAAATCAATGTATAATTTGTAGTACATACACCCAAATTCCGTCGTTTGTTATTCGAACTGCTCGTTACACTTGTGCGGACCATGTTTCTTTACAACCTTACAACCTTGCACCCCTGCAATTTGAAGGCAACTATATTGGCGTGACAAGGAACCATTCAAAAATTTATGATCATTCTTACTTTCACGGAGCATAACATAAATACTCACTTTTGAATTGAAGCAATTTTTTCAAAATGAAAAAGTATTTTGCTTACAGATCTCTGGTATTTATAAGCGCGCCATATACAGATTATCCTGCAACAGAATTGCGCTTAAATATCGCATCAGCTACGTTTTTATATGTTAAGTTTAACTCTATTATTTAGTAAAATGAGAAGAAGTTTAAAAAGTTGTAACTTCCTTTACAAAATTCTCTATCTCGCCCTTCCCTCAAATATTTAAAGGCTTGCGGTACAATGAGCATCAATGTAGGAGTGCTTGGAGGCCGCATTCTTCTGCGGAGCTCCGGCCTACCCAACTTCTATCTATCTATTTATCTAGTAAAATGAAGTGAATGTTCACATCATCTCCCCTGCGATATGGGAGCCTTCTAAATGGAGGACTTATATAGTGAGCTTATTTACATTTACTTATTTAGCAGTTAAATTGAGGATATAACATCATATAATTTTATCCCGCTTCTAGAGCTTATGCATATATGTACTATATACGAACGTGCATCTTCTTTTACATCACATTAGCATACTCGTACATTGCTATTGATCAAAGCTTTTCCTGATCTCTTGAACATAATTTTAGATAATTTTTTTGACTGTGTGTCAGGAAAGGACTTTTTGAAGTCCCTATAGTGAAACCCCTTCTGCAATCGATAGTTGAGTAAAATGAAATGCTTTATCAATTCAGCCAGTAATCTTAAAAACCCAGAGGAAGCCAACACACATACACAGCTCACTCCTACACAGACAGCGCACAAGTTGCATCAGGCCACCTCAAACCGCACTCTATGCAACTAAAATCATACCAAAAACTACGAAAAACAATAACAATTGTCATACCACAAAGCAACAAGCAAGTCTGATTTAAGACGATCAAGTGTATTCTCTACAATGTTGGTTTGAAAACACATCACAATCTATCACGCTTATATCGAACATTTATTGTGGTTCGATTGTAGATCACTTTGAATTTGATAAAATGAATGAAATCTCTGATATGGGTGGTCTGATGGTCTGTGATCTAGTAGTAATTATGCTAGACTCAGACTCAGAGAGTCGCAGGTTCAAATTCTGTCCGGTCTTGGTCTCAAAATGCTTCATTCTAAAAATCTTTTTCTCTCCAAGTCGAATGCCTCAGTAGCTAGTACTCATCCACCAACCTCTTGTAGTCATAATTAATTATGGTGTAAGATATAATAATAAAAATCTGCTATGGGTAACGATTTGATCAACCTCTTGTCATCGACTTTCTTTTCTGATTTACAATTGTAGATTTTCGACTGACATCTGACATATAAATAAATATATTTATTTTGAAATTCCGACCCAAATTCTCCTCACTTCACCTTTCTTTGCTAACGGAGTACACGCAAATCAAGGATTTCGCACCACAGAAGGAGTTATTTATTTTGACATTTTGATAGAAATCGTAACTGCCTGAGAATGAAATTAATGAAGCAACAACAACAAGGAAGCAAAATAATCATCCTCCAAATAAGCACAAACTTAGAGTTGACTCCAGTAAAATATTCTTTATTGATTTTTGGGTCATTTTTATTGGGATTTGTTTTCCACGCCCACTACAAAAATATGCCAAAAAGTAATTTCTTTATTTAAAAAAGGAATTTGGCAAAATCACTTCACAATGCTGTGATTTGGGTTGCTTAACCAAACTCTAATTTCAGAGAATTATGTGCCGAATAATGTCGTGGCACATTTTGCTTAAGTTCACCCCAACTTGCGGCTTCCCACGTGCGGGGTTGGTTACAATATGTCATTTGTGAGTTGTACACATAAAGAGACAATACACACACACATATATACACGCAATACTTCCAATTGTATGAAATCAATCACTTTGACAGCATACTACACGAGTGGCTCCCCCAACGTTCAAACTTACATGAACCGCTCTAAAGAGTTCCGCTGAATTATTGCATAATTTTGATAGATTGTTTTGCTTAAGTTTTAATTGAATATTTGCAAATCGCACTCGTATATCAATCATAAATATTGATACTTACTTTGTAGACTATTGTAGATTACCACCCCCACCCCCCAAACGCTTGCGGCGCTTTTTAAACACTTCTGCTCGTAATAGAAATCAAACACTTGTCTATTAACCCGACGCTTGTGGAAGTTTGTGGGAGCCGCAGATAGTCACTTGTGCCACCAGCTTGCGTGAGCAATTACATAATGTGGTGCCACTTCGGCAACAGGAAGCCAATTGGAGGCTAAACGCCATACTTAAGCGTATATACATTGAAGTATGTGGGATCGTCAATTGATGGCGTTGTCAGCCACATCCTGTATTCGCATTTTGTTTTCCTTTTCACAGTGCAGCTAATAAAATTTGTATTTGCCTCGATATACTATGAAGGGTGGTCTGAAGTGCCATCCACTCTTCGTTCGGTGATACTTCAGTGTAGTGCACATAAGTTAACATAATAATTTTTCCTCAAAGCTGCCTTAGAAGATGCTTGTAAATAGGGCTCAACAGATGAGTGTGTATGTAGATTTTATTTGCACTTGAACGTTTTTTATACATAGCACACATGTTTATTTATGCACCGCCGACTCGCATATTGGGCTTATCCCACATAGGTTGGGTTCAGCAGGAAATCGATGGATCAACTCACCCATGTGGCGAAAGGCGTACCAAGGCCACACGGTGCTCTTACTGTAGTTGGTGTACTTAGTACAGTTATCGCTAAACAAGCATGTTTAGTTGTGGTGCAGATTCAACTCATCTGCAGGTACAGTGACGGCCAGGATTTAAATTTCGTGGGAAAGATGTTTGTAGTTTGATGAAAGTAATCGCCTTTGGAGCACATGTGGTCGCATGTAGGCGTCGGATTTTGTTCATCTTTTGACATCTTTGTGGCACTTGGATCTTTGGTTATGGATGGTATTGCAAGCGCCATTTTTCATAAGCATTGCCAAGAAGTTTCGGTACTTGGTTGTTTGCTATATAAGTTCTATCAAATTGTTTTCTAGAACAATGTTTACCAATCTTTAATTGAGTTTGGAAGAAATCTCGTACAATCATTAAGTTTCTTTAAAAGATTCCCGTAATATGCTAGATTTCGAGTTCTGAACTCTTTTGTCATAATTCCAATATTTTGGAACATGTTGATTGTTTTAAAGAACTTTTCGATGGATACATCCATTCATTTCGTTAATCAACTATGATAATCATCCGCCTTCTCTGCTGTACTTAAAATGTTTGTGACACTCTGGAGCCTTAGTATGAAATAGGTAATAGTGGCCTCAAATACACGTACTACCTTTGTTCTAATACACTTATTGCTCTTTGTTCCATGATGGGGTTTCATTGCAACACCGACGTTGTCATATTCAAATGCTCTACATTGGATTTGTTGGTTGGTTTATTATGAAGCAAACGATAAATGTTTACTACCTTGTTGCCATGTGTTCGAATAACCTACAGAGCAAGGTATCCTCTTTCTTTACAGGCGATGGCCACATTCCATCAAAGTTTGGGCAAAAAAATAAATTTTGGTTTACAGTATTCATGATTATGTGAGATACTCAAGATTAATTGCTTACCTAACCAGAGACAACAACACTACTGTTCCATGGCATAACGTACTTTATAATATGGCTTCTTCGATAAAAAAGGAGCTACTCGTATAGTTGCCACGTCTTTAGCCTCCTCCGTTTTGTAATGTTGTAAGTCTTAGCAATGACTTTCTATGTAATGACTGTTCGTAAGATAAATCATGTCTCTGCTGAAGACTCATCCAACTGGTCAGAAAATACTGCAAACACTGGAAGCCTTAAGAGAAAGTGTGCAAATTTGTTCTAGCAATGTAAATTATATTTCCAATGCTTGAGGGAGGGAATTGCGATGCAAAAATATTTAATTAACTACTTGACCGATTGGCTTTTAATTAGAAATGGAAGCCGAGAAACCATTTAAGTACAGCATACAAAAATATTTGTGAAAAACAAAAACAATTTAAACAATGAAAGGCATTCGAGCGGGTCATGGGGGAATCCACTTGCTTATAAGACATTTATTGGGCAAAATTTGTAATTAAAATTACAGCTTTCGGATCAATTACATTCTGCACCAATTGACTACCGAGCTTAAGTCTGTATAAGTAAGTGTTGTAGAGGAGAGATTGGTGTCACTATTATGAAAAGATATACATACCTATGTTAGTGTGGTCTAATAAACTATAAAGATGCCCCCTAAAAGTATGCTTATTATATGTGAAGGGATGTCCTTTTTTGAGAAGAATGAATAAAATTACGGCACAGTTTTGGAATGAGTTGAGTGAAAAGATTGATTAATTCGGTTTACAGAACACTCATATATTTTTGGTAATATCTAAGATCATGTGTGTGCATGTGTATTCGTATGAGCAGCAGCCTTTTGGAATAAAAAATGTATATTTTTGTTCTCTGTCAATATCATTGATAAACTTCTTATATATTCAAAGCACAAAGATACCAGCACTGCTCTGTTAAGTGTCGATATGTCAATTAGTTTTTATATACGCCTAAATAACTTGGTGGGGATTTAGTTATTTGTGATATCCTTACAAAACTGTCAGTGCATATCTGATTGAATGCGTGCTAATTCCAAATGATATATGCTTGCATTAGTCTCAATCCTTAAAGCCTCAAATGTCACCACAGCGTATCAGCGCACCAGCACGCGAATTCGATAACTTCCTCATTGTACAAAAAAAAAAAAGAAAACAACAGCAATTTGACAATTGACGAACGTGCAGTTTGTTTTTGCATTTATTTACGAATTGTGTTAACGTTATTCTTAATGTGCGAAAATCAAGAAATCTGTCAAAACGCTTGGGAATACGTCAAATACAATAAAGAGAGCCCTGCCATAACATCTACAATAACAATAACAAAAATGACAACAATAGCAGCAATAAAGCGATGGCTAGCAATGATAGCTAGCGTAGTGGCAGCGCTTTTGCGCTTGTCTTCAAAATACACACACAAAAAAAAACTGTGACGAGTGCCAGCAACAACGACAACAATAAGAAATAACCACAATCTATAGCAAAGCAAGCACATCAGCCAACATCAAAGTCAACAACTACAACAACAACAAAACAACAATAACAGCAGCATCAACATCAAAATAAAATCAACTCCAATAAATGGCGTATAATATTTCTTATGGCTTCTCTGATGAGGCTCTCAAAAGGATCAATTTTTTCATTGTGAATTTCTCGTCTCGGGACTGTAATATTATGTGAAAATAATTCCACTACCACTGTTGGTTGGCAAGGAATTCCCTAGTACGTTCTTGTTGTTGTTGTTGTTGTTGTTGTTGTTGTGGTTGTATATATTTATGCATTAGTGATGATAGAATAAACAAACAACAAGCTCGCGTGGGTGTGCGATTACGGGACACAAAATCTATTTCACTGCTCGTGCACTTGAACATCGAATGCGACTACCGAATAATCCTCTTTGGTGCAGACGTCATTTCCTCTTTCTTTTACTTCTTTGCTCTCTTTTTCGGTTTTTGCAAAGCAGTTTACATTGGAATCTGAATGGAACCTGTTAGACAAGGACACTCTTCGTATGTTCAACGCGTTGGGATTGAATGAAGCAACTCCACCAACAAAAAATGTTTGAAGCACCTCAAATCATAGGCTTCTGAGGTCGCTTGGCTCAAGTGAGCTCCATAAGGAAGGGCAAGGTGAACAAAACTGTAAAAGAAGTGTTCGTTAACGTCATTGCTCTGCTACACTGTAGTGCGATTGAAATGGCGCACTGTTGGTGAGATAAGGTAGACAGGTTGTCTTTGGTAACTGCCAACTACTTGCATCATCGAAAGTTTCTTAGGTAATGTTAAGAATCAACCTCATAAGAGGTGTTTTACCACCTCATTTTCAAAAAGAGCTACTCTTTAAAACCCAGAAAAATATGTTTGTTGGTTGTTAATAAACTTGTAGCAATCTTAAATATTTTGTACAAACACTTTATAATAAATTTTTGAATTATGGAGCACCATAAAATAATTTATACGAACACACTATTATATATTTTTTAATTAAAGAATAAATTCCACATTTATGATTTAATTACCTCTGTTTTGGTATCATAAAAATATCATAAAAATGGAAATAGTGAAACAAAGCAATAAAACAACTTTAATCTTCTATGCAGTAAAAATCTTATTTTATAACACTCACGCATTGCATGTGCTTTGAAGTTGGGGTTTGAAAATAAACCAGGAGATGAGCTTCTAATCCTGCGTCATTTGTTTTGCTTTGTCTGTTTTGACGTCATTCAGGCATACTTGGTTAGTAGCAGTTTCTATAATTGAAAAGTGAGAAAGTTAACAGGAAGAAACAAAAACCGTCCTCCAGAATTGTGGTACATAAACGAATACCCGGATAATCATTGAATGCATACATTCCTAGCATGTGTGTTTATCACAGTTCATTTGATTTTTGCTGTGGTTCATTTAAAATTTGATCTTTGTCCTTTGGCCTGCCTTATTTTTTTCTAACACTGTGTGCGGGGTCCATAAAAAACTATTTACTGTGTGTTTTAAAAATACAGATTTGTGAAAAAGATTCACTATACTCGTAACCATTATTAACAATTGTGTTTATTAAGTGGGCAATGCACGAAAAGCGAAACTTTTTTCTATTATGGGGCAGGAGAGGGAAACTTCTTCCTTAGCATCAACTATTTCTTAACACAACCGTATGATTTTTAGTCTTCCTATGACTTCAGATAGTTGACCAATGCTTTCCTTTAAGTGATATTTAATTTGAGTACTGAATTTAGTACTGCCCCACAACTTATTAAGCAATGGCTTCAAACTATATTCTTATGTATGCATAAGACTAGATTTAAATGAAACTTAGGTGTGCTGTAGTACCCTGGAAGTACACCTTAACAAGCCAAAATCTGCTCCTTCCTCAAAAAAGGTAATAATAACAAGAATGCAGCTCCAGGCTGATTCCTCGAAATTGGTAGCAAAGAGAAATATATTGATGTAAATATTCTTTGCTCTCTTGCTTAGATTCCACTGACTCTTTGGCTATTAGAAAGCGCTGCAATACACCTGCCATCCCTCCATCTAAGTGATTATGTCATTTACAGAAAAAAACCAAAGAAATCCCACAAAACTTGTTACAAATTTTTCAATTAGCATTTTTCTAATGTAATTCGAAAAAATTCAATTAATGTGCCCATAAAAAATGCCATTTAACCTGTGCTCCTGCGGAGGCTACTCCCGCTGTTCTGACTGCTGCCAGAGTACGAGTATGCTGTGCGAAAGTGCTCAGCATGTTTTTCTACATATTAAATGTGAGCAGCATTAAATGTGAAGCATTTCAGCCGCAGACAACACTCTGAGCAAACCTCAAGCAGAGCAGCGACAGAGGGCAGACAGCGCCGCAGAGTCACTGGCAGCCCATCAAAAGTTTCGTACACATGCTGCCGCAAAAATCTGCCCGAGTAAAGTGGGGAAAAAAAATTAAATAATATTTGCGTTGTAAAAATGGAAATTCATTAGCGGTGTAGGCGTGCCAGAGGTTTGCCTGTCGGCCACTTGGACGTACGTTAAAAATAATAAAAAAGCGAGTGCCCTGTTTGAGTTCACTCAGTCTGCCAGTCAGTCAGTTGCGTTGAATGCAGCACTTATGAGCGATGGAACTTTATCGATCTGTTTGCGCTGTCCTCATTCTTGTGCTTTGCTGTTTAATAAGCACGCGTTCAACTTTCACCTATGATATAACAAAATACAAACAAAATAACTGGAATTGCTGTTGGTGCTGTGGTTGTGGTTGGCATTTTCCAGATACTCATGCAATTAATGCTGAATTAGTCAACAGAAATTAATTTCCAACAAATTTTACGCTTTAGTATTCGAGCACATTTATTGCAGTCGATTTGTAGGGATTTTCCAGTTGCAAAACGGTGCAACTGGCTCGGTCTGTGCCACTTGCAAATATTGGCAACATTTTCCACCTCACAATGCACGCTGCTCAATTTTAAAGCGAGCGCTTAAATTTTATGCTTCGTGCGCAATTGCCTGCGTTGTACGAGTATGAGCCCGCACACTCCCCTCTCCGCCGAAACGTACCACCTGGCTCAATGCTTCCTGCTTCCAAAAAAACGTAGCGTATTTGTTACAAATTGAATTTGTGCTGAAAGCAGTAACTTTGTGCTTCCTGCTACAGTTGTGTAGCTACAGTGGGCGCTCGATTAGTCGAATAACTCACCCAGGTAAGGGTTTTGCACTGAGTATTTGTACTGGTGGTTGAGAGAGATTGGTGGAGAGAGAGAGACAGATGGAGAGGGAGAGAGACAGATGGAGAGAGAGAGACAGATGGAGAGAGAGAGACAGATGGAGAGAGAGAGATGGGGAGAGACAGATGGAGAGAGAGAGATGGGGAGAGACAGATGGAGAGAGAGAGAGAGACAGATGGAGAGAGAGAGAGATAGATGGATAGAGAGAGAGAGATGGGGAGAGATACAGATGGAGAGAGAGAGAGACCCGTGGAGAGAGAGACAGGAGACATAACTTTGGCTTATAGACAGTGGGTGCTCGATTAGACAGAGTTAATTTCTTGATTTAATAGCTTGGTTGAATTTATTAGTTCCAAACTACTAGGAATTTTTTGTCAGCTTCGGTGAAATTGTGCAAAATTCACCGGGCAGACAACCAGGCAACAAGGTGTGCCGTAGGTTTACTTGAATTTCCTATAAGTGAATGGCAAAATGCCTCCTAAGGCATTTATGGTTTTTGGTATCACAGCTATTGCCTTCTGTAGAATATGTTCTGCGAAGTTTAACACGGTGCGAATATTACAGTGCAGGCTTAGGATAATTGGATTCTCAAATGTGGGTTCTAATCATCGGCCACTTTGCTCCACCGGAGCTCAATTAAGCTATGGATGATTGCCAGGGAAGAACTAAGCAGACATATAAAATGTACATAATCGAAGATATATTCATTGGTGAACAGTATTGCACCTTAAATTATATACCAAAATATGCAAAGTGGGTAGATTTCTGGGCCTCTTAAAAGAATTGATACCCCCATAAAGCTCCACAGTTACCAGAACAGAAATTGGTTGATGGCAAAGTGGCAGTTTATTCAAATATGCAGGAACACGGATCGCACCTTCATAGCTGTTGAGCTCTTTATTCAGTAGTTAACAAGAGCACAACTCAAGAAAGTTTTGAACTTTTTTTACCTATCTTTTTATGAAACCCAGGCCCCTTAAACAAATGGAACCATGACTAAGCCACTACCAAGTGAAAGCCGGCGGTCCCCCTACTCTAAACGAGAGATATTTTATATGTGCCAAATGTCGAAATTACACCAAACCCATTGAACAAAAAAAAACTTACTGGAACAAAAATATTTGCATATACCTTAAATCAGAATGGATTTGTTACTCTCTATGCATATTTGAAAGACTCATATCTCCCTTGGGCCGTTCCCTGGTAATAATTTTGTTATGCTACTCGTAACATTTTCCTTGTTGAAATAGGAGAATTGTAAGAAATCGGTGGCTCAAGAGTTAAGTTTAGACGTGGATAAAAAAATACGCAGTCCTGTATACGAATACAGATACACGAGAATAGTCCTGTATACGAGAATATAATAACTTTACTTAGTTCACTTTATATATAAAATTATTGCCGTCCAGTAGACTAGTTGGTCACAAAGTCAGCTGCTCAGATTATCGAGAGTCCACTGTATTTATTTATGTCTCACTCTGAAATCGTTGCAAAATGTTCGTACAATTTCCACGAAAATCATGAGCACAAATTGGTTCGCGGAAAACTTGGGGGAATATGCTAAGCGCAGGAAAATGAACAGAGGAAGGCTGCCTGGTGGACCTTTTAGCATTTTCGTGCGGGTTTTATTGTGTTTTGTGTGCACTGTTTATTATTATTTTTTTGTTGCGCGCCTCGCTCACATTGGGGTAAGTCTACTTCTACGTCTTCTGCACTTACGCGTATTATTGTATTTGCTGAAGTCTTTGCGTAGCTGTGGGCCCAGCTGGCCTATAATATGACTTGTTGTTATTCGGTTTACAAGCACACGCCCCGCGGTACGTACGCATGTGACTTGAGATTATAATGGTCACGGCTGCCACGTGTGCAGCCAAAAGCCGCCTAAAGGTCAACATTTGCTTCGGAATTCCGTAGATGGTGTCTTTGTGTGGCATAACCGAGTGAGACGTGCGTGCATGCTCGTATACATCTTGAGGTACACATATTTGAGTTACTTCATATTTTGTCATTTCTGTGCTACTTATCATTAAGCGCAGATTGTCCTTGTTGTTTGTTCTGGCGCGGTTCCTGAGGGAAAGATAATCATTTACACTATGTTGATTGTTCGCTTTTTTCTGAAAGTTCGTTCTTTTCTTTTTATACCTTGCAGCAATTGCGGATTCATGGTTGGCATATTTTCCTGTTCCTGTTCAGTCGTTCATTTCATCTTCAGTTTTATTTTGATACTCGCATATATTTGTGTGATTTTTATAAATGTGGACGTTTAGCGCGTACAGCCGAAATACTTGAAGCCACTGCGCAGTGTCCTGGATTTTATATTTATTTTTCCTATTTTTTCCTTCAAAGGCAAGCAGAATGACAGGATGTAATATCGCTCAGAAATAACGGAGAAAAATGACTGCCATATACTGCAGATATCTGCGGTTATAAATACTCATATAGCATATGTTGTTAATGTGCTTCATCTTCTAAGACAACTGGGGCATGTCCTATCAACATCTGTCAGCGGGAGCTATAATTACCAAGAAATCCCGGCTGGGCGTAGCGACGCATATAAAGTGTATAAATTGATGAAGTATAGCGACCGCCCAACATATCAGCCAGCACTGCGACTGTGGTTGGAATAGTCAAATTAAAAATACACTGCATTGTTGTGCTGATGGCATGGGCGGCCACTGACCTCTTTTACCACTAATTATTACGATAAATACAGTGCGAGGAGTGCTGTTGGAGTGGGAGACAGGTAGAAAAAATCCCTGTTGTTTATTGCTCAGCCGGCGTGGCTTGCCAGGGTGGTTTACGGCCTTTACATATCTGTGGGCATGAATCTGCAACTGTCAGGCCGAGTACACGAGCACATTAAAGTTACAAGTCAGAGAAGGAAACAGAATGTAGACGCCTTTGGCAAGTTATTTCGCATGTGATGGAGCGGTTTGGAAATTCTGTTACCCTATATTATTACAAATTTTCATCACAATTAGGAAAAAATAGTGTATATTTGAATATTATACATATACACGTAGAAAATGTAGAAAACTATGTTATTAAAATTATATACGAGCATGTGTATAAAATTTAGTACTGAATCCATAGTAAATGGAGCCAAATGTATGGGAAGCAAGGAATGCGAAAGAATATATGCACCGATCGATGACGCATATTATTTTTGTATAAATATTTAGGTACAAAACAGTATTCCGGACTAAATATGAATAAGAGGTTACATTTAAATCACGTCTCGGATAGTTAATATGAGGAGGTGCCTTCTTTTTGCTAGTCATTAGTCATTAGTGAAGTTCCCTATATACTATGAGGCAGAATCATGAATCATTCATACTGCTATCTCTTTCGCAAGTCATTAGTGGTGTTGTCTCGTTTTTTCATAATAAGAGACATAAATTATGAGATATCTCTTTCACATTTCATTAGTTAAGTGGTGTCCTTCCATGAGGCATAACCTATGAATTACCAATGCTGCTATATCTGTTTTCTCGGTTTTTCATATTAAGGGGCATAAACTATGAGCTAACATGGATGCTATCTCTTTTAGTTGTCATGTCTCGTTCCCAGACACAATGAGGCATATACGATGACCCGTCAGTGCTGATACATATATCTTTCACATGCAATTAGATGCTGTCCCTCAGATGAGTTAGACATTAGTGTGCTTTAGGTTTCCCGAGCATTGCAACGGATTTCAGGCTAGGGTCAGGGCTATAGAGGAAGCACAGTCTTGACTTAAGACAAATAATATATCTGGACAAGATATTTGCAGTGTCTCTGATAGCCAAGTGGCTCTGCGCTCCCTGGATTCGAGTGATAGTGTCCCTCCCCTTCTCTCACGGTGTGAGGTAGAAACGATGAATCATCAATCTTTCACTTGTTCTATGTAAGTTTGTTTATTTGCAACAACGATGAGTCATAAATTATCCATTTTTTTAAAAACACTCGTAAGTAGGCGACAATTTTGAGCGCTATGCTTACCTTGGCTCACTTCCTTAAATCAGAATAACACAGAGTAAGTCTATTTTTATGCTGCACGTATGAACATTATTGCTGACAATCATCTAATTAGTCATCGCTTCAAATTGCAAGGCAGTTAATTGTTCTCCCCTACAACCTACGAAATTTTAACGTATTTGCGTAATCTTTACATTAGCACACTCAAATACACTTGCAAAAAAAACATACAAATATTGTTGCGAGAATTTCCATTCATTCATATACATACACGTGGTAATTGTTAACCTAACCGCCCTTCTTGTTAATAAGGGAGGGGGTACGTGTATGCATATAACAACACAAGCGTGTATTCACGTCAAGGCAGTGTCAAAATCGATTGGTTTTAATGTTAACTCTCTGCGATATAAATCGATTGCAGCGATTAAATCCCATTTGCATTCATTGTGCCTGTAGGTATGCATGTGTGTGTGTCCGTGTCTGTGTGTGTGTGCGGGCGCCAGTGTGTGAGTATATCATGATAGTCGCTGTATTTCGATATTTCGTCAAATACTCGTATGACAGGCCAAGCAAATGTGGTGAATGGCCGCCCCTTTCTTCCCTCCTTCCCTATTGTGCCCACGAGCGTAAATAATGCAATAATGTCAATGTTGGAGCAATTTATTCATATTCGGTATGCAAATATTTGAGCACATACGACAATTGTGTGCTTGCGCCTACGAGTACATATCTACGCGTGTATGCCAGGAATGACAAATATGATTATTATTATTATTTTCTGTAGGTTCACTATCGTAAATATTACCAAAGAGGTTTGGTTGTGGTTAAATTAAATAATGAATGCTTGGCATTTAAATCGAGTTAAGAAAAAGAGAAAATTACAGGAATGTGAGGGTGCCAATTTGTAATTTAAATTAAGTTGAATATGTTTTTAAATAATTCCACGTACATTTTTATGTATAGCTTGTTTTTCAGAGAAAACTTTTGAGTGAAGTTCCGCAGTTTATACCATATTATTGTATAACATTTGTATACATTTTAAGACTGTTTCAGTTTCCGGTAAGAAAAAGTTTCTGTTTTCTCTTTTCATTGAAAATTCTATATTATAGACGATTAGAGCGGGCGGCTGCCCGTCCTCCACGACATTGTCAATGCCACATGAATACGTTGCTAATTTGTCAACTTTGTCCACCCTTGGTGACCTTTGTGGCGGTTGAATGTAATGAACTTGATTATTGCTGCTGGCCCTGAAATGTACAACATAATACAAGTGCATGTAAAAGAAAAGGGAAAGAACAAGCATTTTGAATAGCCAACGTAGGAGAATTATTTTTGTGGCAGAAATACTTATGCAGATTTCAGCAGTTGTCTTTCTAGTATTGTATTTCTGTTCATTGTGCGACCGACCTTAAAGCAAGATAACAATGGGCAGAGTTCTGGTCGGATACAAAAATCTTCATGATCGAAAATGCACATAAAGAAACTGATTTTCCTTAACCTGCTTGTTTCTGTTTTATTTGTTGTCTGTGTTAATTTAGCTACCTGCGTTGATGTTATTCCACAGTTTAGAATTGGCGTAGGAACAAAGAAAATTTTAATAAAAAAAAATATTGAAAAGATAAATATTATCTATACCAGGAAAACATTGATAAAGGGGCGAAAATAGCAAAAAAAAAATATAAATCAAAAATGAAAAAATAAATTTCATGCTTTGAGGTTAACAACATCAAAAGCCGTTAAGCTCAGTGCCACTTATACGGATACGCACACATAAACAAAAGCATAAAATTTGCAATCGCCTACAGCTTGCATGTGACTGAGACTGTGTTTGTGGGCTTGTGTTTTTGTGGAGTAACATGCTTCCCGGTTCGGTGGCGGACCAATAACGGCAAATGCCAAATGACATGCCATTTGGCTCCGGCGTCTACTCTTGTGCTCCAGTTTAAATGTAGCACGCGTGGCAAAATACTCCTACTTTCTCTCTCTGCACTCTAATAACGTGGAAAAGGAGAAACAAAAACAACGGAATGGTTGGCTGCCTGGCTGGCTGTTTGGCCACACAAACACTTGCTGCGGCTGCTCCCATTTCCATATTCGAGCGTGTACTTTGCTGATTTAATCATACTCGCATACACGTATGGGCGTACGTGCGAGTGTGTGTGTGTGTGTGTGAGTGTGTGTGCCTTCTTGTGCTCTATAAAATTATGCATGAGGATTTGTTAGTGCCGTAGCTGCTAGATTTGCGGTTGTTTGGCGGGTGCGCTGACCACTTGCAAAGATTGAAAAAACCAAAAAAAAAATATCCAAAATTGTTACCAGGCAATAAATTCTCCTTCCCTTGAAAAGTTTGCTTGTCTATTTCGTAATGGAAGTGGAAGTGGAAAAGTTGCCTGCCTGTCTGTAAGTGCAGGTTCGAAACGAAATCAGTTCCTTTAGATTATTGGAAATTTAAGCTGGAGCACTCTTACCTACTCAGCATTCAGTTCTACTTACAACAGTGCTAGTATTTCGCTCCTAGCACTGCATGAGTACAAGAGGAAGACGCCAGGGAAAGTGAGCTGAAAAATTACGTATACGCCGTGCTGTGCAGCAAAGAAATTTGAGAAAATTTTATGTTTTTGCCATATTAAGTGAAATTGAGCACACTTACACACATACACACACCTACATGTGAGTGAGTGTTTTCAATAAAATCGGCGCGGTAGAAGTCAAGAAATGCTCGCCTAATTTAGTGGCATATCAAATTTTTACCCTCGAGCCAGAGTGCTTTGCTTCGAGCTCATCGTGTATCTCAGTTTTTCTTGTACAAATTTAAATTTCAATCACTCTTTAAAGTGGCTTCATAAACTTATACGAGTTAAATGCGAGCTGCAAGCATCCTTTTGCATATATATATGTTCATGCCTGGCAATGTGTTCTTACTACACCCAGTCTCTTAGGAAAACTACATCACGAATTTTCACCTGAAAACTTGACTGTTAAAAACGGCACAAATAAATTTGTTTCTATAAAGTTATGTGCTGTTTTATCTGCTTACCTCCAAGGATACAAACCCAAAAGTAGAAATAAATAATAAAAAGTTTCACTCATTTTTCATAGAAGGGGTCAGTGCAAAAAGTGGTTAAGTGGTTCAGTCCAGAGTATGCTCTACGAAGCATAAACCTCGATGGCTGCCATTGAAAACGAGCGATTTCCACAGTGAGCTATTTTGGTGGTGATTCAGGATTCATTACCAATTTGCAATGAGGTAGTTCTGAATATATAGCATTCATTTCCACACTGGCACGCACAGTTTTCTGGTAGTAACAAATTGAAGAAAGCTTGTTTTGGAAATATACTGTAATAAATTTCTTGCAAATGACTCAACTAAGACCATACATTTTTTTAGATGGAAACCTGGAGGTAATATCTTAAGAACACGTAAATTCCATTGCGACATCATTTTTGGCTCTTGAGATATGCTATTTATCGATTCCACGAAACCTTATGATATGAGTAAAAACTAAAGCTTACTATTTCTAATACTCCAGCCCATTATTGTACAAATACTTCAATTACTTCTTGAACCTCAAGAAATTTTATGGTATTCAGAGAAAGAGCTTATCCGAAAATATATAACCGCCTTTGGAAAGCCAGAGCAACTCGAGTCTCCACTATAAGAATATATTGCTTGCAGACAGTGAACTGTCGTTCTCGGTAGGTACCTGATACTGCATCAGTCATGTCATATTTTCATGTCATGTTTATATCAATTCGAAACAGCCTGATAACAATTCAGGACAAAACTCATTATGAGCTATTTCAGATGCTGTTTCGTTATTACATTATAACAGTGTTTCTTAGTTACAATAGAATATTATTTTCATACTCAAATATCATAACATCGTAGAAACCGCATTACTTGTCCTTCATGCAGCCCTGTCCGGAAATCTAATCAATCTTCATTCTCGATGTGGTCCTTCCGTGCATTCTAATTGATCAAATGATTATTAAGATTCTAATGCGAACGTTTTTCTGGTTTAATTCACTCTTTCAATTTGTATTATTCATACTAATACCAAAATCCCATCTACTAATAGAAAACAAATAATAAAATCACATATTATTTATTTCTGAGTTACTCGTACGGTTTTCCGCTTATTCCACTCAATTGAACACGTATCCTTTTATTTAGTTTTCCTGCTTTCATAGTTGCACCCCGTCCATGTCAGCGCGTATGGCATGACATGGCCCGTCCAGCGATTTCCCATATGCTTATAAATCCCATATGCTTATAAATCCCATATGCTTATAAATCCACTCAAGTGATGGAAGAGGTACCTGCGAAACTACGAGTATCTCTCTGCTGACGACGCACATCGCTGTGGACTTGTGTGTTGGCTATTGGCCACAGCGGTGTCTCTGTCGTGCGTGTTTACACTGCGTTGATTTCTTTATTGAAATTCGATTTTTCTAATGGAATTTCTGAGAAGCAATGGCAGCGTTGTTTGCCATAATAACACATAAAATTGATGGCTTAACATATTCTGCCTTTTAAGCTGTGGCTGTGCATTTGCTGAAGCATCTTTTTTATTGACTTTGTCGCAAACAATTCACTGGGATTATACTGTAGATGCGGCCGAATTTTCCGTTGTTCGTTTGCACTGTCACTCAAGTTTGTTTCGTGCTCCTCGTTCAGCTCAACAAAATGCCATTTAATTCTTAACTGCGGCCATTTAGGGGCTTTAAAAGAAATTTACTCCGAAAATGTTCGTTGTCATTGCCGTTAATGAGCAGAAGCGTTCCAAATGCCTGTTCCGCAATCGTTCTAAGCTCAACAACTTTCTTTGCTGTGCGTCTGCTCGCATGTTTACATTATTGCCACACATACTCATATTTAAGTTGGAAATGGTACGAAACAGAAGACAAAATGGTTCAAGTCATATTAAGACGAAGGCAAAAATTAAACGCAGCCTCAGGAATACAAAATGAGCAAAAAGTTGTTGTGATGGATTTTTAAATGAACCTAAAGTCGTGGTATTTGTTTCCGCTGCAGTTGTCAGGTGCCATTTGACAATTATTAAGCGGATCAACTGCCATTTGACAATGATTAAGCCAAGTGCCATTTGACAATTATTAAGCTAAGTGCCACTTGACAATTGTTTAGCTGATCAGGTGCCATTTGACAATTGTTTAGACGAATTGTCGTTAACTGATCAAATAGCTTGATCTGATATATAACAGAGGTCTTCTCGTATAAAGTCTTAACAACTTGCTCATTTCTAAAGGACACAGTTGCATCTCACTCACTCTCACATTAGTTTACCACGAGAGTAAGTTAGAGGCGACCATACTGGAATTAGTCTAGAGAGCGAGTACTTATCTAACCAAGAATTATTCTAGGAGCTTCTGCAGCTTCACTAAATACCCTCACTAAATCTTGAGTTCGCAGTGCTGGAAAATTCATGACTTCGGTGTAAACAAAGCACTCTTACACATGCAGAACTGCTGTCTATGCATGCATGCAAAATGTTTCGTTACAGTTTTGACAACACAGATACAAAATTTGTGGCTCTCTTTATTTGCAACACCTGGCAGAATAATTCCACTAGGATTCTAGATAGTCTGAGTATATAATGTCACCAGGGCTTCATAAAAATTCAACACCGATTACTATTCTCATCAGCTACTTTTGTCTGACAAAACATGTTAACATTTGTCGACGGTCTGTGGACATGGTCTGCATGTGGATATGACATGCATAATTGTCAATAAATTATTCAAAGTGACGCACAAGTTAATTTTTTGTCGTGATTGTTAGCAATTTGAAAAATTGATTGTTACCGTGTTGTGCGCTGGCATACTAGAAATGAGAATAATGATTGTCATGCCAGTAGGTGAAAGCATTGTAATTGTATTTAAATTGTTTTATGAAGTTGAATTCAGGTCAAAATGTATTTCACGTACTTATCTATTATTAATGTGAAATTGGAGCTATTACCTTAAGCATCCCATGCTACGATGTTAACACTACAATGCCCATTGGAGTCACTGAGGTACTTTGAAAGTTTTAGATTGGATTATTTTTTCCAAACCTGATTTTTTTTAAAAAAGGTTTAAAGGAAAATATAATGTAAAATATGTAGAAAATGGAATGCGTGCATTTCGTTTAGTTAGCGAAGATCTGGCATATACTTATATACAAAGTTAGTCGTTTACGTAATTTCTTTCTGATGCATTTTTAGGAATTAATTGGTGTATCCTTATAAAGAAGAGAAAAACTGAAAACGAAACACAAAACAAAGGGGAATATGGCGAACGAGTTTAAGAAAAAATATGTTTTATAATAATAATAATAATTAATTCCTATGGTTCCGCGGAGGAGGAAAAGGTCACAAGTCTTTTAAAATATTAATTTATATATTTTTTTAAACAAACGTTTTTTTCTGTACTCAAAAAGTTCATATTTCACATTGATTTATTCATCCTTGTCATCATTCAATATATCTTATTAGATATATTGAATTGATATAGGAATTAAATAAACTACACATGGACATAAAGGATGAAGCCTCATGCCAGGAATTTTAGTGTTAAACAGTATAACGCAGCAAATATTCCGTTACCACATTTGTATCCTTGCATTACACTGCTGCCATATTTTTGCATATTACTCCTGGTAAGACTTCGTATGCCTTTGCAATTCACGCACCATTAAATTAACCTCTGCTATGAGTATATATTTTATTAATTGCATTTACACAGTCTCAAAGAAAACTTTACTAGACCCAATTGTGTCAAGGTAGGATTGGCCAATGGTTAATAATTGGTTGCTACACTGAGTGATGCAGTCCGAGGTAAGATTGGCATGCTCTGATAAGTTGTTTCCTTCGTTATTTAACAAATTTATGTTGTGTCGAAATGACTACTTCAGAAATTTTTATTAAACATGAATAAATGGTACGTTGAAATTATAAATTTTAGAAACAAATTATGCCCATAACAGGTTAATATATGTTGTTATTGCTATCTGGTTATCACTAATGCTATGCGTATGCATTATTAGTGATGTTTTATCTTTCTGGCATACCATGACACATACAATACACGATGAGGCTAACTCGTTTTCACTCATCGAGAAACTTCTCAAAACATTCAAAAATATTCTGGAAACCAAAGTATGACTATGAAAGATAATGCATAAATAGGTCAGTAGAGACTCGAACGTAGAACCATAAAGAACAAACTTTGAAGAATGGGTAAAACTAGTTATAATAAATTAAACATTGTTAACTATTCCTAAGGGAATTGTTGTTTAATTAAACTATTTTAATTAAAGTTAAATAATTAATCAAACGTTGGCACAATTCATTAATCGAACTATTTGCCAGATGAAATTTCCATTAGAATATTATCTATAATACTTATAAAAGTAGGACAGCGTATAACCATCTGCTTGTCAACTTTTTGCCTGAAATAAGCATATCAAACCACACCATCTTTAATATTCAAAATATGTGTACTACATACCATAATAAACCAAGAAGGTTTCCTCACAGTTACATTGTATGGAAAAACTTTAGCCACTTTTAGCCATTTCATCTGTGACTGTTGTGTGCTCCTTCAAATATTTAGGTATGTAGGTAATATTGAGTCGAATGGCACACAAGTTTTTTATCCTTTACACAATGGCTTCATTTTGTTGGTGGCTCTGTGAAAAGGTTGAGACCTTCAAAACTCCTGTAAGCATGACATGGGATTTTTTCCCCTTTTTAGTCCTTTTTTCATTAGTGGATGACGTTTGTGAAATTTTTCAATTTATGTTGCCTGTTGCGGAATTATTCGTACTTTTATTTGCATCATTAGGAATTCTACCATGTCTTTCTCTCTCCTGTTGGGGTGAATTTATTATTGCTTTATGTGCAAAAAAAGTTTTGATTTATGAAATCGATTTTAAAGTAACAAAAGAAATTCCTAAAATCGTATTTATAGCAGCAGTATAGTCAAAACCCGGGCAAGATATTGATTTATGCAGGATATTGTTTAAGAAATTCCAAGAACAATTAATGTTGCATGGTTGGCTGTTGGTTGCAAAGCTTACCTACTTTTATACTTCCCGTACATTGTGATGATTAATTAATGTACAAGTACACAAAACGGAACAGTTTTGCGTACACATTTGCGAACTTCCCTTCTAGCTTTTATCAGCTGAAGTATGGATAAGTCCTGCTCCAATATCCTCGTTGGAGTGTAAGTGAATAATAACCAGAGGCCATTCGTTCATTGTTTAATGTGTAAGCTTACTGCTTTAGACCCGTAAAGAGTATGCCAAAATGAGGTGATACAGCACCTAAAATCCTTAGGAAATCATCCTTGATGTATTTTGGTAATTCATCACAGGCAACTATTAACATTTTATGGTATAAATTATTTGAACTATTCATTATTTATATGAAATTTTTGTCGACATTGTGCGTAGGTATGTTTATTTTCCTTCTGACTTTTATGAAACAATCTGTTTCTTGCAAATAGTTCAATCACTGGATTGTGTAAAGTAAAACCTTTGTTCCGTAATTCAACTTTAATTAAAGTACTTGAATTTAATAGCAACTCGCTTAAGAAATAATAAACTTTGATTGACAGCAACAGTTTAAGAAGTTTTGCTTTTACTTTCAGTCAGTTTTATCACCGCTGCTTTCAACTCTCAACTAAACTGACTCTCAACTATCGTTCTGGGTAGCCTTTTCATAGTCGGACCTGGCTGTTTAGAATATACGTGAAGGATGTTCCATTAGTGCAAAAGTGACAGGTTCATTATTTATGTTTTATATTGTGATAGAAGAGACAACATCATCACTTGCTAAGTTATTATTGAAGGCATCAGTTTTTAGTAGCACTCTACCAGAAGAAAAATGTTGACTTTTGGAAAATATTTCATGATCAAATAAATCAATGCCTTTACTCTCTCTCTCTCTCTCTCTCTCTCTCTGTCACTCTCTCTATCTCTCTCTGTCTCCCTCTTTATTTTCCTATGATTCTGCATTTTTCTTCTTAAGGACGAAAATATATTCTAAAAGCCACGAAAGGGCAGGGACTTCTCAGAGTGAGAATATTTTCCTCACTAAAACCACCTCACTATCATATACGCAGAGACACAAGTAAGAGTGTAGAAGTAAATATCCTTGAAGGAATTCAGCATGGTTGCTTAGCAAAGTATTATTTTTGAGTCCAACTTGAGTTGGGAGACGTTTCAGTATATCATCTCCTAAACCAAACTAAAACATAAAACGTATGACGAAACAGCTTAAAATTTTGAAAATTTCCCCTACAAAGGTGAAGATATAAAGAGGAATGCAGTGCATTGTTCTTCAAGTAAAAGCTTTAAAGCAAATATTGAGGAAATACTATATTAAGAATGAATGAGATGAATAAGTTTAAGACGAGTCACGTAAGTAGATAGAAAGAAGGATACAAATAAGCGTTCCCAGGAAAGAAACCCAGACCGTCCAATAACAACTTCTTTTGGACTGACTCAATATAATCTGAATTAGAGCCATATCGAGTACACCAAACAAAACTGGCGTCTTCTAAGGATGCGCGCAAAAATGTAGCGATCAGCAGTTTGGTAGTAAAGGGGTATTTGAACTCCTTTGACGAACTTTTTAGGAAGATGACATTCAGAGAGCCTTAGTTGAAGGCAATCGCAACGCATTTATTGCAATTAGGTTTTGGGTCGAAAGTCACATCCAAGTCAATAATAGAATAAGCAATGATGTGGAGACCACAGGGGTACGGATTGGGCAATGCGTACATCCATTAGTCTCTAAGATAATGACTGTTTCAGCAAGTGGGATTTATTAGGGTTACCAAAGTATGGAAAATAAATAATATACACATGTTGTAATGGAACATACGCCAAGGAAGGTCTTTAATTGAAATTGGATATAATCTGCTGAAAACTCTTTATGAATAAATTTACCTTACTTAAAGTTGAAGCAGTTTATTTAAAATGGTTCTAATTTCATGTACTTTTTTTCAATGATGACTTCAATGATTAATTCAACTACTCTAAATTGTCCATAAATAAATTCATGTAAATTAATTAATCTTTCTACCCGTAAACTAAGAATAGTTTTCAAACTGAGCAATTTCCGGTTAAATTTTTTTTTCCTGTTGACGGAGGTCTTGCCTACAAAAGAGTGAAAGTAAGGATGAGAAAACGAGCCTGGAACTAATTTTGCAATTCAATGGTCGACTAAAATCACTTAATCAAAGTCAGTTACAAGTATTTATGGAAATTTCCATTTCTTAGTTATTTTTTTTTTTTGGGTAACTATCCCAACAACTTTTGCAATGAATGCCGAAAGTTTCCATCGCTACAATTTATGTCATTTCGATTGCGTACTCTGGATTTACATTAAATTGCCCGTAGATGTGATAAATTACTTAATAATTGTTTGGAATTAGCATTGAGCGTATTTGCATTTGCCTCTGGGGTACTTGCATGATTTATGAGTGCGTCGAAACTTACGTACGCCCATTTACTCGTACGAACATGCGATTAATTCCGGCTGTAGTGTGTGCGTGCTGCCAGGACGGTTCCCCAGCTCGCACATGTGTGAGTTTCTGCATACACGTGCATAGATAACCGTACGTACTCGTACGGTTATTGCTGTCGCATGGCCATAAGCCACCATTAATCAAATGCAATGCGTACGCGCATGAATTATGGTGGCCAATTTAAAAAGATGCTTGGTCATTCGACTGACATCTCACTGCCTGAGACAAGTATAAATAATGTCATCATTAAAGCATGCTCCATCATATAAGTTCAAATTTAAATACACAAACTCGAGCAGATGCGTACAAGCAGCCCAGTTGGAACATGTTTCGTTGAGAGACAAATTTTGTGTTCAAGTCACTTTAAATTTTGTTAGGCTTGTGTAAAAATGTCCTGATATAGTTCAGTTTTCGTCAATAGAAAAAATCTTAGTGCCCGGCAAAAAGCACACTTAGGCCTGGATTGACTCTTTGTGATACCTCAAGAGACACAAGTCCCATTCCCTTTCAAAAGTCCAGGAATTTAGAGTTTTTGATAAACTCATTGATGGAGCTTATTCTTTCGTTTGAAATGTCTCCTAGGGAGTCCCTAAAGCAGGCGCCTAGGAAAGTGTTTCTCCTTTTCAACATAAAGTGTTATTATTGTCGTCTCATAAATTCATAAAGACACTTGCATATTTTTCCAACTGGGCATTGGGTGCTCAGGGCTGGTAAACATGGTCGTTTGTGTTTGTGATTGGTAAATGGGTTCCTTGTTTGCTTTATTGATTTTAGAAAAGTGTTAAGTAAACTTTATTGATTTGTTACGAGCAGGCTGGTGAAATGTTCAATTTGTTACAGTGTTGTTATTGTTGTTGTTGTTGTAATTGTTGACGGCAGCGACTGTTAAGTAAACATTTCTAAATCTATGAACTTAAAATTTAATAACTGTGTATTCGAGAGATTTACTCTGTGTTGTCTTCACTCCTTCTCTCTTACCCACTCTCTCTTGACATCTTTTGGACTTGAATTGTGGTAGAAACACTATTTTAACACAAAATATTTTCTATCTTTGAATAGTAAAACAAAGGCAAACTCTATTCATGGATGAGGTTTATTCAGGTTTATTGTAAATGTAATAGGAAAAATGTTGAGTGATCGACGAAACTTATTCCCCTGTCTAGTGACTAATCTGAGTTTAAGTTGATTATGAATCCCGTTTAATATGTTGGTCCAAATGCTTAAGTTTATAAATTATAGTTGAATCCCTATTATTAGTTTTTTTCCCCCTCTTAGTTATTAGTGCTCAGTTCTCTCCAAAGCCTTGCATTCGTATTTAATTGAGGCAGTGGTAGACGGAGGACCACCATTCATATTTAAAAAATTTTGTTTCGATACCTTCTTTTCTATATGGAGTGACTCAATTTTAATGTGCAGCTTTTTTATAAATTACTACATTGAATAAAGGAGAATCGTATATTTTTATCTCCACTCCCAGGCACTTAATAGGCACAATGAAAACCTGATGTCAGATAAATGAATCTCAATTTCGAAGCACATCAACACTTGATTTGTTCCATTTCATAACATATTTTCTATAACAATAAAATCTTTCGTATTTCAAGTGATTAAGCATATTAAAGTCTGTAATTTATCACAATTTTCTACTATATTTTTCAAAGCTAAAGTCAAACTTGTCTTAGATATGTCCTTTGAAATTCTCTTCCGTATACTTAATCAACTCAAAGAACTTCTCCTGGTGCAGACCCAACTATAAGTACAATATTGTAAAAAATTGTGGGTTTAATATTTTTTCAGTCACACCTCGGGTTGATTTTTTAAATTTAATTTTAAATACGGAATTGACTTTGTCAGTTATGTAGTCAGAGGCCACATGGCAATAACTAAAATAATAAATAAATTAACACGTATACGCCACGATGGCCCTGTTGACTTGTTCAGCTGACTCAAACAACCTTATTAATTATGCATACGCGTAAAACGCAGACAAAGTTTCATGTATTTTTAATTGCTTTTATTGGAATATTTCTACACTGAGGCAAATTAAGGCCCTGAAGTTGTTTTTAGGCAATCTGATCCTTTTTGTTACACACTTTGTATCATAAATTTAAGCCGGAAACTATTTGTAAAACTTATACTTGAAATTAGTCCATAGCAACCATGGCTCTAATACACATGAGTTGCCATTTTATTAATAAGTTTAAGTTTTGTAAATAAATAAATAAATAAATTATAAAAATTTATTATTCATTTCTACAAAAATTTCATTTTGAATGCCATTTCTTACTAAGGATATAAACATATCAATCTGTTCAATAAAAACATTTAGAATAAATGACATTTCTAAACAGCGGGGCAAGCACGTACTTAGTAGTCTTCGCTCTCTCATTTATAACTTAGTGAATTGCTGTAGCATTCTGTTCAGCCTAATTATTTTTCCAATCTTCTATGTGAGCTCTCCAACATTCCGAGTCCTGTTCGAATTCCTCTTGAGTATATGTTACATTTATTTAAGGATATTATACACCACGACCATAAAGATCCGCTGTGATGCCTCTCTTATTATTTAAATGATGAGGATAGTCTCATCTATAGATCTTCTGTCAGGTTAATTTCCTACCGGAATTCATCAAAGATATATTCTCCAAAAACACCTGCGCCTTTTGTGTGCCAAAGGTCCGCAATCTTTGATCAGGTGAAGTGAGGTTTCGTCCCTTTAAATTGTTTTCGTTTCGTACTCAGGTTATTAGCAAAATTGTAAATAAATTCGCTAAAGGGGCTTCTAGATGAAACTATCAGCCAGAGGATGAAGCAAAGCTCACATTTCCCTTGTGTTGAAAATATCAATCAAATTTAAATGGCATAAATGTGCTGCTGGCTGAAATTCAGCCGTAAATAAAATTGTCGTCAGCATGACTGTTCATTTCCCCGCCTCTCCTCCTTTGACGAGAACTGAGCACAACTGATGAGAACTGTCAATGTCGCGTGTGTGCCATAAAATGATCAATAAAATAAAAGAAAACTGAAGAAAAGACAACAACAACAACAAGAACACAAATACTCTTAAACAAAACAATAAATAAAAGTGAAAAGGAGAAAGAGTGCAAATAAATTAACAAATGAGCAAATATGTCGCCGCCAGCGAAGATACGAGACCACAATGCCACTTGCGGACAGGAAGTGGAATGCGGGCGTCTGTATTTGTGCATATGTGTGTGCGTGTGTAGATATGCGTGTGTGACTTTTCCCAGTACCGCCTGCCAGCCGCACAGATTCAGGAATACATTTTCGTGAAGCTTCTTGATATTTTATGGACTTCAAACGAAGGCCGGAGGGGAAGTCATCTGCTGCAGAGATTAGAGTCATTTTTGTTGGGCTTTTAGCCTTTGACAAGAATTTCGTAGACTTTCCCAATTTGTCTGCCGCTAAGAGACAGTAATTTCGCTTATAGTACCAATTGACTAGAAATAAAACAACAGCAGGTCTTCCCTACGAGTACGTACGCCTGCCTGCCAGCCCTTGCTGAGCATGTGCTCGGTCTGTGAAGCAGGCATTTCCTCCATTTGTTTTTCAGCTTTTATTTTCTTGTGTCTGTGCAGAACCTTGAAAGAGAAAAGTGAAAATCGAAAGCAGTAAAAGTAAAAGCAAAACACACTTAAAGTCGTGTACACAGTTAGTGCGCGTGCCATTGCATGTCACTGGGTAGGCGTAAATTGTGTAGCGTGCTTTGGCTTGCCCGCCTTCGCTTGACACTTGGCGCATTTTTAACGTTTTCTGCGATTTGTTTTTACCAACATTTTAGCACTCCACTTGCTTGGGGTGGTCTCTTTATTTACTTTTTCTTGTCATTGTGTGCGTGTGTGTGTGTGTATGCGTTGGTATTTTACCTTTTTGAATTTTTCATTTCAGCAGATTTGTACGAGCGGGAGGCGGTTCAGTTGCGTTTCTGGCCTGCTCTCACTGCCTTAAGTAATTACACTGAGCGCGCGCCAAGTACGACTACAACCACGTTTACTTCTTTATTGTTTACATCGACCATGAAAAATTGCAGTAAAAAGGAATAGGCTCATATTGGGGGCGGGAGGCAAGGAGAACTCGGAAAGGTCATACGGATATTGTGTATTTCATATGAAATTTTGATTTGTTTTATATTCAGTGGCGAGTAATTTGCTTCGTAAGCCAAGCCAAGCTGGGGCGGGGGTGATGGAGCGCACATAAAACATTTATTGTTATTATTTACCCAGAAGAAGGTACAAGTATATTAAGTGTGCTTTGTGTTTATTGTTATTGTGCATTTACTGGCTATAAAGGCGTGGCATTAACGCTTCCGAATTCGCACTTCCTCGGGTGAAGTGAAATTTCACCACCTCCCCTTTTCTATACAGAAATTTACCATGTCAATTTTCCAAAATGCGTCGAATCTGTCCATGCCCGCGTAAAAATATGCTTGAATAGCTGTCTTTGACTTCTTTGAAGTTTCGGAAAGAAGCTTGTTACAAGTTTGCGCATTGTTGTCTGTTTACGTGAAGTTTTGAAGTAAAACTTTAACAATGATACTATACGAGAACGTGACGCAAAAGTGTGACGGAAGTGGATAAGTGGAATCGAATATTTCTATGTAAAGGAAAGGATGTCAAAAGTAACACAAATGTAGAAAATTCTCTGATTACCCAGTAGAAAATGGCATGATCGGTCTTCGAAGTTACGTGTTGGACAAAGAAATGCTGTACAAGAATATTATATTACACTGATAGACTATTTGCTATTATACTTATTTTGTGTTAAAGAGTGTTGAAACTATTGATTATCATTTATGCTGGATATTAACGCCAGACGACAGAGAAATATGCATGTAAATCAATATTTCTAATCGCCTCAGCTTAGAAAGGTAAAAGCCATATACATAGGAGGCCATATAAAGGCAACTCACCATCGCACTGCCATCAGGTGGTGACTTTCGGGAAACACTTATCGTCAGATAGGCGGCTGAGTGGCGGCATCTACGGTCTGTTTACGTTATGCGTATTTTTTTCGGATAGAGAAGGTAAAAATGCCGATGGCATCATCAAAAGTGCCGCCACAGATTTGGTATGTGAGGATTGCACTCACTAAAGCATCCCCCACCTTCACTGATAACATCCCTCCATAGTAATAATAAAATTTATTATTTAGACGATAAATAAATAATTTCTGGGAAACATTATTGTTATTGGAAGTTCATTCTTGTTATGGGAGTACTCAAAACTATTCCAAACTTTTCAGTTATCAATCTAACTTCGTCTTATTTTATATAAACACACTTACATGAATTTTAGGAGATGCTCCAACACTCATACCAACTGCTATGGCAAACTTTGTATCAAATGATTGCCTATTTACAGATGACTCTGTTAGCATAAGACGAATGCTTTACAGAATATATAAATAAATCCAAAATGTAAAAATATCTTCTATTTTTAATATTGTAATGATATGAGTGAGTGGGCAAGACCTTGATATAGCAAACTATTTAAAACCTCGGCTTATGATAACAGTTAAAATTTACAATATCGCGTATTTCTCCTCATCATTGCACCATTGAACCCACCATATGCGTCCATAGTTTTCAAATGACTTAAAACAAATCACTGAATCGGAAGCTCATTGACAAGTCTTACAAGCAACTGACTAATATAAACAATAAGCATAAGTTTTGGGAAATCAAACCTCCCCTAAAAGGTTGATGCAGGCTTTTTGCGTTTGGCCCAAAAACTTGAGCAATTTGCACATTTATAAATTGCCAAACTTTGCGTCTCACCTTTTTCGGCTGAATATTATTATTATTAAGTTGATAATAAAAGAAAACCGTAAGGCATCCTTCACTGACGCACATAATTCCCTCCCACTTCAAGGGATTGCAGCAGCAAACGTGATCTTCTGCGATATGCCTAATCGACTGTGAAATTTATTTGAGCGTAATTAGAATAATTTCTTAAATGAAGTGTACACGTATACGAGTATCTGGAAAATTTATTTTTGTTATACAAAAGCGCCAAAACTGGCGCAAACCACCTTCCCCACTGACCCACCAAGCACGAACACAGCCACTACTGAACAGTGCTTTATGGATACGCTGAGCAAACTGAAAAGCTTTTCACCAGATTTATGGACACTTAAATTTGCTATTTTTTTGCTTTGGTTGAAGTTTCAAAATTGTGCCAAAATGTACGAGAAATTATGCGAAATTACACCACGGAGAGACTGGCGCCGAGCGGCACGAGAATCTAGATAAAAAATAAAAAAAACTGTATAAATGGCAGGCATCTCAAGGATGTTAATTACGTGGCAAGCGCATGAAAAATGTTAAAACAGGCTAAAATAAACTTTCATTACAAAATTAGGTTGACGCATAGGTAGAGGAGTCTGAACGTAGCGCCCTACCTAAGCAAAGTTTTATGAGCAGAAAATGCCTGAAATTATGCTACAAAAAAGCAGAAGTACTCCCAGTGTTGGGGGAAAATATGGTTTTATATTAGCGCAAATTTTGACTAATGTAAGTTGAAGGTGATGGTGTAGGAGAGCAACTTTCGGTAAACGCATTTACGGCACACCCTACAACTTCCAGCAATATGGTAGAAAAAAGGTATTGGAATGGTATTGGAAACACATTACAACATCCAGGATTCGTAGCTCTCTCAGGTGGCGCTACTGATGTCATTCATGTCCCTCACATACTGTTTAAGTTGAAAGTGACCTCGAACCATATTGAGAGTAGCATGGAGCGATTGAACCAGACGCTCATTGGCGGAGTAGTTCAGCTGTGAATTGACTGCTGTAATGAATATATAAAATAAACTTTTAAATACTTGGAATCACAGAGAACATGGTCAACTAAGTCTAAGGCAGATTATTAATGAAAAAACCACTTGCCTCCAGGTGAAATAATCTTATAATGTATTTTGTACTATTTGACGCTATCCAGTGATTAGAAGAAATGTCAAAGCAAATTTTCGCATAGTATAATATATAAATACAAGGACGAAACTCGCAGTTGTTCTGATTTAGTGACTTAGTTTATGGTACGATTATAAATTATATCATCCAATAATCCCCTAGAATATAGTAAATTAAAGAGCAACGTATTTATCAATGATAACAATGATAACAACGGATATGAGAACTTGCCAACTGGATGCATTTGAAAGTAACTTTAAGTACTCGTACCCATGCGTTCCGAAAAGCAGGCACACTGTTTAATCTCTTCTCCAAACATTCCATTCACAAAACTCATGCAGTACGAAGTCCTTTGAATTAGCGTGCACAAAAAGTCTGTGCTCCTGTATACATACGAGAATAAGCCATGCAGCTGGCTCAGGAAATGGTGAAACTTCTTCCAACAATTTCGTAAAGTTTAAAGTTTCTTGTTTGCTTTTTCCTACGGCAGTGACAGCAAAAGCAGCAGCAGTTTTGCAGAGATTCTACACAAAGTAAAAGGAAAAAATAAACAAAGTAGCATTTTGCAATTTCAACTACCGATGCACCCTCCTTCCTTACTACCGCTGTACCCCACTTTAGCCACTAACGTTTACCCCCCACAACTGCCGCTTTTCGGCACACTGGGCTATGGATCCTGATGTGCATGTGAGAGTTTATCGGTCCCCATGATGCTATTAGTGCACTTTTTGTTCGTAGCTGTCATTTGTGCTGACATTTGTGGCCTTTCGTCCAAATTGTATGCAAATCACGTCCAGCAACGCTTCGAATCGATTGCATCATTAGCAGTGATAGAGATGAAAACTGCATGGGATTTCATTCAAATTATCATGATACTCTTAGCTGTGCTTACCAGCAATTTCTGTGGTAATGCGCTTCAATTTGCTTTGAATAATCGCCACATTTGTGGGGTTGGTCTTGGTCGAATTTGGCATATGGTGTTCTTATTCATTCCAGAGTTGTCTCAATTCAATCTCTATTGGCTATTTAAAAACCTATCAGTTGGTTGCTACGAGTATTTTGCAATATTCTGCTCAGTTGTAAGAATAATGGTATAGAAATGCTACCTAAACATTCGGAGTAGTTTGAGTTGGAGGAGAGCCATGCTTATACAATGGTTGCCAAGAGTAGTCATGTTGGATCGTATGGAGGAAGGCAGTTTAATTGCGGCGGCAGCATGTACAATGAAAAGCCGTAGCGTGAGCACATTTGCGCAGTTCGCAATTTCAATTAAAGCAAATATTTTGTTTCGCTTTAATTAACCTGAAATTTGTTTGAAAAGTACCAGTGCAGGTTCGGAAGGGACACTAAAGTTTCATTATATCGAACAGTTTCTTAAGGGATGCCATGCTATGTACTACCTACATGAGGTACTTTAGGATAAAAAAATATATATTTGTTTTTGTATGGTAATGGATTATAGAGGCAACGGCCAAGCAGGGTAGCTCGATGAATGTCTGTATGGTCAGATCCTTATCAAGAAATATTTTAAGTGACATGAGGTAGGAATGAAATTTGAATCTGTGGGAGAAATTAAAGTTTGCCTTATAAATACATGTAATAATAGTCGTGCCAAACTGTAAAAACCAATAAACTAATTGTCAGGCATCTCCTCACATTTCTCTACAAAGCAAGCATGGATACGAAAGGCATCGAATCACCCTGGGGGATATACTCATAATGTTGAACATAAATTCACAGTCAGACATAGACTATTTTATATAGATTATAGTCACTTTGGATCTTATAAGGCTGCTTCAGCTGAGCATTCATATTAAATAAAAGCACAAATATCCCTCATGATGTAACCGAATTGGTAATTGTCCTCATTCTATACGATGTGAGCATCAAAATTGTATCATAGGATATGGAATACTAGTCGGGAAATATTTTTTTAATTATGTGAGAAAGGTGCACGATAGAGTTTGGAATGTGCTTGTTAACGAATTCTTATTGTCGAATCCTCTGTGTGGTTTTGACACATTTCTCATATACTTCACTGCTAAATTGAGCAATTTGTTGGTTGATCCATGGACAAATCATGACAGAGTGCCAGGAAACGTCTTTATATACACCAGCACAATCTATTATGCCCTTATTCTAAAAATAATTCAGATGCTATGCTAAGCTTGTGTAAATTTTTGGAATAAATGAGCGGAGGAATAGTTCTGGTCTCTATATACAATATATTTTCTTCAATATTATCTGCTTAATCAATCAGTCACATCCGCCAACTATTCAGCTGTATGTGGCCATCTTTTCTTCCAAATCTAGAGATACTTAACTGGAATTTAATTTTGGACTATGCCAAAGAACCAGACTGTTATATAAACAAAATAGGACATAGGACACGCCACCCCCACATATGCATGTGTGGAGATTTCATTGCACATGACCATAACTTCACTCCGACTGACAATGTTTTCATGAAATATGCTGGAAATATACTAGTAACATTATTCCACAATAGGCTCTCTCTACACGTAGGAGTTCGGAGGAATACTTCACAACTCTTAAACAAAACAATTCACCCAAATTTGCTTATAGAATTATTATGGATTTGCGTCTGTCTTTAGAAATCTTTAAACACGAAGAAGAATCATATTTGATTGTGTTTGTGACAGTGGAGATTGGTTTTTAATAGAAAAGGCTGAAAATTTATAGCTTTGCGGCACCATTTTCATATCAGCTGCACAACCAGCTTATAAGTTATCTGTGGTAGAACTGGACAATATATATATGGAATAACTATACTGACACACCCACTCTTAATGTAAGTATATGTATAAATCGAAATTCATATTAGTGTTATCAACAAAAATTGAAGTGATGATCCTATTGAGCATGACTATGTTATGAATGCATATTAGACTTCGTTCTAAAAGAAGGCGTGGTATAGACAATGTCATGTTTACACCCACTTATAAAACTCTACAATTTGGCCTCAAAGGTGGTACTAAAACTGGTGTCTAGTATTAAGTCTATGTGGCAAAAATCAAGTGCAAAGTCAAGTTTTAAGTAGCATTCCTACATCGTACCTACGGGCATTGAGTACTTAGTTCCATTCTCCTAGGATATACTCTAATTTGCTGATTTTGATTCAAACTGAAATAAAGTGCAAGCATATATACTTTTTCATGAAATTGATTATATTTAAAGAATAAAATGCACACGGAGCCCATCATAAATATAGAAAATCTGTTGCCAGACAACTTTGAGGGCTGTGTTTGCTGGCGTGCAGCCTTTTGGTTTGCGGCCACTAATTTCAAATTTAAACACGTCACTAACATACTTTCCAAGCCATCGAAACGTTCGAGACCCTTGAATGTAAATTAACTGCACGCAAGAGGATTCTAAAATCGCAACACCATTGATGGGCTCACAAATGAAGGGTCTGCAACGTAGCGTTTGCTCTGTACTACGAGTAATAACACAGGCAGTGTTTGCCTAACGGCATAAGCTGTCAAGCCCATACATACATAAACAAACACACACACACACACTCACACACACTCCCACACAATTGCAATCGTATTGAAGTGGAAGACCTGGGGTAGTGGGGGAGTGGACGTGCTTGTAATGACGCTCATTACGAGCTGTTTTGTCGATGATAATGAGATGAGCATTTAATATCATTGCCGTCTGTAGTCATTGTGTTGTATTCTCCTGGCTCGCGCGTTGTCCTCACCATACAACCGCCCGTTTATTGTGTGTGTGGGTGCTGGTGGGTGTGACTGCTAGTGCCTGTGTTTGTGTGTGTGTGTGTGTGTGTGTATGTTTGTTTGTTTGCATTGTCCTGTTGGCAGCTGTTTTAATTGTTGTTGTTTAATCGATTCTGTGCACTTGGTAGCGTTCCTTTGTTTCTCTCTCTCTGTATGTGATGTACTCGTGTTTGTATGCACTGGGTATGGAAAAATTCACGAAATTGCTGTTGCGTGCGGTTATTGCACGTATGCGCCTTTGTGTGTGGCTTGTGTGCCTTTGTCCGTGTACATGTGCATGTGTGTGACGTTAGTTTCGATATTGGATCATTTATCAGCATTACGCAATTTAGTAATTAATTTGTATGCCGTTTGCTATGAAGTATAAAATCATAATTAGCCGCCTCCTTTGTTTGCGGATCGCATTTTCCATTATTAGCCAAGGACATTTGCAATTATGCGGCATATTTTGCTAAATTGAAACTTTTATAGAGGCTCATTATTCCTTCAATGAAAATGTATGGGAAATATGTGGATTTAATGAAAATATGAGCACGAAATAAGGTGGCATGGAGTGAAAACCGATCACAGGTTTAAACATTCTGCTGTTTAAATTAAATATTCTTTTGAGTAGTTCCATATTTAGACCAGGTATGAGCTGAAGTCATGACTTTTACTTCTTTAGAAATGTTGTTTTTAATTTCTCAAACTTAAATTTTTTTATGTTTTCTACAAAAATATTTTGCTGTTGAGTGGTAGCAAGATTGGCGTGTTCTTCTGATGGAATATTGTTTATTTTCCGATTTAAATGTCTGTCGCGTTTATATTTTTTTCGTTGATCTGAAACAAATTTATGTGAATCGGAGTTTAATACCATAATATTTGCTTTAATGTGATTTTAATGTCTTTAACCAAACAATGCATTAAATATATTTTACTACTTTCTTAAAGAAACACAATGATCTGTTTTATTTTCTCTTTCGGTTTCGAGGCTCGCCGCTCCCTAGTTGGCATGACTTTACTTAATCTGAATTAATTGCAATTCATTTTGCTTTGATTTCGTAGAAGCACAGCAGAAAGGGAATATTTCCCATTGATTGCGGCCAGTCTATAGTCTCTGCTAAGAGCGCAATCGAAAGGTCCTTTCAGCCCCAACATACCGCTTTCCATATTGATTAACTACAAAAGCGCTATCCATGCCAGTTTACGTGGAGTTCAGCATGAAATGATTTTGCATTCAACCACAAAGAAGAGAAGAGCACAGAACATCGTAGATAAAAACAAGCGAAATGGAAGAATAATTGAATCGTTTATATGTACTCCTGTTTGTGGTCTTTTGGCCAAGCTATGCGCTTCATTAGTTTATGGGTATTCGATACTGAATTTGTTGAGGAACACTAACAGCAGAGGAAATACCATTCGAGCAATAGCTTCAAGGACAGCAAAATGAAAAATGAATCCGGCTCAAACACATGAACTGGGTACGAGTGTATGGAAGCATATCTGCATATATCCATGGCAAATGGTGTTCAAGTTCTATGACAATAATGAGTAAATGGAATTTCCATCACCCACGCTACCGCTCCAATGTTGAAAAGGCATTCTGCTCGCCACATATGAAATCTGCGCACGCCAATGCCTGTGTCAATAGGGCGGCCGCAAAGCAACTCTGCGGAATGTACACATCCGTGTGCAATTTGTGCCAATATTGCCAACGGTGCCAACAGTGCCAACATGGGCAACACGGCACATGCCCCTGTTAAAGGCAACTGACTGCTACGCGAGCACCAATGGGATATTCACCTGTCAGTGTGTGCACGCTCGGCACATCTGGTCTGGCAATTTTATTTCCCACTTTTTATTTGCGCCTGTTGCTGCTGCCTCTGTGGCTGTTGCTGTTGCTACTGCTGCCGCTTCTGGCGCGGTTGGGGCCACTGATGCCAGCAGCAAGACAGCAATCATTTTGTACACACACTTGTGTACATATTTACAAATCTACACACCAATCTGATTGGTAAACGGCATAAATTGCTGAACCATTTTAATTATCGTTTGCATTGAACGGAAAACATAGCTAGGTGTGGAAAATGTTAGTGAAGTGCTCCAAAGGTGTTGGCCAAAGGCAGGTGTTAGCGTTCTCAATTAGTTTCATGCTTATTTAAATGTCTCACTCCCCCTTCGTTAAGATAGAACAGCAGTCACTCCCAGTTTACCCAGTTCAGCAGTTACTTTTCCCAGCCACTCAGCTTCAGTTTTAATGCCACTACATTCATGGCAAATATTATTTCAATTATGTGAACCAAGCAACTGTGAGATTCTATTATTTAGAATAAATATTCTCATTCCAAAGAGTGTTTATTCCGTGCTAGGAAATATACTGAGGAATTTTACAAATAAAAAGTTTGAAGTGGTTCTTCGCAATCATTTCCGAATACCACTGTAAGGAAGATATTATTTGCACACTTTCTCCCACACAGAGTCTTCGTACAGCATGTAGAAATATTTGCTTAATGCAGAGCAAAACAAGTACATCAAGCACGGCCCATGAAACTGATGCAAATAGAAACTTACACATATAAACAACAGTTTAACTCCAATTAAGCGTCAATTAAACAACAATAGGAAAGCAATAAACAATCGAAGCGAGTTTACCATAAGATCAACTGAATATATCACAAATAGGTAATTTGCAGACTCGTCAATGACATATCGAACATATTTTGTAATTTCAGATTATTCTGAAATGATTAAAAGGACAAGAAGGAAAAGGAAAGAAGTCTACTAATGGCATATTACCATGGTGAAGGTTTAGCATGACGCAAGACAAGATTTATACCGATCTCAATAGTATAGAGATCTTTAATGACACATCGAACATATTTCTTAACTTCAGAACAATTCCCGATGAGATGCAGAAGTAGGAGTGTTTGAAATGATTAAAAGCATGAGTCCACTATAGCAGATCTCCATGGCGAAATTTAAACATGATTCATGAAATGATTTATACCGACGTGAATAGTGCAGCTCTTGCCACATCTCAAGAAGTGGTGTAAAGATGAATAAAAATCAATTGAGGAGACAGGATGAGCCATATATGGGTTAATAACCAGACACTCGGATGCTATAATAGCATACCCAGAAACTTTCCAACAGATACGTACACAATTTATCATAGAAAGGGGATTTTGAAATCAAGCCGGTAATTTTTTAAGACTGTTAAACAGTAGTACGCAAGCATTCAAACCTTTTTGAACTACCAACGCGACTGGTTCCAGATATGAAACTACCTGAGCAAGGATAAGGACATTATTATTATCAGTATACCTTACACCAAAATGAACTATGTCTGCAAGGGCTGGAGGCAATGGTTACTAGCTACTGAGGCTTTCGATCGAAGAGAAATAGGTTTAGAAAAACGCATTTTGAAACAATCCGCGACCATAACAAAATTACCCTACAAAGTGTTCTAGAACTGGAATAGGAATGCATATTTCAAAAACTATCTATCTAACTCGGAAAGTTACAAAAACCTCCTTTAAGAAACGGAACCCTGTGGAACCAGAGAGAACGCCACATTAGAAGAGCTTAGAATAGCAGAGAGATAATGGTGCAGGAACCAAACTGAAGAACTCAAAAACTCTCAGAACTATAAACCAAAAAAGTGCGCAAATATATATAAATATATAGGTAAATGAGAGTAAGTCAGTAGTCGTGCAGTCAGTAGTCGTCAAATAGGTAAATTGTTTAAAAATAATAGAAGAAACCAGCAGCGTGCAAGGACTTTCGATGCAGTTGGACATTGCAGAATATTTGGAAGTTTTCATAAAGAAAACTGAACACCAGTACATCCATCAGTTAACTCGCAGAGGGGAAATATATGAGATTGTGAAGAGTTACTGGATAATGGAGCAGAAATGCACCTCCTTAGAACTCAAATCCATTATACCTAAAAGAAGTAGCATGCCTCACTTCCTCTGACAAGTCTCTGAAAGAGCTACGACTACTGGCATCAATACCAATGAAGCATTTTAGATCAATAGAAAGAGCAACTGACGAATATCTTCCGGAAGATGGAACAAACGATGATGTTGTCAGGAACTGATCTGACTCATGTGAGCGCTACTCTAATCCCTGTAAACAGCCTTCACTTTTGTGGGTTTGTAAATAAGTATTTTAGAGCTTTAAATTGAAATTGATGATGGCCGAAATGCATTTATAACCGACCATCCCAGGAAACTTTAGGTTTCCAGTTGGAAAGTCATTGGCTCGGCCACTGTCTTCTGGCATAACAACAATGCCCAAATTGGCCATAAAGTCATAAATAGGAAAATTAATGGCATTCAATTAGCAGTCATTTTAAGTACGTGACAATGCGACAACGGACTTCCCCAGAGCATAAGTTAGCACAGACCTATATACCTGAACATTTCACTGACACACTCAAGCAAATTAAATAACATCCTTAGCATTCAACATCCTCACATACATACGCACATTTTCATACACACACCACACACATACGAGTATGCGGAGAAAGTTAGTTGGCTGCGCAAAATGAAAACCGCTTAGGAGCACATTTGTCTCTGTCAGCTGTGTTCGTGTGGGGCTGTGTGAATGTGGCAACGTGGCAATGTGTGAGTGCATGTGCGGTAAAATTATTCCTCTTAGATTGGGCCAGTGTCGATGATGGCATACAAGTTCATTGTAACATAATAAATTAATTTTCCACCAACTGGGCTGAAGGAGTCCAAGCATCCACACCATGCAGGGACGCAGTTATACGCAAAGGTAAACGGACTGTGGTGTGAGTGGGCTTATATGGCTGTTGGCTTTAGTAAGATTAGAACCGAATATATACTCGTATATATATATATATATATATATATATATATATATATATATATATATATATATATATATATATATATATATATATATATATATATATATATATATATATATACATATATACATAAATCGGTTGAAATCTTCGGCTAAAATCAACCACACTGGATTTACTTGTGCTCACTTTGGACGGGTTCTGGTATTTTTATCAACAGCTGGTACCATAAAATTTGCCAAACTTTCAAAAGCTAAGAAGCATATTTTATTGTCCGTGCATGTGTTCCTCAATGAAAGCGTATTTATGTGTTTATTTGTATCTGTTTGCCCATAAATTCGTAAACAACTGTTGCTCATATTCTTTATAAGTAGACCCAATTCGTAATCCAAAAAGGTCACATGTAAGTTAAGGAGTCACTTCCACATGCTGCTTTAAATGAGAGACTCATGGGACAGTTGTTTAAAAGATGTTTAACAAGGCTGACATACGGGACAATCAATATTCGATGACAAAAGTGCTCTTATCGCTTGAGAAACCCCTGAATAGACCAGTCATATTGGCATTAGGAAAAAGCATAAAAAATCGATATACTAGAATCAACCTCATTACTGGTTCCATTTTCGATTGCAAATGTTGCCAAGGAGGTATTCATGCTGCCTAAATTTGGCAGCTCTTACTTGAGAAGGTGATTGCTCCACAAACCTTTGAGGCAATTGTGAGAAATGAAGTCGGAAGTGCTTTATTTTGTATGAATCGATTTAAGGAGGAAAAACAAAAGAAAAAACTAAAGAAAAAACATGAACATTTAAAGAAGAAATATCAAAGAAAAATACAAAATCGTCAACACTTTCATTAAAATATTATATCACGAACAGAAATATATGAGACAGCGCTTCAATCTGTTTAAATGAGAGTCGTTGTTGTTCCCTTGATTTAGAATCTTATTGATATTGACAAGAACGCAGCTATTGCTATGCAGGTACAGCTGAAATGAGGTCCATAGAAGGAATCATATCGTATGTTATTCCTAAGATCGGGAATCGTTCTTAGCTCATTGGCGTAGACAAGTAAATGAATGCTACTCCAACTCCTGAGAGCAAATGTCGGTTTCATCCCAATATGGCAGTTATCTTTATTCCAATAATGCTCGGTATAAGCGCCTGTAAACTGAATCTGATACCAGATGTATCCAGTTGGCTGTTGTTTTTGTGGCGTTGCCAGCAAACCAACGGCCCAAAAAATTACGCGGCACGGAGCATGCAGCCGAATTAATCGATTGATTTGGCACAGTGGTGTGCCGTCATTATTTCGCGCCAATTTGTACATAATTTACTACTAATTTATGCAGTCGCTTTGCCTTAACAGCAACGGTACACGTAATTGAGCCGCAACCGATTTGTTCGCCCTGCTTCCTGGCAGCAGAAACATTTTCGAGAGCAAAATGAAAATAAATAATTGTCAACATAAAAAGTGTGTGCAAGAAAAACTCGGTACCGCACAGGAAAGAAGGCACTCGTGCGCGCAACACAACTTTTTACAATCACCTCAAACTTGTCATATTTGTCACACTTTGCATACCCCACGTCGCACCCTCTCAGAGCCCGCTCAAGCACGTGCGACCGTGTGTACTCGTGCGGTACCGCTAAGTTCCTACATAAATTTTATATGCTTAGAATTGGGAACTGAGGAAAATGTGCGCAGTTTGGACGTCTATTTGACATGCCTGTTGATAAGTTGACAAATCGCTCCTTAATAAATGTTCTTCCAATAAAAGTCAAAAGAAAATTTAACTCCAAAATTTGTTCGCCTGCAGTGTTAATTGCGTTACTGCCATTAGGACCATAATTGAATAACTTTGCAAGGGTTTTGGACAGTGAGTATTTGATAAGAAATAATATAAAGAAAGTAGGACGATATTATGAGATCATGCCCTTGGCGTGATTCATTTCTGAACGAGTGTAATATAATTAATATTATATTAAATAAAATTATATTAAAATAAGTTACTTGAGTTTAGAAGAGAAGCCATTGTTTCTAAATTAGAAGAGGAGAATGTCTTTAAATTCTCCTGCTTAACTTCACTGAAGAGACTCTGAAAGACTGGAAAATTTTCAAAAGAGCTGAAGAATTTCACGCACTAGGCTCCGAGTTGTTGCTCTTCCACCTTAATACTTCTAAAGTGTTTTTCCATTATGTAGAACAGATCTTTAAAATGATATGAGACGGGTTCAATATGGAATTCTCACGATTCTTTATATATTATCAGCTTCCGTAATCGTACCAGCCTCACAGTCGTGGTTTTAAATTCAGCTCACTAAATGGGGTCGAAATGCTTTTATGTACTTCTTTTTCTCTGCGAGCCGAAGGTCTCAGTTGCTAGTGTACTGACTCTTCCACACCTTTGCAGATACACTCTCAATTATACTCACAATTCAGTATAGACATTCACAAAGGATTCGTGACTACTGTTCTACTCACAGGTGACAAGCACACACTTGGCGGAACTATCAGCAACCCACACAATTAAACAAAACCTGCAGAAGGTTCCCACGATTCACAGACTTTAAACAGTTGTTACTGAAAGACGACGAGACTCAAAACTGTTCATGACCAGCTGAATTTCACACGCTCTCAAAGCGGACCCTGAATTTAATACCATACTTAAGTAATTCCTGGGAAATGCGTGCGCGAACAGAGCGTGACTCATACACCTATGTTTAGATTTATTGGTAAATTTGGCAAATATGTTGCTGAACACGCGAGCGGGCAATACAAAAGTTAGCACGGGTTGCTAATGGAGTCGTTGCAAGTAGCAAAGAAAACGAAACTTTTTTTTAGTTGATTTAATGCATGCCGCCTCCAAGGAGGATCTACTTTGACGTTAACGCATCAATTTCAAACAATTCAGACAAATGAGTCCGTTGTAAGAAATGCATGTAAACATTAATGCAAAGCATACATTTACATAAATTTATGCAAACCTTTTCTGCCTTCATTTTTCGTGCGTCCTTCATACACTGGACCCACAACTCCGCAGAGCATACTCGTATCTGGTAAGAAATTTTGTTAAATGGCATAATAAAAGGCCACTTATCACTTCAGCTACGCACACACATGCACAGACACTCACACTTATACGCAAGAGCCTTGAATTATGTGTGTGCTTATTTTGCTCATAGACTTTGTCTCAATTTGACACCATACGCCGAGCACATTATACAACATGTGGTCAAGCAGGCCGACGGCAGTCGTCAGTCGATTTAAGTCTCGGTGAGAACTCAATAATTTGTCGGTGTCAACGCTACTTCCGCAAGTTTGCCAAGCTTGCCGAGCTATTTACTTGTATCTGTCAGGCTGCACAATTCCTTAATTAACTGAGTAACTTCGTATAAACTTGGAGACAGCTACTGCAGTAAAAGTCAAGCAGCCAATCTGTGGCGGCGAAGCAAAAAAGTAAGACATATTTCAGCACTGTGATGGATTCAAGTTGGATGGTCACGTAACTTCTATCGTGTATAGAGTGACTATAAGAGAAGCATACCACTATGGGAGGACTATAGCAAACAGTCTCCGGCTGAGATTGAGGGAATATTGAATAGATAATTGATAGGGAAACTGATACAAAAATGAAACCTGATTAAACTTTAAATGTTTCGCTGATAAACAAGGATGTATTAAATCTTTGATTGAATTGGTAAAAGGATATCGACAATTCTCTATCAAAGCCAACTCTATCAACCTGATGTGAGCACGAGCATTCTGTATTTTTGAAGATTGATTGAATGAGATTGTGGAAAAACAATCAAGGTAATAATGTGCCTTTTAAAGTGAGTATACAAAAAAACTGTGAGACTGGTGAAAAAGTCATGATATCAATGCATTAAAAAATGGACCGAGTTTAATTTAAATTTGAGTTCTAGACTAGAACGAGGTTATCGCTATTATATAAAACTATTTCAGTGCCTGGGAGATAATTTTATGTCATGCATCATCAGCTCTAAGCAAACTCAAATTGTGTGGAAGACATAATGAGTTTAGGCCCGAACATTCAAATATTGAAAACTGCCATCTCAATATTCTGCTGCATGTACGGGGGAAGCAGTTCATGGACCTTTAAATCATTATCTACACCATCGTTCAGTTTTTGCTGAGATATGTTATAGGGACATGAGGGCGATTATAGAGATGTTGCTTACCAGAGTTGGATAATCATACAGAGGTTCTTGAATGAGGCTTTAATTTTATAAGACTTTAACCCAAATTATAAGGCAGATGCTTTTGTGTTACTTGATCCAGTGGTCGAATTATAAACACATTTTCGTATAAATATACCTAATATGGACTTTATAGTGTTCATTGAAATAAACATCTGCCTGTAGCTTCCCAGCTTCTCTAACAGGTTAGGTTTAATTGCACTTCGCCTTCTCAGTAGAGCTCCAATCAGGTTCCATTCAACTGAAAAATTACAGGTAAAAATATTCTAGCGTATAATTACAGGTAGCAAATTTTGATATCTCTCGAACATTTATAAAAGCAAATCAAGGGAAAATAAGAGCACAAAAAACGCATAAAAGAGTGAATAAATTTGAATATGCTGTTAAATTGCAATTTCGGCAACTTATCCAATCACACCCCATTTGAATCAATAAAAAGACAATAAACAACACTTGCCACCCTCCCACTTTCGTCCTTGCACTAAACATTTTGCATACTCAGATCTTCCGCTCACAAAGAAAAAAAGGAAAAAATTACCCAAAACCGTAGCCAGTCATGTGCGAGTTGTGCTCTACGAGCGTACTGAAATTATTATGTAAATTTAAACCCACTGGGATAATCAACGTTGTGGCAAATTGATGAAAAAACAGGAGAAAAAAAGAGGAGGAAAAAAACGAAAAGCAGCGCTGTGCAGATCCGTTTGAGAGATAGCAGACGCAAAAAAAAAACCCGCCGCCACACTACATAAAAAGGCAGTTGTGGAATGCTCAATTAGCGCCACACTTTGCGCCAACAGGCAGCCATTAGCAACAAAAACAACAATTACAACTACAACTGCAAATACAAGTACAACTACAGTTGTAAGTGCGGCGGAAAAAAATAACAATTAACCAGGAAAATGTTTGGGCGCAGAGTAAAACGAAATTTCAGCTAAGCAGCCGCCATTTCGCGTAGCTATGCCGCCTGCTGCTCGGCTGTGGGCACGTCTACTTCCGCCGCCATGTGCCCACAAGTAGCTGCAGCATGATCCTTGCTGGAAAGCAGAGGCCACACGCTGACTGCTCACATGCGCGAGAGTTGTCAGCAGCATCTGCAGCAGCGCGCCTTTTCACTATTAAATGCTGCTTATGCTGCGTGTGCTTAGCGCATATCCTGCGGAGTTTGCCAGTTATCTTACTGAAAATTAAATTAGTTTATTTCGTTTATTACTGCTACTGTTGTTGTTGTTTTACTTTTATTTTTGTTGCTGCTGCTGCTGCTGCTGTTGATTCCTCTTCGGTGCGAGCCAGCGATTACATCATGCTCAGCATGTTATTTGTTGACATTTACCACTAAGCAGCAGCAACAACAACAACGCAGCTATGCTCGTTTTGGTGACAAGCGCTGCCACGGCACCGCAAGTGCGTCAAATGAGTTAATTTAATTCAGTTGGCGGTATAATTAAACGTGTTATTGCAGCTGTGCATGTTGCCTTTCATTCTGATTGGCCAAAAGCAGAGCAGGAAAGTACGCGCACCTAAAATTTAATACGAGTACCAACACAAAAAAAGGATTTTAAATGAAGTGCGAATCAAAATTGAGACAGCATAAAAGAATGCATAATGAAGGGTGTTCGTGAAATTTCTTTAGAAGAAGCTCACACAAAGGATGTGCCCAACGTTTTCCGTTCTCGGGCTGCCGTTTATCTGCCAACACTGTGTTGTTGTTCTGGCCCAATTTGGGGGAAGCAGTTTGGTTTGCAAACCTTGAATATAGCGCTTGCATGCTTAATTCCCTGACCCGACAAACGGAGGCGCTTTTATTGAAAAGTTGGTACTTGGTTGCGAAAGTGCTTACAAATTGCCATTTGCTTGTTCTGCTTTTCGTTGTTAGAAAGTTAATTTCAACACTAACGAGTTAGTTTGCTTTTGAAATGAAATTACATTTTATTTGATTACAACTTTTCGTTTAATAATTATAATTCATGTATAAAAGTGCAATTTCATACAATTTGCGAGAGTACGTTTCACAGTTTTCCTCTTCACAATTCCAGCAGGTTCGTGGTTCAAAATAACATATACGAGTATATCAAGAGTCAGCAGCACACATGCGTATGCACCAGTGCGTTTGAGTAATGTGGAAAACTGGCAACTTTTCAGTCACAGAGTACGTCATGTGAGATAAATTATTGTTAAACAATTTCATAACAATTTCAATTAAATAAAATATCTCTCCATGTCAAAATTAAAGTCGATTAAAATGCTCATTAAAATTCTCAACTTCCCAATAATGAGGCGCCGAAGCTCTGGCCAAAATTGTTAAGTGCAAAAACCCATGAAAATTCTCTGTTGGATTTTTCAATTTATTATTTTTTTAAATTAAAAATTCAACAGCATCCCATTAATTGACGTTAACCACTAAATTAAATAAAATCCAACGTGACATAAATATGTGTCACTTCCTGCTCAGGAACTCCGAATAGCCTTACAGTGTTGCATTGCAAACTTCGGTGATTTATAAAGAACACTTAAAGCCTGTATAAAGCTTCAATGGAGTTTTTGTAGAGCCAATTTTTAACTTTTGTAAACTTCATAACAGCATTGCTTAAACACTGCTAAAGCCTATGTAGCTGCTATAATGGTTTGGCAAGTTACAAATTCACTCAAGCTTTATAATTGAAACTATGTCTACAAAACACCTGTGACAATATTTCTCTATAGGAAAGAACAAGGACCAATGGGAGCAAAATCTGTTGATAATTACGAAATTTTATGGAACTTCAAAAATCACAGTGACGATTGTCATAGGGTCCATCAAAATATTAGTGCCACAATATACACAAATAATAAGTCAGTTATTAAGCTTCGAATTATCTTTCAACATTTTTAAACACTTTTGTGTTATATTATTGTGAATCTTACATTAGTATAGACAATAAACATATGAGTTAAAAAATACCTGACTGGATAGCTTATGTTCGAAAAGTACCCGGAATTGGCAATAAAATAAACCGCTCTTAAGATATTGTCTCGTCATCGGTAATGAGACCTTTGCAACATTTTGGCCCAAACAAAGCATTTCCTTACCGACAGCAATGCGATGCTGCTTTTGACGAAAGTGCTGAATTCAGCACTTTCGTCACAAGCCGCGCTTCAACTCGTCTCATCCCCAAAACATCGTAGATAACGTTTTGCACCGATCCGAGCGAGACACCAATATCGGCTACTATCTCCCTGATGCTCACACGATGATCTTCGAGTCGAATTTTTTTAACTTCTCGATGTTTTCATCAGTCACAGAGGTGAATGGATGGCCGGAACGAGGCAAATCATCAAACACGGGCCGTACTGTATTTAAACTCTTTGTACTACGAGCCTCTTTGCTCAATGCAATTCACACTCTTAAGGTAGGACCAAAATAGACGAGACGTAACGATAGCGATTTGACGAACGTCTGCACTCGTTACGTCGATTTTGACATTTAACCCAAAATGTGACGCTATCAAACGCATCGATGGAAGGCTCTTTACATAAATTCCGAGCTCATCCCCCACAGCGGCGATTAAATTGTAGCATTTTAATTCTAATTTCTTTAAAAAACAACAATCGTGTCAACAAAGAAGATGTTGTGACGAGTAGCAGACGTTTGCAGTTCGGTTGTTACGGAACCGATCGTCACGTCTAAATGTTTCGTTCAGTTTCGATCAAATACGTATGGCCATTTTGGCTATTAGCATTGATTCACATATGCTCGAACTTACTCGTCACGTTTCGTCTCGTCTATTTTGGTCGGCCCTTTAGTCTTAGGCTTAAAGTTTACTTTATACAATTTTGCACTTTCTTCACTTATTCATTTTATCACTTTATACTGTGATTGTGACTATCATGATGTACACACTGCTACGATCACTGTTCAACTGTCTCGACTTCAATTATGTGGCGGCTGATACCTCTCGTGTGTCAGAATATTCACTACACTTCGAACACAGTTTCGAGAAGATGAATGCCTCAATTTATGTGTATTTGGGGGTTGAAAAAGACGAATAGAGTATACCCTAAAAGTATGCAAACATTTATGTTTCAATATATATATTATTATAATAAAAATATACCAGTTTTATATGTAGTTTTATCGTTTCTATATTCGTTTAGTATGAGCTCAAAATATACTCGTATATATATTTTTTTTTGAAATTTTTTTTATAGAATGCTATTCTCGCTTTAATATTTTATAACAATTTCCCATTGTTTACCACTTGAATTGAATTTTCTTTTCCATTGTTTTCATTCAATTTTTTGTTTTGCTATTTGAAACTTTTCGAATTGAAGTTCCGCTGCGCTTTTTTTACCCGCGGATAGTGCCAAGGTTACTGGCAAACTTTTGATTAAATTGTACTAACGGAAAAAAGGTGAACAAATACAAAAAAATTAAAACAAAACACATTGTGAAATATTGCAAGCAACACCCGCAACAGTGCAGTTTATAAAGGAAATTACACACACACACAACACAAAGCAAACACCGTGGCGACCACAACGAGCCACTGCAAACTATTGTAAAAAATTAGTTAAACAAATTCAGTGCACAGGACGCACATCATCCTGACCAGCAGCAATGCTAAAAACAGCATAAAACAAAACCGAATTGAAAGAGGAGCATGAAAAGTTCAACGCAAACTTTTTTGCAAGTACACGAATGTGTCGAGAGATATTTTCTGAATGTGTCGACTTTATAAACACACACACGCACCCGTACACACTCCCGCTCTCAAACGCAAATACGGAACAAAGCCAGCAGCACTTAATTCAGGATTGCATTTTATTTGCATGGGTCCGCTGGTGTGTGTGTGTGACAAAAGTAAACGCAAGTTGGACTTTCCCAGACACTCCCGGCGATAAGCAAATTCGTACCAAGCGCTGTTTATGTTTATTTCTACCACTTTGTATTGTATTTATATTTATATTTTATACTTTTTATAAGTAAGTGATGCTGAGCCCGGTATTAAAGTCAGCTGAGTGGTGGGATTTTAGAAAATGTGTTCTCCTGTTCTGCTCTGTGCTACGTAAAGTGAAAAATATTGATTCAGCGACTTGAGCGCTTGCTGGTAGATAAGACGGATGTTTAAATCATTCATAGATAATCCACTTTTCATGCTGTGCAGTCAACTCATAAACAGAGAATGACGGAAAGTGTTCACTTACACGATTTATCAATGGTTGAAACGAAATTCTTAAATACATTTCAATTCAACTTTTCAATAGTAGGAAGTGGGAAATTTCCTAGTAAATGCTACTTTATTTAATGGAATTCACTTTCTTGTTGGCACTTCTACTTTTCGAATTATGTAGTCTTAGTAGCGTCCATATCCTTTTTCCACATTTCCAATTACATGAGTGAACCTCTTTTACTACACTGGATAAAGCATTTTCAGCAGAAACTGCTTTCCTTTGTGAAATTGTTTCAGCTTAAACTATTCCACATTTTAACTACCCAGAAATTAAAATGTCAAAATAAACGTGAAAAGGAATGGAGAGGAGAATTTTGCAGCTTTAAGTGAGACATCATGAAACCACGGCATTAAGAAGAATGTGAATAACATTATTCACTTTGTAAAATGGTCAAAAGCCGACCAGATTCCGAACATTAAAGTGAATGGAAGACTGCATATTGTCTTCCTTGTCCATAAACTGTAAGCACGCCAGAGTGAGGTATGTTCACAGACCTTCCTCACTCTTTGTATACAGATATGTGCGTCACGAGTGGGAAAATTAGGTTTAAATATCCTTATGGTAGTTCATAAATCAAATAAGTACAAGAAATAGTATAAGATCTTATACAGCTTCAATTACAAATAATGGGACTTCTACTGAATAAACCAACTGCTGTTCATAGCTCTGACTCCCAGTCAGATGGGAATTGGGCCTTTGACGAACGTGTGCATAAGAACCCAAATTTCTCAATTCCCGGCATTCGCAGGATTTTGAGGACCTCCATCAAGTGATAATTTCTGAGTTCTTTTGGTTCCGTTTGGAAGATTTTTCAACAAAACAGTACTACGGCCTCACATCATACAAACAATCGTCCTGTTGGCCAAAGAAATTAGAGGTTCCGTCACTTAGTAAGCCGGTGATGAACACAGGCCACCAAGAAAAAAGATTTAATGCATTTAGATTTCTACTTGTGGGATAATGTTAAATCACTCTTCTACTTCAAAGAAATGAGGCATACGAGTATTTAAACAGCTCCAGAAGAATGATATATGAGCGATAAGGAAAATTTGGCAAATATATGCGAAAAGTAGGAAAAATTGGTCTTTTGTATACGTATTACGAAACTAAGCCTTGGAAGTATTTGATGAAATTCAGCAGTCAAAAATAGACTTCATGTTCTACCAACCCAAGCCTTGAATGTAATGGATGAAATTTAGCCGTGAAAATGGGATGAAGTTTTGGGAGGTATTTGAGTGATATTGTAGTCCATTCATAATGCCATCAAATATTCGTTGACCCTATATAAATAACTAAACTATAACTCAAATCCACCTTTATATGCCATCTTTATTGAACTTAACGGCAGCTAATATTCATTAAATAATATATAACAGCAGACAAATTATAGTAGAGGTGAGGAGTATTCTGTTTGATGGTTAATTAATTAATTAAATGAATTCATTTAAATGATTTCAACAAATCTTTGAACTAATCTTTTGTACTCATATATACTGAATTGGACGATGCAGCACAAAACCAGTTTATCCTCCTCTAATGCAAAGTACTCGCATTCAACAAATCCCTCTCACTAACTTTTTAAATAAATTCGCACATATAATATTATGTATTGAAAGAGGCAGTCGTTCCACATTTCTCGTTCCGTCTCGGCTTTGTCTTTCAATCCATTTTTCAACACGCCGCCACCTCCAACGCTTGGGGTACACGTAGCAGCATAGTTGCTGCGAATTACGCTGATACCATCAACAGTGTTAATTTTATGTCCCTTTCTGCCTGACTGTAGCGTTTTAATTTGCCACTAGTGTATAGAAATGCTAATCTGCTAATGGAATGCATTGCCGCAGCCTGTTTTACATTTTCTGAATATGAACACCTTCTCAGCCATCCACACACACACCTTAACCATATTTTTTAATTATATGAGTGATTATAATTCCCTACCGTCAACTTATATTAAAATAAAGCATTTCTAAAAAAAGAATATTTTTCTGTGCTGTAATTACTTTAGCATTAAAATGGGTTGTGGTGAGTTCATTATAGAATTACATGTCACGTATACGCCCAGTGTGTCGATAGTCTCAGGTATGGTTTTCATAGTTTACATAAATTTCCCCCCTTTTTGGTGTTAATATGAATATAGTAAGAATTTATAGAAATTCAGGACGTATGGCATGTGATTTCCCTGGTATTTTCTGGGGTCTTATTTATTATTATTTTACTACTTTTTTATATCGAACAATTTAGAATGGTTTTTATTATTCGTCCCTTTTGAGATAACTCAGTATTGAGCCAGTTATATCAGTTTAGTTCTTAGTCACAAAATTATAGTTTATAGTCATATATTTATTATTTTCAGTTACAAAATTTCCTTATATTTATGTATATATATTTTATACTTTTGTTTCTATTGTAATTGATCAACAAATCAAAGTGAGTTAATATACTTTCTATGAACCTGGCGTTGGAATTCGCTTCCTAATAATAAGTTATATTAAAAGTTATTTATATGAGTATGTTTAGAACTTTTGAGCAATGAAATAGCAATGTATTCTGTCCTGGAATTATATAAAATAATGTAAAAACACATAAATAAATATTAAAAAATTATTGAAAATAATAAATTAATTTTCTTTTCTAGGTTCACGAACTGAAGTATTGATTGGCAAATAATGTAAATCACTTGTGAGTAAATAATTAAATTAAAATTATAATATAAATTTATATTTTGGTAAAATTTATAAAACATCACACACACGCGAACTCGAATTTTTTGGAAAATGCTGAATAAAAAATGCCATTGAGTTACTTTTTGTATCCCAGTATTACATTTGTATGCCATTTTTTCGGGTAATCAATCATATAGGATACGCTGAAAGATCCCCACTGTTTAGTAAATTGTTTCAGGCAGTTAAAAATTCCATTAGTTTAGCAAATATTTGTGTAGTATAAATAAAAACACTTTAATTCCTACACACAAAAAATGAAACGTGCGCTTTCATAATTCAGCTTTTCCAATTAAAAGCGAGTATCACAAAATGTATTAATGATTTTGATTGAATTAAAAAAGCCAAAATTCGGCTTTTAGGTTTGTTATATTTGGTATGTTAAACCTCCCACACATATGACCACGAAAGGTCAAAACACCGCGGAAAACTGACTCGACTCAATGGAGTCATTTTCATTAACGCTGGAAATATATTTTTGGGAAATACAGCGGAAATAAAAAGGATGAGTATGGAGAGTAGAGAAGCACTGAATATTTATAACTGGATACCGCTCATAATTAATTAGCGGTATCCAGTTATATACAGACCCATTGTGACTATTCGAATTGAATTTAATTGGAATTCAATCGAGTTGTATGCCCCAAATAAGATCCTCCTTCAAATTCTGATAGAAATATACAATTTGAATATACAGGATTGGGCCGAAAAATGCGGAAAACTTATATAAGCATCTCGGATCATATCCAAAACTCTAACCCAGTTCCATCCAGACCTTAATTAATTTGATATTAAATTGTTTGCTTAGCGGTCGTTTTCGTATCTATGAATTATTCCTTCACAATCTTCTGTTTATTTTCCACTTAAGTGTGATATTCCAATTCCAATACTGTTCAAAGAAAACTGTTTATTACACTACTAGTAACTGTGGTAAATCATGGAGCAGAGATTTACCAAAGCAATAAGCAGCAGCTCAAAGAGGCCGCAATTGGTAGTTGTTCATTTAAACGCTTCAAATCGTGGTTACGTATACGCCTACTGAGGCCACAACTCATTCACACAACATTGGCCAATATTATTGACCATAATTTACCTTCACTCCAGCATTACTCATGTAAGCGACCTAATTCTACAATAGTAACTGCACTACATATGTCGAATGCATGCATTCGAGCAGTAGTATTGCTAAAATTGTATTGTTCACAGAACTGAACACAACATTGTATGCCAACTTTATTTCCAACCCTAAAGACACAAGCAAAATTTTGAAATATGACTAACTTTATGTTGGATATATACAAGTATGTATATCGACACTATGGTGTGTGTGTGTGTGTGAAGTGGACCATATAAATTCGTTGAACTACATCAATAAATTCGATATAAATTGTAGCCTTAGAACAAAGCCGCTCCAGCTTGCACACATTTGGAATTAGTTCGTAAAGTCAACTACAAATTGTACACAATGCATGTAGAGCATGGGAGTCCACAAAGTTGGCCACATAATTTGTGCTCACACACGGGCAGGGAGCACGGAGCAACACAGAAAAGCATTCAGTTCAAGATAGAATAATCGAAGCGCACCGCCAGGCGCAACACAGTCATAAATTCCGTTCTACCGCTTGTGTTTGTTTATACGCTTCTAGTTGCAGAGACGCACAAAGAGAGGTGCCAACGAAAATCGCCTCTAACCCAGCCCAGATGAGCGCATGCATGCTGAGCAGAGCAGAGCAGTTCAGTTTTATTTTACTTTACTCGTATTTTTTTTTTGTATAAGTGTATAAAAGTTTGTAATTCAACCGCAACATCTTTCGGATACTTGTCAAGTGTCACAGAGACGCTCCAGAAGAATTGTTGACACTTTTGTTGGTGTTGCTGCCGGAGGAGGTTTTTATTTGCATAGCGTTTTTATTTTTTTCTTCTCTAGTTGTTTTTCAAAGGACTTTTTACACACTTGAAGCCATCAAAGACGCATGCACACATGCTTATTGAAAAGTAGATAGAAGTGGCATGCAAGTCAATGTAAGCTTTAAAGTCCTTTTGATGACGGCACAAATGACGGCGTGTATTTTATATTAACGACGCTCTCAAGTGCGCGATGGCAGGATACAGAGAGAGATTTCACAAATGTGCTCGTATGTGTCATAAAATGCGGTTAGGTGAATTGCGGTTCACGTTGCTGCTGCGGCTGTTGTTGTTGTTGTTGCTTGTGCTATTGCTGCTAAAGATTTATTTGCGGTTGTTGACTTATTTTGCGTATAAATATTGATTTGTTGGCATTAAAGTTTCAGTTGGCAATCGCATATTAGGGCAAAAATGTATTGGCTTTAACAGGAGGAAAAATGGTTGAAATAAAGGCGGAGATTTACCCGAAATTTGAAGTAAGTAGAATTTTAGTTTAATAATCTACAATCTAATCTAATAATCAATCATCTGGACGACGACAATCGATTCACAATATTTAAATATTTCTAAATAGATTTTGAAACTGAAACTTACTTCTCTTTAAATTTCGTGTAAAACAATAATGAATGATAAATATAATAACCTGATTAATAATCTATGTCTAATCTAAGTCCCCGAACGTAATGGAATACAGCGTTGGTCCTCACTAAATGTGAAATTCTTATCACGAGAACAATTAACGAAAGTGAGCATTAATAAATAATAATTTCTTAATGTATAAAAATATATTTCCAATATTATATCTGATGCCTGACTAGAAACTTGCTCATGTTTAGCATTTACGGCCATAAATAAATATTCAGCAACGTTGCGATTTGGGTACTGAGCAAAGTTTAAGTCTCAGACACACATACCAAGGCTTTCCACAAGATTTATTTGCATACACGTAAGGACAGAGTACAAATTTTCGGTAGAACGGTGCTAATGGCAACAGATGCAAGCAAAATTATTATCCTTTGCAAACATAAAGTTCAACATAAGCAGCACACTAATCTACTCTCAAATTTATTGCAACTACAGCCCTGGAAACCCTTGAATTTCAATGTCATTTTAGGGTTTAAGAGCTTGTGGTTTTGTGTTTGGTGTTTGCAGAGCCAACCACAGCAAGTAATGCACAATCATAATTAATATGTTTACTACTACATAACATAAATGGAAGGACATGATTAGCGTAGAGCGCCAACATAGTGACACACCGAATAATAACTTGGTAGTTGGGCTGAAAATATGGGATTGACTTTTGTACTCGTATATTGGAAGCGGACATCTCTGAATGCAATCTATCGAGTAACAAAAGTTTTAAAATTTATTGTTCATGTGTATTGGTTCGTAAGTTAGTGATATTTTAAAAAGTTTGACCACTGGATTGTGCCAATTGAATTAAATTACTTCTTTCATAATTTAGTTTTATAGTAATTTAATTTTGTTAAATCACAATCACAAAAATATTATTTAACAAGATTTATTTGCAGAGTGATTAACAACTTTTCAATTGGTGTAACTTTGTACCTATAAAACAAATATTACTTCACCTGATAAACTAAAACTGATCCAATTGTAACGTTGTTTTGCTCTTTTATGCATTTTAGCTGCTATCGTAGACAAATCCTACAGAGAAATGCGTACTTTTATTTATGGCCATGACTCCTTGTTCATGACTCCTTGTTCATGACTCCTTGTTCATGACTCCTTGTTCATGACTCCTTGTTCATGACTCTTTGTTCATGCCTCCTTGTTCATGACTCTTTGTTCATGATCCCTTAGGACTCCGTGTTCATGAACCCTTATTCATGACTCCTTGTTCATGATTCCTCGTTCATGACTCCTCGTTCATGACTCCTCGTTCATGACTCCTCGTTCATGACTCCTTCTTCATGACTCATCGTTCATGACTCCTTGCCCATAATTCCTTGTTCATGACTCCATGTTCATGACTCCTTGTTCAAGACTCCTTGTTCATAACTCTTTGTTCATGACTCCTTGTTCATGACTCCTTGTTCATGACTCTTTGTTCATGCCTCCTTGTTCATGACTCTTTGTTCATGATCCCTTATGACTCCGTGTTCATGAACCCTTATTCATGACTCCTTGTTCATGATTCCTCGTTCATGACTCCTCGTTCATGACTCCTTCTTCATGACTCATCGTTCATGACTCCTTGCCCATGATTCCTTGTTCATGACTCCATGTTCATGACTCCTTGTTCAAGACTCCTTGTTCATAACTCTTTGTTCATGACTCCTTGTTCAAGACTCCTTGTTCATGACTCCTTGTTCATGACTCTTTGCTCATGATCCCTTATGACTCCGTGTTCATGAACCCTTATTCATGACTCCTCGTTCATGACTCCTCGTTCAAGACTCCTTGTTCATAACTCTTTGTTCATGACTCCTCGTTCATGACTCCTTGTTCATGACTCCTTGTTCATGACTCCTCGGTCATGACTTCTTCTTTATTCTCTTGATTATGTCTCCCTGTATTCTGTTTGCTTTCTTCACAAATGGAGTGTAGGTGTTGGTATGACCCTCATCTCTAAAATAAACACTATTTCACGACCTTCTTTAAGTGTAATTTTTTCAATATAAAAAACTTTTCTTTAATGTGTTTGGTGAGGGACGATATAAACCAACCTCCCGGTGTATCTCAGCATTTACTTCGTTCATGACCACGCCGAGTCATTCTGGCTGTAAACATATACGACCATTCAGTGTCGGAACATTAACACCGCCTCTCGCCTTTCTTTCAATTATTAAATTACACATTTACATCCCTCTATCCCTCCTATGTCCTATGGCACTTGTCCCAAGATGCCAGTTATGCAGCAATTAATGGCAAATCGGTTTTAAAACCAAAACACTTACCATACATCTTCTGCTAGGTCTGTGTCAGTGATACGATTCGGTGGTAAAAAGCGACCTTCAAATGAACCAAAGTATAAAGTCACAGGCAATGATGGTCCAGTTTATATTTGGCTAAAAGGCCCCATTCGCTGCGAAACGAAAATCAAGCAAAGTGTCATAGCAGAAATTATGGGGACATAAGATGAAGGTGGCGTCATAAATTTTGCAGTCAACGCCATGTAAACAATGTCACGCTGTTAAAATCTTAAAATCTCCCAAAATCCTTAAGCAGCCGTAAAGAGTTCAATTTCATCTTATGGTAATTTGTGGAGCGGAGCATCAGAGAACAACACAGAACACCGAACACAGTAGACAGAATCCTAAACCGTCACACACAACGTTCTCGTAGCTGGTTGTATTATTTATTAACGCATTTGTTTTTCTTTTTGAAATCCGAGAGGATACGCAGCAGCATAAAAAGTCAAATTAAATTAATCCTAGCACGCAGCTTGTTAGTTGTCGCTTGTTTGAAAGCAATAACAAGGATGACAGCACGGGTAGCTGAGCAGACAATGTCCCACCGAATTGGGTGTTAATGAAAAGTCACAGCATGAGTGGCGAACTAAATGAGTACAACCATTCAGCTACAAGCCTGAGTAGACGCAGTAGAGCCAGCGATGTGCGAAATGTGCACAACAATGCTCCGTTATTCATAATAAAGGATGAAGGAAATTAGCCAAAAAAAGAGACACGAGCGCAAACTACGAGTAGGAACATAAAACCAAAGAACAACTACAATAGCCGAGCAAAGTTTCCCAAACAGACAGCTTCGCGCAATACCAACATCGCTCGCTTCTACCAAAACAAACTACAGAAGCCGCATAGATAGCAGCCATAGAATCAGGAGCTTGTGGCAGCGACAACAAAGGCGTAACGCCGAACTCCGTCCTGCAACAAAGGAGGCGGCTACGGTGCTGCATATGCACAGTGCCACGAATTGTGCATTGTTTTGTGCTGCGGAAATGGCGCCAGAAAGAGCGTAAAAAGTCCTTTCGCAGTGCTCTTGAAATCCAAAAATTAAATTAATACTAAGCACTGAGGATGTGCACAGATATAGCTACGCGCTGCCACCATGTGTTGGGAGTCAGTTCGAGGATGCGCCGCAAACTGAATGTACGAGTACGCTAGCCGGATGTCAGGACGGATGTTTATGTTGATTGCAATTGTAGCCGAATAATCAGGAATTAAGAACTACATGAAATTGGGAAACAAAACAGTCGAAAGTAGCTTTCATTGTACTCTCAAAATTTATAATTTAAAATTACCATTAACAGTGTGCGAATTGTTGCTACAGTTGGGAAACACAATACGACTGTGCGCGTCTGAGCTCTCAAAACGAGGTGTGTTATGGGTGTGCATAAGAAGGAGTTTTTATGGACTCACATTACAGCCGTCATAGTGCTGAGTGTGTTATTTAGTCGTATGAAGAGTGACTTTTTATTGTCGTTGTTGCTTTTATATCGCTTGCTTGTAATTCCAAATAAACTAAGTAAATTTCATAATATCCTTTAAGAAGCTTATCCTATTTCTATATATTGTGACTTCGAAAAACATTCATTTGTTTGAAACTTTACCAAACTATGATAAATGAAATCATGACAATTGTTTACTTAATGAGTGTTTTTTAAGCTCCTATGCTATAATTTTACAGACTCAGTTGGGTTACTTATGATAGCAAGATTCTTCCTATACCAAAAATAGTTTTCACGTGGGTGAAGCGAACTTAAAGTAAGCAAATATGGGCAAATAATAAAAAAAAATTCTTAATACAATTCTGCTGTAGTAAGCTAGATTACCGGATCCTATAAAAGGAAACAAAGATTCTTAGCATCTAACATACTGTAAAGGTGCACCCTAAAAGTAGGCTACTGTGTTTATTGTGAAAGAATAGAAAACTGTGATATTGCGAATTGATTTAACTTACAGAAGCACCTTTCAGAACATTACGACGTACTTTCAGGGCCCATCTTTAGTACAAGTTATACCAGGGATTCAAACTGGATTTTACTGAACCCTGAGTGTCCACAAAACACCGCGTGGCTGTGTAAACTAGTCACGATTAGTTCCGCGGTTGCTCATCTTTGAGCAAACATCTCACTCTAGTTCGCATATTCTAACATTCAGAAAAATTGAGATGATTACATGGATCAAGATGAATGAGACAATGGGCTCACCACAAGAAACCAGAAACAAATCTGCTGCCAAAAATATATTTAAAACGTGGTGAATTGGTGCAATCTGTCAGAAAGGAAAATGCTCCAATATTTTTGTACGCCAAAGTAATTTCGGTGACTACTTGGAACAAAAGACAACGATTAATTTTGAATACTATTCTAAAGCAATGCAAGGGAGTTATAGTATCTGCGCAGCATGCCACTACAAAACTCTCTTCTGTATTGGACTGTGTTCATTATTTTTGGGTGTATTTATATATATTGAGGATAGTTCCAGAACGTATTAAAATAATTTGATAATGAAAACAGAGATTTTGTAAATAATTATAACTAAGAGAAGATTTCTAGGTGATGGAGACGCTTCCAATTCACTGTGTCAGACTGCGTTTCTTCCTTTTTGTTTATTGACTGATGGTATAAATACTCTTATATTGGAATCGGAGTGGAAGTTACCTCTAAATGCTTCATTCTATGCCTTTGCTATTATTTTAAACTTAAACCACAAAAGTAAAAAGGAATTTAAAGCGCTATTTCTTTTGTGCAAACTTACTCGATTATCGTAAAAAGCATTCACAGTGAACAAAGTACAGGCACATTTTTGCTACTTTTAACGATAACTGACAAGCAAACTAACTTCGTGTAGGCATACTAAAATAGTTAATACTACTCTGACCTCAATATTTGTAGCATTAAATTATATAAAACTAATGAAAAAGCTTTCGTGTCTGGAGAGTTTTGTTTTTGCTTGCTTTTAATTTCGTGCTTCGTTAATCAATTTCAGTTCCGTTTTTAAACAACATTCCACGGATTATTTTTACTTTGAAAAAGAACAAAAAAAATATAAATTTAATTTATTCAAAATGACCTGAATACAATGTTTGGCACGAAGGACGAAATTGGCACCTTCAGTTAGGAATCTACAACACCAACAACCAGCGACAATAGAAACAAACAACAACAAAAAACACTTAAGGAGTGCAACACAAACAAAAAACTTCACCTTCAAAGAAAGTTAATTCCTAAGCTGCCAAGTTAGTCAGTCGATTTGATGACGATAATGCAGCATGGACTGCATACATGAGGGAAAATCCTGGTATTTGGCAACAGAAGCTAAAGTGTCACGACTCGCTGCTGAGCATTACAAAGTAGGCTTAGGATCACGTTGCTAAATTGTGCCTAAAGTAGCAACTTCAACTGCCAAAATTTCATTTGCAACAAATAACATTAAATGTATCAGATGCCCCTACTTAAATATGTATAAGGGGGATTCTCTATGCAGATTGCCAACGGCAACACCGAACTCATAACTAAGAACAGTCCACATTTTGTATGGGAAGCGAACAAAGCCCTTGGAAAACTAGTGAGAAATTACGAAGCTATATCCAGACAGTAAAGCTTCAATATATCATTAAAGATTATATTTATTATATTTTATATTATATAATTATATATTATATTATGTTCATTATATATAAAGATTTCATAAACTTTATCAGTTTTTATAGAGTTATGTTTAAAGCACTTCAAACTTTATTGATTTGCTTGCCCCTTCGAAGAGGGAACACTATAAAACCTCTTACAATTGTTAAAAAATTAAGGGAGTTGTCCACTTCTGTAGCATTTAAGGGAGAATCAAAATAGCATGTTGTCATCAGCAAAGTGTATATGATCCTTGTGTGCTACAAACACCCAATTTAAAACCCAATATTTGAGTATGTAGTTCAAATTTTGTTTGAGCTTATTTCGATTTGAGTGCCAATGTGGCCACTTGGATTTGGGCCAGACTACACCACCACAGCTTGTTTGTTGGTGATTCTGCTCAAATGGTTTCCCACTAACTACAATCGATACAATCATTCGGGTGCTTGTTGTTATTGTTATACACAGTTTTTATCGCCTATGTTGGGGTCTACACAACAGAACTTCGTCCATGAAATTTGAGTTGTTTATGTTTTGGCAGCAACATTTACCGTCGTCTTCATCAGAGCACTTTTGGCAAACTTGTCGGCCAAAATCCTCTCAAGGTAACTGAGAGGCATGCGGTTGCGGAGGCAGGCACGGTTCGCCCAAGTTTCGCAAAAGATAAGCAGTATTTTATGCCAAATGGATGGAGATTGTGGCATTTGATAACGCAACAAAAAAAAAAACTGCCCGAAATGTGCCTGACAGAGCACAAATAAAATTGCTTCTTTACTAGATTTACATTTAATGACATACATGAGCGTAAATGTGGGATCGAACTTAAATTGTCCATATTAAAGTAGTTTTTAATAGTCCTTAAATATAAATTCTATTCCTCAATTTATTTAAGTTTAGCATATTTAAGAAATTGATTGGTATACATTTCGTAAGGAAACCTATTGATACGGTGATGGGGTATCTCTGGTAAATGCATTCATCGTAAAACTGTTCACATTATTTCCCGGGTGGGAGAGGAGAGTAAATTAAAGAAGCCAAAGTTATATATCCAAAATTTTCTTATTGGGTTTTAAATTGCGACTCCTTAAGTGATAATTAAATTTAAGCGGAATGCAAGGCAGCTCACAGAGACAATAGTCGCGTTCGGTTCAACATCGTCAATTCACCAAATGTCCTTCCATTTAAAATAAAGAGTTCCCCGTATTTACTAGACAGGATATATTCGTTTATAATGAATACGAGCGAATCTAGAGTTGAGTTCTCTATAGTTTATATGTAGAGTTCTCTATAGGGTGTGTATATAGAGTTCTCTATAGGGTGTATACTCGTATATAGTGCAATATTCGTCATATTTAGTGTATATAGACAAATTCTTACGTCTTCTGATCCAGAAACTTATTAATCTAACTTTTTTTGAACATCATTAAAAACTATAGAAGACATAGAAATGGACATTTACTCGAACCAACCATCTCCAATGTTTTAGTTTTTGTCCAGACCTCAAAACATCTCGAATAATTGTAATCTATCATCTTTAGGATATGAACATGCCAAGATGCGCTTGCTCAATTATTCCTGTTGACACACTGTAAGGGAATTGCTTGAGGGAACTTTTTTTGCTTCGAAATTTGGAATTCTTTGGTTTTTATTGTACGAATAGCTCTCAGTTTTGTCATACAATAAAAACCCAAGAATTTGCTAGCATTTGTCTGTGTGTCAAAGATGTTTCATTGAAACCACGTAATTGAAACCAGAATAACTCCTCGCCCACTTAATGCAAGTGGGATCAATTCCCGTGCTTGGTAGCAACTCAACAAGCTCACATTACAATGCAATGATTAATTGAAGGCACAATGTCAATGTCCGTCGATATATCACAAACAAGGAAAATGAATAAATAAGTAAGTGTGCAGGGCAATAACAAAGGCGGCCTCTACTGCAATAATAGGATTAAATTTGAATAAATAAGTGGCATAATAAATTTAGTCCCATAAGCGTGCTTACGCTCACTTTGGTCCTGTGCGTCTGTATGCCATTGTCACCTTCACAGCCCGTGACTCCCGAACAACAACACTAAAGTAAAGGATCCACGGAGTACGACAGCCGATTCCATTACGCAAACGGAATTTATTGCCAGCACTAAGTAAGAGTAACAAATTAAGTTGGAACACAGAAACGACAGTATTAGTGAAATTTCATCAATAAGATATTGTTCAGGACGACAACGATAAACACAACTAAATAAATTTCGCATATCTGCCAGAGAATGTACATCAGGGGCCACTGGCATAATATTCACGAGCACATGGTTGCAATTAAATTAGCACCATTTGACAACATTCACAACTAACTAGCACCCTGTATACACTCACTTACTTACCAACTTAGCACGCCTGTTACACTTCCATGCATACGGTGGGGCCGTTTGTGCCACCACACGGCCAACTACCGCCACCACAAAGTGTACAACGTCACACATTCAAGCGCTAAAAGCTAATTTCCTCGTTTAGTTCATAATTTACTCGGCGACTTTACTTTATTTTCCCGATGTCTGCTGATGTTGCTGGCTCCAAGTTAGTATTCCTTTCTGCCCTTATGTTATGGCGCCTTCTTACGTACGATTCGCTCAAGTTACTTCCATCTTGTTGTTGTTGCTGTTTCGTTTTCCTGCTTGTGGCTTCGACTTTGCCATTTTACTTTTCGTGCCGCCTCTTCTGCGTTCGCGTCCCTTGCATCCTTCCTGTTAACTGACATTATAATCACAACTTTTATTCGCTTCGACGTATCTGCGTGTTGCTTCATGCATTTACCTTCGTTTGTCGGTTCGTTAATTCATTCCTCTTTTCTGTTCGTTGGAGTTCCCGTTGCCGCTGTCGTTGTCGTTGTCGCTGCTGCGGCTGTTCTTGTTGTTACCCGTATCTTCAGCGCGTAGGACACGCGAGATTTTCGATGACGATATAGCAAATGCATAGTACAAAGTTTTTGCTCCTGCGTTTACGTCATTCTGCATCAAATTCTTTTGTTTGCTTTTCCTTTGCAGCCGAGCAAATAAGGCAGAGCACATTGTTACACCGCAGAAAATTGTCCTTCGCATGTTTTGCTTTTTAAGCCACAAAAGTTCGTTTGGTGCAAATTTAACGTAAAAACGTGTTGAAAGAAAATTAACCGATAACTGGAGGTCAATTTTTTGAGCGTCATAATTTAATTTCGTAATCAAGCCACTCAACTGTTTCAGTAACAATTATTTAAGTTATTTAAATTATGATACACCCCACAATCGATTGGACCGCATTCAACATGGTTCTGCCTTGCGACTCACGACGTCCTTATGGGACGCCAGATTTTATTGGATATAAGTTTTTAACCTCTTCGTTGATGATCAAATTCAACGAATTTCTTCTAAATGGGATTTCAGGACACACTAATGATTAAAAGGGAAAGCGTGTGTTAGTTTATATAGTAATCCTGGGTTAGGTATTAAGTATTTTGCATCAAGAGTAGGCTTTAGTTTATAGAGGAAGTGTTTTCAAGCACTTTGGAAGCGATGGGTAGCAAACTAAAGCCTTTGTAGTCCAATGACTTTTCTTATTAAGCACCATGCCAAACACCGACTGCTTAGTATAATATTTTATATGTCCGATCGTGGTCTACGATTCACTCTCGACTCATCCCTCGACTAGCAAACAATTTGAGAATGTTGATGTTGCCTCACTCCTCATATGATTCCAATTAATTCAGAATACATGATTATCGCAGTTTGTAACATTGATCTTGAGGAAAATTTTCCTCTCTCATTTCCATGTTGAATGTTAAAGTATCAACGCCACATATCAGAAGAGGCATTTGGAGAGTGTAATTTTAATTCGAGAGTGGGGGTCCATCTTTATAAGGATTCTAAAGCCCATTTTCCCAGCTTTACCAACACCATAGTAGGACCTGCTGGGGACGGTTATTCAGAGTCATTGAGTCACTCGTAGATATACTTATCATAATGGGCGCTTAAGATCAATTATTAAAGTTTGAGTCTTGTACTTATGCAATCAAAAATCATATCAGGAGACTAAAATGCAAACAGGTTAAGAGTTTGGCCAAGTTTAGGCCAACACAATATTTGAATATTTAAGAAAATTCCCGGTTAATCACTGGACTGGCGAAAAGTGGACATATAAGCCGATTAATGTTGCCGGTTCTACAATGGAGATAAAACACTAGTACGCTTGCTCCAAAAGTAATTGTAATATTTTCCCTTATGGAGTAGTATTTGACCCTTGGGGAGTAATATTTGACCCTTAGAGACTCCACTTGTTTACTATTCCCACTAAATCTGCTTCTAAGTTGGCAAGTTTTTTGCCATGGATCTAGCAATGGTTGAAATATATGCAGGATGACAATGTTAGGAGTTTTTTACGTATAATCGAATAAGGAATTTTTAGCGAGTTGAAGCTGGGGAATCGAACAGGTTAATATGAAAATTTTTGTACTCGGAGTTTTGAATTCCTATCTTCACTTCACTCAACTAATATGCTAAACAAATGCAGCAGAATGGGTGATTAAACAAACAAATTTACAGCTAAATTAACATGATAATTAACAAAATAAATCTATTTCAAACAGCTAAATTAATATGAGAATTTGTTTATATAATTCCTTATATCCTTATAAGCTGTAAAATTTACTCAAGCTTTGTTCGTTATTTGCTTCTGTTTACTTGGATGAATGAATAAACAGTTTTTACACGTATTTGTAAAATCATTAAATGAATCGCCATTTCTGAAACTGTTCTCACACTCACTCAAGAGCTCTTGGATTGTTGTTAGCGCTTCAATAAATACTTCAAGTGCATAACGCTAATAAAAGCGTATCCTGCTAATCAAAAAGCTGCTACAGACACAGGGATGTAGAGACTACAGACACACAGTAAAAGGGAGATAGAGAGTGAGTACAAAAAAAGCAAGCAACACTACGAGTAAGTAAAAGATTAAGTGGTAAATCCCTGAAATTGCAACACTAATTAAACAATTACCCGTACAATGAATACTTGCACACCACACAGATTAGAAAGGCTTAGAACGCAATTGTTGTGTGTCGTTCCGCAGGCGACTACAAGCCCGTATATGTGTACTGCTGCCGCAGATTGTAGGAGCTTTTGTGGAGTCGACCCTCAGCCGGCATGTGCGTAACTAGGACATTTCTGAAAAAGAAGTTAAACGAAACAACCTCCAAGGAGACAGCACAATTCTAAGCAGCTTATGTACTTTCAAATGCAATTAAAAACTAAGTATTGAGTTCAACTTTCAATTGTATTCGCATTAACTATTTGCACCACAATTGCAGTCCTGCATGCATTTTTGTTTCTTCAACTAATCACGTGAATAAGACACATTTTTCATGCCACAACACTGACAGGAGTAACCTTATTTCACAATTTTAACAGCAGCAAATCACTGAAGAAGGTAATTGAAAGCAGCTGCGAGTGTGTGCATGCAATTGCTACGATATACGAGCAACATTTCTACAAAATGTCATTCATGCAGCTACTTGCAAGCTTGGCGCGCGCTTGTGTGTGTGTGTGTGTGTGTTTATGTGCGATTGTGTCCCAGCATACAACTGTATCCACTGTTTACCGTCGTTTATAAACCAGCCTTTAAAGAATAAATTACATGAGCACTAAGTTGTCCTTTTGAGCAGATTCATTCTACTTTAAACTAGTTGAGAGGAGTTTCGCGCTGGTACTGTCATCCCCGTTCTCTCAGACTTCACTTCCTTAACACACTTATATGATATTCCAACAGGTTGGGCCCTCATAAATATGATTTCCGCAAGCGTTTTCACTTCAGTCCATATTCCCATAACCTGGTACTTACATACCCTGGGTGCTACTCTTAGTACTGCCATATACTGGTATATATATGGAACGTAATCAATGATATATCCAAACACTTCGATTTTGTGACTAAAGATGTAGGGGGTCCATTTGCAACTCGCATGTAAATATTACATGAAATGAATTTGTTTTTTCTAGCGAGTTCAAGGTCCTCGCTAGAAAAACAAATTAATTAAATTTCAACCGGAGGTCGAGAATCGATTAACAATATTACATGAAATATTAGCAGTAGTTTTTGCTAATTTGATGGTGCATCAAATCGACAGAAGAAAGAGTTTTTTTTTTTATATATTATTATTATATTATCATCACTATATTATTATTATTTTTATGCCTTAAACTAAAGTTAATCATGTCTGAAGGGTTTGGAAAATAAACTGACTAAATAACTGACTCGAAGCGAAAGAAAATTATAATGACCCATTTTGAAATCCGGGGCAAAATTATAACCCACGACCCCCACAATTGTGAGGCTAGCATACTTATCAGTATACCCCAGAAGCCGACAAGGTAACAATAAAGGATCCTAAAGTCGAATTAAAAAATGTCTCATATTAAAATGTATATTCCAATCCTTAAATGAAGCTTTCCTATTTAAAACTAATTATTGAAGAAAGGTTCCAACATTTTTCCAAGGATCGGTGTACGCATTGATCCTTGTGATTTGCGTTCTGTATACAAGACTCTTTCGAATCTTTTCGACACGTTATCGAATTTTTTATGCTGGCATATATCGCAATCTACGAAAGCTCACATCCATTGACGCACACACGCATATATTGAAGCACATACACACACATTGAAGCACACACACTCACCGAGCACTGCAGTGTATCAGTTGTCGTTTGTAAGCATTTAATATGAAGCAAAGCAAACACACAAGCTCCGCTATTTTGCTTGCAGTTAAATTGCAGTATTGCAGACATACCAAAGCGCAAGGATAAAACATATTAAAAAGGGGGATAAAATATTTTGTATTTGAGGTTTAGACTCTTACATAGTACCAAGGCGGTTGTGTTTGTTGTGGTTGTTGAAGTGGTGCAGCAATTTGCTGACTTTTCAATTTACTTCATTTTCTCAGAATTGCCTGAAATACTCCCTAGACGTCCATTCACCATCTGCTCGGTATAAGCAGACATTTTCCTTGTACAATAAATTTAATGCAGAAAATAAATTTAATCATTTTCATTTTAAGATTCAAAAATCACAAAATATTTGTCCGCATTTTATGCTCTGAGAGAAAAAAATTATATAAAAAGTATAAAAGTATGAATTTATGAGATAAATGGGTTTCAAACAAAAGGTTAAATAGAGTATCTTTAAGCAGTTGAAATATGAAAGTGAGTGATCTCATTTCTGTTAAGGATAACAAAATGTTGCTTGCAAAGCGGTTTCTAAGGTTCACAAACTTTTCGGAAAAGCAGTTGTTGGGGATGCGATTATGAAATCTGATTTTAATTCTTGATCATGTTGCTGGTAGGCTATTTTTTGTGAAATTATTTAAGAGAAAATTGGTTTGTGAACTCAAAAGCAGGTTAACTTCCTTTGGTGAAAATACAATTAGTATCAAACACCGACAACTATGGTAATCTATAAACTAATTTTATTAAAAATTTCCTTTGAAATATTTTCATGACTGTCTTTCCCAAAAGTAACTATAACCGAATTAAAACCGATATATGAATATAATACTGAAGAATAGAAATGTTACTCAATATTGCCAACTTTGACCTTCAGTCAACTTTTATTGATAACATCCTTGCGACTACTTCCGATGCAAGGATTTCTCTTTGTTTTATTTTCTATCCAAAAAGTGTTTTTAAGAAAAATATTAAATCATACTCAAATTTCATTGTATGAAGATGCCAAAGTACTTTTTCTTGGGTCTAAGGAGTTGTTAATACATTACCGGAACTTCTTCAGCGGAGAAGAGTAGTCAATCAAAATCCAATATTGATCATGACACTGAAGTTTTGATTTGGGGTATGCTAAATTCAGTTCGTATCTTCTATGCTTCGAATATTTCAAGAACAAAATGTAAAAAGGATTAACACAAAAGTGTGCAGATTGAAGCTGAGGTCAGTAGAGAAGGCTGAAGTTGCATTACACCGACTACTGGATACCATACCCTTTTACGCCCATAAACATAAAGCGGGCATGCAAAGTAAATCATGGCGATATGGAACAATATAATTTTATACTAAAGTTGACGACTCTTTGTAGGAAATTTATACATTTTTTTGTTATATTATTCCGTCTGAGTAGGTGTAATTTTCTTATAGTCCTTTTACTTACTTACTAAGAATAAAATTAAATATAAATAATGTTCAGGAATATGACACATGGACATATATTTTCATTGAACTTGTTGACATTAGTCAAAAATGGTTTACAACAGTATTTCAGAAGTTGACAAGGAAAGTAAAATGTATTCAGTCGCTTGTGCTTATGATGTGAAATCTTTACACATCCTTTTCTTGTCCAACAAGGAAAATAGAAGTTAGAAGTAACCTACGAGTAAATCAAATCAGTTTCACTTATCAAGCACACACCCAGCCATAGGAACACACACACACCCATACTCGACACCACACTCACACACTCGTCCTGTTAACGTAACGCTGCATTTGACATTTCAGTTTATGTTCCGGAGCAATTTTGGAGCATGATAAATTATTCAAATTCAAATTTCTACTCGTACATCTTATGTAGCTTACTTTAGTGTTATCAACACCCACAGACATTCACACACACACACCCATGAACATGTTCATGTCTGTCATTCACACACAGGCACACGCATACTTGCACGAATCCATTTGCTCACCGAAATTGCCGGCTGCGAAATGCAGCACTTTCCGCATACATTTTAACATAAGTTTTTGCAATTTATGAGCGTGCGCTCACACAGAGCAAAGTAATTATGTAAATTACGTGAAGTGGGCCGCTCTTGATGCTGTGCACGTTTAATTGAGAAACGCAGGCGGAGTGCAGCTTCACAGCGTGCTGCAGGTATGCGCTTCCTTGAGTTTAATGCTCATAATTGGAAAATATAAAAATCTCTGAAGCTATTCATTAGAAAGCAATTAATTATAAAGTTTTTATTAAGACTTCAAAACTGAATTGGACGCCTCAGTCTGAGTGGGTTTGTAATTTTCTGCGCCAGCTGCGCATTGTGCCCTGGACATACCAACGGAGACTCATCTCCACCTTTCGTGACTAACTTTTATTCCTGTAACTTTTGCCGGTTTAATTGCATAATGGAGAATAAGTAGCAGAACATTCTCGAAAGACGATTGCTACATTCTTTTGAGAAGAGGAGTGAAAGGAGTGGAAAATGCATACAGCACTTGAAGCAGAAATTTTCAGTGGTTAGTTTACTTGGTTTTTCTTTCAGTCGCTTGAATTTCAAACAAATCGTTTGTGACTATCAATGGGATAATAAAGGGACGGTACAGTTATGGGTAAATATTTATAAAAACTCACATCCTTAATTTCTTGTTCTGTTCTGCTGAAAAGGATGAGAAAATTATATCGATATACGAAGAACACCAGAGAAAAGTTAAATTTCAAGCTGCACATTTATTCCCAAGAAATGTAACAAGTGTTTAATGGATGATGATCTACTCAACCAATAAGTAAATCATCATCATAATTCTCTGACGTAATACAAAAAACCTAAACCAGATATCTATTTAGTTACTGAACGATTAGTTTTTCATAGGATTTTGAAACGACAGTGCAAGTGTCTCGACCATTCAACTTGAGATTCATGTCACTGGAGCACCGTTCATCTGAACCCCATGCATTTACTTTGCGCCTCAAGTACTATTCTGATACATTTTCACTCTACTACATTTTGTTTTGATTTATGAACTTCTCTTCCATCCTTCTTCTATTCATCTGATAGGAAGTATGAGAGATAAGTCCACTTCTTCTCCGTATGTGAATTCTCGCTCCGGGTAGACAAGAGTCCATAAGTAAGTGGGTAAATGAGGGGGAAATGCATGACCTTGTTTAATTGGGCCTAGTGCCACGTTAGAAAACTCATTGCCCAATGGCTCCTGACACCAAGTAATAAAGAAAATCACCCAGTCGTGTATGTTAGCGCGGCCTCTGAACTTCATACACACACACACACACACTCGCACACATGCATATAAAACTAATTACCTTTATTCGTAATTACTTTTTGTATACCATATTTTATTAGCTTAGCTTTTGTTAATTGCCCGTAAAAAGGTTATAAATCAAAATCTATTACACACAGGCAGTGTACGAGTGGTATACAGGGTACGCAAACTGCAGATTTCATTGGGTTCATGGCAAAAGTAAACTGAAATATTATTAAAGTTCCTTGAAAAATCCTTGTCTAAGTTATTGAAGGAAATTATCCTTCTTGTCTAAAAATGTAGTTACCTCACATTTTTATTGGTTATAGACTCTAAGCTTATTTTATCCAGTTGTTCCTTGTTTAATACAAAATATCCTTAATAATAATAATTTGTTTAATACAAAATATCCTTAACAATAATAATTTGATATTCGTTTCCTTTCAAAATCTTTTTCAAAGGTACTCTATAACCTTCAAGTTAATACTGAACTCAACAATGTCATTCTTCCTGCATGTCAATATAAGAATCTGTAAAAGGGTTTAACTAAAAATTATATAATTATCCCATGATTCCAATTTCTGTTTTAAAAACTATGTTCACAGCTTGTAGAAGCCTTCTCAAATGATAGTCAGTTTAGAAGTCAGAGTCCTCTTAAACGTACTAGTCTTGTAAAGTAGATCAACCTCCGCACTTTAAATATGTATGGTATCTTTAAATAAGTCCACGTCTATCATATCCTTATATATGTCCTTCCATAAAACCACCCATTGTTGAATCGTGCACCATTCCAATTTTGAATCTCTCACTTCCCAAAAAGGCCCTCTATAAATGCCAACTAAACAAGCTAATAATATAACCACCGCAATTAGCGCACATTAAATCTCCCCAATGTCAATCACTTAACCAAAGTATAATTTTTATTGTATCCGTAGCATTTACACACTCTCCGGTCATTAAGTTACAGTTTATCAGAAAGTAATTAGCAGCATGTGGGCCCACATTCATCAGACTTCTAATGCCCAATGTCCTTCCATGTTTGCTTCTAATGAATTGAACATTTCGCTGCCATTTTGGAGATAATATTGTCCAATCATCTTCTTTCTCATCGCTCTGTCCTAGGGCGGATGTTATATTTATACATTTATGCCGGATAATTTCCGCACATGCTTCCACTGAGCTGGGTACGCATAGAGAGCTCAGTCAGTGTGATAACAATTGGAACCACTCAAAAACAATATTTCATTCATGCCGTTTTATTTCTTATGAACTGAATGAGCAATTTGTTCAGTGAATTTGTTTATACTGCTTCAAAACTGTTCTCATCTCTTCTTAACAACACCCAAATATGCATGACTTGAACATCGGTTTACTATAGCATAGCTGTGGGAAAGTAATGAACATATTGCTGACCTTAAATGCTCCTCATATAAGGCCATTCCTGTCGTCGTCTTTGTCGGATTATGGATTGGACGTTGATTATATTCAATCAGGCAATTGATTGATGCTCTATCATCAGTTTACAGTGGTCAATAGAGGCCTCGCGTATTGATAAATCGCTTCAACTTCCAGCTAAAAATAGAGACAATGTTATTCTATGTTAATCGCAAATCGAAGAATGTATTCTGGCGCTTTTGTTACAGCGACGAGATGTACAAAAAAATGATTAATGATTGTGTGCGCGGCAGCAAATAAACTTTCTTTATTAAATACATACTATAAAAATGCTTATTTCCCTCCATTATGTACAAGCCATGATTTTTTCCTTCTACTCGCATAGTTTAGGCTCGTTTTCGATGGGTGGGGGGGAAGAGTATTTCTATGTTTCAGTATACACAAAGTATAGTAAGTATAATGGAAATTCAATGCAAGTGGTTCAAATTTTCTATTGATATATGTTTATATATACGAAGACTAACGGAACCCGCTCACGCATCGTGTAACATTCGCAAAAGGCCTGCATTTAAAATAGGCTAATTCTATGGAATCTATCATGAGATTTTCCTTTGTATATTTTCTATTTGAGAATGCGAAAAGTTGCTGTTCTACCAAATTTTACTTTTTCCTTCTTTTGAATGGATTCTAATATTTTCCTTCTTTCCTAATATTCATCTATAGGTTTCACTTCGGATCATTATAAAATGATTCCGGAATAGTCCTTTATCAACAATTTTTCATTTGCAGTTTTTCCCGCCATAATTCTTTGTAGGATTTTGTCATTTCCCAACTTTAGTATAATTCTAAATAGTGTCAGTTTCTATATAATTGAAGTTATATTTGATTAAATTATTGTCCATTTGATTCACTGGCGAAGTGTCCTTTTCTATCAATATATATGTGAAAGCGTTATAAGCTGAAATTGCTTTGAGATTCCCTTAAAATAGGCCCCGACCTATTCAATCTCTTTTGAGTTTTTAGTTTAGTATTTTCCTTGATCTGTGATTCTAAGTGTCTAGCTCTTAAAAAATCCTCTGACTTCGATGGTTCTGTAAGGTATTTGCCTGTAAATGCTTCGATATTCTCAAATCAATATTTGTTTTGCAGTATTTTTGCAGTTAAATTGGTTAAGTATGCCGGAAGAATTTAAAAAAAAAAACCAAATTTCTGATAATTTTTTAAACTTTTTTTAGAATCGTATAAATATGACAAAGAAATTCTTTAAAAATTTTACGCTTTTCAGCAACAATTTTGATTTAAGTACTCGTATTTTCCTTAAAGGAAATTAAAGGGTTTTGTTAAAGACGAGGAAATTACACAGGAAGTCGTGCAAAATATGAGTTCCATAAAAAGCATATGAAACCATTGAGTGAAGTTTTCTCATGAGTTCAAGTCGAAGTGAGTAAAGCGTGGGTATGACTATTAAATTCGTACCATGACACTCTTCATGAATATTCATATTTTTTTTAGTAAAAATTATATTTATATTCATCCTTAGTAAGTATCGGGATTTATACCCCAGAGACTAAATTGTTAGTCGTTCTTCAAAATAAACCTTATCTTCTGTGCATAATATGTGATACGAGTAGCAGTCGAATTCGCTTTACAGTACTGTAATTGTATATCTCTATTCCTCAAAAACTTTGGACGAAAGAAAATTTCTATCAACCAAACCAAACGGTGCCACTTCAGCCGCATGATTTCTGTCGCACTTGCAATTTCACACCCTCAAATGGTGACTACTTCCTTTTAGGAAGTTCACAGAATCACTAACTGAGTGCACCCAGTTACAATTACACAATTTCCTTAATATTTCTTGATTTATATTTGGTGATATAATCTGACGTCATAGATAGGACGTCGCTTTCGTATAAAAATTGAAGCTCAAGTCAGTGAATTTACATTTTCACATTTCGGCCCTTATTTTTTCAAGAATTATCCTTCCGTTTTTTTTTTAAATATTAGAAATAAATGTATTCTTGCATAAAAAACATTTCTATTTGTACAATTTACGGTGTATTCTTCTAAATACCACGTATATTTCATAATGTTTTCAAATGCTTGCCCCTGGAAACAGGCAATGGTATTTTCTTATTTTCTCCTTTCTTCCTACTTCCTACTTATAAGATAAGTATATCTATATTAATTTATTCTTGTGTGTGCCCACGTAGCTGCTAATAAATCATTCCACCACAATAACATCCAAATGAAAATTAGACATTCTGAGCTTGTAATCCAGCGCTTGCAATCGATGACACTATTTCCTCAGCTCCTCCCATAGACTCAGCGGCGCTATTTTTCATATTCTTTTCTACTCATATAATGAGCGGTTTATAGTTCATTTTTGTCTTTGTGTTTTTTGTTATTTTTTGTGAAAACCAAATAGCAAACTGCTCCTGATAATTATAACACAAATCCTGGTAAGGCACGCATTTGACGTCAGCAAAGTGGCGGCCTTAACGTACGTTTAACAAGAGTGAATACCTAGCAATTTGTCTATATACAATATACATACATGTGGGAGTACGCATATACGAGCACAATTTTTCTTTGTGAACTATTTCATCAAAAATTTAAGTGGCGCAAACCGCCGCTAAAGTAAACAGAATGTGTGGCATATTCTGACTAGTGATGCGACAAGGCGAACGTTCTGCTGACTCGAGTCACTCGAGTTGGAAATTAATTTGACTCGAGTGGCAAGTCGCCCCAACGATTCGGCGATGAAACGATATAAATAATGCAGGTAGCGCTGTGGCACATGTGCTGCTGACACTTGTTCAGCGGCAATTGAATTCGCCTACAGCACATTTTATTCCTATTTCCAATTGCAGCGCTCTATCAATTGATTGGAGCTGCCATTTGTTTGTTTGTTGAAGCATATTGGATGCATATAGAGAATGCCATCCATATGAACATTTTAAGACGCATAAATAATTTGGCATTGACGCTGTCCTGGGCATTATCTTAATTGACAGTTGAATTCAATTTACTCCGTTAAATTATTCTACTAGAAGGGAGACTTTTTGGTATTCTCTTTAATTGTAGCCTTTTCTTGCAAAGCAGATTTCTAGTTTCTCAGAAGGGAACTCAGCTTAATTCAACTCTTCGATTGGCTCAGCCTGCTTTTTCTTGCATAGCAGGTTTAAATTTCTTAAAGAATATATCAGCTCTTCGATTGATTCAGCCGGCTCTTCAACTCCCAGTTCAATGACTGCCAGTAGCTTCAATACTGCTGAAACTCGTTCAACTTCAAAGCAAGGCGTTGATTCGTGGTCAATTCTTGAACTCTTCGAATAGTGAGATTTATTCAACTCGTCGAATGCTGAGATTTAGATGACTCGTCGAATGGTGAGTTTATTCAAACACACCAGTGAGTATTTATCATGAACAACAATGAAAAAATGAACATATGCAATTCACTCTATATGATATTTAAAGCGTTCGACTTGCTCTGTCTACTGGGAGGTGACTTTTTCCTTGCCTAACTGGCCAATATACTCGTACCATAAATAAAATCGGTCTAAGTAAGCCTTCTCTTCTCACACTAGTTTACATTACCATAGCCACGGGGTTTGTTTTGCATAATTTTTGTTTTTTATTCAAAATTCGTTACCATAATTGTTGCCATATTCTACCCAAGAGGTTTAAAGGCGGCGTGTAATAGCTTAAAAGCCAACTCTTTCATATGATTAGAATGGTGTATTCAACTACAACTCAAATCGATTCGTCACTGAGAACATGTACTCGTGTACTCATTTCGCTAAAATTCATTTGAACAACTCGTCAGGTGAACTCCTCAACTTGCTTTACTTATATACTTATGAGGCTAGTTCCACAACCACTCAATTCAGCACTCTACCTCCTCACATCGCCCACTCGTCCCTTAATAAGTGTACTTAGATGCTAAGCAAACTTGGTTTAATCGAATCATAAACGCAGTTTAACTTCGATTCGACTGCTGAAACTTGAGAACTTGAAAAAACTCTCAACTCAATCGAGGCTTCAGTCGGCGGTTCAAAATGCTGGATCACATCACTAATTTCTCGTCCATCCCAACGCGTTCGCACCAAAGCAAATACTAAAGTGACGTGTTTTTGCAGCTTGTTTTGCCATGGGCTCTTTTCAGTTTTTGACAAACCCGTCACAAGAATGCACACTTTGACACACAGATGCGAAACGAACTCGCATTCCGAAACTGAATTCAGACTGGACGACTACGTGTGCTGGCCGGGGGCTCACCTGGCTGCTATATTTGCATATCTGGACACTTTTTTCAACGTTAACTAAAAAAAATTCCTTGAGATTGTAACGATTTGCAGTAATGTGGGTAAGGGAAAATGCTGACTCGACTAGAAGTGCTCGGTGGAACGCAACACCGACACGCCCAAGGGGGTGGCATAATCATGTGAGTGGTGGACGCTAACATTAGGCAGCAGAATTGGGCATATTGTGCGAGTAGTCAGCCTTTTTGTGTTAGTATGCTAATGTGCATACAAGCACAACCAGTTGATTGTAAATTTGTGAGGCTGTGTGTGTATGTGTGTGTGAGTAGGTGTCTATTGCATGTGTGCTTGGGAACTATGGTTCCTATACATACCTATATGGATGAGTAGTGTTGCCAACTGTTATAAAATGGTTGATTTATACGTGAATCTATGTTTTAATGTTCTCTTATATATTTTTACATCCCAAAGCAGGAAAAATATTTGGAATGCACATTAGCACAAATAAACAAACTAAAAATCAAGCAGTAAATTTATTATTAATATAGCAATTTTGAGTTCAATGCGTTTATGTTTGGATGGCTTGTAATAAATTTGATCAATAAAATAAAATAATCAAATAAATAGAAATAACCCAAACAAAATTTGTCTAATATCTATAAATTCATCGGAGAGAAATATATATAATTATATTATGTTCTGTTATATACTTTTGTCTGCTTTAACAATCAGTACAAAAATCGACATATAACATCTTACCTCAGCAGTTGGTGGACCTAAAAATTGGCGCTCATAAATCTGCCTCAATCAATATACATGGTTGGCAACACTGTGTAAGAGCCTGCACTGTGTATGAGTGTGTGTTTGGGTGTGGTTGAATTGCTCTGTATAAAATTTGTTGAATTCTCAGCTATGGCAAAAGTGTTGCATATTTTTAGGCACACCTTAAGTAAGCACATGCTAAGTGCTTGCTACCTGGAACGGCGAAGTATGCACGGATGGATGTGTGGTGGTTTCGTGATAAATGAGTATTCTAAATAAAATATGTTGATAACGTCCCTGACGCTGCTGCTCGGCCTCCGTGCCATTCGCATACACTTGTCTGGTGGTACTGCACTGGCTCCATGGTCGCAACTAACGCTCATACAACACCTCCACACGCACGCCAGCACATGCTAGTAGCTCTACAGTAGCAGTCCACCCATATCAGCTGATGATGACAATGGCGCCACTATGTACCGTAGTTTACAACATGCGAAACAAGAACAACAACAGCAGCGAATAACTGCACGACTACTACTGCTGCTACTATACCGCAAATTTCACGTCTCTCGGTGTGCAACTCGCGCTCATCAGGGACGAACGACATTGCACAAGGCCAATGGACGTAATGGCATTCTCCAGCGTCACAAGTGCATATGCAGCGAGCCGAAACTACTGTATTCGAGTGTGCATGTGTGCCGAAATGCAGGTACTTGCAGGCAATTTTTCGTGTGCACACTGTAAGCGAGAATTATGTAAGTACTTGAGTTCAACTTAAAGCAAGTACAAATTTGTAGAATGAGGAGGGGAAGAAGGGTGGTTGTGGATTCTTGAGCTGCGTTCAGTGGGCATACACGCCATTAAGTCAGGCGTGTTCTAACTAAATATCTTATACACGCTACATTTGGTGCCCGCTATGTGAGACTAAGAAATTTTCCAATTTTTGTCTCCTTTTTTCGCCAAGCACCGCTGCTCACCTGTATACACACCGCGATTCTAGAGACAATGGCATACTTGACCCCGAATTCCGCAGATTAACTGGCGGCAATTGGCAATTTCGGGATACATTGACATTAAGGCGCACCTAAGCCTGCTGCTTAATGTCGTTATTAAAGAAAATGTGGTCAGGATTATGGGGTGTAAAATGGACTTCTCTTCCTCTTCTATGCTTTGCTTTTTGCTCCTTTTTCATTTGTAGTGGTACTGAAAGTGTGCATGCAGCAAGTGGAAAATGCAAATTTTCATGGAATAAAGGTGGAGTGGGCTCAGCTAGTGATGCGCGCTTCTTTATTTTGGGGCTTAAGTTGAACAATCTGGCATAACAGTACTCCGAGTCTGGCCTTCTCGTAATGAGTTTCAACAGAGATTGCGATAGTTGGTGGTGCTTTCTGGATAATCTTGTATTAGGCTGCAGGTCTTCTTTTATAAGTGGTATCTACGGCGTTGCGTGCTCCATTTTAATTTTAGAGTTTCACTGAACTTTCACTAATTTACAATTCTTTCTGGACAGTTCAATAGCACGGAAGTAAATAATTCTATTTAAAAGGTAACTTTGAAGTCCAAATAATCAGTTTCTGAAAATTGTATTATAACCAACCACGAGTCTTACTTCGAGGGCCAGATGCACATCTAATTGCTTTGCTCCACAGTCAAGGGTTTTGTTCCACAGTCAAGTGTTTTGCTCCACATTCAAGTGTTTTGTTCCACATACAAGTAATTTGTTTCACGTCCAAGTAATTTGTTTCACATCCAAATATTTTCTTACAGTTGCAAAATAGTGCTGAGTTTGAGTCTTCTCAAACCGACTGAAAATATATCCTTGCAAACTGAGTGTAAGCGGAGTAGTGAAAAGTCTCTTATAAATTCTGAAGAATTATCAGGATTGTTTTTTTAATTAAAGTAAGCTAGAAGAGATGGTGTAATCTGTTCATAACTACACCAAAGCCGTAGGGTGGTCTCTTGCTCCACAAACATTCATTTATGAGAACATATTTCGTCAGCGTACGAGTATTCGCTTAAATAGAAGGATGTGTGGAATTGTCCCAACCCGACCCTAACACCCTACTGATGAAATTAATATAAATTGGTTAATTTTGAAACTTTGCCCTTTCGTTCACGCTTGGTAGCTCCCCCGCAACTCACATCTCCTTGAATTTCAGTCAGGTAAACAGTCAAAAGGCTGATTAGTATTAATTGAAATGTTCAACATTGGAAAGCAAAAATAATTATTCGCCCATTAATAATGCAAACAACAATTTCACCTCCAGTAACACGAAGCAAACAGCGCAAGAGTCTGTTTTGTAATTAGCAACGCAACGAACTGTAAGCGCCACTCTACCCCAGACAGCCCACACGCTCCACCGCACTGTCAAGTTTCGTATCTTTAATTCCCCGTGTTAATGCATTTATATTTATGACGTTCAGTTCTTTTCAGCGTTTGGCGCTGTGTGTGTGTGTGTGTGTGTGTGTGTGTGTCTGGCTTTGTGTGTTTGTGTGTGTATCTTAGCCGCATACACTAGAATTCCCTTAGCGGAATATGCTGTGTGCAAAGCCCCTAATAAATATCTTTCTCAAGCAGCTCAGAACGTTATCCTGGTTAGAGGATAATATTCTCTACTTAAAATAAGCTGAAGAATAATTTCTGGTTTTATTAATAAATAGCTTTGTGAGCAATGACGACAGCAGCACCAGCAGCAACAGCAAACAGAACAACGAACAACAAGGAACCGAACTGCAGCAACAACGTCTTTAATCAGGCAAGCAAGAGACTTATGACAGCCGACAGCAGATAATTTAACAAGTGCACCAGCAAAGCTGATTCTAAAGGATTTGTTGCTCCAGGGTTTTGCAATTAGCACAAAACTGCATAATTTCGTTACAGTGCAACATTCAAAGCCGATTAATTGTGTAGCCAAGATTACAGATCTCGAATCTGTACGAAAGTATCTTCGCATCTTAACCCTCCCTCTCGAAGAAAACGGCATCCTTTTTCAGTAAAGCACCTCTGAACCATCTCAGTTGCCTTCAAGGTAATCCCCACTTGACACGTGATACTTATACCAACAGTTAGTACAGAGGTCGAAACAATTCTTGTAGAAGGGTTGAGGGAGGTAGCTTTCAGCGCTTTGTGCGAATTATGTTTCTATGCTTCAATGGAGTTGCAAAGTTTTCCACGAAGTGGTGATTTCAGTTTGAGGAACAATAACAAGCCACGCGGAGTAAAAAGTCTGCGGTGCTTGGTTGATTTCCATTCCTTGAGTTTTTGGTGGTGAGTTTTCTTAGAAAGATTAATGTCATGGTAGCCGATTCTCATCATGGAAAGCATATGAATTCTTCAGCGGCAAATCAGAAAGCTTGTCTTTCGAATGGCAGATAGAACAGTTTGTTCCCTTTTTGCCCCTCCCTAAGAAATCTCTTGCATTCAACACTCTCTTAGTACAAATAGTTGAATTTTTTAGTAAATTGGACGTGGTTCTATCGATTTAGTTTCGTTTTGGAAGGTCCATTCCGTACATTATTGCTGGGTTTATTATATTATATTAAGATCATAAACCCACATCTAGTTCATATAATTTATGGTCCGAAATGAGTCGCTCAAGCATGTCTTCCAAAAGAACACTCAGTTTCTTTGGAACAAGTCGAGCTTCTTCGTGTCTTAGGCCCAAAACATCAGCTGAAATGGTGTGAACATATTGGAAAGACATGTACAGATAGTGCGCCCCCTCTATCTTAAGCTTGGGCGAATAAGTTTCCATTAACAAGTCAGTCCGTCACTTTGTCGATATTATCAACAGACACCTTCACCACCTTTTCAGCCTTCTTTGAAAGCGTTGTACAATTCGCAAAGTGGTGTTGGTACTCTTTAACAGTTTTATAAGGATTCAATACAAGAAATTTAAAATAAACCCTTTGGCAAATATTCGTATCCATTTTAATAAACTGAGAGCTTACTTGAGGTCGACATGCTAAAACTCCACAAGAAATGGAGCACCAACTAACAGAAATATATACTCGTAGTATACCCGTATATTTTTTGTATCCTTTCAGACCGAACCCTGAAATTGGAATAGTCTGCAAATTTTATGGTAAACTCACCCAAAAGTTCCAATCGTTAAATAAAAACTAAAAATTTACCATGTCAGAAAGTTGAGCAATTTAATCGCATTTAACGCGACCCAAGAGTTCCACTTACGGTTGGTTGAGCGTAGGTGTCATTCGCCTTTTTGCTTGGGCCCCACTTGTTGCCTCCGACTGCCTGAAAACCACTTCTATGGAATTAACGCACGCGCGACTTAAATCGAAATTGAATTCATGAGCTGAGGTGGGAATATAATTCCATAAGGGTTGCGATGCATTAACAACACCATGGAAAAACAACAACAATAACATAACTAAATAAACTTAAAGGCTCAGAGCCACAGGCATAACCAGAGCACCCGTTGCCAAGTTGAACGAACTTTGACATTTAATTCGAATTCGTTTTGTGTGTGCGCAAAGAACTTTGGCATTTACTGACAAATTGTTGCTTCACTTTCGTACAGAATTAGTTAAATATTTATACAATGTAATGGAAAAATCATTACCCATCCACACACAGCAAACTCTCTAAAAACTCTTCAAACAAGGTCCGATAAAATCCAATTTTTGCCAAAATAATTGCAAATGAACGCAGGTGCTCGAATAAGGACAATATTTTTGTACGTTCGTGTTACGAACTATTTACAGTTCACTTAGAAATACGTGTATGTAGTTTATTTTGATACGACGGTGTGAGCATCTTATAAACCGAAGTGTAGCGGCGCCTCTGGGCATTACTGAATAACCTGTGATATTCTCTCAAAGTCTCTAAAACTTAGCACCTTTCTACTCATCATATCAAAGACTTTCTTATTACATTCTTCATTATACCCTTCACTGAAAAAAAGGTGAAAACGCTATAAAGGGCATATGAAGTGTATGTAGCTGAGCGGGGTTTCCACTACCAGAAGGAGGCGTGGTAGGTATCTACATAAGTATACACATATGCTCAGAATCACTTTCTGAGGAATTTTTGTCTGTCCTTGCGTGGCCACTTTTTTCCAGACCGTTTAGAGACATCGTAATGAAACTTTGCAAAAGTATAGTCTGGACCAAGCTACAGAACCAGATTGCTATATGGTTTGGACAAAGACTACGCCTGCCTCCCATACTTGCAACTTTTGGTACCTATTTAAAATGGCTATAACTTCAGTCCAATTAATAAAATAGTGAAGCAATTTGATCTTTACGTACATGTGCATCCTACACTATGCAAAATGTGGGCGGTATATATAAATTGCCATGCCCACTATTAACAAAATATCATAACTTAAGAGCTATTACACATTTATGGATAAAATTTTATGAGAAGCAGCATGTAGGGAATGTAAAGCCAACTACAATAACTGGGGTTGATCAGAGAAAGGACACGCCTACTTTCCTTACAAGGAATACATTTTTATGAAGTTCTATGAATCCAATGTAGGCGTTATTATTTAGCTCGAAAAACCACTTTATTTGTATGAGAGATAATTATAATATAACGATATTAAGGGTAAAGGATATCTCGTAGTCAGTTGAGCCCAACTTTAGCCTACTCTACTAGCTCTTGACTTTGTTTGTCTTTCACACACAATTGGGACAAATTAATTTTGCCCTCTGTGGTTTAGTGGTAACCATGCTAGACTCACACCCCGAGGGTCGCAGGTTCAAATCCTGCCACGGGCTTGGTCTCCAAAATGATTCTTTATAGAAAATCCTTTTCTCTTCGTGTCAAAGGCCTTTGTAGCTAGCACTCATTCCCTCAACACCTTGCACTCATAATTAATTATGGTGTAAGATACAATAATAATAATAATAATTTCTCAGAGCTTTGATGTCGCACATTCAGTACTTGAACGCGATTTTTGCATACATTTCGGGAACAATTTAAAAGGATTCAGTACAATGTTAAGTACTGATGAATGTAGTTTTATCTAACTTAAAAATTTTGTTTCTTATTTGGATTGTTTTATGAGTATTCGTCTGCTAAAACTCTTTGAAACTTGTGTACGCTCATAATTAATTAACTTTTTCTTTTCTTAGATTGTCCAAAGGAGTGCCTCAAATACTACATACAACCGCATCAGCAACAGCAGTAATTATGACCACTACAATAGCAGCAGCAGGAGGAACAACCACAACAGCAACAGACAAAAGAAAATTGAACGCAAAATTTCATCAACACGTACAACACAGAAACAAAAGCTGCACAGAGAATACTCATATCATTCAAACAGAATCCGAGATTTAACGACTCAAAGAACGGAACCCACGACAGCAGCAGCACCAACAACAACAACAACAACAACGGCCGGACCAATAAGCGGCATTTGCCAATTGAGCGTCCTCTTTTGACACGGGTGTAACCAACATTGTTGTCTATGGAAATCCAATTAAAGCCGCAGCAGCAACGAAACTACCAAAGCTGTAGTTGTGATAATGACGAAATTAGTTATTTGCCTTTTATTTTTCGGACTTCTTGCAATTCAGACCGTTGGCCACATGAACAGTGACCCAGCGCCCGGCCGCTCTCCAGGACCACCTCCCGCGCAGTTACGCACCATCGCTGCTGTCACTACCTCCGCGAGCAGTCCAACGCGGACAACAGCACCAGCAGCCGTAGACTTCAATCGCAATCTTCCGCATAACTACAACCGCAGACACCACCATAAACGCAGTCACAACGAAGCCGTACTCGAGCACGATGTCACAACGCATGGCGGCGCCAACGACGACGATGTTGACGATAACGACGTTCGCAACGTCGACGACGGTGTCGACGAGGACATCAGTGCAGATTTCAGAGAAATGGAATTCGAATTAGGTAAATCTCAGCGGATAAAGTTAAATGAACATATAAATGGTGGAAAAGCCGACCTTGTTGCTGCTGGGGCGGTTATGGATGGCGCTAACGAGGCGCTACTTAAGCAAATGCTGCGCTCATATGAAGCAGCCACCCCAACGTCGACAACAGAGACGATGTCTCCGCTGATTTCAAACGGTGGCAAAAGTGTCCCTTCGGCCACAGAGACGGCTGCTGCTGCGGTTGCAACAAATGGCAAATTGCATGACAAATCGCATGCCCTTAATAACACAGCAACAACAACAACAACAACCACAACAACGACACACACACCTACAACCTCGACAACAGCGACAGCAGCAATCAGAGCGGACCACTCAAAGTCGTGTCGTGAAGGACTCAGCGAATTCCTCAATGACGTCGTTGTTATCGATGAAGCGGAGCCACCAGAAGCCACAAACGATACCGAGGAGCAGCAGCAGCAACAGACCGGACAGACAGCCCCGCTGCACATACAACTGGAATTGGAGCACGACGTCTTTGATACGACCGCTCTTGGCATCAATTGCGGTCTGCTGTATGAAGGTATGTACTGGTATGATTGCATATATTGTAGTTAAACATGTGTGGCCACTAAGTGCAATTGGGGGAATTGCGTAGAAACTCAACCACAAATTTCAAAGGAGCAGTGAACCACAAAGATTACTGATGAAACGTAATCAAGGCGTTTGTAATGGAATTTGTTAGGAAAGCAATTCAAGAATTGAATGGAAACTATTACGCAAAGTTGCATCGTTTTGATAAAAATAGATATATATATATATATATATATATATATATACGAGTATATATAAATATTCTTTAGAATGGTGTGGAGCACTCCACAATATAAAACAAGAAATCTCCGTACGCAAACATAGACAAAGAACCAACGAATAGTGACAGGTATCGCCCAATACAACTCTTGGCAATACTAGTTTAACTAAATATGCCTCTGGAGAACGGATTGTGTGACTGAATGTGGAAGGATTTTTGAACTGAACTTGGTTCATAGCTGTGAAGGCGAACAATTATATATCAGTATTAGATTCTCAATTTAGGGCAGTTCTTTTGAATATTCCTGATTCCTTTACTAAAAGTTAATACCTGGAATCATATGATTCCTGCTATATGAACTAATTGTCCACATTTTAAAATATTTCTCATATTTTGAACAACAATTTCATGCACTATTTTGTTGTTTCTTCATATTTAGACAAATGTTTGTAACATGCTAAAGGGGGCGTAGCAGGTAAAGTCATATCCAAGTACACATATAATTGATCAGTGTACTTCCTGTATCAATTTAACCCTGTATGGCTGCCTTCACTTCTTGTAAAGAGCATAATGCAATAGCGAAAAGAAATATTGAGCTAAAATTTTACATCAAGATAAGGTTCAATACTTAAATGATCTATATGTTAGCCCACAGATATGTAGGGTATTTCCAACAGTCTGTAGGAACGACTATGATCATAACTGACTTGTTTTAGTTAACATTATCCTCTAAGCGGAAAAAAGCATACGTTTTTTGGTGGAAAATTCCTGAGTTGTTATGAATTCTTAATTCTTCCCTACGTTCCTTATATGGATTTCCTATTCTATGGAACTCCAGTCACTTAATATTAATTTTCCTCGATTTGATGCTGGAGTTCATTCATCAGTGATTCGACTGATTACCATTCGTGAATTCAGTATTAAAATTAGTTGCAGCTGATTCCGATGATTGGCAGTCCACATTCTAGTCCGGCGCGGAGCTGGCCACCAGATAAACAATCGGCGACATTTATTAATTGTAGTACCGAAGTTCTTTTCGAAGATCTTTTTTCAAGATCAAAATGGATTGTAAATGAGGATATCAGTTGGTCTTTCATACTACATACATTATATTTCACTTCTAAAGAATAAAACTTAAACTAATCAATTAGTTGTTCAGAAATAAATGAGGCCAGCGAACTGTGTGAATGCTTGCACATCTCAGTAACTTCTCCGATATATTATATCACTTTGATGTCTTTTACTCCAATTCCACTGTTGATGCAACTCGATTCCTATATTGAAAAGATATGCATATAATTTGATATACTTGTAAGACAACAAATATTTTAAGCAAATATACAAACATTTTTTACCGAAACTGGAATTCAGAATTTGATGGCGAAATTGGTACCCAAAATCATAAAAGTACAACGAGGCTTCCATACTCATAGAAGCAAACTACAATTATGTTGCATGTTTCATGAACAAATGTGAATTTCAAACAATGAAATGGAATTCGCTGAATTCCAATCCTTTTTGATTGATGCAATCACTCTTAAAACTACTTTCAAACTACTGTTAATATTTCTTTTAAGCATATCACCAAATAGTGAAATGCTTCATGTGGAGCTTGCGTTCATATTTAACCACCTTTCCATATCCTTCCCCATACGTATTATTGCCGGCAGCATTAAAGGACAACGCTGTTAAACATTCAGTTTATTTGTGTAAAAGTTTGTAGCATCCAAGCTATAAATTCATTATTGAAATGATTCCATACACGTAAATAAAGTTTGAAATTTATGGACTATAAATTGAATGAAATATCCAATATTAATGCGCCTATAAACTAAATTGACTTTTTGATATCTTTGAATGTGCATCAGTAGTAATCCTCCACGTTCATGCGTTCAGTTGAGCTGGGATAATTTTACTGTTTACTGAGGAGTCAGGGAAATTATCACAGATCTATTAAATAAATTATTTTACTGCAGTTGCAGTTAATTGTTCATTTAATTATTTAATAACTTCGGGCTGTGTAAATAACATTGCGATGTAAATGCGGATTAAATCACTTTTTTGGTTATTTCAGTGTTTTAATGGCAACAGTGGCGGATCCAAGGGGATAGTTTGAGTCCGTGTCTTTACTTTTATTGTTATATATAAGTGGATTTAGTTTCTTAACCGCTACTTCAGAGAAAACTAAAATGACAGCAAGTACTCTGTCTCATTAGTGATAATCAGAGTAGCAGTTCTGGACCGAGTATCCGTATGAGCGTTCTTCGGCAGTTATTAAATTTGTCTCGAATTATGGTACAGATGTTTCTCGATGTGGGTTTAAAAGCAAGGTCATCAAATCGTTCTTGCTTCGTATTATTTACATTGGTTTTTTATTACTTTTATATGTGGATCATCGGAGCAAGTTGGTCCTTTGGCTAATATCTATGAACCACTCGAAATTTATGTCTCAGATAAGGAGCACTTTTTGTTTAATTGCAACAAACAGCTAAAAATAGCCCCGTAGTTAATCCCATACACCATTATAATAGCTAATTCCGTACACCATAATTAGGTATTAAAGCCCTCGAATCGATTAGAAGGACTCAGTGTGGCTGGAAGTGTAGCAATTTCAGACTTCGAAATGAGTTCGAACCGACTATAACACAGATGGAGAACTTGTTTGAGTGCCACTGAAATATTAGCAATACCCAGCTAGTGACACATTTCACCTTTTGACCTCCTTATGTCATATTTAGAACTCCTTCTGTTTTATATAGAAACATCCAAACCAAGCAACTAATCGTATGAGTTTAATTGAACATACACAACCCATCAGTGGCTCCAACTTCCCCGGGTGTGTGTCCACTTTATACAAAAGCTTCTACTAAATCCTCTTCACACTGATCACAAAAACTGTAAGTTATTATTCCATTCCCATTCAATAGAGAGCGTGTTACTCCCTCTCACATGCTCGGAAACACTTACAATATGTGTTGAACAAAAAGATATTAAATCTCTTTCTGTTTAAGCACTGAGATTCATTTCGTTCCTGTTGTTTACCTACTTTTGCCTTTACTCTGTTGATAGGCACACAAAATTCCCTCCTTCACCACCTTTCTGTGATGAAGATATTATTAATTATTACTAGTTTGTTGTTGAGCTCCCAAACCTTATTGTTATGGGCATTGCTGATCTAAGCCAGCGATGCGTAGCTTGCGGGGCCCCGCACTTTCGGGCTTTCGAAACAAACTTAACACTTTCCGTACAACAAAAAAAGTTGTATCATATAATCCTGATTATGAGGTACAAACGTTTTTGTTGCTCTCATTCATGCTATAAAAATAATAAAGCAAAGCTTGAGCATCGCCTTAATCGACCACAGATCCGTTGTTCAACGAATTTTAGGTAATTGACTACATGGTGGCAATGTCGTTCATCCTTTTTGCTAGAATCAGGTTACAAATATTTGGCACTCACATGCTTAATAGCACAAACTTCGGCCACAAGGTACACAACATCTACTGAGGTTTATTCACAAATCAGGTAGATTCAAAGAAAAATAAAGCTGTGGCTTCTAATAGTGCAAAATGGATATCTTGACGTCTGAGAGCTGTATATGACTTGTTCCCCAAACGAAAAACAAACTCACCAGAAACCAAGTCACTAGTTCGATACAGAAGTCGCTGATAGTCGTACAAACCGGCCTCCATATATAGGTCCTCTCTAAACAGATCCCTTGAAACCTTTCAATGAAATTTTAAAATACCCTTAGGAAAGTCAATTACCCGCCACTGAACGTCACATTAAATAAAATTAGGTCATAAATTGATACTCCAACGTCGTAAATCAATGTATGTATGTAAGTAAAGGAAATAATTTTAATGTGTATTTCCATACTATTCTGCAATAGCAACATAAATTACCCCACTGTTATGCTGAGCTTCGATAGATTCCAATTCGCATGCCATTATTGTCTATTGTCTGACAGTAAATTATAATGAGAGATCATGTGCTTTGGACATTTGATTATTTGAATATCAAACCAGTGCATTTTAGAAAGGGATTTGTAAACTGTCATATTTTTGGAGTGTACGGCACCAGAGCTGCGGTAAATTTTCGGTTTTCGTATGCGGTATTTGCCAAACAAAAGCGTGGGTAATTTGCATTCATAATTGAATAGTAAATATAATACCCTGGAAAGCCAATGTGCCTCCACAATCCCCCACAGGACATGAGAGAAAACAGTAGTTTAAATAAGTGAATAAAATTCTCGGCAAATTCTGGTCATATTTATTACATTTTCAACAGCAAAAAGCTTTCATTTTCCCAGCATGTCCTTTGCTTCAACATGAAACATGTGTTTATACTCCCGCTGCATTTTCGATACGCTCTAATTCCGTACATTACCCTTGTTCTAAAATTACCTGAGGCACACAGCGAAGGAAGCTGCTGAAATACCGAAATGCCGAAAATGTGTTTGTGTACAAGTATATGAAGTCCCTTATGTACTTCTTATATACGAGAACCTCTCTGTACCCTTCCTAATTCACGTACAGCGCATTTATGCTTGGGCTTAAGTACATTTAAGTGGCATTTCTGACAAGTTTCTTTGCAAACTTTTTAATTTTCTTTTCTTGGAAATTATTTTTTAATATTTTTATGCCTTAAAACCCTTACCCCAAAAAAAACCCGGCAGCATATTTGCAAAAAGAAAGAATAGAAGGAAAATGACACGCAAACACGCAGGTATCTTTGTGTGCATAAATATACGCAGACAGAACAACAAAAGGAGCTCTGTTGTTATGAAAGCCTTTTGTCAGGATATTCGGATGGAAACACAAACGTTGAGTAATGCAAAATTTGCGGTAAATGTGGGTGGCAAACAAAAATGTTGCGTTTATTTCTCATAAATACGTACAATTAAGTTGTAAAATTTCTTTATTTTATTTATTTATTTATAAATGAAAAATAATAATACAATGATTATTTTTATAAAGGAAAAAACGGACACTAGCTGACAGGACTCTCTTAGCTGTTCTTTATGTATTAATTATACTTCAATATCAACATTTGAAGCATCGGCGTGAAAACATTGTAAAAGACAATTGTGCCAAAAAATGTGGTACAACAAAATCTCTATGAAGGGAAAGTAGCCGTCCACACCGTGTATTTTAACCATTTTTGACTATTTTCCTGTGGGGCTATGCTAAGACAAGCGTTTCTGTCAAGAAATAATACGAAATTATTTGGAATATATTTTTCAATGAAAAGAATAGTGGTAAATATGCTAGACTCACACTCCGGGAGTCGTGGCCTCGAATCCTGCCCCGGGAATAAAATGCTGAAAAATGCTCTTTCTAATATTTTTCTCTACGAGTCGAGTTAGTTGCTAGTACTCCTTCCCCCAGCCTCTTGTAGACATAATTCTATTGCACAATGTTGCAAGGTATAATAATAATAGTAATAATATACCCTTTACCCTTAAGAAAGTTTGCTACTAATTTTGTTTAAACTGCTAAGGAGGCGTTGCAGGTATGGGCACATATGTATATGAAAGATCCGCTCCATTTTCAGAGTCGTTTTAGTTTTTGAGCGCCCTTCAGGGGCCAACTTTTCTCCACTCTGTTAGAGGTATCGTATTGAAACTTTGCAAAATTATAGCCTGGATTTTCACAGAGAAGCAGACAGTTACAGGAGTACCCAGGCTACTCCTCCTACCTCCCACATATGTCACTGTAGTCACATCATTTAAATGAATTTTGTTTTTTTGTTTTCTTTTTGCCTTTGTTGGATCTTTGTTCATCACAAACTAAGAATAAGTATTTACAGGTTCAAACTGATATTAAATATATACAATTTTTTGCCTTGCCTCAAATATTATTTATTTTGCGTGGTCTGTCCTTAAAATTATAAAGAAGTGAACTTTAAAGTTACGAATAGAAAATTATTTTCGTGACCTTTTAGGGCGTTAGTAGCCAACTAGCTAAGTCATTTGGATGAAGTTCCAGTTTCATCAGGTAATTTCGAGAAAGCTGAGGGATCGCTTCTCTGTACAGATCTCTGTGTAGATTTCTATTCCTAACATAACGCGGAGCACCAGTAATTATCCTAAGAATTGTATTTTGTGAACGTTAAACCTTCTCTATATTGTATACATGTGCGTGCGGTACTCCCATAATTGGATTCGGTAGGTCTAATGTGGTTTTAGGATTGAATGTATAAGAGCAAATTATATTTCAAGGTAACTGCAGAGCGTTTGTTCCACTTGAACTTAATCTACATTTAAAATGACTACGACTTCGGTCCAATTGATGTGCAATTAAATGACAAAAATAGCCCCTAATGTGAGCGGTATTTTGACAAATATAACATTTATTAGTATTATTTTATATGAATCCAATATCGCCATGACTAACGCACACGCACATACACTTTATTTTTATAAGCGTGGTTTGATAAATTATCTCGGAGCCCGTCTCAGCTGACTTCAATCTTCTTTATATTCAATCGTATTCAAACCTCTTCTGACTAAATTATAAACTTGTTTTCTCCAATAAACCTCAGGATGCGACAATGGCTTCCATTTTAATTCCCTGCTCCATGCACCTCACTTTCATTGAGCTGCCAAGCATAGCGAGACAAATAAGCGGGCATACATGGCTGCACATACACAATCAGTTGCTGTGTCTTCTCGTCCCTGGGGGACCCACTTCTATGCGTTTGCAACGGTGTGCTGGATACGAGTGACACTGGATATGAGTACAGAGCAAAGAGGCTTTTAAGAGCATATTTATAATTTAATGAATTTGCATGCATACAGTAAGTATGTGCCACGTTCTCGCTACAAATAATATTTATTATATTTTATAAACATTTTGCGTTGGCTGTAGAAGAGGAAACCAGAACTCTGTGCACACACTGTGATATTCAAATACACACGCACGCTTCTGGTCCAAGTAGACCCGTTGGAAAGGAGACTGGCGACAAGCATCACAGCAGATTACGTTCACTTTGCGGGGATTTGTGCGTTGGTATGGGTGCGCAGACGAGTACATGCTAGACAAGTACACTTCCTGTATAGAGATATATTTGAACAGCAAAATGGGGCGATTGCGTATTCTTTTTTCCACATTTTCGCTTTGTCGCGCATCTCGTTAAATAAGCAAATAAATTGTTACAATATTTCATTTAATCTCAAATGTTGACCCAGTTTCTAACTTTTTGCACTCTGTAAGTGTCTCTCTGTGTGTGCGTATGTGTGTGTATTTGTGTTGATATGGCAAAATGAAAGCCATATCAGTCGCGTCATTTTTCTTATTTGTTTGGAATTCTTTTAGTACTGGCGGCCTCTGATTGGTGGGTGTAACTAATGTGCTTTCTTCATTATGAGTAAATTTCAGTTTTGCGAATGTCATAAAAAGTGAGCATTTCTGCAAAGTTGTTGTTCTGTTGATTGTTGTTGTTGCTAGGAACTTTTATTGTATGTTGTTGCTAACAAACAAAAGTTATTTTTATAGATTTGCGAATTTTATGCCAGTTGGCAGACAATTTCCAGTTGACTTCATAGTTATTGTTGGTAAAAGGACAGCGAGGATGTTTGTGATGATTCATGAATTACTCGACAGCAGGCAGATGTACATTAACAAGGAAAATTAACCAAATATGCCGGAAGCCTGGAAAGAAAATCGTTTTAATTTTAATGGAAATTATTTGAAAAATCATGAAAAAATGATTTAAAATTTATTTAGGTCCTGAGAGATTTGTTTCAATTAATGTTAGAGGATGATATATCTCAAATGAATGTCTTTAGGGACACACACAGAGAATGGCCGGACACTTGTTTGAATTTTTGAGAATCTCGGCAGAATCTATTATAATTTAATTTTACAGACATTCATTTAAGAAGAGCATCTCAGATAATTCACTGCAACAGATTTACAAGTCTAACTTTTTAGCTAAGAACCCTGCCATTCATCTAAGAAAGCTGGATGAGTGATATACACTGCTTTCGATGGTATTACCCTAGAAGTTCCTTAGCTTCCATAAGTCTCCGTGTCACAATCTAGTTGATATACCTAAGGTATTGCACATAGTACCCTTCCCTACAATGTATAATGGGGGCTCTTTGGCGATTCTCCAGCCTACCTTCTACTCACACTTCCGCCCTTCCCTACTCCATAGAAAGGTTCCGGTTCAATGAATGGTATAAAAGCCCTTTCCATGATAGTTCGTCTGTGATTTCGTTACCTTCTATGCCAGAATGTCCTGCATAGAATGCTTTTTTGTGGATAACAGGACATGATGATTCAAGAGCCTTCTGGGTGATACACTTAACATTCTTCCTACAAAAACTAAATTTTTTTAAGAATATAAACTTAAATCATATTAATCCGGATCTGCTATATCTATTGAACTGTACAAACTTAACTAGAACACTTATAACAATCGAATAAGTGGACTTGGATATTTTTAAATGGAATATTTTCCCCTTTCGTCACCGAAACTTATCGTGGTAAGATTCAAGCGGCCATCAACGATAGTTAACGGAGACTAGACCAGACCTGACCAGAGACCTAAACCAAACAAAATACTTGGAGTAAACTAAAGACTTTACCAAACCAAACCAGAGACTTGAACAAGACCTGAGACTTAGACTAGAGCTGAGACTTGGACTTAGGACGAAACACTGGGTCAGTTGTCTCTGACACAAACATAAACTTATTCTAGACTCTAGCAATTACTTTCTGATTTTTAGAATGAAAAAAGGATTACTGCCAATGTAAATACAGATTGAAAACAATTACCGAATAGCAAGTTTTACGTCAATAGTTGGGAGCATCAACTAAATCAACTCCAGATGAACTCTGGCACATGTGAATAAACAGTCTCTTCGCAAAGCAGAAATTCAAAATTCCAACAAACTTTTTACTACCTAAATTGGAGCTGCAGTGTCGGAATTGGAAAACGCATTTCACCAGCAGCTTGAAGCCAACATTTTCATGTCTCTGGTGATTCACACTTTCACTGGATGTCCAAATAAATCAGCATCAATTCAGTTGAGCAGCAACAACACGCCAACAACGACAATTGACGGACGGGCGGGTTCACTTCAATAAATATTAGCGCTGAAAACAACGCTGTGCCGCTTCTGCAATTGCTAGTCAACAATTTTGCGCATCTTGTGCCTCTCCCTTCTACTCCATTTATGATTTATACTCTGCACCATTGCTATTATCGCCGGGGTTAAGCTGCCTGCAGGCATCGATGGCAAATTGGAAAATGCAAATTCTGACTGTTGAGTACCGACGTCAATCGTCAATTGCCAAACTCTACAGCGGTTGCATTTTATGGCAGCAGTTTAATTACGATATGTGCTTCAACATTTTCCTACATTTATTTACAGTTGCACAAATTTAGATTTGCAAAATATGAGGACATGATTCGTCCTTTGTTCGGTTAAATGGCACAGCAAGCATTGACAAACTAACCACAAACAGATAAACGAGAATCAATAAATTACCCCGGTAGTTCACAAACAGCAGAAAATAATTGAACTATAAAACATTAAAACAATGGCCGAGATTTACAATAGCTGCTGGTTGTGATGTCAATCAATCATACGCCCCGTATGGCCAACTAATCTAAAGTGTTCATAGTCAATGGACGTAGCAATGGAAAGATGGGTGGGCAGAAAGGCGCGAATGTGCCAGGAAAGAGGCAACGAACTTGCTTGTTAGTTAAAATGGTGAACTGACATTCATTTAGTTTACATGTTGTGAGGAAGCAAATGTATTTCAATTATTATATTGACAAGGTGAATGACTTTCCACACTTTGTACGACAAGCACAGTTTCAACTGAACAAAATTAGTTGAGCCCACAGTTCGAAAACTAGACAGTTGAAGATAATGTGTCAGTGTTGAGTGTGTGGTTTTTTAGTTGGGTTTTTAGTAAGTACGTCTGAGAACCTGAGTCTCACAATTGCTCATTTTAGACACGATATAAATCGGTGTTGCTTCTACGAAATTCAGAACTCTATGGTGGAAGGCTGGAAAGGTCGTAGGTATATTGAAACCAAGAAACAATTAAACGAAAAATACTCTCAATCCAAATTTGATGGTCAGAGAAATATTCATGTTTCAAATAACATAGACAAAATTTTGGATCGTTTCGAAGAAAAGGGGAACATAAATTGAGAATTATTCGCATTCACATCGGCAGTCAAAGACAAGTCAAGAAATTAAACTTTGTGATAACTCGGAGAATTGTGTAGTGAAAGCTACCGATCAATGAAGAGGACTTACGCTGAATATAGCAGGGGCAAATTTCATAAGAACTATCGGATTAATTCCATTTGTATTCCATAGAACATAGCAACAACCCTAGACACCGCTATTATTACTTCCTTCTCTGCTGTTATGAGTCAAGTCTAGCTAAATTCTCCCAGGATACTGATCAACAAATTAATATATAGGTAGATAAAATGGCTGACAATCCTCGGCTCGCCTCAAACAGCAATAGTGCATATACTCGTATATGTATACATACCCGTATACATTTCTATATATGTATACCACTCCTCCTTCCAAACTCAACAATCATTTTCGCAAATGCATTATACTGGTACATTACAAAGTGTGTACGGTGTATAAGAAAGCATTTACATTTTTGCTTCCTTCAATCTTTCTATACTCATACTTCTATGATATCCTACACAATTTCCACCCAGTTCTCATTCTCAACAACATTGAAATGAAACGGATTTTTATGGGTATATGTTTTTATTATAAATAAATAACAAAATTGTGGTAAATTTGGAGCAAAACACATTTGGACAAATGCGAAAATAATTGTAGGCACAGGAAAGAATATTAAATGTCGCCAGGGACACTGAACTACAAATGGCTTTGCAGGAAATAATTGTTTTTCTTATTCATATTCTGAGGCAACTGTACAAATGTCCATTAATAAATTCAGATATGCGTAAGAATTAATGGGGCAGTGCTTTGGCTTTGGAGAGTTAAAGGAAAATTACCAAACATTTACTTACGAAAAGTACTCTTCAAGGATATAAACAAGTCGCACAAATATATCCTAAACTTATGGCTGAGTATGGCTGTGAAGAATGGAAGTGAAAGCGAAAAGTTTTGCGCCACTTGCTGCTGAGTCATTGATGGTGAGAAAATAAAGGAAGTACAAAAAAAGGAACCGAAATGAAAGAGAAAACTGCTTTCTAACAGGAAAAGAAGTTTTAGAAAATCTTCAGAAAGTTTTGGGCATGGTGCCTGCAACACTTCAGGGAGTTTCCGTTTCACTTCTCTTGCCTACAAATATTCAATTAAGGCTTCTTTCTACTGTGTCTTTTTTATATACAAAGGGTCCTTACGCCGAAAATAGTTTTCGCAGTACGTTCAGAGGGAAAGTATAGAAAAATATATATAATTGACTATTCTGCTTTACTTCCTGAAAGTATTTTCAGCAAATATTTCAACGTCGGTGACAATGAAACGAAAGAAGTTGGAAGGAGTTCATAAATTCATAGAGTAATGCAAGGTAGTACGGCAAGTTAAATTGCTAATGCGAATTAAAGAAGTTCAGCCCTTTTGGGTGAAAATCATTAAATAAGGATTAAAGACTCAACATTTTTAGCTTCTGTTAATAACCCCATAGTGCTTCTGACTACTCCAAATGAGAAATGGTAAATCCTGATTTTCAGTTGTACTTTTGATAAGGTTTTTACTACTGTAGTCTCATGGTCAGAAGTAGAGTATCTTATAACCATTTTCAAAACACGACTTTTTTGCATATTCAACATCAGTAAAAACAAATGCTAAGATCCTAACTGACAAGAAACCACTCAACATGAGGGAAGGAAGTCATGCCTTGAGGTTACTGACCAATCAGGGTTTACAAAAGAAGTGTCACAGGGACCTAAAGGAATATCCCAATATAACATATTCGTGACCAAACTGCAATTTGAACGATCAATCAAAAACTATATTAGCCAACAAAATTAGTGGTTGACTAGAACCAAAATCATATCCCCAACACAGTTTTTTTTGTATTCAGAGTCGTGGAGATAGCCCAGATAATATAAGCGGCAAAGAACTACCCCTCTCTGAGTTGCCTTCGGCAATAACCACTCGAAAACTCTGCTGAGGTACTTGAAGAGAGGACAGCTTTCTCGTGTACAATCAGAGCAAGTGGAAAAAGGCGAAAAAGCGCGATATATTAAAGTGGTTGTAGATAACTTACCCTCTCGAAGATGAATCCAATACTTAGCAATACCATTAATGATAATGGTACAATGGTAGACAGCAAACCAAACGTGGTGTTGCCCGCTAAGAGATCATGAGAGCATGACTCGTAGTTATACCATGTAAATTCCGGAACTATGGAAACATCTGATAGAAGGCGGCAATCACCCATCTTCCTTTTGTCAGTTAAGCTTTGTAAAAAATGAGAGGTACCACATTACAAGAGTTACGGAACGCTTAAAATGATTACTTACTTAGGTTCAGCTTAGAGAGAAAATCTTCAGCAAAATGTTAATTTTCTATAATAAGCAACTGAATTTGATAAATGGGTCCGATGAGGTCAAGATATCAACAATATAAACACCTCATGGAAGTCTTGAAACATCAACAAGAAATGAGCACTACTGCGAAGAAACCACGCTATATACACAAGTAATTAAACGTAGGATAAATATCTTATTGGGAGAAGTAACAAGCGATCTCAGTCTTCTATTAATATATGATAATAACCATGAAATCTTTTCTTGGTTCCTCTGAAAGATGAGAGTTAAATCAATATAATGACAGAGAAGCTAATGAAAGCCCTATACATCAGAAAATTCTATGTTTGTACATCTTATTCTCTAGTATGGTAGTTTAGAGAAATACTTGAAGATCTTAACTTCAACCAAAATCTTTCTCTGAGTTGAGGGTTTTTTGTATTCCTGGAAGTCATTCAGTGATGGAACTATTAGCCGAGAAACTACTTTTCGTACTCCAGGAACCAATCCAGTGATGGAACTATTAGCAAAGAAACTAACTTTCGTAGCTATGTATATACAAGTTGGTTATTTTTGAGACGAAACTTCAGCTTCTGTCGTGGAAAGAGTGAAAGACACTAGAATAGCCTGAATTCTTGCTGGATAAACCTTTTCTCTCTATCTCTATCTCTCTCTCACTCTCTCTCACACACACTCTCTCTCTCACTCTCTCTCACTCTCTCTCTCACTCTCTTTCTCCCTCTTGCATAGGCGTCGAAATGAACGCAGGTAACATCCTTACATACAAATATATACGAAGACGTGTCTCTTATGCTCTTATGGAATAAGTAGCTTATCGCTCTGGAAAAGGTCTTTGCTACAGCATTAGCGAAAAAGAGACAGATATACATTTTCTATCCATCCTTTGTAGGTATTGCAATCTCTTTTTGCTTTTTATCCATTTTTTTAATTTAAATTCCCACCTTTTCATTTCAATTACGCAAATTATGCATTCAAATCGAAAACTCGCATCTCTGACATCCTTATGAAAATTTCACCGTTGGCCACTTAAATCTGTCGATAAGCTACTTTTCCCACTTGAGACTAAAGTGGCAATATCGACGCGCAGAGTGCGTTGAACCGTTTGGTCGTTCGCCTTAAACCCTCGAGCAACCGGCGGAAATATGCGAATTAAGTGTAATTTACACTTTCGCATCGAAATGCGGAGGAAACTTTTGCGCGTCCATGTCGTACTGCATAATAATGAATTGGCGTTAATTTTCGCAATGAGGTCAGTTCCGACAGCAGCTACGTTTTTACTGGTGGTTTTGTTGAGGCATGAACGGAAAACTTTCCCCAATATGTCCTACCGCCTTACCCGCGTGTTTGCTGCATTAAATCGAGAACACTTTTTGGCGGGATCAAAACTTTCCTCTGACGTGCAGAGAAACCTCACTGCAATGGTGTCGAAGCAGCGACAGGCACATGAAATGCCCGAACGAACATGAGAAGGTGAGAGGGTGATGGAAGATGGAGGAGAGTGTGGTGCTATAAAGTTCTGCCGCGCTGGCAGTGGCTGTCATTGGCATGGGTTTCAATTGTATATCAATGCATATTGTGTAAGTGCACGCGTCGGCAAGCACCAGAAGCCACGAGTAACGTAGCGAAATACACGAAAAAGTTGAAGTTGAAAGTTTCGGGAGCGCTACAGTAATGTGCTTAGGCGCAAAACTTGCGCTACGCTCGTAAGTTTTATTAGTTTATGGTTTTTCATATTTAACTTTTGATACGCTCACAGAGGTTGCTCCTTGCTCCGTTTTCCTTGCTTTTGAGGCACAACCTGCTCCAGTGGCACAATTTGTGTATTTGAAATTTGGTATATTTTTGTATGGGCAGGAAGTTTTCCAATTTATGTTCGTTCGGCTCACAGGCTAGGCTTAGTTTTCACTACTTTAGCAGCGGCATTAAAAGCTCAACGTTATAATCACGCACCCACCTTTTAAGATACAATTACAATAGCTTATCCTTTTTAAATTAAAATTAATTAATATGAAGACATCGAATGAGTGACGGCAGGGCAGGATAATGTCGCCCAAATGTCAATCAATTAAGGAGCAGTCGCCAAAGACGATGAGGCTATGATTTTAATTAAAGAGTGAAACAATTTTTAATGCTTTTAATGAATACTTCCAAAGAAAACCCGCAGCATTACGGTCGTAACTCCCAATTAGAGAAATGAAAAATCAACTTTGCCAAAATTAGCACTAATGAGGAGCTGAAAGGTTCCTGTGAAAAGGGCGTTGTGAGGGATCAAGCAAATTGATTGCTAATTATATATGTTCAATAAGTCTCCTCATCTGTTTTTGGCAGAAAGCGAAGAGAAATTGAATTTAAGGAAATATTCATTATACTTACATCCTAGTTCTGGCAACTTATGCAGAATAGTTCTATACACAAATATCAGCTGAAAACTAAAATTATTAGCGTTATACTCGAAGGACAATAAAACAAGGAAAAACAATCATATGCTCAATGAAACTTCCTTAACACCCAAGGAACAATTGACAATCAGAGCTCAAATATAGCTAGGCCAGACACCGAGGCGCTGGAAAAATAGCAAAGATTTCCGTGGCACATGGCATTAGATGATCACCATCACGTCATTAGTTAAAACCCTAAAACTAATGAAATGATTGTGAACATTGAGTCTTGGAAGAGAGTCATCATATGAACTGCTATTTGGTAGATTGACTATGTGGCTAAATTGCTGGGGTACTACTTAAATAAGCAGAAAAAAGTGTATGGGCAAATTTTAGGATTGTTTGTGCCCCTTTCGATACTTGTATTATACTTAAAAATGTTTCGCTTGTCACTGTTCTATATATTATTTATATTGTGCCATAGCAAAGAGGTATTTATGTGTGGAAGGACATACAGAAGCATTGAATGTGGACATTAACGCCTCTAAGATAATCAATCTGTATACAAGAAGAAGTTTATATCGCCTGATACATAATAATGGTACCTCCTAAAATCAGGTTCATTCTCTTTAGTAAAGAATTTGATAAAGGAATATCCGACATTCATGATGCACCATTATCGCATAGAAGACTACATATATATTTGGTGTGTTTACCAACATGATGTCATAAATAAGAGTGCGAGTCACAACAATACAAAGAAAGTATTAATATCCAGTGCACAAACAAATTTCGTCACAGCTGAGCGCAAAGAGCAGCAGTCGCAACATTTTCGGCACACAATGTGACAACAATTCCATTTAATGTCAGGCAAGAGCTCAAATGTCAAGTGGCGCGACACGAAATCAATCTATTCACTTGACGCCGCTGCTATGAATCCGCGCATTGCCAGCTATTCCTGAATAACCGCACATAAATGCAACCAGCAAGAAATAAAAAAATGTCCTTTTGCATGCCTGCACCTAAGCAGAATTTAAATGCCGCATAAAAATGTATTAAATGATAGACGAGTGTAAGGAGTGGCGTGGCACGCAGCACCAAGAAGCAGGCAATACAACTTAAATTGCCATCAAACGCTGTTTGTGCCATTTGTGTGTCAGCGAGTCAGCGAGACACAATTGCAGCGCATTCGAGAATGAATGCATTCCGGGTATTGTATTGCATAATGCTGTCTATCTGGGTTCAGACGGCAGATAGCGCCACAGTTTAGCGTCAGACACAGGAGCGGGGAGACAGACAAAATGGCAGCGCGATTGACAGCACTGGGCGTGCTCTTTTTATGGGTGTGCGAATAGGAGCCATAAAAAACGCTTTCAATGCCATTGCGTAAGGACAAAGAAATGTTTTGCTGAGGAATCTCTACGATCGAACCTAATAAAATCCACTTCATTTACGTTGATTGAATTCCACTATACCACCGAATGAAGTACCTCCGGACAACTATAACTGGGCCAATCCTGAACCAACTCATTACAATAAGGAAATGGAATGCAAAGTAATACAAAAGAGAACAATACACACCCCCATCAGACGAGCTCTAAGGTCACTCATACGCCTAGCCGTACCACACTTATCAGCAACTCAGATACGTGTATAAACAAACACCTCCTTGCGTTCTGCTCACTCTGGAGTAATTCGAAGAATTCTGCTCACGTATGTTTTCCAAATCAATTGCTTAAAACGCTCGGGTCAGTTACAAATTCGTAAATTTATGCGTAAAGCACACTTCGTTGCTTTATTATGATATCTTCTGGTTCTTTGTTGTGCGGAATGCCAACGCCAAACATACAGTTTGGCAGACGCACCGTCGAACAGACACACCAGCGCCATGTACACGTACATAGTACGCGTTTGCTTTTGTTTGTGTCACGCTTTCACAAGCAACATCATGCCACAAACATGTAAGGATGACCTTTTTTAAGCTGATGCTCAAAATAAAAACCGACAAAAGACAAGGAACCAAATAAAAAATTGACCCTAACAATACAACAGCATACCACAGCATACCATACCGTAACGTGGCCCAGTAGAGTGATCCTTTCCTTGGGGTGCTGCTACGGCTACGGTAGACGCAGAAAGAGAAGAAGAGGATTACAAGAATGGCGCACAAAAAGAAATTTATGAAGTTGACCACAAGTATTGGCATTTATCGCCAATCGATACGATAACATTTTTTACAGCAATAGATTTGTGCGTCTAACGTGCGACAACGTTAAATTGATTGTCCTTAAGGTACTCGTGGCAATTTATCATACAACTAAGTTGCTTCTGCTGCTAAAGGCGATTTGCGGTTTAATATGGTCTTACGTTCAAACTCGCGTAGAGAAATGATTGGCATATTAAGAGCAAAAGTCGCTGCAAACACTTTGAACAGAAAAGAAGAAGAAATTTAAGAAAGCAACACAAAATCCTCTAAAGTGATGAGTGTCAGGCAGAACTAAGAATAACAGGACATTCACTTAAAATGTGTCAATGCCCATGCCACACGGTTCGCAGGAGAAAGCAGGACATTCACTAAATATGTGTTGTTCACAACACATGGTCCACAGGTGATCTGTATCTGTGGAAACGGTGTCTTGTAAGATATCCTGTTAAGATACGAAGATCCTCCTTTGAGCCACAGGAAATTTCGTCATATAGTTCTCGCTGGTATGAGAAATTTCTTCGGCTTCCTGTGACCTATGCTTGCTACCGTTCCTGTAGAAAATGCATTTTGAATCTACTCATCACAGACAACTCGCAGAGGGGTTCTGAACCAATAAAATAAAGTTCTACCGTGCTCTTAGATAAACAGTCCGACAATTTCGATGATTTCAACCCCATCTTGTTCTGACACTTATTCTACTAGAAGGCTCAATAAATGTTCCGCTCCAATTCGTCTAGAAAATGGGGGCTATCTTCAACTAGTCGAATATATACAACCTCATAATAAGGATTTCACCATTTCTGTTGTGATCTGTTGTCTGAATGAATATTTAAGGTTCGACCTATGCAAGGCCTACATTAATGAAATGTACCATTATTGAATATTGCTAAGAAGATTTCCCCTCTTGAAAGATAACCGATAAGGACGCTGCCCAGACTACAGAGCAGTAGAAGATTACACTCATTTTGAACTGTATTCGTCGAACCCTTTGATAATGTTTTATTAATTTTTCATTTCTTATTCATTTAGCCTTATTTATTTAGCCTTATAACATAAACATAAATATATTCACAGTAATTTGTGACTTCATAGACCTGAGAATGTGGTCACTACTTCTCCAGCTTGTCACACATCCTTGACGGCACCCTTACTGATAACACAATTATATCCCATATAAACTTTGCTCTATATCTAATTTTATACGACTTCCATTAATGCCCCAACCGCAGGCCTAAATTGCAGACCGATTACGTTTTCCCCACACTGCTTTAAATATTTATATTAACAAACCCAGAGATAAGGGAAATATATTGCCCCCAAAGCCATGCCCGGAAAGAGGTCCACATTTTGAGAACAACAATTTATTATAAATAATTCATTTTGAGTTTAATTTATGTGCTTTGCAGTTCGCCTGACAACAAATCCATCATCACAGTCACAGCCACACAACCCAGCGGCGCTTCTGCACTACACGGGGGAATTTTTCATTGAAACCGTTTCGACGCTAAACGGCAGAGAACGTGGCAGCTTCGTTGGTCACTCCTTGGGCAACAAGTTGCCAATTTCATGGTTCAGCGCTCTTCATCGCAACGGCAAGGGCCGTGACGATGCTGGGCCTGTGCCTGTGCCCGTGCCGTTGAATTTATACGGCAGCGGCGAATCCACGAGCAGCGACGTCAGTGATGCTGTAAAAACTGACTTCAACACAGACTTATTCTCAGATGAGGATAAGTACGCCTTGCGCAATGGTTACAATTCTGCCGCTGCCGCTGTCGCTGCTGCTGACAATTTTCAACAGCTGCAGCAGCAGCAAAAACAACAAGCGGAGGAAGCTTTTACTAATAAATGGCTGCAAGGGGACGAGACAACGCGCCGTGTTTACCGAGAGGCGACAAATGAGAATACGCGGAAGTCGAGCGGAAGTGGCAACGGAAACGCAAAAGGCTGCCCCGATAATAAATGGCAAGGCAGCACCAAGAACCACGATAACGCTCCCGGGACGGATTCTATGAATTTGTGGATGGTGAATGAGCTCTGCGAGCAAGATGACACCATTGAGTTCAGGTGAGCGCAGTCTTTATGAATTTTAGATACCCGTCTGTTGGTAGGTAGGTATGCAAGTGCTCGCTATTGTGCACCCAGCGGAGCAGCAGTTGAACAGTTCCTAGATGCATTAATGCAGAAATGAGCACTTGTCATTTACATTTCATCGTTTCTAAGATGCAATATTATTTAAATTGAATTGCAGAATGAAAAGGAAAATGATTTTCGCAGCATTGTGCGGATAGCACAAAGGAGATCACTTAATTCCAGTGAAGCAGGAAATGTGGTTATTAAAACATTATTCCGTTCCAGGGTGCAAATTACGAGCACTCTTTGAGCGCTCAGCGTTTCATCGAATTTCAGAGCATGTTGAATGTGAGCAAATGTTTGTGACATTCAAAAAGATGGCTGGAGTAAAGAAATCTACAGCAGGTCTCTTGAGGCACATGAGTAGATCTGTCCGTCCGCTTTATTGTCAACAGCATAACTCACGACGAAAACCATCGATGGGATGATATAATAAAAAACTAGTAGTCGAGATTCAGATTTACCACGACTGTCCAAATGAATTCAATGAAAACACTGAAGGACCTTAGAGTGATTAAATATAAATTTTGAATATTTATGAGATGAATCCTTATATGGGTCTCATAGAGTTTATTCAGGTTATTAATAATCATTTGGTAAGTTATGGGGAAGGTCCAACAGTCAGGCTCTGTAACCTGAATGACATTTTGTGTCTTATTCTTATGTATATGACAGACACTACCCTGATGGAGGCAATAATATCTTTTGTGAAACAGAATCTATTATCAATGAGCGTTAAAACTTCTAATGAAAGATGCTTATTTCAAAATAGAACTAGGGAGGGACCATCACAGAGAATATATGTATTCATCTCGTCAAAGTCCATAAACATTCCATCTAATAAGACAGATCTAATTTCCTAAGGTGGAGTCTGCTCACGAAGAGTGCAGATAGGAAGTCCACAAACAATCTTAGATACGATTTGTAAAACATGTTAAAGTGTTTGTCGACAAAATATTGAACTGTTTTCTGTTAATATAAAATTAGAAACATTTGCGAAGTATCCTCAAATACCACTTTGGAAGAGGAACATGCAAGTTCGTAGGTGGCCAGCGCACCATAATCCATTAACAGTTCCTAGCTAGTGTATCGACGATCTTATTATTCGTAACGAAGCCTCAGAGGCCTCGCACCCGGCAAAGCACCAATTCCTTATTTCATTACTAAATCAACAAATTGTTTAAAATCTGCGCTACTACCAGCATATAGGACAGTTTCTTATTCTGTAAGTGAATTTAGAGATTTTAATGTACTGAGGTTGTCAACTTGTAATTCTAGCTATATTACTGAGAACAATCGTGTCCTAACTTTCAACTATCAAACGTTTTACTGTACTCGAACTTAGTACTAATTTTAGAAATATTAAGGATATGTGTACTTAGTATATGAGAATCCTTTTCCCTTATTACATCATTAATTTCAGAGATATTATATATATAATAATCACTTTCCAATATTAGAGATATCCAGCATATATATGAGAATCACTTATCCAGATATGTAATTAATTTCAGTGAGATTATGTAACAGATGAGAATCTTTACTCCAAATACATCAATTTCGGAGTCTAAAATTGAATTCATATCCTTATTGAAATTATATTCAAATATTTGGATCCATTTATGATGTGACTAGGACCATTAATGTTGAAGTTGTTTCAAGGACCAATGGTATTAAGTTGGAAATGTACTGACTTAGGTTCATACAAAAATTCAATTTTTCCGTGAATGCTTGGGAGCTGCAGTATTCCCCCGAAGCAAACTGGCAAATTGAAAAACAACACAAATATTTTTAGTTAGTTTAGGAAAATATGCTTTAAATTTATATATTTTTGTTGTTGTTGTTTTTTTTTTTTAAATAAACCACAAGCATAAAGTGAAAATTCAGCTTCCCTACACACATCAACAGCGCAGAGTGCCCCCACATACCAAGTTGTATTCTAAAATATGCTTTGTTTGCCAAAAACTTCGATTGCTCTTTGCAGCAGAGGTTAACAGACAAAATATTTGAAGAATTTCCTCAACGAAAATTCTCAGGGGCATGACCCCACGACCGACACGCAAAGTATTTTCGTGTATTCTCCAGTTGACAAAATATTAAGTGTCAGCTTAACCAGCACGAGCAGCACAAGCTCTCCAAGCACAAACTCATTGCTCAGTTGCCCACTCCAATTATTGCCAATAACGCAAGTGTCGGAGATGGAGGATGGAGCAACTGCGACCATTTGGGTATTATCCCAAGGACAAATATTAGCTTAGATTCCTGCTGGTCCCATTCGACGCGGTGGATGCCTGGCAGCAACTTAGAAACAATTTCTATCAGATGTTCTCATCTAACAGCATAACAATGCGAGTAATCCTTTTGTTACACATTTGCAGGGTATTTTTTCGTGCCACCGTGCGAGGCAGCGGATTGGATAACGCCAATGGCAATGATAACGATGCAAATGTCGGAGCACAATATGCACATGAAGTGGTGTACAGAAAAACCTTCAAATTCAAACTACGCAAAGGTAAGTGAAAGGACACAGTTGGACGCAGTATAAAAGTGAGGGAAAAAATTCAAGAGCAACAAAACACCGTTTGTGAGGGCGGCAAACGGAAATAGCGTCCAATGAAATATGCTCAAAGGAAGTTTCACGCCACGTGTGGGTGAAGCTTCATATGAGAGGAATATTTAATATTCTATAATTGATCTGAAGGACAGTTCGTTAAATTTCATACAATTTTTCCATCCTTTAACAGATTCAAGAATTAAAATCCTTCTGATGAATCCAACGCAAATAACAAATAATGAAAGGATCAACATTTTTTGTTGTGGTGTTTCATATTTTTAGGCGATATTTCAATCGACCTTTATCTAAATTTATTTGGACCATGATTCAGTGTTCGTTGTTTCCCTGCCCCCATTCACACACAGTTCGAATAAAACCCACATCCAGACACACTGAGAAGGTAACAGGCTCTGTTTCGGGTATCCCTTTGTTGGCGAAAAATCACAACAAATACAAGGACCCTGCCTCATCTCATGTACTATACGAAGGCGAAGGTTCTCGCAGATACTGTTACTTCGCGCCCAGACCCTGATATTATATAATTTATTTGACTGCTGTTTATTTTATTGGTATTCTCCATAAAAAACACAAATTTGATTCCAATTAGACTGCCAACTATTGCTGAAGGAGGCCTCCTCGGGCACACTGGACTACACCACGCTGCCGCTGTACAGCATCGATTGTACGGTGCATTTTCCGTCCTATCACCACTTGGCCACTGTGCAGACAACCACAGCCACGCCTCCACCGGGCATACTCGTCGAACTGCAGCGCCTGAATGTGCCGTGCAGCAGCGGTGGTTACGTGCGCTTCAACGATCACTCCGGCCTCTGCGGCAAATTGGAGGAGCTGCGGGAGGCGGACCGTGTGCACCACTTCGATGTGCGACGTCACACGAGTGTGAACTTCCACAAGAATCCCATGTTCAGTATCAGATACAAACGCGTCGATTATTGCTACAACGTCACCACGAGCAATCAGACGGGCGATTACTACATTGAACCAACCCGACAAGACTCCTTGGAGTGCTTCTTCCGTATACATATGCCGCACGGAAATCGCATCTTGCTGCGACTGGTAACGAACAACAACAGCGACATACTTCAGATGAGCACGGACTCGAATGACGGCGGCGATGCATTTCCCGGTACTGCGTTCTATACCGGAGAATCAGCGCACCTGATCTATACACGTTCGGGTGAAACTATCGAGGCACAAATCGTCAACTTGACCCTAAGCGGCAACAGTTACATGTCCACGTTACGCATGCGCAGCCCTCCTGGGGCCCGCGTAGCGGATAAGCAGATGAATGCTTCAGGTAATAATTCGTCACCGCTGAGAGGAAAATCTAAGACGGGTGCTAGCAAAGCCTCTGGTGCCGGTGGAACCTTTACAAACATCGGCCTGGACTCGTTTGCATTTCTCGCGGCGAGTAAAGTGAACATGCTCGGTGCTCTGAGCACCGCCAACTGCGATGGCGTCGTCGTTAAAGTGTTCGAGAGCGACTTCGCCAAATGGTCGTACTGCGTGAACAGCTCGCAGAGTATGCGCGCCTTCGTATTGATTTCGAGCAGCAACACGCTCAGCATTCATCTGTACAAAGCGGCTCCAATCCACACACGCTTCGGCTACGGCGCAAGTTCCCACACCAGGCCTGCAGATGGGAGCGCCGCTAGCTCAGTACCGAATATTTACCTGTCCTACGAGGCAGAGCCAGTGCTCGAAATTGTGTCCAACTGTGCCTTCGGCTGGATTGCCATGCAGCAATTTTGTGTGTCCACCTTCGATTCGGGAATGTCGTGGCAAGATGCCGAGGAGTACTGCGTGAGTCTGGGTGGACATTTGACATCGATACGCAACGATATGCATCAGAAAATCATCAATGAATTGCTGGTGCACAGTCCGGGGTATCACGAGCAGAACGCTTATTGGGTGGGTGGATCCGACAGGAGCTACGAAGGCGATTTTCGTTGGAGCGATGGACTGGTGTTTCAGTACACGAGTAAGTTTTATGAACATTTTATATTACTCATACATAAATTCTAGAAAGGAGGAGCCATTTGACACCTTCTACGATAGTCACTGTGGTAGTCTTGGGACCTAAGCTGGCTACTGTTCTTGTTAATAGTTCAGCTTTTAGTTTCGGATTGCCAAGAAATATTTTTCTTCTGGAGAATTTCATTTATGCAGTGATTTCTTATCCAAATCAGATCATCAGAACTAATGGGTATCGGTCCTTTACATAATCAATACTACTCCATTATCCTACCAATTCGTGGCTATTCGTTTTTGCTTTATATTCAGTTTCAACTGTTCTCATATCCCCAGCTAAGACGAATGGATTGGCCTGTTCCTCACCTGTAATATCCCAATGCAAAACATTTTCTTCAAATCAAAGTTACCAGGTTTTTTCCCGAGTAATCTATTACAAGTCCTGTAAATTCCGAATTCAGTAAAGCTTTTTCTTCAAATCAAGGCTTTCACTTACTTTTCCCGGTAATATATTCTAAGTCCTGTAATTTCCCTCCAGTAAAGCCTTGTCCTCAAAACAAGGTTCCTTTTTTTGTCATTTTTTTCAATTCTAAGCCCATAATCGATATCCTGGTATCTGGATTTGTCTCAAAGTCCTTCAAGTCAATCCGCAGAATGTTGTAAAGGGAAAATCTCTCTTCCCATTGTACACTCGAATTTCGGACTGCTTACAGGGCGCAATTTATCGCTCATTTTAGTGAGTTGCAAGCGCATTCATTTTGTAAAACGATGCGGAACTTTATGTCGGTTTAAGCACAGGAAGCATCCTAAAAGTATGCACTAATTTTATGTGAGATAATTTTTCAACTGAAAACAGGAATACATCAGTTAAATGAACGCTAGTTTTAAGCTGCACCATGAAGCCACAAAACTGCCGCTCGTTTCGTTTTACATAATGATAGCCTGCATTACCCATAGCCGAAGGATATTTGTAATCAACACAGTTACTAACTGCACAAACACGCACAAATACCCGGCCACCTTGCAACAGGACACACACAGTGCATCGTTTAGTAGTGTGTCACAGTGTACTTCAAAAGCCACTGTTTATTATTGCTGCCCGTATCAGTTTGCCCTAACTCGACAACGCATTTACCCTCTGTTTATCTCTGTTCCGTGCACTAGATTGGTTTGCTGGGTGGGTGCAACACGGCCACTACAACAGGCAGCCGAACGATGATGGCCTCAGCAACCAGGATTGCATTGAGTTGCGTCGTTACTTTCGCACACCGCCGGGCATACAAACAACTCGCAGCCCGCTGACTAGCAGCTTTATGTGGAACGACCGGGATTGCAGTGCCAAGAATTTCCCCATATGCGAACGTGCCATGAGCGACGGTGAGTTTGGCGCTAGAGCTGCCACAACAGCATCAATTGCTGTATTGAAGCACTTTATTAGGATGTGTGCGCTTTCATTGTTGTTGTTATTTATTTTGCTCTGCCTGCAGAGTCGCTGCGACGTGGCTGGATCAATGATTGCAACAAGACCGTTTCACTAACGAAGGAGCATCCACGTGCCTCTATATGGAGTCCCTCGTTTCCGCGCCAGTATCCGGATAATGCCAACTGCTTCACGACAATAACAGCACCCACGGGATATCGTATTGTCATCGAATTTGAGGAGCTGGTGATTGAAAACGAACCAGGGTAAGCTTCCACACAGCATCCACCCAACATCATAGCAATTGCTACAAGCGAACCATACAGATTTATGTATATATATATTTATACCCACACACCATATTCTTCTATTTCAGTTGTACTTATGATTATTTGGAAATCACTGAACCGATGCCGCACAACGATAATCCGAAATTCTTCAAAACTTCCAAGCATAAAAATGCTAACGCAAATGCAAATGCAAATGACACAAACACCAACAACACTAACAAAACCTTTCGAAAGCGGAGTTCTTATGAAAATTCTAGTCTTAGTCCTTATATATCTACGTCTACTTCTACGTCTAATTCTAATTCTAATACTAATGCTAATTATAATAATAGGAATTTTAACTCGCATCTAACAAACGACAATGACAATTATTTATACTCGAACAACTACAATCTCGCTCAAATTAACTATCAAAAGCTTTTGCATATATTCTCCAACCTCTACAAACCGCACACGAATTTTTTAATACAAACGCCCGATTACCCCAAGGGAAATCCCTACTACCACCACACGAACCACATGCGAAGCGACGACTTGCTGCCGAAGCGTCTGTGCGGCGATTGGAGTTCCAAGTTGAAACTGTTGCGGCACGTATCTGCGAGCTCGTATCTGGGCTTGCATTTCGTGTCGGATTACTCGCATCACTTCAGCGGATACAAGGCGAAAACTTATATGGAAACTAGTGAGTATTCTCAGTGTTGTGGTTTTACTTACTCTCCTCGCTACTATTAGCTTTCCTCTCTCCTGCTCTCATACTTCCTTTCCGCTGCTTCTCTATTCATCATTTCCTTTCCTTCTTCCCTGCCCAAGCATCATTGTTTTATCTTCCCAACCGAACTCTGTATCAATGCATTCATTATTCATGTGAGCGCAAACATATTCAACCATAAATTTTTGTTCACATACGAGTATAACAAGGACATTAATTCAGTGTGTGCATTTTCGTATCATAGAATTCAATTTTTCAAAACGAATTATTACTTATGACGTCACAGTCAAAACTGTCTCGTAACTATCTGTAAATATCGATTTATTTTAGTTCTAAGATGTTTTCTTTTATGTTTAGTTTGCTTTTATTTTTGAAATCCTTTTTCACATGATAAATAATCTCTTTATGTATATATTGATTTATTTTAATTGTAGGATATTATTTTGTGTTAATGTTATTTTTGAAATCCTTTTTCACATGATAAATAATCTCTGATAATTGAAGCATCTTTCTTTACATATCGATTTATCTTAATTATAAGAAAGTTTTTTATGTTTATGTTATTTTTATTATTATTATTATTATTATTATTACTTGAAAAACAATAACTTAATTATTATTTATGTTATTTTTAAAATCTTTCTTCACATCAAAAATTATGTGTTAATAGCTTTAAAAGTTTTCTATGAATTCCCTACTATTTCGACAGAGTTCTCTATTCATTTTGGATTTTAGTACGACTAGTAAAAGGACGACTGAATCAATATTTGCTCATTCTTATTAGTATTAGAACCAGACTTTCGATAATATCAGAAGTGCCAGAAGCACTTCACTGTTGTACCAGGTGGGAGGTAATCCCTTATCCCGTAATTTAAACCAATGAATGGATATACAGAGGTATCTCACAATCGTGTCAATTAACACAATCTCTCCTAATAAGTGTATGCGTCCATAGTTAAGTGCAGAGGAGTTTGTAAAAATTGTCCAAATAATGGAGATAAGGAATTTTTCGATGGCTTTGGCATCATTTATTCCGTCGCTTTCGATAGATATACCAATTCTTGAAGAGTATTATCGACAATTTTTGTAAGACCATTCCACCATAGCAGTGAGTAAAAGAAACGGTGACAGTCTCACTTTGTTTATTAGTAATATGATGAGATAAAGAATAAAGTTTTTGATCAAACTATGATGAGACTGGTACTAATAGCCCCGTAATAAATAGTCAGACAGATCTTCCGTTCCTAGGTTTATGAATACGTTCCTGCCTAGTGAAGTTTCCAAAGCCTTACATGAGCAAATCCTGACCAAGTAAACATAAAACCAGTGAACTTTATATACAAAGTTCCAGCCACAGATTTTGTTTTACACCCTTCGTTCTTCCCTTTCTTCCCTACTGAAAGTGGAACCCACTAGCAATTTCTATCTAAAAATATGGTCTACATTCACAAAGAACATTTGATTGTGCTTAATTTCAAGGGGACTTGTATGTTGGGGTTTGTATCATATGTTAAGGATAACAGACACAATTTGGTTAACCCCCAAGTAACTCCCCTAAATGCAACAAAACTAGGTTATTTACTTACTTTACTTTCGTGGCCTAAGCACAGAATATGCGAAACAGCCCGCTATCTGGTTGCGGCCGAACTTAACAGCTAGCTAGGTTATTTAGTAGAGTCTATAAGGCTTTAAGATTCCATGTGCTTTCCTGAGATATGGATAGTCAGATTCATAATTGCCTCATATATAATTAATATATAGATTTGTTGCTATGGGTACTAGCAAATAAAGGCTTCGACTGTAAAACAATAAAATAATAGTAGAATATATTGTCAGAAAGATTAGATTAAATAGAAAGATTAAAGACTAAATAGAATATCGAAACGAAGGTTGAAAGATTAGCATGCTTATCCATTAAAGCCTGATGAAATTAATGATTATTTATGCTATTTATTCGGGAGAAAAGTACTTCTAAAATTGCTTATTAATATGTTATGAAACAAGTGAGAGAAACGCAGCTCTCTTGCCTTCTTGGCCTTAAAGTGGGTTTCAGCACCGTATATCCACCTGACTCAAAAAAACCGTTCCATATACAAAAGCAGTGCTACCACGCTTAGTTCTATAGAGATATGCAACTGGAAGTGGTACGACCTGAGTTTGCATAATTCATTAAAACCTAAATAAATATTATGTTTACTATTGATACATAAACTTATTTATTTCCATCCGGCACTCAACAGAGCAATTTTTTCATTAAATCTGTTTCGAACATTTTGTTGCTTTCTGAACAAGCGCCTAAAAAGTAATCAATTATTACAGGCCGATTAAAGCACAATTTGCATATAAAACAAACGAAATTGCATATTTGAGTGCAGTTGGTGCCGTCATGCACACACAATAATGAACATACCCTACACACAGGGGCAGTCACCCGAGGGTGCAAGGCATTCGGGGCGCTAGTATAGGCAAAAAAAGACAAAGGTATTTCCTAGGCGAACCATGCGAAGCCTCTTAGAAATGAAGTTAGAAATTATGGTTTATCATTAAACATAGTACGAAGAATATACAGATATTTTTTTTCAGTGATTATAATGTCCTGAAATCACTAATCAGTAGTGAAGAACTTAAACTTTATATTATACTTATATAACCTTTATAAAGATCACTTTCCAATTATATCTAGAATATTTGATAACCACTACTTTCCATGTCTCATTCTTTCTAATGCTGTAGGACTCCCGTAGTCAGTCATTAATTATCTCTTTAGCCGCTCTCTGTGGCCTAGTTCTTGCATACTAGACTCAATCTCAAAGGGTCGCAGGCTCAAATCCTGCCCCGGGCTTGGTCTCAAAAATGATTCCTTCGAAAAAATCATTTCTCTTCGAGTCGAAGGCCTCAGTAACTAGTGCTCATTCCCCTAAACCCTTGCAATCCTAATTAGTTATGATATAAGATATAATAATAATAACAATAATTATCTCTTTTCTATCTCTGGGTCTTCTTCTCTTCGTCTTTGTATAGCATAATATGAGTTATTAGCGATGATGCTATCTCGTTTACACTAATGTTCAACCTTCTCGTACATTCAAGAATAATAGGGAAAGTTGAGTGTTACTATATAAAGAACAATGTAGAAAGTAGAAGATCAGTTATTTTAGGTTATGAAGTTGGGCACTCTTGACAACTCATTATTATCCATCCTGGCTTATAAGTGATATGTCTGAGAGTGTTGATATTACAATAATATTAAATAATGATAAAGCCATTTCGCTAGTTTGCTGCACTAAGGTTGCTTACGTGGAAAGTCGGCTTCAAAATCCACTCAGGACATGGTCTCTTACAGCCTCCTTTTCGGTTTTCTTTCACATCCCTTGTAAATACTAATTTCTGCAAGCTTTTAAACACACAAATTATTTCTGTTATTAATATTAAAAAAACCTCGCTTGCAAATATTGTAAGAAATACTTCGTGAATTCTAAATAATTGTTGTTTTTGGGCCGCTTTAGAGAACCAACCGGCCCTGTCTACTCTAGTGGCATATAACACCACAAAGCGTTTAAGTCCTTCCGTACAAACTTTTACATAAAGTCGTTATTAAACAACTAAAATGTAGGGTATTATAATAACACAGGAAAATGTGGTATGCGAAAAGCATTTCGTAAATTTATTTTGGCAAAAGCGTAAATTAATATTTTCTCTCTGCACATGCAGAAACACATCCCCACACACACACAAACACGTCGCATTCGAGTTACACACACATCGCATATTTATTTATTTCATTTATGAGTTATTTATGAATTTAAAATGAAATGAATTTAAGGCAAACATGAAATAAAACCAGCAATTTAAATCCATTCAATTGCAATAACAAAAATTGCACAAATATGTTTTTATGCCCGGCGTTTATATTGGGCCTAGCATGCATTCACTTGCCTCATAGGGTATGAGAATGAAATGGAAAAATGAAATATGTTTATAGAAGCACATAAAGAGACCAGCTCACACGACAGTTAAACTCACTTATAGCTGGTCAAGACTTTTCTCTATTTTTTCCAATATATGCAATTATCCCATTGCTCAGTGAGAGACTTTTAACTTGAAATGTACGCGTATCCTTTTGTTAAACAAGCAAGCATCAATAGCAAGTTTTCTGCCTTATGTGCATATAATATTCTCCTTTATCTTCGTATTGCTACTGTGGCAGTACCTTCACTTTCAGTTGGGATTTTATCCTCGCCTCAACAACGTCGATAACTCTTGTGTCGTTTTATTGTTGATGCTGCTGCCTAGTTCATGCACGATTCTATTGGTCTGTTATTTAAGCATCATTCCGTCATTTTACTGGTAGTTATGAGTCCGCCCTATGCTCCGACTAGGAGCGATATTTGACTCTTTTTTTGAATTATGTATTTTAGTTACCTTTGTTAGCATAAGTATATTTTTATTGTGTCAAATGTCATGGAATTAATAATAATAATAATGAGAATGCCTTACTCCATAAATTATTGCATGTGACCAACGTGGATATTTTATCACCATTTATGAACATTTTTAAATATATACACTCCTAGCAGATTACCATGATAACTTGTACTTGCTCAGTTCAGCTGGATTGGAATCTCCTTATTCAATACTCGAGTATCGTTAAAACATAACGATATTGTCGGTTTGGCACTAATATATTGCGTCCAGTAACTCAACAAAATGAGTGTACAACTTTGACATGTTCACCAAAGAAACCAAATATAATAACGAGTAGCGAGTAATGAGTACCGACAGTTCTATCGTTTTGAACGTTTAACCGAAGTGCAAGAAGTAAACACATGTCGTTTCGGCAGTAATATATTGCTTCAAGTAACTCGATAGAATGAACAACTTTGATAGGAGAAAAAAGAAATCAAATATAACAAGGAGTAGCGAGTAATGCATATTGACTCTTCTATCATTTTGATTCCATTCATCGAAGTGCTCAAGTGTGCTTTTGGCAAACTGGACAGCCACTCCTACCTACCTACCTACATTAAGCAAAAACGAGATGTGATTAGATATCAGCTCAATTAATCAGTTAAGGGTTTTATAGTGGCTCTGTCCATTAGACAAAATTTTGCAGTAAAATCTTATATAGCGCCTCAGTTATGAATACCTGTGAATTATAGGCGTGGTTATGAAATTGTTTTTCCATTTTTCGTATACAATGTGAATAAATTTTTTCTTATTTTTTATTACTATAGCATTATTAGAAATTATTATTGAAATAAAATTTCCAAAGTTGTTCATATACGAGGGAGGCGTATCGTTTTTCCAATCCCACCTGTTTTTCTTTTGGGTTTCGGGGAGAAATTATAACTTTCACATCATATAGATATATGATAGTCGTAATATGTATATGGGTCGCCAACATTTTGCATATAGAAATGACTATTATCAACATATTATATCATTATATCGTGAGTGGTCGAATGTTGGATATATATACATGGGAGATAACCATAACCTTTGCCTGATTCCATTCATAATTCAGCAAACTAATTTAGGACCAGTTAATGATGAAATGTTTCTTAACGATATTTGGCATATATTGTGCTAATGATCTTCCTAAAAACATCATTGACTGAATTCTTCGCAGGATTTTACACTTACAACTAATTTAAACCTTTCGCTAGATTCGAGAATGACCCAATTATATAGTAATATATTTCTTTAAGTAATAGTGTTTAGAATTAGAAGATCTGGTTATTCCCAAGATTCTACAACAATTTTAAATATTATTAATATCAAGGTATTTTGTAAACATTTAATTATTTATTGAAATTAATATTTAGGAATTATGTTAAAGGTTTATTGAACCACATTTTTAATCTACACAAAAAACAGTTATAATAAAAATAACAATTTCTAAAAATTATCAAAATCACAGTCAATAAATTCTTAATTATCAAAAAAACCTCAATAATTTTTAAGAGCTTAAGTTCAAAATGCAGATTGTTGAAAAGAAAATTTTCTTAATTCTATCCATGAAAATATTTGTTACGAATCTTGAGAACTCCTGCCACAGGACGTTTATAAATTTTTTCCATAAAACTACACAATACACGGTCTCACATCAGGCGCACTGTCAAATAAGCCCATAATAATTAAATTCCCTGTCCCCTTTATGCGAAGTCTACACATCACAGAGCATTATAGTACTATATATATCATACTCATATATTAGCTAATATTATTTTCGTTTCCTGTTTCCCTTCGTTTCTTTTACAATTTTTGTCATTTTATAATTTGAATAATTTTCATTGCACTTTTTTTCATACTTTCCACAATTTATTGCTAATGCCAATTTCCTCAAAACTCCATTAATTGTAAATTACATTAACACACACGCACTCCTATACATATTCTCTCTCTTTGCACTTACTCGTTATTCATAACCACTTACTCGTTATACATAACCACTTCTGCATATATGCGTGCGTGCATACATAATGGTATATGTGCCCGTTTCATGGTGTACTCGTATAATTATTTATATTTATTATGAATTATATATATTGAAATATTGCATATGTGCACCGCTACTCGTACTTACTACTTCCGCCTCTGCTACTACTAACAACACCACCACCACCACCACCTCTACTACTATTTCTACTACCTCTACTTCTTCTACTACTACTACTACTTCTACTACATACTACTCTGCTACTGCCTCTGCCTCTGCCTCATACCGCAACTGCAATATCTATCCAGGAAGTCCTACGTGGCGCGGTAAGTGTTTCAGATGCAGTTCAAGTACGCTGAGCTGTGTTTTCTTTTTCGTTGTGTGTGTTTTGTTTGTTTGTTTCAGTTTGTTTCAATTTGTTTTTGTAACGCCACTATTTTTAGCTGATGTTCTTGTTGTTATTGTTGTCGTTTTTGTTAGTTTGTTGTTAAATGTTTTTAAGCTGTGTTGCTGTGCATACTCCATTAGATAAATTCAATGTGATGACATGTATGCAAATAGATATAAAGCAGAAAATTCTGTGCGCAAAATGCCACTTTGTAAGTTGGTTTTTCCTTTTAAATTTAAATTAATTTTATTTTATTATTTCGGATGCGAGTGTATCGTGTAATCCCCAGTGACATGTGTTTAAAGGATGAAACAACAGCTCCCAACTGCAGCTGCCGTCATAACTGAGCATCAGTTTAAGCCGCAATAATTACATAAATTATGTACAGTGCCTTTTTTTCTGTAGTTAAGGAGGCTTACGCGGGGTTTTAGGTACAAAAATTTAACACAAACACGGGTTTTGAACATTCACTACTGATGAGATAGAATATATAATTATTAATCGTGTCCACAAGGATTTGGGGAATTGAGTACAACAACTAAGGCCTTCGACTGGAGGAGAAAATTCTTCAGAAAGAACCATTTCGAACCACCGACTGTACGACTGTATGAATAGCATGATTACCATTACAACAAGGAGGCCAGCACTTCAAAATCTTATCTGTTTGGCATTATACAAATATATAAAGAACTGCACCGTTCAGTATTCTTCAATGAATTTTAATACTGCACCTTTTGATGGTTTAAGGGGAATTGTTTATTTCAAGTCAATCTTTTCAATTACATTTTTAAATATATATATACTCGTATATAATATTCAGAAATATATATATATATATATATATACAATATTCAGAAAGTATACTTTGAGGTCTTTATTAACAAACTCTTAATTTACTAAGTCCTCCCCAATTTCATTAAAATTTTTGTATAAACTCTTACATAAAATTAAAGTTTGAAAGAAAGCCTTGTAAGTGGGAGTCAACGCAATTCACTCAATTATTTAGGATTGGTTTATGTTCCGCATAGAGAACCAAAGCAGTGCCCTTTCTCTGGGGTTTCATCTCTTTACATAACCCAATGTCTCATTATTCGCGCCTTCCAAGTAGCCTTTAAATCTTAAAACTACCTTTTCCGAGAGCTGACAATGTGAATCACTCTTGGTACATTCCGTATATTCAGTTTCATCATAAAACGTGAAGGTCTGGAACTATATGAAGTGGCGCCAATTTCATATGTTTCTATTATATCTTTACTACCATAATAGTGTCCTTATACTGTTTACAACGTATCCAAATACTTTGGTAGAAGAAATGGAACGCAATTTAAATACAGTGAAACTCCAATGAATTCTTCACCCTTTAAAGCAAGTGTATGGAACTTTCCGCTGCTACTACAATTAATTTTAGACCTTTCTTCCACTCAAGTTATGTTACAAATTGTATCATATTTCAACGGTCTCAATCAACAAGCTTCCTTGTGTTGTTTTTCGATCAACCCTCATTAAAAATTTCACACTTGCATGTAATTTCCATGATTACATTTTTGTTGAAAGAAACTTGCATTTTTAATTGTCGCGAATTGGTGCTTGTGCAAAATATAAACAATAGCCAGTGATTAATATTTATGGTCGGTCGTAGTGACAGTCAGCAATACACTACACACACATGTGGATTATTATAAGTGTTCTAATTTTAAAAATGTTGAAAACTTTATATTTATACCAGTAGTATCCAGACTAACATAAGCCTAGGCTAGAAATCTTCTCTATTAGGAAATGGTTGTAGGCATGTTTCAGCTCCCTTAGTTATTGAGATGTGTTCTGTTCAGCCAATACTGGTGCTGAATTTCGATGTCATACAATATTTCGGCCAAATAACACTTGGAGTTCTCAATAGTATAGATATATGTATAGTAGGCGTGTTTGTGGTCGGAAGTATACCAAAAACTACACATCTCATCAATATATAAAACTGATGAATGATTGAACTGATTGAATGAAATCAGCTTAAAATCTATTTTCTTTCTTGGGCGAGGATCTGTGCAATAAGTGAGGTAAGACAGACAGACTTGAAATCAGACTGTAAATCAGTAGTCGTCAAATTACAGGGTGTAGTAAAAAGAAATCCATTATTTTTGCATTAAATTGAAGGCTTTATTTAGCATAGTTATAATGAGTCGATTTTGGTCAAATAAGCACCGTTTTGTTCGGTAACTTGATACCATTTTGAAGGTAATTTCATTATGCCTCTCTCATAGAAACCCTCTTCCCTATTGGCAAAAAGCAGGGACAGTCGATTTTTACAAGCTTCTCTTGAGGCGAATGTTTCACCAGCAAAAGTATTCGTCATAGACAGGAACAGGTGGTAATCACTTGGTGCCAGGTCCGGACTATAAGGTGGATGCACCATAACCTTCCAACTAAGTTCCTTGAGCTTCTGTCGAGTCACTATCGATGTGTGCGGTCTAGTCTTGTCCTGATGGAACACAATTCCTCTCCTATTGGCAGAAGCTGGCAATTCTGGGCGATTGCTTTCTTTCAGACGGTCCAATTGTGGACAGTACAGGTCCGAATTAAAAATTTGTCCGGAGCGGTGCAGCTCACCTACCACACCACTTTTGCACCTACAGTATGTACTTCGAATAAAAATACTTTCATAAATTATCACAAGTGGCACATCTCCGTTTGGACATTATAAAAATGTTCTCAAATCGTATATACACTTCAGAGCGTGTGTAGCGTATGACATCCACAATTACAATAGTTTATTCCCCCAAAATTGTGTGCCCCAATGGCAGAACAAACACTTTTCATTTTGCGAGTCCATCAGCTACACTTTGCGAGTCCATCAGTCCTTGTTTTTTGGCAATTCTGCTTTGATGTTGTTTCAGTTGGCGTCGATAAAATAAATGCTGCAGCATGAGCCTTTTCATTAGCGCAACAGTTGAAATTCAATACTGTTGCTGCACCCAGATCACACACGCACGCATGGATCCGATTGCAAGGACGCAGTCAAACAATTATTGAATTTATTTGCTCTTATTAATTAAACCGAAATGCCAGTAGCAGATTTTTAATTTGTATTTTGAAGTTTTATTTTTTATGTCGAACGTGCTTGTTTACTACCACCGCACCCCGCTCAGCCGTGAATGTTTTGCTGCCGACACTCTTCTTTATGTAAGCAGGCAGTATGCGTAAGTGAACGATTATTGTGGGCATGCTGCGGGCGACTCCCAGCTGGAAAAGTCGAATTAAATAACACTTCAATACAATTTAAACTTTGTATTTTATTTGTGCTAAGAAGCTTCTGAGGAATGCTGAAGGAAGCTCTTTCCTGTGATTTCTGAACAAAATAAGACGAGAGCCTTTTGAAAAATTATTTATGTTGTGGAAAAATATGACCTTTTTCATATATAAATAACATTATCGGCAGTTGTGGTCATTTTAGCTATTTAGTAGAAAGTGCGGACTTCATTCTTTTTTAGCATGTGATTACCTCGGACTATAATTCCCTTCAATGCTCATTAGAGAAGCTGCAAAGACCCATAAGAGAGAGGAGCAGTTGCCCTCTTTCTCTGTGATTGCGCGGTCCTCGCTTGCTTGAGACTCAAATATTTCGGAAGTCCTTTTCTAGAGGGTCTCTAGACTAGAACTTTCAGATCTAACCAAATTTAAAAACAACTCCGGCTGGTTGTAATTCATAGTATATCATCATCTTTAGGCTCGCGAGGATATGGCATCAAAACGGCACGAGTGCTAATGGGGGCAACCCGAGGGTTTTCAGCCATTTTACCTACCTACCTACTTATCTCGGGTGGTGAATTGAACGATAGAGTAAAGAAATAAGAGTCACATTCTCGAACAACAAACTTTTTGCATGGTGGCGCTGCTAATAGCGCCAATTACTCAATAGCTCTCATTTTCATATCACAGCGCCACTCTGGTTACTACCCCCGACCGATCTCTTCTATGTCGAAAAATGAGTGGCATTCAGATTGTCACTCTTATTTCTTTACTCTATGACTGAACGCAAATATTGTCACCAGGGCCATCTCTCAATTTTCGATGAACTTACTACATTTTTTGGTTAATTTTTCTCTCATTAAAAGGATGATGGCGCTGAAACGAGTCAAAAATTCCAACATTGTTCGCATTGATGAGCCCTGTGACTTAAGCACCGCAAAAAAGAGTTAAGGAGGCTAAATACACTCTACTAGAAGCCAATTTAAAAACATCCTTGAAGCTAATCTAACTTTAATTGGCAAAATATCCAGAAATCACCAACCAGACGTGATATTGGTATCAAGAGTTAAATAACTCATATTAATATTTCCATCCTAATTACATAAAATTCAGGAACATCTTTTCAATATAAAAATCCTGGATTTAAACAATTGACTCTTCAATGCAATTTTTTTTTGTATGACTGGCATTACTGTAGGGTTACTTTTAGATTGAACGACTCTATAAAATAGAAGTAGTAATATAGATAGAATATAACATGAAGCAATACCCTCTGCTTTCCTTGGAACCACCTAAAAAGCCATGCTTCCATGGCACCACTCCAAGCTCACATACGCTAAAAGTGCGCTTAAGATTTTTCCCGCTGGGTTGGTGCTGACTGCTTGCACACAATACGTCAGCATACGCTCGCACACTCACACGCACACTCCCAACTGCAGGTAATTTGCCCTTTTATTTGTTAATGCAGCTATTAATTATTTATGAATGTGTATTTGTATTAATGGGATAATTAAAAATTAAGTAATTGCACATGCCAAAGCTTAACAATGAAATTATATAATTTAAAGCAAGCGCATATTAAACAAAATACATACTCGTATATTTTACATTAAAGGCTGTTGAATTGAACACTTTCTGTTTAAGGACAATTACACACACACACACGTAGCGGCTAATTACATATGAAAACATTTTTATTTAACATTTAATAAAAATAAAAAACAATTTTTGCTTCCAGCCGGCTCTGAATGCTCCAATGAACGTTTGAGGCCGTACAATGGATCATGCTACCTGTTCGTGTCCTACCCAGAGGTGGACTGGTGGACGGCCCAGCAAGTTTGCCGTGGAATGGGTGCAAAGCTAACTTCGGTTTCATCAGCCGATGAGCATAGGTAAATTAACAATTTGCCAGTTGTGGAAAAAATCATGTCTCAAATAATTCGCTAACATAATTGCCAAAAAAAAATGATTTTGAAGTTTGCTCCTGGATGGCCTTATGCCATGTCCATACCGAAACGGACTGTAGAACGTCCTGAACGTAGACCGTGTTTACCAGCGCCCACTCACAGGGCTTCTAAGTTATCTAAATATAACTTTCTTTTATAAGTGTTGTTATTTAATTTATTTTTATTTAGATACTAACATTTTGTTTTTAAATTTTTCTTATGGGGTTTTTAAGCTTCATGAGCCCAAAGAACCGGCGTTCAAGTTCTTTGTTGTGCTCTGACCTTTGATCATTTCAATATCAATAGGGGAAATTTCTATTGGTTCAACGCTTATTTTCCAAATTTCTGCTTACAGAGCATTAAAAATTTAGTTCTGGTTTTTTACTCTTTGCAGCATTTTTGGTGTGGGAAATTAAGCAATTTGTGCTGTTGTGAATGGAACCCTGCTCTAAGCTATTTTATTTTGAAAGACTTTGTGTTCCATCACAATTCTCTTCTTAACACTTGCGTAAAAGCTTCGGATCTCAGTACATTCTTCAAGCCCGGCTGGACATGCCTTTATTTTATCATATAAAACCCCCTTTCCATAAGACCTTCATTTTGTTTACTTCAATGCATTTCATATAGTCTGATTTTCTTTTCTCCCAAATCTCACACAAACACGCCCTCACACACACACACACGCACTCACGCAGATTCATAACGTCCAATATACGCAATCAAATCGATTACTCGCCCCAACTGATTTACTGGCTCGGCGCCGAACTGGAAAAGAATGGTCAGTTTGAGTGGACAGATGACTCAAAAATGAACTTTCAGGTAAGAAACACTCTACAAGTATATAAAATTCCGACTGGTCCCACCTAATTGAATTTGAAATAATATTTTCGCTTCAATGCTGTGAAGAAATTCCTTTGAAAATTCTTCCAATGTGCTTGAAGCTTTCCTTTTATACAACACAATTTATATAGAAACCACTAACAAAACAATACCACACTCCACCCACCCCCGTCCCAACCAAACTCCTGTTCGCTTTACACACACACACACACACACTCTCTCTTTAATGTCACATTGAATTCCTTTCGCAGGGTTGGCTACCTGGAGAGGGACAGTTTGATGCACTGCCAAGAGATGCCACTTGCTTGGGACTACAGTGGAAGATGTCTCCGACACCGATGCTGCCTTCTGGCCTGTACTGGCAAGCGCAAAAATGCAATAAAATCGGTGGTTATGTGTGCAAAAAGCCAAAGGAATCCTTCGGCAAATACGCTTTTAACAACTTCACTGTGACCGGCACCGAAGGACGCCTGGTATCGCCAAGTATGTATAAGTTTTATAGCAAGAGTTGCGGATAACATTGAAATTGCACTCTGGGAATTTTTATCTTGTAAGGTTGAAAGTTTCCATTAAGCGCTTGAGCCTTTTACACCCCCACCCCAGCCACACTTTATGGTGTGCAGCTGAAAAGTTATAAAATGCTGGTATAGATTGTCAGGACATTCAATGGGCAGAGCGCCGCAGCTGGTGCAGGTAAAATACGAATTGAAAAATAGCTTTACAAGAATGTCAAAACCAAAATTATTTCACATGTGCCCCTCAAGAATAATATTTCCCTGTCGCATTGTTTATTCAACAAAACTGTGTGCACAAGTAAAGAGATGAGCTCTGCGGTATGACGGTGCAATATCTCAACTGCTCTGAGGGCATGGGGACGGACAAAGGTGCATACTGTACACACTGTGCTTAGTCCGCTTCTTCTCGAACAGTTGAGAGAACTGTCATGGTCCTATTTGGCAAAAGCGTGCTTAATCTCGGTGCTAAGCTGGGATCTGTTTAACTTTAAAGACCCTCATGTGTCCGCAGGTGGATAAATGTAGGCTCTGCTTGTGATATAATTAATCAATTCCCAGGGTTCGAGTGGAAGATTCACATAACGAAATATTAATTCAAAATTATTGTGCTACAAAAATGAACTTTAATTTTAACCAAAGCTATGGGTATACTTTTTAAAGCTATGGTGTCTTGGTGTCCTTTGACAATCGTGGTGCTGTTTTTTCGGAACGGAACAATATTATGTGGAAGGGCAAAAGAAACGACAGATTGGTGGAAGACTCCTCAGCAAAAAAAAAAAAAAAAAAAAAAAATAAAAAAAGTGGGTGGAAGAACACCAGAATTTGCCTAGATATTCAATTTCAATTGCAATTTATTGTTTAAAGTTATACAATAAGACAAAGTCTTTTAATATATAACTATATAAGCCTTGTAACTTCACGTTTGTCCAGTAACTCAACGAATGTCCATCAACCAAACATCATTTCGCCAGTTGTAGCTCGTCCTAATTTGTCCTAGTTTCTACACTTACATTACATTTGCTTCGTGGATGACGTTTTGAGTCCTTTGATACAAAAAAGAAGAACATTTTCTGGTGACGGCCCTGCTAGAAGCTGTCCATAAGAAGTATTTCGAAGTCCGCCATAAGTGTATCAAACAGATTTGTATTGATGGATTATTAGGGTATCAAACTAGACCTACTTTAAGGATGAATATTTAAGTTATTGTATTTTATGGAACAAATGCAGGTGACTAATAGATATATTCTTAAAAATATAAAGCTATACATGGCCCTCAAGTACCAGTAAAAGCCCTTAAATCGGTCCCTATACGAGTAGGGTATAAACTAGTGCTGGCAGGATATGAGCTGTAATATATTCTAACACAACTTCTGACTTAATACCGCAGCAATTCCGTTTTCTTACATATTAAACTATAACTACTGTATTCCTATATATATTTCCGTAAATAACGTACCATATTCGACTATGTTTACATACATATGTAGTATAAGCCAGTATTGTAAACCAGTGTTTCCTTCCGGCCTTTCACTAAATCCTAAACATGAATTCCTCAGTTGCAGTGGAAGAGACAGCAATCCCTTTTGCACTGAGTTCTATGTTCGCAATAAAAAGTTATTGCTTCCATTAGTCTAACGATTTCGTATATGCTTCCACCTCTCTGCAGCATATCCCAACACTTATCCACTCAACATTAACTACTGGATAAACATCAATTCTCCGGAGCGTACTCGCATTGTGGTGCAATTTCAAAAAATCGATTTGGAGCCGCAGGACGAGTGCCTCTACGACTTTGTGAGCATTCAGAACTATGAACTCATTTCGAAAATAACACTCGAACCGGGAGCGAATATGCAGCCTATGGCCATGCTGACGTCAGAGGAGCTAACCGCACGGAACGACGACAACGAAATGCAGGCGCACAGTGACAACCAACTGCACTATAGGAGAAGGAGAAGCATTATGCCAAGGAAGCACATTGCAGCGAGCACTGCCAGGAAGCGGAAGCGGAAACGGAGCGCCGAAAATGAATTCCACCTAATGGCCCAATATGCAAGTCAAATGACTTACCAGCACCAGCCCCAGGCACAGCACAAAAACAGAAACCTTGTGGCCGCGAGGCGCGACCGCAAACGTAGCAAAAAGGCTGTCAGGCGAAAAAATTATTACCGCCATAACGCCAGCAATGACAGAAGTGATACGTCCGACATAAACGAGAACCCGAAACGCCGACGGCGGAAAAAATCCAAAACGGAAATCGAAAATAAATTACGAGGACCTTTTTTGAGCAAAAACGAAGGCGAAATGAGGCGCAATGTTTTGCCGGAAGTGCACACCGGCCAACGTCAGCGGCAGCGGCGCAGCACCATAGTGGGCGACAGCCCGCAAGCAGCGCCGACAGCCGATAATGCACAATCCTTCCTGCCGTATGTGCGCTGGTGCGGCTCACACGACGCGAATATGTCGAAATTCGACTTTGTGTCCAGCTCCAATCAGGTGGTGTTGAACTTCCACAGCGATTACTCCGTGACCGGACTCGGATTTGCAGCTGTCTGGAAGGCCATCGATGTGTCCGGTTGTCCGCAGCAAACGCTGACGTCACGCGAGGGCACCGTTTTCAGTCCCAACTACCCGCATTTCCTGCTCAACAACCTGAATTGCGCATATGTGATACAGGCCCCAGTGGGCCGACGCGTCTGGCTGGAGTTCACAGGATTCGATTTTCAGTCCGATGCCATGCTAGAAGTGGACATAGGGAATGGTCTGTTCAGGCCGTTCGGCATGCGAAGGCATCTCAATGAGGGCATATTTGTCAGCACACGCGAACAGCTGCGAGTGCAATTCAAGACGGGACAACATCCGAGGGGAAAAGGCTTTCAGGCCGTCTATCATACGGGTAAGTTCTATTAATGATGCAAGTCTGTATAGTACTCGTATATGACATAGTATAGTATATAGTACTCGAAAATCAGATTAATTTGGTGTAACAGGCAAAATAATTTGGGGATCTAAAAAAAGGTTCCCGACCTTTATGAAGTATGCTTGAATTCTAGTGCACTGAAAATGAACACTGCCTTCAAGAAATGGGCTGAAAATGAGGTTTATGGATCAAAGTGGCCAGGTACACCTTCCCCTCCATAGACATGTTTGGTGGTTAAGATGCACTTTGCATGGTAGAGATTTTTTTGGATCTGCGGAATCTAATCCTGATAATTCCTCTGAGCTGTTGGGTTCATAGCTTTCCCTACCCCCACAGCTGAGGGATGGACGTCTACTTAAGATAGTTTATATTACTCTTTCGACCTACCGCAGACAACAATAGTTCCGAGTATTATAAGATAACTCTATTTTGACAACCAACGTACAAGAATTTCAAGCAATATTGCTTCGGTTCGTCCATGTCAGACCATTTTTTCTTCCCATACAATTTTACCAACATATAATTGACATCTCTGCTTATCGTCATTTTACTGAATGACTATACTAAAATTGTTTAATACGAACATTTCGCTTCATTTAATCCTCAATATTGTGGTCGGCAAAGCCACATAGAGGAGAACAATTTTCTGCTTCACTGACTCTTTTCGATAACGCAATCTCATGTAATTTATTTATGATTTTCCAGTCGGACAATTGGAGCGACGTGAACGTGTCATCAATTTCAAGAACAATGCCACAGGTTATCTGCTTCAGTTGAACTACCCACACGACATGCCCGGCAATGTCGACTTCACACAGCACCTGGTGGCCCCCTTCGGCAACAACATCCTCCTGGAATTGTACGGCGTCGAGTTCAGCGAAAACAAATGTCCGCATAATAATTTACTTGAGGTAAGATTTTTGGATAAATTCTCTTGAGGAACTTTGAGCCTGGCAATCTGAAGTAATGGAAATCAACGTCTTCGAAAATACTCTTCATAAACGGCATCGCATTGTTGTTGGATGAATATGTGGTGCGCATGCAAATCACATGTCATTAGTTGAAATGCTCTTTGCTCATGCATTGCTTTGCCTCGCCACATCCTTAGACATTTGATGCATTCCGGCTACTGACCGCACTTTTTGCTCCCATTCCACAGGTCTACGACAATTACGCCGACAACAATGGCACCAAATGGCAACTATGCAAATTTCAAAATGCCGAACTCTATACCGGAGGCAGAGCCGTTGGCAGCAAATTGGACCACACCGAACAAATACCGTACGTCTACCACCAAGAGTCCCTGTACAATGGCTTCGATGCGGAAAAGTTGAGCAGGCAACTTCAACGCTCCCAGTATGTACTGCCTCCGGTGTACATAACGTCGTACCTGAACACGTTGTACATTCGCCAGCGGACCAGTGCCATAACCGATGCCAATCTAAATGCAACCGTACTCATTCAGTTGGGTAAGTGGACGAACGCGTCGCAGCTGTGTGTGTGCTGACATGACTTATGCATTAATTATTCCATATCAAAGCTAGATGCCAGGTGTTTAGTTTGCAAGGACTCTGTTCTGATTGAATGAACTTTAACGGAAATGATAATATTCCAATATTGAAAATATTTTATATTGAATGTTATATTCTTATTACTGAAGTAATCTTTTCAAAGATTCTAGTGCGAGGAGTATATAAAAAATATGCAAGAAAAGATTTGATATATATATTTTTTATATATATAATTACACTCATTCTCCCTTCTACCTTTAATCAGATAGTCCTACTCTCCAATAAGAGTAAGAGATCTGTATGAGAAATATGCAAGAAAAGGTTTGATATATATATTTTTTATATATATAATTACACTCATTCTTCCTTCTACCTTTAATCAGATAGTCCTACTCTCCAATTAGAGTAAGAAATCTGTATAAGAAATATGCAAGAAAAGATTTGATGTATATATTTTTTATATATATAATTACACTCATTCTTCCTTCTACCTTTAATCAGATAGTCCTACTCTCCAATTAGAGTAAGAAATCTGTATGAGAAATATGCAAGAATAGAATTTGTCCTGTGTAGATTGACACTCATCATTCCATTTGCCTTTAATAAGAGACTCATACTCTCCAATTTTGGTGATCTGTGTAGATGTGAGTCATACAGGATGGGGTCATTCTTTGAATAATTACACTCATTCTTTCTTTTACATTTAATAAGAGAGTCATACTTTCCAATTTGAGTATGAGGTCAATATTGAATACGCAGGAATGGATATCCCGAAACTCGTAAATATTATCATCCCAAACAATGTGTTACTTCACATTCGATAATATCAGGCGATTTGCTGTCAACTCAAATAGCAGCAAAGGGCCGGGACTTAATAATCCCATTCTAAAAGTTCACAGTCCTTGAACTTTTGGCTCACCGAAGACCCTCAAATTCGAAGTCCCCCAACAATATATAAAAATACGATTATATCCCAAAATATCTCAGTGTAAATGTGCATATACTACTTTATGGGAACATTTCACATAACAGCATGTTTAATGCTACCTTCGAGTATTGTTGAGCGTTTCCCCGCTGTCGTTGCGTCCCTGCTATGGCACCAGCAGCACCCACCATCCCCACCATTGTCCTCATGCTCGCACAACATGGCGTAATTGCACTGCCACCACCTTGCTTGACATTTGAAATTTTGAATTTGTTGCAGATAATAATTACAAAATGAAATTAGCATCTGGGGATAAAAGCGTCGAGTCGTGCCAGCCGAATCCTTGTCAGTTCAACGGGAAATGCGTGCTGAACAATGGATCGAATTACTGCCAGTGCCGAGGGTACTACACGGGAAGGTAAGTCGCTGCACACACATACACACCAAAACACATATCTCCGAGTATTTTGTATAGCTTTGCATGGCAAAGGAGGCAGCAAATTTTAGCTGAACAAGTTGGTTAATGAAAGTTCAGCAATCCTTGTGCACTGCCAGAGGATTTTGCCATAAATTGTGAAGACGTATGTGCTTAACTCACTTAAGCCACTCACATACTACGCTCATATTTTCAATATATCATTCAATATGGAAATGAATGTGGACATGTTATAAAATTGAATTCACTTTTGCAGATTCTGCGGTTTGAATCTTTGCGAACTGGATCCTTGTGTCTTTGGCAAGTGCGAACTGACTGCAAGCAATTTTAAAGTAAATAAACGTGGATTTAACCTTAACGTCATTAAGTTGCTATCATTTATAAACGTTTCCATTATTTACGTTATCTACTTGAAATAGTGTCAATGCCAGCCGGGCTACATGGGCAGCACGTGTGAGCAGAAGCAACGTCCTTGCGCTGATAATCCGTGTGAAGGACGTGGCATTTGTTTTGAAAAGAATGGCGGATACTTTTGTCGGTATGTTAACTGCTAAGTGCAATAAAATGCAAACACACACACACACACACACACATGCAAACACAAACAAAAACGCACATACACATACAGCAGACACGAAAATAAACACGCACACATCAACACAGATGCACACATTCTTACATGCTCGTATAAAACGTGCCACAGTGGCCGACGAGAAGTGCATTACATTAAATTTATTTGAAATTCATCTCAATTCGTTAAATTTAGCTGTCATGCTTGGTGGGAAGGACACAGATGTGAGCGTCGCATGACGCACATTCCTTACAAGCCACTATCGGAGCGCATGCTGCAGGAACCATTTTGGCTGGGCCTGATCACTGTGTTCGTAGTGCTGGCGGCAATTGGTCTGATTTGGTGCGCCAAACGGCATTTCCCAGAGAAAATCGAGAAGCTTCTAGCAGAAGAAGCAGACCGCAATAGACGTAAGTTACCCCACAACTTCCAGTGCCCCCAGCTGCATTCTGGGGTTCAGGCTTCCCTCTATTATATTTATATATTGTCCACAATTGGAACACATTTTATTCATAACTATATTTGTATAATTCTAAACACTTTCGTGAAATGTGCTTTCATCGTTGTTTTGTTTGTGAAGTGTTGAAGATGGTCCGGAAATATTTTAAGTTCCCATTCAGGTGTGCATATATCAACACATAATGGAAGCATATGCTGAAAAGTTCTTCAATTAGTGGAGAGAAGACACATTCCACAGCAATGTTCAATTATCGTTAAAGACGACGTATTATAAAAATCTCTTTTACTGGCCTTAGGGTGCAGATGAAGTTATTGTACTAATACAGGGTGCAAGCAACAAACTTCCATCACCCAGTTAATACAAAGCAATAATATTTTAAAGGAGTCAAAAATCTGGCAACAGAAAATTTTTCTACTCGTAAAAAGTAACTTGCAAAGTGATGAAAGAATTTCAATGAAATTGGTTCTAAAGAAATGAAGTAGGTTCTAGAAAAGAGTGGTCAAGTCAAACGATATGAAATTTCAACGGGTTTGGTGTGAAAACATTAAATAAGTTGTAAGAAGGAACTACCAAGAACACTTAGTTTGAATAGCTTCCTGAGAAAACTGAATTAATTTGAACATAACGTGATACGATCTTTCTTAAGCGACACTTAAATAAATGTGCCAATGAAATGGAACACGTTTAAAAGAGAAACTTCATTATTTTACGTCCCTAATGAAATTAAGTAAATTCTATGCAGAACACATCCACACAAAACGAAAGAGTCCCATATAAAAAAATAAAGTACCTTTCAAGAAATGAAATAAGTTCCATTGAAATAATCGGTAATGAAATAGAATCAGTTCCCAAGCTTAATCATCAAATAAGTAGACAAAAAAGGTTCCATATAAAGTATGATAAGAGTCGCAAAAAATAAATTTAAACAGTATAAATATCCAATGAAATGGAACAAGTTCGAAACAGATTGATGAAATAAGTCGTCGAAAAAATTGCACGTATAGAAAAATTTACAACTGTTTCAAAAAGTAGCTTTAAAAAGAATTAAGTTCCAATGAAATGGAACGAATTCCAAGTTTAAAAAGTCTGCAAATAACTCCAATAAATAACTCCAAGTACTAACTTTCAGAGAAATTACTTTCCCAATGACATGGAATAAGTTTAAAAGATGATATTAGAATAATACGACATATAAACGAAGTGACTCCAATATAAAAAATCAAACAAGTTTAAAGAAAAACCTAACGAAGAAAGTAAGTTAAAAAAATGGTTTCCTGAGAATCATGAATTCAACCGATTCTAAAACGAGCCAATTAGAAAGTGTCCATATGAAAAAAATCGCAAGAATTTGTAATGAAGCCACCTCCAATTAAATGGAGCAAGTTCTCCAAACAGAATCAAAAATATTATTTTTAAATTCCTTATAAAATAATGAAATGAGTTCCTAAAATTCAAACTAAATAAAATGAGTTTCATCGAACAATATCCTTATGAAAAAGAATACGTATTAACAATATAAATAGAATTAGGATAGTCCGGAGAAACGCCACAGAAGGAAGTCTCCAAGAACTCAAGCAAGTAATGCCTATTTACTTGATCAACGAGAACTAAAGCCAAAATGACTCCCATGTCCAAAAATTAAGCACGATGAAATAATTTTCAATACCATAATCCCTCCATGAAATGGAATAAGTTCCAACAAAAATCATGAAATAAATCGAAACCAAAACGAAGTAATTGGAGTTGCAGTAAGTCAAAAATTACAAAAGTCACAAGAAGTATGTTGCAAAGGAATCAGTTGGCAATAAAATCGTTGTCAATGAACTGGAATAAATTTAAAAGATAAATTTAAATTAAGATCAATAATATCAGTGCCAATGAAATGAAATAAGTTTAAAAGAGAAACTTAAAATGAACACTTTAGAAAAAAAGAAAATTCGAAAAAGTATCGAATAGATTGCAAGGAGATACAAGCAATGAAAAGAACGTAACCTTTTATATTGGATGACTTTTGGGTTTAAAGCAATTAATTATAAGCCACAATTGTGGTGAGGCTATTATACAAGGTCACAGCCTCTCGAAATTGTTTCACTCCTAATGTCAAACAATGAAACAACAGAGTGACTTTCACAGGCTCTTTTACTAGAAAGACGACTCTCAAGAGAAAGAATGACAAGAAGACGACTCACAAGAGGATGACTCACAAGAGCACGACTCACAAGCAGACGACTCACAAGCAGACGACTCACAAGAGAAATATCTCGCAAGAGATTGTCAACTATTCTGATTGCTTCGATTGCTTTTTTTTTCAAACAATGTTAATCATTATTTTTGTACTAACATTTGATCGGCCTTATACGAAGTTTAACTTTGTATAGGACTATTGACCGAGGTTTCCAAATATGTTGGTATATTACAAGCAATCAACCTCAAGATAAAAGATACTATTAATAATAACCCCTGCGCGTGAATCTTTGATGTTGTATTGGTCATTCTCACTCAAAATTGTTACAAATCGTAAACCACACTCTTGTTTCTTTTTAAAAATGTTGTTTTTCTTTTGAAATGTTTTTCAATAATAATATTTGATTTTCTTCTCCAATTCCTACTTGTTTTCTTACTCCTTTCTTTAAATTTGTCTTGTGTATTTTTTGTCCTTTTTACCTCAAAAAAAAGCAATTAAAAAACAAAAAATTTGTAAATAAAAAAAATTTTTTAAAAATCATTTAAAAGTTAATTTTCTTTTCTAATTCTCATCATTTTTTCATACTCCTTTCTTTAAATTTGTCTTGTGTATTTTTGATCCTTTTTACTTCAAAACAAAGCAATTAAATTTTTAAAAAATAATATTAAATTTAAAAAAATATTAATTTGAAAAAAATTAAAAAAAGAACATTTGAAAATTACAATATGCAAATAAATTTTTCCATTTTGTATGAACTTTTTTCTATCTCATTGTTTTTTTTTTTTCTCTATATAATATACAGCACCTGGTTCTACACAAGGACATCATCACCACACATCACTCCGCGAGCAATTGCAATTTACAACTGCCATACCGCAGACATCTGCTAATGTAGCACCAGGCGCACCACGTTCCATATTCAACAGATTGGGTATAAGAAAACCGTCTCTTTTGAGCCTCAGCAGCCCCAATCCAACTTCTGGAGGGGGAGGGGCAGCAGCGCGTACATTTTCACTTGACGATCTGTTACGACCACCTCCCCGACGTAAGACAGGCTAAATTGCATCAATTGAAACAAAATTAACAAAAAACTAAACAAAAAACAACATTGCAAATTAAAAATACACTTCAAGTCTTACTATCTATCTATCTCTAACTGTCTCTCTCTCTCTCTCTCTCTCTTTAACTCTAATTGGATTTATATAACTCGTACTAACTACACTCTTTCCCCCCAACTCTCTTTTCGTATATCTAATTGTGTTCACCCCCACAATACCTGTATAATACAATTAACCCCTTTTTAAGTTTCTTAACAGTCAAATCTTGGTACATCCCCTTTTTATTTGAACCCCCTAAACACCCCTTAAATTGATATGCAAAGAGTACTCGTAATTTCCTTGCAACAGTTCCACGACATTTCCTGTAATATAAAAACTTCAAAATTTCCTTTATCATTGTTGTAAAATATTAAAAACAAAAACAAAAAAACAAAAAAACACCAAAGTATATTGTAGAATATGCCTTTGAGTCAGTTCACTTGATGTAGTGACCGCTCTATTTGCGACATCAGCTCATGTGCGTCGACTAAGCTACACACACCCACACCCACACAGAGAAAGCGCTCATATGCACACATCCGCACACACGCAACCAAACTCACGCCTACACAGCACACATTTGTACAACTGGCACTACAGTCACTAGCAAAATGCCACCGACACGTTTGTACACACACCACGAAAGTCAAAGGATCGATTATGCTCAGCAGCGAAGCACCTAAACCGCTTTTAAATCCTGTACCACACGAGCTTTTATTTAGATTGCAGTAATTTCAGAGGCTTTTGCTTACACTTGCTTAAAATGTAGCGCACATCTGTATTTAACTAACCATCTTCCCCACATCGGAGGCTTCAACTTCCTTGGCGTATGTATATATATTCGAGTACTGGTGAATGAAATATAAGATAAGAAATATGTAAATAGAAAAACCAGCATTTTCAAAACGCCAGCGACTTAGTTTGAATGACACGGTACACAATGCCACAATATTCAAGATCCTATTTAGTTGAGGCCCTAGGCCAGAGGTCGCCAAAGTGGTCTATATAGACCCCCAGGGGTCTATTTAACAAAAGCGGTGTCGATCTGAGCCAGGGAGTCGATCCGAATCTAATAGAGTTTTATTTAAATTAACAGAAAATTACTTTTCTGGGGGTCGACGGAGATTTCGAAAAATTATATAGGGGTCGATGATCAAAAAGTTTGGCAAGCAACAATCTGGGAAGAAAGTATTTGAATGGGGTGGGACAACTCTCCCTGGGTTTTGTCATCACACAAAGTTTTCTGTATAGCTTCCAATATTGTCCAGCTTTGAATCGGGTTTTTTACCTTTTCTTTAAAAGTTTAGCATTTCATGTGTATAACTCTTAAACTACTCCAAATGCTTTGCATTTAATTGTCGCTCTCAATATTTAAGGACGTAATCTACTCTCAAAGCGTGACAACATTCACGAGGTGAATTAATCTAATTTTCCAATTGCATCTCTGGGTTGGGAGATTAACAACAACACTGACGGGGGCTTAAAAGAAATGCAAATGTTTTCGTCACTAATAACACCCTGATCTGAAATTGAACATCATATTTAAAGAAAAAAACGATCCAGCCTTGGAAACTATTTCACCGATCGAGTGTTTGAAGCACACAATTTCAAGGTTTCTACAACTAAACTAATTTTGAATAAAATTTATATCTGCCGAAAATTTATTAATGATGTATAAAATATATAAATGTGTATATATATGCAAAACGTAGCAATGAAAGGCATATAAACAGACATATTAAATCTACTATTCGTCCTTATCTTGAGTGTCCCTAATAACAGAACACGAATGATGCCTCGGTTACCTCTTCGAAATAATCGCTATTCCATCTTTTTTCGGTTATTCTTGAGGTACAGTTGTCTAAATTGTCGGTCGCAGCGAATACAAAATCATAAATTGAACTGGGTAAATATGCGTTGGAAGTGCCGACAATGTGAAGCATATCTTATAGAAATGATTATGTTTAAAAGACGGACTTCTCTAGAAGAACCGTATCGGTAAGATTACAAAGCTTTTGGTAATAAGGCGTCAGACTAAGTGTACTTGGGAACGAGACTCCTAACATCCATCTGGTACCGCAATCGAAAAGTAAAGGACTGAGAGGACACACGTTTTTAAATACAATACCGGATATAGCAGACAATTTTGTGCCATAGGTTAAGTTTAGAGCTGTGTTACGAAAAAATTATTTTGGAAGACAACATCCTAACTCTGAGCCGGGTACAGTGTGGCAGATTTTCTGTACCCACACTTAACAATACTGAAAAACTAGAACGAGATCTGGCTGATTCCGAGCACCTTCACAAATTTCCCCCCGAAGATTGTGCTAAGCTAGAATGTGGCCGGGCTGATTGCGCTCAAATTTATCAATTGTCCACTTCAAGGTCGTGCTGGACACTCTGTTATTATTGAATATACGTTTATGTGTGTCCACAACCTTCAACAAAGACGCAGTTTGCCATTTACTTCGTCAGCCACTTCACTTTACCACCTCATCTATTGTGGGCCGCTAGTTTTCTGCTAGATTCTGCGGGTTCTAGTAATTCGAAAATACACAGTAAATATCCTGCCACAGTTGACACATTTTAGTGCCTTAAATAAAAAACAACAAACTAAAACAAAAGAAAACCTGCAATGAGTTTTAGATACGTAAGAGCGCTAAAATTAATTTAATTATGCATTTTGTACTTTTAAACATCATTTCTTTTGTGAACATACTTGCAACAGTCTCCTTCCAAACTAACCGGAATACTCTCAAAAAATGAAATAACAAACTTTCAAGATCTTTGTGGCTGCTGGTGGGCGAACTTTAACTTAATCATAAATTAACTGTTTTTGATGTTTTAGTAAATAGTTTTTCATATTATTATTTATCCTTAACTTAGCGTAAAAACAAGTAGACACATTTTTTTGTTGCGTACTGTACTTTATCATTTGCTGTATTCCTTTATGTAGTCTCCTACTGAACAAGCTTATTCCTTGTAGCGCTGGACTTGTGTTAAGCACCCTACTGCATCATTCTATTTGAACCGCTTTCCTTAGTAAAACATTTGAGAACTTGCATTTTCCTACGTACATTCTTCCGTTTTACGTACTTTAGTCTGTGTTTGTGTTTTATTTTTTAATGGTAATTGAGCACATAATTCCTGAACACATTTCAACAATAAAATGCGTACTCTTCTGTCCATACAGGGTCTCCGTCACCACGCAAGAAACGCAACAATTCAACGCCGGTGAAGAAAAACGTGGCCGATAAGAAGCAAATACTGCAGCAATTGATCTCGCCGGCCGCGTCTCAGACGAAACCCAAAATGAGTCTGGACGAACTGATCTCGATGTCGGAGAATCGCTTGCGTGCCAGCAACATCGATTCGGAGAGTGGTGATCTGAAGGAGACAACCTTCTCGGAGAATTCAGGTTCGTTAGCTTCGGGCTCCTTGTCACGCACAATTGCCGATTCGAAGCTGGAGAAGAAGGTGACGTTCGCACGTCTGCTGAACAAGGTGTCGGCGGAGATGAGCTCCGGTTCAGAAATCGAGATCGGGCACATGGCGGTAAGTGTTTTTATGTTGTGCGCTAAAACTCATTGGCGATGCTAAGCAGGGCTCTGGTTCTCAGGCAAAGCGAACGAGATTCTCTCATATCCGAGCGGACAAGGAAGAGAGGGCAAGTTTTGTCTAAGATCTTGTGTGGTTTTAGGTACAAGAACCAGATCAGTAGTAATTAGAGATTTTAAAATGCACTGTTGCACTTGGACAAATGCTGTGTTCATTCCTCCATTGTGTCTAATGCACAGCACCCGTATTGAGTGTTGTCTGAGAATCACCCTGTTGAAATCCCAAAGACATCATCAAGTTCTATAAATATGATTTGCTTTTGTGAACTGTAAATGAAGCGTTTGTAAGAATCGCCCCCTTCTCTTTGCTTTTCTTTTTGCGCCATTTCACACCTCCTCCCCATGTTCCCGCTTAAAACAGAACAAACGAAATTCCAGCGCCCTTAGCCTGCCAACCGATATCCAACTGCGGGCCAGCTCGATGCCTCCGTCGCCGTGCACCAACGACATTCGCTCACCGCACAGCACTTCCTCGAATCAAGGTAGTGACTCAATGTCCAGTTCCGATCTGGCGCTGAACGACTTTGGTTTACGCATGATGCAACTCAGTGGCACCGACACCAACGGCTCAAGCAGTTACATGGGTGGCTTTTCCTTGGGTGTGCCAGCTCGCTGTCGTATTGGTTCTGGAACGCGCCCGAAAGTGTCCAGCGCGGACTCAATACTGGCCATGTTTCGTAATTTCACTGTGACAGCCGCCTCAAATACTACCACTACTACGGTTCAATCGAACTCATCCGCATTTATATCGCCTTTGAACACGCCAACCGCCTCCAGCCCGCAAGATGATATGGGCGGTGACGATGACTCGTCAACGTCATCTATGCACACGCCGGTCAGTTTCTCCAGCGGTCCCCCGGATTCACCGGTCTACTATCGTCAGACAACCATCGAAGTACCTGTGCTAGACGTCCTTAATGCGCACAAAAGTTCATCGGGTTCTTCGTCCGCGTCGTCCAGTTCGGCCAATCTGTTGCACCCACCGACTATACTGCTCGAAATACCAAACAATGGTATGAACAATAAATGTCTATCACCAATACGCGAGATGCCCACCCCGATGCCATCGCCGGCGCTCACGCCCATAATGCCGCGACCGCAACGTTCCAGCAGTCCCATCTTCCAGGAGGATCCCCTCTCTGGTGGCGACTACACGGACGATGACGAGAAGAACGATCTTAGCGAGCACAGCGAAGCCCAGATCTCGGTGAGTTCGAATGTATTCAGTAAGCTAAAATCACATTCAAATCACAGCCAGGCAATTTCGAGTAGGTACTTCCTTGAAGCTGAGGGATCACTCTAAGTAAATATTGCAATAGTATCATTAAAAAGTCATAGAACGACTAGTTCTCACATATTTAATGCTAGACCAAAGGCCGCAGCATTAATCGGCAACCAATTGAAATAAACTCTCTCCTTAGGTTGACCCAGACGGCGGTATTTATATAGATTTCAGCAAAAAACAACAAGGCTGCTTCAGCTGAAAGGCAATGCATTTTTATTATATATATATATGTATTCCCAGTACTTAGCATAGGCTCTAGCGCTAGCACAGGCGTAGTGACTTGAAAAGCTATTTCCATCGTATTTTTAAGCACAATTTGAACGCTCTCAGTTTTCTAACTTGTGATTTCTCTTACGACTATCATCCATTTTAAGGAGAAAATCATGCTGAGCATACAAAAGGATAGAGCCCACAATATCATCGATACGGATGTGGGAACAGCGCCCACATTCCGCACCATCACTTCCATGGCGGATTCGAGGAAACAATGGGCGGCTGCCAGCAACTTGCCCCTGTTGCGTGTCTCACCTGCGCCCTGCTCACCTACGAGGAACGTCCTAGCTCCGCCGATGATCACCATTGATGTGGAACCCCCAACACCGGAAGAGAAAACACCGCGGCCACGCGATTTGATCATACCCACGCTGACAGTGGAGCAACCAAGTCCAACGAGGAATCGCCAGCCAATGATTATATTTCCGGGATCTCCGCCGCCACAACGTGCCAGCATAGGTGAAACCAGTTTTATGTTTCCAAATAAGCAACAACAAAAAAGGTATACAAGTAGAAACGCACTTTGTTTACGAAATTACAGTTCTGTAGCATTTACATGGTTGCCCAACCTAATTCGTATTAGAACAACTAACAATGCTCATTTGATTTGGTTTTAATATTGTACACTCGTCCGTAGTTGCTTAATTTGTAGTGTGAATATAATTTAGATATCCTGTTTCACGTTTGTGTATCCTTTTTGTTTAAACTGACACATACAGTACTTGCTTAGCTTTCAATCCATGCGATTTAACTTAACGAACGTTAGTGCTCAGTTCTTGAATGAACCATCTGAAACATCCTCGTACTTGCCGCAACACCGTTTAATTTGTGTCATTGATCTTGCAGGCTCCTAAAGCAGTTCGAGAAGCCGATCTCCCTTGACTTTCCCTTCGTTCCGCCGATGATTACCGTCACATCGAATATGAGCGAGCTAGAATCCGACACGGATCCGCTATCGCCGGCACCCAAAGGCGGAGTGGCGGCGGGACTGATGCCACCGAATCCAGTTGGCATGTGCTACCTCAGTCCGTTCACCATGTGTGGTCGCGGCGATCGCACAATATCTGAGAGTAATCTTAGCTCGTCGGGCTACTCGAGCATGGCTAGCCCCGGTCCAAGCCGTTGCGGGTCCAGCAATCCGCTATGTCCAAACGAAATGGACGAACCAGGCAGTGGACATTCCGGAGCTGGCTTCTCACTGCACGCCAATCTAATGAATCGTCGCAAAAGCTCGGCACTTCCTAGCTGCAAGGAAAACATAACAAACGGCAAAGGTTCGGAAGCAGGCAATAGCGCCAGCGGTAGTAATACCGATCATTTGCGCAGACAACGCCACCGTTCCGACTCCGAAACGTTCTCCGATGACATTCTGCTCGAGTCGAATGACGAAGGCATCGGCACCGATCATGTCGACGAGAAACTGGACGACAATCGGCTCGGCAATTTCAAGGAGCTGAATATGTTCATGGAGGATCAAGTGCTAATCGAGGTCGAAGAACCGCCTGCAGTTAGTGCCGGGGCGACGGGAGGAACAAACCAAATGGCTCAACTACAACTGCCATCTATTGTGATACAGATCGATGGAAGCGAGAAGGGACTCTCACCGGTATCCTCACGTTCGGAGAGTCCACTTAGTGAACGTGCCGGTATGGGTAGATTCTCCCCGCACTTTTACGGTCGCAAAGATCAACTGCCATTCACCGACTCCGACGGTCTCTATGACTTCCCATCGTCCGACGGCAAGGGCACATCCGCGCAAACTTTTAGTCATCAACGCCGCAGTAGCAGTAAAAAGCGTGAACGCAAATCATCGAAATGCTCAGCCACTCAGTCGCCAACCAAGCAACAGCTCGAAATGCCGTCGAAGGAGTCGCTGAGCACATCCACACCAAGCAGTAGTCTGCACACATGCAACAAGCATTGCCACTCACATCACCATCCATGCCCTGCCGTCACAATTACCGCACGAAAAAGTCCCAAGCGGCGACCTATCAACAGACTTCCGGTGGCGAGTAGCTCTTCATCTTCAGAGAGTTTGACATCGGCCAAAGAATTGGCCGTACGTCCACTACCAAGACGTAAGCGAATAAATTTCAAATAGGGTGGGTGTATGCATGGATGATACACATGTGTTTCCTATTGTAGGTCTCAATTCACCAAATCGAGAAAAGCGCGCCCGCAAGCAAGAGAGCTTGAGTGAAGACGAAGTTGCCGATGTAAGTATATCAACGACACAATGCGTGAGTAGCACTGTAAGGAAATATACCTTCACAAATGCATATATATAATTTCTGATTTCGTTGTAGGCACTTTTGCGGCGTATATCGCCAAGTATTGTCCGAGAAGATGATGTGGCCAAACCAAAGTGCAAAATAAATCGACTACGAGCAATCGGGAATCAAATTAGGTTCGTATGCTGCGGTTTAGTGTCCGGCCGAAATAGTATTTCTAAACAATATGACCGATCAGTTTCCATGACATGACAAGCGTCGACTTTCAACAGAATAGAATTTGTTATTTTGTCCAACTCCACCATTTCTATCACCGCTTATATAATGTTGGATATATTAGAGCTCCAATATTTTATAAGACCTTGACTATTTTTGTCTTGATTCCTTTTAGTGGGATTCGAGGTGGCAGTTACACTTAGAGACAACATCCCAAGTAACTACAGGGCCGAAGTGCTCGACTGGGAGCCTCTGTAACGAATTCTCCAAGTTGACTGTTATACTTTACACCTGCAGGAGTAACATAGGAGAGTAGGTCATCATGTGTAGTGGTTCAATACAACTCAACAGATCTGGTGGCAGCGTACTGGAGCCTGCTTTTTCTATATAGAAGTGAGCTGGGGATATCAGTCAGGGTAGCAGGGCGTAGCCACAACACAAACATTGGAAGAGTCCACTAAACCCATTACTTTGAAATAAGCTTTAGAAACGAGCAAAATGACACACCACTCCTACAATTCCGTACCTTGTCAGATATCAAATCTACCGACTTGAGGAATGTAGTGCGAGTAGCTTCACCACAGCTAGTGGCGAACTAGATTCCTGAAAAGAGAATAGGGTTGTAATCCTTTAATTAAACACTCGAGTATCGTTGCAACGAGAGTGCCAAACGATGTGGTCGGCTCCATAGAACTATTTCGCTTCATGTATTATTATTATTATTATTATTATTATTATTATTATTATTATTATTATTATATCTTACACCATAATTAATTATGATTGCAAGGTGTTAGGGGAATGAGTACTAGCTGCAGAAGAGAAAATGATTTTATAGAAGGAAGCATTTTGGAGACCAAGCCAGTGGCAGGATTCGAACCTGCGACCCTCGGGTTGTGAGTCTAGCATGCTTACCACTAGACCACAGAGCTCGCTTCATGTAACTCGGTAGAACGAGTACAAAACTTCAACGACTGAAGAAACGAGACTATCGAGTAGCGATTAACGACAGTTCGATAGTTTCCAATTTTTTATCGAATTACATGAAGCAAAGGCGAAGGTGCCTGGCTACCGTGTTCGGTCGATATAGAATTACATACTGCCACCCTTACAATAGGCCTATACTCGAGTATTGAATTACAGGATTCCAACCCAGTTCTCTTTCCAGCCGTATTCAGCTCAGTGCGTCTCTTCCAACCTTCAACAAGGACCCAAAACTAAAAACTATTCGTTCTTTTTTGAGAACTAATTTTATTTATATTTTATTGAAAATACTAAACCACAATTTTCAAAAAGGCTCCCTTTTTAACCCACTACAATGGACGAACCCAACTTTCGTTCGGACACTACTGCAGACCGACTCACTTGCAATAATCGGGAACTATATTATGTGCTTACTTCTCTTCCATGCAGATTCTTGCGTCGCTTGGAAAAGTCTATAAAAACCCGGGAGCGCTTGGCTTCACCAACAGACAGTGGCCCCGAGGAGAACACCGACGACATGGACTCCCCGCAGGCGACGTCGCCACTACTGCAGCCGCAGTCCCCCACAAAAACACGTATTGCCCTGTGCAGGCAGAAACGTGTTCCCGGGGGCACATACGGCATCACCGCTGCGGCTCTAAACTCTTCCAATTGGAAGGGCACGGATCGTAGTCTCATTGGAGATGACTTAAATAGCGATTAAGCCTTGGGATGAAAACACTCGCATTTAAGCGTCAAGGAAATCACCTTCTGAAATTATTTGTAAATAGAACAACGGTCAAATATTAGTAGCAATAAGCGCATTCGATAATGGAATTGATTTTATTGTAAAGTAGGTACCATGTGCACACACACGCCCGCACATACACACTCACACTAAGAGGCACATATGAATACCCCCCAAATGCATCACGTACACAGACAAGTATAAATTTATAAACCTACGCGCCGGTTTTACAGTTTTCGCCTCTTCAGCTAAAACCAATTTGAAAATAAGAATAGAATTTAAGTCAGGACGTAGGAGAGAAAATGTGCTCAACAATTTGCGCTGTGTTAATTTCGTTTTATAGAAAGCAAAAGAAAATCTCGTGAAGAGAGGGAATAGATCATTTCTTGAACTTTGTTAGCGTTAAAACAAAAATAGTTAATTCACATGAAATTTACATATTCGGTCAATATGTATTCACACAATCCATTTGCTTACACGATTTGCACGAACACAGTTAAACCAAGGCGTAATGTCATGGGGAGGTAACCGATTTTGATTCCAAGTAGGTATGCCAAAATGTTTTGATACTCATTTCGAGTATATACACACGTATTTCTGAACTCGATATTAAAAATAGATTAGTCTGAAAGTCGTTGCCACGGCAGCGTTTAGGTAAGATGCAGCCTTATATAAAATACCCTGTTACTGAATTCCACAACGAAACTGTATGTCCTTTTAATGGGACATCTTTAGGTAGTGTACGTAGAAGAAGCGCAAGAGCGTTGAAGCATATTTATATATTAGAGAGTATTTATCATAGCAGTACGGATCGATGGTTTTAGCAGTTAACGACAAAACTATCAAGAATTCATTTTGAATGTTAATCGATCGCTTTTATGCCACAGTATATTGAATAGTAGAGACACAAATACCTCCTGTATGGACTCATATTATCATTGATCATACGTTGATTGCCTAAAACGCCTTAACTCAAAATCGTGTAAGGCCACGCATATGTGTACTTAGAAATGAAGGGTCCATGTGCACGACTATCTGTAAATTTTCAACGTATCTGCATTAGTATAGCTTCACTTTTTCACACATCCATCGATTTTGGTTTTAAAGGAAGGAAAACAAAAAGAAAAGATTTTATTTTGGCTCCTGAAGTTTTGTGTTACTACATCTGTGTTTCTCTGAAGAACTTTATACCAACTGCAGATCCTTTGATATCCAATGAAATATGAGAAAAAATCATCAATATTTTAGTTAAAAGATCGGTAACTGTTTTAGCCTAATTAGAATGTAAGCCAAATTTTTCTCTGCTATCAGCTCTATAACAAGTATAAATCGTTTGGAATCCAACCATCTATAACAAACGTCCATCCTTTGGTATCTAACGACACATAAACACCTTTGAAGGGTCTTCATATTAATAGATCAATGCATATTTTGCATATTTTGGTAGCTTTTCTTCAGAGAATGGAAACTTTGTTTGCAATGTTATCTTTGTTTTTATTGCTCTGAAGAACCTTTATCAATTATGGATCCTTCGGGACCCAACTACCTTTAAAAACGTTAAATGATATTCGTATTAATTAATCAATTCACATATTTTGAGTATTTTTTCTTCAGTTTATGGAACATTAGTTAGAACTTAATCTGTGTTTTATTTCTCTGAAGAACTTTATATCAATTATGGATCCTTTGGGACCCAACTACCTTTAAAAAATGTTTAACGGTCGATCGATCACATATTATCACTATTCTTTCTTCAATTTATGTTTAGTTTGTACTTTCCCTGTGTGTTTATTTCTCTGACTAACTTTTTATCAATTTTGGATTCTCTGGAACCCCACGACCTTTAACCAAACTTTCTACCCACTACCTGCGTGTTAATAGATGAATGCATATTTTACTTACTTTCCTTGTATGAAACTTTTGTTGGAATGAAACTTTTACTTTCCTTGTATGCAACTTTTCTCTGAAGAACTTTATATCAATTATAGATCCTCTGGAATCCCAGGACCTTTAGCAAAACTTTCTACCTACTATATTCGTATTAAAAGATTAATGCATATTTTACTTACTTTCCTTGTATGAAACTGTTGGAATTTTCTCTCTGATTTCATGTCTCTCATCAACACTTTCTTTTGTTGGAATTTTCTCTAAGATTTTATGTCTCTCATCAACTCTTTCACATGTCAGGATTCAACGATCCATAAACAACTATCAAAGACCTTCATTCTAATGAATGATTTTACTAACTTTTCTTGAGTGTATGAAATTTGTGTTGCATATGTTCACTTGTCTTGTTATTTATCTCATCAACTCTTTAAATAACTTTAGATAGATACTTTGGAATGAAACGATCTATAACAACCTTACAAAGACTTTGTTATTGATAGATTAAGTCATATTTTAGTTACTTTTTTTGAGTGTATGATAATTTTGTTTGTACTTGATCTGTTTTCATTTCTGTGAAGAACTATATAGCAGTTATGTACCCTTTGGAATCAAACAACCTACAACAACCTTTCAAGGAACTTCTTGTTAATATATCAAAGAATATTTTAATTGCATTTCTTCGGTCTATGAAACTTTTGTTAGAGCATTCTCTGTATTTTTATTTCTCAGAAGAACTGTATATCAGTTATGAACCCTTTGGAATCAAACAACCTACAACAAACTTTCAAGGAACTTCTTGTTAATAGATCAATGCATATTTTAGTAAAGTCCACAGAACTTTTCTCTCAGTTTATCTCTCTTATTTTTTTGTTCAATCATTTGAACCCACTATTATTTAGAGGATGGTGATTTCAATTACTCACACACCTATCTTAAGAAAACAGACTTACCCTCAAAGAAAGCAATATATTTACATACAATACTAAATATAAGTGATTTCTATATGGATGTGTACTAGTAATACAAATGCACAATATATTTATTAGGCATGATTAATGAACATAAAAAATTTAATATGCTTAACCCAACGAATATAATTTGTAAAAACGAAATATATTGTAAAAACTTAATTAAAAACACACTAGATAATTTTAAATTTCAAGCAAAAATGACTAAACTTTTAAATATTAAATATTATTGTAAACAATTATAATTAATTTCATGCAAAAATTCAAATTTAGGCAAAAATTTCAAATAGCTTGTATTGAGACTGATTTTGTAATTAAAGAAACACTAAATAAAAAAATAAAAAAAACAATAAAATAAAAGCAAACAAAAAATACAAAAACATAAAATAAAAACAAACAAAAAATACAAAATTATTAAAATTTTGAAACAAAAAAAAATTTGCAAAAATATTATAATTGCAAAGAAGAAAATTTAAGAAAATTAGCAATAAATGATTTTAGTAAGCTACGAGAAGAAAAATAAATTAATAGACGATAAATAATTGTTGGATTTTGCACAACACACAACAAACCAAACAAGATAAACTTTAAAAATTCTCTGCAAAAAACACAAAAACCTAAAAAACTTCCTATACACCCACACACACACACTCACACAAACACACTCATAGGCATATGCATTTATATATAGAAAAACTCCTAAAATACACTCAAAATTAGACATACTGCAATTCAATTGCTCTGAAGATCAAGAAAACCAGGTTTATCTTGTCGGCTAGACGGGCATTCACCATCTGAGGAAAGGGATAATGCAATTAAAGAGTCACAGTAAGTGTCATAAATTCGAGTTTATAGAAGATAAGGGCATGGCACATATGGAAGACCAGCTGAAGCTAAGATAGAATGGACCTTTTGTTACCTCATGCTTAACACACCTTGTATATATGTATATACTCATATCTATAGATTTGACAGCGTCGGATATATATTCTCTACATACATACATACTAGTGATGTGACAGAACGGCGTTACCAAGAGTAAACGGGGTCGAAATCGCGTAATTCTGTACTCTGCGATCGTTGCAACCAGAGAACACTGAGAAAGGAAAGTCTTTTTCGCTGCCAGCGTCCGTAGCGGACACACCACGATTTTGAGTGGATTCACCGCGATTCTGAGTGGATTCACCACGATTTTCAGTGGGTTCGTGTACAACGTCCGTCTGCTTTATTTCGCTGCTTTGCCGTTTGACGTTAAAGTTTCTTTTCTCTGTGTTCTCTGGTTGCAACGAGAGTCGGTTCGACGATAATATTTACTTCACTTCAACCAACTTCAATTCGTTCAACAGAACGAGTACAGAACTTTGGCAGCTGAAGAAACCACTACCAGAGAATACAAAGAATTGTCTCTCGTTTTGCGCACACTTACCCACCCAACAGTAGTAATGTGGCTGATTTTCTTCAGAACCAATGATAAACAAACCTATACAGATTGCCAACTAATGATAAACAAAGACTTTTTTTGTAAACGTTAATGTCGCTTCTCTGTGTTCTCTCACTTCAACAAACTTGAACCAGAAACATAAATAATAATAGACGCAATTGCATTAAATTAATTGTTTTATACAAATATGTAGAGCAACTAAACATTGATTAGAAACACTTCGTGTATCCAAACAAGTTGTGCCAACTTTGTATCTTTCATTCCAAAAAGTTTTCCTCCCTGCGATTTTTGTATACAAGCTTAACAGAGGGAAATTGGATGTCTCTATCATTTATGTTTCTGCTTCAACTCCTTCAACAGAACGAGTACAGAACTTTGATAGTTGAAAAAACCACTACAGCACAAGTAACGAGTAACGTCAGTACGTTCGCTTTGAACGATTTATTCAAATATGATATACAAAAGCAAAGGTGGCTGCCGTTTTCCTAGTGAATAAGACGATTACTCCTCAGTTCGGTAACTTAAATGTGGCACAAACGATATGTTTTACAGTTTGTATCAGACCGAATCACACGAACAAATACCAAAAACAAAGACAGCAGTAAAATCGAGGTGAAAAAATTGCATTTTCATTGGTAATTATTTGCTAATATTACATGATAGCATCTCGCCTAGAAACGTCCGATATCACTCGTAAGCAAACAAAAACGAATGCGACATAATGTCAGCAATCTCCATCTGCTGATCAGCGATAATGAAGTTTGTTTCTCCCATAGTTCTTTCATTATGTGCCTACCTTTGGAAAAGATATGTATGAGTATGTTACACAATTTAGAGCAATTATTGGAAACTATTTTACTATTATATTTCTGTGATAAATTTTAAGCAAATACGATACTAAAAACGGGTAAATATATATTTATGTGTATTTCATGCACCATAGTTTATAAAAGTAGAACTAGCAGCATCAAATCCAGACAACTCTCAACTACATTTACAATATTCGATAATTTCCTATTAGAAAAATAGCATAATAGAATAAAGTACGAGTATATAGAAAAGAAACATAATTCAAGAAAACAAAATATTAAAGAGTACTGCTTCAGGTTGCGAAACTGAAATGATCAGCATTAAACATAAGCAATAAAAGAACGTAAATTAAACTATAGTACACAAATGAAAAAAAAACATTAGTAAATAAATAATATTGATTCACGCTAAAATTTACTAGTTAAATATTGAACAAAAATTTAATAAAAATTCTTAACGCACCTAACAAAGAAAATCTAAAATATAATTCACCACCACTCCCACTCACCTTCGGAAATGAGAGTAAAAACTCACCACACTCTTACGGTATTAGTATTATTCAATTGTAATTTAAATGAAATTAAACTTAGTTTAGGCGTCTAATTTTAGCAACAATTTTAAATTCTTAAATTTAGAGTAATGCGCAACACTATAGAATAATTTCAAAGATCTAGTATAAAGTATAGGAAAATGATAACTAGCAAGAACTATTTTTAATATGCACTCAATCGCGGACACCGTCACTATTATTATATAAATTGTAAAGGATTCACTCATACAATCACTGAGAATTGAGACACTTAGAATTTTACTTAAACTTTAATTTCATCTATGAAAAGAGTGGCGTGTAATCATCAATGTAGTAAGGATGTATGGATGTGACATTAGAGGGGTGTGGCTATAATTCATATTTACAAATTGTTTTCTACTTTCGCTTTTAGTTGAATAATTGAATTAATAAAAATCCAATGTAATTTACTAAAAAAAAGTACATATGTATGTACATAAAAAAGAACACAAATAAATAATCACGTATTAATTGAATTGTGTTGTTTCATTTTAATTAAACTTTTATTTCATATTTTGCAAAAAATTTGCCAGAAACATTTTCGACGAATATTTTTATTTCAATATGCTCGCTCTTAAGAATAAATAAAATTACTCCTGAGGTTTTTTGGTGAGAATTGAGTTGACTCGTGGTGAATTTCCTTAAGAAGTGAAGACACTCAAGCGAACACACAAAACCTGCGTAAAAAAACGCTTCGCTATCGCAAAACAAAGATTGTACCTGTCTACCATTGAAAATCCCACTGGTCAAGAAATTATGATGTTTTAATCCGAAAACTTAATTTATTATATCGGAACGCTTCCTATCATAAGTTGATAGCTGTTTTTGCTGCAATAATCCACCAGTCACTTCCGCAGCCAAAAGTCCATATTAGGTGGATATGCTGAGCACTATACAATCTCTATTATAGCAGTACTGATGTGTATCTCTACTCTTGATTTTTGGAAGTACGGTCTGGGTTGCGAAGAGGTTTAACACCTTTTTAAGGAGCAAGCTATTTCTAGGTCTTCCACTAATTGTAGGAATTAGAAGAAATCACCTGAAAGACATAGATGTAGAATTCCTGAGTAAACACCACATCAAGGTGATCCCGAATAAAACAGTATGTCAAGATAGCCAGCCGCAGGTTTCAGTATTAACTTGGATACATCTTACGCTCATGTAATATTATTTCTGTGAGTGTGTACGTCTCCTCCATTTAGATAACTTGCTGACATGTGTCGGAGTTCTGTGCTGGGTTTGTTGCTGACTAAATCCTGGATGGTGCACAACAGGTGAACTATGCCATTGCTTTTGCTGCAAGGCTAATTACGATGGGGAGATGTGTCAGAAATATGAGTGCGATACATATTTTGCCCCACACCACTCAACTCTCGTCAACTCTTTCTATCACCGCGGTTTGGGAAATTTTGACGCTTATTTTTCAGAAATTTTCCGAGCAAGTTTGTACCCGAGCTGATATAGTAGCTGCCTGGATCACTACCACCGCTTAGAACCCCAACTACTGTCAAGCCTCGTCATATATTGCGTTCATTTTGTGCGATTTTAACTATTTAGAATTTTATCGTAGCTAATTCCTTGCCAACATACCACCAAATAAATCAAACAAGGCTAGCATTTCTTTCCCATAAGACCATATTGCTACAACAAAGAAGTTTATTTTAAAAATATTGCTTTCGTTCGCATTTTTCAACTAAAATTTCGAATCTTGCACTTGCCACAGAAAAAAATTAGTAACAATTCATGTGCGAACTGCAACTCTTTAATTTAATACTCTTGGCGTACAGTCAAACGTTACAATTCAGGGGCGAATTGTGACTCTTTAATTAAATACTCTTTGCATACAGTTAATGCATTTGTTTTCCTATCTCAGCACGTGTTATGAAGAATTTTTTTAAATGAAAGCCCTTGCTCAATGCTGGAAGTTGTGAGTTCGCATCGAGCTCGAACTCAGAATGTGATTGAATCAAGTAGTTATGTTGGTGTGGACCGTGAGCAAAAACAGGTTGCGTGCAACCTGCTTTCAAACTGCTGATCGGTGCTGTGCTGCGTTTGAATGCACGCACTATGCACGTGCTAACAACAAAAAATTATAAGCCGATTACACAAAACGTACCGTTACGTATTTGAGGGCGGTAAATCAATGTTGGTAAACGAAAAGAGTAACAGATCCAATTCAAACAATTCAATAGGCATTTTGTAGAATAACTTAGAATGCGAGTCAAAACATTAATTTAATAATAACAAACAATTTTAGCTCTTTTTAATTACATACAAACCACATAACACGCGACAGCAATTTACAAAATTAGTGAAATTTATGCACCCAAAAAACCACAATTCCACGGAATTTAGCTTACAGTGGATCACAGAGACGCTAATTGCTATAAATTATATTAATTTATTTTTAACCCAAAATAACACGAATTTCACAGTAGTTCCCATTCGAAACGGCTTTTGGAAATTTCGTATCAATTATAGTGAAATTTTTAGTAGAGAAATGTTTGCCTTTTATAATAGTCTCAACCAAGACAAATCGTATTTGAAAAAGCGGATTGAATACAATAAACTACTGTTTCCGAAATTACCTGATTATGAAAAATGTAACCTTCCCATTTGTTAGTGGATTTGAAGTTTCATATAATTTAATTCTCTTCCACTTTCCATGGCGGGTCCGCTTTGGCAAAGCGAACATAAGCCGAAGGGCTTCGCTCTTCATAATCGGAGACCTGCATTACTATATTCGTTCATGCATTTCCGACCCATGTTTCAAAGTCTAAGCTTTAATTTCAGGCTGCACTGAAGGCCCTCGAAAACGCATTAACCATTTGAAAAATTGACCAAGAATGTATGTAAGTCAAGACTTAATTCCGTCGAAAGCTGGAATCAAACAGAATACATACAAAGTTATTGTTGCAAAATTGTGCGAAGTGTTTTCCAGAAAACCCCTCGAACAAAAATACACGCATTGCATCTCACTTCCCCTTGCCGATCAACGATCTTTATGAAATCGCCTTCACTTCCATTTCACAAACTGTTGAGTAATTTAATCTCTGTTTATGTATACTCTTTGGTGGAATCTACTGGAAATTTTTAGGCTGCCGGGAAACTGCGTTGTGCGGGGAATGAAATAGCTGATGAACTGACCTAAGTGTCCCGTTTGGCAACCACAACTACAATAACTGTTTTCAAGGTTATTCCATACACACCAGAGGTACATATGCTCATTGACAAACTGTGGATCTGCGGATACTCAAATAGGACCAAAGCTATTTATCGGCGAGTTTGGCAAGGGCTATTGATTGGATCAAGGGCCACGTGAATAATATTCATAAGGACCGGTGGTGCAGTTCAGTTGCCTTCAAAACCACCAACGGCTTCCTAGAAAGCCCAAAGAAGAGATTTGCAGATTTGCTTCTAACATTACGAAGGAAAGATCTTCGATCATTGGTCATGGGGCATAATTCATGGAACCATCATTTGGCGACCATAACAGAACAGGGCGGCAAAGAGCATTTTTTCTACGCTTATCCTCCCTTTGCTACAATAAGGAGGGAGGCGCATATTAGAGTCAGATGTATATTGGGAGTAAAAGATTAGATCAATAAAAGAGTAAGAAAAGTTTGAAAAGGTGTAACTTCCCTTTAACAATCCTTTTTTTGTCAAGCACCAGTATTTCCAGGGGCATCAATTGGAGGCCTCCTGCTTCGACGGTTCTCCGACCTACCCCACTTCTATTCTATCTAAGCTTTACGTCATAGGAGATCTGCTACTGGGTTCACACAAATATCTGTATTTGCTTGTGAATGAATCTGTACCCCAAAGTGAGGCAAATATAATAAAAAGAGAGATTGTTATGTTAATAATATAAATTTTATTACATAAGCTCGTAATGTACAAGAAAATTGGTAAGTACAACATACGGATAAATAAATCCATATTTATATAAAAAAATTTTGTTCCACAAAATTTAAAGGCCACACTTCTGCTATAATCTAAACTATATAATTTAAAGCTATATTTTAGGGCTATTTTAAAAAATAAACTAAATTAGGTAGGTAAATAAATAAGAAAGTAAAAATCAAGTAGTTGTTTTAAAGGTAATTAAAACGTATGGTACTTATGATTTCTCGTAGCATTTGTATATAATATTTAACGTTAACTTTAATTAAATATTAGCTACGATTTTATTTGCACTACACAATTATGTTATTCGCATAATAAACACTTTCCATCATTGTCAGTTCTGGCTTCGACCGTTTATGCACGCCTGCTTAATTAAGAGCGGTTTTAGCTGCACTTGTTTTTAGAAGTAACTTACTTAAGACTAATTTGTTAACGAGATAATTGTCAACATTTAAAAGGCACATTAAGTTAGAACATAGTTATTTATCTTACAAAAGTAGCGACCATAGAGTACATAGTACGTAGTTGTAGGTATAAATTACGGAGCATTGCTTAATTGAATTCAGTTAAATTGTGTTTGTGCATTGATTCGATATCGACATTCGGATATATCGCAGTATATCTTCATTGCCATATGATTTTGTGTAACTTGGGGTGTGAAAATGTGGAGAGTAAATGAGAGTGTGTGGTATTATGTGATTAGTTGGGTTGTTTGTTGAAAATCTCAATTTGTACGTTAATATTTGCGTTTAACTCATCCGTTGCTGCCCGAAAGCGGAGAGCTCCTTCTGAGTTACATAGCCGGATATGGGCGGTAGACCAGTGTCAAATGTGTGTGGTGCTGGTGATGTAGATGAGTGCAAGGGCGGATTCATTTGGGGTTTCCCTAGCGCATCCAATGTGGTATAGCCATCATAGCTGGGTGGAGGCATCATGCTCTAAAATATTTTTAAAAAAAACCGTATAAATATTGCAATTATTTGTAATAAAAAAAAGTTCCATTACCTTTTGCAGCATTTGTGGCGCCACATAACCGCTACCACCAACAAGAAATCCACCCACATTTGGATTAGAGTGAGTTGTTAATGGCTGCTGCCAATTGAATATTTTATTTCGCGTTATATAACCATTATCTGAAGGAATTATAGGTAAATTAGCCGCCAACGGTTTAGCAGCCGACGGGGCTACTTCCGACCGACTTGGATGCATGTAGCCGTTGTCAACTAACGATATAGTCGGCTTGTCATGGGTCACTGCACCACCTTTTGTAGGTGTTGGTTTCAGCACCTCCATTACCATATAGGCATCATCATTGGCAGCTGCTTGACTCAATTTAGGTGCATTGGGTTGGTTGCGTCGACCGTAATCGGTTGATTGATCCGAGCCCATATAACCGCTACTCTTGCCAATCGAGTAAGTCATATCGGCGGCCAGAACACCGGCCACACCACCACCAGCACCACCCAAATAGCCAGAGTCGTTGCAAACAGACGAGAGCAATCGATGGTGTTCATTATTGTAGAGCGATTCTTTGCTGCGATGCAGCTCCTCGTCGTCTTTCTCGATCATTCCGTTATCGACGCCACTGCCTTTCGTGTGATTGGGCACTGCACGCAGCTCACCTGGAAGCTGACAACCTATATCGGCCATTTTGTTGTATTTATTACGCGCAAAATAAAATGCCGCCATAACGCCCAGCGATGATATTACCACTAGCAGAGCCACCGTAGTCACTCTGCTGAGCTTGGTTGTGGCCGCACAGCCGTAGATTGGCCCCTTCTCCCACACCGATCTGTATTGCACGTAGTTGGCTGTGTTACGGTAACGTAAAATAGCCTCTGTCTGCTGAGCCTCCGATAGGAATGTGCCGACACATTTCAGATCATCATTCCCATCGTAATAACCGCCATCGGAATTCTCTTCTGTACCATTGGCGGCAAACACTTGGTGATCGATTTCACTGAGACGTGCCGCCACATTTACGGCACGCACCTGCAACGTGTGCTTATAGTCCGTGTCGATGCAAAGCGGTATGTTCATGATACAAGAGGTGGATCCCACGACGCCGGATATGCGTTGCCTCTTTATTTGATCTTTGTACCATACGGTAACGCACACCTCGTAGAATTCAACTCGCCCTGAAGGCACTTCCGGCTTCGACCACTGCATTACGGTGTGGTTGCTCTCAATGGGCACCATATGGCGGGGATTCGACGGTACTAAAATAAGAAAATAAGTTTAGTTTCGAATTGAATATAATTCTATATATGACTACTTAGAATAAAATATAATATAATAGAAATAGAGAAGCCATCCTCTGTGGGCTAGTGGTAAGCATGCTAGACTCACACCCCGAGGGTCGCAGGCTCAAATCCTGCCTGGTCTTGGGCTTGGTCTTTAAAATGCTTCTTTCTATAAAATCCTTTTCTCTTCGAATCGAAAGCCTCAGTAGCTAGTATTTATTCCCTACTCATACTCATAATAAATTATGGTATGAGATATAATAATAATAATTATTATTAAGGAGAAACGCCGTAGAAAGAGTTCTCCAAGCACTCAGGTCAATGATGCCATTACACAAATACTTACTTCCGATCAGGGTCTTAAAATGTATGTCATTACTGGGGAAGGATGCCTCCACGGTATGAGCGATTATGTAAACTTTGTAGTTGGTGAAGCTACTCAAGTTTTCCAGCCTATAATTTAACTCCTTGTCGGCACTGTTGCTGCAAATGGTGTCGTCTGCATTGGAACAGTTCACTATGTGGTGCTCGTTGTTTTGGCTAAAAATTTGCGGTATATTTTAATTAATAAACCTACCATCGAATGTTAGAATAGGTTTCAGTACTTACACCACTGTGTAAAAGCGCAGGTTTCCATTCGACTGAATGGGCGGCATCCAAGATATCCATGCAGAATTGCTTGTAATGTTGCGAAATTTCAAATTCCGTGGCGGCGAAGGTGCTTTATGGTAACGGATTGAATAGGATGTGAGTATATATACAAAAATATAGATTTATTGACATGTCTACCTTCTTCCTCCGTCCGTACGAGTTGTGCCTCACTCATCTTGCCAACTTTCAGTTTGGAAAACATATACATTTCGATTTTGTAGGTGGAGAATGGTTTCAAATCTGTCAACAAGTACTTTTTTGCAGTTTTCTCAATAGTTATTGTGGCATTCTTCTCCAGGCATTTGGCCGTTTCGTCTGGGCTATCGGAATTGCTTTCCACTCTGCAGTAGGTTAAATTGTAGCCCTCCAGCAAGGAAGTGCACACACGATCCGGACTCCATTGCAATTTAAGTGTACGCGCTGAAATGGCTGTGATTTCGGGCTCCAATTTCACCAAATCACTCGACACATCCGCAGTGCACATGGTCCAATGCATGCCCGAATTGAAATCGACATAATTGGCGGAGACTGCCAAATTCAAGGTGTGTTCCTGCTCTTGTGATTCTGTGATGAATTTTGTCGTGTCCTTGCTCACATGTTCAAATCGTATTGTGTCCTTAAAATAGAATAAGAAATTCATAAAAATACGATAATGCATATCTTTAGAGATATATACTGAAAAAATACGTAAAACTTGTTTATTACTTTGCACTCATTCGGAATCGCCCTTTTGGATTGGCACCAAAACACCGTATAATCTACAAAATTGCTTAGATCGATCGGTTCACTCCACGACAGTGTGTAGGTGCGATTGGGTGCATGGTAGATATTCCTTATCCATTTTGGCGATTTCATTTGCTGATTTTTCCACATCGCAGGCACAATAATGATACTACTTTCGGGCGATGCCCCCTCGTTGTTGCGACTCTTAATGGAGAATTCGTAATGATGATTTTTATCCCATGGAAAAACTGCTGAAGTACGATCAATTTCCAGTGGAGGCAGATATCTAGAGATTAAATTGTTTGTAAACAAGTGAGGAGATACATTAATATAGATTTCCTGCTTACATAACTGTGCCATCACGTTTCACGTCTGTTACTTCATAATGGAAATCCGCACCATTCTCTCGGTACGCTGGCAGCTGCTGCCAATACAAGCGCACACGTGTTTCGGTGGAATCAATATAAAAACTACCCACATCAGTGGTAGGCGGCGCTTCGGGCGGACACGCTTTTGTCTGCACAGTGTCCACATATGCTTCGCTCCACATAGTGTCATCGTTGCGGGCAGCCTTCACCTTCACGCGCACACTTACCGTATACCAGTAGTAGGCGTACGGCAGGTTCCTCAGCTTCAACTTATACTCCGACTTGTTATTACGTATCTCATAATTGGAATGATTCAGCCATTCTAAATGATCGGGACGCAAACGAATCTCATATTGGAGGCCTTTGGCATTATAGTAACTGTATTTGACCATGTGCCAAGACAGAACTACACTGTTCGTGGTGATTTGCTCGAAATGTATTTCGGGTCGTGGTGGGATAACTACAGGAATGGAAATGGTTTACACAATGACAATGAAAGTTATGTTCATAAAATCCATAGGGGACATTCGAAGATAACTCACCACTTTCATAGTGATTTATCCAAAAGTTTTGCCTGTTCGTGCCCAGAGCATTGTGCCCTGTTAGTGTAAAATTGTAGAACTCGTAGTTGGGGCGATAATTACTTTTGTCTAACGTTAGATTACAGACACCCTGGGTGCTCTGTATCTCCAGCTGGCAGACTTGCAAGTAGTTCTGTGAATAAAGCGTTCGATGAAATCGCGTTCCATTCTTGTGCATAAAGTGTTTGCGAAACTATGCACATTAGTTTTTACATTTGAAGAGGGTGTGGTGTGCGTTAGTGGCATTACCGGGATATTAGTAGGAAGCAGTAAAGAGTGTAGAGGTGGTGGTTAAAGAATAGTGGTGAAACCAGTCATAATTGGTGTTAGTTAAATCGAAGTATAGTGTTAATAAGAATCATGCAAATTGAAAATAAAAGGAAAAAATTAAAAATTTCAAAATGAAATAGTCAATAAAAAAATTAAAATAAAAAAATTTGATTAGATTAGAGGACTGAGGTGAAATCGCATAAATCGCCGCGGAACGAAAACAATAACATGTTTATAGTCAGGAATACCAGGATACGATTGAATTGCGTATATACAATCTATTCAAAGCATTATATATCTCGTTGGATACGAGGAATTTTAGACTTTTCGAAATTAAGTCAATCGCATCATTGTATTTAAGACTACAAATATCGATTCGACGGTAGAGCGTCTAATTAAGCGAATCCACCCCAGGTGTAAGTATTAAAAATAAATTTCAAAAAATAAGGTAATAGTAAAGAAATATTAAATAATAATAATAATAAAAACACCATTACAGACCCCACTGGTGCCGTTATATACACCACAATTACAAAGATAAAAATCGTTTCTTAAAAAATAGAGAGATTATGGTCTGCCTCAGTATGCGCAGTAATATAATTATGCTATTTACAACTAAGATACAGTAAAGTTAAAATTGTGAATATATGTAATTCGTTTGGCGCTAATAAATAGTGTTAGATGAGGCGACCAAATTATGCACCCATAATGATAGGAAATCTGATGCTCATATAAACAAAGCAAGAGAATAGCCGCTACTTTGAGAGCAACAAAAACAAAATTCATTTCAAGCTAAAAAGTATGAGAATGTTTTGCTAAACTTTAACTTAAAATATAATCTTACAGGTGATTGTGCCGTATAGCTCAGATTGTATTGCGTCAATATCATATTCTTCGGTATGGTGAAGTTGCACACCATATAAGTGTAATCGAAGCCGCGACATTCGAAATCATTAACATCAGGCGGACTGGTACCTAGGAGCCAATAATAAAATTGTTCATTTTTAAAGTTCGATTATTATAATTTACGGCAACACAACTGCGTCGCGGAGCTTATTGACGCCGCAGCTCACTTACCCACAGACACATGCGTCACTCCGATGCCATTATTGCCACTCTTGCAGACATAATTTCTATTCTGTGTGGGCGCATTCCGCAACATATAAACAATTGTTGTTTCATTTAAAATCTAAAAACAAAAAAAATTCCAAAGATTTAATGAGAGCCAATTAAAAAAGAAGGTGTATCCTTAACGGATATAATTACTTACGGCAATATCACTACGCGGCACTTCTCTACCCGTATCCTCCTCAACGAAATAGAGAGAGGAACTGCCCTGTCCGGCGAACATTTGTAGGTTCATGTGACATGTTATATTGTCGCTCCCGCCACTCTGAATCTCGAGGCGTGTTGGTGTTGTTTCTAAAATTAGATTTCACAAATAAATATACCGCAAATGCAGAAAATAATAAACAAACAAAACAAAAACAAACAAAAAAAAACATAAAGCCAACTAAATTATTTGCGATAAATCACACCACAAATTTAAATTGCGCTTTTCGTGTTGCGGTGTGCCGAAATGGCTTTTAATACTTACCACCTGGAGAACGTGATGCGAGTGCGGCATGTACGAAGATGCATTGTAAGTATGTGTATATTGCCAAGGCCAACAATGAAGAGCTAAAAGAAATAGCACAAAAAGAGTGAGTTCATTGAATGTAATGAGGTTTTTCTACATTATTCAATTTTTATAATAAAAATTATAAAACAAACAAAAAATACATAATTATACAGATAAACCAATGTGTCCAAATATGCACCCTACCACTGAACTAGCTATGCTCCTTAGTACAGACGTGAGCAATTCATTGACAACGCCGGGGAAGAGGTCACTCCAACTATGTTGCAATATACTAAAATCGATGAAAGCGTACTAAATCATGGAGAGATATAAGAGAAAATAGTAATCCTACTTTGAAGAACGCTTTCCAATGACTTTTATTTTCTTATTTTACCAAGTATAAAGTGAACAAAAGATACCATTGTTGGAATTCACCATTTGGTTTTGTGGCATTATCCACATATGGGAATTAGTTATTTAGTTAGGTTTATTAGGAAAAATATACAAAAATTATAATGTAAAAGTGTAAAATTGTACGAGCTGCTCAGGCCATCGACTCGAATATATGGGAATATTTTCCAGCCTTTCCTTACAATTCGCTCGTTACAAACGAACTGGTTTGTAAATAAAACGATATTACAGTGGAGTAAATATCGAAGGAAAATTCTAGTAAAGTTTTCAACCAAAAGGCAACGAATCGTTACAGAATAATCCACTCGTTCGCTACTTTGCATGGAATAGCAACTACTTTTGAATTATCCTCTTGGGTCACACTAGGAGATTGCTCTCGGTTTCTATGAGATAATTTGTTATACTATGGTCACTATATAGGAATGGCACCGCTTTTACATTTTTACTGCTGTTGTCGGCTGTTTATTTGTTCTCATGAGTGGAACGTAGACTTATAACGAGTGAAACAAGTCAAATAATCGATCGTCGAAAATTCGAGCGATACTAGTATGAGAGGAATTAATATTAGTAACTGAAAATCTCATAAGCCATATTTCTACATTTATTTGAACAAAATATTAATTTACAAATAAAAAATAGGGGAAAAATGTTATATGTGGATTCCAGGATTTTAGTTGTGTGAAAAGGTGTCTATTGGCCATACTTATAAAACACCAACACGTTGCTATGACAGTCATTTTTTTCTTTATTTATTCAGTTGAAAAAGTTTGCTAAATACACAAATGTACACTATGTTTTAGTAAATTGTAGTCACAATAATTTTTAGCAGAATTGTTTTCATTAAATTAAAGAAAACAGTTTCAACATTGTTAATACAGATGTTTTAATCTTTTGATGATTAAACATTTCGTTCTGAGAAGTTTTCTATGAAGGAAAGCAAAAGCGAAATAGAATTATGTCGAAAAGTTGGTAAGAGAATATATTCAAAAGTACGATTGTGGCCTTCTAAAACGAAAAAGTTCATTTTTAAAAATTGATTCTGTAATGACGTGGCCTTGGAAGACCTGCATCATTATACATGGCTACTTCTCAATTTTGAGTAATTATGCAAATATTCAGTTCAGATGTTCTTTCAAATTAAACGCTATATGTATATCAATGTATTAAACTCTTAGGTGTGCACTTAAAAGGAACTAATTGGAAACATTTTGTTCAGCTATTTTAAGTAGAACGAAAGTTCCACCCAAAATTGCTGAGAGAAATTCAGCACCTCTTCTGCTACGGAACTGAAGAGAAACTAAAAGCACGAGCAGCTCAATTTATTCTAAAATAGTGAATGTTTACTTTAACTGGAGGGTAGTGCTCTTTCTCACAAGTCGTGAATGCATTTATTAAAAATATATTTCTAATTTTAAAAATGTACTTTTTTTTGTGGTGGTGCGAATTTGATAGCATAGAATAAAAACATAGTTTTATTGCGATATTTATATATTTCACTCTACGGAAGGAAATTGTGACAATTAATTTTACAAATATAAATCAACAGAAATGAGAAACGAAAATGAATCAATACCAAGGCCGTTGCCAAATATTTAGGAAAAAAATGAAAATTCCCCTGATGTGACAAGAATAATTGGATTTTTTATGATATTTGTATATGTAACTTTATTTGGAACTATAATTTTTAATATATTATTGACCTGACTATGTAATATATTAATATAATATTGACCCGGGGATTAACCCGAAGTATTTGATTTTGAAATTCTACTTGAATGTCTTATGTGAGGCCCACGGGTAATCCTGTCTAACCTATTTGAATGTCTATAATAAGTAAGAATTGCACCTTAATTAAGGATTTTCTGTTGCCCCTCATGCCCTTTTTGTAAGAGACTTATCTGACAAGTGAAAAAAATCTGAAGGAAAAAAAAAAAAAATTATGAACTCGTTTATTATTAGTTAATAATTACTAATTAAATAATGAAAATTTTAAGCTATGGGAAGCGTAGCTGGAGCGCTAAGGGAGGAGAGTTGGAAACAGTTTATGTTCTCAAACTAAGTAGATTACAGCGGTAAATTAAATATTATGATTAAGATTAAAAACCATAAAACAACTATAACTGAATGTTTTTTTAATTATTAAATTTAATTACAATTAAAATTATAACCAATCAAATAAGCTCTAGCTACCAGGGCTATCGGCCTAATTGTGTGGAGTTTAATTGAAAAGAAACATAAAAGATATTAATTACATTTATATTGTAATTATTATGTCTACTGCTATTTACAAATTAATTACAATCCAGAAAATATATAAAAATTTTTTAACTCAACAATCAATCAACAAAAATTGAAAAATCATGAAGAAAACAATCAGGAAATTTTGAAATTTCACCTCCTTAAGTAACCGGATCTACCGAAGCCTGTTGACTGCGGCATTAATAAGATCCATTTTTGGTAGGTTATTAAAATAAATATTCTAAAACTGTAAGCAAACCGAAACAATAACCTACTAAATCGCTGTACATTTCGGTTTAAATGTCTTAAAAAAAACATTATTTATTGATCATAAATTTGGGGGGAGAAGTCATGGCACCTCTCTATCAATCATGGCTACCGAGCTGTACCCCAATTTTGTATAAATGTATAAATGTCGCTAATGCTTAATTCAAATAATTTTAATCGAAATTCCCAGAAATGCCATAAGAACTTATTTGCATTTGAAAAATGTTATGTTTTATAATATAATTTATGGTACAACAACAAATCCAGATTAGCAGCACAAGCCAAAAAGAGTCGCTTCCAAATTTGATGTACGATTTCGAAGAAAAAGCATACCAAAAAATTACAGATACAGATTTGGTCATTGCGATACCAATCAGGTAATTAAAATTGGACTTTAATAAATGTGAAACAATATTAAAATGCAAACAAATATATACGATCTGTATAGAAATAAACGAAAAATAAAACATTTCTACGACAACTTCAAACAAATATTAATATTAAGCGTACGAGAGAGAGCACAGAAACTTCTACGAAAACTGGAAACAAATAAGAAATAATAATAAACCAACACAGACACTTCTATTGTGCCAGCCATGTACACAAAAGTTTCAGAAATTCCTTGTAAGCCTTGATATCAAATTAAAGAAAAAAAAACAACACAGATAAATTTTTAAAAGAATTTCACTAAATCAATCAAATGCACTCTAGCAATAAAATTAAAAACTAACAGCAAAAACAAGAACAACAAAAACACCTTACCTCATTGCTGCACTATAGGCATTGACAACAGCCTGTATGAAGGAACGAAGTTCTTCCAAATAGGTATTTATAGATAAAAGAAAAATAAAGCCCCAATTATCAGCAATTGATAAGTCAACAAATGGAGGCAGTTACGTTTACGACGCACATTAAACGCTTGTGGAATAAATTACAAATGCGACTTTCAGGCTACCAAAATAATGACCACATAAGCCACAAAAGGCCACAAACTAATAATTAGTCTACTTCACTTGCGCAACTTTTTTCAGCATCATAAGAATTAAATTATACATGAGGAGAGCACATTATCTTTCCATTCACTTAAATGCGTTGAATTTTCTTTGTATATATCCAAACTCGATATAATTAATTTACAAAACAAGAGAAAATTAAAAAACACAATTCACAACCGAAACCAAACTAAGCGTACGTACAACTGACAACCATTCATATTAGAGTGCTGAAATGCCATAGAGCAATAAACTATGATACACACATTAGGTACTATAGGTCCAAAATCGCTTCCTAAATATAGGCCTCATACGGTTGAGATACGTGTCAAAATAAAAGAGTAGGGCTGCTTTTGACGGACATTTTTTTTAAATTTGCCTACATTTTCACAATACACAATCAATTGCTTTTTCTTTTATTTGGCTTTTTTTATTATTACTAAAACAACAAACTTATTTGTCAATAAATTCATTGAGAAATACTTACATAAAACAGAACAGTGATTAATTCACATTATTATATATGTATATTGAAATTTCTGTTGTCATTATTGTCCAATATTTATTTAGGTAAGTTACAAAGAGCAATTTTTTCATGACTAAATCTATAATGTCACAAAGCTCATATATAATGGACCAAATTTGTGAATATATTATATACAACTTTGAAACTGATCAGTGAATATAATTTATATCGAACTCACACCCCGAGCGTCGCAGGCTCAAATCCTGCCACGGGCTCGGTCTCGAAAATGCTTCTTTCTAAAAAAATCCTTTTATCTTCAATTTGAAGACTTCTGTAGCTAGTACTCATTTTCCCAACACATTGCAGTCAGAATTAATTATGGTGTAAGATATAATAATAATAATAATAATAATAACTTATATCGAACCACACTGGCGGACATTTTGCATTAGGAACATCGTCAAATTGCAGTCCCCTCTTTGTGATACATGACATGTTATATACATGATGATATATATACATGATGATAAAAAAATTAAAAAGTCAGGTTGTTTCCGATAATAATTAAAATAAAATAATATAGTTCATTAACATTACCATCTAGCATAATACATGAAGAAATTAAAAAATGCCTTTTTTACCATAACCTACTTCTAAGAATATTCGCTAAAATCAATTCTATACTAATAATAATTATAAAATGCATTTAGTATTAAACGTTTAATTTTAAGATTTGTGGAATAATAATAACTAAAACAATGCAAAATAAAATAAATACAGTCGACCCCCGGTAATCCAACAAACATTTTTAAAGGCGGTGTCGGATGATCGAATTTGTCGAACTATAGAGCGCTGTCACCGACCCCTTGTCGTCCGGCAAGTTTTGAAAAGGAGTATCTTGTAATCCGACAAATTATAAAAATGGTGAGATAAAATTGATCTCTGTATGTACATAATTGGCATGTCGGATTACAGGAGGCGCTGGATTAGCCACATCCAGATTACCTTGCATCGACTGTACCAATAGAATTCTATATATATCGAAAAAAGTGGAAAACGAAAGATGCGGCCTTCATTTTGAATATGGGAAATTTGCATTTAAAGAGCGCTTTTCTTCTATTAGGACTTAATATGCTTAATATATGGGGATATTTAACACTAGTATATTGTAGTTGTGTCCAGAGAATACAAACAAATGACTTTTGATTTGCGCACACTTAACATGTGCAAAACTGTACTACTGTGGCTGATTTTCTTCAGAATTCTGGTTAACCAAAGATAAACAAACCTATACAGATTGCCAACTAATGATAAACAAGACATTTTTTTGACATTTAGTGTCGCTTCTCTGTGTTCTCTGGTTGTGTCTTTCTATTGAATGGGCATGCGGCATTCTAACAATGACAAAAAAATAATAATAGCAAGTATAATTGGTCTATGCAAATTTAATAAATAATAATAATAATAATTAAATCGTCAAACCAAAATCTGTATTTATAAGCAATAGAAAAAACATATTATATGCAAAGAATTCTTCATCAGAAAGTAATGAGTTGGGAAATCTGTTGTTGAGACAATTTTAACCGTTTAAATCTAGTAACTCGCCAACAGAAGTGTGGGGATTTACAAAAGTGAAATTGTAAAACACAGTTTATAAGCAGAAATTATTTTTACAGTTAATATTACCTGATTACTTACTCCTCTCCAAAAAAAACTTGTCGAAAATAGGATCATTGTCAGGTTCTCCCATAGCATAAAGCATAAATCTTTAATTGTGATAATAAAAGCAGCAGACAATAATATAAGCAACTTAAAGGAAATACAAATGAAACAAACATTAAATACCTTTTTTCATTTGATTGTTGGCTTCTGTTATTATGTTTCGAATTTTAAAACTTAAATTAAACTGCGATCAAAAAAATATTTTTAAAGATATATGAAGCTTCTAGAATAGCTTCAAATAGATTCTTGATGGATTGTTCTTAACCTAGCATCATTGAACAAAAAAATCCGACATATATACATTATCAATTATATTTTACTATCTTAATATTAAACAGATAGTGTAAAACAAATTCATAACGAAAAAATTCAGTAAACAAATTAACTAAATAAATTTCAACAATTTGTATAGGGAAAAGTATTAGCAAAACCATTATACCATAATCAGTTACATAAATCAATTTATAAAAAATCTACACTTTTTACACCGTGGTATAACAATGGGCAATTATGTGTGCTCAAGTGTGCTTTTGGCAAACTGGGCGGCCACTCCTACCTACCTACCTACCTACACATTTTGCTATAAAAATCACCGGATTGAGCTATAATTTAAACATTGTAAATTTAGAAATTTGAGAAGTGTAGGCTCAAACATATAAACGGAAAACAAATAACTCTAAATTGTTCTTATTTTCCCTTTTTATATAAACGCCATTGATTCACTTAGACCAAAAAGAAAGCAGCATTTTTATTCATTGAATAATTTTGTTACACATAATTTCTGAACGCGTTATTCAAAAATTCCCAAGGAAATTTATTTATGGTGAATCGTAGCCATTTTGAATTGATTTTTCTGCAATTGAATTTATTCTTCTTCCGGCAGTCATCGTGGTTAGACGTGTAAGCTTTAACTAGTGGTTGCTGTGCTTTAGGTGGAAGAACATTTTTTTTATTCTGATTTATTGTGGTTAATTGGTAATCATGGTCATGGAAGTTAAGAGTGAGGCGGCTAATGGTGGAACACCATTGCCACAAAGGCAAAAGAATCAGTTAGGTAATAAAAAGCCGATTCAACCGACAAAAGGAGGTGACGTTGCCGATTACTCCCCGGCTGAAAAGAAGCCACGTTTTAATCAACCTGCTCCAGTAGCGGGTGCTGGCGCTGGTGGTGGTAATCAAAATAAGGGAGGACAGAACAAAGGTGGAAATTTTGGTGGAAATCGTGGCAATCGCGGAAATCGTGGTGGGGCAAATCGTCCAAATGTCCAAAATAATCAGGTAAGCCGTCTTGGTTTTTGTATGTACATGTGAATTCGTAAATTTAAAATGGCGTCCATGCAGCATACACATTTTCCAACTATTCTCTTTAATTATAGGAAATTATTTATTATATCAAATTATGTAATGTAATCCAAGGACTTAAAAATTATCTTAAGTTGCATATTTAGGCCAAAAATCGATCTTTTCAGAATCTAGGAAAATGTCTTGGTTAAAAAAAGATGGCTTCTGTCGATTCGGTTTAATTCGGTTCAAAATATGTATGCCATTCGTGAGGCAGCCATGTCTGATGAGTTGCCAACTATTTGCCCGTTTTCAAGATTTTTTTTTTAGGTTTTAACGATACAATAATTGGTCCGATTTTTTTTTTACAACATTGCATCTAGTAACGTACCAGTTGCAAATGTAATAAATATAAATTTATATTTTTATCATTTCGATAAACTCTCCAATTGAGACGAGCAAATTTTCGAGTTCCGAATATGCATCTTTTTCTGTGCTCAGAAAGTTGATTTTTTTAGAAAGTAAATGCTCATTTTCAATGATTTACTCCTTTGTATATAAAATAAATGATATTTTGCATGTTAGCGGATTTCACGTGACATGCGAGTTACGTATATGCAAATTTAAAAGCAACTGTTATGTATGTATAACTATAATACTTTTTTGGGTAATACTGCTTACCAGTGATTGCTATTTTTTAATCGCCGTGGTTTTTAGCGTTGCCTGTGTTTCGGTATTTTTATAGATGCATACTGTTTTAAATATGGAAAGCAACAACGAAAATGGCGGTTTTAAGCTGAATGATTTTATTTCACAGTGATTGGAAATAGTTACAATGTCAGTGATTTCACTACTCTTTTGGCAAAGCGCTAAAAATATCAGTCGAATGTGTTTCCCTAAATTAAGTAAATACTTGCCTGTGTTGATTTATTTAATTGCGGGAAATAAAGGGGTATGTTATTTCACACTATTCCAAGTAACCAATTCTCTGCAGTGAAATACGGTTGGTTAAAATCACTGTTAGCTACATTTTTTATAACAGTTGCTACTAGTGATTCTAAGATAACAGTGGAAGCACCTTAATTACATGTAAAATCCAGGGAGTGCTTTTAAAAACTACAATAGTTTTATGCACCAAGTTTTGTGTTAATTAAAGTTACCTTGAGAATCCATTTTCAGAATGTCGTGTTCTGTTGTACCGTCCAATAAAAACATCGGTCAAATAAATTATTCACGTTGTGAAACTCAAGTGATGTGATTAATTAAAATCGTTGCATAAATATATATTTTAATAATAACCACCAGATTTGTAGTAATAGTGTTGACGTATCTAATCCCTAGCAAATATTACAATAAACTATTTATACATTTCACTATATTCACTTTGTTTTGGGTTAAATTATTGGTATTTTAGCAAAATGATAAGCCAGCAGCAGTAGCAGCAGCAACAGCTGGAGCAGCAGCAGCTAATGACTCAAAAGCTGAAGAAACTAAAAAGGAGGTTAGTGCTCAGCCACAACATAACCAGCAACAACACAACCAGCAGCAAAATCATCAACAAAATCATCAACAAAACCAACAACAAAATCACCAACAAAACCTACACCAACAGCAAAATCAACATCAAAATCAGCATCAAAATCAACATCAAAATCAACATCAAAACCAACATCAGAATCAACATCAACAAAATCGCGGAGGTCGTGGTAGCGGTGGCGGTGGTGGCGGCGGGGGTGGTAGGGATGGTGGTGGCGGTGGTGGAAACCGTGATAGGAGCCGTGGTGGTGGTGGTGGTGGTGGTGGTCCTCGTGGTAGTATGGGTGGCGATCGAAGCGGTGGTAATTTTGGGCGTAGTGATGAATTCTTCATTGGCCAAAGATTGCGAGCCATTGCGGGCCCAACACATGAATTGCCATCAATCGATGCCATAGAAGAGTCAAAGTTCTCTGGTCGCAATCGTCTTTATGTTGGTAATCTCACTAATGATATCACAGAAGAAGAACTACGTGAAATGTTCAAACCATTTGGAGAGATTGGAGAGGTATTCTGTAATGCTGAGAAAAATTTCACATTCCTTAAAGTTGATTATCATCAAAATGCTGAGAAAGCAAAACGTGAGTTAGATGGTTCAATGAGAAAGGGTCGCGCTTTACGTATTCGCTTTGCACCCAATGCAACTATTTTGCGTGTCGGTAATCTCACCCAATTCGTATCTAATGAACTTTTGTATAAGGCCTTCGAGATATTTGGCCCGATAGAACGCGCCAACATAGTCGTTGACGATCGTGGCAAGCATACCGGTGAAGGTATTGTGGAATTTGGTAAAAAGTCTTCCGCAAACGCTTGTCTCCGTTTCTGTAGCGAGAAGTGTTTCTTTTTGACTGCTTCTCTTCGTCCTTGTGTTGTTGAGCCAATGGATATTAATGACGACACCGACGGATTACCCGAGAAATCTTTAAACAAAAAAACTCAAGAATTCCATAATGAACGCAACGTTGGTCCTCGTTTTGCTGAACCCGGTTCGTTTGAACATGAATATGGAACTAGGTGGAAGCAGTTGCATGAGTTACACAAGTCTAAACAGGAGGCCTTAAAACGGGAACTCAAGTTGGAAGAAGAGAAATTGGAGGCACAAATGGAGTTTGCACGCTATGAACACGAGACCGACATTTTGCGAGAAGGTATGTTTGAGAGTCAGAAGAAGACATTTTTTGAGTTAGCCTTTAATCTATATAATTATATTTGAACAGAATTGCGTAAGCGCGAGTCTGATAATGAAAGAAAGAAAATTGAATGGGAAATGCGTGAAAAACAAGCAGAAGAAATGAGAAAACGTGAAGAAGAAAATGTACGTCGTCAACAAACCGAAATGCAAACACGCATATTACGCCAAGAAGAAGAAATGCGACGCCGTCAACAAGAAAACACATTATTCATGCAAGCTCAGCAGTTAAATTCATTGTTAGATCAACAAGAAGGAGGAGGAGGCGGAGGCGGCGGTAGTGGCGCTGGAGCTTTCGGTGGAAACGGAAACAACTTTGATAACTTTGCTCAGGCCGCCGCCAATAATTCTCCATTCGATTTTCGTGGTAAATAAATACGTTAACAGCAAAAACTGTTTTCATAACATATAACTCACACATTAGCTATATTCGCAGGTGGCAATAATAGTAGTGCCGGTGGTGTTGGCAATAATGGACCCAATAACCAACAGGTACGTTCATTTTTTGAGATATCTATATAGGAAACAATATTAGCCGAATTACCCTTGACCCGAAAGAAGTATGTATTTCAAAAGCACACTATGCTCTCCAAGTTATGACTTTTTTTTACATAATTTTATATCGAATCAAAGGTTTTGATTGAATACTTTAATCGTCATTCCTCTATATATGATGCTCAGTCTTATACATTTAAAACAAAAAATAACAGAGGAAATACTTGATAATTTGAGGAAAGAAAAGTACATTATTTTATTCAAGTTGATATCTGATGGTAAACATCTAGATAATCGTGTTCAATATACTCGTACGTACGTGAACTGATTAAAGAAATATTTACTTAGCGAGTTAATCAAATTAATATGTGTTATATATGGAGAAAAGAGTCAAACCTCTTTTTATATCTGGAATTATTGCCACTTGCAAATTAGGGGTAAACTTTCCTTTCCTATTTTCTTGGGTCTCGAATACTAATTTTTACACTAATATATACTTTGGAAGCCGAACAACGCCTATTTATGATTCATATAATTACCGCAGGCATAGGCCTTGGCAAAAGGTTTGACTGAGTATCTACTCTTCTGGTTTATTATTCGTTCACTTCTTGGTCAAACGTTCTAGAAAAATACTTAACATTCTGGCCAAATGTTAATGTATGTGCTAAGGTGTATTAGATCTAGTTAGTTAATATATGTAGTTGTACATACATTTTCTTTCTATTCTAATGTACATTAGAAAGGAATTACATGTTCACTGAAGTGAGTCGATGGGTAGCTGGGATTTTAATCGTAGCTACGCGCAAACAAATTTGCTCTAAATCTAAAACGAGCGTTTTGAGATGGAGAAAAGATAAAATCTTGCGTGCAGTGTGTAATTATTTTCCCTCAGCAATTATTCAAAATTCAATAATGAATGAATTTAACTGAAATTATAGAATCACGCTAAACTTCTACTTTTGGTAGGGTGGGATGGTTTGGGAGGGGGATTGCTAGCTTAAGTTAACACAAATTTTACTCTATGCATAAAATTGATTTAATTGTAACTTGTTTTGATTTTTATGTGAAATAAAAACCAAAAATATTTATACATACTATCTACATACATATTACATAAAATTATCTGAAAATGGAAATGTGTTGTACGTGCAAATTATACTTGAAAACATTTGACTCTTCGAATAAGCAAATTTCAATTCAATCTACTACTACACTTCTCTTAAATTGTTCTGGAGACCGTAAAAATGCAGACTCTCAAGTTTTAAAATAATGTAATGTTTATGGATTCTGAACACTTCTACGTTGGAATATTTTTGTTTGATTGTTCGTTCTTTGTTGCAAAAATGGATATTATCTTTTGTGTGTGGTATGATTTTCTGGTTAGGTAGAATTTTGTGGGTGTGGTTTTATTCACAATTTCTGCATCACAATCAAAAACTATTTTATGATTTACTTGTTTTAATAACATCTGCAATATGCCTCTATGACACAAAGTTAACGTAGGAAATGAATCTGATGGTGACATAATTTGGCGAAAAAAATCAATTAAAAATTTTTTTTTATTTTCTTAATACTCGTAGAAGAAATCTGTGTTGTAACAAGTATTGTGTTAAAATAGATAAGGACGTCTACTTTTCTATGTTTAGCCATAATGTTCTGTAAAACTAATTTTAACTGATTCTTGAAATAATATCGTTTAAATTGCTTCCTGAATTAGTATCGTATCTACTCAGCCATACTCTTGTGATATTCATTCTGAGCATATAACCAAGTAATTTATTTCATCTTCATTCATTTGATAATTCTTTTTATACTGTGGTGGTCTTACAACATGAAATCATAGCAATTCGTTTTAATTGTAATGTCGTGCCTTGGTTTCAAATGTGATGTCCTCGGATTTGTTGTTGCGGAGTTTTTTTAGTTAATTGCTTCACATCTAGCGTGAGCGCGCGCATGTATTGTAATTACGAACAACGGTTGTTGGTCTCAATTGTACAATGCCGCAATTGCTCCCACGCAAATATTTTTGTATAATCATTGTACTGATTTAACTCTTAATGGGGAAAACTAGTTGCTTAACAATTTTTGTTGTAGGAAAATCTGTAGTTAAAACGTGCCGTGTGCACTTTTTGGGACCGTGGGATCGATCCATTATGGCAGTATAACTTAGTTGAAACAATAATTGTGTGTGTATTCTACTATGGTTAAGTAGCGTATATGGATTTGTGGAATATCACACGATGTTGTATATTTATGTTCTTTCGTTTAAGAAATGTTTCTCTAAAATGTGAACTGATTTACAAAAAATTTCTATGAATTCCTTGTCATGCTAAGAATAGAGAGGTGTAAAAGAACAAAATAATTTTGTAACTGCTTATATAGGAGTATTGTGTGGAAAATTTGGTGATGAGAATTTCACGAGTGTGTTTGATGTGAATATTAGATTTAAAATGATGAATTGATGAGAATTACTTACTACGCCAGTATGTGTGCAGCAACAATTTTTGTGCAGAAAATACTTTTTTTTATGGATTTCTGAAGAACATAAAAAAAACTTCTATAAAATTATGATAAACGCGCGCAGAACATTAATGAAAATTCTTCCACAACTAAGTTCGCTGCAATAATTCAAAACTGGAGTAATTTCATTTCGTTTATGAATCTTATGGTATATTATGAGATAATCATAGTTCGCAAATTGAATTGTTCGAGTTGTTTCTATTGCAGCCAGCATAGGAGTTAGTACTTAAACTTTTGGCTATTTGGGGTTGTTTATTTGTATTCTCTACATCTCAGTAATTGGAATCATTTATAATTGTCATTACAAGTGTTGTATGACTGGTTACGTTACAATAAAACTCATAAATATAAAAAAAGGATAGAGTTGACATTCATGGTTGAGTTAGTTGGGGGGTATTCATCGCTTCTCATACCTTCATAAATGTTTTTCTAAAGTTACGTAAAATTTTATAAGTTTCATACAATTTTATAAAAAGTTCGTATTTTCTATCATTCAAAGGAATTTTCGTAAATTATCAAACGTGGAAAGATTTCAAATTTATTCTTTGAATCAACATAAATATAGGCGTCCTTTTTTCTTCTATGAATGAACATTAATAAATGCCCCATATTTATTCGGAGCTTGAACGTCGTTAGCGTTACATCTGTTGATAGGAAACGAATAAAATTGTTTTTGTCGCCTTCATTGACTAGGATTATATATAATTTGTATGATTATCAAAGTCACTCCATAGTTTGTACTTGAAAGTAAAACAAATGTCTTATTCGAGTATTTGATTATTGATTTTCGAATTCACAAATTTTTTTTTAGATATACGACTATTTTTTGGACATTAATTTGTTATATTTTGCGAGTATTATTACTCCACTTCAAACTAGTAAGCTCTAAAAATTTTTGTGAGAATTATAGTACAAAATGTTTACTAGAAATAGAAACAATGACAACGACAATTTTATTTACTCCAATATTGAAAGAAGTATCTCAATTTACGAAGTGAAGCGAAAATACTCCTATTTCAGATTTTTTCGTTGGTTGCTGTATATTCTTAGCACTGTTTTTAAAAAATCCTCCCAAATGCTGTAAGTTGCATTTATTGTATATTTATTAGAATGATTTTTCATATGGACTTTCCTTCAGAGTCAGGTGATATATATAGGTAGGGTATTATTAAATTCTGTAGCAACAAGTGACAATTATTTATCCAGTCGTTGGAATAATTTTGTCATTCGCCTCAGGTTGGCTTTGGTGGTGTCCCCGTTTTTAGTGCTGATGAACATATGAACATGATTTTTTTTTTTATCTACACAAAAATTTGCCTTTCGAATTGAGTTGAATTTTTTTGAGTATTGCGCTGTATCAAACATTTCCTATACTAATTTCTCAAATACGTTTTTACTGCGCTAAATTTTTATTTGAATTTCTTAATTCTTTTGTTAAATAATATAACTGTTGAAAATGAAATTCTTTACATTCACTTGCGATAGGAAACGTTTGCTTTTGAATTTGGTGGTAACAATCAAAACCAAGGTGGTGGTCAAAGTGGAAATCAACGTGGTGGAAACAGTGGCGGAAATAATAATAATAATAATCCATGGGAACGAAGAAGGCGTTTCTGAGATTCTCCCACATCATCATGGATAACTGATGAAAACAAATTCAAAAAAAATGATTAAAAATGGTTCATTAACTATATGATTGAACTCTATATAATAATTGATGATTGCCGAGCAGAGCACAGCACGTTGTGCAATGATATAATACGTAGTATTTTTCTTTTTTTATAATTAAGTTTTTTTTTTATATTTAGGTCGGTCAAGTGCTACGCATATTCCAACCAAATATGAACTTGCGAATGTAATCTCTAAAATTATACTTGCTTTTATTATTACGAATCACTTAACATAAATATAGATATATATATACATATATATATATCTACTTGGATAGCAGTAACAGGAAGAAAACTGCGGAAATCTTTTTGAACAATGCATCTGTCTATTTACTGATAACAATTGGATTGCGTACGCGTCGCGTTAGTTAAGGCATAAAAAAGACCATCAATCGAAAGAAAATTACACATTAAATTACATCATTTTGAACATTAATACTTTAAAGTATAGTAGTTGTAAGGATTCACATATAATCATTATTGATGAACAAGAATTAAACAAAAATTATTGTGTTGGGATAAAATTGTATCTTATCTCGTAAACTTTTATTAATAGATTGTTCCAGAGTACATAAACAAAACACACTTACATATTTTTAATCTTCAAATTACTACTTATGACATAATTTTATCAATGTACGCTAGTATATTTACGTAGACTTTAAATTGATGTATATCTTACTCACTGAGTATTCAATAAATCGTGTTTTAAATTCAATAATACTTTCTCTCTTGTCTGTTCATGATAATTGAGATTGTGCTGGTGGTACTGGGAGCAACAGCGTGTGTGTCTTCCATGTATTTATTATACGCAAATCAATTCAGTGGTGGCATGTTTATGTAATGGAAAATAAAACGTGGGGGGGGGGGTGTTTCGCGGTAATAGTTCAGTGCAATTATTGATAATAAGGAAATCTAATTTATTTCAAGCTAAATTGTCTGCACTTGTTTTAATTAGTATCAGTTCCAGGGTTCAAATTGCTTAGTTATAAATTAAATTACATGATTGTGCGCGAATTTTTTACTAAATAAATACGTGGTGATTGATTATTTTCGAATATATTTGATACCGAAACACGGGTTGAGGGAATTTAACATTTAGTAACGAAATTAATTTGTAATTACTTTAAAGCTAGTTTATCATATTTGACGTTAAACTTATTAAAGCTTTTCACTAGGAAACCGCCTCACTATTAGGTTGATACACATTAACAGTAGATAATCTGCAAAGTTGGGTGAATGAATTGTATACAAGTTTCGGAATCTCCTGGATTAGATAAGATATAATTACATAAAAGTATTAAATGAAACAAACGTGGTCTATAAATTACTTTGTAAAATAATGTATTTTATTTAGGTAATTGGTTTGATGACCATTCCTTCTAATGATGCATGTGGGCTATAATAAGTTCTACTTATCTACCACTTCACCCATGTCCTAAAGGTTGTAACTGTCTAAATTTAATACACTAATCAATCTTGTGTTTGTTTTTGTCTACTGTTCAATTTAATTTCATGTTTTAGGGAAGAAGAATAATAAATTTTGCTTTCATTTTTAGAATAAAAACCAAGGCATCATTGCACGGTAGCACTTTATATATTCGGATCTTACATAAAAAGTATGAAAAATCAAGTTATTGCCCGCCTCCACTATGGCGTGGATGGCGATTTCGAACGTTCATTTTTTAATAATTTTATTTTCGAGTTTATTGCCTTGGTTGCTAGTACTCATTTTTGAAAATTTTTTCAGATGTATAAATAATAATATAAAGAAAATAATTGAATTTAAATAAATGTTTGAATATTGTGCCCGATTATGCAAACGAAAAATGGTGTATGGAACAAATCGCATTATATTTAATCCGTTTTTTATCACACAAACTTCGTGATTTTTAGCGTATTGGAAATTTCAGTTATTGTTCGCCTGTACTTTTTTCCTCTTATCCTTGCGAAGGATCTCCTGATTTTAGGAAACTAGTGCAAAAACGGAACTCGTCTTATTTCTTCATCATTCACCGTTCTTAATAGCTAAATGTGAATGCAGTTTGAAATGACCAAAGGGAGAATAATTCGAAGCTTTACGCTTTCATAATGTAGAATCGGGCCACCGTACCAAATACTGCAGAAAACTTGAACATTTATTTAAATAGTGTGAGAGCGGCGTCATACGGTTTCATTTTACTTGCTTCGCTTTTTAAGTCTGCATTCCGCGGATTCATTTAACCTAAATTAATGAAGGGAGAGCCGTAAATATGAACCAACATTTTTTAAACACTGGTTTGAAATTTCAAAACGAACTTATTTCGAATGGCTGGCAAACAGAAAATCTTTATATTACTTGCCGAAGAATTGATAAATGTGCACAACTCGGGCCGGGCGGTTGAAAGATATTGTGTGCTGGCACAAGTGGTGTTCACATTGAATATACATCATTTACCCCCAATTCCCATGCAATATAATTCACCCTAGTTACTTACCATGCAATATTCACCCCAATTCCATCGTAATAATACGACGACAGGTGATCGAAGCGTGCGTCGTTGCAACGCTGTTGGTGCAGATTATTTTTTAGACAGTGCGTGATGAGGGTTGATTTGTTGCCTTACTATAACTTGGATCAATACTGTTCAATGAACTGAGTTTTCACATAACCAAATACACAAAATATATAGAAATAAAGCACTTCGTCAAAAATGAATGGTGTTCTAGGGGAGATGTGGTAGTTGAGTCTAGTGTTCACGTGTATTGCATTTGCTGTTAGTATCCGATTTCCCACATATTGAATGCCTTTTGTGTAATGGTACTTTTATAAAAAAAGGACTAATTTTTAATAAATTTAATTCACAAATTAGTTTGTTTTTGCAATGTATGACAATCAATTCTGTACATCAAAATCACAATGCCTTACGCTTGCTCAGTCAGACACATTTACCTGACCCGGACACCCATTATCTACCAGACTTGACCTCTTCGGATTATGAGCGGCGGATGTGTAATGTAGAAACATGCAAAATGTGTGGCAATTATTTGCATTCTGTGTTGGCGGCGTTAAACTATTAACCAGGAGCAATTTGAAGAAGTTGTATGGAATATCTATCTATGAAGAATTACGTTGAAGCATTTCAGTTTGTTTTACATATACTGCTGATCTTATTTTCTGCTGGAGAGGAATTACAATTTAAACTTTGTAAAAATTTGAAGAATTCTGTATGCACAACAAGCAAGCACCTCTGAGATACTGTCAACAGTAAAGAAAACTTGAACTTGAAACTTTATTTGATTGATTGTGATCGATCTGCTCAGATCACACACCTGTAAGGTAAGAAACCATGAAAACGCTTTTATAAACAGTTCACATGCCTTTTAAAGCATTGCGAGCAGTTAAAATGGGGGTTTAAAGCTGTGCGTAACAATTATTTTCATTGCAAATTATATGCAATGAATTTTTTATTTTGCACAACCCAACCCAAATCTGCTCTAGATGCTTTAGAAGCAATGAGTTCAAATTTTAAGTTATTTTATTAAAAATTTTTTAAACCACGTGTGTGTTTTATATGTCTACCGAATGTGTTGAAAGTTGAAACTGAAAAACTGCAATAGCGCCGTGTGTCTGTGTGTGTGTTTGAACGCACGCCCACAACATACATATGCCATATATATTTCAATTTCATTTGTCGCAACTCAGATATGCCAAAATTCTTTTTAAACAAAAAAAAATAAAAATGCTTGCTTGACTCTTTCCAAAAATCCTCTACGCTGAAAAAAACATAATCAAAACTGAACCTCCAAAAAGTTGGATTGAAAATTTATCATTTTTTGTATGGAAAAGTCGAAAACTCTTCGGCGGAAGCAACATCCACAATCATCATCATCATATCAACCAATGCCCCCAAAGTGTTGGATTGAAAATTTGTAATTTTTTGTGCTTGACTTTTATTCTGGGCGTCGTTAGTGAAGCACCACCACATCCGTGTGGGGTGGTGGTACCTTAGCCGCGATGATTTTGCGTACTTGTCGATTGATCGATTTATCTGATGAAGAATTTATGTACTCGACGATTTTGATGTGCAATATTTGGCCTGCTCCAATTGCTGGAAACTGAAACTCAAAACTCTTAGGTACTACTCTGTGAATCGATGAAGCATATAATGGCGTACAGCATAATACGACAATGTTTAGTGGCCATATAATTTCATATATTACTACTCTACTTTTACTCTCTTTAATTGAATGGTACATGATGGTCGGTCTACGCGCATATGTACTGCTGCTACTCAACAAGAAGAAATTTTATCACACATTCATATATAGTAGGCATTTAATGCTTGTTATGTAAAATAGCGCTATTTACTTACTCTACTATTATATATTAAATCAACACACATCCTCTGAAATATGGCATATCTGAGACTTCTGGCATTTTTCATTGAATAATTTCCTCCTAAGCTTTGACGCAAAGTTGAAATATAACTACAACAACAACAATCAAAAGAAAAACATCTTTCGAATACTTGTATACTCCTCGTATTTAAATTAACTAGTAAAATTACGTTCAAAACAAAGTTTCTTAATCAAGCCTTAAACAATAATACACATACACTGCATCTCTTTTTCCTTCTTTAGAAAACGAATCTTTTTTGGACTTCATGCTAGAATTTTTGATTTGGAAAAACTGGAAATAGATTCATAATCATCTCTTACTACTTACATTACTCATATTCATGTTGATTACTCTATTAGAGTGGAGCCATGGTAACACAAAATCAAGGTGCAAACATATTTAGCATATGAAAGGAACGACGTCAAAATCCTTCTGTTAACAACCACGTCCAGTTGTGATGGAGTTTGTGGAACACTTCTATATAGCGCCTCAAATGGGACGCACTTATAAGTTAACAGAAGGAAAATGACAAGAAAATCACAAAAATCTTTATATATATATATATATATATATATATAGGGGCCCTATTGATGAGTATGCCAATCGATCAATACGTGTCGGATTAGAAAAACTATAATCGCTGACGAGTGATTCATCAAATCGACACATATATAGATCAGATAAAATTCTTCACCAACTTATCACCGATTGACAATTCCGCAATAGGAACCACGTCTATATATGTATATATATATATACATTTTTATCTCCATTATAATTTCCTATGTCAAATATTTTGTCTCTTTTCATGTGTATTCACCGCTTACTCTGGCTGGTTCATTGTACTTCTAATTTCTTCATTAATTATAATTGACTAATATTTTGATTAGCAGTTTTTTCCTTGTCAGTGTGATTGTCTTCTCATTCTTCATTAGAACGAAATTTTCCGCAATAATTTTCGAATAATTCATGTTTTAGAGGAAAACATCATCCATCCATCCATATATAAACAAACGCTTGCCACTTTGATTAAGAAACGTTTGTTTTGTTGTCACTCTTTGAAATCGACCGCAATTGTTAACCAATACGCCTGATTACTAATACTTATTTTTGTATACATATATTTTAGCCGTTCATGCTGAATTTGTGTGCTGCTATTCTGAACGAGCTGCTCTGAAAAATGTAAGTTGAGAAAAAGAGAATTAAATGATAAATTTATTCTTCTAAATGATTATAAACACGGATCTAATTACTGAAATTTCCCTTACAAAATATAATGTCGATTCAACTGGAATGATATTAAATATACAAATGATTGCTTTTCGTTGAAATTGATTCATTTTCTTAATAGTATTGTTTTTTATATATTTCAGAACGAATTTTGATGAATTCTTGTTTTGGTACTCAATTGGATACCAGGTAAATATATATGCGCGCACACACTAAACACACTTTTATTTTTGGCTCTGTCTATGATTATAACAACGGATCTAATTACTGAAGTTACCTTACCTTTTCCTCATGTGGAGTTTTGTAAATGAGACTTGACTGAAATCCAAATTGTCAATATAAAATCAGGTGTGTTGTTCTTAACGCTCTATGGATACAAAACAACAATAGAAACTTTGATACTATGGTTAAAAACAGGTGAAGGGGTGGATTTGTGTATATTGATACACTATTAAAAAAAAGCAACGTCAACAACACACCTGCTCTTCTGTATACCAATTTGGGAACTCAGTCTGCTGTATTATTATTCAATAATACAAGTCAAGTTTTCTCTGCTATTTCGAATTTTACTTCCAAAATGTTCATATTATTTTTAATATTTCCAGATTCCCGGATTAATTGCAGCCGTCGCAGCTCTCTGTGGACTATGTTTAATAAATGTGGAGAATCTTCAAGGTAAAATATTTTAAAAATTCATTAATAAAATAGTAGTATAACATAATGCCCCTCTGACAATTTCTTATATTGTTGACGAAGAATAATAGATAGTACCCATATAATATATTCATATATATGTATATGTATTTGTATATGTGAAGGGAGAATAGTACCCAGGAAGAATTAAGTCACCCTACCACCACGAAAACAGTTATTTATTAATTTCGAGTAATCAGAATAATTTCCAAATATCTGAATAATCAGACTTCTGACTGAGATTCCAGGCGAATCTAGTCTTACACATCTATAACTTTGAGTGATGTAGAAAACACATTCCTCTGGTTTTTATTCAAAATAGAGCTGACTCTGAATCATGCATTTCGATACTCAAATATCAGTGTTACGAGAGAACAGAACGATGTCGCCGATTTGCTAGTGTTGTATTTTGCTTATGTACTCACACACAACTTGTATTGTACCTGTACTCACACACAACTTGTATTGTACTCACACACAGAACTTGTATTGTACTCACACAGAACTTGTATTGTACTCACACATAACACTCGTTGCAATAACGAGACTAAATATAGTAACTAGTAGCGAGTATCGCCGGACGGGTTTAAAAAACGTGAAGCAAAACTACTAGGTAGGTTGTATCGTGTTCGTTCAATATAGAATTCCTCTATTTTTGCACCCTTGGTTATTAAGATTATTTTTCTTCCTTTATTAAAATAAAATCTCCGTATTTCAATTACTTAAAATGATGAAGTTAATTACCGACTGAAAAATATATTGATTATTTCAAGGCTGTATATAACTGATTTCCCACCACAAAAAAAAGTGTTCTACTTATTATTTAATTTAATATATATGCTCAGATCAACTATTATCGATCGGTCTAATTTTGTGTGTTTCTCTTAATTTTGCAGGTGCGACGAACACCAGTTTATAAGTTGAACTTCATGGATTTTTGTTGCACATTTCTCAGGTACGCAGGGTTTTAAATCGAATGAATTTAAGCAAACTGATATGATGAAGTAAATTACCGGCTGAAAATTTTATGATTAAAATAGTTGGCTGTAAATATTATCTGATTTGTTTTCAAATTCAATTTGTGATTAAACGGAACTTTTAACTAACAAATCAAGCATCAGTATTAACTGAATCATGTTTCTTTCACTTGCAGATTGGAAGCAGTTAGAGACACACGACTGCGATGGGAGCGAATGTGGACTGGCATTTTTCGAGGTAAGCATTTCTCTGTGGTACCAGAGGAGTTGAATGATAATTTATGAATTTTTATTGAAATGGAGAAGACAAAAATTTGTTACCATCTGTTATTTGAGCAAAAAAAGGAAATTTTCAAGAGAATAGTAAAGGTCCGTGTAGAAAATGTGAACTTTTGTATAAATTAGAATATTCTCTTTTCCTGCTGCTGGCCGGGCCAATGCACCCTACTAACTTATATGTACCGAATCGGAAAGGCCTTGGTTTGTGTACCGCATCGATAGCGAATTATTGTTTCGGGTTTATCTGCTGGGTTTGTTTTTCGGGGAGGATTAAATGTAAAATTAATGCACAATCTAATATGATGAAGTAAATTACCGGCTGAAAAAATTTATGATTAAAATCATAGGCTGTAAAATTATCTGATTTATTGTCAAAATTCTTTAAAAAGCAGAAACTACCCAAAATAAAAAGCAATAACTAATATTATATTTTATTTTTTTATAGATGAAAAATACGCCTTACTCTTTCTTATTGGTGGTTGAATATAACGTTTTCAAGGTAAGCATTTAATTTGAATATTTTTGTCATTTTCTTAAAATATATTTTAATGATGAAATTAATTGGTCCGTGTTTATGAATTTACGTTGATTTCAACCCTCCAATTACTGATTGGCTCTAGCTGCCTTTAAATACATATATACACTACATATAGCCACGATCCCTTTGAAAAATATGACAATATGATTTAAGCATTCTAGAAAGGACTCTCCGTTTATACAAAAAAATATTATTAGGAGGCTGATTTGTGCCTTGTTTGTCATATTTTGCAACTGGCTCGCATATGTTTTGTATAATTTTTTAGTATAAATATTTATTTAAAGTTGTTTTTACTTCTATAGAAGATTTAATTAATATATTTATATAATATTTACAGGTAATGGATCTTGGTGGATATGCATTTACTGGTGTGCGAAAGGGGTAATTTTTGGGTGAGTTGCATAAAAATAAAATAAATGTTTTGAACTTGTGGAATTATTTATGATGAAAATAATTGGTCCGTGTTTATGAATTTACGTTGATTTCCACATTCCAATTACTGATTCCTCCACAAGATGTTTTTAAATATTTTCATTGAAAAATGCTTGGTTTTTTTAATTGTATGGGAATGAGAACTACATTTAACATGTTTTTGTTTATTTTCAGATGGATTCATGCTCGCATTTGCTTACAAGAAATTAACATTATTACTTGCACGAAAGAAGAGAATATACACGGGAAATATTTTTATGCTTATTTTAAGAATTTGCTGTTTGTCTGTCCGTAACCAAGAGCCCAAAATCCAAAAATAATTGGGTTAAAAAGAAATACCTAACGCTTACTTGCACGCCATCGTGGTTAAATGTTGGCACAAATTTTATAATAGTATTTAGATTCCACCGTAGATGCATTTAAGACAATCCTCCTCCCTCCTGCAGTTGAATTGTTCATCGTATTCGTTTAACCATTTGGTATGCAAATGCATTAAGATAAATGAACCAACATATTTCTTCCAAGGTAAAAAGTGAACTGGGAGTTGGTATTGCCACATAAATCCCAATTTAGTGGTTAATGTAGCCCTCCCGCATCAGAACTAAATACAACGCAAGCACAATAGCAAAGTAGTTACCCAATTTGCCACAAAATGCTGCATTGTAATCTAATTACTAGAGGGGTATTCCTTCAAGATGATGAGTTTCTATGAATTTGGAACTATATTTTTTATCTAGCATTTGAATTGTTTGGTTTTCATTTTGTGTTTATTCTCTCTCAACTTCGTTATTCAAGTAATGCTGCTTCCGCATGGTAATTCAGTCAGGTAATTATTATTTTATTATAATAGAAATATTCTTTTTTGTGTTTTAATGATGATACTATTACATTATTGGTCTTCTTTTCCCGACATAATTAAATGTTGATGACTTTTGTTTCACTGATTACACGCTTAAAGAATAAATTGTGTTTATATTATCAATGAATGTACCACCACTAATCACAGGCTTTCTTCTTTGTAGGTATGTAAGATATGAAAGTTTGAACGCTGCAGAAGTGTGGAATACTACAACCTGTCCTCTTCGTCTGACATAATTTATTTTATGCATCATCCCATTCATCTGACATTTATTTTTATGCACCGCCGTCATCTGTAATATTAATCAAGTATTTTCGTGTTCGCAAATTACATATCAATAAAACTTGCTAAATATAAATAAAAAAATACACACATGTTTTATTTTATCCTCCCCAATCGTAGCCAAGTCTACTGGTGCCTCTGGCAACTGTGCTCAAAGACAGTTTCACTTCGCCGTACGATTCTGCGGAGAGACCTTTGGTTTTCGTGTTATCCATCAACAGTCTTGGGTTCTTTAGTTCTGCGTTTTTCCCCATTATCCAGTTGGACATTTCAGAGATCATGTTGGCGCATTTCGGTATAAGAATGGGGGTTGTAATGATTTGTTGTGTTTGAGGTCCAAAAAGTGGTACGTGCACGCGACTGTACCCAAGCGAGGTCTCTGTGCCCCAAAAAGTTTTTCCATAGATGCAAATTATTATTTGCGGCCCTATGCGGAGAGTGATGGAAAATTTAGCCCCGCTGGGGTTAAATCGTGGAGGATTTAATACTTACAACCGAAGGGGTTTGTACTTTTAAAGGTGAGCTCTATAGGCATGTTGAATGTTACTTCATCGTTGTAGTTGCCGCTGTTGTTGGACGCTGCCTGCGTGATTCCGTTCATAACACCAGACACCAACTCCCAGTCGGGACCGGCAATGATTTCGTAGCGGCAGAAAATTTCTGATGCATCAGGTCCAAGCGGGAATACTGCTGACTGTATTTGTCCTGTTATAAAAACATTAAAGTAGGTGGCAGTCGTAGGAGACTCCATTTTCCATCCGTAATAAGATTGTATATTTTTTCAAATGTTTTGGTTGAAACGGTTCGCTGCTATGGGAACTAGTGAAATGGCAGTGTTTTGAAAAGTTCGCGTTGCCAACCAATTCCAACAAATTTTAAAGTGTTGATGTGATGTCAAATGGTGAGAACAGTCCCAAAGAGCACTTCGGTTTTCAGTTGACACAAATTGTCATTACTTCTTCGTTACAGTTCATTTTAGTCTTGACATCAACGGTCGTTTTTTGAACGATGTAAGTAATTGTATGCGAATGACATTTTATTGTCAGTCGACTTGGAACCTGCAATTCATCCAAGTATTCCTCATAAAATTCTGTCACTACAAAAAAATTCATTTATTATTTTACTTAGTTGGCGAACAACCCTAGTGGTAAATGGCGCATAATTAGCCTGGTCTTTCCCTCCTGCGTCACACACCTTGCAGCATCGAATCGAAGACTTTCCTAGTTGGAGTAATTTTATCCAGGGACGAAGTTTATTATTTTACTATTCTAATAAGTCTATAAAAATATTTACTTCAATGTATAAAAGGTCAAAAAAGACCTTTTTAAGTGTAAGAGCAAAATTCTCACATAAATATTAAAATATTTTCGGCCAATTCGATAGTGGCGAAACTTGGTTTTCAAATTATTATTATTAAACCTTGTGCCATAATTAATTAAATTTTGCAACTGGTTGGGGGAATGAGTACTAGAAGCTAAGGCCGAAGAGTAAAAAATTTTAGAAAAGCATTTTTCAGACCATACCCTGGGAGGATTCGAATCCACGACTTGCTCACACCTAAACCAAGTGCCATATTTTCGGAATTTTTGTAGAAATATCCAAAGAAAATTTATCGTTGCGAATTTTATATGAACTGTCAAATTTTGCATTTACCAAAGGACTTAGGCTTAGGTTTAATAATTAGTGATGGGTACAAATTTTTGAACAAAATTAATACTCAGTGGAATATTTAACTAACAAATAAGCCGATAGCCCTAGCAGCTAGTGCTTTTATATATATTGTTATCATTTTAATTATAATAAAAATTTAAATAATAAACAAATTTATTTCACTCTAAACTTAGCACTATGCTCTACTTGGTAATGTGGACCCTTACAAATTATCACTGGAAATTAGTGTTGCCAACCACCATGTGGAAAATAATTGAGCAATATTAACAGTACTGCTATATATTCCACAGCTGCATGAGAGATGTCAAAAAACGTACTTTGTGGTATCGATTATAAAGCCCTAAACCAAATAAAAATAATGTTCTTTGCCTAAACACTCATAAATTTGTTTTTCGTTGCGAGAGTACTCACGACTTTTATTTATTGAGCAATAGTCATGAGAGACGAAAGCTGTTTTTCAACTTTGGCACTCCCAACTTTGATTTCTTGAACAAATTAATCGGCTTTTTTGAACTACCGTTGACTTTCCGTAGCGAATATAATTTCTGTAGGTTGAAAAGCCACTAAAGTTTACGTAAAATCATACATACTCGTAGACCCTGTACTTCCTATGTTTGGTCGTAACTGCTCATTGGGGCTTTACACTATTATGTTCACACAATTATTTTAGGCGGAGATCTTTCATATCTTGAGGGAAATATAAATAGTTTTTGTCTCCCTCTGTGGCCTAGTTATCAGCATGCTAAAACTTACACTCAGACGGCCGCAAGCTTAAATCCTGCCCCAGGTTTGGTCTCCAAAATGTTTCTTTCTAAAAAAATTCTTTTTTTTCGAGTCGGAGGTCCAATAGCTGGTACTCATTCCTCTAAACCCTTGCAGTTATAATTAATTATGGTGTAAGATATAATAATAACTTTTTTTCAATCTTAAATTGAGAAACATAAGAGAAGTTGTTGAGTTCTTATAGATGGTGTAAGATATAATAATAAATTGTTTTTGCAATGTAACATACATTTCACGAATAACTAGAAAACTATTTTCGGAGCATCATGACTATAACATGTTTTTTTATCACAACTCACTTGAAGTAATCCACAGCATAGATCGAACATTTACGCATTTTTCATATTTTTATTTTCAAATTAAGAGAATTCCAAATACCTTCCACACCTAGAGTTTTCATAAATTTTAGCTTTTTGTTGCCATTGTCCATATGATTTTCATATTATCCAGCTTTCATCAATCTTTGCTGCGCATAGAAGAGAAAATGTAACGCAAAGCAAGATAAAAATATTACTCTTGTAGATATCATTCGTTTCTCGGTGAGTGCGGATCTGAATCGTTATTTTCGTGCGATACCCTCGCTCGCTTGTGTTGATTACCTTACCACGAAAAAACACCTATTCGTTAACCTGTTGTTTTTGTTGCTAGCATATTATTTACTTGAAACTGGATTAAAAAACGAGCAAAACTTTCTGTTTTGCATTTTGCGATGCGATGTATCAATTGTTAAATTTCCAATAACAGTGAGAAGTGTTTTTGCTAGTGTATAAAAAATGATTATTAAATTGGTAATAGTAAATAGTCTGATGCGGACCGTAGCATCCAACCGCCACGCAAATGGCAATGGCATCATCACCAGTTCCAGTTCCTAAAATGTCATCAACAAGATTTCTCTCTATTTGAAAATAGCCACTGCTGCCATTTCCAGCAGCTCCTTCTGTGCTTCCAATCACACAAACAGTGCTATCAGCCAGCCAGTAAGTATAGCGAATTGTTAACGGCGACGATGACAATGACAGGAATTTGCCACAACAAAAATTCCTGGAATTCAACTTCAACAAAAATACTAATTTGCGTGTGTTGTTTAGCAAACAAACAACTGCCAGTAAAAACGTCAGAGCAAGCGTAGTACCACATTCCCGCGGCTTATCACAACAAATCTGAAGGGATTCAATGCGTTTCATAATTCAAATACTCAAAAACAATACAAATTCCAACAATTCTACTGATAAGAAACACTGCCTCCAGTAGTGAGTTCCTCTCTAATCAATATTCTTGACGGGAATGCACTGCAAATGATGTTTCTAATGTGACCCTATGTAGATTCATATCCGCCATAAATACCAAGAATAATTGAGCGCCAACCAACCGCTTAAATCCCACGACGCAGATTTGATTTTGATTCAGCAGCGTGCGGAGAAAGCATGCGAATTGATGTGAATTACAGCATCCGCAAGAGAAGCGAACAGCGACAGTGTCCGGAGTCTGTCAATAATGAAATTAATTACTGTTGAGTCTGGTGACCGTCTAGTCTGAAATCTATTGAAACTTGTATAAAAACTAAACAGAATATTATTGCGAATATTAATACACATTTCTCGTGCTCTTAACATTGAGAGATAATACTTAATTACTTTGTTGTGCTGTGATAAAGTGTGGCAGTGAAGTGGAACCGCAGAAAATATCATCATGCAGATTCCTGGTCTGTGGCATTTAATTCGGTAAGATATATTGCTCTCAATAGTATTTAAATAGATTTACAACCACAATATTTATATGCGAAATAGGTATACGAACTTTGAGTGTGTCCCATCAATGCTTTCATCGTCGATATCAGTCTTCACGAGCGAACCTAGACAAAAAGGAAGCTGCAAATGTGTGCACATTTTTTGTCCGCAATTTTGCCTGCCAAGCTAATAAGTGAAGCCTAAAAAATACTGTTTTTTATGATTGAAAATTCACTATAAGGAATATACTCAATCAGAAAAAAATATTTACTTGTGTAGATGCTTCCTTTACACATGTATATGAACGAGAAGATCAGCAATGAGGGTGTTAGGCAGATTCAAATGCAACGTAAATGCAAGACGCAAAGACATTGCACAGACACATTTATCATATCTATCGGGTTCAGTAGAAACTATGATATAAAACATCCTTTACCAAAACAAAGTAACACATGTTTCTTAATAGAGATAGTTGTAAAATATAAATTCTTACCTGAACCAAATCCAGGTACTTTTTTGCTAGGGGAAGAAATATCAATAGTTTTCCTACAGATGTCTCAATATTTTTGAAGTAAAAAGGCAGTTGTATGAGTGAACACAAAAGGTAGATGAAATGTACTTAGGAGTGTGTACAAACAGTCAGCATACACTGAATATCCTGCAAAGTGCTGGCCATTTTTAGAAGATCGTCATCGATACTTAGCACAGTAGCGTGGCTAAATAAATAGACACTTACGCGAGTGCAAGGACACGTGGCACAGTAAATGGGTGACGAAGCGGATTCAATGAAAATCCATACAGAATTATACCAAGCATACATTTTTTTTATGAGTACCTTGGCCCTGTTATTTTTGCAAGCTTTCACCTTGCGACTGATGAAGAAGGAGGGTCGATAACTACTACGACCTGAGGGACCAATAACTACTTTTGATTTAATATATGATGGACATAGGTGTGATATGCGATCTTAATTGAGCATTGAGAAATATAGAAATACTACACAGCCCTGTTACCTTTGTTTTCCCGACTTCTGCATTAAGCTAGAGATATGTTGGGTGTCTTAAAGATGAGCTCTGCTGAATTTTTTCCAATTGTTCTTCAAAGAAACGTTAAAATTGTTAAAATGATATTATTTTCCTAATTTGTGCTACCAAACTTTATATTTATTTGTTCTCTGTGGACCAGGTCACCATGACCCGAGTACTATGTAAGATCCTTAATATTCTCACAAAAATCGTTTTCTTTATATAAATTAATTTTTGACTATTTCAGTTAAGAACAAGTTCCTAAAAGTCCCATTAAGTGTATTCCTATCATAACGGAGGCAATCTAATTGACAGCCGATTTTTCCACTGCATGTGAAGAATTTCCCTGGTTCCTGACACGTGCTACATCAGAGGTTTTTACCTGAACTCTATGCTACTGTGCTGCGATATTATATCGCCATTGCAACCTTATTATTACTATGCAGAGTTTGGCCATAAACGTTGCTACACGGAAATATTTCTATCTCTCCCAAAAATAGTCAGTTTAATTTTATCAATGAAATTTCCTCTTTTCCCAGAATTGAACACCAACTCACCAAACGTCGAAACGCTGCTGATATTTTCGGCGTTTTTCAGCTGATTTGATTGATTTTCTAATCATTTGCTATTATCGCACTTACTGGTATATATAATTTTGTGTTGTAGTTAAAAAAAGCAGCTTTAAATTCCCGTCATTGGAAGGGTTCCAGCCACTTCGTGTGTGTATCTCGAGCAGGATTCCTTGAATCCTAGTGTATTTCTTCCCCTGTGTAAAAGTTCGCCGTTGTACTTTCTCGTTGCATAATAGCTGCTCATCTGTAGTTCCACAGCAAGTATAATGGAATACATGCTTACTTATTACGTATTTTGCTCGTTCGTCATTTCAAAATTGCTCTCTACACTCACCTGTGACGTAGATGCGCACAAGATACAAATTTTACACCGTAGAAAGCGCAAATTTTTATTACAAAAGGGTGTTTTTTAAATACTTGTGGTTTTTCTGTAAATTAGAATCAAACACAAACAAATTGATGCATGTATCCCAATGGGGAAACATTTTAGTTTGAACTCTGCAACGGTATATTTTTAGTTAATAATTAATGTCAATCATTTGGGGTTTATCAGCTGAAACCACAGACGGCGCATATCGCCTCCAGAGGTGTCAAATCACACAGTTTTAACAGCTAATTTTGCGTTGTACGCTCATTAATGTGTTGCGGATTTGATTGACTCCCACGCATCGCTATTCTGGCTCATTATTAAACAATTAAATGCCGATAAAGTGTGCCAAACAATTTGATTTTCTAGAGGAAATGGGCTCTCATCACGTCTCATATTCCCAGTTCAGCCACTTGGCTTAGATTAATTACTGAGCATTAAAAGTGCTTCGTGAACCTTTCTAACTGAACTCTCATTTTTGAGCAAATTTCTGCAATTTGTTAACGTTGTCCTGGCGCTTGTCTTTGAACATTAGAAAGACATTCCTAAGTATAAATGAAGTTTTGAAGTGACAAAAATACGACCTCTGAAGAAACTTATTCTTAAAGAATTTTTATAGTCTTACTCTCAAAACATGGTGGCAATTTTTATATGTCCATGCCTCCAGAGCGACCAATTGAATATAAAATATATAAATGTCCCGAAGACAAGACAAATTCAAATCGAGGTCCTTTATTTACAGGAAGTTCTTGCTGAATTTAACAAGTGAACGATTGGTAAACAAAATTTAGTGAGACATCGCCACCTTCTAAATTTTATTTTATTTGAATTAAGTGTTTCTTATAGTAAAAAATGTTCATATTTGCTACCAATCGATGTGATTTGGAGAAAGAAGTTCTAAAAATCGTTGAGTTGATGAACGCATTTTTCCTGCCCCTTCGATGGATAGACACTATTACACTTATAAAAATGTGTTTCTTATATGAGCTTTTGAAGAATGATGGTATTAGTATTCAAGCTCCAAAGGGAAAATACCTAGTTGACGAGTTTCTATAATATTTCTTGATAATATATTTCATTGAAAGAAAGAAATATGCAAGGTATTCCACTAAACTATTTCCTACTGGGGTCTACATTAGTACCGTCGCTAGAAGTTCGCAGCATTCATTTTTCTACTTTCCAAACATGGTTCACCCGTTAAAAACCACCCTATTAAATAACCTACTATGTAACAAGTGCTCCTTTCAAGCTGACCAATTCATTTGTTCTGTTTTTAACTGTCATAAATCCAATCTTATCTGGAGAATCTCTGACATTCAGAAGTGGGGCAATAAGCTACCATCTCACTTAAAGTGAGGCAAATTTAACAGTAATTCCCTTGACGTCAATTTCATAATTTATCCCATGAATTCGCTTGCATGTAATCTCTTCTGAGAATATCCGGGGTAAACATAAAATTGAAGCATACGCTTGAAACGGTTTTTATGGCTGCTATATTTGTATTTGCACGCACCTGGAGTTTTATTAAATCGGTGGGTGTAGAAGTTGGTCACATAAGCAATATCTAAATAAATATGTGGAAGGCCGTGACATTAGAACAACTGGAGCAGTTCAGAGCTTAATTACACAGGAATAAATATTTAATATTGTCGGCATGTTAGTTTTCCCAATTGTACTTTTTATTCAAAACACTATTGTTTGACCAATAGGGAAATTACTTTACCTGGTAGTGCAAATAGAGAGAACGGGAAATTGTCAGTATTGCATACGTGAAGAAGCATGTATGAGTGGTTTGACAGCAAATAAAATTAGTGAGGGCGGATAATCATCTTCCATCACCATGTTAAACAATCACATTTTCAGGGGTTTTGTTTAAAGTTTTGACTATGTAATTACCTATGAATTCTTCATACATCTTTGGGTATCATTTTTATTAATATGATGATTAATAAACCTTTCACCATAATTAATTATGTCTGCAAGGGGTTGGAAGAATGAGTACTAACAACTAAGGCCTTCGACTCAGAAAACAATTTTAGAAAGAAACATTTTTCAAACCTTCCCCGGTGCAGGATTCAAACCCACGACCCCCCGAGTGTGAGTCTAGCATGGGAGTATGCAGATGCTATTTCTCCAGTTCATTTTTAATTTACAAAAATTGTATACGCCCAGAGCAGAGGCACCTGGCGGGAGTTTTTAACGTGGACCCGGTGACGGGTTGAGATCACATATACTGTGGTCGGACCATCTAAGTCAGGTAATATTGTATACATACATATGTAATTTTATTGAGTCGGAGTCGTTAAATATATTCCGACTTCCACATTCTACCAAAAAAACCAGCTGACTCTAACTCAGAGTTCACAATCCTGATCAGATACTTATGTACATGTAAGTCTCAACTAATTTTTATTTACATAGTTATTTTTATTAACAATTTAGTAAACAAATTCTAACATAGTCATCGGCTGAGAATTCTCTACAAAAATTTGGAGTTTAAAATCTGACTTTCCAATGAAATGTTCATTATCAGTGTGTTGTATGTAAGTGTCCGCTTACAAGTGTCCCACCTGTCCCGTGTCTGGATAATCCGCAAATCACCTCCGCGCATCTAACACTTGTTCAGGTTTCTTTTTAGTTGGAACCGCATCTGATTAATTTGATTAAATGGCAAATTCGCGTTAAAGGTTTCTTGATAATTCAGTGTAGAAAACACTTAAAACTGCAAATTAATGATTCCACGAATAATTTGTTTATTTCCTTTTTATCGCTAATTGTCGTGTTGTTTTCTTCATTTTGTTTTAAATGGACAGGTTAAATTTTATGAAATTTCACACATTTAAAAGTCTTTAACAATCGCCGCACAAGGGAATGGCATACGCGCTGCGCTGGTGGCGAATCAAGGAGAAACTGCTGTTCTTGTTAGCTGAAACGACGTGGAACGGACGCAGACAAAAGCCACTGCTCTTCTCAAATAACAAATGTGCAATTCTAAGGGACAATAGAACCGAACAAAGGGCGCACACGCATGCACACAGCCAGAGGGACAGACTGACAGGCTCAAGCTGATTGGAATTTAAGCAATTACAACAACAACAATGAGAACAATTGCCAACAAATTTGGAATTCAACAAAAGAAATCGAAGGTGAAGCCTAAACACTAACAAAGAATTCAATTCAGTGCCGGTCCAGTTCAGTTGAAATGACAACAAGACGAAACGAGCAAAAACAAAACGACGCTAAACAAACAAACCGACAACAAGAACATGAACAACGACCACAATAACTGTGCTCAAGATGATTCAATGCAGCATGCCAACCAGTCAGCCTTCCTTCTTCCAGCCACTCCAAGACCGTTCCTCGTCAGGCTTCTCCAATTAATTGAGCAAAAGAGGCTAAAACAGTAGAGCTCCGGCAGGATATTTTCAAATTCCGAATGTATGCGTGCGTTGGCTTACTTTTTATTTTCTTTTTTAAGCATCTGCATTTTGTGTTGTAGTGCATTGGTGCGTGTTGCAGATTTCACCAGAGTTGCCAAGAGTCTTCGGGAATATTCATTTAATATGTAAATATTTTATGAGAATGCAAATTTGAGCTATTCTGAATATGATGCAGTCAATTTGAGGTTCCTGTAATGATAATATGGATGTTTCTTGTAAAGTGTGCGGATAGTCTGATTATCGGTGCACCGCTGATATAAAGTAACGAAGGCTATTCGTAAATATTGGCAGAATATACACATCCACAAATCAACATGTTCACAACTTGATTAAGGATATTTAAAAAAAATTGGATTATAGATCATAGTAGCTCGGTCTCTCATGCATTGGATAGGATCCCTTAATATAATAGCTCTGTAAGAGATCTATAAAAACATGAAGATGGTTACCACATTTTAAGAAATAGAAAGCTTTACTTTCAAATTCATGGTAAAGAAATCTCTAAAATTATATAGGTAGGTATAACACTACCTCATGCAGAGGTCATGTCCAGAGCTGTACAGTTAGTAATAAACAGGTACTTGAAATTAATAATGTGGGTTATCAACGTAAGAGTTCACAAAAACGAACTTGTTAAGGTCATCACAAGAATATGTCCACATTTACTCCCTGGAAAAACACTCCTGCAATGGGTATAGCTTATATGGGAATTTGGTTTGAAGTTCGTAGAATTATGTGACCAGGATTTGGGGAACAGTTCAATAAAAAATACGGTTTTACAGGAGATCTTATAAATCGTACATGGATTACAATTTTGGTGTGACCCAATCAATCGATTGAGTGCATAGAAATGATTTGTTCTAATGATAAGTTAAATTCAGTTGAACTTAACATATCCACATATTATACTCGTATATACATACATGTAAAAAACCGATATGATATTTACACAAACACGCATATGCATGTAAATATCCCCTTGGCTTTAATGTTTTGCTCTCAGCTTAGAATATTCTATGAATTAGGGAAACCAATCGAATCGCGTTTCGAAAGCTTTGCCAATTGCTTAGTTTAGAACAATGTTTGCCATGGTGCTGTGGCTTTTAAAACCACCTTTTTAATTTACAATTTCTTTCTCTGACCTTGGTAACTCTGCAAAAGGTGCATGTATACCTGAATTCCCAGCAGTCCGTACTACATGCTCGCCAAATATGAGGACCACAATAATGATTTGATCTTGAAATTCTGATTGAAATGATAAAGCGTGTATATGACCATCTTAAGAGCCAGTTGAACGAGAGCAGCAGCGCATCATTGATTTACCTGTTGGCAGCAACACTCATGCCAGCGGCAATTGTTTCTGTTTCATTCGGCTGTCGACTCTTAACCTGGCAAGCCTTCATTGCTTTGCCTTTCTTTCCTCGGCTGCTTACCACCTTGTGTGTGTTCACTACTGTTCTGTCGTCTTCCTTCAGCAGTGTGCTCTGCGCTTTGCTTGGTGCTTGGGTTCTTTCTGCCCTATTTGTTGTTGGTTGGTTGCACGTATTCAGCTTTGTGCGCGCTGTGGCCTCATATTGTTCCTTCCCTTTTGTTTGACTGGCTTGGATGCGCCTTTTGGCTTTTTGTAGCGTCGTGCATGGTTCGTTTTGCTTTCTGCAATTCAAATTGTTTCGTTTTTGTTTCCTGGAAATCATAATTTTACATTTTTAACAATAACTACCACAGCAGCATCACCACTGCACTGGATGTGCGGGGACAGGCTGGTTGCCTGCTTGGCTGCCTTTCTTGTTGCCTTGCTTGCTGCCTGGCCAATACAAGTCAGTTCGCCTGTGAGGAATTGTGCTGTGTGCCTGGCTCAAGAGTCAGATTACTAGGAAAAAATTAAGATATCTGAGAATTGTTGTAGTTATTTCTTTTTTCTTCCCCTTGACAATTCCGAACTCTGCATTTCGCAGACCCGGCGCTGCAGCGGTGCGGGTCTTTATGTCATTTTGCGTTAAAGTCTGAAGTGAACCGAGTAAATTGGCCAGAGTGCGGGGAATTTAGGCGAAATTGTGTTCAACTTATCGATTGGAAGAATTGATAATTTGTGAAAATTGATATTCATACGCGCGGCTGATGAGCAGTTTCCTCGTAGATGCCGAGTGCTTTTACTTACCGCTAAATTAGCTCATATGGCCAATTTGTAGCTCTTGGAAAAATTTCTATTTACAACTTGTTGATAAAATAGTAATGAATAACAATCATACGCCCATAATTGAAGCGCAAGGCCATTCAATTAAATTTTAAGTACGATGTAGACAAGTTTTGTATATGAACTTTCCATTCCATTGCCACTTGTTACTTTGTTAATATCGCAGTGACAATTTCCACTCAGTTAGTTAATCCTTGGAAACACGCTCTATGCTTGATTATGCGTACATACATATATATGTATGTTTCCACACTAGTAAGCGCCAAATTAGATAATCCAATGTCATCTTGTCATCTCTTTTCGGTCTTAACGCGCCATTAGTTCAGAATAGAAGTGGGGTAGGCCAGAGAACCGCCGAAGAAGAAGGTATCAGGCATTGATGCCCATTGACGCAATTTATTTTGTTGTAGGTGAGTTTATAGTAAACATTCGCTCTTACATGAGCTTTGGCTACTGATTTGGCGCTAAACTATACTTACAAACTAATTTATATAACTTTTGTTTATTCTGTGTTGATAACGCTTGCACGAGTGACACGGGTGTATAAAGTTTTTGTTGTTGTTGTTGTTAAAATTCGGTTATCATCAAAACTATATAAATGCGTTCGGAAATCTCTGTGACGTTCTAATAAAGCCCTCACAACATGTTAAGGTGCCAAGTGACATAGAACAGAAAAGGCAACAGAAACTTAACAGAACAGAACATTATTATTACTGGAGCTAATTCTGTTTCTGTTTGCGTTGCTAGTGCAGTCACATAAAACAGACACAGAGATAGAAACGAAATTCACATAAAAATTATGAAAAATTCTATTCCGTTGTACTTTTTAACTATATAAAAAAAAATCTAATTAGTTGTTTAAATATGTTATTAAAAAGCATAATTATTACACCAAAAATCATGAAGAATAAAAGCATGAATACTTATCGTGTGCTTACTACAGTATCGTCCGTGTTTGTGCTCAGTGTTCACCAGTTTAATCTGACCAGGGTATGCAGGGTCATGGGAATATAAGATGATAAGTTTCTATTAATATTCATATTGCACATACACATGTACATATATGTATTTATAGATGTTCAATATTATTGTTATATTGTATTTTACACCATAATAAATTATGTTTACAAGTGTTTGTGGAATCCATTACTATCAATTAAGGTCGTCAACTTAACAGAAAAATATTTAGAAAGAAGCATTTTACGAGCATGCTCTGGGCAGTATTCGAACCCACAACCCCACAATTGTGAGAGCAGCTTGCTTACCACTAGACCACACAGGGCGACCATTTATCGATGATTACTATATAACTTATATACTAGATTCATTCATTAAGTATACCCAATTGGGTGCCATCATACCAGATTCATTCAGTCATCAAGTCTACCCAATTGGGTGCCATAAGACTAAATTCATTCACTCATCAAATCTACCCAAGTGGGTGCCATAGGCCCGCAATGTACTCGTAAATAATTTTATAGATTTTTCTAAGCATTTCAATCCTGTGTTGTCCGTTAGATGATAAAATATTCCTGAGAAACTCTTCCCATGTGTGTTGATTTGCAGTAATCGAGATGCCAGGTTTTCATATTTCAATGAAAATGGCAATCGAAATGCGTTAATACGAATGGCGGAGGTTAAATTCATATCCTATGAAATAATTTTGGCTTGCAGTATTAATTCCCACTACATTAACACAAAAGTCCCCAGTAAGCTTTGAGTTTCCACAGGTCTCACTTCGACATCCATCATCTCCCTCCGACTGGCCAGCATGTCCGATAATAGCATAGCATACTCGCATTCGTACATACCACATTTATTTTGCATTTATGCCAACATATAATTATAATTAATATTTTCTCATAATTCATTTCAGCTGGCGACTGCTCACAGTATCAATTACCATATTGCTCCTGCAATGGACGACGGCACGTTCTGGCAGTACCGTGACAGCGGCGGCGTCTATCCAAGCTCCTGGCGGTAAGTTGCACTAGACACAGACACAACAGTGGCAGTGGCGACGCCCGGCGTGGACAGCTACATGAACGACACTTCTTGTTTGCGTACTTAATTTACTCTTTTTACTATTTATTTAGCCTGACTCTTCCATTCCATTTAATACGATGCGACACTTTCTTTGTGGAACAACTTACAATTCTGTACGAATGTTTGTTTGTTGCTTGTTTGTTTACCCGGTAACACTTAGAAGAATACAATTTCAGAATTCCCTGGAACCTTTTATGAATTCCTCATAATTATGTTTTGTTCTTTTGGCACTTGAACTTACTGGGCCATATTACTGAACGGGGTGCGGAGCGGAGTGCTGTAACTCTTCCTTTGTTTGTTTGTTTATTAGTTTCTTCCCGTTCTGTTCTGTTTGGTTGCATGTTTGTATGTTTTACAATTGTTCTGCTATTTACTTAAAGTGAACTCCACGAATTAAAGTGAATTGAAATGTGGCCCGTGGGATTAATAATGGCAATAACAAAATTAAATGTGTTTAGGAAGTTTATTCAAGCAGTCCCTCGCTGCTGTCTGTCCGCGAGAAGTCAGCATATCTGAATTGTTATGATTTCGTTTGCCCATCTTCTAAAAACTGAATTATGAGATGGGAATTTACGATGCCTATAAAAAGTGCTCACACATGGAGGTACTTACATGCCTCTGGGGGTAGCTGAAGTTCTCATAAAACAACAACAAATATTTCTGGATTTTATGGGCGCTTATAAACGGACAACAATAAGTAAGAGGGCAATTTGGTAAGTCAGTGGCATTCTCAGCCTAAAGAAAATGGTAATATACCTTTGTAGCATCTACAACCAGCCGGAGTTGTTAACAGATTTGGACAGATTGTGTGTCTTTGTTTATTGAGACAGAGGCTATTTCTTTTTGCATTGCAATCAGGACACTTCATCTGGAAGTGATTATAAATATTTGCCTTAACAACAATTAGGATACGCCTACGTCCATAAAGGAAAACACGAGCCTCTTCGTGCTAGCTCATCAGCCCTCTCGTTGCCTTCAATGTTCCTGTGTCCCGGTACCCAGACGAGGGATACTATACTGTTTTCCGATAATAAGTTAAATTTCTCCATGTAGAGGCCGACCAGCTTAGAGCTGGTAAAAGGTGACGTTAGCGCCTATATTGCCGCCTGGTTGTCGGAGTAAATGGATACGATTGAATGAAATTCTTTTAGTGCAGAAGAGGGAACTTTATTTATGACTGGTTGATTATAATCCTTGATTAATGACCATTCATTTTTGACTTCTACCATATCGAAAATTTTTTATTTTAATAATTAGAAACAAAAAAATCAAAAAATTTTTTCTGAATCTTTTGTAATGTTTTCTTGATTAGCTTTTCCTCCAAATTTCCAGGATCGTAACTGTTCCCATGCGAACCTATTAAAACCCATGAATTTTTTTTTATGGTACTGAGTGAATTCAAAGTCTCTGCCAGTAAGGGTGGATCGGGTACATTAGTTGTTGAAGCTTCTTCTGATGACTAATCATCGTTCTGTTTATTTTACATAACCCTGGACTATTTCTTCATCCCTAAAAGCACCAGAACTATCAACAAAACAAATGCAAGCAAAGTATTCTTGGAACTCTTCCATTTGATTAGGGGCATCTGCTCTTTCGTCAATATCATGGAGTCATCTCCTAATGGAAATCCTGCCTGCAATACGAAATTAAAGGATATAAGTGCATATACAAAATTAAAAATTCACCCTTGAGAAGTAATTTTGTGTGGTGGAGTTACTTGTCTCCAGCGAAACAATGCAATTACGATCGTTTAATAAATGAAAGAGCATTCATTGTTGAAATAGATTTTACAAAGTCTCTCCACGGCCAACACCTGCCAGCGGATCATTTCATTATTTGTTTGAAATTAATATTGAATCAGTGTATTATGTGTTGGTGGCAAAAATTCCATTTTGACACTTTCCAGATTTAATGCTATCAACCTGCATTGATTTAATCCAATGAAACATTTGTTTTCAAAAATGTTTTTTATAATGATCCATAATGAATGCAAAGTCACAACTTTTCCCTTAAAACATCTTTCAGGGTTTTTGAACACTCTTTTAAGGATTCAATCAGCATCGCATAAAATAATCAGAAGGATTTTTTGCGTTTACCACCCACCTGCAGCTTTGCTGCCTTCTCTACATAAAGTTTCATTTGGCGGGTCCTCGTAAAATAGCACTAAAATTATCATATTCGTCATTTTTTATGCTTTTTTTCAGAACTCGACCATGGTACATTGCGGTCTCTGCAGTGTCTACACCATCTGCCTCCCCTTGTGTTTTCTTCAATTTGATATTTTTCGGCGCTGCCAATGAGAAGATGGGCTCAAAGTCAGCTACTCATTTAAACTGCAAATAGTTTAGATTTTTGTGAAATTTAAGCCCCAGAAATTGTCGCGATTGCAGTTGGCATCTGATCTAACCATTTTGATACTTTTCTACTCGATTGCAAGTGCTTCCACTCAAGCTCTTGGTTTCTTAAAATACCGACGAATGGTGGATACATCGTTATTACAATTCTTGCAACTTCATTTTGCCGAATTTCCCGATGGTCAATCAATTTTAAAATTTCCAATTTTTACTTTATGTGGTTAATGTGGTAATTTATCCCACTTTGGCAGGCATTTTCAACCGATTTTTTTCTAAGAATTTAAATAAAAATGCAAGAGCCCCTCTAACTCTCCCTCATACAACAACTACATATGACTATGAACAAAAGCTTCACCCGACTTCGATTGGGTCACACGCTAATACCCACATACATGTCTTTTAAAACGAACCCAACCCCATGTTACTTCTGAAATAATGCACCCCTCACCGCCACAAATTTTCTTTCTACTTGCCTTCCATTTCTTCCATTCGATCCTTAGTATTCTTAAATAAAGATCCTTTTGAAATTCTTTCACCCGCCTCTCATAATAATATTTATACAACAGTCTTCAACAACTTGGAATTGAATATGTGATATAAATGTAATTGAATCCTTTTTTCCTTTTTATAATAAAACTTCATACCTTATAAGCCGATTGTCCTGGCAGCTAGAGCTGATATTATTAGTTGTAATTTTAATAATTAAATATATAAATAGCAACTCCAATTAAAATGATTAAACATTTTTTGCAATGCGTGGTGGGTAATTAGCATAAATTGAATGATTGAATAATCGGCTTACCTATAATGCCACATTATTAAAATTTAAAAGCGAGAAAAAAGTAATATTTTAATTGGAGCATAAACAATAAATTCAATTAAGAGAGTTAAGTACCTCGCCCTCTTATAATTGCTGCCAGTGGCAACTAAAAGGGAATGCTTATATGCATATTTGCTGAAATAGGTGAAATGTAGCAGATTAGGTGCTTAAGCGGGAAGTGCACTGAAGAGCCATGAGTACCCACTAACACATCGCTGGTTCATTGTTGTACAATCAGTGCTGAAAAGGGTGATCCCATTTAACTTCACCCTCAGTATAATGAGACCACCAATTCACAGTTCTAAACGGAACTACCACCTAAGACTAGATTTCTTTTAATCTCTGAGTTCTATAAATTACTCGATTTTTGTAATGCATTCCATGCGGAAATATTGCCCATTCCTATGGACTTTGTGGTTGACCACGGCCAAAAATTATATAGCAGACCTTTTCTATCCTCCAACAAAGACCATGTAATAATTATGAGTACATTAAATGTTATCTAGTGTCTATCTAATCATAGGACGTAACGACTACAAACAACGGGAGTTTCAAACTTATGTGCGAAACATAGTTAACGAATAAATTACGCAGTCGGCCCACGTGGTCTAGTAAACATGCCTACTAGTCTCAGAATCGTTGAGTCGCGTTTTCAAATCCTGTCCAGGGCATGATATCAAAAAGCTTCTTTCTAAATCTCTTTCTCTTCGAGTCTTAGTTGCTAGTACTCATTCTCCAAAATCCTTGCACATATAATTAATTATGGTTTTTATAATAATAATAATAATAATCATTCTCGCTAACTAAATGAGATTTGAAGGCCGTGGAACGCAAAATTCTTGTTATAGTCCAGTGCTATCAATACGGTCAATCGGCCTTCGTCTCAGACAGATACGTAGAAGAGAATATGTTCCTGTGGGATTCGAACTCATCACCTCTGAAAACTAGTAGGGTCACCACGAAACCACTGAGGCTATCTTTCAATTGAGACACTTATAGAGTTACCACTAAACTACAGAACCTACCATTGAATTAATTGACTATTGATGCTACTACTAAACTACTGAGGCTATTGAATTGACAAACTATTGAGGATACCGCTAAACTACTGAGCCTACCCCTGCCTGAATATGCTCTTAGGATTACCACTAAACTACTTGCATACCCTGAATTGACAGAGTAATAGTGTTACCACTAAACTACCCAGCCTGACTGTCTCTACGAGTATTTCAGACTTTGGGACTTTGCACTGATTGGCGAACATTCCTTACAACATTTTAAGCTCAGAGAGGAAATGATTTTATAAAACTGTTTCAAATGATTCGATGCTCTCATCTGAAATAAATAAATTTAAATTTAATGAATTAATAAATACTCTCAATATCCCTGTGGAGAATTTATTAGAAACCCATTTAATTAATTATTATTTCACATTTCTTTCAGACACGATACCCAAGAAAATCGAGATAGAAATTGGTGGCAGCGCCAACATAACATGCCTAATCTACCGAGGTGGAAACAGCTCAAAACTTTGGTTTTCCGAGGAAAATACCAAGAGGAGAATTTTCCAATCAGGCAAAGAAATAGTGGTAAGTACAATAATACCAGCGCTGCAATTCAAAGAAGGCAACCGCTCGCACGCATGCTCAGTTCGCGCAACATCAGTTCGAACCAGAGTCGGTCTTATTTTAGGACGGCCGACTAAACATGTTTTGTGCAATATAGTTGTGTATGTGTGTGTGTGTGTGTGCATGAGCGTAGTATCTTTTTTTCAGTTTGTGCTTTGTTGTAGTTGTTGGGCTCTTGTTTCTTGGGATTGCATAAATTCCAATGCAAGAGTAAAGTCAACTTGGCCATAACAGGAGCTGAAGAAAAAATTATCTGTATCTACATGAAAAAAGTTTGCAGAAGTGTCCGACATCGTCTAAACTCGTCATTCTGTATAAAACAACGCACCGTCGACTCTGCTGCAATCCAGACGAATTGGATAGATTGATATATGTGTGTATGTATAAGCCATGGACAGGTATACATGCATGCATGTGTGCAAGTTGCGCAAGTACTTCTGCGGGGTATTTCCAAAGTCTGAATTTTTTATTCTATTAAGCGATTTTTCAGTGGAATTTTCGATGCTCGCATTGTTCTCACGATGCAGGCCTTTTTGTTGTTGCTGTTCCCTCCTGTTTTTGGAGTCGTGGTCTCGTATTATGCATTTTTCTGGTTAATCTGCCGGTGTATTACTGTTTTTGGCTTGAATTTGCATGCCTGTCTCTTGATTGATTTAAATCACTAGTGCTGCAGACGAACTGCAAACGCTTCCAGATACGTTTTTGCATAAGCATTTTTCTTGCGAAATCGCTTTTGTGTTTGCTCGTAGCTCCAACTTTTCTGAACAATGCCCATTATTCTGTTCGGCCGCATGTCAATTTCGCGTTAACTCTTTTGTTTTGAGTGTGCTTACGGGACTTTAGTTGCGTTTGCTGCTAGATAAATCAAGTCAAGTCGCGCAAATCTCTGACAAGAGGTACTTGCATAGTTCAAAAAAGTTGCAGAAACAGAGAGGCTTGATTCACTGACTTCTTCAATACCCTACATCTGCAAATATGAGTTTTCTTAGGTGGATGGAGACACCAGTATTTACATAAATCTCATAGTATGTACATATATCCGTACATTTAGGCCGGCATATACAGTCTATACATATTTAGCTATATTACTATATGTAACTATGCTCGGGCCTTTTGATGTTCAGCACTAATTAAGCATTACTATTTTGGATACATTTAATAAGTAGAGACTAAGGGTGTTAGATACAAGGATATGAAAATATACTTTTCTTTCATATACATACGAGTACATACATAAATTGTATAAATTAAATGTCCGGAAATAAGGGGTCTCAGTGATTCTAAGAGCCAAGATTTTTCTTATTTATAGTTTTAAAATACTCTTTTCTTTATGGCCTCTTTATTAAAAGTTTTAATCTTTTTTCATATATTTTGCCTGGGGTATAAACGAAAACTTCCATTCCCTGAACGGAACTACTCTGAAAAATTGATGCTTTGGGTTCTAAGCAAAGAACGTGCCAGTGTTTCTTTGACATGGAAGCCCAACCTGTTGTTTATGAAGCAAAAACAGAGTAAATGAGAGTCGTGTTTAGTTAAGTGGCGGTAGATGGGGCCTTTTAGCTGTTCCCAAACGGATTTCATATATGTACATATATACTGAATGAGATACAGAGAAACTGATTGCATATATATATATATATATATATATATATATATATATATATATATATATATATATATATATGTGTATTGAATGATATACAGAGAAACTGATTGCATATATATATATATATATATATATATATATATATATATATATATATATATATATATATATATATATATATATATATATATATATATATATATATATATGTGTGTGTGTGTGTACTGAATTATAGACAGAGAAACTGATTGCATATACATATGTACTCGTATGTATCTACAGGGGAACAGATTTCATATATCTACTGAATGAGCGAAAGAGAGACAGAATATATTATCCTAGCATCGATAATCCAAGCTAATCTATTGCTCACTGTTTTGCAACGCTGCTTGGACCTAGTTATACCAATCTACTGAATATGGTATATTTCCATCTAGCGATACGACCCTAAATTTGTATATATGTATATATGTATGTTCATGCATCTGTGGAAAAAGGTGTCGACTTGATTAAGAGATCCAAGTAGCTGAAGTGCTCCAGTGCTTCAAACGTTCATAAGGCGTTCTAATTGGGTGTTCAAAGTCCTAAGAGCCTTTTGTTTTCGATATTTCGGCTTACGTCTACACGATTTCTTTCGATTGTATTTGTGTTTGCCGAGGACTATCGAGAACATTCAAAATTTCTTCTCAGTATCAGTGGCCTCTTTCTCCCACACTCTCATTAATTTATGTAAGTTTCAAATTAAAGCAGCAGTTTTTTATGGCCTTTTAACTTTGAAGTAAGAATGATAGAGATCTCTATTATTTTTAACTGAAGTAAATTTGAAACGAATTAAATTGTAGAAAGTAAATTTAGTCAACTATTTCTTAAATTAATTGCTGTTAAATAGCTTTTATTAAAGATAAATAGCAGTTAAATAGCTTTTATTAAAGAGATATGATATCGTGTGATTCGAACTATTAGCTATACTAATTTTCATAACAATAATAATGTTAAATGTGAATCCCTGCGTTCAACTGCACTTTAATCCTAAACTTGTATGCAGTAAAGAGAGGAGAGGGTAAACTCGACCAAAATTGGCGAAAGAAAGAGAGCAAGTGTAGTAATAAACTTTTATTTGTCCGTAAATCCATTCATGTTTCGGTTTATTTGAAGAATGCGATTCCAAACATGGATGTGGTTTTCGAATACAAATATTGCACGAGTGAGTAGCAACCAACCATTCAGTGCCAATGCCCAATGACTAATGCTCTTAACTGGTTTGGCATTTCTTTCTTCATTTTTTCCAACTACATACATTTTCTCTCTCATTTCAGGTATTAGATTCCCAGACCGCCGTACTAATGATTCGAAACGCCACCGAGCACATGGGACGTTATCAATGCATGAGCGGCGATGAAGCAATTGGAATAACATACGTTTACGTGGGTATGTGATTAATTGCATATAAATTTAATAAACAAATGGTGAAATTTTAATAACGTATTCTTAAATGTGGGTCGGTCATTGCTACGTGCCAATTACTTAGTTTCCACATATTCGAGGAAAATATTACATTTTGCACTAACACAATTTAAATTTAATTTGGAAATATGGGGAATATGCGGGCAGTTGAGAATCATTCGATTATATTAAAAATATATTGTTGAACTTAATTTGGTCTGATTAAGTACCAAAACACGGTTGTTTCAGCTACAGGTGGAACATTTGAAATGGTTTATGTTAAAAGAGACTCGTATACGCTGTTATTTGAGATATGTTATCGTTAGTCTTGCGGTCTATGTGAGGAAAATGTACTTAACATAACAGCACTTATGTGTTCATTACCCAACTTAACATATTAGCTTTCTAGTACAGAAAGAACACGACATGAGTTGTCTCTGTTCTGTCGCCAAACACTCGTTTTCTGTCGTTAAAATATGTAGCTATTCTGTTAACAATTCGTTTGTTGTTTCTGTTTCAAATTTACTGGATTCTGTTTCCGTTTCTTCAGTTCCGAAATAAACGATCATTTAACATCGAACACAAATACCATCACGACTCTGTAAAGTTCTGTTAAGACCACCAATATACATTTAATGTATGTAATATACAATATATGTAAATATATGTTTGTGTTAAAAATCCATGAACAGATTCTCACTTCCTATTTGAGGAGGTTTGTAATTGACCCTTAGCCCTGCTATGTTAAGTTTGCATAATTTAATAATTTTCGGCTATTGGAGAAACATAGAAACACAACCAGAGCCGGACGAACACTAGTGAACACATTTGATATACGGCACTCACGAAAAATAATGTAAAGAAAAATATGTCTAACGAGAGCTAGAATAATAGTAAATTCTTGCATATATTTTGGTCCTCCTCTTTTTTGACAAAATACTACTCAGCAGTCACTTCACCAATCCATACCATGATAAATACAAGTAGCGACCTTTAAAATGCTTTCAACAGCTGTCATTGAATATTACACCCACCGTGAAATGACAGTTTCTCGTAGGAGAATTTAGCTGTACACTAAGGAAAACTGAAGATTCATTTGCTTCCCACTCATACATTTATTTTATTGATTCTTTGACTTTTAATTGGCATTGTTTAATTGTAATTGACAATGTAATTTAAGACTACTATATAAATTTTTCTATATGAAAGTGAGTGAGAGATCATAAGCTAAAAATACACATGAAATATATGTATCACCATGGCCTGACTAGTCCAGGAATCTAAGATAGGTGCAACAAATATATTGTACAATAACTTTTTGCTAGGAAAATCTTTCTTTTCCTCTTCCTTTCATATGTTAATTGTGCGGTTATATAATATATTAAAAAGTGTTACTCTGATTATACAACACCGCAAACCATCTGTTGAACACTTGTGTGTGTTATACGATGGCATAGAATAATGCTGTTTAATTCTCATTAAACCCATTACATAAATGGTTCGGTTCACAGCAATTCTAAATTTTTAGAACCTGTTTACAGGGTATTTTATCACATGCATTGCATTTACACACTGATAAAGTTCAATAGAGAAGTGATTGCTTTCCTCGGGGTGCCTAGAATGGACTGCCAATACTAATGGCTGATATATTTAACGGTTACAGATGAAATTGAGTCAAAATTATTTTAAATTGTGATACAAAATGCTGCTAATTGTTGTGGTGCTTCTTAACCAGTTGCAATGGGCAGTTTAACAATATTATATTTCACGTTCAATGAGCAATCACCCTAGATCATAGTATATTCAAATATAAATATATAAGAAAACATCTGCGGTTCTGAAATTTTTTTATTTATTTATTCACCTCTAGAACATAACTGAATGGATGTATATACTTGTACATACTCGTACATACATACATATACTTTGTCAAGTAATTGTTTGCAAAATAACAATTTTCACTTTAATATTGAATTAAAACAAAAAGGCACATATTTAATAAAACTAAATTTTGTATTTTAATATTTGCAACTTTTCCTCAGCAGAAAACATTAAAAAATTAATAAATCAATAAATTTCAAATAGTTATAAATGACAATAACATTATTGCTTTTATTGTTATTACATATCGTGGTCGATAGTGCAATACTCCGTGAACGATGTCTTAAGGGGGTTTCAGACTATCATACTTGGTATGCAATGTTGCGCTTTAAGGTGGTGCTCCAGTAAGGTGGCCTTCATACACGTTGCCATCTATTCAAGGGATCGGATTTTCATACATAGTTTTTTTATGCATTTTTATAATTTTCAAAATAAATAACCATAAATAAATGACGATAGGTAATATTTGATAAAATTTAACTTATTAAACTACTCTTGAATGAAGTTTTTCTCAGTTCATAAATCATTGCTTCATCTTACACATCCACTGTACTGCTACCAAGGCAAATTTACCCTAACGTGGTGAATTCCTTCTCGTGTGAACTATCAAACATAAGCAAAGTCAAAGTTCAAATTAAACAAAATACATAAGACCCATGCAAAGTGGTAAATGATTTATACAAAACTTATTTAAAAACTCAACGGAAGCCGCATTCATTATTTTAATTTTCAATATGTGCATCACATTTTGTTTGCTAACGTTTTAATGTGATGTTTTCCTGAAGGACACATTAGGTGACATTTGCGCATCACTACTTTAAATAATGTTTATTATGTTCACTTTATTTAATCTGAAAATCTCAAATATTTGAATTTGCAAAATAATTTTACAATACACTTTTCAAATTGCAATTGTTTGAATTTTAATTTTGCATTTTTTTACATATTTTGTTTAAACAATTCACCAGGGGGAGATTGAGTTCAAACATATTTGTTCATACATTAACCTTTAGAATAAATTCACCTTAGCTTACTGCCAAAAATGTTTGACAGCGGCGTCTGCTGAAATTACGCAGCAACCGTTCACATAATACAACAGCGTTTAGTATGACATACCGAGCATGATGGTTTGAAACCTACTTTAGGATTAGCATTGCTCTCTGCCGTTGTCATAGAAATGCAATGACGTACACAATAAACCAATTTTCAAGTGAATCAGACAATTACACGGTATGCCACGACGACGTACTGCAGATATGTTTATTTTTAGCCATCAGATATCTTCGCTAAAGAGTACTGTCTCCTAGGTGAACCCTGTAATGCTTTCGGTTGGAAATCTTTTTGCATGCTCTTTTGATGTGCGCTCCTTCGGATACGATTATATAGTTTTAAGCAGCTCGTTACTGTTCGGATATAATGCGTTTGAGTCGACGGCAAGTGGTGCAGTGAGGGTTGGGTTGGGTTATAAGTTGCTGCTATGCATTGGAAGCTGAGGATGCTTCTCTGGCAATATGAGGAATGGAGAGGAGGATGGCTACAATGGTTACCATTAAGTAGTTTTCCAGCAAGTCGTGGGTGTTTGTCAGTAGCAAATTTATTTAATTTGCCGGAAGCACTTTCATGCAGTAAGCACGAAAGCTAATCTAAATATGTACATTTTTATATACATACATACATCCAACATACATAATGGATTCCGTTGCCATTTATTTCTGAATATTATTCTAAATCTAAACTTTAAATAAAGTTTCAGTAAGGATTCTAATGCTTCATAAAATTTACTTAATTTTAGTAGAAATCCTTGTTGTCCTTTCAACACTCATCCATACATGTGCCACTCATAGGATCACATCGTACCAGCAGCAGCAGTCCGCAGCTACAATATTAATTAACTTTTCTATTTGTATTTGCTTAGGTTCGTCTGGTTTTCTTGAAATGTTATCCTTTCAGCGAAAATGCGAACCATTGGGGGAAAAGGAGAGGAACTGTGTGCTGGACATTTGTTGATTTTGTAATAATGGAGTGGACTGCAAGAGTTAGTTAAAAATGATATAAAAATACATACGCCATTAAATTCTGAGAGTATTTTATAGACTAAAGAAAACTGCATTAGCTTTGAAATGATAGTTTATTCAAGGAATACATGACATGGAGAGATAAATATTTGAAGGCTTATTTACTAAAAGTGTTGGTTGTTCTCAGGGTCGTTATTCGAAATATCAAACTCTCAAGAAAAGTATGGTAGAGCTCTCAAGAAAAGTATGGTAGAGCTCTCAAGAAATATGGTCGACACCATTATTAATTATATTGATAAAATTATGATAGACCTTTTCAAAGAAGTGTCGTAGACATCTTAAAAATAGCTCTCAAGAAAAGTGGTGTAGGTCTATTAAAAGAAGTATGGTGACCTCTCAAAAGAAGTGTTGTAGAAATCTCAAACAAAGTATGGCAGACCTCTCAAGAATAGTGGGGTAGACATCTCAAAAAAAAAGGATAGACCTCTCAAAAGAAGTGTGTGTTAAACTTGTCTAATAAAATTTGGTGGATCTTTCCAAAGAAGTGTGGTAGACCTCTTAAAAATAGTATGGTAGAGGTCTCAAGAAAAATGGGGTGGAGCTAAATAACATTATGGTAGACCTTTCCAAAAAAAATGTGATATACCTCTTAAAAGAAGTGTGGTAGACCTATTAAAAAAAGTATGGTAGAGCTTTCAAAAGAAGTGTAGACCTCTCAAAAGAAGTGTTGTAGACCTCTCAAACAAAGTATGGTACACCTCTCAGAAAAGTTTTGTGGATATGAAAGATATCCAGTTAGAGTCTTTCAGTAATATAACTCTATTCAAATTCACCAATTGTTAAAAGTTTTATTTCCCCACACCGAGAAGGGAATCTTCGAAAGTCACGGTGCACTTTCTACCATTATGCGTATATTTTGCTAACAAACGACCTGATAACTTAACACTACTATGCATATACATAAGTAGATAATCGTACAGGCTACTGACGCTGGCAAAGGAAAAGTGTTATTTTTGAGTTCAAACTATGCTTGAATTTGTTCAATCAAATTAAAATCATGACAACCGCCACGGAATGGCGCAAAGTCACACAAATCGTAGTGGTGGATCTTCCACAAATTTGGTACACTGGCTCTTTTGCGGCATAGTCTAAGAAATATCTTTTGTGCTACTCCATTACTGTAGTAAATAAATAATTGAGGGGCTTATTTGCAAGAAAAAATTATGAACTGTTACGGTTCCACTTAAATATTAGATTTAATAATTTTCTATAAATTATTAATATTTTATTTTATTTATATTCTATGAATATAATTTTCTCAACATGTAAACGGACATTTTCTTTGGGTGTAAGCGAACAAAATCCTATGACAATCTTGTATACAATCCACTGAAAGATGGAGGTGCTATAATCCCGACGAATATTAAAAAGTAGGTAAAATATCTGAATTCGGCGAAAAAGGACTGATATCAAACAAATATTTTGTATAAATATGTTAAAAAAATAAGTATTATTATTATTTTATTATTATATCTTACACCATAATAAATTATGATTGCAAGGGGTTGGGAAATGAGTACCAGCTACTGAGGCTTTCCACTCGAAGAGAAAAAGATTTTTAAGAAATAAGCAATTTTCAGACCAAGCCCGGTGCAGCATTTGCGACCCTCTGAAAAAAAAATATTTAAATTCGTCGAAATTACGAGGACTTTTTTCACGAATTCAATACTTTATTTTCTCCCCCATATTTCCTTTATTTTCTATCCTATGGCGAATGTAAATAAGTAGTTTACACCTGCTTGCATGCATGCACATAAGTGTTATCCTTACAAATATCAAACAATGGCAAAGTCATGCTTCCATTTCCCTTACAAGCAAAAACTCCAATATAATCCAATATGTGGGAATTCAATCATGTTGTGACTACCACTCTGTCCTCGAAGTGCTCGAGCGTCTCCTGTGTGGTAATTGATATGTACTCGTACGTGTATGTAAATATAACTTCATAACTTATCCATACAGTGTATTTGTCTATTGAGTGAGTGAGCTCAATATAAATGGGAGCAAGCATATCGGCGCATAACGCAAAGCAGAGTGCGTATATGTATGTGTGTGTGTGTTTGGTGTTTGAAACTCACTGTGAGTCAATATATCTTGAACGAACCACCCTGCAAGTGTTTTGCATTACCTCTTCATATCTCGTGTTGTTGTTTTTGTGCAAATGTTTCAAATCTCCTTCGTTTGTTGACGTTTCAAATTTATTTATTTATTAATTTTTTGCAAGATTTTTGCGCTTGTCGTAGACCATACCGAAAAGAAGGCGTGAACAGTCGCTTTTAATGGATTGTTTACATTTCGCTTTGCATGTAAACGCCGATGATGATATGAATACACATGTTCCAAAATTCATGCAAAACATTAACAAAAAAACACCAATTTTTATTACAGTCATTTCGCCTTAATCGAACACTGATTGTGTTGTAGACGGTATCAATAAACTGCAAGAATCATCATCGTAAAAATTGAATTTAATGATTTCACGTTAATCGCTCATTTAGGCTGGCGCTCCTTTCATACTGGTTTTTAAATTTAGACAAACTTGTTAATGAGCTATTTTATTATGTATCCAAAGCAAGCATGAAATTTTGTTAAAATATTTACTTTCACAAAATACTCACAGACTTACACGTACTCGTATGGAAGGGGAGATGTTGGAGCGAATCTGTGTGCGGCAGCCATTAAAAAAAAACATACGAAATTTTAACATCTGTTCTTGATAAATGAAATTTTCATGTGATGATGGCTGCAACGTTGAACGGGTTTGAAATTTGATTCCATTATTTGTGTACGTTAATTTCGAAATTCACGGTAACTATGAATCCTATTAAAAATAATCCTATTCAAGTTTGCTTTTATGTGTGCTACTTTGGGAATAAACCAGTGAAAAAATACTGAAGTCAGTTAGATCGACCCCACACCCTACGATAGCTTTTAAACCCACGCCCATTTAAAATAATATGACTATGGTGTGCTGTTGGATCCATATAACTTAATCATAAACATTATCTTTGTAGGCATCTTGTTGATATTGCTGAATTCCATATGAAGGGAGGCGTGACAGCTTAAATGTTGCGCCCAAATGATGATGAAGATCTCATTTTGTGGTGTTATAGAAAACTATATTCATTTCAATCAATTTATTGTGAATAAGAATATTACCACTATAAATCCGTATGCAAGAAATGGGGTCGATCGGACACAACTTTCCATATAAGCAACCCACCAAATTTCAACTATTCCACAACTAATGAAACACAACCACATTAGCAACTATTTTTAATTAAGTTGTAGCACCACTCTATATAAAGGATACCAACTGACAGCAACGCTACATCAATATTTGTACATATGCATATTTTAAACAGATTTTTTTTGAGGACTGTTATTTGTATCAATATTCGTATAAATCGTAACAATTGTACTCGTATATAATTTTCCATTAATTTCTGTTTGTCTCGATACAATTTCAAGTCTTACTTTGAGTTCTTGTAGACACATTCCCACTCTTTAAATTAAAAGCAGCAAATTGGTTGACGTTTGAAGTGTTTCCATTGCCCTTTTTACCGGCCTTAAATAAAAACTCAAATTACGATATTCTTTGTTGACATACTTTAAAGCAGTTAAGCTCACAGAAATGAAATTGAAATGAAAGCTCAATAATAAAAAGGCAACAAAAATCACCAAACTGACAGACTGAAGCACAGAATGTGGCAGAGAAAACAACAATAAATGTAATAATACGCTGCACTGAGAGGGTCACAAATATTTGTCACACTCAATAACCTTGTGCGATGCGTTGGCAAAGAGTGCTCGGAAATTTAAGACAAAGACAACCAGTAAACTTAAGGTGCAGAATCACATAAAACAGAAACGGTAACAGAAACAGAATCAATAACAGAGTCAGTAACAGAGAGGTTACAGAATTTAACGACAGACAATTTTGCGACTGAACTCATCTTGAGTCGTTTCAGTAGCATAAAGCGACAAAATATTAAAATAATTGTATTTTTATTTAAATGATTTTAAATTTGTAGCGTGTAATAATTATAAATTTTTTAATATTGTATTTAAACAATAAGTTAATTTATTTGAAAAGACGGCTTCCCTTTCTGCGGACATAATTTCCGAATCCGATTTGTAACTAAACTTCGAAGACAATAGAATTTCCCAACTATAAGTGGATAATTGTTTGGAGGAGAAATAAGAGATTTTGAGAAAAATCGCTTCGAACGAAATAAAATTTTACATAATTTTCTTGTGATTTCTGTTTTATATGGTTGCGCTAGCAACGCAAACAGAAACATAATTAACTCCAGAAATAATAATGTTTCGTTCTGTTGCCGTTTCTGTTCTATGTTACTCTGTACCTTTAAGATATAAGAAATATATGATAGGAAGAACACCAACTATATGGGAATTGTGAGTGTGGTTGTTGTAAGGAGGGGTACCCAAAGCTTCGTTCTCAAAAATAAATAGGGTCGAAATGAACATAGGAACAATAAACATGAATATAACAATGAAATATCGTTCCACATTTAGAAGGAAACAAGAACTAGAAAGAAGCTTAGGATTATTTATAATATTATACTTGGTCATTTTTTTTTATTAAATTGATAAATTTAAGAAAACATTTTGTATAAAATCTGTTCTTTAGAAAAAAGGAATAGAACACTGTATTCAGAATCCATATTTAAGTATTACATTTGAGAATTAAAATGATTTCGCAAACATTAGTTTCTATTGATTTGGGGGTGGGGTTGGCAGGTAGAGGAAGAGTACAGTTTCCGTATCGGTGATTTATTCACGGTGACAAGAATATCTGGGAACGACAGTTGTAATATTTCCAGTACCCCGCCTTTCAATACACGTTCTTTATTTCACTCTTCATATGCGGTGTTTTAGTTTCTTGTTTCGTTCTTTTATAACCATTATTAATGTTCTCTAATATAATATTCTAATGCTGTGTTCAAATATTTCTATCTCTTCTTTTGCAATTTCCAAGCTTTTTGCTAATATCGCTTCGCTTGATAGCTTTGGTTTTTGTGGGACAGTTTGTTTGTTCAAATCTGAAGCATTCATGGAAATCATTTGCATATCATTTTCTTTTTGGCTGCAATTGGTATAGCTGGGATAATTGTTCTGAAAAGTACATAAAAATATTGGCAATTTTAAAAAGAATGGTTAATGAACACAAGAAAAACTGGGTGCTCCTAAATGGTTCCATGCGAAAGACTTTTTTCAAAGGTCAACTAAGTTCGTAGAAGTGATAAAAAAAAATATAATTATTATTATTAAACAGTATATTACATAATACAATTATAGACTCAACTTAAAACTAAGGCACTACCGACAACGGTTCTCGCCCTAAACAAAACTAAAATATAATTAACTATGAATATGTGAAACAATTGTATTAAATAAAATAATTTTCTGAATTTTTCTAGTGTAAAACTTTATTATTCACACTGAGAACGTCGTTCCCAAAGAGAACGAAAGCGTTCCCAAAGGAACGAAATCATTCCCAAAAGGAACGAAATCGTTCCCACCGCAACGACTTTAAAGAACGGTTATCAAAAAAGAACGCTCACCGATAATGGCGCTCTTTTAAAATGTCCGATTCGCTTATCTCTACAGAACAATAATATTAAATAAATGAAAACAAATGCTGAATACTTTTGGCAAGGCAAACATTTATTTGATAGCATTGAAACTCATTTTAATTGTTATGATTTTAACTTCCGAGGGAACTATTTGCTGAATAAATTTTGTTCCTGCGTGAATATTTTTGTTAGCCAAATAAATACATTTTTTTTATTATACAAATTTCTATAAACAAAATTTTTGGAATATATTATGAAAATGTTCCACAAAAAAATATACTTTTTTCCTTTATAAAAAATGCAATATCCGCCTCATGAGAGAATACTATTTCAACTTCCAGGGAAATGCAATTTTTTGTAAGCGAATCTACGTCAATAGCAGCAGATTATTTTTTTTGCTGCTAGCGTAGTCGCAGATATTGTTGTTGTTGTTCTTGTTGCTGCACGTATGCGTATGAGTACATGGAACACACGAATGCTCCACGGAAAGAGGATATATAAATATGTATTTTTTCTACAGACTGTAATCGAGCAATTTAACTTTAAAAAAGAGAAAAATTAACTGGAAACCACAAACTTAATCTGGCTGCAGATTTTTTGTTGCTGTAGTTATGCGAGGTTTTAATAAAAGTAGTCTAAACTAACTTTTAATAAAACGTCTGCATGTAAATCACGAAAGTTGGTGAAAACTTTTGGGTTCCTGGTATTGCCAATTATCCTACTTTATGCAGCAGTCTATTAGGTCCTTTGTTTGCGTTTTGTTTTGAGTTTGCTACGCCTGCCTGTATATATCTACATAAGTGGTTTATTATATTAATTTACTTCACAATGTAATCTACGTGATGTAGACTACGGTCAACATTGCCCACAAGATATTGTATCCAACATTTAATCCTCAGTATTGAGTTGCTACACGTGTCAACTAAAAGCTGTCTCGTATAGAACCATCAAGTCTTCATGATAGTGGTTTTATTGGCTATATATCGATATATAAATTTATGTGTGTATTTCTTAATGTGGTCTTCCGTGGACTATTTTAGTTGTGAGTTCGTAGCATTGTTGCACAACTCACGATTCATTTGAGTATTGAAATGTTCCAGTGCTCGTAGTATAATACGGAATTTAGTTTAGATAGAAGTATAAGTGGGATAGGCCGGAGATGCGGTGTAGAAAGAGTTTAGCCGACGGAGAATTCAGTTTACACGAGTCAACTTTTCATCGAATACGGATTTTGAGTTACTCACTCGTATATGTATATTTATACCCTTTAACTTTAAAAAGGGTATAGTAAGTGTGTGTAGCTGAGCACCCACCAGAAGGAGGCGCGGCAGGTATGGACATAAGTAATAAACACATATGCCCAGAATCACTTTCTGAGCAATTTTTGTCTGTCCGTCTGTGGTCACTTATTTTCCAGACCATTAGAGATATCTAACTTTACAAAAGTACCAAATTACAGAACCAGATTGCTGTATGAGCCCATTTGGGCAAAGACCGCCCCTACTTTCTGTCAGGTTGCCCTACAGACAATTATCCTAGATATGCCCCTAATGATGATGAATAAAATTTACATCGCCACGGCTGAACTCGCATGCACATGTAGAGGTAAAGGGTATATCGAAGTCGGTCTAACCCGACTTCAGCGTTCTTTACTCATTTTTCTATATATTGCAAAAAAGAGGCCCATATTAATAGCTCTAATTCGAGAAGACGCTTTGTCTCAATTAGTGTGTTGCTAATGTCTCAGCAGTATTTGCATTTGAAATGATGAAAATACTGCGTAATAAAATCACTGCCGAATCTATTCAAATACCCTGTGAACTTCAACATCCTGGAACTTACTAATGCATTAACAACTTACATGCTTATCTTTCCAGGAACACCTCCCACCAATGTTAGTGACTTCTCATGCCGTGGCTATGACTATGAATTTATGACTTGCACATTCACAAGGCCCGATAACATGATTTACACAACGTATGAGCTTAATTACGCCACAGATTCAGACGTAAGTGTGCTCAGTTCCACTTGCTTCCTTAATTCCGTACATAATTCTTTGGTTGCTCTTTCAGAATCAGAACTACAGCTACGCCTGCGAGCTGCAAACCACCGATAACTACACATACTGCAATCTGACATCCAGAGAAGTTCGCGTGTACCTGCCCAGTCGAGAAATCTACTATTTTAACTTAACCGGATCAAATGCTTTGGGCACTAATTCGCAGGTCTTCTCAATCAATAATCATAAGAATGGTGAGTTTCTGCATTTTTATATGGTCATAGAAATATTGCTGCCAGTAAGGACAATAACAGTCGACATAATACGCGAGACAACAACAATGCTAAGGAATACAAATTGTATTCAATCCCGGAATAATATTTAATAAATAGGAGAATATGTTTGAGTGGGCAAAGACCAGCAAAATTCTATAGAAAATATTTTGATAGCTGAACATGTGCAATAATACCCCCATCAGCGGTGCAGCAGGCAGGCAAATCTGGCAAAGCAGGAGGGTGAATCGCATGGCCAGCTTTGCATAAAACAACAATAGGCGAAACGGAGTTCTGCGAAAGCAAAAAAACGTTGTGTGCAGTTGTTCATTGTGTGCAGTTGGTGGCTCTGCAAAAAAAGGTCAAAGAGTTCTACGAATTTTGAGCATCGCTGCGATTCCTTTCTTTTATTCCTTTTAAATTTTACATCTATAAATATAACGCACAAATACATCTTTTTTACAGTTATTCCAGCCAAACTGAACATTGATTTGCGGCACGTCACAACGGACAGTGTGACCCTCTTCTGGAAGATACTAAAAATTTCGTACTATAAAGAGCAAGGACTCGAGTACGAAATCTTGTTGCAACCGCGCGGCTTCGATTGGTACTATGCAGCGAATTTTGATCATTGCAACAATGCCACATGCAGCATAACAATACGACACCTCAAGTATCCTTACCATGAATACGCATTGAGGGTACGTGTCAAAGTCAGGACAGCCCAGCACTTGGAGAGCATGTGGAGTCAACCTTATAATGGCACCTTTTGGACGCTTCCGCGACGCCCGGACTATCCGCCCCAAACTGCGATTGGCAGTTTCTACATTGATCCCACGGATACGCAACTACACTTGTATTGGCAGCAATTGACAGATATCGAACAAAATGGACCCGGCTTCCGTTACATGGTGAATACCACGGACGCCCAAGGCAACGTAATGTAAGAGACATTTGTGAAAGATTTCTACAAATTTTTTATATATAAATTTATGCCAATAAATTTGTAAACATTTACTTGCAGAAATTCAACAGAAAGCAACCAAACGTCGATTACTTTCGCTTGGCAACGCAGGGAGATGTACACTTATTTTATTAAAGCATCCAATGAACTTGGCGATACGGAAAGTAGCAACCAAATACGTGTTTACCCAGCAACTAAGAATCGTTTCTTCTATGAGCCAAAATCAATCGCCACAGTCTATCATAATCGCACCTATACGCTCTCCTGGAAGCCACCGATTAATAGGAATCAGCTGGCGAATTACACTGTATTCTGGTGCCTGTCGAAAATGGAGTCGCCAAATCAATGCAAGGTATGATTAAAGGGAACTAATGTTGATTAGAACCGCTTATAAATGCAAACAACTCCTATCCCAGGCAAGATACAAATCTTATAGGATGAGGCATTTTGGCAGATCTTATAGCTATTTCGGACACGCTGCTGTGCTCATCAGAAATCTATCAATGTAGATATTATGTATTTGAAAGCAACAGCACGTCCAGTAAGAACCTTCCCAGGAATCGAATCTGGGTCTCTAGTTATTACATCAATTCTAACTGCAGGCGGTCTTTTCATTCGGCAAATCTCTTCATATACTGTCGTTATATCATCGATAACTAGAAGAAACTATGCGAAAATGTGGTGTAACCACACACCCCGCCTTGCGCAGAAACATTATAGTACTGGCGACTAAAGCATCCCCGACCCAGACGCCATTCACAAACAAATTTATGGAAATTGCTCCTTGCAAAAGTTTTTGCTGACGTTACCATAATATTTATATAACCCTGGTCCTGTGTGGTGTTATGCATTGTCTGCATCAGCGCTGCCACTGACACCGCACCACCACTCAGTAGGAGTGCGAGCAACATTTAAACTGTATTGAATATTAAATCCGACTTTGGTTGTGCGGCTTTATTGATTTTAGAGAAAATTAAAGCGAAACTACCACTAAACTTTAAGTGGTTAAATAGAGTTTCCTTCACTCACAGTGCCACGAAAGTCAAGTAAACTTGAATTCAATCCATTAAACAATGCTATTGTACGCTTGCACCAGTTGCTTGTGCAGGTCCTTGTGACTGTTCAGCATTTTGCGGAGCTCAGAGAGTGGGGAGTGAGCAGAAAGGACTTTCTATAGTTGGAAAAGTATTTATCAATACAATAAATAAATTGATTCGTGGAATGATACTCTTCCTGCCAGCAATTTTCGCGGAAAAATTATTTTGCATGCAGTTCCTTTTTGGGATGTTTTATTTAAATGCGCTGCTTGATTTGACACGCGTGGATAACAATACGAAAAGTTATTTCTGGACTGAACGTGATCAACATTTTTAATTTTTATCCAGCGAATACTTTTATATTGTGATGAAAACTAATTTGATGCGGGTCACTGGATTGTGTCAAGTAAAACAAACGCCTTCGTTTGAGTATTTAACTTTAGAAAAATACTTTATAGAGTTTCATTTAAAATGGAGGTTTAAATGATTTCACTGCTGCTTTCAATTCGCGTCTGCTCCGCTGTTGTTTTACATTGCCCATTTTATAGCCATATTCTGCTTTCTAGAATATTCTCGTAGGTACGCCCAATTTCTGAGTTTCATGCTGGTTGGTTACAGCGATGAAGATTCCACATCCAAATAGCGCCTTTTTAATACCGGGCTTTCAGTTTAGTTGCAATATTATAATATTGATGTTTCTGCTCCCTCTTATAGCTAGTTCGAGATGTTTATGAACGCGAGAATTTCCCCTATCTTGCAGTTCGCGATCATTCTAATGTTTTGAAACATCGGATTGCCTAGTTTTTTTAATCTTCTTGTAGCCAAGGCGGGCAGGAACAGAAGAAGTATTCTACGGTTTGTCTTTCTCCCTGGTTTCCGCACCTACGGCAGCTAGTATTAAACGCTATGACCATTTTTACCGCAGGGCCAGTATCCTGTGAAGTCTGCGGTAAGCCTAGCTGCATCACGATGACCTCTGCTTATTAACTGTGGCTTAGTCAAGTCTCTTGTGTCGTTTATTCCTCATAGCATGACAGAAGAACAACGACTCATCACATCATGGGCTTAGGGATAAAGAGATAGCAGTAGCAACGCTTATCGAATGCTCTCGACATAGTGTAGTTTGAATGCAACATTTTTCATGTTTACTCAGGAGTACAGAGAATGTTAATACCCCTGCTCCCCTTAGGCCCCTACACTAATCAAGAGTTTTTGTTTTATTTTGGAATGACCGTTTATTCAACCAATTCGTTCAAAGAAGCTGATATGAAAAATCTTGTGTATTCCGTGAAATGTTTATTTCTTTCCCTTTTGCTTGAGTCTCTTATCATAAGCATTGAAAATCTTCCAAGGACTTTCGCTTCGTTGCGTTGGTAGGAGTGCCGTATTATATGTGTAGGTGCTACCTAGTCTATCAAACCAAGTTTACCTAAAATAATCGTAGTAATATGTACAAATATAGATTTAAAATGTATATATAATTATATTCCAGGGCACCATACACTTCAAATATCTCGACAAGGATCAGACAAATTTCACCACTGATCCTCAAGATCACACCCTAAATCTGGCCGTTTCGGCTAACTATTTAGACTATAATACTGGCATGCACTGGGCCATGTGTTCTGCCGATGTTTCCAGCGATCTGATGAAGTTAGAGCCCGACGCGATTGCCATTTCTTCCAGCGCCATACGAGTCCAATGGAGTTCGGAACGTGTCTGCACTTCTATACTGAAAGGCTACAATCTCACCTATTGTCAGATAGCAGAGAACGCTACGGCTGGCGAGGAAGCTATTTCGAACTGCATATCGAAGCTGGAAACAGTAAGACTGCTGCGACGGCAAGAAGAGTACAAAAATTACACAATTGTGGATTTGAAACCCTACTCTAAGTATCGCGTGCACATATTCATGTATTCGCAAACGAAAGTTGGACCTACCAGCGATGCGTTATACGTAAAAACCAAAGAGGCTGGTAAGTTCTCCGGTGTGGTTTCATTTTAGAGGAGCTCGCTAATTTTTCATGAATTTCAGCACCGTCTGCGCCAAGAAGTCTTCAAGTGAATTTTACTTCAGTGACAAGCAATTCTGCTATAATCTCGTGGTTGCCTCCTATGGAAACCAATGGTCGGCTACAGTACTATACTATATGGTAAGTGTATGCGGAATACTCTCTCCCATTCATGATTTCAGTCGTGACGAATTTACTTCATTATTACTTTCACTGCACTTGCAGGAAAGTGAAAAATCAGACCAAGGAGCACAGCGATCATCAAATAGTTCCCATCAATGAGACCAACAGTAACGGTGCCACCGATCAACCCATCGTTTTCCGACTGGAGAGTCTGAACAGTTTTTCGGAGTACGAGGTTTACATAACGGCGCATACCGTAGAGGACTCAAGGCCCAGCAATTACATACGTTTTTCAACGCTAATCGGAGGTGAGTTTAGCCACATGGAGTAAGTGAACACCACCCGTCTCTTAGTGGATTATCGCTTGATTCAGTTTGAACTATTCGTCAATTACAAATAAAATATCCTTTTCAGTTCCGACACATCCGCGCGACGTCAAAATTGTGGAACACGGCAGTTACGGTGTGCTGCAGTGGAGTAGTCCGGAAATGCCATCTGGCCGTGTGGAATTTTTCGTGGTGGCAATGATCACCAAACACAAAAATACAGCTACCAACAAGGATGACACCTATGAGAACATTGCTCTTGTCAAAGGCAACAGTTGCCGCTTCCGTCTCCCTGAATGCATTGACTCCAGTTACTCGTATTTTCTGAGCGTACGCGCAGTGAACGTAGCGGCAAAGGATGAAATTGACCACAGCACATTTCCCAATGCCAAAGGCACCAAGCGGCGACGACATACCAATCCTGAAATCAACGCCACCGTTGGAGGACTTTTGCAAACGTACAACATAACGCCCACGGATGCCGAACGTTATGATGCAGCGAAAGCGAAGTTGTATGCAACAACGACTCAGTTGCCAAAGACCAGCACTATCAGCGACAGCACCGAGTATGACGGTGTTGTCGGCAGCAACTTTCAATGCACCAATGGGGACGCTGTTGATCCGGGCTACAAAGTCTACACAAAGTACCTGAACGATGATATCGGCGGCGGTAATGAGGAGGACTTCAAGTTCTTCTCTTCGCCCTGGGAGAACTCGATAAACATATACAGGTGCAGCGATTTTCCCTTGGACAATGTTGTGACCATAGCAGTCATGGTGACGTTTTTAGCGGCCCTCCTAAGCGCCATGTCCTTTTGGTTGCGCAAGAAATACAACAAGATGAAAAATATTGAGGCCGTGTTGCCGGAGGGACTGGTGGATCACTTGCCTAACTACAAGTTTGCCGTTGCCAACAGTAGTTCCTACGACAATAGTTCAGAAAAAGAACCCTCAGATTTATCACACAGCAACGATTGTTTGGTGTATCCCCACAAAGAGAGCCACTGTTTGTTGGCCGCGGCATGCAACGAAACTCCGAAGCCGCAGAACTCGTTGATATTCGGCAATGATGCTAGACTGAAAGAGCCAACCTCATTGGGCATATCTAACAGCACGTGTAGTACGCAAAGCACCGACACTGTTGAGTTGAGCGACGTGTGCAACACGTCGTTTAATCATTCGCCAGTGGGTGCGACGAAAGCCAGCGTAGAAGCAGACTCCGTGTACCAAGTGAAAAATTCGGGATACATCACACCAAACACCCTGATACAGGCAGCAAATCGTAAGCCCGTTGATGACAATGCAAGTGTAGCGATAACCAATCCCAATGGTTATGTGCAGCCCAACACCATTGCAATGGTGAGCGTTGCGATTGCTATTTTAATATTTTTTATTTTATTAATTTTTACACTTGTTATTTGCATAGCTTTCCCAGCAACAGCCACAGCAACCAGAAACTAATGTGAACGGTTACATCACGCTCGATGCCATAGGAAAGTGTACAACACAACCCAACACTGTGGAGCTACCAACCACCGCCTCTGTGGGACAAGAATTGTCGGCATCCGATACTGATTCAGTGCTAAATGTGCCATCACCCGAAAGAAAGTTGCATGCAATCGATGGTGTTGAGGAGGACACGCCTGCTTTGAGCAACAACAACAATAACAACACAAACAACAACAATAACACATCGATATGCGGCTATGTAACGCATCGGCAACTGGCTGAATTTGGGCAATTATTGCATTGAGTGGAATGCATTGGCAACGAACCATCAGAACAATTTGGAATAGAGTGATCAAAAGCCAAAAAGTATGTCAGCAGTTAGTATGAAACTGTTCCAATTCCACACCTAACTGTACTTAAGTATATTTAAAAATAGTTGCGTAGCCATCACAGCACAGTTTCAAACACTTGCAAACAAAGTGGAACGTGAGAGTGCGAGAGATTAGTAAATTTGTACTTAAATTTACACAATTGGAAATTTCAAAAGATTTCATATATATAGGGGAGGGCGAGAAAAGTATTGCAAATTGAGAAAAACTATACAAAAAGCCTCTGAGGTTAGTTCGATTATGAAAAATGATGCGCTTTACCTTGCGCTCCACTTCGCTTGTGCAATTTTTGCATTTCGCACCAGTCAAAAGATTCATTTCCAGTCGTTCTTAAGAGATGCATAACCCCGATGTCAGAATTGCCGCACAAACTCTTTATCATGTCAATGCGAGTTGTTAAGGAGAATATTTGAGTGGTAAGAGTACACATATATAGAGCTCGCATGACGAGCGAAGTTATTGTTGCAAACATTTTATTCGAGGGGTTTTCTAGTAAACCCACTGAACATAAATACAGTCTTGCATCTCGATCCCCTTGCCGATTTTTGTGAAATTACCTTCACTACGATTACACAAAATGTTATGTGATTCAATCTTTATGTATGTATACTCTTTGGTATGAGCTTAATACATTTTGCTGGAAATATTTCTTCTTTGCATGAGGTAAATTTATATTTCAAATGCACGCGCAGCAAATTTCAAGTGAATAATACGAAACTGAAAATCAACCTTTAAATGCGAAGCGTTTCACCTTTCATAATCCGGACTCGAGAGTAAAGTTGATATGGAAAATATACAAACATTTTAGTTTACATAATAATGAATTTTATTAATAATTATTTATTATTGCTAACAATTAATCATTTGTGGACCTCCATATGAAATTGTTTTATATCATATTTTTTTGGTAAAAATCCGTCTCAATGAAAGACTGCAATTTTTAAAATTGTTTGCTTCCTTATATTGATCGTCAATGATGGTTGTTTAAGAAGGACAAATGATTTTAATAATTACAATAAAATTTAAACGCAGAAAATAAATCTACAGTTGCTCTGGGATCAAATGCCTTAATTACAGTAACGAATTTTGTATATTAGCTTTTACAAAGTAACAAATCAAGGTTGTTCTTAGGTAGATAAACTGATTGGCCTTGGGAATCTGAATGTCTTGAATCAAATACATACACACATAATTTCACCAAACCACTCACTTTAACTTTTGACATATGCACTGAGAGTGGCCCTCCATACTCCATTTATATATTATTGCACATTCCCAGGGGTGTACTACTACCAAATTGTATAAAGTAATTTGTTTGTGTGGGCTCCAAAATATTATTGATAATTGCTGTCGACTTTCTCACTATTCTGTTATTTAAATGTTTAAAAGACTAATTAAAATTGTACATTTTTACGAAGGTTTTCAAACATTAGAAGTCTTACTCGAATTGTTCAGTCATTTAGTTTAGTAATAAGACCAAAATGTATTCGGATAGTGAGACATATACATACATGTTTATTCTACCATTGAATTTCTTCAATTTGTATTTGGAAAAATTGAAACTCCTTTTTATAAAAGCTATGAATTATCACTAGATTAATACAAAAATATTGGTCTGACAATCGAAAATATGTATCCTAGTAATATGCACAGCTCGCATTTTGCTGCTTTCGTTCGGGAACTTGTGAATATTTTAGGGCGCCTAAAAATATGCTTCACTTTGCTCTACTAATTACTACCAAAAATTGATATGTAAAGTGTCCAACATATTTTCAAGTGCATAAAAAATACTGATTCTTATATTGATATTCTTTGCTTATATTGCAGTGTAGTGAACTTGGAGTTTTTGTTTGATTTTTCTCATTGCATTTTATGTTTTCAAAAATATATGAAATATTTTATTTGTTTGATTTTGAAACCAATTGAATACAAAATGTTGTTTTTTCTTCTTATGCGCTTTTATATATATTATATACTTTTTGTTTATTTTTTATTTTTATTATATACGAACATAAAGACTTGCTGGCAGTTTTAATACGAAATTTAAATTGTCGCGGCACTTAAAAGACATTGCTCCAATTGTAGATAAATGTTATGAATCTGGGGTACGGATTGTGAACCTTGTTGAAATCTCTTTTAGGTTTACTTTTTATAGGACCATTTATTATTATATTTTTATTAAAAGAATGAATTTAATTTTAATAGTTTTTAAAACTACAAACAATTATTAAACTATATCTATATATATATACATAAATATAAATTTAAAAAAAAAACTATACCACTATAATTATTTTGTCATGTACAAATTGAATATTACGAACAATAAATAAATGTTTTTTAGTTTATTGTTAGTTTTTAATTACGATAATTAAAATGATTGCAGCACTGAACTATTGTAAATCGTGCAATTAATTCAATCTCAAAATTTGTGAAACAAAACAAAAAAGAAGGAAAATTGTATATTGTAGTGTATACTCACTCTTTTTACACATACATTTTTCTTAAATATGTTCAAATGCAGTTTGAAGATGCAGTCAATGTGAAAAGTTTAAACTGAAGCAAATTTTTTATCTATTTGAAATTTGCACATACTGTTATTTTTTTACACAATGAATTGAAATTATTTTGTATGAAGAAGATGAGCAACGATTTACGTACATACACACAAATTTCTAGAGAAATCAATTAGTACGATTATCGTATGTTTTACACACAAATTCAACTTTTTTCATCTATGAATGAATTTAAATTTTACACATTATATTTGTAAATAATAATTATGTATACACTGAAATCGAAATAAAATATGAATGTAATTTATAAAAATGTTTACTTCGCTTTATTACCATTGGAAGTGACGAAGATCGATGGGATTAGTATGCAGGTCATATATTACCCCACAGAATGCTTTGTACTGGTGCTGGGTGGTGGGCAATCGAACAATAGACGAATTAATTTTTCGTCAAAAAAAATTGAGTGGCATTTAAAGAATTATGTTTCAACAAATAACTGTTTTTATATAAAAATATAAAAAAAAGTATTGGAAACAATTCATATTGACAAGTTCGGCTTCTCGTGGTTGCTATGACATCAGCCTTAATCGTCTCTTAGGAACAAAGTGGATGTGAAACGTATCGGGCAAATTGCGAATCGTATGGCAAACAACAAAAATAAAGCTTTGCTTTTCATTCATCAGACACAACTAACCAATTTTTTTTTTATATACTCCATTTTTTCGATTATCCTAAAAATATGCTATATTTTGTATGTTACATTTCCAAAAGAACTAATTGAATCTTTCATTGCGTTATAAAAACAAAGGTGTTCTGGTCAAGCATGCCACACATTACTTTTTACCTTGATATGTTTTCGAAATAACGATCCCATTATTTTGAAAAACCAAACCACTGGCACTCATAGCCTCATACAATCAGCTGTTATTTATATTATATTTATCTGTTCATTGTCCGAATAATTGGTTTTTTGTTATAAGTTGGAATATTTTTCAGTACCTACTAATACTCAGTACAATTTTTTAATGTCGTTTATATCGAATATAGTTCAGTTCTTAATACGTTATCCTAAGTTTTATAATAGTGTGTAGAATTGGAACTCTATGGTATGCTCAGTAATATTTTATAACTCATTGCAATGCTCAGGAATATTTTATAATTCATTGCAATGCTCAGGAATATTTTATAACTCATTATAACTCAACAGCGCTTGAACTGTTGTATTATGAAAAATTTAGTGGTAGTATTCGAAGCTGGAATTATGTACAATTATTATGTTTCTCAAAACACAACATTTTTGTAGGCAATTGCATTGCAAACTTTTCATTGGTATTGTAAAATTTGTGTTTGTGTTTTTTGGCGAGATTTATCTTAAAGTTAACTTGCTTGGAAAAGGCGATATTTATAATGGATATTTATTATTATTCTTGCTATGTCGAATTTTGTAAAATATTTTATGGCACCCGTGCCACTCACTGAAACCCCAATATTGTCAAGGAAAAGTTACATGAATGTGAATATATTTTAATGGTATTCAAATGGGTATGTAATTAGGTAACCTGCAGTCAGCGGGACGCAGAGGTAAATCTTGCCCCGGGATTGGTTTTAAAAATTCTTCTTTCTCTAAAATGTTATTCTCTTCGAGCCGGAGGCGTCAGTCATAATAAACCCCTAGCAGTCATTATCAATTATGGTGTAATATATAATAATGAATTAAATAAATAATCAATATTCATGTTGAAATAATTTTCTTGAAGCTTTTTAAAATTTGAGAAATATACTAATGAAATATTCAAGCTCTATTTCAAAAACGCCCGTTAATTAAAAGCAACTCAAATTTAGCGGTACAAACGTTAAATTATCAACTCTGCTCAACAGATATGCCAGAACAATGGCAACACCTTATTTGGCTTGCTCTCAGTTAGTTGGCTCTCTCTTGCTCTCTCCTTCTCTTTGCAAATTTTATTTTCCTATTAAAAACGTGTGACCGACGCTCTCCGCTTCAGTTTTGTACTGGATTCAATGTGAATTAGTTATATTCCTATTCCTGTTGTTTTATTAGAATAATTTCGTTACATTTTTAACAATTGTTCCTTGGGGCAGCTTGAAAAATAGTTAAAGAACGGCGCTCGTGTATTTGCTATTTAACATTTATTAATGAAACAGTTTTAAAAACGAAAAACATTTACTAAGTGGCAAATTGCAGTTTGTCAATAATTTCTGAGTTATATTTAAATTCAAAATTCTTGCAAAAGGAAATAAGGAAAAAATTATTACGTGAAAAATCGATAAAAATAGTATCAAGAAAAGTGTGAAGGAGAACAGCAGAAAGCATTGCCTGCCGCAACCAATTCCACACATATGCGATGAAAACTTGCATCCCAGGAATATTGCAACAATAAAAATCCATAAATACCTATATTAATATATATAACAGCTGATTGGAAATTTAAAAATAAGCTATATACATACGTTATATGTATGTTCATGCGAATACATACATATTCACATAAACAGAATTAATAAGGTGGTACGAGTTATAAGGGCGAAGGCCGTTATTGGAGTGACTACATTAAAATCGAATAATAAAATCAAAACAAAAATAAAAGAAAATATCACAACAGATTAAAAATAGCCCCTTACGCTGTAAGAAAGAAATTATTTTAACACATCTAGACACCAACTACGTATTGCCTCACAGACGCTCTACAGAAACGGCCTTTAAATTTAATATTCATTCCATACCGAACATCATCAACTCGCCAGCAGCAACGCCGTCACTGCACGAAAGCAAATTTTCTTGGGATTCATCTTGAATTTGAATAGCATGGGCACAGAAACTAAATACAACGGCTACACGAAGAACACTTCAGCTGGCGACATTCCCAAATTGGTTAAAGGTTCTTCTGGTCCAGTCGAAAACATATGCATTAATAATGGCGTCAATGGAAAGGATTCCAAATCAGCAGTAAACGGCTCAGCAGTTCCATTTGTACCAATTTTCATCGATGAGCACAATGTTATCGAAGGTGCCAAGGAAATATTAAGAGTGATACGCCCACATTGGGACCTGAATGCAGTTCAATTCAAGGTGTGTCTTTTGTTCTGATTTTTATATAGGAAACAAATATTTACACGTTTTTGGGTGGGTCTGATGTTGATTTCTTTTATAATCCTCAAATGTGTATTTAGCTTATCTCTGAAAGTCATACACGATGAATCTTATTTCGCTTGGAATTAACAATCCACAGCAAAATAAGACAATAAAAGTGAAGAAGTCCACATTGTAAATAAATGGCGTGTCAGCAGGTTATCATCTTATTGTCGAATTTCACTGATAACCGGCGATGGAAAATTTTAAAATGCATATGTTTCGGTTCTTTGCAGCTCACACTCACCCAAACTCTGTCTCTCGACCGCACCAACTATTAAATATAGCAAATATTTGCGTTCTACTTGATATTTTTATTAGTACACCCTACATCCATCGCATGCGGTGTACTTAGCGCATTAGTATCCGTAAGCGTTGCTTCTGGATGAGTAATCTCTGAGTTGGTTCGAATTATGAGAACGCTATATAAATATGTATGAACCACCTACACATCTGCATATTATATTTGTTTGCTTCCTTCATAAAAACAACCATGTTTGCCAGAAACAATGTGTGGCCGTAAGCACACTATGATTCGACCGAGTCTAATCCCATCATCGTAGATAACACGGATGCAACCACATAGCAATTTAATAAATATATATATATATATATATATATATATATATATATATATATATATATACACATATATATATATATATATATATATATATATATATATATATGTATGTATATATATATATATATATATATATATATATATACATATATATATATATATATATATATATATTATCTTACAATGAAAGACTAGAGCTAACTGCCAGGAGTTCATTATTTTGTATGTAATTTGGTTCTATGAAGTTCAATATCATGGGAGAATTTAGAGTACTCAATCCAAGCAAATTGTATACCAGTAAAAGCCTACGGGAAAGCTGTGTTTTAAATGTTATATATTCAATAGAGTAATAAATCCAATTAGATCCAATTAGGTTCCTTTGTGTATTTTTGGATTTCTTAGAGCGCTGTTTTGGGTGACGTTACCTGCTAATTATTTTGTCATGCTCATCAGTAAGATTTAATATTTGGGGGAAGGGAGGGAGATAGACGATTTTATAAAGGAAGGTTCCACCTTTTCAAACTTCTTTGACTCTTTTATGAATCGCAGAAGTCTGCCCAGGGATAAGGAATGTACGTTGTCCATTTCCAAACATCTGACCCTAGTATGCAATGCGCCTCCTCATTCTGGCAAGAGCAGGACAAGCACAGAGGAGGTGCCGTCCTGTTCTTCCCCCAGGCCGGAGGCATAATGGTAAACATTATTTGCAAGCTTAAATTGTTCATCCTCTTATGAGGTGTGTTTAATTGCTGGATGAAATCAAATACGATTAAATAATAATTATATATCGTTGATTCACTCTCTCCCTAATTAGTACAGCTAAGAATTCATCAAATCCCCTATGTTTCGGGTAGTCGTTTGACAACTTCCGTACACCTGTTTATCAAACCAACTCTGAGAATTGGATTTACTAGATCCCGAACAAATAATTAATAATAAAAACCGAAAACCGGTTTTAGCTAGCAAGTAATTATTACAAAATCGTCTCAGTTTTCGGTAATTAGACGATTTATACGAGTATAAACAAATCTTCCTCATTAATGCTTACCGTAGATTCCTTTTTAAAACAATTTACACAAAATCTAACGTTTAACTTCAATTAAAAAATTATAGTTCTTTACTTAAATATATCTATAAATTTTGTTCCTCTTTTCCGTTTTGAACTTCAAACCAGCTTCTTCGAGCGGTTTCAGCAGTTAACCGGCTTTTTCCCAGCTCTAATATTCTTTTGTAATTATACGCGAGTGCAGAAATTGTTTCACATTACTTATTAGATTATCGCAACCAAATATTATCGTTTCCAAACTATTTCCCTCCGTACCATTTCGGATAATTTAAAAATAGTACGTACCACAATTGCGCTATGTTTATGATACGAAAGGAGAAAACTGAAAAGCCGAAAAGAAGAAATCTAAAGTTTTTTATTTGTTTGCAATGACTCAGTTCTCAGTGCTGTTGTTTATCGTATAACTTACTCTCTATAATGGCCACATCGAGTATTCAGCATTCTCGTATCTATTTGCACTGCCTCAGGTGCGAAATGCTTCGAACATTGTTTTGCCAATTTATAAAAAAGTGTTAAGTGAATTTTATAACTACATTCGAGTATGCACATAAATTAACAGGTTGAACTGGTTCTAACCGCAGTATTTGGAGTATTTAAATTGGAAAATTAGCAGAACATTCTACAAAAAAATAGCCTTGTATCTAGTGGGATAATTTGTGTTCCTTAAGTATTTTGTATTAATTTCAGAAGATTACCTTTTAATATCGAATCAGTCCAGGAGAATAGCACCAGTCACCAAAAATCTAACTATAAAATATTAAGGAGATATACAGAATATTTCCGAGGGAGCATAAAAATAGACCACATTACAAAAAAAAAAATGCTGTTGGTTTTTTTTTGTCTCAAAAAACTTTTGTTTATACAAAACAGAAACAAAAATTTTCCATCTCGCTTTCATTAATGTCTGAGTAAATATAAATAATTAAGAAAGTAAACAGAAAATCTAAACCAAATGCTACAATAATTTAATTATACGAGTACCACTGCCGTTGGAACAAGAATATCATATTCGGCCATATCCGAATAATAATATAATTATATACCAATATCCTAACAATAATATAATTATATTCGAATAATTATATAATAAAATAATATAATTATATCCGAATGATTACTTAATTATATTCTAATAATAATATAAATATATCCGAAATTAAACTAGATTATATACAAATAATTATTGAATTAAAAAAATTAATGTAATTATATTCGAAAAATAATTATGTCCGAATAATTATATAATTATAATCGAATAAAAACAATTGCTATATCTGACAGTTAATTGGGCAGCAAAAAATTAAATTTAAAAAAATAAATAAATAAATTATATATATATATATATATATATATATATATATATATATATATACATACATATATAAATATATATATATATATATATATATATATATATATATATATATATATACATATATATAAATTTTTTTTATTTTTTTTATTTAATTTAATTTTTTTTTATTTAGACCATTATATGCCCATTCTACTATATTTGATGTTCCATTTTTTTGTTATTCTACCTATATAATCTACCTGATCTGTGAACAAATCTCAGTAGATCCTGTGTCCCAAGGGAGCCAAAGTTTCCGCTACTTAAGTTGTTGGTTGTAAAAAACCAATATTCTAGAATTCTTATTAGTATTTGGCTAATTCTAATCTTGGCTAATTAAATACTACAATCGGAACAAGTCTGTGAGATACATAATCATCAGCTTATCTATTAGTATGGTTTTTTGTGCTTAATGTCTCACGCATTTCATACAGTTTTTAATAGTTCCAATTAATAATTCAGCACCAAGCACATTTTGAGTCCCTTTATCACTATCGCGTTTACATTTCGAGTAAACATAGTTTTAATGCGTATTCCTTTAGTGATAGTTTCTTTCACCAGGTCAAAATGTTATCAAAAATCCAATATACTTATGCCTTTATAGCACTGATGGCTCCATATAATGTGTTTGTGATTAAACTTCTACGAGTAGTTAATTTTTTGATACTATTTATAAACATATCAAACGCTTCGGAAGTGACGCCTGATTAATTGTTCGTCGCGGCACATAATAAATCATTTGGTAATTTCAATTTCTTTATCTGCAATCAATGGCAAAATATTTTCCTAATTTTCTACATAGCTATGTATGTAGGTATTTATAAGTAGACAATTACAGGGTGCAGTGAAGAGTTAGTATTTCAATTTAGCGGAGACGGAGGGTAGGTGCTCAAGTGCCCATTGTGATCAAGGTGGAGGAGTCGTGTATACTCTTATGCTATAATAATCTAGAAGTATCTAACAGCATTATCTTCTATATCTTTCGGCCCCCAAAATATCTAATATGACACCACATGACAATATATTTTTAACGCCGATTGGTAAACATTCTCTAAACTACGTTAATATTCCAGTTTTTTGGGAATTCCAATTTTGCACTCATTTTCCAGGGCCAGAGTTCAACAGGTTTGCGCAGGGGTGTGGCCACCTGTTTCAAAAACTTGTATTGGAATACATTTAAAAGGGTATCTGCGAGCTACATGGTATTAAGCTACCCTACTAGAGGCTCCTCACTGAGTCACAACAGCTCAATTCTAGAAAAACTGAATTCAAATTTAATACTTAGTATATATTCACATGATTTTTTATTATTACCTAGTAAATTACACTCTTATATACAAATATTATTTCTTTGTTTGTTGGCATAATTATTTGCACTTGTTTTTGTTTGGTTATTTACACAATACAAATTGCAGCGTAATTAAAGTTCAGATAAAAAATTTGATTGTTGTTGAAAACAAATTATTTTACATTAAATGCAATTATATTTAATTGCATACTCCTACAATGAATGAATAACAAATTCAATATATTTTTTAATGAAGCTCCTACTCCCTTCAATATACTTGTGTGTGTGTGCGTGTGTGTGTGTGTGTGTGTGTGTGTGCATAGTGCACGTGACCCCCATTAACAAACTGTTTCTAATTTACCTAGAATATTTGCTCATTATTATCGCAATTGAATGCAAAATTCCCCGCGTTAGTGTAACAAATTTGCCCGTGAAAAATACGAGGTCTGGTTACGCTTGTGTGCGTGCATTCCCAGCACACATTTTCGTTTGGAAATCTATTTTTTTCCATTTGACCCAGCTGTAAGCAAGTCTGATGGTGGCGGAAAGTCTGATATAAAACCTTCTACCGCAGTGATAGTTAATTACGCAGAACAGAAACAAAAATATTTTCCACGTTAGATTCGTTTTTTCCAATTTTTTGTGTGGAAAGGAACAAAATTAAGGTTTTGGGTTGTCACTTCTTTTGGAATAACTTATATCAGATATTCCCTGACTTCCATAGAGGTGTGGGGTAGACCGTAGAAGCGCCGAAGAAAGGGGTCTCCAAGCACTCAGACATTGATGCTCATTGTACTAACTGACTGCCATAAGTAAACTGTAAAGTGAGCTAATTCATAATTATAATTTAAGTTTCCCACTTGATGTCTAAATGTAACGCTTTTCGATATCGTTATCAATACTTTCAATTTGGATATAGACATTCAACAACCACGAAGGGAAACCCTTGCCAGGTAGGGAAACATTTGCCAGATAGGGACACATGTTGCTTGATTGCAAGAGCAATGTTTGGAAATTGTTAAAAATAAAGGATTAATATGACTTAAGTGCATATATATACAAATATATATACATAGGTATATTTAGGTATACATATTATATTTTCTGTAAAAGAAAAGAAAACCAACAAAAATCCTGTTAATAATTTACTATAAACATTCCGTTGGTTAGATATGTTGCGGGGAAATTGCAGCAACATGAAATGGTACCCTTTATTATAACTATTCTTGTATACTGGAATGCGAGAGACAAATATTTTGTTGCTGTAATATATGTTTCTGGCTGCACCATAAATTAGCCTTTGTTTCTAGAAACATGTCCTCTGTCTTCTTAAAATGTATAGAATCTGCTTATTAATATTACTGAGAGTAAATACATTTATTTACTCGTATATAATTTTTGACACAAAAAAATTGTACGCTAGTTTTTTAGCAATGACTTTTTTTTAAACAATTTTGCGCACGAGAAGCGGTGAAAAGTTTGCAATTGTAGCACCTGAACTCGTCAATTATTCAGTCCATGTTTTGTCATTATGAATAACTCGTAATTCTATTTGAGTGTGTCACGCTGTCGTTTGCAGGGTGCCTGAAGTTTTTCAGATAACGAAATTAAATGAATTACATGTTTTCTCTGTTGCCATTATCATCGCTCCTGATACCGATGTGCTCGCCTATAATACTACCATTTCGTATATTTTGGCTTATACTGGTTTTGGAATATCAGGGTCCTTGGCTGTTTATATCACATAGTTTTATTGGCCGTAAAAAATCATAATTTTGGGTCGGTTATTACAGAATTAGTTATCAACTCTTTAATGGCGCGAATTCCTTGAGCTGCCCACAGTTTATGTTTTTGTTTTCATAGAAGATTATGTGAAATATTGTACATAATCGTATACCATGATGTGTGGATTTAATATATATACGAGTATACTGATATATTTGCATTGCTTTCTAAGTGGCAACAAATTTTCTAATTCATTCGCACTTCCGATAAAATGTTGCCCTGGTGCTGAGAACAGTTGAACAAGTAAATATAATATTTTATACAAGTATTATTAATATTTTTATTGTATCTTACACCATAAATAATTACGACTGCAAGGGGTTGGGGAATGAGTACTAGCGAAGAGAAAAAGCTTTCTTAGAAAGAAGCATTTTTCTGAGACCAAGCCCCGGGGCAGGATTTTAACCCACAAGTAAATATAATATATATAACAAAGTAATACGAGTAGTTATGACATAGTTTATCCATAACTACAAAAGGAGCTTTATGGGCATTCAATTTCAATTTGGGAACACAGGTAATTAGATATTTGAACATGAAACTTGCGGATTTTGAATGCTACAAAAAATGGACGCATAGTTGTGGAATAATTTTCGAAAAACAATTTACGGTCATTTCCTCGCGTCCTTTCTACACTGAACTAAAAATGTACCAATGATCAATGAAAACGTACATTTCCTCTTAAAAAATCCTTCAAAATTATGAGCCTATATTTAAACCAAGTTTTTGTCCCTGTCCATTTTTGTTCATACTTTAATTAATGTAAATATACATTGAATTTAAAGCATTATTCCATGGTTTAGAGTATTTAACCATGGTTCAGTCAATTAAACCATGGTTTAGTGCATTTAACCAATAGTTTAGTGCATTTATAAATTGATGAGTGTCATCAAACCTTATTTATATTATACTCGTACCAGTTCGGTATCCTAAAATCGATTTGATTTATTATTATTATTATTATATCTTACACCATAATTAATTATGAGTGCAAACTGTTGTGAATGAGTACTCGCTACAGAGGCCTTCGACTCCAAGACAAAAGGACTTTATAGAAAGAAGTATTTTGGAGACCAAGCCCGTGGCAGGATTTGAGCCTGCGACCGTCGGGGTGTGAGTCTAGCATGCTTACCACTAGACCACAGAGGGCGGCTAAAATCGATTTATATTCATGTGAATAGGGGAAACATATTAATTATGTTATTTCACTCCCTTTGTAATATTTTACATACATATTATTACGAAAATTCGTTTTTAGTTCGCATCAATGGATTGTGTCAATTAATACCAAATTTTTTGATTCATTTTAGAATGGATTGTGTCAAACCCAACTATTTCTTTTATTATTTAACTTTTATACAAGCAGTTTAAGTTACTTAAGAAATAGTTAATAGGGTTTAATCTATTTCAACCGTTGAATTATTTTCACTTTTCACTTCTACATTAAAATCACTTTTTATTAATGTTGCTTGCGAAATGCGACTGACTTGGCTTTTGTTTTATGCTGCCCTTTTTATACTCCCGCTGTGCTTTCCAGAATGATCTTGAGTATACGGGAAGTTTGTCCTATAGTGTAAACGAGATAGCATCATGCCTCATTATCACAGAAGGATGTTCTCTGCTTAACGACTTTTTAATACTTGCAAATAGCATTAGGGAGAACGAGATAGCAATAGCAACGCATATTGAATGTTCTGAATACAATTTGATTGTGATTGATAAAGTTTTTCATAAAATGTCGGTTTCGTTACAATATATCAAACGCCAGGATAGCAAAAGAATCATGTAAACGATGTTATCTTTATTAAGTGGCTGCCTAGGGCACAGAGAATATCCCAGAAGGCACACTTAGAACATGTAAAGGATATTCCAAACGCGAAATTGTAAGGAAAGTGACTTCAGGCGAACAATGAACCGTTCTATAAATCAAAAGTACTAATAAAATCTGTTCCTTACGACCATGAATTATACATTTAATTAATGAGTTATCATTATACCACCGGCCATTATTGCCCATATTTTTCTTCAACATACAAGTTAAGGCTTTTAGTGTGTAAGCATTCGTCGTAAGCTTTTCCTAATTTAATAATAAACTTCCCCAGATTTTGCACTACTGTTTTTTTATTGCTGCCGGCGGTACGAGTTTTTCTATTGTTCTTTGTGTCCTTAGCGCTACTTCTGCTTATTTCGATTTTGTTGTTGCAGAGAATAAGATACAAAAGCCGGTCAATATTTACCCCACGTACAGGTACACAACTACATATATCAGTTTTTCAGCCGCGATTCTCGTGTTTTTCGACGCCAGACTTTCGGATTCGATGCATATACACGCACTTATTCAATGCCAAAATATTGTGTGAATAGTGTGTGTACATATATATATATTCGTATATCTATGTAGTATCTCTCGAATAATGTGCATGATTCATGTTTAAGTATTTCGCAATTTGTATGTCTAAATTTCAGAAATTCTTCGGTTTAAATATGTAAGAACGTGTGTGAACTTTTCTGTTACGTATTCTTTCTTTCGAACTTTGTTCTTACGAATATGTATGTACGTAAATCCATATCTAAACTTGTCTGTCGCTGCCTTTTGCTCAAAGTTAATGTTTTATAAATAAATGTCGTGGTTTTCACAATATCTAAATGGGTAGGCATGGTCAGTATTTACGATAAAAGATGATTTGTTGTTTGTTTCCGTTGGCTGGGTTGGTGGGCGTCTCATTTAGTGACAACAAAGGTATTTAAATATTTGTATACAATTTATTTGCTAAAAAACAAACTTTCTTAGAAATTATTCAATTCTTTTACATTGTTAGCATAAATATTTATGCATATTGAAGAAGTTCAGACTATGTAAGTACAACTATTGATAAGATCCTGAACGGTCTTGGACTAAGTCAAAATCACTTTAAAGTCAGGTTTTCCTTTCAGTCACATGTTGCCACAGATAAGTCACATATACAGGGTATAATTAAATTGGCTTAAAAATGTGTTATAATTTTGGTCGGATAGATTATTATTATTGGCTATAGTGCATTTCGCCCAAACTTGATCTTTTATGCGAAGCCCTAATTTAAACAATTATATTAAGCCTCTCGATAAAGTTTAATCCTATATGAGGGTCCCATGTTTCATATTGTATCGGGTGCTTTATTGCATTTATCATGGTTCAATATAAAGTCCGATTTCATTTTTGAAGGATTGAGGTTCTATGATACCAGTGAGTAAACCACTCAATGCATTTTTCGAGTGGACTCTCGTCAATCACTGTTGATCTTACTCCATAAGCCACAATTTGGCTTATTGACTATAAATTATCCTTATCAATGAACTCAATTTTGGCATAAAACAACTTTATAAGTTTCAGGAGGCTGAGTTTTTAAGTACCTTATTTCCTTTCTTTCGTAACTTCACCGAAGAGTGAAACAATCCATTATAATTGGAGAAATTTCCCTGAATCGAAATGCCAAAAGCACTTTGTTAAATAACACTTGTCGAAAGTTCCAACAAGAACCAAAAACACCCTATAAAGCACGTTAAGATAGAAAGGAAAGGAAGTACTGTAGCTCTTGAGAGACTTCAACTGTTTTATTTTATACCCAGTTATGTGTTCATTTACTCGATTATAATTCTAATAACACGATTTTTTTATTATACATATATTGAAATAAAGAAGTATTCGCTCTTCTTTGTATATTAACTTTGTGCAAATTTTTAAAGCCATCTGATTTTTGGTTTGGGTATTGAAGGCATTGAATTGTCGTGCTAACTTTTCAACACTCTTGTCGCATATTAATATCCTCTGTGCAGAATATTTCAGCTTATATTTTCATCTTCGATTCGAAGGCCTTGGTGGCGAGTTCTGATTCCCCCAACTCTTGCATACATAATTTATTATAGTGTTAGATTTAATAATAATAAGTAGGTACAAGTAAATATTTTGCCACATGCGTTTTATTAACTGGGTAACATCGGATTCCATTACCTTTGTGAAAACAAAAGATTATAAATGTCTTCAAAATTTCCATAAATTATCTTTTTATCATTATTTGTGTTATTAAGTACATAATTTATTGTGCTTAACAAGGTGGAATAATTTCATTAATTATACATTTCTTATCTAAATGTACATGAAACTAAAGTCTTTTCTCATTAGTCACGCAATGCAATCAAAATGCGATAAGATAAAAAATCTTCCTACTACAGTACTTGAGGGAAAAATTGCAATTTTGTCTTTATATCTTTTTATTGATTAAACAATCATATTTTAACTGCAGTAAGTGTAATAAAGAAAAACCCACTCACTCCCTTCAACATGTATAAATTAAATTAGTTTTTCTAATAGGTTCCATCACTGGATTGTGTCAAGTAGGCCAAAATATATTTCATTTGATATTTTTCCTTTAAAGTAGTTTAATTTAACCGCCATTGAGTTAAGCATTATTAAACGAAATTTAATTTACTCTACAGTTCAACAAATGTCCTTTTCTCAACAGTTCAGCAAATGTCCTTTTACTGAACAGTGTAGCAAAAGTTCTTTTACCTAACAGTTTAAAAATGCCCTTTCAACAGTTCATCAAATGTATTTTTAGTCAACAGTTCATCAAATGTGTTTTTACTCTACAGTTCATCAAATGTGCTTTTACTCAACAGTTCAACAAATGTCCTTTTAGTCAACAGTTCATCAAATGTCCTTTTACTTCTATATCACTCTTAATTTTGCTTCTTGCAAATTTATTTACTGCGAGCTCATTCCTACACATTCTAGAACTAAGTGCATTAGTACAAAAGAGATAGCAATATTTATGACTCATCGTTTATGTCTCTGTAAAAAGCACAAATGGTGATGATCACTGATGACTTTTCACCATGAAAGACTTTTTGTTTTATTTACTTAATTGACTATTTATTGAAAGGTGCTCGTAATTGGAATGTAGCGTGTTTATTCATCAATATCCAAATTGCTTTTCCATCACAATATATTCCGGTTAATAATGTACGCTAGTATATAACAAACTTTTTATTAATGATTGACATAGAAACTGCATAAATCTACTCGTGCAATAAATTGATGCCTGACATTGGCACTGAATTTGTGCAATTGTCGTCCCCATGCATACCAATTTCCGTATTAGATCTGCTCACAAATGAATTCCTCGCCAATTTAGCAAAATTTAAGAACTGTTCATGCATATTTGCAAGAAATCTCAGGCGTCGTTGTAAATAGACGAAAAAGAGCTCTCCTGTCGAATAAAATTGCCCATATTACAATATTTTAGCATATGTGTTGATAGTGTCGGTCAGCGTGGTTCAATTGTATGCAATTGTGAGCGTTTAGATACGCAAGTCCACTCAGTACTGAAGAAAGGCAACGCAATTCAGGAGATGGAGGAAAGGCGAGTATTGCAATGGAAACCAATTTTTTCAAGCAATGCAAATAAGTTAACGGTGGCTGCGCTATGCAATTTAATTTATGTGGTTAGATAACATTTCCCCATTCACATCAGGAAGTTGAAGCAAAAATGGGTAATTTATTATGGTGTGTGTGTGGAGACGCAAGAGAAAAGAACCACATTCAATCATTTTTAACAACTCCATAACAACTTCAGAGCTATAAGGAATTACTGTTCTTAGTTGTAGTTCTCAAATTATGCGTGGGTGCCTTTTTTCATAGTTATGTAAACAGTGGGCGGATTGGGATTGTTATATATAATACAAGGCTTATCATCACCCCTGTTCGTTCACAGGGAGGTGTTTAGAGACAAAGAGATAACTATATTCCATATACCATACAAAAGGCATGATTCGAATGGTGCCAAATGTCGACCCATTACTGATATCAAAATACACTTAAACACTTCTATCTTGAAACTGTTTCAGTGCGAGGATGAGTTTAGATTCGCATTCCTCCATGCCTCTTGAGCATTTTGATCATCTATTGGGTATAATATTAGTCACCTGCGATTCGAAAGGTTCAACTCACTAAAAGTCGCTTATTTTGAGATCTGTTAGCGAAGTCGCTATTCTTCTGAGCACCGTCATATTTAGGTAACAGAGGAGAGTCTCGCATCTTCTTACTACTGCAATAATAGGTCGTAGACCATTCAAAGAATCACTTTATGTGATACCTTTTATATTTAAACAGTGGACTCTAAGGTCTGAGAAAACAAGGCGACGTCTTTGCAACAAAAACCTAGATATAAATGTAGAGCTTTGCATACCAGACTTTTATATTGTATTTTCTAAGCCGAAATTAGAGCTATTCTTCATTTTGAAAAAGTGACAATCGATATCAAGATATAATCTCTGTATTTTCATGGGAACATTTCAGTGTGGATAAACTAAACAAGTAAATGCAAGCATAGGATTAGCGAGGGTTCACCCGGAAGGCTACAGAATCGGGGTAAATCCCCCTTTCTTGGTGAACAAATCACAACTAAAATACATACTCTCTCTATTTTCCTTTATTTCCTTTCATTGACGAAAGTTCTGTGGAAGGCTGTTATCTCTATAAGAGTGCTGATTAATACTTATGTTGGCATGTGGACATTTGCTTCATAAAAGAATCGATGGAACTGACCAAATTCAGATGGCCAGTTATTGAGATACTCCTCTTGTCATAAATATACCGCAATTAAGAGGAACTACCTATTAGGAACTCTTCAAGGGAGAAGAACCAGGAATCTTCTCACATGACTTTTGCAGAAACTCGAATTATAGAAGGAGGAAGAAACCATTTATCACCTCCTGTGTACGAGTACTGCCAACAATCATCTGGGAGGCAACCTCCTCTAACGCTCGGTTCGATTTGGCTGATGCGTAATCTTAGGCAGAAGATGGTTCGGTGAGTGAACGAAGATGTTCAACTCTGATTGTATCACAGTGGACCGTATTGGCCCTTAGGATGCCTCCTTATGAGCTGCTCTTTTAACTCAGCCTAACCATCTATGCCCGGGGGCGTCTTAATAGTTTATAGAACTAAGATAAATGTACAGTTTGAGGGATTTTATGTTTTCGTATTTGGCACTGATTTTTGTTCTTTTTATTCTCCCTCAGAAATTCACCGATGGCATTACAAACAAACTTGTGGGCTGCTTCAATACTCAGAACGAGATCAAAAACGGCACCAATGGCGACTCGCTTGCGCACATCTCTGTGCTCACAAACGGCACCTCCTATGATCATACAAATGACATTGACCAATCTGGTCCCCACAGCGAAGTGGACAATGATTCGAAGGCCGTGCCGAATCGAGCACTGGCAGAGGCCGCCAATAACGTAGTTCTCGTGCGCGTCTATGGCAATAAGACGGACCTGCTCATCGATCGCAAAGCCGAGACGCGAAACATTATTCTGCTGCACTCGTACGGCTTTGCACCCTCTCTGTATGCGACGTTCAAGAACGGCTTGGCCTATGATTATGTACCTGGAGTAACACTGAATACGACCAATGTCTTGGAGCCGGCCGTCTGGCAATTGGTTGCTAGGCGTATGGCGGACATGCATCGTGTGGTCAAACCGGCGGCGATCGCTGAGCAACGCAGTGGTGAGCCGCTTGTGCCGATGTTGTGGAAGAAAACACAAAGCTTCCTCGACTTAGTACCTGAGAGGTTTAGTGATCCTGACAAACATAAAAGGTAATTCTCCTGCTAAATTCGGAATTTATTTCGTCACATGCAAATCATTATTTTGTAGGCCCAAAAGATAATAAGGACTAGGATGGGGGCGGCGAGGACGAGGGTGTTCGGCTGTTTCTCGGAGACCCCCTCGTCAACGTTCGCACGCGATCGCTCTCCCACCCTCTCTGCCTCTGCTCGCTGCTCGCTGCACGCTGCACGCCGGGCATGTTGTCGATCGAAACGATCTTCTGTCGTTCGTTAGTTGTCGTTTGTCGTTCCTTCGTTTGTTGTTGCAAATATAGTAATTTCTGCCTTCATCGTTTGTTTTTAAAATTGCGTCTAACTTTGATGGACTTTGTATGTTTTTACTGAAATCTCTCTTTTCTGGTCTTTTCTCCTCTGTGCTGTGCGCAATTCTCTCTCTACACCCTCTTTGCAGACTTGAAGGAACTTTCCTACCCATATCGCGTATGCGCGACGAATTCGCAGCCCTCTACAGGCGGCTCGAGGCCCTCAACAGTCCATTGGTGTTCGCCCACAACGACATACTGCTGGGCAATGTCGTCTACACCGAATCTCTGGAGACCGTGAATTTCATCGACTACGAGTACGCAGACTACAATTTCCAAGCGTTCGACATTGGTAATCATTTTGCCGAATTTGCCGGTGTCGACGAGGTTGACTATTCACGCTATCCTGGACGCGAATTCCAGTACGAGTGGCTGCGTGTCTACCTGCAGGCCTACTTGAGGCGACCGGCACAGCAGATCAGCGATAGCGACGTGCAGCGCTTGTATGTCCAGGTAAATCAGTTCGCTCTAGCAGCGCATTTCTTTTGGACCATTTGGAGTTTGATACAAGCGGAACATTCCACAATCGATTTTGACTACGTTGAGTAAGTGTGACATTCGCTGTAAACTTTCAAGGATCAGCTATACATGTTTCTCTTTATTCACAGTTATGCATTTGTGCGTTACAATGAATACCTGGCCAAGAAGGACGAGTTTCTGGCATTGGATACGAACGTACGCAGTTGAAGTCATTTGTGAAATTTCTCAAATTGTCAACTTAACACAAAATAACTCTTCAAATTTGTAGGACCCGAATATTAGCATCCAAGCAAGCCACCACACAACATTTTCAAGCATCATCAAACAAAAACTCTGACCCTGACACCACCCCCGTCACTCATCATTCCGCAAACATTTTTTCCTCCCGAACTTTCTTTGTGTATTTTTTGTATGGTAAATCGGTTAAAATTAAAAATAGTTTATATATATTCATAACTCGTAAATTGTGATTTTTGTATTCAATCACACTAATCTGCTGCGTTGGCTTTAAGCGACATTAATTAATTAAATTTATGTGAAATGCCTTTCGTAGTTAGTACACGGCTCTCAACTTAGTTGGCAAGTGGCACAGCCTCTTGCTAACCCCGCCGTTGAAGCCAAGAAGAAAGGTGCTGACGCTGGAGACTGAATCTAATTGCTCACAAAGTTGTTGGGTCAGCGCATTTCGCTGCATACTCACACATTGACCTTTAGCTGCATTTTCCATTGTTTAAGCTACATTTAAGGATATTTTAAAAGTGTAAACTTCTTCCCCCTGTAAGCAAACAGTGCTGTAATATTGTGTACTCTTTCGTTCATGTTATGTATTGGTTTCATTTATATTAATACCCCGTACTTATCATATTTGAAATTTATATTATATATATTTATAGCAATAAGGAAATATGGAATCGCATTAACTATATATAAATATAAAAAATGTCTGTATGTTAATAATTATTGTCCCTCGAATTTTTTAACGTTCAACTTGTTTTTATTTAAATAAATATATTAATAAATGAAAATAAATATATATAAAAACAAATTTGTTTCCAAAGCATTTATAAACCCTACGTGTTGTCCTCTTAATTAGATGGATCGGTTTGTATTTAACTACATCAGCTTTTTGTAAAAATGTATTTAATCGTGAACAGTTCGCAAGGATGATCTTTCGCAAATTCAAAATAGGCCAAATTTCCATCAAGTGAATCTAAAGATACTATTAAACTGTGGAGCAGGAAATTCGAGAACCACCCCCAATTACGACGACCACAGCCACCTGGAAGGGTTATTAAAAAAATGTTTTGCCCAAGTTAATACTGCGCAAATACAAAACAAGCATTTTAAAGTTTTCCAAACGCGTTTGATTGACGCTTTTAACATTTAAAATGTTTATAAATAAATCCACATCCACGTAAATAAATGCTCACATCCACGTAAATAAATGCTCACATCCACGTTAATAAATGCTCTCATCCACGTTAATAAATGCTCAATTTCATGTTATTAAATTCTCACCCCATGTAAATAAATGACATCCACGTAAAACATGCTGACATCCACGTAAAACATGCTGACATCCACGTAAAACATGCTGACATCCACGTAAAACATGCTGACATCCACGTAAAACATGCTGACATCCATGTAAGTAAATGCTCACTTCGATGGAAATAAATGATCATATTGACGTAAATAAATGCGCAACCTCATGTAAATGAATGAGCTCCATGTAAATAAATTCTCACATCCACGTACATAAATAATACTCTGGTTTTTAATAAAAAAATTCCTCAGGAATTGGCAGCACTGAATCTGTATCCCAGAAAAATTCGCAATAAGGCCGAAAACACGCGATTGGAACGCGCGTGTTTTGTTTGCCAGAGTGTCTGCTCATTTAGAACGCATGGAAACTGTTGTTTCGCAATTATGTCGGTGCAACAAATGCATCACTGTAGCCCAATTGGCCTATTTCAGGCAATCGTGATCGCGAATCACGCACAAACTGGAGCTCTTAGGAGGGAACGAATAAAACTATTAGAAAATGGCACGTGGACGTGTATAATTTTGTTCACGCGAATTAAATTTTCCACTGCTGTTTACTGTAGCGCTTCTCCTGGCCAGTCAAACAAACCTCAACATGTTTTAAGCGATTATTGAACGAACATTTCGAGGTGGCTATTTATTTATTTAACATGACTTATATAATAATAAATTACAATTTAAATAAAAGAATTAAGCTGCACTAGTAACTTAAGTTTTAGGCTGACTGAATATAATGATAATTGTATTAATGTAATTAAAATTAAAGCATATCGAATAAGTGTAATATCGTCGGCCGGGATGTCCTTCAGGATGTCAGTACAAGACTTTTGACTGACTTCTACATCCACAAAACTCTTTCCATTCTTCGGCTAATGCATTTTTTCGAAAAGGTAAAAGTCGGTGGCAAATCAGGCGAATACGGCGAGTGGTTAACAGTTAAATTCCCAATATATGGCCTGACTAAACATTTTTTAAAAGTTATGTTTATCTTGCCCTGCACCTTGTAGTAATAAAGTGATGATGAATAAAGAGGCAAACAAGTTGTTTAATAGCAGTAAAAATGGTGAGAACAAGCCGAAATAAAAATTCAATGTGATGATAATTTTAGCTTACCAATATTATCTTAATTTAAAGTCAGTGGTTTGATTACCTCGATTTAGTACAGGCATAACCAATGCAAGTTAATTTTATTTGAAGGATGTTACTTTGTAAATAATACCAACCAATGACATCATTATAAGTTTTACCTTGGAATAGGATTCGATTTGTTAACTCTGTTACCTGCGTGAATTCCTTCCAGATAAGTATGATTTTCAACCCTTTGCAAGAAACAATAGTATAATGGACCAAAACAAAGAGGAAAGACATTTGTTCCGTTTCCAACTCGTTACTGGAGTGTTGCTACTTTACTGGAAAAAAACTGTTTTCTATTGGAATGGATACTTTCGACCAAATACTATCTAATAAATTATAGAGTATTTGCTTTCGACATCTTCCATTGCCAGCAATAGAAACTTCAAAATACTTTAATAATAAAAAGCAAAAAGCTCGAGATCAGGCGGAGAATAACTCTTGCCAACAGGTGCTATTATGGGCTCATTAGGCAATTGAGAACCAGAGCCCTCTCTCGACGAATGAAGACATCATACCAAAGACAATATACAATATTGTATATTGTCTTTGTAATAAACGTGAATGACGTGTATCATAGAAAATGGAACGATGTGCTGTATGAGATGACACTGACGTAGTCAAGCGCATTAAAATCCAGCAACTCCGCTGGCTAGGTAATATTTGGCGAATGGAAGAGGATGCTGCAGCTAAGAGGGTGTATCTTTGACACACCGTGTGGAACGCGCGGAAGGGCACCACCTAATTTTCGTTGGAAAGACCAAGTGCTGAGGAACCTGTCTACGCTTGGCCTGCCCAACTGGTGCCAACGTGTGCATAGCAGAGGCGCCTGACGAAGTTTTATTGAAACGACCAAGACCAATCATTGGTAGTAGAATAAAAAGCAGATTCTTTCAAGAAACAGGTACCAAAAATTACATTCGGGGTTTATAAAATTAGCAACTCATAAAATTTCGCACCAAACCGAACCCAATTTCTCCATCAAGAATAAATCAACTTAATATTATCAACCATATTCAATGTCCAGAATGTCGCGAAATATAAATGAAAACAAAACAACTAAAGCCTTTAATTGTTTTATTATTTTTATAAATTGTATACTAAGAACAATGAAAATGTAGGTTGGTTAGTGTATCATACCATGTATGAGTATATATATATATATATATATATATAAATATGTAGAATTATTGCACAATATTACAATTAACAAATCCAAATTCACTTTTATACCCATTGTCGTGCCTTAAAACACGACTAGAAACACAACTGAATGAAAAAGGGCAAAACGACTTCAGCATTAGTTGTTTCTGTAGCCGGTTCCCATGGCACGACCATGGAAATAGATGTGTTTATCACAATCTTTCTACCAACGCTCTCTGTGTCTGAATGTGAATAGAATTTAATTAAATTTAAAAAATTATCACTATCGTTTTAATTGGTGGTCAGAAGTTCGTTCATTAAGGTAAATAGTTGTATTTAGTTGTAGTCGTTTCTCAATCTTAGCGGTTTCAGGGTTTGATATTGTCTTCAAGGTAGGTAGGAGTGGCCAAAAGCACACTTGAGTACTGTCTTAAGGTGAGTGCAATTAAAACATGTGTGCATGTGAAAGTTGTTCGATAAAAATGAACGATAACTATATCTGATTATTCGCAAATAAATAATCGACAATAATTTATTAATATTACTAAGCAGATGTTCAATGAATTTGTTTCTAGTTAAAAAATAATTAAAAAGCAATTGAATGATAATTAAAATCCACATTCCTCGTAGTTTAGCGGTTTCTTCAATAATATTAAAGTTTCAAAATTTCAACATAAATTTGCAATGATTTCAATTTTACAAAGAATTTGGTAGACCTTCTCTTTTGCATTTGCAATAAGTGCATATTTGCAGCATTCTTCAATACTGTTTCCGTTTTCGGTGAAGCAGGAGTGAAGTCATCATGATCGCCTTACCCAGCACTGTAGCTGATGTGTGTTCTCTTTCCTTAGCTTATCAGCAGCAGAATGTTCACTTTCGAAATCCAAGCCTAACCATCACTCATGCTCAGTGCACCTAAATTTCAGCGACGTCTTTTAGTTACTAATCGCCGACTCTACTGAGGCAGCAGCAGTCACATCGTTGTTTTCTGGCAGTTGTTGGGTCAGGATCTGTTTAAAGTAATCCCCAAACACAGAATGATTATACGTAATGACACGTTTCAATGCAATGGCGTAAGCTTCTATTTCATCCTTAAAGTCGGTATAGCCGGGTGGCGGTGGAGGAATACCACCCTTGGAACGTAACACCAATCTGAAATATGTTTGCAAACGCTTCCCTGTAAAGACAAAAGAATAGACAATCAAAAATATGAATTGGAATTGCCAACAATTTTAGTTCACATACACATCAAAGTACGAACAGGACCATTGGAGTTAGCGGCCTGTAAAACTTGCGTTTTAAGTATATTCTCGGTAACAGCATCTAAAACGGGCTGGTTTTCTTTCTTCAAAGAATCGTTAATTACAGTATTTATCTGCACCCACACATTCTGAACAGCTTCAGCGATTTCTCTGCAATAAACGAACATAATTGAAGTTATTCCTTCATGTCAACTGTCAATACAAAGCAGCAGCACAACCTACTTTTCGTTAGTCGCTCCTTGTAATAAAATTTCAATTTGCTTAGCTAAGTCAACGCGTGTTTCGGGACGTTGCGATATTATAGGTATAGCAACACAGATTGAAATTAAAGAGGCACAGGTGCAGAGACGCCTAGCACGCTGCCCGATCTTTAATATGCGATCTTTGTCGACGGAAATCACCTCTGGGAATTCATTGGCCTCATTCCAATCCATGAACTCCATATAGGCGTTCGAGAGAGTTTGATCGATCGAGCCGCTGTTACCATCCTGCGTACGGTTTTGCTTCAGCCAATTCTCAGTGGCGGGAAAGCCAACTATAAATGAAAACTTTCAATGATTAAAACACTCTCTACGCAATTGTAATTTGTACTTACATTTATAGTACTCTAAATGTTCCTTAAACTTTAATTTCTCATACTCCACAGAGTTCGCCATAATGTCGTTCCGTGCGAAATCTAAAACAAAATTTGCCATGTCCAGCTTCATTAAAGTCATCGTTTCCAAAATGCCCTTGAAAGTGTCAACAACATCCTCCATTGCATTAAGTTTCTGCACCGCTTCATCGCGTGCGGGAGCACAGCTCTTGGCCATTGTTTGTATAACAAAAGAAGCATACGACTTGAAATCGAGCACCCCATTTTCTGCCTGCTGCTGTATGACTACAGGATCCAATACCGCGTTAATGTGTTCCAAAACACGCTTGTTTTGGGCGGAAAGAATTTGTGGGAAGCACTCTTTAATATCATTAAGCAATTGTATAGCTTGCTCATAGCTTGGTGGAGTTTGTTGCAGTTGGTCACGTAATAGATCCCAAAAAGCTTTGTGCATGATGTCCTTAATGCGGCGTTCAAGACTGCAAATGAACATATACAAACGTTTCAATGTAGGTATTGTAATAGGGACCACACTACTTAACACACTATGTACCTGTTTTCTGGTGGCTCGTATGGATGTAATTTAAATTCAGGATTCAGTGCAATTTCATGTGCAAGCTCCATGTTTTCTATATTTTTGACTGCATGAGTTACTTCGTTCAATGTTAGCACCTTCGGGGGACTACCATCCATGCTGGGCAATATAAAGCGAGTCACTCTGCAATTTTTGTTAAATTATACTTATAAAGTGATTTGCTACAGAGTTACAACTGTTTACACAATCGGGGGTGCACTTACTTATCAGAGCTCTCGCTCTCAGTTCGTTCACGTAAACTGGATGCTCCCGGCGAAGAGCCCAGAATCTCGGGCGCATTCGACTCGTTGCTTGAACTGCTGGAATCCATTCTGAAAAACAAAATGTTGTACCTTTAAATATGTATACTTTCGCTTAAACACAAAATTAAAATTTACTTATTAGAAGGTTTCAACTAAATAAAATATATTTTACTGAGCGCACACACAGCGCCACAAAATTTTGAACAATTTCAAACGATTGCAACCGTCAATTGACTTCCAATGATCCAATGATTCGTAGCTATGTATGTATGTATTGGTGTGACAAAAATGTATATTCCTATACGTCATGCACGGGAATAGAACTAATAAAAACACATGAACAAGGAACTGATGGAAACAATGACTTGATTGCATGCATTTACACACACACACACACATTTGTATCCGTATGTATTAATTTCCACTTGTTGGCGTAAACTATGTAAATAAACTCAAATTGAATTTAAACAAAAACATTGCAGACTAAAATAAATTCCGCCAACTCGGGATTACGTTACGATTAATTAATTTTGTCATTTTAATTTTTAGTGTAATTAATTAAACTGATTTCCTCTGTCTGGAACAGTACGAAACCGAACTTTATATTCGCAATATAATAAAATCAATATGGAGCGTATGGACCGTAAAATCCGATGCGTATTTACTCACCTTGAAACCGAGTCAGTTGGCATTTTGCGTCGTTTATTCTCTCTACTCTTTGCTGCTGTTTCTTTCAAACAACTCCACACTTGGAAGTGAATTACAAGTCAACTTTTAATTCCGCGTCTAACAAAGAAAGAAATGTCAGTGTCGTTTTGCTTCAAGCCAAATGGATTTTGCAGGAACTCTCGTGATTTTGCTTTAAAGCAGTAAAGTAATGGCTTTTAGCGGGTTTCTTTGTTATCTTCAATGTAGAATGACTAATCTTCCAGTAACTTTAAGTAACTCAGTGTACTGAAAGAAAAAATGCAAATTAATTTATAACGCCAACTTAATTACAAAATGAACACAATACAAACAAAATTACAGAAAAATTTCCTTTACTTGTGGTTACCTCATTCTCTGATTGCTGAAAGAGCACAAAAGTTTCAACGAATTGTAGCGCACATATACCGAAGTAGGTAATCGGCACCAGGGCCCTATTTATAGACATTTTTGGTAGCGAGATTTTAAATGTACCACAAAAAATATGACAATTGTTTGCCAGGGAAATACAGTTGTAAGCTTATAGAGGGGCCATTATTAGAGATATTAACGCAGAAAAATTCATTAATTTTCCTTTGAATACAATTAATTTTCAGATGACGCTTTATCAGCTATAAAATTGAATTTTTAGTGTTTTAAAGGTTATAAACAAGAAAAACCATTGGTATTAATAATAAATTATATTTCGATTATCTTTATATATAATTATCATCCTCCATCACATATGGGTATATGTTTATTGAAGCTTATTAGACATATGGCATTAAATATAAATGGTGTCTTCAGTAGTTGTTCCTGAAGTGAACGGAAATATTTGAGTTGATACTAACTTCCAAGTCTAAATAGCAATTTTTGGACTATTTTTCAATATAGTTCTAAAGTAAAAAAATATAATTAAACTGTGTAAAGTTTTTAGAAAAGCCTGCATAATTTACTAATAAAGCTTTTATTCCGCAATTAAAATATTTAACTATTTTATACTTAACATGACAAATTTCGTTATTTCAAAATGAATGTTAAGGTTACTGACGTAATACTATAATTATGTAGTATTAGTGCTAAAATTTCCATCGTTGTAACAAAGTGTATAGAAATATTTATGTATGGATACTCCTTGATTGTAGCTTATAACATTTTATAAGTTAGGGCTCAATGCGAGCCGTGACGTTTTTGCTCATTGTTACAAAGAGAAACACACATGGGATTTCGAAAAAAAAAATGTTAAGGCAATTATAACTTTATAAATTTAAAACGTATAACGTTTCTGAATTAAAAATACATTTAATTATAGAACAAGTGAATGAGAATTTTACATCTTATGCGTTAGTTTGGTGTTCGAGAAATAAACAAAACCAACGATTAGGCATGCTAAGCAGCACATGATGGAAACTGAATAATACGCAATAGAAATTTTGTGAAATTGTGACAAGGACGCACAACGGCACAGAAAGTTGTGAAATGTGTAAATTCCATGCATATGTCGAAATCAGACCAAATAAAATAAACATTTATACAAAAATAGAATCGAAATGTTAGAAGTCTAAAACAAACGGCAGAAGATTGATAGCCAATACTTGTAAATTGATTGCTTTTCACTTATTAAATATTTATATTACATTTGTTATTATATTTCCTAGTTACCTGATCCAATGAAACTTACCTAGGGTTATGCACATCACTCGTTGAAGATTATTTTGTTTGCTTATGTTTATGTAAACATATGTATGTATGTGCGTTTAATTTTGTATGCTGCTTGCAGATTATGCACTGTTTAATTTAGCAATTTTGACTATTTAATATTTGTTTTTTGGTTTCTTTGATTTAATGAAACATTTAGATTTTTTTGCAATAAATAACCAATTAGTTAGTCATTAAATTAATGCTATAAGTGCAAATAAATGCGTAGTCGCGAAACAACCAAACTACCTGACAAATAAAAATTGAATGATTTAGAAACTGACGAAAAGGTGATGGAAAAATTTTGACAAATTGGAACGAATTGGAATCAGAGCGGACCATGGTATAATTATACGGTACAAGTGGTAATGACAACTAGGAAAGTAACACCACACCTTAACAATATCAAAAACAGTCGCATTATAGTTACATGTGAATTCATAACTATTTAAATTAGAAATTAAAGGTAAAACCCTCCAGGAGAGTTTTGTTTGTTTTTCGATTTAAAGTTTTCAAAAACAGTCGCATTGTAATTGCGGTATGAGGTCATAACTGTTTGAATTAAAATTAAAATGTGAAAGCCTCCCGTAGATATTCGCTTTGTTTTCGGTTCAAAAATGTCAAAAACAGTCGCATTGAAATTACATGATGAGTTCATAAATGTATAAATTATAAGTAATATGAAAGCCCCCCTGAAATATTCGCTTTGATTTCGGGTTTTATTAAAAAATTTAACACAACGGTGCTAGTACTCCCTGCAATATTAAATCTAAATTTAAGACAAAAATTAAGAGCAAATTTTAATTGCTGACAAGAAAAGAGAAAATCCTAATTTTAAAGGAGCAGTTCCTGTTTTTTATATTATCACAAATTATTTGTTTAGAGCTTGATCTCAACAATACTTTCTAAAAAATCGTTCTCTTTGACTCATTCCTCACACCCTTGCAGTCATAATTAATTATGAATAGTGTATAGTGTATATACTATATATAATAAAGTTGATTTTTTCTAGTGTAGCTGGGCTAAAAATATTATTGGACTCTCAACAACTGGCTAAAAATTATTTTAATTATTATTAAAACTACGGTTGCACAATTCACAAATCAAATCAAATTTTTAAACGCGAATTAAGCAAACCTGAACAAATCTGATACAAATTATCGTACAAAATACAACTCCTTCACCTGCGGACCGAGTATAAAAGGATTAGTAGTGGAATTAAAATCCACTGAATTCCACCTAGTTAATATAAGGTATGTTCGCGTTGAATGAATTGGCTACAGTTTCTGTACTATCTGCCCTGAACTCTGTTCGCGTTGCGAGTTCATTTGCACTTTCCTGCTCGCGTCGCAGAAAGTTCACTTTCAGTTCATGAACTGGCTGCACTGAAATTTATCTAGTGCAGATCAGTTCATATTCTGTTTCGAAATGTTTTGCTTAACTCCCACAATTCTAAATTGAATTATATATAAAATTCGCACTTTCTGAATTTAACAGTTCATCTGATGCGAACTCACTTTTTATCTGTCTTCTTTTAAATATTTACAGGCTCTTTAAATCAGAGAACACAGAGAACCGACGCTTAAACGACAAATTTTCTGACGTTTAAAAAACTGTCTTTGTTTATCATTCGTTCATATATGGATAGGTTTGTTTATCAAAGGTTCTGTAGAAAATCAGCCACACTATTACAGTTTTGCGATGTTAAGTGTGCGCAAAACAAGAGATGTTCAAGTGTCGCGTCTCTGTGGTCACTGGTTAAAATCACATAAGTACAGGGTTGCATTTAATGAAGAAAGTGGATTAAAATATGATACCATAATTATTAAATGTTTTTTTAGGTATTAAAAGTTTGCCTTTTCAAGTTAATTTAATTTTTGAAGTTAGTTAACAAAATATGTCATTAAAATCTTTCTATCTCGCATTTACATCAAATTATTTTTGAATTTAATAACCAGTTACACACTTGATTGCGAATTTCACTAAGTTAGTGCATGTGGTATAGCTGAAATTTGCGAAAACTCATTGTTATTTGGAATGTTTGGAATTAGAGGCCAAAGAGACGCCATCAGTTGAATTTCAATTTTTGATTGGCTTGTTTCTTGGTGCTTGTTTAGTTCTTTTGTTTATTTATTTAAGTTAGTTTTAATATCAAATATTTTTAATTTAAATTAACAATGAGTGAGCCTGCAAATGACTGTGCTGTGAAAATAGCAATGCGTGAGCGTCCTATGCGTGAAAACAGCAGAAACGAGGAAAACAACATAGTCGAATACCACACCTTACCAAATGTATGATAGAAAAACTAAATGATTTCAAGTTCCAATAATTTGCAACAGTTTTTCGTTTATCTAGATTGTTGTTATTGATGAGCGCCCGTTCACTTTTGATTGTGTTTTCGGACCCGAAATTTCGCAGCAACAGCTTTTTGACGATTTGATTCAGCCACTGGTCGCGAAAGTAAAGCAAGGTTTTAATTGTACGGCATTAGCTTATGGCCAGACGGGGACTGGAAAGTCTTATACCATGGGAATAAATTCCAATGTTTGTATTTTTGGATTTCGTAATAAAAAAAAACACGGTCTATATTAATATTTCAATTTTGCAGGGGTTTGAAGGAGAACATGTTGGTATTATACCCAGGTGCTTAAAAAATATTTTAAGCTCAACAAATGATGAAAATATAGTTCGACGCGATATTTCTGCTAGTTATATTGAAATTTATAATGAGAAACTGTACGATTTGTTGGCGGAAAATTGCACTGAATCTATTCCTGCTCGTGGTTAGTTTCCGAAAATGTCATACGACTTTTATATATAAACTTCTTGCTATTAAATGCTGAGTCTATTTTTATTTAAAGAGCCACTATGAAACTAATCAATATGGAATTTCCTAGGTTACAAATACACTGGTGGCGTACGCAAATATATAAAAAACCTTCAAGATTGCTACGATGTTTTAATTAACGGCGTGAAAAAGCGACATGTGCGTCCAACTAAAATGAATTCGCAAAGTTCCCGCTCACATGCTATCTTTACGATTCACATAACCACAATCTACAAGGAACAAATGACGAGCTCCTGCCTGAATCTTGTGGACCTCGCTGGTTCCGAGGGTGTGCGTCGCACTGGACATCAAGGAGTTGCCATGTCTGAGGGAGTGCACATAAATCAAGGCCTTCTTAGTATTAGTAAAGTGCTGCAGGCTATGACACTGTGCCACAAAGTAATTCCTTATCGAGATAGTGTCTTGACTTCTGTGCTACAAGGCAAGTTTTATTACTTCAAAACATTTATAAATTCTTAATACTATGTTTCAATTTTAGAATCATTGAATTCCAATTCCTACTTAACGCTATTGGCTTGTATCAGTCCCAATCGTGGTGATCTCAGTGAAACTCTTTCTACACTGCGATTTGCACAAAATGCAAAACAGCTGAAGCACACACCGCAGATCAATGCGATTCTGAATGAAATAAGAGTAAGTGCTAATTTTATTACAAATATTAAATATGAGTATTTTATTTTCAATATAATTTTATATATAACCAAAATCAATGCAATCAACAATTGTGTCACGTATGCGTGTTGAGTACTCATTCGCATTGCCTTCGCTGAGAAAACCAGAATCCACCAAATCAGTTGAGCCGCCTGCGTGTATTCTTTCGCTGAGCTCCTCCAGATTTGGCACATCCTCTCCTTTCATTGTTGCTATTGGTAGAATCATCATGGCGAAAAGTAATCCCACAGCCCCTTTACTTTTAACCTCTTCAGAAAAATCTTCGCTCGAGAAAAGTAAACTTGGCTGTGAACCAAGCCTATAAAGAGAGTAAAGAGCTGAAAAGTATGCTTAATAAATTGAAGAGATATTACCGCTTTATATGATCTGACAGTTCACGATAATAAACATCCAACATTTCCCCAAAGTGTTGCTTGCGGAACTCTCTCGTAGTACACGTGAAAAAGAAGTACATTATATCGGTGATTGGTGAAGCGTACCGCATAATTTGCCAATCTATCAAGCGCGCCTCAACTACATTTTCATTCTGTTCAACGGGCCAACATGAATTTGCTATATTGCCAAGATCTTGTATAAATATCAACAAACCTCGATTTTAAATAAAATGTTATTGTTCCAACAATCGCCATGACATACAACTGCATACGGCTCGCATTGAGTACCGTCTATTAAGTCCAAAAATAAATCGAAGAAGGAATTCTTTGCAAAATAGTGCTCGAGTGTATTTATGTAACTTCTGTCCCGTTCAGCATCTAAGGCAGACACAGCGCTCTTCTTGAGTTCTTCAAAATATGAGTGCAATTGCGTGTCGTCTCGGCGCTGTTGGAAGATATCAGACATGTGTTGGAACTTTTGCAACTCTTCCGGTTGCTGATCTTTGATGGCAAACGACACGGCATGCAATTTGGCATATACCCGCATAACGAGCGCCACATATTCTCTGGTTAATTGATCGAAACGGTTAAATAACTCAAATTTTTGGACACACAGGTCTTCCAGAAAAATGGCCTCTTCCATATCCACAGTAATGCAGCAGTAGCATTTGGCATATTCATGAAACTTCAATTGCTTGTCTTGTATGCCTTTGCTGCTCTGAAAGTTCTCAACTAGTGGCAGAAACTGCAGAAATTAAATGTATTTAAGTATTTAAAAAATATGTTTCCAGCAAGTGTTTCAAGTCATCCGTAAAAACACTTGGATTATATTTTAAGTACCCTTTCAAAGTATTTCAAACACTATTTGAAATTTTTTTAAATACTGTTGCAAAATATTTCAAATGCTTCGTATTTGAAAAACTTTTTAAAAACACTTTCAAAGTGTTTCAATCACTATTTGAACATTTTTTAAATCTACTTTCAGTACACTTTGTAAGTGAAAATTTTGTAAATATACTCCCACTTTCTCACCTCTTCATACGCCAACGATTCCCTTAGAAAACAGGGTCTAGCAAAGAATTGCTCTCGCCTGATGAAATTGTGTGGAGGCACTTTGAGTATGAGTCTGAAGTGTTCCTCCTCACTCCCAACGAACTGAACAGTTATACGATATACAACACCTAAGTAATTGTCGCCCTTCTCGGATGCGTTACATATGCTGTAGGTGTACTTCCTCTGGGGAAACTTCTTATCCAGCAATTTTCGCAATGCACCAATTACAGCATCGTTGGGCAAAAGGCGTGTGTCGTCCGATGCGTGCTCCATTTTAAACTGAGTTGTGGCTCATTAAGCGAATTGACTTTATATCGATAGAGCACCTCTGTGTGTGGCTTGATATTTATTGTATTTGCAAACCACAAAAAACGCCTCGAATTTTTGCGGTTTGCATCACATCACCGAAGCAGCATCAGTTGATGCACATAAGTCATGCACTTATACAATTAAATGATCGCAAAAGTATCTTCTTTTCTTTATCTTAATGAAAACATTTCAGCTTCGTTATGTATACTCTTATTTAAATGAAAAGTGAAGTTTATCGCATCCATTTCTGAACAGGATTTCAATAAAAAAAATATTTATGGAATAAATCCCTAGACACAAAAAGAAATTACAATCAAACATATTTTTTTTACATATCTTCTGCTTACCTAAGATTATGATGAGCTATAATTACCTTTACTTAAACATTTTGATGTGTTTTTCTGATATTGCATCCCTTTAGGTTGTTCTTGTGAATCAAACTGTTCCAAGAATTTCCCTTAGTTTACTTTAATATTATATAAATATGAAATTATTCTTGTTGATATTATTATTTTTTACTTATTCTTAATTAATTATTTTTTACTATCTTATCCTGTTGTAATTTCAGAAAAACAAATCCAAAACCCCATATAAAGTAACGCCCTTGCAACAGAGAAATGCACCTACTCCATTCAAACGGCCGCTTACGACCACCACAACAGTGCCAAATTCCGTGTCAAAAGGAAACGGGTTTTATAGCAAAACATTCTGCACTCCTAGCAAAATGAAACGTACTGACTCGAATAAATTAAATCACACGGAGATGGGAGCGACATTGAAAGAAAAAGAAAAGTACGTGGTAGTTTAATAAATATGCATTTGGAACGTTTATTAAAAATAGTTCATATTTACAGAACACAGATGGGCTTGGTACGACCTATGATAATGAAACCGCCAGTATTGCCAGTTTACCCACTTGAAACGGCCAATAACCGTGAATCACTCTTTGACCATACCATCGATTCACGTGCCTCTCTAGCAAGTTTCAATGTGTCCACATCGACGACTATAGATGGTCCATCTACTCAAAATACAAGGTCTTTATTATAATTATTTTTATTTATATCTAAACTAATAAATTTGCTTTCGCAGCAGTTACAGTCCAGTAGTACGAAGGTGCATAACTGAATTCGAAGCTGTTATGGAAAATAAAATGCTTCAAATGCTGGATGTGCTGAAAGGAAATATGCTGCAACATTCAATAGAAGAGAGGAGGCACACACCAACCACACCGGCAGTACCTATAGGTACGCAGCAGCAGCAGCAGCAATTGCCCACCTCAATACGCAATGAGATAAAAAGCATTATGCGGGATTTGTTGGCAGAGAGTGCCAACTCAAAGCCAATCTGCACCTTACCATCATCCACGCCTGATATGCTGATTTCTCCAAAGCAATTAGTATGTATTTTTAAAACAATATTTTATGCAAAAATGTAACCTCATCGTCTCTAATATGCAGTTCTCAACGAGTAGTCCTGAGTTCAAATTACCAAATATACCAATTTATGTCAAGGATATGACTGAAATATCACAAGAGGAGGACAGCATAATGGTATTAGAAAGTACCACTGAGGGAATGACAATGGTGCGGAACACAGTGCGACGCTCTTGTCGTATAGCAGAGCGTACCCATAATATATCAACCACAAGCGAAGACACATTTGTAGTCGCCCGCAGGAGGAGCTTACGTAAATCTACGAAACAAATGTATGATGAGAAACGCAGATTAACGTTGGTTCAATCAAAGGTGCCAGAATCAAAACCGGCAAGAAAAACGATCAACAGTAAACGGCCTGCAGCTATTCTGGATAATAGTCTGCTGGCCAGCTACTTCATTAATAATGATACCAAAACTGCGTCATCCACATCGAAGAAACCCACTATTGCGAAACATCGAAAAGCTATTCTCGATTTACTGAATAAAGGTTCAATGAAGCAATTGCAACTATTGCCGCAAATAGGACAGAAGACGGCCTTTCAGATAGTGACCCAAAGGTATATATTTATATTTTACTGCATTTGTAAATATAGATTAAATCAAACTTTGCCATTTCAGAACATTGAGTGGGAAATTTAAGAGTTTAGTCCAAGTAGAGAAACTACCCATATGGAGAGGCAATGGGTGGGAACGCTTCGCAAAGGTAACTTTGGTAACCATTTTAGCTACTGAATATTTTTGTTAAAATGAAACCTTTCTTTGCAGGCTAATATGTTAATGTAAAATTTATATATCACTTCGGAGTATATGCAATTCCATTAGTTTCTAAATATTTTAATCATATAATTAATAATAATACATTTATTTAAGAGCACTGTTTGTGAGAGTCTTCTATATATATGAATGAGCATTTCTGTATATAATTTTTAATAACTTTAATATAATTACTGATGTATATACATATAAGGCTAAATATAACGAATTCGAAACTATTTTTGATACCTGAATTCAAGTTTTGCCATCAAGTTTTACTTCAGTTCGCTGGCTATAGAAAAAACCGAGTCTTATCAAAGAGTATTCTAGTAGTGCGTCAACTGTGCAGCCTAACTTCCTCCTAGGAGTCAACACACACCTTCTCCTTACAATGTGCATGCACAACCTCGGCAAATTGACTCAATTTGCATCTGAGAATATGGTAAGTGGATCAATCACTGAATATGGATGGCATCCAGATTTCAATTAAAATCCAGGGCCAACAATTTGCTGGACTTATATCGAAGCTTTACCTACGAAATATTACAATTGCTTAAATTCTTAGGGAGAATGAGACTGGAACAGCAGCGGGCAACGCTATCACACAATTTTACCGTATAATTTGAATTTAATTTTCATTCCTGTTTAGTCATGAATATTGAAACGGTTATTTTGTCATACTATGGTATAAATAACAAAATAGGTTACATTATCAACTTGTGCTTTAATTTAAAAGAGTACAGAAAGTCTACAAAATCGAAAGAAAACAAGAATCTGAGTGATATAATTATGGTGGGTAGATTTTTGTAAAATAGGGGGGTCCTATTAATAGTCATAGTCTGGCAACTATAGATATTAAAACATAAATATTCAATATATTTGCTCAGTGCATACACGTAGTAAACAAACAAACCAACGATTCTGATTACCTCGAAGCAGTTTTGTAGTAAACAAAATAGAACTGGAAAGTGGAAACAGACCAAGACCACAATGGACAGACAGACAAAGGAATGTACAATCAATCGCTGATACTTCACACACACATACATAATTGTGGTGGATATGTAACTCCAGATATATGTATATGTGAGTAAGCGATAAGCGATCCTGATCATTGGCTTTTGTTTATGGTTTAGATACTTTATTATTCCTCTTGTATAACTTTTATTATGTTTTTGTTTACCTTTATTCCACCTTCTCATTTTATGTTTATTTTATTTCTGTTTTGTATTTATGTTTTGAATGGTGTTTATTTTTGAGTTGCCCATCTGAAATTTCGTGTTTGACAAGCTTATCGCGCATTATATGAACCCTACACCCATGAACAGAGGGTAGTTTGACTTTGCTAATTTGTTTGTAGCGCGGTAAAAGGGGGCGTGACACAGATGCAATATTAAGTTGATGCTGTATTAAGTTGGTATGTGCCAGAGTCGAGCTTGGCTTGTTGCAACTTCAAGAATATATGCAAATGCCTCTAGTCGAAAAAATTCTTTCATTGACATAAAACCAATAAGCTGAGACGAGATAAATAAATATTAGTTACTTTTATTATAATTAAGATAAATATAAGAAAATTTCTCAATTTGTTGTTAATTAAAGAATAATTTGCACGCTTTTTTCTAAACGTAGACGTAGAAATTTTATAAGCTTCATGATATTCATGCTTGCTTAGTGTACTGTGTTGTGTGCTGGCGTGTTGGTCTGCATGAAATCACCCCAGCCACACACATTCATAAATAAACGCTGAGCAGGTAAGCGAGTGTGTCGAAACGAAAAGCAAAAACAAAACAAAACCAAGACCGGCCAAGCCCCAAGCAGTTTAAAGCGATCGACGCAGTGAGTTGAGCTCAGTTTGTATTCGTAATTGTAACGCATTTCCAAAGTGAATCTGGAAGAAGGCGGTGGCAGTTGGTCTCGTAGGCTACAGGCGTAAATTAAATTGCGTTTTCTTCGAATTAATTTGCAAATTAAGTACGTTTAGTGTTGATTTCCGACCTGTACGTGCATTTAACTGTGTTCTCTTGACAGTGAGCTGTATATAGACATATGCATTTTATTTATGTGAGTGCAAAAAACAATTCAATTAAAAAAAATTGACTGTGCAGATAACTGTACATAAACAGACAAATAAAAGGAAAATTGAGCTACCAACAAGAAATCAAAAATGTCACAACCGGTGAAATTTTATTTTGATTTTCTAAATCAATCGAGTCGCGCCTTGTACATACTGTTGGAAGCTTCGAAGATTCCATTTGAAGCCGTTCCGATATCACTGGTAAAAGGTAAGTTTCTAATGTTTTGCTCTCTCCTTTGATTTTTTATACGTCTTGAAATCATTTTTTGGACACGATTTTTAGTTGATATAAGGAGTACATATGTACATAATTTATTTTCTATAATATGTAATATACTTAACAACATGAATGTGGTTTAGAAACGTATTAAATAGAATATGTGGCAGTGGAGGATAACCATTTAAAAGTGTGGTGATTTTGTTGCTTTTATTTATATATTATACACGTATATAATTATAATTCCAATATGTATAAATTACCAATATCAATTTCAATATATGATATCCAATATCCAAGTAAATCTAATATGACCATGTGTGGTCAAAATGGACTCACAAACTTACCGCTATACAAAGCAATTTAAAGAAATTACTTGAATTATTTTTTATACATAATCTCTGTGTTCCTTTAAAGAGGAAATCATATAAGTTCAAGTCTCCTTTAATCATTATTCAAAGGATATCATATGGGTCTCACAATTTTAACTCAGAGACACCTTATAGAAACCCGACCAACCGACATTTTTACCATTACAATTTCACATATCAATAATTGTACCTTCATCAACAGAATACACATCACCATATACATTAAATCATACATCTTGGTCTCAGATTTAATTAAAAGTGAAAATATTTAAATAACCATAGAAATATAAAAAAATCCAATTTTTACTATGTAATTTAATGACAATATATTTAAATAGTTAGGTCTAAAGATCATAGTAGTTAGTGCCCAACTGTAAGCTTATTTGTATAATTGATTATATTAGTCAATGTTTAATAATTTAATGCAAATAAATTATTAAATATTCAATGGGTCTTGAAATGGACAAAGAGGTGTAGTCTTCTATGTCAGTACTATCTCTCACATATTTTGTTATTGTGTTTACATTTCCTCTCATTTTACAGAATCTCCTTCAAGATGTATAGCAAAATGTGGATATCTACAACACATCACAAGTACATATTATTTATAAAAAAAATACGTTTAACAATCCGAAACTGGACGACCTTGGTTTGAGAGACTTATGCGCATAGGTGCTCACAATATTGTTGCAAGTAATTTACTACTTAAATTAGTGTTTACTTGCGAATAGAACCACCACATTCTGTCGCATTCATAACGCACACATATGTTATAATATCTGTGCTCGAATGACGAAAAATATATCCATAGATAGGTTGTATGATGCGTTTTTAAATCCATTTTAATTTAGTAGTACTTAACCCATATATATTCCTCACTATAATACAGATATGGAGCTAACAGCAGGCTGGAATAGACCATATGCATGCTCACACTTACTCACCCTCGACTACAAAAACACAACAAACGTTGGAAAACAACAACAGTATTGACTTTTTTTCTCTTGTTGTTGTAGTCGTTTTGTTGTGACATAAGTTTGCTTCTTAGTGACTAACTGCATTCTAGCCTAGCAATTGACCACATACTATTTGAATTATTAAAAAATAAGAAAATTACCACTGAAACAGCACGTAAACAATCAGAATGTTTATTGATGGAGCAAATAAGTCTATTTATAAGCAAAGACTACGTGATCTGTGCGGCATTGTCTAAATGATTTGGGGACGTTTCTGGGCACACAAATCTAGTGGAAAAGGGCAAATCAATTCAATTCAAATATACATATTTACATACTCGTACATACATATGTATGTGCTTCAGTGTGTACACAAAGTAGAATAAATTAAAAACATACACAGTCCATAATACTGACTGGAAACCACTGATCTAAGTACATACATACATATATACTATAAGTGGATAATGTATGTACATATGTAGGTACATAGATATGCAAATGTGTACATATGTTTATAAGTATTTTTAGCATACAAATTGCTAATATTATTAATGACATAAACAATTATCTGATTTCATTTTATTTGAATTCATTTATTTGCATATTTATATTTTTTGCTGCGATTTTCTGTATTAAACATTTATTTTTTAACGGCTAAACTATAATGGTAAAGCGATCTGCTACAAAAGAAAGGTGCTGTTCAGTTGTTGGGCTATTTCAGAGTTTACATACAATATGTATGTACATACATACATACACACACACTTCTGGCACCTTGCTTTTAGCGTACTGTTAATGGTTTTATTACGGTTTTATGCTAAATATTGCAGCGCAGCACTCTCTGTTTGGTTGCTACAGTTGTTGATGTTATTGTCGTTGTTGTTGTTCTTTCTGGTTTTGTTTCCACTCGAGTGCTGTTTCGGTTATTCTTGTTGACTTAAAAAGTAATTCAGAATTCATACGTTCTGCTGCTTTTTCGCGAGTGTGCATAAATTAATACAAGCTGCGGGCGCTCACTCGTTTAACTATGCGACATTGCCATGTTGCGGGGCGTATGAGCATTTAATTTTTATTGCATTTTATTTATTTATAGTTTTATTTACGATCTTAATCCAAAACCGGCTGGTTGTGGTACAACAATGTTCGACGAATAATTTGTAACATTAGTGCCAGCCCATGTTGACCGCTGACTGCACGCTCCACTCTGTTCCCGTCTGTCCACATTCGAAATGTGTAAAATGCTTGAATGCTTTTTTCAATTTCTCGTCGTTGTTGGACTTTGAACTTAGCTTCAAGCTCCTATATACATATATACATACATATTAATGTTACATATGTATGTTAATGTAAATTAGATTTCCATTTTCTATTAATGCAGTCGCATTATTTTGGGTTGTTGTAATTTGATCTACGGACTTTGTAGTTTGCGTACGTGTGTGCATTCAAATGCAACTGGACTTGTTGCTTCGATTGTAGGTAGCTGTCTAGCATTAGTAGCGATTATATAAATTTAGTTACACAGATATGCATGTGCAACCTTCAATTAGCCAACTAATCGTGAGTTCAGTCGTTCAGTTCTTTGAACTTACATACATACATATGTATATAATTCAAGATTGAATTGCAAATCAAGTTGAAAGCAAATACATACCAAGAAACAAATGCAATTACCACTTGCTACTGAACAGCCAATCCATTAACTAACAGCTATTACCCAGGAAAATGCTAAGGGCAGCTAGCAGGAATTTTTCATGCAATAATGTGTTCAACTTGAGCAGCGTGCATCCGATTCGTCTACTGCCAACATTACAAGCAATAATTAAGTTTACATCACTCAAGTAATAATGGAAGAAATTCTACAGCTGGGAAGTAAATCGAAACGAGTTGAGTGGTTTCCACTGCTTTGTGTACGGTTTCTGTGGTCAGTTTTTGTCATTATAATTTAAACATTGCTATTTTTGATCGTTTAGAATTGACGGTAATTTGTGAAACATTATTTTGAAGCGTACCGTCTTAGGAACTTTCTATGCTGAGCCTTGCTACTTTACCAGTTAAACAAGGAAATTAATTATACTCATCGAGTTCAATAGTCTGAGCAAGAGAAACACAATAACTAAATATTAATAGCCTTTAAAGGAAGGGATGGAATCACTATGCTGAAGCAAAAGCGAATTATAGATATATTAACTATTTATAGCGAGCTTAGGAAATATATAATGTATATACATATGTATGTATGCAAACTAAACTTAAAATCGTTCCTCTGAAAATAGCCAGAGAGATTGTAGAATATAAAAGATTTTAGATAAGGCATTGGACTATCTTTTGTTGTTTGCTGTATACAGAGAGCTTGAAAACAAATTTGATTAAAAAAAATACCTATTCGTACACACAAAAAATGCTGATACGCTCAGTTTAGGTGCACTAAGAAGCACGAATACCCAACAAGAAATAGGAAGAAAACACCTCTGATGCTAAAAATATCGCACGAAAAATTATCCGCCCCATAAGTCGGCCTACAAAATAACAAGAAATCTTGTAATTGTTGCAAAATGCATGTTTGGTTTCAAAAAGGTATTCCGATGCTGACTGAGATTATCCTCCAAAATTGTTTTCTTGAGAAAGTCCCAGAAACGACATAGAATGTTGTTGCCCACACCGAATCCCCATTCATTATAAGTATGTTTGTATCACTAATTACACCAGATCACTTTGTGTAGGGGTAGTGTGAATAATTATTTAAATTTCTGACAAATTACTTTCTTATCTGACAAATAATATTCAAACAAAATACGACTTTATTCTGCTGACGTTTGATACTATTATCATGGGTCATTTAAAAATACATTACACCCAAATATATATATATTCTCATACATTATCGAAAATGCATCGTCAATATATAATATAATAATAATTCATCACTAAAAATTTTTGTCAGTTTAATTTATTGTATTTATCACCGCAAAATAAAGCAATCGCATGATCCAGTGGCTTCGACGGAGCAAACACTTCAGATTAAATTTGGTTCTTATTTGACATTTTTGCTACAAAATCGCATATCAGCATTTAACAGTTTTTTTTTTTTATAAATGAATCGAATTTGTTTGCTTTTTAAAGTTTTCCATTAGAAAAATGGGTTATACAAAAGTTGGTCAACTGTATAAATATCCGGCATGCTTTTGTTGTGTAGAAATAGCAAGGCCTTAGCTAGATTTGCTGAGGTTATGTGTACACAGACAGCTCAAATATGGACAAAAAAGTAGTAGAACAGTTAAATCTGTCCAATTTGTGCGGGACCGTATCGTAGATATCCTTTTCCGAAAAGACAACACTGTGAGACACAAGAGATAAGAAGCAAACTTTTACTCCATAAAAAACCTGTGGAAAACATAATTTGTAGTTGCAGTTCCTCAAACATGTCAGATTGCGTGGCAGATTTGTTCAAAGCTCAATTTAAATCGATTCCATAAATCTACAACTAAGAGCAGTAGTTCCAAGGAGTAACAGCAGGTCTGATAGGAACTCTTGCCAGAAAGGAACCTAAAATAGTTTCACATGAATTATGCAACTCGCGGGTATATAATAATTATCAACTCCAATGGTTCCGGGGGGGAGCAAAGGTCCACAAAGTTGTGGGGATATAGGAGGATGTCACTATATAGTATCTCCTCCTCTGCACATATCTAGGTTTTAGTAAGAGACGGAATTCTTATCATTTAATGTGGCTGATATTTAAATTAAATCTATTCCAAACTGCTTCCAGCACAAGAGTTTTCGGTGAGACAGCGAAAATTTTTCAGATTTGGAGGTGTTATAATATATCCTATTGATGCTGCCTCTTTTACCCAACACAGCCCTAGTTTTCAGCTTGTCACCATTGCGAGTATGAAAACATGAAACAATTTTAAGACTTTTAAATACTCTTTGAAAAAATCAACCATTCCCTATTACGAATACAGACGAATATTCTGCCAACAGTGGCATTTTTTAGCCTTAGGAAAATTATTTAAAAAAGTGATTTCGCTCACTCTGATATGGTTAAAATTATATTGTAGAATTGTTAAATAATTGCTGTAATTTATTTCTATAGGAATGTTAAAATTTAATTCTTCATGTCTTCTAAGATTCTCCTATAGAAATGTTCTACTCTTTCTATATAGAAAAAATGTTCTACTTTCGTAGAATCTGGTCACTCTAATATTGCGAGTAGGTTATCTTAAGCCAGCAAAAAGTAAATTGAAAAGTGCACCTCTTTACGGGGACTTTATTTTGTCGGCATCTAAAGTGCTGCTTATCTAATTGTGTTGATTTGATAAATTAAAGTGCACCATAATTCTAAGTAAATATAAACAAACAAAAACATGTATTTATTGAGGACAAAATTCGAATTATCATCCATTTATAAAGCAAAACTTGTATTTGCTTCGCAACAGCAACTACATTTATAACTATTCAACACAGTAGTGTAATACTCGATTGGAAGCAGAACCATTTTATTTTTAGCTAATTTGTTTCCCTGATTAATTATAGTATGCAAACTGTTCCATAAAAACCATGAAATGATTGCTACGTGGCCAGATGAATTGGCACCCTGAGACTTACTCGTACTTCTGAGTATCTGCATTTTTCTATATTTTCTTCATTCGAAGAATCTTTTAATTCTATATTTTCTTAATCTTCGAGAAGCTCCAGTTTTACAACATACGTAGTCCCATATTTTATGATACGATTTAATAGATTATTTATAATTATCTACGTTTCCTATTTTAAAACTCTTTGTACTATTCACATCTTGCCTCCAAGTCAAGAAAAGCAATTTATTTTTAAAATATCACTTGTTCCTTATCTTTAAATAAATTAAATCATTTAATTTAAATTTAAATAAATTTTGAAGATTAATATAATATATTCCACATTTTAGGCGAACACCTTACAGGCGAATTTCGCGACAAAGTGAATCGTTTTAAGAAGATACCCGCTATAACCGACCATGGCTTTCAGTTGTCCGAAAGCGTTGCCATCTTTCGTCATTTGGCCCGTGAGAAACTCGTACCGGAACACTGGTATCCGCGACGCAACCTTGGCCGCAGTCGCATCGATGAGTACCTGGAATGGCAACAACGTAATATGGGTGTTGCCTGTACCGATTACTTCCAGGAGAAGTGGTTAGTGCCGTACTTGCAGAAGACACGCCCCAATCAAAATTCCGTAAGTCAGCAACAGAGCTACATTTTATTATCGCTTTGATCGCATAAAAATTATATCAAGAGTTAACCTTGACAATGACCTTGTTTATCTTAAAGTGGTTTTTTTAGTGGTGTTGATGTTAACTCTTTTGTTTTGTTTGTTTTTTTGTCTCTTTTCACGTTCATTCGCAACAACAGGTCAATATCGCTACGAAACGACTCGAGCACACATTAAACGACTTTGAGCATTTATTTTTAAATTCGAAAACGTTCATGATAGGCAATAACATTTCCTATGCTGATTTGATGGCTATATGCGAAATTGATCAACCAAGTATGTACACACACACACATACACACACACATTCACAAAATATTAAACGTTAATTTTTAATTTATTTTGGGCAGAATCAATCGGCTACAATCCATTTAAGAATCGCACCAAACTAACCAAATGGTATGAAGCAGTACAAGAGGAATTGGGCCCCTTCTACAAGGCGGTGTCTGGCGAATTTGTGAATAAGCTGAAAACCGCCGAGAAGAGAAACGCCGAAGCAGTATCGGTGGAACAGTAAAAATGGACTTTGTTATACATATACATATATATATTTTATTTTTTCTTATTTTATGTAATTAGTTTAAGATTCGTTAAAAGAAACAAACTGTTTATCGTGTAAGACATTCTTATATCTTTTGTACTATTTATCGCTATTGTTGTACATGCATAATTTATGGTCATGCGTGCATTTGAACTGTGCGTTCATTCGATCTATTTTTTACCTACATATATTAATTATTTGTTTAAGTTTAATTATCCAAAATAAACTTTTGTTATATTTCATTGCATTGTTTTGAATTTAACTTTTGGTATTGAAAATATATTTCATATGAATTATACTTGTTCTTGTTCACTGTTTTACCTCTAACCACACAAAAGTCGATTTAGGCATGTACGGAACCATGCCATATCTTTAGAACCAAAGCAACTTGGAACAGGCTCATATTACTATAGCCTGGTGGAGAGGTGTTATATAGAATTTTTAGCTTTGTTTGTGCGCACGTTTTCTAGACAAAAAATTTTAATTTCCTTCAGATTGGAAGGACTAATTTGTAATTTTGAATATGTTATAGAAGAATTGCTTGAAAAAAGATTTTACATATTTAAATTACGGATATGACGGATATGAGAAGGTTGGGCGAATATATATGGTTTCATACTCCAGTATTAAATGATATTGCATAATTGTATTTGAAGGCTGTTTCACACTTGTATTAAAGGATGCTAGCAGAGTTAGAATACAGTCGATTTCTGTGATGACACTTTCGTAGCTTACACGAAAATCAAACCTACGATGGATTTTGTGATAGTGCCGATTACTTTGTAATTATTTTACGAAACTTAGTAAATTTACAGAATATTCAATTTAAAGTAAAACTTTGTTTAAAAATAGAATTTTGACAAAACATTAATTATTTTAAAGATATTTTATTCCAATAATGACACGAGTCAACAATCCAAGTAGAGTTTCTTGAGAGAAGTGCATCTTTTAACAGTAACCATTTCATTTGGTGTGAATAAAACAATTCTTAGGAATTGAATGGAGTAAGAATTGTCACTCGAAAATATTTTATTATTATACCTTGCCCCACAATTATGTATGCAAGGTGTTGGAGGAATGAGTACTAGCAACTAAGGCCTTCGACTCGAAGAGAAAAAGATTTAGACAGAAGCATTTTTTGGACCATGCCCGGGGCAGGATTCGAACCCACGACCCCCGAGTGTGTCACTCGAATATACTGCGCTCACTCTGCTCTAGACTGGCACTAGATATAGTAAATGTGAACTTTTGGAAGGTGAAGAGAGGTGAGGTGAGGTGAAATATTAGTGTGAGAGTGGTAAATAGCACACAACGAATATGGGAAGTACACCATAAAATAATGTAGTGTACTTCCCATCGTAAAAATGCTGTCAAAATATTGGAATTATGGAATTTTTAGAATTTTTTTATTGACTTAAAAAAATAGAATTTACACTAACACTACCGTGCACCCAGTACCCTAAAATAATGTGCAAATACACAGTTTGTATATAAAGGGGATTTTTGCATATACATATAGAGACGGATCATTAGGAATCCGAAGAATAAAATATTTTTACTGCTAAGTATTTCTGAAACTAAGTTTACTTGTTTCCACATTTCTTATTCATGATAATTTACTCCCATAATATTGTGTGACGGCAGAAGAATATTACTTTAAAATTATAACTAAAGGTCTTTACAATATATATCGTAGGGTGTTGTATTTATTCATTCTCGAATAATTGTTTATAATTTCATACTGCATTTGTTTACTTTACCTTTGATCGCTGCACCTTGTTCAGAGATTTTAATATATGCAAATGAAAAGCAATTTACATAAATTAGCATTTATTTATTTTTGATGGTTTAAAATCTTACAATAATAAATATTTAGTTGACAAAAAATAAATTGAAAAAATATGTATCTTACTTGCACACATGTAATCCTAACTAGAGTAAAAAAAATTTGAATGCTACTGGGTCTATAAACAAATTGTCAATCCAATTACACAATGCTTCAAATCCGTAGGGAAAGCGTTTGGTTTAAACTACTAATTGAACGAGTCATAAAAAATTGTTTTCTAAATTGTTGACAAATGTTTTGTGAGATGAGTGGGTAGGTGAGTACACTGGTATGTGGATTACTCATATATTTCAATAAACACAACAAAAATTAAATGGTTTTTAATTTTTCTGCTGTCAATCACTTGTGGGCCATTAAGGTGGACTCGTATAATATAGGAAAAAATTGCCAATTCCTAAAATTAGATGCTCTCTATACCTTTCTGATAGACGGAACGTATCCATTTCATTGGTCAATTATGTGATTGTAAGTGCTGGTTGTACTGAGCGGTGTTAAAGCACAAAATGGACGTAGATTTTATATCAAGAGCAGCATTGCAATAAATTACAATTAATGTCACAGACAAGCGGACTAAATCCGTTCAAATTTAGCATTTTTATTTATTAACTGAAAACAATACCAGTACAAAAAATCTGTAATGTAGGTCATAAGTAAAAAACTATTTGTAATAAAAATAAAATAAACATTTGTTGGATACTTTATCGGAAAGGTGCATAATTATCAAAGTTTGTATTCCAATCTACAATATGGCTATAGGAAGTTTTCAATTGTGGTTTTTCCAGTTCAAATGATGATTAATGGGACCGCTACTTAAAATTCCACTCAAATGGAAATGCGTATAAGTCCAAAATTATTTGGTGTAGAAATTATTAGCAACAACACAAGTTTTTTTTTCTGAACTGGTTATAAATGTAGTTAGTAAATTTAATTTTGTTTTTTTGTAATAATTTATGATTTAAATGAAACACCTGTGATTTGGGCTCTATTTTCATTTTATTAAAAATTCTCATAAGGAATTTTTGAGTGAGCCTGTTATAATTTTGGGAGTTATCAATTAAATGTGTAACTGTGTTGGCAGGGAGCACTAATAAGGTAGCCGCAAGGCTACAACAAGTCTACAACAACAACAACAATTTCATTCATTTAGATTGTCAATGGAATTGCCAATTAGGTGAAAAAACCTAATCACTAAACACAAACAACGATCAATAAAAAGACTTTTTTCCCTTACGACTACCTAATAAGTGCGTCCTGCGTGTTGGATTCTTTTTACATTGACTCATTTTGATGAGTTGCTCTTTTTAAATGTTCGTCATCATTTTACGGAAAACGTAAATCAAATTATTGAGAAGGTTGTGAAGCAGTATATAAACACAATTAAAAACACTTTTATTAAATTTATTTGAACAAAAATTTGTGGAATCTGCGAGTTCTGGGTGATTTCCTTCTTCTAAAACGTCTCAGAAATCATATCGAATTCTCTTCAAGGGACCTAACGCAAGCCAACAAATCAGAAGATTGTTCTCTAGTATAAAGGCACCTGCTGGAGAGAGTATCCACCCAAATGTAAAGCGCTCAACTTGCTCCAATATACATATAATTATTATTATACATACATACACACATACATATATTATTTGATTTTTGCACTTAATGACTATGTTTGAACTGCGTACGAGTGTGTGAGTAGGTTATTACTTTTTATTAATTTTGTATAATTCGTTGCAACTCAATTCAGCGTATTTACATATTTAAATTCACATTTACTTACATATGTATATAAAGACATACATACATACATACATATGTACAAGCGTGCAAACTAAAAAGTTATATACGCTTTATCAACCTTTTGCTTTATTTGAAAATTACAGTATCTATTTTCTTCGTCTTCTTCTTGTTACTATTCACAATAATGCTAAGTGCGCTCTGAGTTAATTTTCTAACAATAAAACAGTCGTGTGCGCACAGCTTTAAATACAGCATAGCACACGGAAAGCATGTGCTACATTGCATTTATATCTATGTCCATGACTGTTGATTGACAAGAAATCGTCCAAAGCGTTCGTACAATATGTGTAGACATGTGGCGACCATTATTGATTATCATTAATTGTCTATATTGAATGTATTCCCGGTACAACAGCTACTATTTTATTGATGTTTGTCAAAGGCACTGCATTCAAACGAATATGGGCATTATTTGTTCGAGATTCTAGCACATCGTCACAGAGGTTTACAAGCGCAACATTCCAGTTGACGATTACAGATGTGATAATGCCATAAGAAATTTAAAAGCCAAAAAATACAATTTTTACGCACTTACAAACTAACATAGAAAGCATTAATTAATTCATTCATTTTTTATTTGTTTTTCCTTTTTGTGTACTATTGCAGTTTATGCTAATTTGTTAATTTGTGAGTTTGCCGGTATAGCTTTTTTTACATGTAAAATCAATTTTGGGAATTTAAAAACAATTCAATTGAAAAGAATCTATTCTCTTAAAGAACTTCTGAATTTATCACACATTCACATTCATTTCAATTTTTAATATTATTTTCGGTTTTGTTTATTTATTTTCTGTTTTTTTTTTTTTGTAAATATTTCATTATTTTATAATACTAGATCCTGGAACGTTCGAATAAATATTTAAACACAACGCGTATTATTTCAAAGTAAATATGAGCTACAAACATACACACGTACATACACGCGTATGTACGTATATGAAGTCTAAGTGTAGCTATTTGTATGTAATTGTAAGAGACTAGCATAAAATATAATCTATATTCTACATGCAAGTTGTTGTTGCTTTTGTTATTAATAATTAATTTGTTAGTTTTACTCACAATAGCCGGAGTGAAAGCCAATTTTGCTGCTAAATTGGAAATCTATTTTTTTAAGTTTGAGCCTGTTGCAAATTCATTCTTTTCTTTTCACGATTTTCTCCATTCAATTAAATTTCATATTAAAATACTTATAAATTTCAATTCAAAGTTTTAATAATGCAGTTCGCTTTTGTGTGCGCATCCGAGTTTTCATGGCAGACTTAAGTTTTAGTTTTAATTTAAATTAAATACGTACGAATATCATGAAAGTGCGTTACGAGGCATTTGATTTGTGGGAGACAAAAGAAAAAGTGTTCAGTGAAATTCTAGGTAAAAAACTGCAATTTATTTAAGATATTTTGGGATGCGCAAATCGTTACATAAGTCTATAAAAAAAAGGGTCAAGGCCAGTCAGTGAAATTGGCACCAACTTCGCCAATAACTCCATTAAAACAGCAGTCATCTAAAATTCACATATCGTTTTCGGGTATCTACTTAAATTTAATAAAATGGAATCAATTAGGAAGAATTTTGTTCTAAATTTTGTATAAAATGCTAAAGAATAATACCCACTGTAAATAAGGTATATTATAATATCGTCATTTCTCTTTGGAACTATCGTGTCCTTGAAGCTTTTCAGAGAACTTCCTTACTGTAGAAGTTTAAATCTACTGTGAAGGGCAGTAGCGGATTTACTGTACAAAGTGAGAGGCTTGTGATGGGCGCTACAATAAGTATAAGTTCGGGATATAAAAAACTTGTCATATTCCTTCAACCTAAATAAACACACACAAACTGCTCTGAATACTGAGACCCATTCTCCGGTATAAAAATTCTTCACTTTTGAGACTGCCAAATACCAATATATTGTTAAATAATTGTAATAAAATTATATTTACTTAGAAACAATTCGACTGCTATAATACTACTATAATACAGTAATAAATTAATCCAACTCCCAGGCACACAGCCTCGATATTGACAAGACCAACATGTATGCAAAATGTGTTGTGCGTCGGTTGCTCTTCCGGGCAGACTATAGAGAATCAGTTAGCGAAAACGTATCATAGCGTAGAAGCTGTCTGGTGATCTGCTATAAGCTGAGTTATACTGCAAAGCAAAATACCTGGATAGAGTAGCCGCCACAAAGAATTGTCTATTGTTATGAGCTCAAGTTAAATAATTCACCATCTTACGGTAGGAAAAATACAAGTTACTCTTATCCAAATGATTGGGCTAACTACACAAATTTGGGCGTATTGCATATGGGAATGAACGAGAAAGAGAGAGTGATAATTCTATCCATCTCTGGGTAATGTGTAGAGGCATCGAGTTAAAGATTACGTTGATGTTCTTTGGTTAAAGTGTCGATAGTAATCGCAGTGGCAAATCAATATATTTATAATATCGTACAAAAAATATTTAGAACCCAAGAATAACAATAGAAATTTAGTCGATATATAGATTATCGAGTTTTGATACCTAAAATAAAACATGTCCAATGGTATTTATATATTTTCAAATATTTGTATACAAATCAGATCGCTAATGAAATATTACAGAATTTGCCAGGATTATATACACTTCTGTCCATTACTGTAACATTCATTAAAATTCAGAACTGTAGATTCCACTCCGTAAGAAAGGACAACACTGTATTTTTAGTGTTTGTGGTAATTTTTCGAAGATAATTTAAAATTTTTATTCGAAATTATTTGATAGAAACTATTATATACTATATCTGCACTAAGGCTCTCAATAAACACAAATACGAGTACTAACGAGTACTATCAGAGTATCGAATATTGCAATAAAAGTATCGAGTACTCATCGAGTAACGGTACCATGTACCTAGTAATGTGTCTGCTTTGAATAGAAGTTTTGACACTCGCGCTCTCTCTCTGTCTCGTTCGATCGCCTCTACTTCCGGTTTCAGTGCTTTGCCATCATCTTATGTACAGAGTAACCGTGTAAGCACACACCACAATCCAGAATTCAATGCTACGCTACGATATGGCACGCTACCTGACGCTTTAGAGTCACCAAATGCAACTATTAAAATAATAATCCACTCAAAGTGAACCAATTCTCAGTATGGGGGGAGGGGGGGCGTTGCTTAAATTGTGTAATGGAAAAGCGCAAGATTTACTTAGTCAATTAAAGAGTAGAAAAAAGCACCATGACAATTGAAGCCTCTCAGGGAACCAATGAATAGCATATTTTCCCCCTTTAAACTTGGCAATTGCATGAATAAATTAACTGCTTCAAAGTCCATGAAGTTCAATTCCATAGCTCGTTTACGTTTAATTTAAATGTGCTGCGGGGTTTACGATTCCATTTAAGCGTTTTGCTCACCATCCAGATCTTCGTCCTGTTCGTCCAGCAGCGGACTATCGTCGTCTAAGCGATTGGGTGGCAGGCCAGTGCCAGGCGTTGTTGGAGCAGAGCGCGATATCCAGCCTTTGCGAACGCGGCCACGATTCGCAAAGAAATTAGCGCTAACGACACTGCTGACGGGACTCTTCAGCATATAACGGCTGGGAGGCGACGAATTGGCCATCATTGGGATGTACATGGCCTTGTTGGGTTTCGGCGTACAAAACTTCTTCTTCGTTTGCTGCAATGTTGAAGGGCGTTTCGAAACAATATTCGATGTAAGCTTGCTTGTGGTTGAGCTTCTCTGTGACGTGGCAGCGGTCGCAATTGGCAGGTTGTGAGCCTCCGCAGTGCCTGACCTAGTTGGTGATGTAGTGGGGACATTCTGTTGTTCGGGCATAGTTTCGAAGCGTTGCAGGTGCACACCTGCTGAGTTGGCTGAGTGGCGTTTTAGACGAGTCGGCGAAGGTGACGACATGGTGTGCTGAAGTGTTGGTCTCACATTTAACATAAGATCTTCGTAGCTCACTCCATCTTGTAATTGACGTATTTGGTCTAAAATCTCTTTGACCTCATCGGTTGGACTGGTCGCCTGAGGCGGTGAACTGGGTGTGCCAATATTGGCCAGACTGCTGACTGCAGAACATGTGCCCGATGTCAGATAGCTACGTAGGCCCTCTTCGGTATACTTCTTGGCTAAATCATTCACACGCAGTGGCGAATCTCCGCTGGGGAAAGCAGTCGTCGACATTTGCTGCTGTTGCAGCAATTGGCAACATGTCTCTAGACTACGACGCAATAAATGCAAATCCTTGAAATCAGTGTTGGTTCCATCTGTGGCCACAGGAACTGTTATTGATATACCCCCAATCGAATTGCAAGAATTATAAACAGGATTTCTGTTCGCCTCAACGAGCTGAGTTGGATTTGTGCTTGTGTGGTGTAAGGGATTCGGTGTGATGCAGCCATTGCTGTAGATCACAGGGGTGCCTCCGACTTGGGGATGCACTGCAGAGATGCCGGCTGTAGCGCTGCCGGCCCCGGACAGATCCGCTTCCTCCAATCTGGCTGCACCGCTCACTTCGATGCCGGCCGCACAACTGTTGTTCACAAAAATATCACTAATGCTGCTGTTGCTGTTCGCAATGTAGCGGAAATGTTGATCGCTGCGTGACTGCATGAAGCCCGAAACACGCTGGTCCCGACTGCCATTATTGTGGTTGCCACCACCAACGCTGACACAGCGACTGCTTTCGCCCGAGTCGTCATTCCCACAATTCCCACAATTCCCACTTTCCGAAGTGCGCAAATGGGTGCTGTAGGTGGCAGCAGTCGCTGAGTTCCCTACGCCACCTACGGCCCCGGTGAGTGCCACAGCCGTATTATAATGGGCGGAGGCCAGCGAATGCCGTTGGTACTCCTGATGCGTAGCCAAATTGCTGCCAGTCAGTTCAGGTTGTGCCACGTTCGGGCAAACAAGCTGGGAGGCGGAGCGCGGCATCATATACTGCTGTTGGAAGTGCGAACTGAAACCAATTTCCGGGCTGGCCGCTCGCGAGTATGGCGGCGGCACCAAAGTATTCGCCTCGTTGATGTTGCATATGAAGCTGGAACTGAGAGAGTCGACTGTGCTCGCTGCCGAAAGGGAGCCAGCAGGACGCAATATGTAATTTCGAAAGTACTGGACCATTAGGTAACTGGAACCGTTTTTACCATTGTCACTATTGCATGTGAACACCAATGGATACAAATCTGGTTTCGATGTCACCTGGAAAGGAGGTTGGAACAGATTTTAAAGGGAACACACAATAACTAAGTTGATATAGAGCCATGTTGGTACTTCGATTACTTAAGTCCTTAAGTGCTGAGTTATATACTAACCTCTGTGTATGGAGGAGGTGGATGGTGAAAGGAGCTGCAGCGACTATACTGCGGAGGTGCATAACAAGAACCGGCTGAGTCTCCCTCGGACTGGGCGTGATGCTCCGAAAAGCCCCAACCGCAAAGAGTACGCCGCTTTTTCCACAGAGAATATGCACATAGAATTGCCAATATAATGGCCACCACCACACACCTGCAGGAAGAGAAAGATAGTGTTACCAAACCAAGGTTTATTGAGGTTCACAAATTCCGCTTGCTATGCTTCTATATGCTAATATGTTCTACTGCCCAGATTCGAATTGCGCCTGCTGTTTTATAATGAATCCCATATCCTTACTGGGCCACAACTCAAACGCAACTGAGATGCTCCATTTCAGATTTTGAAATGACACTCAATTATGTGTCGGTCGGTCATGCTTGTTATCTGCATTGGGGGGGGGGCCTGCTGCTCAAGCAAAACAGACACAAACAAACAGAGTTGACATTCTTTGGCAATTGAGGGCTCGTTCGCAATTCATATACAAACGAGTATATCGCAAATTGTTTGGCCTTGATCGTAGGCCGTCGAGGGATTTGCATTGTTCTAAGCTAAAATAATAAGCATGCCAAGTGCTGTCATTCCTACAGCCAGGCGCAACCAGCCAGTCCCTGGCACTTGCACTGGTGCAACGAATTGGCCCCGTGGCACCGCTGCTTGACTGTGTATTCTTGAGCACTTGCACACGAGTACGTACGGAATACCTTTTGCAATTACTTTTAAAGTAAATCAATAAATAAATAAATACATTTTTAATACCTCGTAACAGCGACACGGCAGACTTACCAGAAGAACCAATGACTTATGAAAAACAAATTAAGCACGTGTTCCGACGGTGGTGGCAGCTGACGCGGCCCACTCTGGTAGGGCGGGGGACAGCATCCTTGGGTACAACATTCCCTCGGCAATGAGCATATGTGGCCGCCCTCACAGAAGCGAGCTGCTACCTGCAAATTATTATTTTAAACATTTACACTATGCGGTTACAATTTTTTTTAAATAAAATTAAGTTCATTTCCTGGAACATGAAATACGAGTTGTCATCATGCAAACAAATTTTCCACTATACTAGGTTTCATACGCCCAGAAAGGTGTGTTTAGAATAGCGGGTTCGGCTTCTCGTGCTTCAATGACGACAAACAAATTATCAAAGTGAAGTTACGACTACAAAGCAAAAACACAAATACTGGGTGAGTTAATGATAGTTATCAGTGGGGTTATGCTGTAGATATATTAACAGTCTGTCTCCTACTATATTGCCATACATTGATTTATGTGATTGACTAAAATAAATTTGAAATTTCAACGTCCCTCTCTTCTAAAGTGGTATTGCAGCTTTTGGAAACAATTATTTTATAAGACCACATTAGCCTTTCAAATGTGGTATTAAAAAGAAAGATTTCATATAAAAGTGTAAGAAAGGAATATAACACTCTTATATCCGAGCTATCCGACATGCTATACCTTATACCTTCACCCTTATACCTTCACCCAGGCTCTACTTAGACATGGTCCTGTGACGCCAACTTTTTTCTATAATTTTTAGAGTATTTTTAAATGAAACCTTAGAATATATGCAGATTGATATATAAATGAAATTGGAGCCCATAGAAGCAACTATATAGCACTTAAGAGTACTTAAAATGAGCTCAAGATTATATTGACGAAATAAGGATCCAATTGGGATCCTTGAGACCATAATATAGCTTTAAGAAAAATGCGCCGGTCATACCCATAATTGAGTAGGTGCCGTGAAAGTCTGGGTGAGATTTGCGAACAGTATAACCATCACCTTAAATGGATGCCTGATCACACGGCTCTCCCGCGGAACTGTAGGACAGACGGATGGGCAAGACAAGGTACAACCAAGTAACTTACCTCAGATTTTGCTAACTTGGGTTCTCTACTAAGTACCTGCAAGTTGATAATAGGGGAACTGGGCAGCCTCTGAAAAATGCAAGGCAGCGTAACACATCTGGGCAAAGTTGGATTGAAAGGCACTACAAGTCTACTACATTTCAAAAGGGGTACTCTTGGCGGGGTTGTTAGGGTAATCTCTGATCTTTGCAATCTAGGTAGCTATGAAATAAAGTTTGATTTAGGCAACTTAACTAACCACTTCAGCAGAAGCTAGAGAGTCGAAGAAACAATGTTTCACCTTCTAGGTACGTGGCCAGCACTATGAAGGAAATATAGAAAACGCTTCAGGGTTCTACCAAACCGACACCTAGTCGACATCACGTTGGTTGACACCAAATGCTTAATACGCTACATCATTATTTCCGGTAGGTTCGAGAACTAGAGAAAGGCATGGGATCCTGTGCCATCCTGCCATATTGGCCGAAAGGGCACTCGACTGTAGTGGGACCAACAAATAAAATAACACACAACACTCAAAGATGGAGAAATAATTGTTACCTATATGCACTATAAAACTGACCCGTTCGGAACTAACGTGATACTAATCTGTAGGAAACCCTTAAAGGAAGTTCCAAACCCTTTCCAATTGACTATTATACAGCGATGTATACACTCCGTATGTCCCGTTGGGGGCAAAATCCCATCCGATTATAGTGGGTACATCAAAGAGAATACGCCCTCGCGGTCATCCTAAAACCAGAGAACACAGATGCGTATCCTATTTCATTCTTTGGTTTCTTGTTTTATGCGTAAACAGTAAAAGCGTTCAATAGCTCGCGTAGAAGCCTAGCCGCCAAGAAAATCCTTATCCATCTCCAGTTATTTGGCTCAGCGATGTTGTATTCAATTTAGCATTCTAAGGTTTTACTATCCTCATCCACCAAATCTGCCATGGTTTTCTCCTTTAATATTCTGTTGGTGTTTATTCTTTGAATACATCGAACCCTTTGTTGTTTTTTCCAGACTTATTATCATTGGATGCTGATTAATTTTATAACTTTTTATTGTAGTTTATTAACCAGTTTTCTTCTCCCCACTGTGGCTTCTTCGCAGACTTATACTCAAACTTATTTTCTGATTATTGTTTTCTAGATACTTAGACTTTCTATATATCTTTATTCTATTCATTCTCGTCTAGACAGTAAATTCCTCTTTTTCATTCATGTCTTTCACGAGGATTGTTCCTATGTAGACAGAATGAGTTTTCATATTCAAAATTGGACTATCTAACCATTCCAATGTGCATTCAGGACACTAATTTCTTCTTTCTTGTGTCAATATTTTCTCCTAAGTGGGTTAGTCTCCACCGAAAAAGGAGGTCTCCAAGTACGCAGTCGTTGTTGCCCATTGTACTGTTTGATTCTTATTACTTTATGTAAATATGTTCTATGTTAATTTTTAGGATATTGAAGAAGTGATATGCTTCAATATAACACAGATTGGTTCAGCAGTTTCCTAGCAATGTTTGCCTGTAGCTTCCAGCGAGCTTTGGAAAGAAGCGGAATTTCCACTTCTTCTGAATTAGTTACCATCGGACGGGCCCACAGTCGGTAAGGCGGGCAATATTGCATCAGTCATGCATGTAAATCATACTCAGCTTTACGAAGGCTTCGTTTGTGTTTTGATCAGCAGTCGTATATAGTATTTAGTATAGTATATAGAAAAACATTATTTTAAAGGCAATCTCGTTTAATTTTGCATTTATTGTTTTTGATGTGGGATTTTTCATATCGATAAATATATATTTAGTATAAAAAATGGCTAATTAATATGTTTGAACTTGTGTGAAATCAATCAAACATGTATGAAACCAATCAAACTTGTATGAAATCAATCAATTTGAGCATGACAGACCAGGTGTGATGAACCAAAACCAGCTCACAAGTTCTACGAAACTAGTCCTGTTTCCAACTGGTTCGGAAATAAATAAATAAAAACAAATTGCTTACATTTACGACAAAAGTTTGGAACGTATAGAAAATATTTAAATAGATCTATAGTATTTCTTAGTTTTAATTTAATGTAATTTAATAATTTTTATTTATTATTTTTTAATTTTTAATATTCAATTTTTTATGTAATATCCAAAATTTTGAACATAACAAAAAAATAAATAAATTTATAAATAACTCTGAATGAAATTGAGTATTTCATATTAAACAAAAATCAACTTAAAATTGTTCAAAAACTCACTAAAATATAACCAATTGATTTTTATGGAAAATGCTATGACTGTGGCTCAATCGTAAAAATTTCGCAAAGTATTTGTTTCACTCACAATTGTAGTCATGAAAGTGGAATTCATGTAACACGTTCTCTTAGCAACTGCCTTTCGTAAAATTATTTCAAAACATTTCCGGCGATAATTTCATTTTGAAATAGCCTCACATTGCAACGATTTCATTATTGTAGTTAGCGAAAAAATTTAACTTCAGAAGTGAACCCGCTGAGAGACAGCATCCTTTTACTGAACAAACTCGAATGAGTCAATAACAATCGCTCATCCTTGTTTGTACTTGGAAAACACGCACATGGCACAGGCGGAGATGGAGATGGAGATGGAGACAGGAGCGTGAATGGAAAGCAAGGCAAAATGATAAAAGTCATTGTCAATAATGTTTTGATAAGTGTATGTGTGTATGTGTTTAGTATGAATATGTATTTCAATGTATGTATGTATGTATGTATGTATGTATTTATGTATGTATGGAAGTATGTGGTGTGTGCTTTGTAAACGTATCATTTTTCAAAGTAAAGAGAGTCATGTGCTTTTTATAGAACAACCCATTTAATAATTGATTGATTTGGTAAAGGGCGCTTCCACCTATTTTATATTTTGTTTAAATGTACATGGCATATGCATATATAAGAATAGTTTATATATATAGTATATAGAATTTTCAATAATGGCAATTTTTGTACTTACAAATTGTGGCACATGTGAAATGCCAAATAGCAAAACTGTAGCGAGGGACAACATTTTCTCCTGTTTTTACTGTGTTGCTCATGCACTGAAATATTCTTTGTGAAGTTGTGTTTGTTTTTGTTGTTGTTGTTGTTGTTGTCCTTGGAAAAACAATACAATTTTTGCATTGTTATTACATTTGCTCTGTTACTAATTAATTGGTCTGGTGCGCTGTGCGACCCCTTCTGAGAGTTGTTGTTGTTATTGTTATCGTTATTGTTACTTATTCCTCTTTATGCAGTTTCTACTTCTTGAAATAATAATATCATCTGTGATTTCTTATGTAAACTTAGCAACGAAACCATGGAAATCCGATTATAATGGAAAAACCAATTGCAAATGCACAAAATATGATGCGAAGTGGTATCTTTTCTGTTATTTAACTCTGTCGACAATTACGACAAATGTCTATGACGACATCACAATTCGTGCAGAGGGTATCCTGATACCATTCATTTCAGCCAAAGCAAACATATTGCGACAGGATTTTCAACGTTTTTCATTATACACCCGCACGCTTTTTAAACTTTTTATTTCGAATCATGATTTTAGAAAATATTTTTAACCACATTTCCTTTTCATTTTTGTTTTCTGGTCTAAATCTACTTGATATACTTTTTATTTCACGAAAACGACTGCACATAAAAGTTTCTATGAGCCACCCTTCCAAAGTCAGCACCCCACCCCTTGTGAGAAACAAGGGTACTCTTTCGTGTAGCGTTGCCAACACAATCTTCGTTTCCTTGCAGTGTTCAATGAAATCATTCCTTCAATACAATTTTCGTTTTTTTAAAATCTATTTTGTAGTTACAATTAAATAAGTCCTGCCCCGAGCTTGGTCTCACAAATGCTTCTTTCTAAAAAAAACTTATTTTCTAGTCGAAGACTTCTTTAGCTAGTAATCATTCCCCAACTCCTTCCAGTTAAATTAATAATGGTGTAAGATAGAATGATAATAATAATTAAATAAATCAAAATCATATTCATAAAACCATTACTGAAATAGTCATATAAATTTATAAAAATTAAAGGGGTTGCTACTAAAGTTTTGAGCCTCGTCTATGTTCCAAAAGATGTCGCTCTTGCAATGATTTTTTGACGTTTTCCATGCGCATCATTCAACAGCTGAGGCAATTAATTTTTATCTTTCGTTTTTGTGCGCGATATCTAAGGAGTTGAGTCAAATAAATGGAATTGAATCGCGAGAATTTTCGCGTAATGATTTTTTACGACTTTAAAGACGGTCTGACTCGACAACAATGCATGCAGAAGCTGAAGCGTTTATTTGGCGACACAGCTCCTTCCTCGGCCACTGTAAAAAGATGGTTCAATGAGTTTGAACGTGGACGCCCTTCACTCAAAGATGAACCACGGTATGGCCGGCCTGCCAGTGTCGTCACACCAGAAACTATCGCAGCCGTGCGAAACATGCTGAAGACGAACAACCGGTGTACATATAGAGAAATTGAGTCTTCATTGGGAATATCCATGACTCGCATCAAAACGATCTTGCACGATCATTTGGCAGTCAACAAAATTGGTGACCGGTGGGTGCCACGTAATGTGACGAATGGTGAGCACAAAGACACGGAAGACACAACGTAGATTGAGTGAAATTATTTTGCATTTAGCACTTAAGAAGGAACACCAACTGTAATGTAACAATACTGCTGCTGAATATACTGAGTTTCTACTCAAGGAAACAATTAATCTAAAAGTAATCGTGAAGTGAAGTGATTAAAACCATAAAATATTCGTTAAATTCAGTTAATTAAATTCATAAATATTAATAATGTTTACTTTGGTTTTTAATTTTTTGGCATACCTGGTAAAGTTGGAATTAGGTTTTTTCAATACCAATCATTTGTTTGCTTATTTTTTGATATTCGCGATTTACCCCGGCAATTTAAAGATTTAGCAATTCTCATCATCTAAATATTAAATTCCCATTATAACAATAGTTGAAATAATATTTTGTTTATGGCAGCGCTATCTGATTGGATTGATTTCTAAATGGTCTGCGAAAGCGCCATCTTCATGTGAAAGTTTAGCGTATCTAAACCGTTGTTTTTCAACCGGGGTATACACGATGAAAGCAAATCGCCAATTTGATGATTTATTAAATTGATATTTTATTACACAAAACTTCGTTTATGTACAAGAGTATTTTAATTAAATTAGCATATCTTAAAAAAGGTGACTAAATATGTATTTTAATATCTAATTTTGAGCTGAAGGCCCTGGCAGCTAGTGCTCCCCTTACAATGTAAAATAATAATTAAGTTATTGTTTTTCTAGTAATAATAATAATAATAATAATTATATCTTATTTTCCTCGGGTATTTCAATGTTCAGAGTTTACTTTTAAATACATGTTTTAATAATTATATTTACTTATTAATAATTATATTTCTTTTTGTACATAAAGAAATAAATAAATAACTTCAAATGATTTGAAACAATGAAAAAAGTGTCAGAATATACAAATTTTGTATTGAAAAGTTCCTACTATTTTTCAAAAATTAAAACTGATTTCTTTACATTTCTTAAGTTTTTCCAAATTTATTTTATTCTGCAAAGCGACCTGAGAAGAGAAAGAACTACTAAGACATGAAAAGGAATTATTAAAGCAGTGGTGGTCCTTGCTTCAAATTGTTCCTGTATATGGACACCTCTGCCTCAACCATTCCTTTCCATGATATTCATCTACATATATTTGTATATATACATATATAGTCTCTATTTATTTATTTAAAAAGTTTATAGTGGTAAGCATGCTTGACTGACACTCCGGGTGCCGTGGGTTTCAAATCCTGGGGGCATTATATATATATAAATAACTTTTATTCCGGACAAATAGATTATAACGGCTCATTTTAAATTTATAATTACTAATATTATTATTTATAATTACATATTATCTTGCATCATAATTAAATGTCTGTGTCTTCGAATCGATGAGAAAAACATTTTCATTGGTTGCTTGATTCCAATGGCCTTAGGTTCATTCTGTTACTACCAGGAGCTCTGCCCTACTCACTTACCGCGTCAGCGAACCATTTAGTGGTTCTAGCCAATAGAAGTATACCTCGTTCCTCTAGCTCCGAAAGTTAGCTGAAGAAGTGCTTTTCCATGTAGTGGAAGCGCCTCTTAGCACTGGGGATTTTCATTAAAAGAGGGTTCACACATTCTTCTTCTTCCCCGTTTTCACAGCTGCTACAAAACATAGTTATGAGCAAGCAGATGTGATGGTTATAAGGGAGTCCGTGTCTGTACCCAAGTGTTCTAATAAGGCAGTGTCCAGTTAAGTTGCCTGCTAATATACCAATAAACGGTTGGTTTCGTTCTATGGACCTGTTTGGAGCGATTTTAGGCAATAAAAAATACTAATAAAGAAACATTTCAAGACCATGTCCTAGGCAGAATTGAAATCCGCGACCTCATGTCTGTAAGACTATCATGCTTACCACTTGACTCCGGAGCCCAGCAAATATTTAAACCCCTATTTAATTTTTTAATAAAAAGTAAAAATTTCTTTTAATTTTAAACGTAGGCATCAAGTTAAATATTATGAGCATTCTTCTTATGAGCAGTGCCTTGAAAAGTCTTTCTTACCATTTTGTATTCAATCCACGGCCCATACCTGGGCCTCTCCATTCTTTAAGTTGAAGCTGACAGTTGTGTGCTTTTCTTAAGCAACAATAAGAAATAAATGTGGAAAAAACAATTCGCCTATAGCAACGAGTTAAAAGGGCATTGGTGGCTGGTACTTGTTTACAATTACAAAATACTTTTAATTCATTGCACAATAAAAGGGCCACCAGCTGTTGGTGTGGCACGGTACGGTTCGGTCCGGTTCGGTGTGTATGAAGACAGCATCGTTTTTCTGTTTGATTCGTGGCTTCGCGGTAAACACTCGGAAACGTCATCTGTGTTCGAAAATCGTCATATGTTGTTGACGTTGACAGTTTGCTGAGTGCCTGGTTCAGTTGCATTTGTAGATTTGCGGGCGGGTTTCTGTTTATTTGGAAATTGGAGTTTTTTGAAGAGATTTTGAAATGAAGCTGTATGCAAATGTGTTGCTGCTGTGCTGCATTTTTTGTGGTGCAATGGCTTGGGACTCAGAGGAGCTGGAAATATTTGATTTGGTTGAAGAAATCAATAAGAATTTCTATGAAGTCATGGACATTTCCCCAAATGCAACACTCACCGAAATTAAACGTGCATTCCGCGGACTCTCCATCGTCTTGCATCCAGACAAAAATTCTGCAGAGGATGCAAACATACAATTTCGCAATTTAGTCTCTATTTACGAGGTTCTCAAAGACACCTCGAAGCGAGAGAAATACAATAAGGTGCTAAAGGATGGCATGCCCAATTGGAAGTCAGCGCTGTATTACTACCGTCGCATGCGGAAGATTGGCTTGTACGAGGGGTCACTAATCATTTTTATTATTATTACAATTGGGCAGTATATATTCGCGTGGGCCGCCTACTTTGAAAAGAAATACACTGCAGTGAGTTGTTGCCCATACAAGTGTTGGGTGCTTTTAACATATTGGCGCATGTTTTTGTCTGTTTCAGGAACAAGTAATTGGCTCAAAACTGAAGAAATTGCAAAAGAAAAATAAGGGCATTGACATGGATGCAATTCTCAATGAAATTCCGATACCGTCCATACTGGTAAGGGTTCTATTTAGAAAGAGTACACATAATTAAAGCCTAAAGTAATTTTATTTCAGAATACGCTGCCCTGTCAGATTCCTATAGCAATTTGGAACATACCCAACTCTATAAAGGATGCATTTAACAAAGCCAATGAACTGAAGGAGATAGCTTTGGAGAAACGAAGATTGTATAAGCGCAAAATAATTAAACTTTTAAACAAATCTAAAGCAAGCTAAATTAAATTTTTAGGGAAATTGAAGCCGCCAAACGCCAAGAAGAAATGGAGAAGGAGTTTGAGGAACAGTTACGGTTAAAAAAGGAGCAGAAGGAAAACTTACGTAAGCGCAAACAGAATTTGAAGGCACCGGAAAAAACCGACCATGATCTTCAGGGCTATTCGCAAATTCAAACGCGTGAGTTGACAGAGGATGACGCAATAAGACCAGTTTCTCAGAAGGTGCAAGGAAAAATCGAACTGAAAAATTTTATAATAACTATAGTAAACTATTTTTAGGTTTCTTCGCTCAGTGGAGGGTTTTGGACGGATGAAGATCTTACGGAACTCGTACGTTTAGTTAAAAAATATCCAGGTGGTTCTAGCAGCCGGTGGAATTCCATTGCCGAAACAATGAATCGAACTGTGCAGGAGGTGACTTTCATGGCAGCGAAAATGAAGGAGAACGGTTATCGTTTGCCTGGTCAGAGTGACAGTGTGGCCGAGCATATTATACAAAAAAACCAGGAAACGGTGAAAAAGGAGAAAACTAAGAAAGTAGCCGATAAGAACATACTTATACCGGAGACAAACTGGTCGCAAGAGCAGCAACGTGCCTTAGAAGCTGCAATTGTTAAGTATCGCAAAACTGCCGCAGGAGATCGGTGGCAAAAAATTGCGAACTGTGTGCCAGAGAAAACCAAAGAAGAGTGCTTAGTACGTTACAAGTATTTATGCGAATTGGTTAAATCACAAAAGAGGTCCGAACAAGAAACTGAAAATGTGGACGAAGGTGTGGAGCAAACACCTGCCAAATTGCAAGAAGAAGAATTCACAACTGAAGTGGAAACAAATATAGTTGAAGAAGTGACAGAAAAGAGTGACAAAAAAAGGAGCAAACGCAAGGAACGCAGACGTAAAAGGGACCTGTCCAGTGGTGAAGATTCAGATGATGCATATCAATATGAACATAATTAGGCTGATTTGTACCCACAAACATAACCATATTTGTACAGATTTTTATAAAGATTTTTTATTTATATTTAATTACAACTGTTTTGTGTTCTATGTCCACTAACTCACACCTGTATAGACTGTGTTAATACTAAGCGCTCAAAATTTATGTTTTTATGTTAGCCTTGAATCGGTGATTCCATATAATTGGTCAACATTTCTGTAATTATAATTAATAAAGATTCAGGTAAATCTTCCAGTCACTAAAAAATTAAACGCATTCATTGATAGGATTCCTGAGAGACCAATATGCATTAAAGAGGCAAAAGCCTGATGGAGAGTATCGCATTGCTTACGGTTTCTATGTCAAAAATGAAGAGAAAAGCGGCCGGGAATGCATAAAAAACTGCTGATAGCAGAACAAAGCAAATAATTTTACTTGTAAATCTCAAATTGAACATTTTCTTTTTAAATTAATTATGTATTCCCAACATATTACAGTTAGTTTTTCCCTAATATGTATTGATTAAAATTAGTAGCACAGCCGTGACGAGTTTAGCAGATCTTTCACGTTTGACAGAAGAAGAAAGCAGCTGAGACTGCATTAGCGGAGGCTTTTACCTCTTTAATGTACATTGATTCTTTCTGAACTAAGAAATTATGTGTAATTAAATATAAATAACGTTTGTTCTTACATCCTAGAATATCTCCTAATCTTGCGAAGATGTTGCAGATTCTTTGCTCATCTCTAGGAGAGAGTTTTGTGAAATTTCTGTGTCTTCCTCGTCATCTTCAATTTCCATTTCGAATATAACCAACTTTTTCTTACCCTCACAGAGAACAGTGGCAACCTAAAATGGAATATACATGAGAACAATTTAAAGACTGTGCTATGGAATCTTGCCTTTCTACTGCCAGAGACGGCTAAGTCCGTGCAAACGCCTTCAATGTTCTTAAAACTGGAACTCTCGATGATGTCGTGGATGCTGTGTCCCACAGATGCATCAATGAGATTTATGTTATTCGGTAAAATATGTTGCGTTGATCTATCTCGCGCCGCATCCAATGGAAACTGTACAAAATGGCTTTGGGTCTTGTCCTGCTCACCTTGCAACAATAGTGAAATTGTGTTCTCATTGTAGAAGTGTAAATCCACGAAACGTAAATTCTCCAACGAAGGATTTAAGTCACATGTAAATGGTCCAGGCTTTAATTGTAATCGAACACATTTCGCGATCGTAAACGCTTTATTAAATTGAAGTATTAAAACCTCTTGCCAGCCAATGGTAGTGACCAATATGTCACATTTTGTTGTATCGTTAACGTGGTAAGAACTGCGCACAAGATTACTGCGTCCTATATCTGCCGGATGCAATTCACAGCAGATAATGGAGGTATTAAGCTCAAAATTTGCGCTTATACACTCGTCGGGCTTCTTAAAAAGTGTATCGATAGCATTTAACATTATTTCTTGCTGCTGGACAAGCGAAGTCTCTTTTTCGTGCGGGTACAACAAGGAGCAATTGCGCAGACATTCATTATCCTCCAGCACCTTTTTCCACAAATGATGAGGGTCAGGCTTCACGATTTGCTGCAGTTTCTTGTTTTCCAAATATTGACCAACTTTCTCCAAATTAAACCTTCGTTTTGTAACAGTGCCATCTGCGGAAACGAGTTTTTTCTCTAACTAACTTAACTGTTCAATTAAATTATGTGATTTTACCATTCTGTACAATGGTGTCATCGAAGCTATGCAAATAGTCTGCCAAATAGATGGTGTCTTCAGGTGTCAGTTGGATCATATCCTCGGTAACGTCCTGTTGATGTAGACGTACAATCACCACACAAAGCCAACTGAAAAACAATTTCAAATCTTTCACGCATTGATCAACCACCTGCTGCATTTCTAGCACTTTCATTATGAATGCTCCACACTTGCGCAATGCGTCGTCAGCTGCCTCGGGCGAAATTAATTTCTGGTTGTACAAAAAAATCACATTATTCAGGAAGTGAATATTAATTATTTTCTCGCTTTCATACATTAAAGAAATAGGTTATTCGAGCTAATCCCTTAACAGTATTCAAAAAATAAAACATATTTATGGTGGCGCTTTGCAATGGTTTTGCGATTAGTGTCTGTATGGTGGAATAGCTCAGATCAACTGAGTTGGCCAATTTCTTGAGACCCTTTTCAGTTAAGTCACTGCAAATATGGAAAATTATTATGGCAATGTTAATTCAAACACCTAAAGTGTCCACTTACTCCATTAAAAATTCTTCTATTTCATTGGTCGCATAGCCGAAAACGAGCAATTCCAGAAAATCCGCCGAGAGCGACCCTTCATGCTGCTGATTAGCGTACTTAGTTAATTTATTATCCATTTCCAGCAGTACAGTTTCCCAAGCCTCAAGCATGCACTGAATCGTGTCGTTAATGTAACTGCAAATACAAATTTTTCCACACCTGGGGCTTTTAAGGGAATAAAAAGAGAGAAATTGGGCTTACATTTTAGTCTCTAAAATATTTGCACTATGTACGGCCAGATCCAACAATGGGGAAATGAATTGCTGCAACATTTTGTTATGAAAGTGCAACACTTTCAATTGAGTGCCATCACGAACCAATGCATAAATTGAATTGCAATTTCCACTAATTTGGACATCGTAAACATCAAATTCGTTGCAATGTAATACATGATTCGACAAATCAATATGACCCCCTTTGAGTGCACCCAAAAGTAGGAGGAACACTTTACCGCTAGTCAATACTATGACAAGAAAGCAAGGTGAACTTTTGGCAAAAGATTTGTGCTCCTCGATGGATTTAGCTGATGCGCCGATTGCATTTAATTGTGGAAGTTTTGGCAGAAAGAAATCTGCCTTCAGCTGCAGCGATAAAATCGGTAGTTATATTATTAGGCAAATGAAATTTAAAAGCGAGAGCTACTTCTGTGTGATTGCGATATGTGGTCCTAAAATCGGGCACGCTGATAGGCTTGCTGAAATAAACTTTCCTGATATCCTCGTCATAACTGAAGTTTGCGACCAAATCTTCTCGTTCGGCATCCAATAATGCGACAGTGCCATTGCTGTAGCCTACGATTAGTTACTAATGATAGTGTTAAAAGTTCAGTTAATCAATTGGTGCATTACCAGCTGCCAACATTGTCTCGTCTCGCTGCCAACTCAGCGAACGTACAAACACATCATCGCCAAGTGTGGGAAAGGTCACTATCTTCTGCCAATTCAAACGTTGTATTATGACTTCCCCTGCAATTAAAGCAAACAATGTTTGTACAACACTAAATATATGTATGTGAGGCGTCAATGCCGGTACACACCTTTGTTGGTGCCAATGGCAATTAGATCCATTTTGTTACTCCACTCCATGCGCTCTACCATGCAACCCATATTGCGAGAGCCAATCTGCTTCATTGAACTCGCTTGCGCCATGGTGGTTCGCTTTAGGAAGCCTCTATGAGCTTCTCCACTTGGCGTCGGCTGCGAAATATTCCATCAACACTAATGCACAGAATTTTATCTGTCAATTGAATCAGCTGTTTCGGCTCAGATGGAATTGTTGTTGGTAATTTTTCCTCTGTTTTTTTTTTACTACAAGGATCGAGTTTTTTCAAATTTAGAATTGTCTTTATTTACTGATTGATTAATCGCCATTATGCGTAATTGTCAATTACAGGAAACAAACATTAAATAAGATTTCTATAATATTTACACACGCTAGATACTTAAAAGTTTTTTATTATCGATCAGAGTAGAGTTTATTGGGAAAACTGCCTAATAATTTAGAAAAAGTATTAATATTTTTATATGTATTTTACAAAATAATTAATTATATATTGATTTGATATTGAGTACTAGCACCTGAGGTCTGAACCCCTCCCCCAATTCGAAGAGTAGAAGTTTAAAAATAAGTTTTTGAGATCATTACCACTGTTGGCTCGACGGTCCTAGTTGAACCGTGGCCTCCCACATGTGGGACCCATAACAGTTGTTCTCTTATGAGGAAGATTTGCGGCTATATATTATTATTTGAGATCAGGCTCTGGGAATCGTTGGACTCACGACCCACCGACTGTGCGAATAGCATGCTTACACATAAGACCACGGAGGGCGAACTAAGGACGAAGAACTGTCATAGGTTGCTACATTAAAAAATCAAATAGATTTGAGTGTTGGAGGAAAATCATTTCATTTGGAAAAAGCGAGTAACTTTGCTCACTTTGTACGTTAAAATCATAAGTGAAGATTTATCTTAAGTTTTACGTATCGCTAGAGGTCAAAAAATTGTTTCGGGTAACTATATTGAGTTATAAACTCTATATTCTGAAAAAGTATGCCAACCAAGGAGCATAAATTGAAGGCAGTTATTTAATTGTTGTACTATAAAAGATTATATATTTCTTAGTTTTTTACATAAATATATTTTTAATCATGTATCAGCTTTGGACCCAGCACAATTTTCTTGCGTAGCTTTCACAACTGATGAAGTGGCTCCGCTGTTGGAGGCAATGCTATCTGCACTATAAAAAGTGGGCAATGTCTGTTATGTACACATAAACAGTATACCCCATTAAGGTCATTCATTCCTATTCTTATTCCAACCACTCTTATCAGAGACATATTAATAAGATGTGCTAATAAAATTAAATTTATATGAACTCCTGGTTATGTAGATATTCGCGCAATGAGCTGGGAGACACCATATCCAAGGATATGTGGATTTCACGCTAACTGAACATTTGACCAAAATGACATCAATCGCTTCATTAGTAAATTACGGTACATAACCAACGCTACAATGTTATGTACATGCAATCACCACTAGTCAATCATCAATCCGGATCTATGAAACCCACTCTTTCCTGCTGCTGCCAACAGCTTCTCCATCAAATCGTTTGCTAGACCCCGTATGAGCCACATAAAATTAACATGCTGTCTACTTTGCAATTGCCAAGCTTTAATTGACCATCAGCTGAATGTCTCCAAGCATCTCATCACTCAAAGCAATTTGATATTCCATGGCACCCATCTCCACGATATTTGAAAACATCCGGATTCAGACAATATAACTAAAATATACAAATTTTTATAATATACTATAATTACTGCATCTTATTTGAATTAATCATCTAACTACCATATTATTTTCAACTATTCTTCAGGCTTACCATTAACATTACAATCAATCAGTCGAACGACTAAATTGCTAGTATTGCCTAATTCTATTCTTTATATTCTAATTTATTATTATACAATTATTTTAAATAATATAGAATACAAATAATCATATATGATATCTTACAAAATTAAAAATCTTAATTAGTGGAAACTTAATTATTGTTATGTTAACGGGAAATTCAGTATTTTTCACTCTGTTTTTCGTCATCCTTAATTTGTTGCTCTAATTCTTCTTCCATGGCCTTTAAAACCTTAACTTGAAGTGAAAAGAAACGATCGCTGCTGAGGTTAGCATTCTCCACCTGCATCGTGTAACCTTCAAAAAACATTTTGACCGCTGTTTGTTGCTTTTGCAAAGATTTCACTGATTGCACGAGATCAGCAATTTCATGCAGTGCCGTCTTCTCCAATGAGATAAATATTTCCTCATCCTTGGTTTCAGATTCAACAGGAGTTTCGAGATCAATGCTATCATATAAAAATTACATTTCAATATAAATTAATTATAATTATGTATATTCCATTACCTGCTATTGGAGCTACTAGATTCAGTTTCAAGTTTCACTGATTTCGGTTCACTTTCGTTTCTTAATGGTGACAGTTCATCAATTGTTTTAACCCGGTGCAGCCTGACTCTCAATGTGTTCCAGCGCTTTTTAACTTCTGCCACTGCCAATAGGAAGAGCAAATACATTTAAATTTATGTTTTTTTTTTTACAGATCTCCATTTTCTTGTACCAGTGTTTTATTTAACCACTTACCAGAAACGTTAAGCGTTGCCGCTAAATGTTTCCATTTACGTTCACTTTGCATTTTAGCTTCAGGTCCCGGATGATTGTCAATCAAAAACCGATTTTTTCTAACAAATTCTATTATTTTCTTATCCATAATAGCTGAAAAATTTGTGCAATTTAGACAAGTAGATGGTGTATTCGAACGTTTTCGATAATAAATAAATTTGTCTATCAACAAAAATAATTCTCAACTGTTTCTATCAGCTGTCGTTCCTATTGCCTGTGAAATTGAGATAACTGTCCACACGTGTATTAATTGGCTGCATTCACAGTTATTTTGGTAATAGTACTTTTTCATTATTTTCAAACTATTACAAACTTGTTTTTTATTTGTAGTACCAAAATGGCCAACACTTACATTACAACCAAAAATTTTGTGACAATAATAATTGTAGTTGGTGTTTTTTTAAACATTTTTTAAATTCGAGAGTACTTTTTTATTTCTCTCTCGTGCATCAGTGGCTGCATTCTTGCAGTCTATCGGATGAGTGAAACAGCGCACTTTGGGTGCATTCTGACAGTCTACCTGTAGCCTATAGGATGAGTACAGCACGCTTTGTTTGTGAATGGGCCGCTACAAAAATTTGTAACTTTATACATAAACATCTGTTCTACAAACAGCTGTGCTAAGTGTTGAGTACGGTAGAGAAGAAAATTTCCGCTCAATCAGCTGGTTGCAACAAATTCGGATTCTGATTGGTTGGGTATCCGATGTGCTGCAAGAACGCAGCCTTTGTTTCTGAATGGGCCGCTACAAAAATTTGTCACTGACTGCGTTCTTGCAGCCAATCGGATACCCATCCGATCAGAATTCTCCGAAATGTTTGCAACCAGCTCTTTAAGCGGAAATTTTCTTCGCTACCGTACTCAACACTTAGCACAGCTGTTTGTAGAACAGATATTTACGTATAAAGTGACAAATTTTTGTAGCGGCCCATTCTAAAACAAAATGCGCTGTTTCACTCATCCGATAGGCAACAGATAGGCTGCAAGAATGCACTCACTTTATATATGAGCAGCTGGTCTATAACCGTGAGTACGGTAGCGAAGAAATGGGGTGCATTCTGGCAACCTATCGGTTGCCTATCGGGTGAGTGAAACAGCGCACTTTGTTTGAGAACGCGCCGCTACAAAAATTTGTCACTTTATATGTAAACATCTGTTCTACAAACAGCTGTGCTATATGTTGAGTACGGTAGCGAAGAAAATTTCCGCTCAAAGAAATGTTGTTCGCTCAATCAGCTGGTTTATTCTATACATCATGCAGTAACGTGTCGGGGCCGCTTTAATTGAAAGTTACGTTGATACATAAAGATTTTGGTGTAATTTAAGGCATAAATTTTCTATTATGCATAATAAGTTCATTAAGATATTATGTACATACACTTATCGAATAGTGGCGTTGAAATTATTGGTAAAATAAATTAAAATTATATGAATTATTTACTTTGTATAACGAAAGTAGTTTTGATGTCAGTTTTAATGAATGCATATATTCATCTTTTGTACTTAATTTAATTTATGCATTTACTGCTGCAATAATTCACTATAAATATTATATTCTATATTTTAAATTAAAAATAAATACTCACAGAAATTTGGTAGGACTTTATGTTCTTTCAATTTCGACAATAATCTCATACAATACATTTCCTGGTGTAGACTGGGATTCAGGACACACAGCTTTGACAGTCAGTTTTGGTTCTATTTATTGGATAATAATTTTCCATCAAATAATTGGCGTAATCCCCTTTTCTTTTCTTACTCATTACAATTAATTCCGAAACTGAAGAATCTGGGGCTAACCAGTTGGCAATATTGGGGAGAACTCCGCTTCATCAACATGTAAAAATTTAAGAGGAAAGCAGAGCGTACCGGTTTTTTTTTGGATTTTTCGATACTAATTAGAAACTTATTGGGAGGTTGTTACCTTTACAGTATGTCTTGGCTTCGTTACGGACGAGTTTCACCATGCGGTGAGCTGAGTTCACTAACCATTTTTTACGTTTTAGTATCTTTTATTAATTATTATTAAGTAGCGAAGCAGTACGAAACAACTTTGTCTTCATATGCGCTAGTGAAACGCGTTGAAAGTGGTTAAGAAAATGCAATCCTGATTATAAAAACATCAATAGTATCAATATTATTAAATTATGTAATATTGTTTATGAGAATAAATATTATATATTTTTCAGAATATCGTTCTACATTTTTTATTTTAGATTTTATTTTATATAAATGGGGTCGTCAAATTCAAAACTTAACATGCGATATGGGGACTGAACTTATAAAATCCATGTTGGCGATTATTCTGATAAGTTTCTCAAAGGGTTTAAGTGTCGTGCTTATTACGCTCAGACCTACCTTCTACGATATAAGGCTACTTTCTTAGTTATAATTGGCAGATCGTCCAATAAATTTCTTTAGGTATATTCACTGCGCAATATATAAATACCATACAAAATTTTTGTTTGTTTTTTCCACTGTGCGTATGGGATATTTTTTAGGAAATTATTTGACAGCTCTAATAATACCCCATGAATATACGCGCATATAAATTCTGAAGCCGGCGCAATTTTCCAATACCTCATTCCAATAATTGAAAAAATTGTCTCAAGAAAAAATTTTTTCACACTACATACACTTGAGTTGACTTTTGTAGTCTGTGAGGCCATTCCTTTTTAGTGAAAAAATCTTGTGATGGCAAAGGTAAGTGCATACAATTAATGCAATTTGCAAATTATTAAGGCGAGGACAACGACCAATTGAATTGTTACAGAATTGTAAAAAATTGAAAGAAATTGCAGTGCGAAAATTGAATTTGAAGTTGAGAAAAAATTTTTCCACACGAGCGATTCGCAAATGTTCTTATATGCTTTAACTTTGGTGTCGCGAACAAGACGTAGAAAATAAGAAAAACGCGTGAAAATTTGCTAAAATAAGAAATTTTATAAAGCTGGTTCGAGTGTGTGTTTCGAAATATGTTTTTGTATTCTATTATAACTACTACAAATTGTATGTCGAAGGACATTCAAGTTATGCAGCCCCAAAAAAAAAATGTGAATTGCGTTCAAGGACACGATAACCCCCTCTCTCTCACTCTCTCTTCTTCCAGACAAGAGCTGTCGTGTGCTCTGGAAGTACGTGCTAGGTTGGGGTTGTAATTGGGGTGGTGGTATTGGTGATTGTGTGGAGGTGCTTTTGCTAAGCAGCCTGCCAGCCGTCTTTTTCAGTTCATGTGGTTTGGGCTGCTGTGTTAGGTTCGTTCAATTTGTGGCAGAAATATGAAATAATCGAAATATGAATAGATTTGTTTGTTAAGGTCGCAGCATCGAGCAATTTAAAGATTGATATATGAGGAAAAACGTATATAAATGTGTGTTCGGTATTGACAAAATGAAATATTTCTAGCAGCCACAAGGGAGAGAGACCCGATGAGCACAAAGTGGGCACATGAAACGCCCAGCTATCCGCAGTGTGTAATTAGGGGTGTCAGCAAGGTTTTCATGTAAAACCTATATGCGTAAATCACGAGGTACTTTATTTGCGAATATATGAAAATCTGAAGAGAAAGCACATTTTATAAAATACAACTTGTTCCACACATGTGCAAAGTAAATACTAATATGTGTTTAAAAAATCTGCTGATCTGTCGATTCGTGTCTTTATAAACCATATTTTGTTGGTGTTTTTTGAAAAAATCCCATACACAAAGTGTGCTTGGAGCATTTAAAACATTTGTAGGTTTTTTTTTGCTGCAGATATTTTAAAATTACGAAATTGACATGGCAAATGGTGCCTGCCCCTACACAACAAAATCCACATTATTTTGTTTGTGTTGTTGTTGCTTTTTGTGGGTTTTTGTAGTAAGAACGTTGTTTTATTTGAATTTGTGTTCTGTACTTCCGCTGGGCACGAGCACGCGTTACAATCAGATTCAAAGGCAGCATGGGTGCCACCTTCCATTGACACAATTCATTTCGTGTTTGTACGCTAAACCATTTTATTGTAGTGGTTTTGTTTGTACTATTTCTTCTATTTTAGTTAGTACTTTTTCCCTGTACCCTTCTATGCCACATGACTATAATCTTATTGATTGATGTGCTTTCTTCCTTCCTGCTGCTTCATTATTTAGTTTAGAGAGGGAAATATTTTGCTATTTGAAACTATTCAAAGACGCGTATCTGGCCTTATATTGTCCAAGACCAAGTCATTGCCGGATTTATGTGCAGACATTGCATAGTTAAGTGGGCTAGAGTTGGTTGAAAATATTTTTCTTTTCATTAGTCTCAACTCTATAGCTAAATATAAAATTTCCTGAAGATTCTTTTAGATTTGGAAGCCATGGGTTGATTCACACGGCTTGAGCTTTGTAGAAGCAAATAATTATCACTCAACAAATGACCCACTGCAGAATATATTCGGCGTAAGGAACCTAAATACTTTTATAGAAATATGGTCAACGTATTTCTGTGTCCCCTTTTTTGAGTATATGTTTGCAGTTCATAAAGAAATGAACTTGTATTGTGATCTACGAATTCCGATTTCATTTCAATATTTAATTCATCGTGACTGTTTCAATTCCACACAGGGATGAATGCGGTGGAAGACAAAAATTTCTATTGTAAATATTTTTACACCCTGCGACCGTTTATTTGAATATTTCAAATTTTGTATATTGAATAATTTCATTGGTTTTCTCATTGTTTCATATACACATATGTATGTGGTTAATTCAGTACTTAAATACTCATATTTTTATTTTACATTAATTTAATTGTAAGTGTGTGTGAATGCATAAATTTGTTACCAGCGCCACAAATCCAACTTGAATTGCTTTCAATGCTTGGTTGAGATGGTATTCGTATTTGTAATTGCCTTTAGTTAGAGTATTTATTTCATATTTTAGTCTTCGAGGGGAAGTGGTGATTTGCTCAGTGTACGCTTTCAGTCACGCAATTGAATATTAAATGCAATGTTTGTGCTAGATATTTATATTTATTTTTAATTTAAATGCTTACTACTTCTATGAATAGATATATAACCATATATATATGAAAGTGTACAATTATATATTTAAATTAATTATATTTGGGACATATCTAAAGGTTGCTTCTTCATAATTCACAATTAAGTACTCATACTTCACTAAATGTTTTTTTACATTCTTTTTAGCAGCGCCAAAAGTCAGAACTGGCCTTAAATAAGGAAAACTTTTATGATAATGTGTCCTCCCCTTCTGCTGACATACGACTGTGTATTTAGTTCAATGTTATATATTTGGTCACGTTAACATACGTCACGGAAGAATATGCAGCAGGTGGGAAGTAGTGTACAAATATTGAGAAGCCTAAAAAGGTTTTTATTTATGTTAAAAAGCTGTAGTAGGGTAATATTTATAATACACATAAATTTATGTACATATTTGTCGATCTAATGTCCTGGCTGGTTGATTGTCTTTCCATAATTGATTGATTAATGCTATTTATTAATATGTTTGTACTTTCAATAGGAATTAGGTTACATTTATCTAGTTATAGAGATCATTTTTCAAGTTACGAACATTAAATCTAAAAAAAAGTGTAAATGCTTTAATAAAATTTAATACGCAAAAATATTGAAAATTATATATTACAATTTCACAAAAAACCCCACTTAACTAATTATCCAATTCACTGTAAATAAGTGCTTACATTTTCTTTTAAAACTATTCATCTTTTGTTGTTTATTTTCATTAGGCTTCATATTATACGGCTGAGACAAATTACTTTATGCTGCCGATGTGTGGTGTCTTGATGTCTTTAACGTTCTCAATTTCTATGGTTGAGTATTCCTAAGAAGCACGATTTTTCAGTTATATTGCTGGTCATTTCATATTTTTATTTGCTTATAAGTACATATGAAAATATCAGTGTTTTAAATTTCAATCTGGTGAACGAACACTCAACCAATTCACCGTACTTACCTGAAAAATGTTCTGTACTCTTGATGTCTCTATTATTTCCAGCAGGATTAAGCAAAATAATTCTATAGTTGAAGTATATTGTACGTTATTGTATCATCCTGTCATTTTAGTATGGAGTATAAAAGTATATTATATAAGAAACTTGCTGAATTCATGCAAAATTGTAGCCCAAAAAGTAATTTTCCAAGGAAGCTAATTAGGAAAAAGTAACTGTATTATAACTGGTTGAATTATATAATTTATATATACTTTTAATTCTCTAATCTTGTTGTTCATGCAGTATCAAATCTTATTGCTAATGCAGTATCAAATCTTATTGCTCATGCAGTATCACCAAATATTACTCGACAATTGCATGCAATTTCGAGGTGTTTTGTCTGTTTAATACATTGCAATTTGGTATCCAACATTAGGAGGAGCATGTTTCTCATATATTTATGTGCTTTGTCTATGTTCCAACTTACATAAGTGAAACTATAAGCAAAAAAGTCCGTTTCTTTTACTTGATTCGATTGAAGTATGCTTACATTGATTAATTGTGTTTGAAGAAATATTAATTTGCTGGTTTATCTGCATTTGACATTTTTCCGTCTGTTTTTATTGTTCTTGTTAAATGAAGACGATAAATAATAAGTCGGTTGAGGGCTCTTTCTAATTAAAATGTAAAAACAATGTGCAAATAAAGTAATTTCTTTGTGTGAAAATGGGGGAGATTTTTCTAGATTTCTAGATTTCGGCATTAGTCCGGTAGAAATTCAACCTCCCGAAACATCGTAGATGTGCTTGCTTTAACATCCGCAACAACGGTGAGCCAAAACATGAATTGAATTGAGAGTAAATATTAGTCTACTATTTTATAATTATAGTAATATTTAGTTTGCAGGTTGTGGCTCCAAATTTCCATCAATGCATTTCCAACGAAGACTTTAACCATTTTCTCCACGAGACCGTTTCATGCCAGTTTCTGTAAAAATACATTGGGTTGATTATTATGCATCGTAGAAAAATAGATTATGTGTTTTAGAGTTTGCGTTCAATTGAACATGCCGGAAAAGTATGAAAAAAAACTGGAAAATATTTAATTAAATCATTGATATGTGTGCACAAATGAAATTATGTTGTTGACTTTCTATTTGAGTAAAATATGATTTGTAATTTTTACACACATGTATTTTTTCTCTATGGTGTTTGCCGTACTTATTATTAGTGCAGTTGCTATGAGATTGTGTTGAAGCTTATGTCGATAGACATTAAATATCCATAGAGGTAAACAAATTTAATCTTTAGCATTTCTCATAACCGCCACTGTTCGTATAAAGTATTCAACAACAAATTATATAATTTGATTTGTTATTTTGCTATTCTTTTTTATTGTTGTTTTTATTGGTACTTTTGTTGTTTCTATATATTTATTTGTCTTTCCTCTTCAGAAGATTTTGCTTTTCTCTTTTGAATGAAATTTTAAAAATTGTTCAAACACAATGAAAATAAAACTGAAAAAATTACACCTCTGCGCTCGGTCGGTGGTGGAGAAAGCAGAAAAATAAATTGATTGCACTTATACATGACATTGCAATCTGGTGTTGATTTCTTTTCAAGGTGCATATATTCTAATCCTCCTCTCTCACCACCACCTGCAGAGCTGTAACGAGACTTTTGCTTCCCTTTTCTGTGCGTTCGCTATTTATGGGCTGCTGGTGACAGCCGAGGATGGTTGTGCTGTTTCTGGTGCAGGGTGGTGGTGCTGCTGCTGTTGCTGTTGTTACAGATGTCTGTTCCATATTAATTTCATACTACCTTGAATTGTGGGCACACAACCCACACAGCGCTGCAGTTAAAACACTCACGACCCAAAAGTTCTACTCTCATCTCTCTCTCTCTCTCTCTCTGGGCTGGGCAGTACGGCCAATTACCACTGTCACTGGCGTTCACGTAACATTTTGTTACTCTCACCGTGTTGGCTTTTTCCGCTCACTTTACAGAACCAACAACAACAAGAATTGCATTGTTTGTTATTTTTGCAATTTTCCTTCGTTTTTGCTTTTGTATTTTTTTCTATGTGACTTTTTTGTCGCTCTATTTGCAGTGCAAAAACTTTCTTTCCACCGTGTATTTGTGGAACCTATTTAATACATGGCATGGCATCTTTTATTATTTTTCAATTGGCTTTTGTTGAGGATTAATTGACGTGATGCGCTGTGATTTCAGGCACGTGTGGTACGCAAATGTGCTTTTATGTTCATGCATGTGTGGGTAACGTTTTCTATTTCTATTGTTTCTATCTGATTGTTTAATGGGTGTGTATTTATTATTGTTATTTTAGTCCAATTCTATTAAATCTGCTTAGAAATAGAAATATGAATTAAATGGATGCGTTTTTTTGTTTGGGTCTGCAGACTTTTAAATGTGTTTATATTTAAACTTTTATTTAAGATATTTTTAAGGACTTGTAGATTTTGAACATATACCATTTGAAGTACTTATTTTAAGGTTTATCCTGGATTATTCGTTGCAAGATATCTTTGCATACGTGGTTATTTATTCCAGTTTCCCCATTTCAGTAGCTATTCGTTAGGTTTCTGTTGATTAAGGCTTTCGAAAGGATAATTAATAAAAGGGTTGAATAGAATTTATAAATTATAGTAAACAAATATTATAAATTTTGTAAAGATAATATATTTCAAATATAACATTTGTCTATTTCAAATATATCATCTTTATTATATAATATAACACTGCAATAAATGTTGGGTCAATAAACAAAGTTTTTCTAACGATCGGATCTTTTTTTAGGGGTTCCAGAGAATGTAGAAAAACTGGAATATTTATACAAACTTTCACTCGTGGGGCGGTCGTGTCGCTGGTTCGAATCCTGGCATGTTCCCAATAATTATTCTTTCTATATGTATTTCCTTTTGGTCGAAAGCTTTAGTTGGTTAGTACTCATTCCAATACCCCTTGTAGACATACTTAATTATGGTATAATAATAATAATAATAATAATAATAATAATAATAATAATAATAATAATAAACATAAAAATTTCATTTCGACTTTTTTAACGGCTTTCTAGAATATCAACACAAACATTGAAAAATTGCCTTAAAACATGCTAACTTAAGGGGCTCTTAGAAATGAAAGACGAGCTAATATAGCAGAAACCTCCTAGGGTTTTAGTTAACTATTGGTTTATTTTAATTTTGCTTTGAATCCATTTGGCCTGGAATTTCTGGTTGCATTGTGTAGTTTACAGATAAATTTGTAATATAATTAATGATATGTGTTTATATGTTTTAACCCATTATAAATTCAGTGCCTACCACCCAGTAACTGAAAATTAAGTGATTTTCTCTGTACCTAGGTAAATGGACTTTTTCAGTAAGTGTCCTTCAAACACATAAAGTTGTAAAGCATGTTTTGTAACTCATTGCCTGATGTGTCCTTTTATAAACTGATATGTACATATGTATGTTTTGGTGCTGTGTGAGTAGACCTAAGTAAAAGTTCCTAAAAATTAACTTTACTCTACTATATTTATGTAAATAGCATTTATATCCTTCCCTAGCCACAAAATCCAAGTATTTTGTAAGTAACACTGCTATATAACAATTAGCAGACGAAAACAATGGAACAAACTTGTAATGCATTTATTCTTCACCGCTTAACAAGCACTTGGATCGATTTTTAACACTATGAGTAGAGTGTGTCCTCTTTGATTTAATGTGAAGCAAAATTTTATTATCGTTGTTGAGTACAAAAGGCTTTAGTTATAAAAGGTTTCTAGTGTTCTGTGTAGTCGTTAACTAATTCGGGTCGCAATAGTTTTTTTTTATATTATAAATGTTACGGTCAACCTGAAACCTCATTCTCCCAACGAAAATAAATTAATCTGCAACCGGATTTATTGATTTTCGAAATACTATCTGAAAAATTTATGCATTCTCTGGAACCACTGACTCAAGCCCTGTATCCATATATCTATAGGCACCTCCGTTCTTCGCAGATTTCGATCGTAGCTTCCGCACTACTGAAATTCAATCCTCGCATCTTGTTGTTCCTGAGAGGATACATGAAGAGTACCTAAGGTGATAGGTCGGTGCTGTAGAGTGAATGGTTGATAGGATCCACACTGGATACGTTTAAAAACCGGGCGTCCCGGAGTGCCTTGATGGATAATGATGCGGCTTCTAAGACGCTTGGCATGAATATTTTCTAACATACTTGGTGTACAAAAGTATCAATCAACGACGATCCTCGTAGGGTCCTTACATGTTCCGACGGGCTGAAAAATAGGCGACCATTTCTTTTTTGGAGGTGGTTGTACCTCGTTTATTTTTTATCGTCTTTTACCTGCCTGGGAACATTCACTGCTTGGGTTATTTTGGGGCTCGTAACAATAAATTCATGCTACGAGTACGCCCATGCGGTCTCACCAAGGGCCAATCCAGCTTAAGTATGCCTTTTTTGGCGGCTCACAATCTACCTACCTCCGAGTTCGTCTCCGATTACGATTCAGATTTCAAAGTCTGTATTTGACACCTCTTTTCTTCACCACTTCCTGGGTTGTCATCAATTTTCGTAGAATCCATTGTGAGCAAGTCTTCCTGGCATCTAATCAAATCGTGTATGATCTTTTCCACCTTAATCCTACCAATGCACAAGAATGCCCAATTCGGCATGTGGGTCGGTTTGGCTCCTCCTCAGTCACGTGGTGCACAGCATCGACATTTTTATTGCAGACCGCAGTTTTTGGGTGAATTTATTGAAAAGTTGTCCCGATCCTGTGAAACTGTTAAGTTAACGCTTGATTATTCAATAAACGACTCAGCTTATTGACACATAATTTCGATATTGCAGAATTTATTGAATTAATGTGTTTGCATTTAGAAATGAATGCCTATTTTTATAGATTTGAGTGGCCTTGCTATTCGCCAAGAGCGGAACATTAGGTACGCTTTATTTATGTTGTGTACCATCGATTTTATTATATGGTCGATATTTGTGAATTCACAATCTTTCAAATTCAATAAATAAATACAAATTTTTCAAAATTTAAAATGTTTCGATTATATTTAATTTTAAATGAAAACATTGCATTTAACCATGTTCCACGTTTTTCGTCTCGTTACATCTAAAACGGAAGATGGATTTTTGTCGTTTTTTCCAATGTCTGTTGGCGCCTTCTCCGCTCGTACATATACATATTCAGGAAATCTACTGTGCTAGAATTTCCACTTTGCGTGTGTACGCATAGTAACCCGTTGAATTTGAACGCCGTTGAATATAGGAAAATTTTCACTGTGTTTCGAAGTTACTTTATTTTACATCACAGACAGCAAGCGATGCGAGCAGACAAATTTTTAATTCGCAAGTTGTAGTTCTAGTGCGGAAAAACACACAATATTATTTTCTTTACAAATTGTATTTATAGACCTATACGAAAGTCGTAGCAAAAACAAAAACAAAACCAAGAAGAAACCCAAGAATTTAAGGTAAAATAATCACATTAAAAGCTTTTAGTTAAACAAGGATATTATATATATAAATATTTTTTTTTTTTTTTTACAAATATTCAATTCAAATTCGTTTCTTGACAATGAAAATTTAATAAATTAGTTTCTAATCAAATTCTTATAAAATGTCTCAATCAATTTTTTTATTGATGATATTTTTATTGTTTAATTAATAAGATAATGTGAACGTGTGTGGCTATGCCATGCATATTATTGAACGGTGTCCTTTGGAGTTGCATCGTGCTTTATCCACTCCTTTTTATTTATGGCTGTTTATATAAATCGGCGAACGGCGAACACAAACGCAATTATTCAGGATAGAAAGATAATGGGTGCATTCCTGCAGCCTATCGGTTGCCTTATCGGATGAGTGAAACAGCGCACTTTATTTGTGAATGGTCCGCTACAAGAATTTGTCACTATACGTAAACAGCTGTGATATGTAAGTGTTGAGTACGGTAGCGAAGAAAATTTCTGCTCAAAGAAATGGCGTCCGCTGAGTCACCTCTTGCTAAAAATGCGGAGAATTCTGTTCGTTGGGTATCCGATGGGCTGCAAGAATGCAGCAAATACGTATTGTTATTTAGCTTTAAAGTATGGTTTTTTTTTTTTTGCTAACTAACAGATCTTTGCTATCTCCACGCTCATGTAACTGGCACTCGTAATAAATTTGGCATCCACACTTCCCGTTTTTAAACTCTAGGTTTAGATTTTTATAAAAGCATTTCCACATATCGTTCAAATCTGTTCCTTTCACTTAGTTGTAATCCACACTTACTTTTTCTAAAAAAAATTATAATTTAATAATAGTCGTTGTTGTACTCTTACTTTTTTCCAATATATCTATTATACAATGTCATCATTTACATCCTTCAAAAGCAGTATTTATCTCATTTTCAACTAAAATCAAAATTCGAATTCTCTTAAGCCCAAATTCATTGAATGATGATGCGTAATTCGAAGTGATTCTAAGGATTCGACGATTGGGAGGTGCCGAATTTTCGATGACTCATCGTACTTTATTCGCATGATGCTCTACACGGATCGTGCCTTGGTCCAATGGTGCCGTACATGCATTTTGCTCTACTCATATTGTACCGTACTCGCCTGGTCCTACTATACTCGCATGGTGCTGTTCTCGCCTGGTGCCGTACTCGCCTGGTGCTGTACTCGATTGGTGCTGTACTCGCTTGGTGCTGTACTCGCATGGTGCTGTACTCGCTTGGTGCTGTACTCGCCTGGTGCTGTAATCGTCTGGTGCTGTACTCGCTTGGTGCTGTATTCGCATGGTGCTGTACTCGCCTGGTGCTGTATTCGCCTGGTGCTGTACTCGCCTGGTGCTGTACTCGCTTGGTGCTGTACTCGCTTGGTGCTGTACTCGCTTGGTGCTGTACTTGCTTGGTGCTGTACTCGCATCGTACTATACTCGCATCGTACTATACTCTCATGGTGCCCTACTCGCATGGTGCCCTACTCACATTGATGATATTGTTGATTATATTTTTCACTTGTGCTAACGAAAGTGCTCACTGCATGTGATTTTATATCATACATAGTTCTTCTACATAGATGTAAATACAACGTAAAGCACTGAAAAGGTTGAAATATGTATGAGCGCTCTCCTTTTATTTCACCATACATGGTGTCAGTGCGTTCTACCTCTGTTTCTCTAAACAAGATCTCAATGGGGTCTACTTTTATTTCAACATTCATGCTCTCAGTGGACTTAACTTCGAGAGTGTGTCCATCTATTAGCAATTTGCATGGAACCAAAGGAATTGGTGCAGGCACTTTATCCGGGAGGATAGTAAATGTTGTACCTTCCCTAGGCAGCTCATTAGCTTTGCAATTGCCTTCTATGTTTTTATGACCTGGCATCCAGACCAGGTTTATATTAAAGTATTGCCGGTTTACACAACAAAAATGTGATTTTGATATCTATCCAAAGATATTATGTATGATGTTATTTATGGTCAAATATATTATTTATTTAATTATATTATTTGGATTTTTTTTTTTTAATTTCTCGTAATTATAATTACTAATTAATTATTTATGATCGTTAATATTAATGTATTTGCATTTTTGCAGACTTTGGTGGGTACATTGACTGTTCTTTAGAGACCCGTACAACACGAGAACAGCATCAAAAGCAACTGAGAAGAGTTATTGTAAACATTTGAAATCCACAATAACAAATTTTACAAAAAGGAAAATCAAAGGTTAAAAAACAGTCGCTGTAGTTCAGGCTGTCTAAGTCCAAAAACCAGCAATTGTGTGAGAACAGCAATTGTTCCAACAAAAAAACATCACACACACACACACAAGCCTAAGAAGAATCTACACACAGCGCACAGAAGGCTTTAAAAGAGAAGTAGAAGAGACATTTCTCGATTCTCTCTAAAAAAAACTAATCCAATCCAATTCAACCAATAATCTTAAATACAACAATAACTCCTGCTGCATACATATTATATACACATTTTATTTAAAGCAATTTTATTAATAATATTGATATTTCGTGATCCTTTTAAAATTTAAAACAAAATTTTAAACAAATATTTTAATATATATATTATATTAATTGAAATTATTATTTTAAATCATATATAAAAAAAAAAAACAAACTCCTCAAACAAAAAAAAAAAAAAAACAAAAAATTTTACATAAAAAATCCTAAAAAAAATATTTAATGAAGACTTTACAAAACGCAATTTAAAATACAAAAACTAAAAAAAAACATCAAACTCAACTTCATCAAACTAAGGAGCGCGCACTGTAAGGAGAGGACTGCAGAAACTTTTACAAATCCACGCCTTTCGGACACTGAGACACTGATACCGCGGAACGTTGGCTCGCGTCCGTCAGCTGCAGCCGTCTGCACATCTCAAATTGAACAGAAATCCAAAGTACATAAGAGCAACTAAATTTACTCCTATTTTCTACAAAAACTTTTGTATTCGATATTTTTATCCGTTTTTCATTTTCGAATTTGTTTTCAATTGTTATTGTTTTTTTTTCTAATTGAAATTTCGTTCGTTTCGCCGGTTTTTACGCGAGCGTTCTTATATATTATTGAACTTTTAACTTAAATTTTTTGAAACAGTTTTTAAAAAAAAAAAAAAAAAAAAAATAAAAAAAAAATAGCAAATTGCAACATAAAACAAAAAAAACAAACAAAAACAAAAATCAAAAAATTCACCAATCTATCAAATCAAAACAATCCATAAAATAACGTGAGCTGTTCGAGTGCTCGCGTGCATTTTCAACGATCCCCCAGTATACTGTGCAACTTATGGCATCGCTCAAGGAACAACCTGCTATTTCCTCTACAACTTCTACTGCTTTGAATAACAACACTTTACCGTTGGATTTCTTGACTGGCGGCGGCACCATTGAGTGTACTGTTCCGGCATCGAAAAAGGATTTGCTGCCATCGCAGAGCGAAGCGGAGTCAACGGCTTCTAGTGTCGTTACAACAATAACAACAACTGAGAGTGGTGCTGCCACCACTACAACTGCTTCCAATAAAGTGGTAGACTCGATTGTGGAGAAGATAATTGGTTCAATTTCTTTGGAAGAGGCTGAATCGAACACCACCACCACGCCGTCTACGTCGGGAACTTTGGTTAGCGCATTCGTTGGCGCTGGTGAGCGTAAAGGGCTATTGTCGCGCTCGTCTTCCTTGGTTGGCACCAAAATGTTTAGCGAGGTTTTCGAATCGAAGAATTCCGAGCTGGAATCGGTTTCTCTCGAGGATGCTTGCGGTTCGCTAAGCGATGGTGTAGACAAGAATTGCAAGATTTGCTCGTAAGTAGTAATTGTGGTGGCGACTATACTACAAAATACTATTAAAATTCTTCCTCCTTAGTTCTCGTTTGGTTTTGCCACGCGTGCTTTCTTGTCTGCATGTATTTTGTGAGGCTTGTCTCGGCAAGTTGCTCAATGATGATTCTGCTGGTTCTCCATCTTCGGGCTCATCTTCGTCGTTGTCTGTTGGCGACAAGATGGCCATTAAGTGTCCAACTTGCAAGCAAGTGACCACGGTGAGAAAGTGTTCGTTTGAAACTGAAATTTATTTATTAAATATTGTGTTTTACAGCTTGGCATGAAGGGCATTGAGTCTTTAGCTCATGATTATATTCTTACGAATATTTTTGATCTTTCCTCTATCGAGTCGGAGCAATTGTCGTGCACCTCGTGCAAAAGCAAGGAGAAGGCTATTTCCCGTTGCAGTGAGTGTGCCAATTTCCTGTGTGGTGGCTGTGACAATGCCCACAAATACATGCGTTGCTTCGAGAACCATGAAGTAGTCAAGCTTGAGGATTTGCAGAAGTCGAGCGCCGAGAAACCGCTCACCATACACAAGCCGCTCTTCTGCAACCTCCATGTATCGGAGAATCTCAAGTACTACTGTTACAACTGTCAGATTCCAGTGTGCAATGATTGCCTAATCGCCGATCATAAGGGCAGTGAGCATCACTATGATATTGTTACTTCAGCAGAGAAGTCAGTCCGTGGCGATGTTGAGAATTTAATGAAAGAAGCCAGATCTAAAGTAAGTGCTACACGCTTATTTCGGAGAGCGATAAATTCACATTACTTTTAGAACACAAACTATATTTTAGAACAGTAATATATATTCTCGAAGTGGTACTATATTTTAGAACAGTGACACGATATTTTACAACAGTGATACAGTAGTTTGAAATTGTAGAACAGTGATACGATCTTTTAGAATGGTGACACCATATTTTAGAATAGTGATACTATATATTGAAACCATGATACGATATTTTAAAACAAATACGATATTTTAAATAATACTACCATATTTTAGTACATCGAAATGATGTTTTAGAACAGTGAAACGTTATATAACATTGATACAATATTTTAATTATCATCGTAGAACAGTGACACGATATTTTAGAATAGTGACACGATATTTTAGTACAGTGACACAATATTTTATCACAGTGACACGATATTTTAGATCACCGATGATACTGAACTTTAGAAGTGATGGATATTTCTGAACGACGAAACGATATTTTATACGCGATATCTTAGACCAGTGATACTGTATTTTAGAATAGTGATACGATATTTTAGAACAATGAAACGGTATTTTGAAAAGTGATTCGCTATTTTATAACAGTGATATGCTATTTTAGAATAGTGATGCCATATTTTAGAACAGTGAAACTGTATTTTAGAAAGTGTTGCGGTATTTTTAGAACAGTGGTTATTTTAGAGCAGTGGCTTAGAACATAAACAATATATTTTATCAGTGAAATATGTTTTAGAACAGGTGAGATGATATTTTAGAATAGTGATACGATATTTTAGGACGATTGTTTAGAACAGTAATACCATATATGAACCACGTCCAGTTTTTGAATAGCGTATCTACCACAAAAATAATGGATGGTCCTGTTAGGCGACTAGGCGTATCTCAACGATAACGAGTTATTTTGAGCTATATTGCAATATTAAAGTATCAAAGAAATAAAACCAAAATCCTATCGCACTTAAAAATAAAAAATTTTGATTAATTGTATTGCAATTGTAGGTGCAATACTGCGATTCTGCTGCTGGGAATCTCTCTAGTGCTCTCACCGAGCTGCAGTCCCAACATGATTCTGCGCGTGATCTCATTGAAGAAACTTACCAAAATTACATGAAGGTACTAGAAAACTGTCGCGATCAGGCATTGAAGGAGTTGAGCCGATTGCACTCTGAGCGAGAATTGAAAATCATGGATTTGCTGCAGAACATTGAGAACACTATGGGAAGAATCGATGATACGTGCAAGTTTACCATGCGCGTCCTGGAGCAGGCTAATGCGGCTGAATTCCTATCATTGAAGAAGCTGATCAGTACTCAGTTTATTAGCTTGATCAACAACACGCCGAAATGCGACATCAATTATTCGCTGACTTTCGATACCAAACATGAGAAATTTGAGCAGGTGGCACAGGAAAGTTTCGGAAAATTTCGCACTGAATCTTCTCCACCTTCGCCAAAAGAGAGCACTCCACCGCCGACTTTACCCGGCATGCCGCCCTTGATGTCTTCTAATCGCAACATGAATAATTCCAACAATTCGCAAGGTCAGCTGACAAATTCTGTGACTGCCAGCAGTCCCATCTCGATGCCCACATCCATGCAGAGCTCTTTTGATGGCGAAGCGTCTGTAATGGGCAATGGTTATATGATGCAAAATGTACTCTCTCCTGATTCACCACCTCAGCCACAGTCATCAATGCATCATCAGCAGCAGCAAGCGCACTCGAACACAAATAGCTTTAATGGTATCGGAAACGGTGGATCCGGTAATAATCTCACTCTCATGGGCAATTCGGGTAGCATGAACAATGGACAATTGAACAATGCGATCAATGCACAGTTAGGTCTCAACGGTGGACTAAATTCTGGTTTAAACAACAACAACACTTTAAATGGTGGCCTCAACGGCGCCTTGAATGGTGGCATAAATGGCGGTCTTAATGGAGGCTTGAATGGCTCTACTAACGGCTCTTCTTCTGGTGGCCCACCAGCTTTTAACAGTATTCTTGAGTACAATCTGTCACGTCTTGCCAGCTTAACTGAGAACACCTCGGACGCTATGAACGATGCTTTGGTTGGCTCAGGTAACGGATCTAGTCATCATCAGTCGGTTGTCACTCCGTCTGGCCAGAATCAGACAATCACTCTGGCAGATATTCTATCCGGCGATCAGCGCGCCTTCAACAATTTACAAGCTTTGGCCAAACTGGGTTTGAACAATGGTATGTATGAGCGTTTATAACTAATTAGTCCACTCCCAATAGTTCAGCTGGCAGATCTTGTTCACTTTTTGTCGTATCTGATGTTCAATTTGTCTTGAAATATCAATTTATTTTTAGTTTTTTTTTGAAATTTTCTTACTTTGTTTTTTTTTTTGTGCATCCACATAAAATATTTGTATAGAGTAACTTCTGTATCAGGCCCCCATTTAATTTAGTTCAAAGAGAATTTATTATAAAGAGGACGAAGTTCGCTCTTGGATTTTTACACATTATGTACATTAAGAATCAGCGTGTTGGAATTAATAATTAATAGTTGAACAAATTCATGTACATATTTACTTTAAAGTGGGTAGTTTGATAGGATTAATCTTTAAAGCCTCTTCTGGCAGAAAGATTTGTCATCGTAAAGAGAAGCAAACTTAACTTTTTCAAGTATTCGATTTTTCCCAAGCATTCCAAAAAATCGAAATTTGATACTGTTCGTTTGGATGTGTTCAGACTATACCATTCCATTCAGTGGATCCATACTCTGATCTTCGGAGATTTTCAGGAATTTAGGATTTTCCCGTTTCCCGGCATTGAAAAAAATTAATTTTTTTACTCCCGTTTGCCCGTGATTTTGGATTTATTGAGCATATGCCGTTAAGTGGATCCAACCAAACATCTGATCTTCTGAGATTCCTCAAGCGTTGGTTTTATTATCGGCCTACACTGCAAGGAACTGACAATAGTTCTTGCTGGTTTCTTTATATGTTACAGTTAGAGAATAGTATCCTAAATTAAGAACCACCAGTAACACCTACATATGCCTACGTAGCGCTATTTCCAGATTTTTTCTCTATATTCTAAATATACAATTTTTTATTTATTTTTATTGTCTGTGTGTCTGTCTTCTCTGTTCCCTTGCTGTAAATAACTCACCAACCACTAAAAGGGACGTTGACCTGATATTGTACCTACCTTCCAATATTGGGCTTCTCATTTAGATGAGCTATATATGAATTTTATGGAATATTAGTTCCCAAATGGGCTTGCTTTTCATACGAGAGATCCTTCTTGTAAATATCATAATCTTAAGATTACATTTAAGGGGAAGATTCCGTGCTTGAGTGTCAATCTTGTTTTGCCTTTTTTAAAACTTCTAACCGGTCGCACTTCCAGAGAGCAGCAAGAGAAGAGCGACTGCTTTTGTGTGCTCGGCGTGAGTGATCACTTTTTCTTTAAAAAAAACTTTGGTTTTTACACATATTTACGGTAGTCCCCTCCCTACTAAAGTAAGCATATGTTTCTGCTTCATTGTGGCGTATATATATAAAATCATGTCACACTCAGGCAGTGCGTTACATTGTGCGAAACTATTTTAAAAAGAAAATCATAACTGATTCACTCGAGCAGTGAATCTGCCTTTAGTCCAGGTTGCACATACCGAATCTGTTAAAAATAGCACATGAATTACGCCAAATATCTTCACATCAAAATTATAAGAAATATGCAGAGGACAAAAAGATCGGGGAAAGCTTAAGAAAAAGTTTTCTGGTTCAAAAGAAATTGTGAATTCACGATTTTGAACAGTTTAGCCTATAATATCCCTATATATGGTATATTTTAAACAATATTTGTCATATTTTACTGGCGGTACGAGTATAACCAAATTGATGCCACCCTACATGAGTGTTTAGCGCCTCCTAACAGTCGTTAGGACTGACTATTCAGAATTTTGTACTAGTTTCAATTTATTTTGTGGTATTGCATTTTCTTCTTTGTATTTTCTTTAATTTAATTTCACTTTGTATGTTTTTAATTTAATTTATTTATTTTTTTTTATATATTTTTCGTTTTGCTTTTGGTTGATTCCGATTCGTAAACAAACAACACTTCATCACGCCCAACTCTACTCCGACAAACAACATAAACACGTTTCCCAAATCATGTTCAAATACATCAATCACAAACAACACATTACTTAACCAAACACCGTATTGCAAGTAGATTATCATCCAGATTTATCAAGCAATCAGTTTTTACCGAGCGGACCCTCACCCGGCATTGATTGTTTATTACCAGATTTCTGTCTACCTTCGGCCACATCGCCCAGTCTCTCGACCCTCACTCCAATGGGCGGAACAGACGAGTTGACTATTACTAACTTCCATACCAATGCCCCTCCAAGTACAACCAACATTGTAACTGGTCGCAATAAGGCCACACCAATGCAGATTCGCTGTAAATTTGGTTCCTTGGGCACCTCAAAAGGCCAATTCAATTCGCCGCATGGCTTCTGTCTTGGTGTGGATGAAGAGATTATTGTCGCTGACACCAACAATCATCGCATTGAAGTGTTCGATAAAACTGGCACACTCAAGTTCCAATTTGGAGTGCCCGGCAAGGAGGAGGGCCAACTGTGGTATCCGCGCAAGGTGGCTGTCATGCATGGCACTGGCAAGTTCGTGGTATGCGATCGCGGCAATGAACGTTCCCGTATGCAGATCTTTTCCAAATGTGGACATTTCATGCGTAAAATCGCCATTAGGTGAGTTATTTTTTGTATAAATTTATATAGATTTATATATGGAACATCTGTTTCCTTGATTACGCAGATATATTGATATCGTTGCCGGTTTGGCTGTTACCAATAAGGGGCACATTGTTGCCGTCGACAGTGTTTCGCCAACTGTCTTCGTTATATCTGAGGATGGCGAACTGGTCCGTTGGTTCGACTGCAGTGACTATATGCGTGAACCTTCAGATATCGCTATTAGAGGTATGATCGACCATTATTTTTAAATTTAGTGTGTGTATTTCAATTGCATTGTTCTTTTCCTTTCTCTAGACACCGAGTTTTATGTTTGTGACTTCAAGGGTCACTGTGTTGCCGTCTTCCAAGAGGATGGCTCCTTCTTGTATCGCATTGGCAATGAAAAGGTTACTTGCTTCCCTAACGGCATTGACATTTCAAACGCAGGCGATATTTTGATTGGCGATTCTCATGGCAATCGTTTCCATGTTGCTTGTTATTCTCGTGATGGTATTCTACAATCTGAGTTTGAGTGCCCACATGTTAAGGTGAGTTATGTTTTTGTCTCATTCATCCCACCCCCTCCCCTAAAATACTGTGCAAAATTTTGTGCGGGTTATTTCAATGTGCCATGTCTGTAATTTCTCGACAGCAAAAGTAAAGATTTTATTTGGGAATACTGAGGACTAAAATGAATCAAATATAAACTGAATCTAGAAAAACTTTCTCTAGACATCGGGGTATTAGTGTCACTTCAGTTCTTCATAAGAACATGTTATGGGCACATTGATCTTATGTTCTTACTAAAGTAGTTTATGAAAATTGTATTCAAATGAGGTGTTTAAATTCAAGATTAAGAATTGACATTTGACCCGTGTCTGTTTTTATAACGCAGTTTTTGTGGGATTAACAAAGGCTCAAGGTGAAATGTAGCAATAAAATTAAGCCCGGAGAATACCTCTGATGCTGGTGTTTTATGTGAGTTTGATCCGAGGATTTTAATTGTGGACGGAATTGGCCGAGTGGCTGCGTTTTTTGCAGTACTCGTTTGGTTTTTATTCTTTCTTTATGCCAACAAATTGGGTTTGTGGTTCACGACACAATTTTTCATAATTTTAATTCTTGCATCAGAAGTAATTTCCTAGGACATATTTTTCAAACCTGGTTTTTTGCCCTGTCTGTTGTAAAGCAAATTATTTTGAAGGAGTCACTAATTTGAACCGATGCGTAAAAGCGGTTTGCCGTTCTCAAATGAGCATATAAATTATGCCCTAAAATGGTCGACCTCCGAAACTGGCTTAGGACTGTAATTTTTATAGAATATCTGAAGGGACTGCGAGTTTCTGGGGTTTCCCTTTTCACATTGCAGCAACATTTGAAAAAGTGTGCGAAAATCAGTTCCTCAGGAATTGGCTCAATTGGTAGGAGGAGAGGGTTCCTGATTTAGTTCTTTACCGATTTATTTACAAGCGTAATATATACAGGCACAGTATAGCACTACATCATTGCCACATGAATGACAATCACTAAAACAGACTGAATCATTCCGAGGATAATCCTGAAGAATAACTAGTCCGGCCTTTCTTGACTAGCAATCAAGACTCTCCACCAGTAACTGAAAAATTATATTCGCCATCGGAGCCTATTTCTTTTCACCAGACTTCGACAAATCTAAAATTTTCAGTATTATTTAGTCTTTTTCCGTAATTTCCGTATTCTCAGCCGGTATTAAAGATTAGGATTCAATTGTTGTCTCTACTGCAAAGAGAATATTATGGGCTATAGTGCTCTTCGCACTATGGTGGGATGGAGGGTTCCTGATTTTGTTAGCCAGCTAGATTGGGCCGATCTTGGCCTAAGTACGCCTGCAAGATCGCCCCTACTAACTAACTAAATTGATTTATAAATAGGAAGGAGTGGATGGAAGCTTCCAAAATAGATCATAACAAAATTTTCACTCATTTAGTTCTGTCTCTGTACTAAATGAGCTACAAAAAACTTCCCGCCCTGTTGGAAAGAAGTGGCATCGGAGGAATGTTTAGCAGCAAAAAATTATTGTCTCTTGGGGGTTGTAGTTTGCGTTTTTCGTTTTTCATAGGATTTGCTATATTGATAAATTACCAGACATGGTCATTGAAAGCTATTTTCCTAGGATTTTACATAATACAAAATTACTCCTCGTATTCCTAGAGATATTTATACATATTTATTATTTTATACATATGTCTACCTATCGATCGCATTATTCCTACTCCTTCCTTTCCTTACTATCTCAACATCAAACAGGTATCGCGCTGCTGCGGCTTGAAAATAACCTCTGAGGGCTATGTGGTCACTTTGGCCAAGAATAACCATCACGTACTCGTGCTGAATACGCTTTATGTTCACTGATCAGAAGTGAAAACCGCCAGCAACGTTTATGAGAGCAGTAAAAGAGGCATCAACAACGCCGGCAACAGCAGCACCAGCAGCAGCAGCATCATCAGCATCAGCAATAGCAGTAAATCTAAGAAATCTTATTTTGGTTAAGTCGCCGAAAAAGAGAAATCAAAACGAATTTCAAACCCACAATTAAAGAAAAAACAAAAAAACGAACATTTAAGCAGAACCACATGGACGAAGAATGTAGGAGATAGATTGATAGCCCGCACTCTCTTAAAGGCGCTTGTGACGGAACCAACAACAAATAAAAGAAAGTTCCAAAAAATCTCAAAAGCTAAACAAAAAGTAAAAGTTAAAGCATATTTTTTTGATCTCTTTCAAATTTTAATGTTTTTCTGTCATTATTAATAATTATTTTACCTAAATAATAAAAACAAAAAACCAAAAGCAATTTAAAATGCAATCAAACAAATGAAAAACAGAAAAACTATAATCACAAACAAAATATAACGTTCAATGTTGCAACATATAATTTTCAACTTAAAAAAAAGAAACAAAAACAAACAATCCTTTTTGATGTGTACTCTACTACACACACCTGCATACTTCACCATATATATATACATAGTATAAATTTTTCGTTATATACAAATGTTTTTGATTTGTTATGTTTTTAATTAAATAAATTATTTAAAATCAAAAAAAGGAACAATAACCGAAAGAAAGAAAGAAAGAAAGAAAGTTAACTACTTACCTACACAAGCGACAATTAGTAATTGAGCAATAACAATGATAAAAAGAAGAAGAACACAAACAAAATCTATCAATTAATACTAAAAATACCATAAAAATTAATGAATTAATTAATATTCCTCTTTTCCGCGTTTTTTTATATAAGGCTGGTTTTCCAAGACATAATTTATAGTTATAATTGTTATTTTTTACTCGTTATTTTAAATCGTTCGTTATTTTAAACACACTTACACACATTTTTACATTTTACTATTTTTATTATATACATACAAAAACGAAACGAAACAAAAACAAACAAACAATTTAAAAGAAAAGCAAAAAAAGAAATTGTATATATTTAGTAGTACCACTCATACTATATTTTACATATTTTAAACATTATGTGTTTCAAATATTTTTCTTGTCATTTGTTGTATTTACTATTTTTTACTTTTGTTTTATCTATTTTAAAAATATACAAATTTATTTAAAACAATGAACACATGAAATCAAGTTTTATGATGAATACTACTTTAAATATTATACTAAATAAGACGCAAATGTATGTGTGTGAGGCTAGGTAAAAAATCACAAATAAATTTAAAAAAAAAAAACTAAAAAACTAAAAAGAACATTTGAAATTTTTGGCTGTAAAACAAATTAAAAATATATATTTTTTTTATTATTATAATTAAATATTAATTTAACTCCCTACTTTAAATTGTTGTGATGAATTGCAAGTGCACAGCAGACACACACATACGCACACACATACAGCCAATGCAATGATGCGTACGAGTATTTAGTTGCTGCGTCTATTTTGTAATAAGAGAAAGAAGAACTATGAAACAAAACTCATACGATAATAATTAAGAGAGAACATACGCAAATGGAGCGCAAGCCAATTGATGATTACGAAAGAAAAAAAAACAACAAAAGATAAAATTGTTTCAAGTCATTTTCTTTTGCAATTTTTTTTTTAAACAAGTTTTTGTTTCCATTTTTAGAGCATTTTTATTCTTGAAATTACGTTTATTTACATAATTTTACACATTTTGTTTTTAAGTAATTAAATTGAATACTATTGTATAAACAAACACACATGTAAATATATATGTATTTATACCAATATATATATATATATATACCACACAATGTTATTTACACACACACACACACACTCACACACAAATGTAATTCCACGCGCTTTTAAATTGTAAGCTGTGTTTTGTCAAACAAAACTAGTTTGTTTATTTATATTTAGTTCGAACATTAAGATTTTTTTAGGTTTTTTTAATTTTTATTCAATTTCTCATGTATACACTTTTTGTGACATTCTCTTGTAACGGTTTTTAATTTACAAAATTAGTTCTATTCTTTATTACCATTCTATTTTAAATTACTGAGAAAAAATCAATTCAAAGTGTATTTAAAACTATTTCTGAAGATTTACAAATATTTATTTTTTTAATTGAAATTTACAAAATATTGATATTAGTTTTTTGCCGTTTTTTTGCAAGAACTTAGTTATTATTATTATTTTTTTTTTAATATTAAGACAATTACTTTTTGCTAATTTACTTAAAACTTGAAGTAGCTTTTATTATTTTATTATAACTATTTTATTGAAACTATTAATCTTTAGTTGTTTTTAATTAACGTACCTCGTTTTATTTTTGTTTTTATTTTTATTGTTAAGATTTTACACATGTACATACAGTGGCGGTTACAAAAATTGGTGCTCTACTTTATAATGTATAAAACAAAATAAAAAAAGTTAATGTTGAAATTTAAAGTTTTCGATATATGGATAAAATGTTAACAAATTCAGAAATTTATTAATGATGCCGACAACTGAACTCAACAAAAAAAAGAAGCAAAAACTAAATATGAATTTTGATTAAACTGAAAATGTAGCAATTAAATTGTTTTTTATATAGACTGATTGATTTCCTAATATTTTTTTACAGCCAACTTTTCGATATTCAAGATTTTTTTTATCAGTTATAAACCAGCCAGGTTTTTATATATAATTTTTTAAGTTACATTTGCGAATACATTTTAATGATTATTATGAGATTAATCACTGTTGAACTTTATTTTATTTTCATCTCGTCAACCAACCATTCACTTTGGGATGCCACGTTAATTAGAAACTTTCTTGAGCAGCATTTCGTACCTGAAGCATATAATTTAGCGCCAAAATAATCCGTCTCTAGTTTTGTTACGCCAAACAAATAGTGCAATGTTTTCCAGTTTGTGCGGGCTTCTGATGTATATCGCAATTGTTTGTGGTTGTCCTGTGGATTTTTGTGTGGTTTATATATATTTTGTTCGTTTTTATAATACACCCCTCAGTGAATATAGTTTAGTTATCCATCTCAACGAAGATATTTTTAAAATTTTTATAATTTCTTTTTTCATGTTGTCGCCCTAAAGTGAGATGGTTGGGTTGATTGAGGATGGAGCCTTGCTATATCGAAAAGTTGTCAAGTTATTTGTACGGTACAGAAAATAAGAATAGCTAACTAAAGTCAAAAGGAAATGAATTTAAATCAAAATTACGAGTGTTGTACACAATTTCACCGATTGCCAGCAATAATATTGATATGGATTTTATTTTATTTATTTATTTATTTAATTTCTACTGGCCATATTTTTTTTTTTAGCATATCTGAAAGGAATAAGACTAGTCAAACATTTTTTCCGTTCTGCTGCTCTATTGCTTTTATATCTTATTAAAATTAAATCAATTTTTTTGCCACTACTGTATTTGCTACTGTATGCGCTTCAAAAGAATTGTTAACTCTTTCCACCTTTTTATATTTATACATACGTGTAGCATTATTACAAATAATAATTTAAATTTGCATTGATTTAAATTTAATCATTTACAAAAACAAAAAACTATTTACATTATATTTTATATTTACAAAAAAAAAAAACTAAAAAAAAATTATAATTAAAATCTAATAAATCGATAACGAAAAGAATTGGGGAAAAATTACACGATGACTAAAAATTCAAATCTTGGTTAGTGTATTTTTTTTAAGTAATTATAAATTATAAAATGCTGGTTATTAATTATTGATTTCATTTATAGAATTAGTAATTTTGTGATTTTTTTTGTTTTACAATTGCATAAACTTTTGTATTTTTCTAATTTAAGCATTTTTAAAACTAGTATTTTTTGAACTCATTTTTAAATAAAATAGAGCGAAGGCTAAAGACATGAGACCGATTGCAGTTGTGCTCTTGGGCTCCTCTTTTTTAAAATTGTATACTTTAATTTATATTTATTTTTCTGTTATTGGTAGAATATAAATAATTGTTGTTTATGAGGCATGTGCAGCGAAGGGTTCGAGTGAGTGGAATTGAGTGGGTAACTCAAATGTTTCGTGTTGATTTGCAAACAATATGCTCACATATTTCACATGCTAAGCAATCTTAAAATGCAAATAAATAATTTTAATACGCACTGCACAGACAAATCATTAAGCTAAACTCCGAAACTATACTCTCATTTTGGATTAAAATACTTCCCATCACTTTAAACAGACTCACACTTAGCGACTCACACTGGCAATTCAGAACTGATACGAAGGATTGGAGTTCGATCCAACATGTTCGAACCCGTGTTGTACAAGCCCTACCTACTTATCGCTCACATGATTTCTCTTATGTTACTATTTTATAACCTCAATCGATCGTTTGATACATCTCCTAACTACATCTTTAAATTGGGGAAATTTGAGAACAATTTTATTCCATTAGCAACGACTTCCAAAGACAATAAGATTCAAGAGCACAATTAGAAAAGTAATGAAATTACCAGAGTAACAATCAATTAATTCTCAACTCAAAGTGTTGCCAAAGATTTTCAATTTTAATCAATTTGCAATTTAGTATGATAAAAATATGAAATTGTTCTAAGCAGATTCGAAGGTTAGCAAAGAAGGGAGGAAGAAAGCAGGAGAGAAGGGGTCGTTTGTGTGAACAGGTGTGCAAAGGCTGGGCTCAGCGGCAGTAAAGACTCGCAACCGGAGCCACTTGGCACATAACGCTTTTATTTTATTATTTTTTACCTTAGTGCATTGTTTTATTCTCTGTTGTGCCTTGAACCTCTTCCTGCAGATTTACCATTGTATATTACGTACATTGCGTATACGTAATTTTATGTGAATGCGCTTGTGCTCTTTATTACCTTCGCTTTATGTGGCTTTTTTTTCATAATTTAAATTAAAAATTCTTGCATTTAGATATTTAATTGAATCTTATTTAGTCATTAATTATATAAAAAACAAAAATTCAGTTTAATTTAATTTTTAACATAAGTATACACATTGCTTATAATTTTTACAAAAGCAACTTACAAACGAAGAAGACAAGTAAAATAATTTTTAAATGTGTTTTTAAATAAAATGAAATTTGTTGGAAAAATTAAATCCAAAGCTAATTATATATATAAATTATATAAAAAATTTAAAATTTAATATATATTTCAAGTATGTACACATGCATTGTGCATTACGCGTATATATGTATGTAGATATATATATGTACATAATATAATGTACATCAAGAGCAACAACAACAACAACCACAACAACTATTATCTAGTGTATGTCAATTTTTTGATGATATTTTTCGCCTTATTCTCAAAACATAGAAAAATCTAAACAAAATTTGAAATTAATGACGACGAGCAAAAGAGCAACCAAAATAATAACATTTATTATACATTTAGAAAGAAAATATATTTCAAAGAAACAAAAACAATTTAATATTTAATATATAAGAAAATTTCGAATTTCTTTTATGATGGTCTTTTTATTTTTAAGAAATACTTATTATTTTCATTAATTTCTAAACAATGAGTCTAAAAACATTAAAAGCAATCAATTAAAAATCATAAAAAACAAAATATTTTAAAACATAAAAGGAAAAATACAAAATAGACGGAAAAAAAATCAAAAATTTTGAATTACAACAAACATATTTTTTATGGATTTAATCCTATTGTAGAAAAATACAAATATTGTAATACAAAATAAAATTCTTTATATTTTATAAAGAAAAACAAAACACTTAAAATTGCAAATTTATAAAACAAAATACGACAGCAAAAAATTCTTAAATAAACAACCGAGACAGCATAAACATATATATACTAAACTACTATATATATATACATAATATATAGATTATACAATTTACAATTTTACATTAAATTATTACAATTAATTAATTGAAAGAAATATTTACTTGCAAATACAAAATACAAAGAGAAAAGAAAAACAAATACCTACGTCAAAAGTAGTAGTTACGTAATGATTTTTTTTTTAGTGAATTACATAAATTTGACAAATTACAAAAAAAAAAAACAAATCAACAAAAACAACAAATTGCTTTACCTGTGGTGTATAAGTTCCTCAAAACGTGTTTTTTTATTGTAATATGACTTAGAATTTTTTTTGTTCTTTACTTCATTTAAATATAATTCTTCTCTGAAAATCTTTGCGAGTCTTCAGTGTCATGTGTTGTGTTCTATTGTAATATTGACTACAAATTTGTTTATACACATATACATACATATTTTTTAGTGATTATTATAATTTTTTTGTTTTTTATATATTAATTTGAATAAAAGTTTTTACTCCAGTTTTTTGTTTTCTTTTAATTTTTTTCAGTTTCTTGGATGTAGTAAAGATTTCTTCTTCCTTTGTGTCACAGAATTTTTGAAGTTTGAATATAATTTCCTTCTTCAGCTTTTTATTGTCCATATTGCGGCTTACAGATAACCGAACGAATTCTTCCGTACCTAGTAATGACATTTTTCGTTACGTTATCACAATTATTGTGAATTATTATTCATTACTTGCAAGCAAATTTCGTTAAACTTACCGATATTCGGATGTTGTAATTTCGGCGATTTTTAAAAGCTATTTGGAAGCATGACTACAAAACGAAAAATATATATGTAAATGTAGACATTATTAGAAAAGTTCACTTTTCTCGATTGCCTTCTCAGACATATACTCGTATGCACATTTTGTTTACTGTATTGCTGTATTTTCATGGGATTTACTCGTATGGCACTTAACGTATGTTGTGGATCCGCGAGTCTTGTTAATAAAAAGTTACTGCCAGCTAAAGTTTTCGTTTCGTTAGCAAATGTCGTTAACTATTGCGCTACTGACCGACAAAACACCCCAATAAAAATATTAGAATTAATACTTGATTGCTATGTGAGCGTGACAAATCTAAATATGAATTAATACTTGATTGCTATGTGAGTGTGACAATTCAAAATTAGAATTAATACTTGATTGTGAGTGTGACAAATCAAGTGACAACTGACAATTCAATATGAATGCTTATGTTGATTACGAGGTTTTGACGGCCAGGTATCATATCAATATGTGAGCGCATACCCTTCTTAATATTTCGAGTCATCCACCTGACTATCAAAATGCAATATGATTCTATTAAATAAAAATATCTATTGCAGTTTACAACGCCTCCACAAGTTAACTCTCAATCTTTATTTTCATTTCAGAATGTTTGTATTCAAGACTTTCATATTGTTTGCAATGTTTCGTTCGTTAACAGTACGGAATCCTATCCCTGCGAAATTTGTTTTACTTCTATAAATATTCTTGAATTTTCACAAATATTTCGCACAATTTCTTTCCATATAATTTATAATACAAATTTTCTCTCCTACTATTGTTTATATATATAAATTATTAAAATAGGGTTTCTTATGTTGTTCCTTTATATGAAATTTCTGTTCTGAGCATTATTTTATGAGAACGTTAGTGAAACAAATCACTTTTGCCAAAACAGCAGCAGCAGAATACACAAAAACAAACTCCGCACTACCGCAATTTAACTTTATTGAAACACACAAACAAACTTGTAACTAAATAAGCCTAGGTATATCAAAAATTTTTAAAGAAAATTTATTAAATTGTAACACATATCAGAAAATAACAGCGAAATTATTTTTCACAACTTTTACAAAAGACAAAGTATTTTGTGCTGCTTCTAATTTTCCACAAATTTCCATAACTGACATTAAAATTTAATACATTTTTAAAAAATGTACAATCATTGACTATTTATTGTTTATTTGTTAAAAAAAGAAATGAACAAAAAAAAAAACCAAAAACGGGGGTAATTAATAAATACCAGTAAAAATAGTGCCATGATTAAAACAAATAATTTTAAAATTTAGCATATATTTTAAAAATCTATTATTAATATCCACAAACATCTTGAAATAGCATATATAACGGCGAATGAAAGCAATTAGAAGTGTTTATTTTTCTAGCAATTTAAAACACAAAAACGAATGATTATTAAAGAAGAAAAATATATATTTAGAGAATTACATTTTAAATGGAATATAGCAATGAAAAGAAGAAATAATCAACAAATGCAATGCAAACTAATGAATTACAAATAAATTACAAAGAACATCGTTTTTTTTGTAGTCATAAGAAACAAAAAAAGGTGAAAAAATAATTAAATTTAAAATAGAAGTAGAAACAATAAAATAAGAAAAAAAAAAAATAAAATAAAATGTGAGTAAACTATTCTCTTCCTAGATTTTCTCAGTGTAAACTTACAAACATACAATATTTTTTGTTTTAATAGAAAAATCAAAACTCGAATTATTTTCAAATAACAAAAAAGTATATTGAAATAAAACACCAATGTTAATATTTATTTTTTGACATTAAAATGAAACAAAACAAAACCAAAATATTATAAGAGTTAAAACAGGAAGCAAAAAAAGAACAAAAATGCAGTATAAAGAAAAAAAAATTATAATAAGGAAACACATTTCTCTGGGTTGTTAAAAGCTAAAACAAATTACTATACCTAAATAAAAGTATTTTTCTTAGTAGTAAAGACAGAGAGAGGGGAATTAATACACATTGAAAAACAAAAGAATGATGAACTAACAGGAAAAAACAAAACTAGTTTTATGTATTCGACTCAAGGTACATATATATATATATCATATATATAAAATAACTACAATATTTGTTCATATATATACAAAATATACTCATATATATAAAGCATACATACACATATTTACTATATAATGTATATTTACATTAATAATAATGATTAATATTATTATGAAAAATAGTTAAGATTTGACCAATATTGTTCTTGCATATAAATTGAATATTTCAGTCATTAGAAGAGAAACAAAACCACAATTGCATACAAACAACAAACAAATTGCCATGTACTCGTATAAGCATATAATTTGTGCGTGCATGCCAGCGTACTCTTTACTCACTCGCACGCAGTGGAAGGCGGTGAAAGAAATAACAACAACAAACAGCAGCAACATAATATAGCAAACAATTTGAGTGCTTTGATGGTCTTTTTCAAATGAGCTAATTTAAGTCACACCTTTTGATTGCGCTTAACTTGGCTATTGAATACATACAAGCCTCATAAATACATATAAAATACGTCCTTGCATAGATATTAACCCAGTGCCTCTCTCTTCCAGCAAATACAAAAAGGAGATTACAATAAATTAGTTTGAAAAACGAAACAAAAAATTGTTTTAGCAATTTTTTATAACAAACCCCTTGCAATTAGAAAAAGAAAATTTGAACAAAATGCTTGCTTAATAATTACCTTGCTTAAGTTCTTTGGCGGTATGTTGACGAGCTGGATGTGATAAAATATTACCTCCAAATCAAAAAATTAAGGGAAATGGGAGAAAATAAAATATTACCTCCAAGTCAAACAGTTAATGGAAATGAGAGAGAATCTCAAGCTTAGAGACTATGTTGACGAATATTAAAGAATTTCGTTAAAAACAAATTTGCATGGACTTTGTTGCCTACAACAGCAAAACGTAGCACCTTCTGGAACGTTCGTTAACAAAATGGCTCTTTCCTCATTTGAACACGTATTTGTATTCGTATAAATTGCTTTTCTACGTTTCAACTAGTTTTCAACTGGCCATTCTTTACTAATAAAAAAAAATGAAACTCATTCTTGGAGGTTGTTATCTCTTTAATAAGCCCGGGATGAGTTAAGGATTATACATACATTTATATGTAAGTACGGTGAAAAAGTTCGCTAAAGTTGCAAGTGATAATTGTGGTGGGAAGTGGCCTACTTTATGAACTCTCACAAGTTGTAGAGGCGGAAGCGCATCCAACGATTGCACAAAGCAAGGGACACAATGTATCAATTAATCACAATATTGTATACGTGAATTTAATTCGGTTGGAGAATGTGAGTTCATTGAGGAATTAATCTAAAAAATTTTCTAAAAACTGTTTCAGCAATGCAAAAAACAATAGTTTCATGAAGCAGTATAGTGCTGCTTTTTGACTTTAGAAAGTCTTAAAAAAGTGTTTAATGTGGTAGACAGTTTACAAGATATGGACAATTTTGGAGTTACAATGTATTGAAGTGCACATGCGCTCTATGGCTCAAAAAATAAAAGTAGCTTCAAATTGTTTACTAAATTATTGACGCATTAGGAATACGTACTTTTTTGCAAATGAATTACGAAATGAAAATGAGCGAACTTTAAAAAATCGAATAAGCAATATTTATATATATATATATATATATATATATATATATATATATATATATATATATATATATAAATATATATATATATATATATATATGTATATATATATATGTGTATATATATATATATATATATATATATATATATATATATATACATATAAATATATATATATATATATATATATATATATATATATATATTATATGTTTATAAATTGTTTTCTATTTAGTTGTATATACATGTTTAGGTATTTATATTATATTTTACTGTATTAATGTGTACTTGAGTCCTCCTTTTAAATTTGAAATGAAAAGCTTACGAGAGATATTCTGGTTGATTTAATAGTTTTACGTTTATGTATTAAATATACACTTATATATACATACATACTTTTTAGGTGATATATATGCACTTATATAGGATATAAATACATTATATTCTTTATATTGTTGTGAAAGTAGGAATTTGCGAATTATAAGAGCAAAATACAAAAAAAAGAAAACTTAAATACAAATACAAAAAGGGAATAGAAAAACATAAACAATAGAATGTGGTAATAGGAGTTATTGTACTGTTTTTTGTTTTGTGAAATTTTATATAGATAAAAGGAAACTAATTTCTTTGGTATCTACACACACATACACTTCCAATGAAATAATTGCAAACTGTGTTTTATGGCTTTAATAATAATAGAAAGAAAATTATAAAAAGTTAAACACGTTACACTTAAATTGTTGCCTAAGGATTATTCTAACGATTTCTCATAATTAACAGGATGGCAAGAACAATGTTTGCTATATGAAATGTACATTATGGCATTATTTAAATTTGGCGGTTTATAATTTGAAAAGATGGACAATATTATAACTTATAACTAAGAACTCTCATTGTCCAATTTCCCCATCCAGTTGTAAGTTGTTTATCGTATAAATATAAATTGAATTAATCTTTGGTCAACAATTTAGTGTCTAATAAAATACAAGAAAAATTCCAAAATTATAATGACAAAAAAATGTTGAATTGAAACAAAAAATTATTTATTTATGAACAAAACTAATAACGAAAAAATTTAAAAACAATTACAAATATGAAATTGAAAATAGAGTGCTTCTTCAAAATACACGACATGCCACAATTTTAAATTTCTACAAATTTACGAAACGGTTTTCCAGTAAAGCAGAAACAAAATATAAAATAAACAAACAAAACTCATTTTAAAAGAAAATGAATTAATTGGAAAGGTTTTTGTTTGGCGAAAATTTAAGTAATTAAAGAGTTGAATTCATTAATTGTGTGTTATTTTGGACGTTGTTTAGTTTTTAAATGAATCAATGTGTTATTGTAGTTATTAAACATAAATAAATAAAAACATTGAACTTCTGAATTGGTGTTTTGTAGTTGAAAGAAATACTTCTATATAAAAAAGGAAAATCCTCTAATTAATTCATTTTCTAAAACTAATAATATATATATATGAAAAAAAAACATTATTTAAAACTTAAGAAGCTGCCTCAATAAATTATATATAAACATATTTTTAATTAAAACAAAAAGAAAAGAAAACCAAAATTATTGAGCCTTTTTGGCGCACTTTGTCTAATTTTTAAATAACGAACCGAAAACAAAATGATTTTTAAATTTATATATATATGTATATTTGAACACCAATAATTTTGTTTTCGAAAACAAACAAATGCTAAAAGAAAAACTATTTACAAATTATTGTAATTGTGAAAGAAACCAAAACCAAAATTGTATCTAAATTTTTGCTGACTGTATTCCTTAGGCTTTTTACACCACATCTATTACATAATATATACATTTATATACTATAATGAATTATATATGCCATATTCTATAATTGTATGATTATCATTTTTACTGCAACTACGAAAATATTATAAAAAAATTTGGTGATTTATAAGTTGTCGGCCGCCTTTTCATTTAGTTTTCTTTCGAACTTTTTCTTGGTTAACTTTTCAATACGAAATTTATAGAAAAAGAAATCATTTCTATTTTTGAATCCCCCGCCTGTGATAGTTCTAAAAATATTCTTATGATTTTCTTTTTTGTATAAAGTGATGAGAAATATTATTAACAAAGGAAGTAATATTAATGAATGAAACTGCAAAGTTTTGTTGGAGATTTCCTGAAGTGAGATTTTGAAATTAATATTGGGAAAAGTTAAAAATTACAATATTTTTGTTGCTTTATATTAACGTTAGTTTGATGGCGTCTTGTAAAGATCTCGCCTTACATATCTTATTTCTAATTGACAATTTCAAATACTTTTTATCAAATATATTACGATATTTAAACATTTAATTTGGTTTACCAATTGTTTCATTTTACTTTTGTGTTGTATACATTCTTTTTGTTTTTAAATATATACATAAACACAATAAACTCTTCGAGGCTCAAATATAAAAAATTTGGAAAAAAACAAAATAAAAATTTTGTGAAAAACGCTTTGGGAATTAAATTTTTTTGTTTTTTTCATATTATGTAAATGTTAATGTACCTTTTTGACAACTTGCATACGTCTTATTATATACAATTAAATAATATATTAATAATAAAAAACTAAGAGAAAAAACACACTTACACACACAAATGCAATTAGTGTAATTCCTTTTTATCATCTAATGTTAAAAGAAATTGTGGTAAAATTATAATTATTGAAATTTTAATAATAAAACAATAATAATAAACTTGTTTGAATTTGTATGCGCCTGATAAGAATTGTTTAAAATTATTTAAGTATAATTAAAGAAGGAAATTATAAAATATGTATACATATAATGCAATATTTTATTGAGTATTGTGTAGATTAACATAATAAAATATTACAAATGTGCAGAGGACTTGTGGGAAAGACAGACAAATGGCTGGCAAACTGACTTCAGACTTGCACATGGCTCAAGGCAACATAAGGGGGATGCTTGTAAATTGAAGTTAACAATTTTTAATAATAATGATTACTTTCATATTTAAAAAATAATATTTAACAAAACTAATAATGATCTTCACACAAATTTTGAATAATTTTAATAATTATATAAATCCAGTGCGACCTCATAAATCCAGTTCCTCTAGGAGAGTTGAGAGTCCCAGAGTGCTTGCTTTATTAAAATTCACAAGTGAAACCTTTCATTATACAAATCGTTGAGAAGAAATCTGCTGACAATACATGCTGGCGTTGAGAGTGTATTTACTAACTACAGTTTGACCTTTGCACGTATCGATTAGTTGATAGATATCAACCAGACTATAGGATTCTCCATGACACACTTAACAGGTGGCAGCCACCATGAGAATTGGTTCAAAGCTTTGCTAATAATATCAAACAGTAACAGTAGAGCAGAAAGCGACAGAGTTGTGGCACAGACAACATAGTCATATGACTACGTTGTCTGTGGTTGTGGTTAGGTTGTGACTTTTCTGCCAACAAAGGGAGTGTATTTTCCAAGCCACACAATACTAAAGGATATGATTTCGCCAAAGGTATCAAAAGACACCTTTTTACATAGACTAATATGACCACATTGAAATAGAAAATAACTGATGAACTTTTTTCATATCTAAATGTTGACACCTGACCAAAGTGTAAAACTCATATTTTGACTGTATGTATTTTGAGTTTTTTTTTTGGCTTAACTTATTCCTACTGAGTAATGGAAGTTCCATTCTTAAGTCATAAGTCCTCTGCACAAATCTTTACATGCTTATACACATACATACAAACATATACACATTGAGCATTGTCTGTACATGTATTTGTGGCAATTTATTGCTGTGTGGTATTTTTATCCTATTTTTTCGCTCAACCAAAAATTGCCAAAATCATTGATTTGTTTTTATATTTAAATAAATATTTAATTAAATAAAAAAATAATGTTAAATTCATTTTATGATTTAACTAATACAAATTTACTAATTTCAAATTATGTCAGTAAAATGAAATTTCTCATTAGTATTGTATATTTACAAAAATATTTAAAATATAAAAAAATAATCTGTTTTTCCTCATTTTTGTGTCAAATAATTAAATGTTATTTTATTGAAACTAATATTTTGGATTAATATTTACTTTGTTATAAGATTTTTGTTTTTTATAATTTTATTTTATTACAAATATATGCTTTAATTTTGTGCAACATAAAATTTGTGGTTTTATTTTATTTTAATTTAATTCGTTATTTATTTATTAAAAAAAATTTTTTTTTCCTTATTTTTCAAAATAAATATTTTCGCTAAATTGAAATGAAATTTTTTTTGTAACACAAATTTTACAAAAATTTAGTCGTTTCGGAAAAGGAGTCTTTGTCTGTTTATATAAAAATCACTGAAGGTGAATGTAGTGTGTTCGTGTTGCCGGTGCGACGGGTGTTGTAAAGTAATTGTTTAAGTTGGTAAACCCGTATATTGATTTTACTATTTTTCAACATTTTTAACCCCGCCAAAAATTTGTAAGCATTATTGCAGCCATCTCCAGTTTCAATAAGATTCAATCAATAAAGACTTGAGGTGGAGTCGGGTATATGACGAACGACTTTATGGGTGGTCTATGCATACCATATGTCGCAAGTTGACATTAACCACCAAAAGAGCTCTTGTTTCGGTATGTGGTCGCAGCAGTGCTTCGCAGTTTCTAGGCTCGTGAAGAAAATAAAATGCACACAACTTTTTTCCATAATGTGGTGGGGCTTAAAACTGAAAAGTATACGATATATTTTTCCAATTTATATTTATTTTAAATATTAAATTTTATTAAAATGGACATTTCAAAGCTAAATGGTTTCATTTACATTCCCCCTTGAATATGATGTAAACATTTTTGCTGATCAAATTTATATTTTGATGAATGTTTTAAACGGTTTATGAAGAAAAATATAACAGACTATAAAAAATCCAAAGTAAATGTTAGAATCACATCATTCCATCCACTTGATATTTTTTATAATAAATAGCTTATAAGTTAATTAATTTAAATGTATTTGAATGAATGGAAAAATATGAAACAAATAAAACACAAGAGTTCTTCAAACGTAGAATAACAGAAACTATTTAAACAAAACTATAACAAAAATTTACAATGCGAGTATATACATACTAGTAATAGAATCAATAAAAACAAAACTAGAATCTTCCGCGATCTTCTCCAAAGTAGCTTCATAAACTAAAACATGTCCTACTTTGTTGAGGTTATTTATAGAGAATTTCCAAAGAAGGAGAAATTAAAGTACCACATACAAAATTATATTAAAAATGATAATAAAAGAAACCAAAACAAAGAACAAGAAAACGCAGTCTTACATTAAGTCTTCCCTGTAAAAAATCAATTAACAATTCTCATTAGCATCTTAAGAAGTATTCAATAATTTGAACAGCAAATGGAAGACTTTTTGTCGAACTAGAGAATCATGATCCTCACTGATGAAGAAAAATACGTATGTTCGTCTTCTTCTGATTTTTCATTCATACGAGTATATACAAAAATTGGTTCTAATTGCATACAGAATTGTGGTGTGGTAAATAAGGACGCCCAACGTTCGAATTTGTATTTTGATGAATATATATAATATGAAATTGAGATAAGCCGGCATACGAAGTAAAACAGATACATCTTAATTTGAACAAAACAAAAATTAAATACTTATATCTAATAAATTGAAGAAAGAATAAAATGAAAAAATGTTCACTGTTATATCAGAAAAATAACAATTTTATTCCATGCAAAGAGATTTTCAGTACCTTCAAAATTAAACACTATATTTACAAATACACATGTATTGCAATAATTCTTTATTATCCTAAAGGAAACAAAAATAAAAAACGAACAAAACAAAAAAAAAAAAAATTAATATAAAACCAAAATCACGAAAAAAATATTTTATTGTAATTGTAGATTATATCTAAAGCAATGATAAGCAATGACATTACCTTCAAACATTATTTACACGCATACATTTATAGTCTGTGTTTAGATAACAGTAATTATATACATACTTATATACATAATATACTTAAATAATCAAATACATTTGAAATATGTATACACCCAAATATATATTAAAATATATTGCCTAACAAAAAAAAAAGCAAAAAACTAATTCAATTACTAATTCACTTATCGAATGATTTGTCTGTCCTCCTCTCTAAACAAAACCAATTGAACAATAAAATTAAAGAGTTACTGTAATTGAAATTACACAGTTGAGTTGTAATTGTTAAATTAAGGTAAATTTTAAGAGATAGAAATAAAATACTTGCAATATTCCGTGTTAACTTCAAATACAAACAAAATTTAACAAAACAAAATAACAAACTATTTCAACGAATATGCAATAATAAGATACAAAACAGAATACAAAATATTTACGAAAATAATACGAACAAATTAAACAAAAGAATACAAATATTGACTTTAATGAAGTATAATTTAATGAACATAACATAAAAAACAATAATAATAACAATAAGTGGCAGGAACATAATATAAGAAGAGCCTAGAATGATATTGCAGATTTTCCTAAGAACTTCAATAGATATTTAAACGGGTCGTATTAACAAAAGCAAGCAATTGTTCCAAATGTCACTTTTTTCAAATTTCAACCAATCTATGTTGATTTTAATACGATCCCAACAAGTATTTGCAATATTTTTTTTTACTATTTATTTTAATTTTATTTGTCGAATGTGCAGTAGAGGGAGTAAATAGATATTATACTCATTTTGAACAATTTTCTGGTGGGTGAAAGGCAGCTATTTTCAAATTCATATGAAAGTGCAACGTAATAGCAAGAATCAAGTAACGACACTTATCGTTAAGCAATGGGATGATAATATTACGTAACCCTCAATTTTACGCTGTGCACAAAATGTTGTGTTAGCATACATACGTAAAACTACTCGTAGTGAAACGTCTAGGAAGCAAGGTACAGCTTACGTATACTGAGCGAAAGAAGTTCAGTGTGTGCAATACGTAGCGTTACCAAGCTAGACCACCTAAGGACGCAACAAGACGACGTTTGCAAGCACACAATTTGGCGACAGAGCTCTGGCAAAAATTTAACAACAGTAAGTTTGACTAAATATTTTGTTCTGCCGCGCAGTTTACAGTGTCAGCTCCGTTTGAGGATTAAATATTTTTGTGTGGCATATACATAAATATATAATAATATTTGTAATGGAGAAATATAACTGTTACGATAATTTCATTATCACATTTAAAAATTCAAACGCTGGTTCGAACTCGTTTACATGTGTTTCATTTTGTGCAACACCAAAAAAATAGTGACCGGCGTTGGCAGACAGTTACTTCCGTTCAGTCGTCCATTTTAGTCTAACTAAACTTTACGGGACTGTCAGCTTTCTTGCCTTCGTTCGATACGTAACGCTATTTTTGTAATAGCTGAACTTGTATATTTGTGGGACTTTGTTCATAATAAAATATCAATCATCACAGTAGAAATGTTTAGCGCTGTAAAATTCTTAACAAACACGGCATTAGCTATTTGGGTGTTCTTGCCTTAAGCTCACTAGTAGAATAACAAATGGAATATCGTTAATAATTGAAGATACGATCAGAAGAAGGTAGTTATGTTACATAGTCTTTGTGAAGACATATTCCAGGTCAACGTTTGGTCTATAGTTTTATTATAGTGTACATGTACTGCCTTTAGCTCTGAAAACCTCTGATCTTGAATATGTTTTTTGGGCTTAGATTGGGATAGATTAATTCGTCAGTTGAAGAATAAAACTGAGAAAAACTTATGACAACAATTTTTAAAAGCTTCAACTAATATTTTAATTTTGAAGGTAAATAATTTTATTTGTTTTTTTTTTAAATATATATTTAAAATTTATATTTAGCGGTTGCGAACTTAAATGCTCTGACCATAGTTGACGCAATTACTTCCGGTTCTTTGTGGTAAAACAATATCATAGTTTTAGGCTCTGGGAAACAGAAAAGACTCGATTGGTAACTTAACCTGAGAAGCAATTACTTTTTAAAAGAAACAAATAATTTCCATTTTTTTAAATTAAATTTATTGCAATAATTATTATTTATTCTTTAACTAAGGGTTGTGAATGTTAAGTTGTTGTTATTATTTCCTCAATATTTTGCTTTTGGAACAAAAAGAAAGCAGCAGACGGTATAAGAAACTTTGCTGGGAGAAGACGTGAAGTTAAAAATATTTGACAATTGCACAATTTTCTTAAAAATGTTACGAATAATATTTTAAAAAAAAATCAAAAAAAAAATATAGACATACTTTTAATTGAACATTTTTAACTAAATCATGAAAACCTTGAAAAAACGAACACCACAATTGGATAAAAAAAATTATATCATTAAAATTGTAATGTGTATGTAAATCATGCGTGTGCCCTCCTATAATACATACATACATATATATTTTGCTCATGTATTAAGAAACTTATTGTAGATTTGTGTATTTACATATTAAAGTTTACAAAAATAAATTTAAAAAAAATCTTATAAAATGAAGAATTTTTGAAACCATTTATTAATATTTAAACAAGAGCAAAAAGCAGAAAAAACAACAAAAAACCATTTAGATATATGTATACATACATTGATAAATATTGTAAGCGTTGCTTGTATTTACCAATTTATCGAAAAAACTTTTTGGGAAGAAGAAACTCACAATTAACAGTTAAATGCAATCAGGTATTTGAATCAAAATTTTCATAATTTTCGTTGTCTAATTTTTGTATAAATTTTAAGCAAATATTTGCACACAAATATTCTAACTTAAAAGCTATTGTAGTGATTTTTACACCCTAAACTTAGGTAGAACTTTTCAAATAACTATTTATTTTCTCCTTTACACAAAACAAAAATCCATTCATTTCATTTTGAGATATTTGACAACAATACTCAGTCCAAGTCAAATGTGGGGCAACTCATTGTCGTGAGGAATTGTTTGGGAATGAAAGCAATTAAATTGAATACTGAATAGAGGAAATTGTTTTTAAATCTTTGCACTTTAGATTCCCTCCCTGACAGTGGGTTGGATGTGTTAAAATTAGCCTAAATTCCAGAAAGACAAAAAATATTGACCAAACAAATATTTGAGATAAAATATAAATTATGAAGCCGTTAACGATCTCCAACTGTAATAGCCTTATACAAAAGATATATGTATATTTTTACAATATTATTTTATTGTATACAAAAACATTAAATTTCCGACTACATGCATACAAAGAGACAGAAATACAAATTAAACTTTTTACACTTCACTGATGTTACGTAATTTTAAATAGATGTATATCGATCGCTTCTGACAATAAGCTTTGGCCACTACTTCAAATACTTTGCGTTTAAATTAAAATTAATAAACAATTAATGAGAGTAATTATGATAATAAAAAAGATATTTTGAAAATAAATGAAAAGAATTTTTAATACAATGCGTTCGAATTCTAAAATGATCACAGCATTACTATGGGAAGCATTTTTGTCATGGAGACGAAATGAAAATAAAAGACACCACACTGAATTGAATGAAAGAAGTTATATTGAGCGCATTTTTAAATTAACATATCAAATGAAAAATGATAAATAAATTATATTTAGGGGTGGTAGTAATTTTCTGAAAATTTTTCGCCAATCTATAAAATTATATATATATATATATATATATATATATATATATATATATATATATATATATATATATATATGTATATGTGCATTCATATATATATATGAAACAAAATTATAAAAATAAAAGAAATATTGTTAGGTGCATACGTATTTATTTTATTCAAATTTATATAAAAAATTTCTAATTTAGTATTTAATTAAAAGGCTTGATTGATATTTTTAAAAGCAAACATTTTACAATTTTAAAATAATATATACAGAAAGAAATGTATATCTATATATTATACAAAAAAATTATAAAAAATCAAATATATATATATATATATATATATATACATATATATAAAACAAAAAATATATATAGGCAGGTATATGTATACAAAAAAAAAAAAAAAATTAAAGTTCTTTAGTAGTTGGATTTTTTAAAATGGAGTTTTAAATATTTTAGTGTTTACACTCTCGCATTTAAAAAACAGAAGAATTACTTAAAAACAAAAACAAAACAAAAAATATGAAGCAAATTTATTTGTTAACTTTAGAGCCAAAGAGGAGAACTTTAAATGCATTTCCGCCAGTTTCTTTTTTAAATGCATTGAAACGCTACAAAAATTTAAAAAATAAAAAAAATCCAAAAAAAAATTAAGAGTTTATTAAACATTTTTGCTGTGTCTTAGTCCATGTTGTAACGAATTTAAAAAAAAAGGAAAAAATGTAAAAAATAAATTGCAAACATTTTTCATTTTGTTTTCTCTTTAGACAAATATCTAATGGAGAATAAATGCCTTTTTTGATTTTTGAAATAATTCGAATACATCATTTCAAACAATCTTTTTTTAAGTGTTTGAAGCATACATTTGTTCCACTATGCAACTGCTTTATATTACAAGAAGAAAAACAAAAAAAAAAAACAAAAAAAAAACTTTCCTGTTTTGCAAAGAATTGTAAGATGCAAAATAAAGTAAAAACACAACTAAAACATCAATTTTAAAATCTAAACAAAATTTTACAACGTAACTCATACATACATACTACTGAAAACAAAATGCATAGGTACTCCTATATACTATACATTATATACTATTGTACTACTATATACAATTTACTCCTTAGTAACGATCATCAGCGATTTAACCAAGGGTTCTTAACAAAAATAGTAACAACAACAAAAATACAAAAAAAAAACAAAACAAACAAAAAAAAATATATATATATATTAACTATTTATTATTAATAAACACAGTATATATATACATGATATACCAATATAGTTTAAATGTTTATGTATTCAAAAATTAATATTAACATTAAAACACAAATGTACTCTTTGAATTGTGTATTGTTCCATATTAAAAATTACAATAAATCATTAAAAAACCAATCGTTTTATTTGTCGTATTTTTGAGGAAAGTCCAAATGGAGGAAAGAAAAGGGGAGATAAATATATAAAATAGGTTAACATGAAATAGTTATCAAATTCGATATATATAAAACTCAAAATAAAACCCCAAATATAACCACAATAAAAATTCTGCCTACAGTATAAAAACAAAAAACTGTGGGCAACCTATCAAGATTTTACATTAAATTGGGGAATGCCTCATAATCCATAAATATCGTATTTGTATATCCATACACATATAGAATGAGCGTACAGAGTAATTACCACCCCTCAGAGGGTCCTAAAAGTAAGCCATGATATGAATAATTTACTATATAAATTTATGTTATAATTTCTACATGTTATAACATGTTATAACTTAAACACTAATTAAATTGTGTTATTATTATTCGATTACAAATTCAATTTCGTGAAAATTTTAGCGGCATTCACGAAATGTTAGAAATGAGTTCACGTAATTGTGATAACTCGTGCATATAAATGACTTATGTTTCGAAAAGCTGACCTTTGTGAAACCCACAATTGTTGATTCCATTCCATCATAGTCAAATTTCAAATTTTTTTTTAAGCCGATAGCCATAGCAATAATAATTTTTCTTTTAGAACTACATACTTTTTTTAGTGTTAATGTGTAATATTTTTATACCCTTTACCTTTGGAAAAGGTAAATAGGGTATACTAACTTTGTGCTTTTGAGAGGGGTTGCAATTTTGAGAAGGAGGCATGGTAGGTATGGACATATATATACAGATATGATCAGAATCACTTTCTAAGAAATTTTTATTTTGTCCGTCCGTCTGTCCGTCTGTGGCCACTTTTTTTTTACACCGTTAGAGCTATGTTAATGAAATTTTGCAAAAGTATAGTCTGGACAAAGATACAGAACCAGATTGCTATATGCGATTTGGACAAAGTCCACGCCTACCTCCCATATAAGGAACTTTTTTCACCTTTTTTAAAATGATTATAACTTCGGTCCAATTGACGGAATCGTGACGTTATTTGGCAGTTATGGAGATGTGGGATCCTCTAAACACTGTGCAAAAAGTGGGCGGAATATATTAGCTGCCACACCCACTATTAATAACTTAAGATCTGGTAGAGATTTACGGACGAAATTTTACGGGAAGGAACATGTGGACATTACAAAGCTATCTGTAACAAATGGGGCTGATCAGAGAAAAGACACGCCCACTTTTGATGTAAGGAAGTTTCGGGTCTAAAATTAAAATTAGCCTACCTATGCTCGTATTGATGCCAGCGGAAAAAAATTTGCAGAAATATACATGGGGTCCATAATAGGGTGTGTGCAGAATATGGAGATAATAATAGAACTGCCACGCCCACAATTAGCCAAAAATTATTACTGTGTTCCTATTAAAGATTTATCAGCGAAATTTCACAGGAAAGTTGCAGGTACTAACATTAAAAACCACACAGAAAATGGGCGTGTTATTTCTACAGCCACGCCCACTATTCACATATTATTATAACTTGCGGCCTATACAATATTTTTGGATATATTAGTACCCTATAAAGCCATATACAAGAATTGGGGTCGATACAATCATTTCAAGGTACCCTACCAAAAATTACCGTTAGTATGCTCCTAATGATGATTTATGAAGAAAATATCCCCATTGTTGAACTCGCACGCACAAGAAAAGGTGAAGGGTATTTCGTAATCGGTCTAACCCGACTTCAGACTTCTTTACTCGTTAATTAATGATTAAATGATCTACGATTCCTTACTAAACAACAATTATTATTAACACGAAAGTGATGCTTCAAACAGCTGAGCTTTCTGAAACGCAAGTGAAATTTGTTAATGAGTGGTTAAGGAGCTTTAATGAAAATTCACAAATTTTTACTTTATAAATAATAAACGTATAACGTTTCCCTAATACCATTTTTATCTTTAGGGGCATATAAAGCCAGAGAATACAGATAAATGACTCTTGTTCTGCGCACACTAACATATGTTCAAAACTGTAGTAGTGTGGCTGAGTTTCTTCAGAATTCTGGTTAACCAATGATAAACAAACCTATGCATATAGGCAGGCAACTAATGATAAACAAAGACATTTTTTTAAACGTTAGAAAATTTGACGGTAAAGTGTCCCGTCTCTATGGTCTCTGTTAAAGCCTCTGAAGGTCACCACAAAACCCACTCTTTTAAATTTCATTATTTAACACTTCTGGAGCAAAATCATTAAAATTCGAATCAGTTCTCAACTAAAATAGGTCTGACATTTTATGAACTTTTCTCTTGATGTCCAAATCTTTTATTTAATTATTCTTGAGATAGAAGTGGAGACAAGCAACTGAAATCTATCAACCATATATAGATTAATTTCTAGTCAAACCTTCGAAATTAATTACAAGTAAAGTGTCACCTCCATAGATTATGAGTCTACCCCCACATGAAATCATTCAATATAGCGAAGAATTCCTTTCACTATAAATAAAATTCAAGGAAATTGTTAATATTGCGAACCACTGTTTTTATATTGGGAGATCTGCTTTCGATCGCTTAGGAACAATTGGATATTAAATTTTCGTCTCGTTCGCCGTGTGTAGTAACTACTTGAAAAGAGGATCGATGATACCAACTTCGAAAGTAATGCTAAGACCTTCACATTGTGGCAAGGGGTAAGAAAGCTGTATTACCAGCTTGCCATTGCTTCATGGTTCTTGTATAGGAAGGATATTGAGAATACAAAACCTTAATACATATTGAAATTCATAATACCATGTTGGACACTTATTTTCTCAAGGCATACTTACAATTACTAGAATCTTTCGAGCAAGTCCAGAAAATCAATTCAAGTTATTTCAAAAAGTCGACTGCCGAATGTAAATGTCCGACTTTTATTGATCATTTCATTTTTTTTTATAAAAATATAAATACAAAAAATAACTTGTTCTGGAGGTAAGCGTTGTCTTAACTTCTCTATAATTGCACTATTACATCTCACAATCGCACCCACTCTTATGAACACATTGTCCTGCAATCCATGTTGACAGCACATTTAAATCGTCGTCCAGCATAATAAAATCAGCATCTGCCTCGTAATTCAGAGTACCTTTTGTCTTTTCGATTTTTAAACATTTGGCTGGGTGCAAGGTGGCTGCTTCTATAGCGTAAACCGCTGAGCACTCTACACGAAAGCAACAGTAATTAAATTTTTGAAACACTGTAAAATTTAATTGACACCTACCAGTGGCGTTCTTGAAAATCCGCACACACTCATCCATGGGTGCAATGCTACCACACAGCGTGTTGGTGCCGGCTATGAACGCTTTGCCATCCTTAACTTCAAACTTTAACTGGCTAATATGATGGATGCCCTCCTCGAGGCCCAAGGCGGAAATAGCATCGGTGACAAGTATCAGACCGTTTGGATGAGCACGATGGGCAATCCTCAGAGCAGCCGGATGAGTGTGCACGCCATCGGCAATAATACCAAAGTAAATAGTTTGTCCCTGCGGTATGGCGTCAGATGCTAAAAGACCAACCAGACCAGGATCGCGATGATGAAACTGTTAATGAGTGTTAATGTATTGAAAGCATGAATTAAGATTATGTGTGTTTAATTACTGGTAGCATGGCATTAAAAAGGTGCGTAATGAGCGTTGCTCCATTCTGAGCAGCCCTTTCGCCATCGTGTAAATTGCCCATAGAGTGCCCGAGAGAAACCGTTATGCCCATGTCGGTTAACTTGCGTGTGACTTCACCAGTAGTATCAAGTTCCGGTGCCAGCGTTATGATTTTAACGTTATCCAAGGAACCATACGTTCTGACCAAATTTTCAAAGCCCTGAAAACGAAATTGATGTTAAATTAAAAATTCCCTTCATTCCATGATGTAATTTGAAACAATACCCACATCATCTAGGTTTTTAATGCACTCTTCAGGATGTGCTCCTTTTTTGTTTGGACTAATAAATGGACCTTCCAGATGTACGCCTAACACTACAGCACCATCTGTTTTCTTTGGAATGCGTGACAGTACTTCATGGTAGGTTTCTGCGGGCGATGTGACTAAGGTGGGACAAAACGAAGTAACGCCGTTTTTTATCAGCCCACAAGCCACCTTATTCACTCCTGTCTCAACGGTGTTAGTATCGTAGGAGAAGTCAACGCCATATCCTCCTGTAGTGACATAAAAAATAGGCATAGTATTCATAATACAATCTCAAAAACGTCATCAGCTTGTCTTATCTTGAAGATTTGCCATTTCGATTAAAAGATAAGTTGTGTGGAATATGTACAAGTACTTGTGTGCAAAATCAATATTTTCCACATTGTTTAATAAAAATTATTTTACTATTGGTACCGAGGAGAGCGATAACTCAGGCCCTGATCCACTTTCTCAACAAAAAAAACATTTTAAACAATTTCAAATGATAACAAAATTAATTGTACTCTGGCCACCTTAACGCTTTTTTGTTTCGTTTTGGTCAATTTTCTTTCTTCCGAAAACTATTCTTGTGGGACATACCGAGCGCACACAATCAAACATGTTATTAAATAAACAAAGAGTCAATATCTTGTATCCTCATTCACCATTAATTTGGAGGTCAATGTACCCGGCGGCAATAATCGCATTTTCGCAATCAATTTGCCTATCCGCCTTCACTTGTTCCTCGAAGAATACTGGCTCCGGATTGATAATTTTGCCATCGCGTATCCATAAATCCTCTCTTATCAGTGCATGATTCTTCACCAAGCGGCAGTTTGTAAATTGAACTAATTTGTCGTTTGTCATAAAGAATAAATTGAATAAAATTTTAATTAAAACAACACGCAGAAGAAATAATAACACAATATTAGACCGAACTGCCAACAGCAAAAAACAGCTGTGCACTGAGCGTTTCTGACAGTTCACACGGCAAGTGTCTCGTTTGCTTTTGTTGTGGCTGCTTTGTAGCAAACGCGATAAGAAAGCTTATTTTAAGTGGCTTGATAATGAAGTAAGCACACAGAGAACAGATGTGGTCACTGCCATAGAACAATTATTAACAGGTAAAAGCCAAAATGAGAGCTTTCTGCTACAGAAGTAACAAAACAATAGAGAAATTATTATTATTATATCTTACACCATAATTAATTATGACTGCAAGGATTTAGAGGACTCAGTACAAGCTACTGAGGCCTTCGACTCGAAGAGAACAAATTTTTTAGAAATAAGCTTTTTTGCGACGAAGCCCGGGGCAAGCTAGTAGAGAAATATTTACAATTATATTTGAATTTTACACACAGCGCATAAATCATTAGCTATTGAACATTTCGACTAGTTTGATCTTTTGCTGTGAATTAATATGTGATATTATTTCCTTTCTAATTTATTTGGTATGCTCAATGTGTGCAAATAAATTTTTTTTACTAGAAAATTTGAGTTCCAAATATAACATATTCAAACAGAATGGATTTTCCCTTCAGTTCTAATTTATGTCATATTGTTAATATTCCAATTAGTTTGATTATCTTAATTTGCTCATTTTTTTCCAGAAATTGTGTGTTCCCAAATGTAAAAAATTTGTGGATAGTAAGTTTTTCAATCAGATCTTATATATGTTACATTATTTGGATTGGTTTTTACACAACACACAAAAAATTGTTTTCTCTTAATTATGCTCTTTCGCAGGTGCTTACCTGGTAATAATTTTTCATGGTCACTGTTGACAAGTTCGGAGCAAATTCAGCTTTTAATAGTGTTGTATGCGCTATTAAAAAGGGCAGTTTTAAGATCACGGCAATTGCGAGCAAATTGAGGCAATTCAGTAAAACGGAGCAGAAGGGAACAATATTAATCAATTGAGGGAGCAAATTTGTTGCAATTTTGGCAATATGTGACTACATGTGAATTTCACCAATACCTTTTTCATGGGTGGGGTTTCTATGAAATTTGAAGATATAAAGGAAATTTTGTTGTTGTGTTTTTTTTTTATTAAGAACTATTTTATAATTATTTCTTTTTCATATGATTTATGGTTGCTACAGGCAGTAGAAGCCAATTAGTTAGTTTAAAGCATGTTTCTATTTATGACATTTATTTCAGTGAAACTGTTATAATAAACTTAGTTCTAAAACTACACTAAATAATTATTGGATTCAATTACTAATTTATACTATACTAAATATATAATACAAACATCAATTTCCTTGAGTTTTTCTATTTTGAAGTTTTAGTATTTTCTATGTCGAAGTTTGCAGGATCGAATCCACTTTCTATACTTCTAGTGCTGTTCCTGAATATTTTGTTTGTCTTTTTCATATATAGCACTGAGACCACAAGACATTGTACTATATTTGTCTTTCCATTTTTATTTTTCTTTGAATCTACCTGCTTTGCGAACAAACATCAATATATCCTGTGTCCTTAAGTAGCCAAAGTTTCCACTTACTTAGGATGTCAGTGTCGAATACCTCGAACTTGCTTCGTATTGAAAGCGGCGCACACGCACAAAGAGTGGTCCACCGTCTCACCTTCCTCTCCGCAAACCTGGCAAAGTGCACTGTCTGCAATGCCTGGTCCACGTAAAACGACCCGTCATTGGTCCTACCAGAAGTCTGCAGTCTCTCCTATCTAAGTGACTTGATGTTCTATTCTTGAATATAATAAATACTGTAATATAACTGAACAGTATGTCCTACTATAAATTCAGAGCGTTGAATTTTCATACAAACAACAGCACATATTCATTTAGAGGCCCGTATTGTGAACCCCATTCTACCTGCGACTGTAGTTGAACGAACTGGTCCAATGAATTGGTCCAACGAACTGGTCGAACGAATTTTGAAATCGTATTATGATGAATGTTTGAATAAGATTCTCCCCAGGGCGACGGCTGTTTTCAAGCAATTGACAAGCCAACATCTGGAAATTGCTGTTGTAGTAGACTTGTTGTAGCCTTGTGGCCACCTTCTCAGTACACACTGACTCCCGCTATTGTGAATTTCGCTCATTTGATAGCTACTATGGTGAATATTTCTATTTGGTGATCGCCATTTCACAGGCTGCGAAAATGAAAATTTATAACATAAAACCGTGAATTGTGATTATTATATAGTACATGAAACATATAGATATACTATTATCATTATTATTATATATTTTTAAGATTATTATTATATATTATTATAATTATTACAGAGTATATTAAGCAAAACATGTTTTTTAAACAAGAACAATGACTTTAATTGAATTAAGGTTGAGAAATCGTCTGACGAAGATAAAGTCTTGGCGGAGTTGACTAGAATCAGGAGGTGTTCAAGCGTTTCTTTCATTCTGCTGGATATTAATTCCAGCATTTGATTTGTTGTTTTTCTTCTGTCGTCAAATTTTGCAGTTTATCTATTAAAAACTCGTTTGTTGACTTTGTTTCTGCTGTAAATTTATTGGATTCTGTTTCAGTTACCGTTTCTGCTGTGTCCACTCAGCACCTTAACTCTGCTTCATTTCTGTGGTGGTATATTGGAGAACCAAAATGGTACCTTCCGAATTTCTTAGTTAAAGTTGATAAACACCAAACTTCACACTCTTTGCGTTAAAGACTCCTTGTTCAATCAAATGGGGAACTATGTTAAATAAAAGTCTTAAAGGATAATGTATGATTCTTCCGCTGTTATGAGTATTGATATATAATCCTTTTCTAAGAAAATGAATATGTCTGCTAAACAAATCCTGCAGCACGATTTGATTATTTTATAGGGGGTGTGAATGCACCGCGACCTTACTATCTTGTGGCCCCATCAGAGGTTCAAAGTACTACTGGATAAAAGTGATGACAAGTTTTGGTTCCAGAGCTGTCACATCACTAGCAGAACCTTGGAAGAATCCCAAAAATTTCCTGCGTCTGTGCATGAGAGCCGGGCATTATGTCACCACTTGCAAGGATGTCTCCTCTTCCTCCATACAGAATCTGCAGGAGCCGACCGAGGTGGCCCCCATCCTCACCACATCTGAGTTCATTTTAAAGTGCCCTGTGAATAGTCCTGCCATCTTGCTAAGATTCTTCTTAGAGAGATAGATGAGTGATTCACATCGTTTTAGGTGATATGTCCCTAGTAGGCTCTTTGATACCCTTACGCCTGGTATGTCAACCCAGTACTTGTGCCTAAGGTGTACCTCATCGATCCTGAGCTGGTTGAACAGCTTGCCCTTTCCTGCACCATATGAGGGTTCGGGACCAATAAAGTGTGCTCCTTCCTTGCAAGTTCGTCGGCAATCTCCTTCCTCTCTATGCAGCAAGATTAGGAGGCATCATTTAAAAAAACTCAAACGAAACATCGAAAACAAAAATTGAACCAATTGAATTTCAACCAGTCTAATATAATAACATTTCCATTGTAATTTGCTTACTTAATTATTGTGTGGAATGCGTTCATCGCAGTATTATCGAGTTAAATAAGTAATAATGGCATTAAGTCACATTCCTACCTACGCTGTGTCACTTCTGGCCTCAGATTTTAGCAAGTTGAAGGTGTCAATTTCAGTTCTCAGCATGGCATGTGCAACTAAAATGGAACAGTATAAATTTAACGGTAATTGATATCAGAGCTAAGAAATTATCCCCAGACAAGGCGTGAACATTTTCAAGGTATTCGTTTGAGCGGCGTAATTTTCCGCAACGACGACAGCCCATTTAAATAATACGTACACACAAACTCCTCTATGCGGTTCGGAGAAATTAACCCCGCCACAACAACAACAATAACAATAACAACAACAATAAAAGCAGCAGCAACAACAGCAACAACATCAGCATTCCGAACAACAACTTCAGGCACGAAACAACAAATGCACGGCAAATTAAAGTTCCGCATAGAAGATAATTTTTTCTTTTGTGATTCGTGTTTTTCCTTTTTTCGCTTTTTTTTGTTTTTTTATCTTTTTATTTAGTTTTTGTTGCCGTTGTTTTGTTTAGAGATAAAATTTTATTGCTGGTGTTTTCTCAGGTTCACTTTTTTCCATTCTATTCGCTTCTGCGGATTTCGCTGGAGCCTCTCCGAGGCTTCCCAGCCTGCCTCCTTCACGCATTCGTTTCGCATGCATATTTTAATGAATTCGTTCGTATTCATTTAACATTTTAATGAAATTTCTTAATTATACTTGATTAACATGAAAAAGATAATCCTATCCACAAGAAGGATCTGCTCCAGCCGTGAGTACACTCGCTGGTAATTAAGTGTGTCTAGTGTATCTTTTAGCATGTCTATGCAACCAGAACTACACTCACACACACACACACACACACACACACACACACACACACACATACTCGTGCATACACCTTTGGCAAGCGCCACTTTGCCGCCGTGTTGCTTCAGCAAACTAAACGTATTCCAGGCACTCTGGCTTTCCCGGGCGCAGCACAGTGAAAACGTGACTAAAATTGCAAAGTTTTCATTTTGTTGCCAAAGTTGTCTTTTAAGGCACCTCCTCGGATCTTTGGTTCATATTAAAAGGAAGAAGCAACAACGTGATGGAATGTAATGAAGCCACTGCAAAAGGAAGGTGGTATGCTAGTGTATGTGCGTACGTACAGTACATTGGGGAACTTTCCTGAGGTAGTTGGGCTGCAAGGATTCACAGCCAGACACACTCATATACGAGGGCGAGTGAGTTTGCATGAGAGTGAGCGAGCTAAGAGTGCGGCTCTTGGGTGAATTCATATTTTTAATTACATCAAATGCAAGTGGCTTTTTATTTGTTAAATACGCTGTTCCTTTGAGGCTAATGAAGGAATTTAAAATTCAAAGGACTCGTTTTTTGTTATGCGAAATATTTGAGAATGCATTTCATTATGTTTGCGGAAGGCTTTGATTTCTTTGAAAATTCGCAAATGAAATTTTAATTTAGATTGAAATTAGTAGTTAAAGCAGCGAACTGCTCAGGGCTACTTTACAGTCATTTCATTCAAATTAGTGGCTATGATCAATAAGGAATAATCTGATCTACTACGAACTGGAAAATAGAAAATAAAGGCAATTGAAGTAAATGAGCACCTGCTGAATACAAGTCGGAATATGGGCCTAGATAGATAGATAGATATATTTAAGGGTGTTATACACTGCGACCTGAAAGATCTATTGTGATGCCCCTATTTATTAGAAAGATTAGGATAGTCTCATCTATAAGTCTTCTGTCAGGTTAATTTCCGACAGGAATTCATATATTTTGGAGGTCTCAAGATGAGGGATCTTGCTCATATCTAAGATATATTCTCCAAAACCCCTGTGTCTCTGTGTGCCAATAGTCCGCAGTGTGTGATCAGGTGCAGTGAGGTTTCGTCACTTTCTCCACAGAATCGACAGATGGCATCAGAAGATATACCCAACTTGTTCAAATGGTAGTTGATATGGGCCTAATAATCAACTTTTTAAATATGCAAATAATATTGGAAAGTCAATGAGGTGTTAACAGCTAAAACTATACGTTGGGTGTGTCCTTGGTCCAATATATAGTTATAATAGCAATTTGGTTCTGTTTTAAGGTCCAGGTACGGTTTATAGGGAGCTTCGTTAAATGATTTTTAATAATTAGCGAAAAAAGTGTACACAGATGCACATGCCAAAATGGGCTCAGTTGTGTCCAGATCAAGATGTAGGACAAAGTCAACGGAACTTTTTCAAAATAGCTATTTCTAGAGAGTCCATACATGGGCAATTACAGGCTTGAGAAAGGTAGCTCCCTCATGGATGTACTGTTAAAGTATATATGTGAGTTGACAGGCGGAAACTCTCAGGAAACAGCTGACAAAACTGACGACAAATGTGATTTCGGAGTTTTATAGTACAGTGCACTCGCGGTAACGTGAACTAATTAAAACCAAGAGAGTTCACGTTAGCGAAAATGTTCACGTTAGCGAACGTTGAATTTCAGAACAAAAAATAGCCTTAAATTACTTTATTCAGGAGTTTAACACGTTCGTAGCGTGATAGTTTTTTTATTATAGTCATTAGTAATATTAAAAACTTAAATTATAAATTCAATTTCATCAAAAAATTAAAAAAAGAGGTCGTAAAAATATCAGTGGGTATGGAATTATAAAGCAATTTAAATTAGTAATAAAAATTCACAAAAAAAGCAAAAACAGATCACAAAAATATCCATAGGTATGAAATTAAAGAGCAAACATAATTCCAAATCAAATTTATCCATTAAAGAAGTCCGTAATCTTTTTCTGCTGCTTTTTCTTCTCAAGTAGCTGGAATACTGCTTTCTACCTTAGGCGTCTGAGTGCATTCATGTCACTTCGGTCCACCATTGCCTCTCCTGCCCATTGCAAGCCCTTGTCAAAAATTTCAATTGCCTCACTTGCGGTAATTTTCTTTACAGGATTATCAGCAATGCAATCATCGTCATCACTTTCTTCGTTTTGATCAATTTCAATGATTTCGCTGTAGTTATCTTCACAATGATCGTTATTCCACTCTTGAACAATTGGCAATGTAAACTCAACCTAGAAAAGAGTTAGAAAAACAATTTTAATTATGATTTTACAGTGTTTCCTAAAATGCCTACCTGAGGACTCAAATCCTGAAGGAGATCCATTGAAATTCTCATTAAAGAGTTTATTTCTCCATTCCATTTCTCTTTCAAGGTACTTAAGGGAATGTTCCATTCAGGGTCCTCCTGGATTTCCGTTAAAGTCAAAACATTATTCCAGCAATTGGCAAGAGTTGTTGTGCTGACCCGATCCCATGAGACAGATAAAAGAGTTACAGCATCTTTCAATGTTACATTACGCATTGATTCTAACAGATCTGAATTTTTTGCCGATATTGAAGCCAATAAGCTGTTTCTGTAATGTAACTTTGTTATTTTAATAGCATTTTGATCCATCGGTTGAATGAGAGGAGTGACATTCGGTGGCATAAACATGGCAATTGTATTTCCATCATCTGTTTTTAACTCTGTTTCGCTTGGATGAGAGGGAGCGTTGTCAAGAAGAAGTAGTGCCTTCATTGGTAAGTTGTTCTTCTTTAGAAACAGTTTTACCTGTTTAAAGTTAGAATGTTTTATAAGTTTTTTAAATCAAAGAAAAAATTGTCTACCTGTTGCACAATTGAATGATGAAACCAATGCTTAAAAATGGCAGACGTTATCCAGGCTGATTTGGAGTTCTGATAATCCGTAGGACAATTGAAGTTTTTAAAACTGCGTGGATTTTTTGCCTTACCGATGACCAATAGTTTTAGTTTATGCGCTCCAGATGCATTTGCACAACACAGGAACGTTATACGCTGTTTTTCTGTCTTTGCACCAAGAGCTGCTTTCTCCTGCGATGACACGTACGTCCTAGCTGGCAAAAGCTTCCAAAATAAACCTGACTCATCAGCATTATATATTTGATCCTTGCATAAGTCCATTTCCTTAATTTTTTCTTTTAGTTTTTGCTGAAATGGATCTACTAATTGAGGCTGTGACAAGAGTTTTTCTCCAGTTATTTTCAGCAAGCAAACTCCGTATCTTTTCTTAAATCGCTGGAGCCAACCGTCACTAGCATTAAACCTGGTTTCGCTTTCTTTTAGTTGGGAATGTAATTCCTTTGCCTTTTCTTTGATCATTAATCCACTTATAGGCCAATTCCTGTTACGCATACGGATGAACCAATGAAATATACTTTTTTCCATAGCAGCAAATTCTGACGTCTTAAGAGTTTGTCTCTTCCCCGGTCCTTGGTATGTGTTATTTACACATGTCAAAATCGATTCTTTTTCTTTTTGATACTGCATATTGTTGACTTAGCGACATTGTATTTTTTTGCCAAGCTAGTTACACTTGTTCCATTTTTTAAACTGTCTAAAATGTCTGCTTTGTCTTTTAACTGCAAACAAATTGGTTTTTTAACACTCATGTCGATAAAATCACCACACCGCGCAAGAAGAAAACGTTAAATGAACTAAGACGAAGTCATACATTAAGAATTTGTAGATCATAGACACACATATTTCAATGTACGGGGACTCCCCGAACTTTTAATATCAAATTTCATGTATTGCAGTGTTGTTGCTGTTTTGCTCGCAACCTTACGTGGGATCTCACATGGAATGAGAGCATGACAAGTCATTTACTCTTATAGCTGGTATAGACACTAAACCGGTTTGACAAACAGGATGAGTGTATTAGTGAGATTTATACGTCGGTTGTGGTTGTATGAGTTTAACGGACCCTGTTAAAAGGGGATTCCAAAACATTTAAAAGAAATTGTCATAGATTTCAGTGTTGCCTAACACTTTATGACAAGAAATGCAGTCACAAAAAAATTTGTTCATGTTATAGAGCTTTCAAGTTTGTTCACGTTACAGAGTAGTTAGTGTAAAAAAATGCGTGTTCACGTTAGGCGGTGTTCACGTTACCGCGAGTGCACTGTAATAGGGGGGGACGATGCAGCAATACCAGTTTCTTTACAATTCCGAGAAAATTTAGAAATAGCTCATATAACATTCTTTATTCTTTTAAAATAATAAAACTTAATTATTTACTAAACCTAAATGCTTAAAAAACAATTAATATATATTCATTCATCGATATCGCCTATGTCTAATTAGCTCACTTAGTATAATAACTAAACTAAATATACTCAGCATTTTTTCCAATCCTCGAAACACTTCTGAAACGCTTTTTTTGGTATCGCCAACAGCTCCTGTTTCAATTTTTCTTTTATCTCCTCAATCGTAGCCAAACGCTTTCCTTTCATCGGTGTCTTCAGTTTTGGAAAGAGGAAAAAGTCAGCGGGGGCCAAGTCCGGTGAATACGGTGGTTGAGGCATGATAATGGTTTTGTTTTTGGCCAAAAACAGCTCCTGAGCGATGTCCATGCGACGTTGTTTTTGCTCAAAATTTAGCAATTTTGGAACAATCTTCGCTGCCGCACGTTTCATGCCTAAAACATCCGTAAAAAATTGCTTGGCATAAGCCGAACGATATGCCAACATCATCAGCAACCTCTCTGATAGTGATTCGACGATTATCCAAACTCATTTTCTTCACTGCGTCAATGTTTTCATCAGTTGTTGACGTGCTCGGGCGACCAGGACAAGCATCGTCATTGACATCTTCTCGGCCTTCCTTAAACCGGTTATACCACAATTGAACTTATGTTCTGCTCATAGTAGACTCGCCAAAGTCCACAGTCAACATTTCAAATGTCCTTGCGCATTTAATTTCATTTTTTACACAAAACTGAATACAGTTTCTTTGATCCATTTTTTCGAATAGTACAAAATCGAAGAGCACACCAAAACACGACTTACCTTTTTATCTGTCAAAAACAAACTGACAATCCAAAATGGTTGGTATTGCCAACTTATATAACAGACATGTGTACCAACATAACAGAAAAAAAATGCGAACATCGAACATACGTAACTCACGAAAAGATGAAAATAACGGTTATCTTTTGATCACACCTCGTATATTCACCTTAACTTAGTATAACCACACTTACTTTGTATACTCACACTTACTTAGTATAATCATGCTAACTTAGTATACTCACACTATCTTAGTATATTTTTCCCCCATTTTTAAGCTACAGAAAGAGGTGGAACCTAAGGTCACTGCTCTAACCAAAACATTGAAAAATTCTCATAAGAGTAAAATACTCTCAAAAGAGAGTTCTCAAGAACAAATATTAACGCGGCAATAACGCTTTTTGAGAGAATATCTTATATTACTCATCTTATTTGCATGTTGAGAACAGTTCGTACGAACACTACATATTTGCTGGTTTTTTGAATTAAAATTGTATTTTTATCAAAACTTTTATAGTTTTTTTCTATGTTTTTTCTTAGTATGATAGCGCAGGAACACTGATAAAAATTGATGAAAATTGTAATTTTTTGGGGAGTTTTGGAAGCCATTTCAAAAGCGTTTCAGTAATTTTTTGTTGGGCTTAAATTCTGTCAAATATTGTCCTAGAATTCATTATTAAAACAAAATATTCATTTAACCATAAAAATGTATTTTATCGTTTCATAGTAGGCTCCTTCTGAAGCAATACACTTACGCCAACGATTGACACAGTCATCCATAGACCCTTTATAGGCCATTGTTCCTTCTGGCCTATAGTTACTTCTTCAAATTTTCTTTTATGGCTTCGATCGACTCAAAACGTCAGTTTTGTCAGTTGTTCCACGAAGTGGCAAATTCAGTTTTGGAAACAAAGAAGTCACATGGACCGAATTCTGGGAGGTTGTTTGATGATCTTCATTGAATTTTTAGTAAAAAATTCATTCACCATGATAGACATGTGTGATGGTGCATTATTGTGAGACAAACACCAACTGTTGTGTTTCTGGTCTGGCCTTCTAAGACGAATACTCTGGCGCAGACGCTTCATAACCTATATAATATATTCCTTATTGACTGTTTCACCTTGCGGAAGGAATTCAGAATCTACCATACCAAAATAATTGAAGAAAGTAGTGAACGTGATCTTAATTTTTGACCGACTTCGACGTGGTTTTTTCTGTTTCAGCTTTTCTTTCGTCCTTCATTCCGCTTGGACTTGTTTGCACGTACTTGTAAACCCATGTCTCATCAGCAGATATAATGCGTTGCATGAATGTAGAACCACTGGGGACTCGAGAAGTCATATCCTCAGCAACAGATTTGCAATGCACTCATATTGTAATATTTCGTAAAAATCGAAGAACGTACTTAGGCAAACTAACAATTTCGACAGTTCTAATACTACTAATGGACATATCGCTCTCAAATGTTATGTGATAATGTGTTACGGTGCTGGCAACCTGACGCCAAAAACAAAATTCCTAAAATCTAATCAAATCTTATTTCGGGTCAATATTATGAGAAACAATGTCGTAGTCTTTACTAATCTAAAATAATCCTGTTCTATAAATCTATATAATCTTGTTCTATAAATCTAAGCTTCATTTCCGTATCCGTTCAGAGTGCTCCAGCTGATCTTTATCAAAAAGTTCATAAGAACAGCAAACCGCTTCAGCCACAAATTGGGCCAATTCACACGCTGCGTAAATGTGGTATTTAAATAATGGCAATTTGCAACATGTTTCCCAAATGGATTTTGTCACAAAATCAGACCAAAACCAAAACAAAAAATTAAAAAAGAAATAAAAATAAAAATGCACTGGAAAGTTGTGTGAGAACGCTGATAAAATTTATTTTTATTTAATCAACAAACAAAATGTGCGCACACATAATATTAAAATAGTTGTGGTAAAATGCACACAACCACAAGCATACTCCAATACTCACGCACACAGAAATGCAACCGCACACTCCACACACACACACACACACACATCCGCACACACACACATTCGCATACATACGTACAAACGCACTCAAAAACTCGCTCACGGCAAAAGATAAAACGGCTGCCATAGGCGCTGTTATGATTGCGATAAACAAACACCAGTAATTTTAATTAAAAGGCAAAGAAAATACAAACGAACAGAAAATTAACAAAAAAAAGAGAAAGGAAAAAAGAGTGCAAAACCAGTACAAAACAAAAACAGGCAAAAAGGAATTGGCAAAAACAAGGCAAATTCGCAAACGAGCCCGGCACTTTGCAGTTTTAGCGCGCCCGCCATTATTTAAATTTGATTTTCAAGTGGCGCAACTCACAGGAAGTGGCTGGTTGTCATTGCAGCTCGCGCTGCATTCGCCTGTCTTTAACTTCCGCTGTCTGCGTCAATTTCCCATGCACGGGTATTTGTAATTGCCTTGGTCATATTTTCGGCGCAATTCCAAAGTGGTAGACAAAGTTGGCGAAAACTTTTTGGCCAAAGTAAATTTTAATTTCCATTAGAGACGCAGCCGAGACTTTCATTTATGAAGTTAACATTAATTTCCACAAATTTCCGAAACAGTTCTTCTTGAACTGGAGGTGCTTAAAATACCGCTGCATTAAGAGAATTAAATACAACCACCCCGAAGTGTCATTATTAGTACATAAGTAGTCAAGTGGGCGGAATTAAAGATCAAGCAGATGGTGTTGCGACATGATATATTCTCATTTTAGTTGGATTGCCATTGTGTGTCATTTCCCTAGTTATGTGATATGTGATGAAGAGTATCCTATTGTAGCAAGGACCAGCGGCAAACAATTATTATTAATAAAGTTAATTACCGCAGCCATGGCCACTTTATGCGTGGGAAGAACGTACAGAGTTCGGCTGATTTACGAGTATATTGCAATTATCATAAAGGGATGAATATGGTGCGACAGCTTAAGATGACGGTGTAAACAGTAATGCTAATAATAACTTGGAATGGGGAATTGGACAAGCCATTTGTTCCTGTACTAAAATGTGTAATAAAGCTTGGAATGAAGAGAGGAGGATTAAAATTTGGTATATGGTTAGAAGTCTGCAGTCGGATTTAGAGCGCAGGAATAAAGCTTCGAAAAAAGTAAAGGATTAAAATTTGGTGTATGCTTAGAAGTCTGTATCAGTGGGATTTAGAGAAAAAGGAGTGAGTGGGCAATTTGAGTGCCATTTTAAACTAAATAAATTCATAGTTAGAGTAAGTGATTGAAACGGATAATTTTTGAATCAATGTGAATTGAATAATTCGCTGAAAAATTACAAATCCTGACAATGGCGAATTTAGAGGAATTTCATTAGGTAATGACCCCTATCTAGGTCTGGGCATACAACCAATGAAAACAAATAAATCCGTCAATAGCTTGGGTGATATCTGGTTCTTCAACTAATTCTATTTTCAATTATAAAAGTTGTCCATATTTTCAAATTAAAATAAAACTATAAATTTTTATTATTAGAATATCTTACACCATAATTAATGATGACTGCAAGGATTTAAGGGAATGAGTATTAGCTTCTGACTGCAAGAGCTTAGATGAATGAGTACTAGCTTCTGACTGCAAGAGCTTAGATGAATGAGTACTAGCTTCTGACTGCAAGAGCTTAGATGAATGAGTAGTAGCTACTGATTTCAAGGGTTTCAAGGAATGAGTACTAGCTACTGAGGCCTTCGACTTGAAGAGAAAAAATTTTTAGAAAGTGGCAGAAAAGCCCGGGGCAGGATTTAAGTCTGAGACCCTCTGAGTGTGACTCTAGACCCTCTAGGCGACAAATGGAGGCTCGACTATAAGTTAAGACAATTATATTCTATCTGAAGATCATTGCTGCGACAAAGATAGCACCAATGGTGGGTTATCGTGTATCCCTCATATTATCAGAGAAAGAGACTTCTGACTAACTTTTTGTAATATTGTCGAGAACAACATTAAAATTGCTTCCAAATCGACTGTTTTAGATGTAATTTGAAACTAGTCTTAAATTAATATGCACAGTTTATACAAGACACTCCAAAGTAAACAGGCACTATTACTGGGGATTGTCCTTACATTATCATACATTTTCGCTGTCGTGTTGCTCAACTGCAATTCCACTCAAAGTTCAAGTGTTCCATTGCAGACAAGAGAACTAAAGTCAAACGGCAGAAATTACAGAAATAACAAAGCAACATCAGCGGCGTCAGCATCAGTAGCAGCAGCAGAAGCAAAATAAGCCTGCCTACTTCCAACAGAGCGCACTCCACTCGACTCTGACATTGGCAACTGCTGATATGTGCATGAGGTATTTTGGCTATACTTATTTTTGCTTGTTGGCATACACGTATTAGCTCGGCTGGCTCTGACAAGGAGCACCTCACGCGCAACTCACCCAACTTGAAGTGGAGTCTGCGTCACTGTGTTTGTTTGTTGTTTTCAGCACAGGCACAGTTTTTGCAGTGCTCAACAGCAAAGGATCATTTACTGTTGGCACAACATCATCTGACACTGGAATTGGCGTGCATTTAAAAAGTTCGTTAGTTAACCGAGCGCTGGCAGCACCAACTCCAACCAACTCCAAAGTAGGCATCACTTACAGCACATCAGCAACTGCGAGTAGCGGCGGAAGAGAGTCTCCGTAGCCGCACAGGCGAATTCAACAGCAGCCAAGCACGAGTAACAAGACAGTTTTTCAGTCTACTTCTTGGCATCTTTATTCTTCGGCGGTGTCGGTGATGGCATACATTTCAGCATATTTTGGACGAGAAATAAGTTTCACTTTACCAAAAAAAAAAAAAAAACAAGCGGATATACGGACACGTTTGCATAAGAGCACGCAAATATCCTGGAGCATCCAAGGAAAAGCATATAGAGACCTATTGCAATTGGTTAATATGCCAAACCGCACTTTCTCTTGTTACTCGTAGTTAGATGCGAAGGACCAGGTTTAGGTTACCAAGAAGGTGATTGAGACATTAAACTTCGTTGGTCACCTTCTCGATTTCTAAAATTCTGAGTTTAAGATAGTCATCTGTTTGGAGATCATATTCGTAGCTTAGAAGTCTACGTCTGCCTTCTCCGCCATCTGGTAATTAGCTCCTTCGTTAGTCTTCTGCATGTATGCAAAGTGGGAAATATAACTGAAGGTGAAAGTTAGCCATTGAAAAAGTCAAACTTGATCGTACTGGAAAATATCGTTTATATCCCTCCGTTGCCATTCGTTCATGAAGCGACTTTCGTGTGTAAAATTTTATAAATATTTTTTGCGATATTAACTACGAATTGCTGATTGTTTTCTTGATTGCTTACTATATTTTTTAAGCAATACAAAATGAAGGAACAGCAGTAAAAAACAATAATTAATTGGTGGTGAGTTTGATGAATGCAACTTGAAATGAATGGATTATTCTATAGGACAGCATGGTAGCTCCCATCTAGCGGTTAATGAATGAAGGAGATACAAGAACACTAAAAGGAGTAGCTTAGATAACACTAATAATTGATTATAAACTTTAGGCCGGGATGAAAGGGTAAGTCAGAGATTCAATGGTAAGATAATACTGAAAAGTCATTTATGTCATGGGGGAAGGAAGTACCGTTATCCTCATAAAGACTACGACATCTTTTGAATAGTTTGGAACAGATCTTATATTAATGGCCGCTGAAATCGTCGCTTTTAAAACCTCCATGAAAATGCGTACTCTCAATAGAGACAAGTCAGGACAAACACAAAGTATGAGTGTTGTTGGCTCGTTATCCTCAATAAGAAGACGACATGACATCTAATCGGAGACATCTTATTTTTATAGTGGTATTATCGCATCACCAGTATTCCAAATAAGGTTTCCAATAACTTTTGGTTTACTTTGTTAAAAGCATTGAAGTGCAGGAAGTGTGCAAAGATCTTCAGATTTGCTAAGTCTAGGGGCCGCAAGTAAGCTATTTTTATTTTGTTCATTCCTCAGGGCCAGGTGAGTGCGTTGTAGGAGTCAGGATAAATTTTACTTCGTGGATTATCATTTCTCAACTACACGTAGTTCAGTGGTGGTTTCATTGACTAAAAGTGGTTTCATTCATAGTAACTAAAAAAGAAGCGTAAGAAGCGATGGCCAGACACATGCTGGAGACTACTGATACCAAAATATGATGTCACTGGTGTCGAATTAAAGTTCCACGAGGAGAGTGATTTCAAGGTCGCTTGTCGGTTGGATCCTGCTTTTTGAAGATTACGCATAATAATGCTACAGATCTTAATTACGTACATTTTGGATATGGAAACCCCTGTCCTCAGTGTGGAAGATATCCTACTGATGGGCCAAAATATCAGCAATTGAACCCATTTTGAAACTAAATTAACTTAATTAACTTACTTTAATTATTAAATTATTTTTCATTTATATATTATAAAAATTAAATAAATATTGTTGACAATATATCCTGACAATTTATACTATTGTGAAATTGCCCTGTTGACAATTTACTCTAACTCTCAATACTCGGATTCTTACCACTGGATTGTGTAGTAATCGAACAGTGTCTGGTTAAATTCAAATAATCAACTTTATTTAATTATTACAATTTACACACTTAATATTAGGCTTAAAGTTTACATTATTACAATTTGCACTTTATTTAATAATTCATTAATCACTTTATTACTTGTCAATCACAATTACAAATGTTGCTGTCGATTAAAATGCCCGATGTACACACTGTTCCGATTGCTAGTCCACTGCGTCGACTATTAATTGTGTGGTGGCTTATATTCCTTTCTTATGGTTGAAGTAGAACCTTCTAGAACATTCCCTACACTTCAGTAGAAATTCGAGAACATTCTCGAATTTTATTTACACTTCGAAAGAGTATACTTTTTTTCGAATAGATTGTGTCTTGACTTATATACACATCTCTTGTAGTAACTGAACTTAATAGAGGTATCCTAAAAGTATGCAATCATTTATGTTCAATATTATTAAAATGAAGTATATCTGCAATAGTTTGGGTAATGTGCACTAGCAATTTAGGATTTTGACTCGCACATTTAGAGAGGAATTTCGAGACCATTTCCCCTGAGCAATATTCGAAACAGCGAACCCACGACTGCCAGACTAGTGTACTAACAATTACAGCACGGAGGCCAATAACTTAATTTATATAATAATAAAATACTTAAAAAAATATTGCTTTACATAGAAGTATCTCTCATGGGGATACCAATATTTCTCCATCTGACAATTATTACCGTGGCATAACTACGTTGCACCTACAGTATGTACTTGTCAACAAATTCGAATAGAAATACTTTCATATTAAAAATAATTTGACGTCTAATGATTTATTCGCATTTTTCCCCATAATTTTGTCTTTTAAGTGAGCGTCGCAGCGTTCTTGTAGCCATGATTGCAAGCGATTGAACCCTGTATTTGTAAACTTTTTACATGAAGGTATCCACGGGAGGGCCCCTAAAACTGATTAGAAAATGGCAAAATGCAAATTGTTGTGCACGAATTGCGGTTGTCGCATTTTTCGAGTCTCAGTCAAGTGCAACATTAGCGAAAGCAGCACTTCTGCCTACAAGGGTGCACGTATCCGTTTATTGTGAATGCACATGCTGCTTTGTTTAGCTGCTCGTAAAAGTTTTAAGGTGCTTCAAAAAATGGAAAGGAGTTTTGTTGTTACTGCATGTTGTAAAACCCTACAATTAGGGGTATAAAATCTAACAACTTAAGAGCAGCGTAGCGCAGCGCCGATTGGAGTCGCGTGGAGTGCGGCGAGAAAGAGCTTCCACTGAAATCTGCAGTAAAAAGTGAAACGCCAATTGCGACGCGACACATGTGCAGGCGCTTTGCCTTCATAATTGGGCCCGAGAAATACGACGCTGCCTGACTTGCTTACAAATGCGTAGCGTACGCAGTTCCACACACCAAACCCAGCTCTGAGCTGCCTGCCATGCCGTTCCCACTGACACTTATTCGTACCGAGGAGCAGCGGCACACCACCTCCCTAGTAATGAGTGCGCACGAGTATATCGCATGCGATAAATTAATTCAAATCACTGTAACGAGGTCGTCGCACGGTCGTTCACAGTTTCGTTACGCTTTTTCGTAATGAGGTTGCGTAGGTTTCGCAATGGGGGTTTGGGGGTGGGGGGCTTATTGTTGGTATGGGCTGGTCTGGTCTGGCCTGGTACGGGTTTGGTTACCCTTTTGTCGCACATGGCTTAATTGCATTAAGCATTTCGGCGCGTCGTATAAGGCGCTAAATAAGTGCCTCTGAGGGTAAATGGGGAAAGTCGGGTTAAGTAATTCGCATAATTTACACTTTCGCCAAGTTTGCCAAAAGAGGCGTGCCGGCTTATTTAGGGAAGTTAATTTCGCTGGCAGAATATATGATGCAGCGCTCATTTGTAAAAAAATTATGATTTCGCTTAAATGTTTCGATATATGTTCAACGTATAAAGTAAAAATAAAACCATTCAATGGAGTGAGTTTAAAGTCGATGCAAATGCGACTTTAAATATTAATATGTGTAATTATAAAACCTATTTGGGGAAGTGAAACGAAATGTCGAGAGTTTGAGTTGGTAATTTTATTTCAATATAATTTTTAAAGAATTTTTGTAAATTATTACGAGCATTATAATAGCGCTTTGTTTCTAAATATAATAAGGGTTCGTGGCATATAACTGAGCAGAATCTTTAGCAATAGATACTCGAACTATGTACTCATGTCATTAATACACACAAGAAACATGTTGAAACCAATAGCGCTTAGTTCTGTCCCAAGTCTCTGTGAGGAACTCATTGCTCATAATGACAAAATCAGCCTTCGACTACAGAAACCAATTTGACCGTTTAATGAAACGACCATTTCGTATTAAACTCCCCAGTAAATAATTAACAATATCAGGCTTTCATCTATTCCAAATGGGAGGCCAAGATATTGATGCAGAGAAAACATCCATAAATGCATACATACTCGTACCAAGATAGAGTGCACGGATGAAGTATTCCTTGTCAAATGCAATTATGTGCAATAATCGTACAAGAATGTGTGAACCTCAATGGATAAGCATGAGAGTGTCTGTGAGAGTGTGTATGTTTGTGTGTATGTGTATGTGTGCAGGCCGACCATAAATTTCCACAAATTTACAAAATTGCTCTTATCAGACGTTCACAAAGTGCTTCATTATATTGATAATGATTTATTATTAACATGGTTGTGTGCGTGGCTTTGAGAGCATGCTGGGGAAAATCCTATCCTACATGGACAGACTCGGTCGTCATTATTCTAATAAAGATGGATAAATATCGCCCGGACGAGGAGCTTTAAACTTTGTCAAATAAACCACATTGAACAACTTCGTCATGCCATATACGAGCAGATAAGTTTATGTATGTGACCACTCAACTTACACTTACACAGGTGAGAATAGTTTCAGGATGCGGTCTAAAGTTTGTTTTAATCCCTTTAGTTCTCTTCAATAACCCAATTTCCTAGAAAATCTCCAGCATGTTTTACTGAAACTTTGGTGCCAACTGAAGCTCTGAAATTGTATTTTCTGGAGAGGGAGGATACGAATATTATAGTAATTCAGGTTATTGGAACAAAAGTTTTAACAAAACATTGGAAAATTTTGAGAATACTTATAGTCGGTTGTACCGACACCTACACACTTCACATCTTTCTGCTAACGTCCGCATTCTATTTCATAATATTGGATAATTTGAAAAATATGAAAATTGGGGTTTCATTCTATTTCAGGATATTGGAGAAAGTGAAAATAAAATGTAAATTGTGGATGGAGAACAATTCAGGGGTTTATATTACTAGAAATTCTGTCGCTGTGGCCGTGCTTCTAGCTCCTTAATATGTTAAAATGTATTATTTACCAGAAAATAAGTAACTGGAAAATGGGCGTGGTGTTTGTCAACTTATCCAAAAATTGTTTATAGCTAATATGAACTTTCCAACTTGATTGATCTATAAAATTTTATCCAAATTGATGTTTTGTGGTTCTTGAGTTTTCCTCTTCTTTACTCCATTTGTAAGCAAGCAAGGGTATGGACAGGTGGAGTGGTGATAATGAGATGACCGTCTAACGTTACACAGATTATATGAGTATTCAAGCTCGACAGCATATACAACTGCAGCGACATATCTCTTTTGGTTTGTCAGATATCCTCTTTTGAAGCAAGCAGGTGTGTGAAAAATGGGTGCAGTATTTGCTGGGTTTATCACCACGGTTTACACGGTTCTTCTGGGTGCCCAAGCTGAACTTTATATAATATAGCCTTTTAGCTCTTGGGATATGCTTCTTTGAAAAATGAAGGTGTAGGTGAGTTAGGCGTGGTTATTGGGCTTAACTATACCAACTTTATAGAGTTGATTTATTTATATGGTGAAGCACGTTATCACATAAAATATCAACTCAATATTTGTTTACATTCTCCCACTATATTTCTTACAACTGAGTGTCATATATATATCTACGAGTATATATCTAAATTTGTATATTTGTATTACATAACTAAATTTTTAATTGTAGGAACTGTCTCCAATACAAATGAATTTATTCTTCGTATTTTACCTCGTACTGTGAAAAATTCTTTTACTTCGAGTACAATTGAGGAATTCCAGCCACGATATTAATTATACGCATTTGTTTGGGTCGTAATAATTAATGATGTTTGCCCGAATAATTCAATTTTGGCTGCCGCAGTGATACTGTTTAACGTTACATTTTCGCTATAATTGGCATAATTACAATTATTTATCGTCTTCGCAAATACTTCAGCAGAGAAATGCAATGACAAAAGCAACTTGAAATAAGAAAGTTGTGTGCTTCGTATAAAAAGAGGTCGAATATGAGACACTCTACACACCTATTGGTAGACTGTAAGTACTTGTAGTTTTTGTCATGATCCGAGTTGAAGCATTTAGCCCAGTTTGAGAAGTTTTTTTTTTGGCATTATCTACAGTAAATGTTTTCCTTACTATACTAGTATCCCTGGTCTCACTTTCCTTAATAATATTTATCACTACCACAGTCAATTCACAATCGAATTGGATACTACTCAATCTTTTTAGCTGCTTTCCAGTTTTGAAATCATGCTATGAGCAGAAATTAACAAAAAGAGTCCCCCTCACCTTCACTGCCGTGGTTGCTATAGATAGACAGATATATTATTATTAATGCTTCATAGCTAATGATTCATCATCAGGGTGGTGGCCTTCTTCCTTCCCGAATCTCAACTCCACTTCAAAGACGATATAAACAAAATAACCCATTGAAGCGATAAAGGGACTGAAATCGCTGCTGCTGCAAACTCCGCCGTAAGTGTCAAGAAAATTTGGTCACGCTGAATACATGCTGACCTATTGTAGGGCATAAAAGTACAATATTTCTACACGAATTAACAATTTTAGCCCGAGATTAATTGCAGGTGTATAAATCTATTATTCGATAATTATACAAACATATCCAAACAAACCGCTGGGCAGTAGGGCGAAGAGCGCAGTTGATAATTTATAAAGGAAAATGATACAATCATAACTCACAGATACACTATGCACTCATACTACCGAACAAGCACACGCTCAATCTCACGCATACACCCACACTAACACCCACACCCACACCCACACCCACACCCACACCCACACACCTACACCCACATACCCCTATAACTGTGTAAGTACTGCACCCCCACGGCTGGTGAATTTTCTTTTGCAACGTAACTGAAGCGCTCTTGCAGTCATAAAAACTCGCGTAAATCACGGGACAAGGGCGAAAAGGAGGGTGGGGGCAGGGGTTGATATAGATTTACCATTTATGTATTTATTAATTCATTAACATTTATTGTAATGACATTTTTAGCGCACTTCGCCGGTAATTAATTACGTTTCGCTCATTTTAATTAATGGCTTCACAATTAATTATAATTTTACTTGAAATTGTACACATGAAAATAATAATGAAATTGTAATGTACACCACAGAGTAATTACCTCTGAAATTATACTACATGCGTACTATTTAATGATTGCTTCCATTAAATGTTAATAATTGATGCCGAGTCCTGCACGCTTTGAATATTCGATACATATGCAGAAATTGTGAGTGCGTGTTTTGGGTTGAAATAATTCAAAATTTTTTTAAAATTCATGCATGTGCGATTGGTATATCACAAACTTAAAATATTGTCAGTCCTCGGAGGTAGAAAAAAGCACACTTGGTGGAGGGATGTGCGCATTTATGCATGCACATGTATGTGGGGCAGAGTCCTTGCACTTTCAAACTGACGCTACTCCAATCAATGTTTTATGTTTGTATATTCTGCCTTTGTTTTGGTCTTTAACTACATTCTAAATTTATTGTATATATATATATATATATATATATATATATATATATATATATATATATATATATATATATATATATATATATATATATATACTCGTATACGAGTATATATATATATTTGTAAGATCATTTCTTAAGCTAAATTTTTCTTGCTTACCTACCAGGAATACAGCGGTACTTCTTAAATCACATGAGGATTCATCTCGCCCCAAATTTAGCAAATACTCTGAGATGCCCACAGTCGTGAAGATATGGTCCAGAATATTGAAGTTATGGTCAAGAGTAAGGTCGAAAAATAACTGTTGAAATATGAGAAGAAATGATCAAAAATTTCTTAAGGAGAATACAGTACTGAAAAGACTATCTTGGTGATCATTTGACTGATATTGTGTTTCATGTCTGATGGTATACTCCAAAAACTAAAATCAAAATATCCACGAAATTTAAGAATTATTTATTTTTCTAGAATAAACACTTCCAAAATCTGAAACTAGAATCCCTTTTACTAGGATTTTTTACTGCTTTGAACTAAAGTTGACTTTGTGTGACATAACTCTGAACATAAGCGAAGACAATATAATCAACAAAATTCTCCTTCTCCATCTCTCAATGCATCAGTGATTCTATGAGTCATCAATTGAGAGTTATATATCTTTATATATATCTCTATCCTATATCTCCTTCTTTATCTGCCACGCCATTGATTCTATGAGTCATCAATTGAGAGATATATATCTTATATATATATATCTCTTTCTACAGCTCCTTCTCTATCTTTCACCGCAATCATTCTAAGAGACATCAATTAAAAGTTATATATAATCTATATATCTCTTTCTATATTACATGAATCATAAATGTTGGTTACGCATGATCTTTATAGATTTATTTATGTTATATATTTCTTCTTATACAATCATGACTAACAAGTGATCCTAGATAGAACTGATTTGTCGGCTGGAGGACTGATTGGATTGATTTGAGGTCTGGGGGACTCATCAGGCTGGACAACGAGACTTTTTGAAAAACTATGTAGGTGCGGCCAATGGCGGCCCCTATGGACAGATGAGAGATAACTGACATTTTGAGAATTGTCGTGTTGAGATTAGATTTACTTCACAGTTCGTGGAACAATGTTTCCAGTGTAAATTTAGTTGAAATCAAAGTTCGATGGCACTCTAATTTCATATTTCTCTGCTAGGACTTGTGCTTAAACTCCGTTAGAAATATTTCTGCGAGGTTAATATTTTATATGTAATGAAAATTAGTTTATTCAAATAGTTTGCATCACTAGCTTCTGCTACCTAATCATAGTACAAAGCCTTTGTTTCATTCTTTACTTTTAATGTATTTTTACTTAAGAGCAATTCAGTTGAAAATAATTAAATTGAATAAATTCATTTCTCAATCTCTGTTAGCACCGCTGCTTTCAGGTTACTTCGGAGCTACTCTCTTCTGCTGTATTGCAATTTTATAGTAGAGGTCGGCCTTTTGTAAGATAGTAGAATATATGAGCATATTTGCTATCAGTACAAATGAAATGATTCACCTGTGCGACTATATGCCACGCAGTATCAGAGGAGACACCTTCATTGATGATTCACCTGTTAGATTCTGTGTCATACAGTATGAGAGAAGGAGACACCTTCATTGATGATTCACCTGTTAGATTCTGTGTCATACAGTATGAGAGAAAGAGACATCATCATTGATGATTCACCTGTGAGACTAAATGCCATGTAGTATCAGTGAAGGAGACACCTTCATTGATGATTCACCTGTGCGACTATATGCCACACGGTATGAGAGATGGAGACAATAATACTAATGTTTTACACCATTAGCTAAAACAAGATGGCACCACCCAGGTGCAACGAATGTTCCTAACATTAATTCGTATTGAGTCACGAATATTGGAATGACTATTTCGTCACAATATATATGGATATATTAGTATATTCTGATGATAAGAATTATATTGTGAGATAATCATATATATATATTTGTATGTGATCTTTTATAACTCCGGTGTCGTTTTAACGCATCCCCTCATCTGAGAGCAATATAAATATAAACAAAGGTTCGCTCCTTTTCCGCTTACATTTGAAAAGCTCAGCTCTAGTAAGCCGATTGGAATTGAATAGATCCCAATTGTAATCCCAAATGGAGTGGCCACTTCAAAGGCGTAAACAATTTAATTAAATGCGAATTTAACAAACCGCCAAATACGACCAAATCAATTGCTTATATTTAGTACAAATACTTGATTTGTGCGGCTCCGCATCCATTATGGAGTAATTTATTTGATTGCGCGCGCGAATTGAGCGCACTCAGTTGAACAAATTAAAAACCACTCAAAATGTAAATAAATTGCACTCAATTTAATTGCAACGCGATGATAAATTTGGAAATGCGATAATGCTGAGAATTAAAAGTGCAAATTGGCGATAAGTTGCCGCGAGGTGTCTGTGACTAGGGGGCGGGGGGTGGTTAGGTGTCGTCGTGTGTTGCCTGCCAGAGAAGCGCACGCATTTAAGAGACTTTTGAATGCGGCAATATACGAGTAGAAGTGCAGCCGAGCTCACGGTAGTTTTTTTTGCAGGCTGGCCATTTATTTTAATTTCTCTCGTTTTTATCGTTTTCCTGCCTTTCCTGCGTTTGTGTTATTTTTTATTTTTTGTCACGAACTTTACTTTTGACGCGAGTCAATTGCTTTTTACGTTTTTTTGCTCGAACCGTTACCGTAAGTGTTATCGATAATTCAAGCTGACAACGCACTTCATAACTGTGCAGCAGATGCTGCCGAGGCAGCTGAAGCAGCGGCAGCAGCAGCAGCAACGAGGTGAAATGTTGTAGAACTCTCTGCCGCTGTGTCGCTTATAGTGCAGCAATTAAAAACAATCGATTGCCAGTGACATGGCGCAGGCGATGTTGCCACCGCTATTTTTACCGGAAACGCCAGATTGGTTTTTGCATAAATGCAACTCGCACTTCCCTACGGATGGTCTGATGAGGGCTGCAAGTGTTTCTAGCCGGAGCGAATGCTGCCAGTTTACAACCATAGTATGAGGGACTCATCTATTTGCCGGTGGTTGGCTGTACACAAAATTGTTGTGGGTGCCTTCGGTGCCTGAGCGAGTGCTCCGCATAATGCGATGCCTCTAAGAGGAATATTGCAGGGTATCTCAGCGGGCAGTTCGACCGTATTTGCTGGACTCAAAATACAATAGTCCTGAATTCTGGTGTTGTGGGCGGTTCAGCAGGCAAAAGTGTTGCAGTGGCAACATCAACAGGATCCGTACCGGTGTGTGCCGCCACACCAGTGCCGGAATTTGAGCGCTTGTGAATTATTTATAGATGCGATTGTTGCTTTTTGCTGTTGTTTGTTTCTGATTTCACTTATTGGAAGTAGATAAATTCGTTGGGAGGGGAGGGGTTTTTTGGGGAGAATAAAGCTGTGTCAAAATGCGTTACTTTTCAGTACATGCAGTGAAATATATAAACAAGAAACAATATAATATCAATACTGCTCGTCTGCGGCCTACTTCATGACATCGACATTCAATTTGAAGTTTATTTTTATTTTGTTTTTATTTCCATTGTCGTTGCTTTCATAATTTTAAATTTTTGTTGTTTGTTTTTCTTTTTGTGATTTGTCACAGTTTACTTTTGAATTTCACTTTATCATTTCTGTTAAGGTCACTTTCATGAATTAACATTACAACTTTTTGTCTTCAAATTGTTGGCAAAGCAGAGAAAAAAAAGTTACTTATACGCCTCAGTGCCTTTGACATGCTCCAAAAGCAAAGTTGTACGAGTCTTCTTCGACGACACTGACCCCGAGGACAAGTTCTTTCGTATTGTCAGCATGCATGAAAATGAAATATATTCATATAATTTTTGTTTGCTTGTGCGCTGCTGAGCAATTCCTTTGAATTGTAGCGTGCAATGCGGCACACATGTTGCAATTCGAAATTATTAATGTGCTGCCTTTGCACAAACTAATTTCACAACAACAAAAATAACAACAACAAATCAAGTAAAATAACACAAACTTCTTGGCCAGAAAGAAAACATTTTATAATGTTGAAAACAAAATGCTGGGTGCTGAAGACACATCTCTTCTAGAAGAAGAAGAGTGTCATTTCTGTGGGGCATAATTCATAAAAGAGAATTATTTGTCACATTTACTTCTGTACATGTCACCAGTAACTGCTTTGAAATTCAATCTGTATTTTATGTAATTTTTATAACATTTTTCTTGAAATATTTCTGGTAAGACGCACTTCAAAGGATTTTCTTTAATCTTACGTAGGCCCCACAGCACCCTGTTTGCCAGTGTTTCGACAAGACAAATGTTTGCTCCTCACTTCATGCCCTTTCATGCTAATATATCTGTTTACCCAAAACAGTGTCTACGACTTTCAGAAAGTGTGCACAAGAAGCCTGGCACAACTTTGAAGCCGAACTGCACCTTCTTGTACGGCAATTAATATTCAGCAACTATTGCATGCGGTGAATGGGTGTTATAGCTGCTGCTGCTGGTGCCACTGCCGCCGGTACTACTACTGCAACTGGTGTCGTTTGAGACGTTGCCCAACTTGTTGGCAGAGTTTGCAAAAGGCGCTATGTCCACTTTGCTTTGCAACTAAGTTTGCCTTTCCTTGGCATACACAAAGTGCGTGTATTAATTACAAATTATGTGTGTGAGAAGACGACGAAGGTGTGCAAGAGCTGATGGATAAAATTATTGAGCTGATATGTGCACAATATGCACAATTTTATAATATGTCAGAAAGGACAGCTTAAAGGTAAGTTTGGAAAAATTGCAGCATTAATTTTACAGCCCGAGTACAGTCATGGGAGCTATGTGTGATCGTATGTATATAATCCTCACAATAACACTTATTGCAATGTCGGCCGAATATATAAATCTTGCTAGCAGAGCACCCACTTGCTGACAGCTTAACCCGCTTTTGATTTGAGCCCACAAATTAATCTGTTCAGAGCAGAGCATACAAATATTGTTAGCAAAAGAAACCAGTTAATTCTTTATCTGCTCTTTTTCGTGGTTTTTTCACTATGATATCTTGTAAACTAATCTGGATTTATCTACGTTCATAATTTGAGTTTCTTAGAAGAGGATTTTTTGTCACTAAATACAATTAGAGATTTAAAATTTTTGGTTTATGGTTTCAAAGGTCCTGTAGCATTCACATTAAATAAAATTGATCGCTTTAATATAGACTCATACACTGCCTGAAGATGGATAATATCTGCTTGAGAATAATTTATATACTAACTTAGTGCGTATTATCTAAGTGGAAGATTAAGGACGATTCCAATTATACAAAGATGCTTAAATTCGTATTTACGTAATGGGATAGTAAAACTTATGATTTAGGGATAAGCTTAATGTATATTTATAGAGAATTCCAATTGCAGAATGCTGCTTAAGCCAACAGGGTATACATTTTCAAGCGATTTTGTGGCTAAGGTCTTACAGGTCTCGTCATGTATTCTTGATTGTCGATACCCTTAAAATGAACAATAGAATTGTAACGCAAGTCACGAATGATACGAACGCAATGAAAAAGCCGACCGTTTAACCAAAATAGGCCCTCTATGGGCTCCCAAAAGGCCAAGAATGGCTGAGGAAGTCGGTTGTTCAAAAACTTTCCCAGCAATAGACTAACATCGCAGGACAATGCCATGGTAAACTATTTGAGGTTTCAGACGGAGCAGTATACTTACTTATGCTAAGTAAAGAGGACCACTGAATCCTTACCGGATACTTCTCGGGTCACTGCACTCTCAGGTACCACCTCAAACTGGGAATTTCCTCTACGGTTGTGCAACCAAAAATCAGAAACTTGTGCGCACACTCTCTCCGAATCCGCTGCAAACTACAAAAAGCGATTTCTCCATATAGGGGATGCTACACATAGCACCCTAATTAATCTGGAGCATGGAATCCATTATAGAGCTAAAGTTTATCAATATGGATGGTTAAATTAAGACTTCGCACAAAATATCAAATTGGTCCAAGTCCGTAATAGCCCATTATAATAATGTCCCTAAAATCTAGATAAGAATATCGTGTATTGAGACCTCAATACAGACAGGAAAATCCTGTATTGAGTACTTCAGCACAGATAGGAAAATCTTGTATTGAAGTACATAGATTTTGGCACATGGTATTTATGTTTTTGGATATGTTTAAGCTTTGTTACTCATAAGTTCTCAGCAAGCTAAGCATAAAGATAAATTTGTATATTGTATACGATCATTTTACGTACTTGGAAGTCGAAACTCCAGCGAAAGGAATTGGAAGGAGCGCTGAACTGGTGTCACGAGTTAAATGGACAAACCCCACGAAAACAGTTCTGAGTTTACTTTAAGAATAATACTTTTATAAAATTTAACTCTATAAAATTTAGAACTTTCAGTGAACACCTTTATTATTCTCAGATCAATAGAATTGTAGTACAGTTTTGCTTGGCATCTCTGCCACAAAATACCACTTTTTCTATCTCTATTTAATCTGTCATTGTCTTGTTAATTTTTCTGATTTATTTTTCTTTGCATGAACCCATCTTGAGTCATTTGCATTAAATTTCTCTGAAAAGATCTCGAAACAAACTGAGGTGCTTCTTAGATTGGCATAACAATAACTTCATTTGCGATAGAAGAGGCCCAGGAGAAAGGCAGGAGGCGCATGGCACGTAAACAATTTCAAATTATATACAAAATTGCAGAACAATGGCAACGTAACTGTTCATTATTAAAATAAACAAAATTGAAATTTCCTCACATGCTACAAGCATAATTATTCATAAAACACACACACACACACACAAATACACATGCTCACATACACATATAAACGCATTTGTATGTATAAATAAATCACACAAATTTAACAAACATCAAAATTGACCAGAAGCACAATTGCCTGCATGCACAATGCAAGTACAATCAGCAGAAAAATATGCAAAATAATCCAAAGGTGAATTATGGGTTCGAAGGAAATAACACACAAGACACACAAATTAAGGAAGGACATGGATGGAGAGCAAATGTATGCAGCAAGGGGAGCGAGCGATGAAAATTATAAACAAGCGAACCGAAAAAACAACTCAAGGAACAGTTGCGGCAGAGGAACCTATTTAAATACCGCAAAGACCATCACCATCATCATCATCACCACCATCATCATCATCATCATCATCATAATCAACATTACAGCCATCCACATCCACATTATCAACTGCAGCGGCGAGTACTCTGGGCTGGAGTTGTTTCTGCTGTTGTTGTTGTTGTGGTTGTTGCTGCGGCGGCTACTTTCGCAGCACGAAAGGCATTACGAAAATAATAATAACTCTTATCAGGTGTGCAACAAATCCGCCGTACTCGCATTTATGACGGTACCCGTGTACTCGGGTATACTTACGAGCATTTGTGTGAGTATGTGTGAGTGTGTGCGTGCCCGAGTAGCGTTCCCAAGTGGCCGAGGTGGCAAAAGGCGAAGCAGGTGGGAAGTGTGCAACGAAATGGAAACGTAAACACGAACTGCAGTGAAACGCGGGCAGGTAAGTGAAAATGAGACGTTTACGTTTCGGCGCCTTTATGAATTTTACAGCAATTGTTATTGTTGTTGTTGTTGTTGCTCGACTGTTGCTCGCAGCCATATTGGCTGGGCTCATATTGTATCATGCGACGACGGTGCAGACTTTGTGGATCCGTGGAGCCGTGGTGGAGGCAACTTTCATGGAAGTTTGTTGTTTAGTTGTGCTTTGCTATATTTTTTCTTTTCCTCTTTCTCTTCCCTTTCTCTATGCCACTTGTTTTGCCCAAGTCACGGCGCAGCAGTAGTTCTGGTAGCTGCCTGTTGTTTTTGTTGTTTTGTTGTTGTTTGTTATTAATATGCTTCGGACTTGTGCGGCAGAGGGACGCAAGAATCATTTGTGCTGGCGCCTAAGCACTCGAACGGCGACCGGCGAACAACGAGCGAAGAGCACTCCAGCACACGTTCTGCCATGCCGCAGCATAACAGCCCGCCCCGAGTGGAGTAGTTAAGGGTCTGTGAGTGCGGTTTTGGTTTTTACACTTGTTACCTTACTCTCGCTGGGTTAGTGGTGCCCCTGACTTCCAGCTCCTGGCTAACAGAGCTACCAGCGTCTGCAGCGTCAGCACGTCCGCACAATAACAAATTGATGCAATAATGCCTTGAATACTTCTTGCGAAACTGCATTGCACTCCGCTTCGTTTCACTTCCACTTTGTTGCCTTTATTGTTGTTGGAAATTTAATTTTTATTTTTTTTTTCAACTTTTTTTCGGTTTGGCTCCTCGTGGCATGTTTCGCATCGCGGTTGAGCTGTTGTTGCCGTTGTTGTTAATAACGGTAAGGATGTAATTGTTTAAGCAATTCGTGTCGTGTTTGATGGCATTTGTGCAGTAATTTCTGATGTTTGTCATGACTTTCAAAATGCTGCTATAGCTGTAGTATTCATTTCAGAAGTTTCCGCAGCTGCATGCCACATTTGTCTGCAGTCCACATTCAGTGTTATGGTTCCCCAACAGAAAGATGACACAGACCATCGAATATGACGAGAATAAGCGCCTTATTTTTCTGTTTGTTGTGATTGTATTCACGCTGCTTGTGGTGAGCTTTAGCCTGAGGAAAGAAGGAGGAAGAGTGTATATTAAGAAAGTGGAGGACATATAACAGTCGCCTAATACCGCGTAAGTAGTTGCTAGTAATACATGGTCTACCAGGCATATAAATCCTATAACGATAAGGAATCATATATCATCCAAATATGGAGTTTTATGAGCAAATCCAAACTGGTATAATACAAGCATGGACTGATAGTAATAGGCCTAAGTAAGAAAGCTTACATACATGTGGAAAAAAGGCCTGTTACTTCTAGAGGGTGCGTTATAGACCCATCAAAGTATACAAATTTCAACTACATGTAACTTTTCACTGGGGCGTCGTTGAACCCTGAAATTTATCGCAAATTAAAGTACTCATGCCTCTTGTAAATTTGGCGTATAGGTCATAGCTCTGCTACCCTCGAGTCCAAAATGGTAGTTTCTGTATATATTTTGGGCAACGATTCTCCTGTCGAGGCCCTCAAAGTAGACATCCATCTCAGCGATAACTTCTTTATTAGATCCGAACCTCTTTCCTGTGAGCTATTTCTTCAAGTGTGGAAGGAGGTAATACTCTCAGGATAGAGAATATGGTGAATGAGGAATCAATTTGTAGCTTAATTCATATAATTTTGTAGTGACCTCTGCTTGTACGCTGTGCATTATCCTGGAGGTATATAATTTTTTTCTACATGCTGAAGTTCGCATTCAGTGCCAACCTATGCTGAATGAGCGCAGCTTGCTGGATGACAGCTTGATAAACTAAATTGATACGATAGTGATGGTGCCATCTATTCTGTTGTCTAAGACGATTAGCCCTCGTTCCTTTGTACAAAGAAGTAGGCCAGATTTGAGCTTTCGAGTAAATTCTACATCATAATTCGGGGTGAGACTCCAAAATGGAGTATAGCATTTCTTTTGCATTTTAGTTCTTAAAAATCATATATATTGGTAATTGATCGTCATTACTTCTTGAGACTTTGTAAGAAGAGGCAACTCCGTTTGTTCGTATTAAATGCAAATTTATTCAGCAACTTCTCAAATGCTGTTTCTGTTTTCAGCGAGCGCAATCTCTGTAACTTTTTCCACATTCTCATTCATGATTACTATGCTACAGTACCAGATCTCGTGGGATGTTCGAAGTCTCCTCGGTGTTCATGAAAGCGTTTGTACCACACATAAACTTGTGCTCGTGATATAGAATCGTCGAGTATGTGAAATATTATAAATGGTTTCGTTTTATCAGACAAACTGATCGGACAATTCCCATTCCCATCCAAAAATTCGCCGAATACACTGAAATTAGTCTGGCTTTGACTTGGAGGAGTCAGACCCTACTGCAAGGCACGAGTAAGAAAATTATAACTCTCAAAGAAAATTCTTTTATATGGAACACTTGTAAATGTAGTGTGTGTTTATGTATCTATGATCCCTTTCTTTCTTACAGTACATAACCTGATGTCACCTTGCACAACTGCAATTTAGTGGATGCACAATCAGACCTCAAAAGGTGAATAGTATTTGGATACTTTTTAAGGAGAAACGTGGTAGTCCTTTCAAAAAGAGAGAACTTAGATTCATCGTATTCAATGAACTACAATAGAAGTAAAACATATTCATCTATCATATGACAATACTAGAGAAATGATTTGCAGGACTCTAAGTATTTTGGCAGGTTGTGGGAGTGCAGTTCTGGCACACTCATTACAATTTCTTGTAACTCTTCGCTAGCTTCGCTCATTTCTATAATTTTAATGTAAGTATGAGAATGTAAGAGTAGTGTTCAAGAGTCATTTACATTTTTCAGACTTTAAGTAGTGAGAAAGTGATCCATTCCACATCCTTGGTTGGTGCATGACAATGTTTCGCTTGCGAGTGATCTTACATTAACTGCAAGCAATCTTTTCTTAAACCAAAGCTAAGGTTCTCAGTAAATTCTGTGGGGTTTGTGGTAAATTTGATCTCGTGCTTGGTAACACTTACTTTTGCCTACCAGAGGCCTGGATGTGAGTCCGAGCACAAACTTTGCTACGGCTCAAATGGTGTCGTCAAAAATAAACTGCGTGCTGTGAGTGCTGCTGTATTTCACTTCTAGCTGGCAACATGAGCTTTTCTAATTGTTCTGGTTCACCTAGTCGGAAATACTCATATGAATGCTAAGTATGCCCAAAGCGATATCACCATTCTAACATAGGTCCATCGAACAGCTCCATGTGAGAAGTTGTAGATTAAAAGAGGACAGGAGTAGCTGAGCTAAGTTAAACCAGATTTCTAATTTGTTTCATTTTCCTTGTATAGGGTGTTTTTTTTTAGTTGTGTGCGGTTTTTAGGCAGAAATAAAACGCATATAATTTAATGGTCGTTCGGTTTCAATTCTGTGAAATGGCAAACCAAACTGAGCATAAATCAAGTGACAGCTGTCAAAAAGACTAACTCCGAAAATAGTTTTGTCAGATTGAAAACCACACGTCTGAAAAAAACACCCTATAGCAGAAAAAAAAAAATTGGTCCGCAAATCCAAATTACTCGTGTGATAGTCTGGTACACTTCCATAACTACAGGACATGGATGCGATGTTTTCATAGCATTAAATACGAGTATTTTCAGTGTGGAATTTATTATTATGATAAATAAATAGAATAATTAGTAAAGTTTTTAAAAAAGAGAGGGGAAAATGTCAAAATGGACAATGAGATGGAAATCCAGGAAAAGCGAGGGCGAATGGGATGGTGAGATGGAGAGGGATCGATTGGGCAGGTGGGATGGGATAGATTGGGTAAGAGGGATGGAATAGACAATCATGCATACATGCACATGAAAGCTGGTTAGTAGGACCACTGGGAGGGGCGTAGCAAGAAAAAGAAAGCATTTTCTTGCTCCACTGGGAGGGGCGGAGCAATTGAAAGAAAGCATTTTTTGAATGGCGTCCTCAATCATGTAAGCAGGCGGGTCACACAGACGTGGAGTTGCGCATTTCAAATATATCCAGAACGTGATCTCAAAATGCTTCTTGCTTGATCCTTCTCTCTTCGAGTCGAAGCCCATAGTTGCTAACACTCTCTCCCGCAAACCTTTGCGGATATAATTAATGATGGTATTAATCTGGAACATCAATAATCGACCACCTTATAAATTACAATGATATTATATTTTACATTATTTATTTTTATATATTTAAAAGACAATATAAAAAATAAGTTTCTGAGACAAGAGTAATATTATATTTTATTAAAATGTGTCAATATTTATTTTGTGTTAATATTTCGCTCCCTTCCGGAAGCCATGTGGATCCAATTTTCGCATCTGTTTCTAACAAACTGAGATGATTATTGGGAGGTGACCGAAAATTGGCACATAAGAAAGATAAATTTTAATAGTCATGTTAAAACGTATCTTCTCTCAAACGCTGAACTCTTAACTAATATAATATTTAATATATAATAATAATAAAATTTATTTATTTTTTAAATTTAATAATATTAAAAACAATTTATTTTGAAAATTTTTTTATTTTTACAACAGAGTTATGGTAGATAATAAAGATATTCTTTCCAGTAATTCTTGGGATATGAATCCTTGCCTTGTTCTATCACTCTAAGCCATTGCCCTACCGAACAGCTGAATACGCGGATTGATTTTAACATTTTTCAAGTCTGTGCTGAATCAGGAAAATGTCCTCCTAGAGTAAGGTATGACTTTTGTACTATTTCGCAAAGTGATGACTTGAGAGGAGGTTGAAAATATCATCATATCATCTCAGAAAGAGTGGTAACTCTAAAATTGAGTATCATAGTCGCTGTGGATTGCTGAATTACCCTGAAATGATATATACATACTAATATAATAATAAAGCAAAAATATATCAGATTTGTAATTATAAATATGTATGTTTGATATGATTACAATCAATGAGATAAGTGAATGTCTCACCGCAATCTCTTAAACAGAGCAGTATCAAAACCATTCAGATAAACGCATGAAAATTGCTCATAGTAAATATTGCAGTAAAAAGAAGAAAATTCCCCATACCAGTACGAAGACTCGTATCGATATGGAAACGTGTTAAGAAAGTGGAATTCGCTGTTGTTGGAGCATATCAATTTTATGATGGCTGCAGCGCCAGCAACACCATACAGGGACCCACTTCGGAACAAGAGGAGAACATGTTGAATTACTTGAAAATAGCGTTCATACTCGTATGCTCACCCATAAATGCATACATGTGTGCCACGCATACACGCACACACAGACAGAGGAAATTTCGAATTTTATATGCAGCGCGTTTATATTAAATCAAATGTACATGGCTTAAGCATTTCTTCTTTTTGTTGTTTTTTGAGTTGCGCAACTAAAAGGACAAAAATGCAAAACACAAAGCAAAATTCTTAAGAAACACAAAATAAAAGAAAAGCGCAGATATCCGTAAAAACAAATCCCTTACCAAGAGTATCCGCATAGATGCGGAGTTTTTCTTTGAAATTTCACACAGCGTCTTTTTTGTTGTTCGTTTATTTTGTCTGCAAAAAAGGCGGTGAAACTACTCGTAAAAGCGCGAAAAGAAACAAACGAAAATCACAGTGAGAAGAAAGTAGTAAATTCGTTATAACGGTAATGCTGTGCCATAGTAGCAAGTGCACAGAAGTAGTTGGCAAAACACTCACAAAGGCGGATGATGTGCGTTCACGCTCTGTGTGCGGTATTAGTATCCCAAGAAAAATTGCCAGTGCAATGCTTAAAATTATTGTGGCGTTCAGCGAGTTGACTCCTGCAGAGTAGGTAGGTCAGTGTAAGTATTGACTTGAGGGGTCACAGTGAAACAACTGGCCAGAGTGGTTGCAGTGTTGCAAGATTAGATTATTCTGAAAGTCGACACTATTGCTCCAGGTATCAACTGGCTTTCCGTGCTCTACATATACAGATTACTCTCACTCTTCGTGGACTCTGAGGATCATTTACTTTCACGACCAGAGGAAATGGCAGTTGCAAGCCCTTACGAACATGTCCTTTCTTACGACCAGAGGGAATGTCAGTTGCAAGCCCTCGCGATCATCTACTTTTTTAGGTCCAGAGAAATGCCAGCTGCAAGCCCTCATGATCATGTCCTTTCTTACGACCAGAGGGAATGCCAGTTGCAAGCCCTTACGAACATGTCCTTTCTTACGACCAGAGGGAATGTCAGTTGCAAGGCCTCACGATCATCTACTTTTTTAAGTCCAGAGAAATGCCAGTTGGAAGCCCTTACGAACATGTCCTTTCTTACGACCAGAGAAAATGTCAGTTGCAAGCCCTCCCGATCATGTCGTTCTTTACTACCAGAGGAAATGCCAGTTGCAAACGCTCATGATTATGTCCTTTTTTACGACCAGACAGACAAATGCCAGTTGCAAGCCCTCGCGGTCATCAACTTTTTTACGACCAGAGGAAATTTCAGTTGCGTTCCCTTAAGTAGACTGATCCTGAGTTACCTTGAAGTTCAGTTGATGTACTCCTACACATTCAAGCTACTGAAGCCTCTAAGAGACTATATGTACGAGTAAACCTTCATATTTCGGTTAAGTCCTCCCACATATTTAGCTGGAATTTTTTCTATATATGTATAAGTAGTGGAATGAGCAACTATATGTATATTCCCTATCTTCGTTTGTACCAGTCCTCCGCCATCAAGTGTACTCGTACTAACTGCAATTGTGTGGTGTGGTGATGCGCGTGGTTAGCGGAAATTGCCATATTGCATTACGTATGGAGTTTCCGCTTCCGTTTGTTGCTCGCAGCAACGATACGTTTGTGTAGGTAGCGAAGCCTTCGCCCATTCGAACTACTTAAGGGCACGCCCAGTATCCTTTTCGATTGTCTATTGAATTTCATTGGGAAGGCCTCTGCCGCAGCCTGCAAATGATTTTAGCGGAAATTTTATTATTTTTATGCGGCTTGTTATTGTCTTTTCTTGTTGTTTTTTTTCCTTCGCTCTGATGTTGTTTCCTGCGGTTTTATCTTTTCCATCGACTTTTTTGTTCTTGTTAATTTTTTCTATTTGGATCTGTTGTGCGTGTGTGTGTGTGTGTGCTGCAATATAATTACGCCTCCTGTTGCCTTTGTGCCGGTTTTGTGTTGTTATTGTTGTTGCGGTTTCTCGTGCGCTGCCTTTGTATCTCCAATACGAATTTGTTCGCGCTGAAAAGTTTGCAGCCTGTTAAAGTGCGGTCAGCCGAAAATTTTTATGATTGCAATTTTTTGTTGATTGAACCGCGTGAAATTAAATTCTGTTGCTACGTTGTTTTGCTTTTTGAAATTATACCGATTTTCTAATTTCTTGTTTCTGCTCTTCACAATTGTCCGTACATTCAATTTCGTACTCTTGGGATGTGCGTTGGCAAATTGTCAAAATATCCTTTTGGGTTTGTTAATTTCCCTACGATTATTGTCCTTAATTTTCGAGTCGCAATTTAAATTCGCAGACAGAGGAGATTCCGTGCCACGTTTTCCACGCGAACTGAATAAGAAAGAGTGCTATTATAGGAAATATATTTAAGTTGGTTAAAAAGCCTCGCAGGACATGTTATTCAGGCTGACAGGCAACTATGGAATATTGAGTAAAAAAAAAATGGAATATATATGGAGTAAGTGTGAAATTTTACAAGAAGTGTTGGGCTTCACTATCGAAGCAATTCTATGAGGATACTATGGTGAAAATGTCGGTAATCTACGAGTTTTAGGTGGCTGCGTAGAAGTTAATATTTTGAACTACAATTAAATTACTTGAGCTGACTGCAAGGTATTCTGGACTAGTCTTAAACAGCTGGAAACCAAGCAGCAAAACATTAGTTTGGCTGTTATGAGTATTTCAACCGAAAGTCCCCAATTTCATGTAGAATTTCTTACTTATCACTCTGAATAGATCATAGTTCTGGGTAAGATAGGCCTTCCTTTACAATTGTACTCCATGCCCAGCTGTTTTTAGCTATAGTTTTCTTTATTCCCAACTTTTTGAAGTTCCTATATATATTCTCTATGCAACTACTCCGGTGCTCTTTCTCGTTGAACAACTCGAGCTTTGAGTTGGATACTCTGCTTCCAACTATCCGGGATACGGGACTTAAAGATCGGGCTATATGTTACCTTTTTATCATCAGTTCTTAAACCTTATCATTAGATCTTATTCATCACAATCTTGCGGCGATCTTATTCATCATAATCTTCCAACTATCCGGGATACGGGACTTAAAGATCGGGTTATATGTTACCTTTTTATCATCAGTTCTTAAACCTTATCATTATACCTTATTCATCATAATCTTGCAGCGGCTCATGTATTCTTCTTAAAATTACACTGTCGATGGATGGCAGCTGCATTTTAGCCTTAATACCATAGCAATACTCAGGATTCGCAGGCTTGTTATTTAGGATTATTAGAATTTTGCAGATTCTAAGTCACATGACCACATTGAAGGTACTATGAATGAAGAGTGGGACCAGTTAGGAAGCATGTGAGGAATTGTGGGTACTTGATTGTTAGAGAATTGATTGCTGTTGGTCCATCAGGCAGTATTGAAGGAACCAAATTGTGTGGTACGGAAAAACTTTCTGTAGTGTTTCTTTTCTACCAATTTGTGAACTTAAACTTTCTGTGCTGCTAGAATTCCTTTTTCATTTTATTAATTATTTTCTTAATAAGTGTTGTTCAATATTATTATTCGCTGCAGCAGTTTTCTTCCACAAAAGAAATTCTAAATGAAACTAGCAATATTATTATTATATCTTACACGATAATTAATTATGAGTGCAAGGTGATGGGGGAATGAGTACTAGCCACAGAGGCTTTCGACTCGAAGAGAAATGGATTTTATAGAAAGAAGCATTTTGGAGACCAATCCTGTGGCAGGATTTGAACCTGCGACCCACGGGGTGTAAGTCTACCATGCTTACCACTAGACCACAGAGGGTGGCTAAGCTACCAATAAAACCCCTCAGAATAATGCAACAGCAAACAAAAACAATAAAAATCGCAAAAAGTCCTTTTTACTAATATGAATATTCAAACTTTACTGAAATATAGTCAGCTAACGAAATCTGAACATGGATTCTAAGCGATGAAGAAGGATTCCTTCTCATTCGAACTGACTACCCATCTATTTTTAGCATTAGAACCAAAACATATCTGAACGGAATGATCCCTTGACATATTTTAGCTAATATCCTTTCAGTGAAGATTCTTTACTGCAGGAAGGAAAACCTTATCACAGTCTCCCTTAACTTTGGCACAATTCTCTGACAGACTTTTAAAACTAATATAACTGCCGCAGTTATGAAAATATGGAAGAGAAGGAAATGAAGTCATCTCACAAACTGTGAATGACATAATTTAAAGGGGAACTGAATTAATATGCTAGGAAAATAGCGTTTCTTTAGAGGAAACATTTGAAACTTGGTTTTTTTAAATTTCACAATTCCAAAGGGTGGAATTCAGCACTCATATCAGCATTCATTCAATAAACATTCTTTATATAAGCATTCATTATATAAGTATTCACTAAATAAGCATTCATTATATAGAGGGGCGCCTTAAAGGCATTCTGCAATGCATTGACATCCGTCCAAGTTCTCTAGGAATCGAACTGATTGCAACTAAGAAACTCATTCTCCACTATGGAGGTATCTTCTTCAAAGAAAAGGGTTACTGTTACACCGCACACATCTAAATTGCGATTCCGGGAGGTCATAGTATTAAAATGTCCAGCTCATTAGTAGACATTGTCATTCCCAGCCATCCCACATCATTTTCATATTGCCGTATCTTCTCCACTAGCATCTTTACGTGGCAATTTGTACGAAAATTCAGCTCGAAACGTGTTAGTTTAAATTGTTTGTTTCGCCAGAGTAGCAAATGGTGAAATTCCTGAAACGCGCTGTGATTGAAAATGAGTTGTACTCGTAGCATTTCAAATTACCTTCGGAAAAGCAATTCTTTGAAATGCTTATTTTAATTTAAATTATAAAATGTAATTAAATATTTGCGATAAGCCTATTTCGTTTGTGAATAATTAATACAATACAATAACATGCTGGAAGTACACAAAAAAGAGCCGATGATAGTTAATTTAATAGCAAACAATGCCTTTTAACATTTTAACCTCGTTTGTGGCTTCATAAAGTGAGCGAGCGAACGAATGTTTATCAAAAGCGTAATTTAATTGAATTTGCCCGTACGCACAGGCCAAAAACAACAACAACAACAACAAGAACAACAAAAGGAAAATATAAAAACAAAGACAACAACAAAAATATAAACAGAAACAAAATCAACCGGCAACAACAGCAACAACAAGCAAACTGAAACAAATTAGCAATTTGTTCACACAAATTTGTTTACATTCCCCAATCTTAAAATCAGAGATAAATACAAAACACACACACACACACACATACAGCCATATACATCACCACACTGATACACATTTACGCACACATACAATGACAGCTGTTACGGTTACTTAACGAACGCATTAATAGTTCGCCTGTAGTCTAATATCCTAACAACCGAACAACCTCACAGGCCAACAACAAAATCACTGAACGAAAATACCGCATTTTGTTCTTTGAACTTTGTAACGGAGAATTTTACCACTTTTCGGCCAAGTCTACGTACGAGTACTCCTATTGTAATGAAAGGCGGTGAAGATACCAGAGAGACACTGAAGGCAGCTGAAGGCGGCTGAAGGCTTTTGTGTCCTTGGAACACTGGCATCATTACTATCCTTCTATCGGCGCTACATCATCGACAAAATTAGCAGCAACAGTGCCGAGCGTATTCTAATACTTGTGCAAAGTGTAACAGACAAAACAATTGTTCACAAAGCAAACCCCACCCCGCCCCGCCCTTGCCTTAACCAGCGGCAGCACAGCCAGTGATAGCATGCTGCAAGCGAACTCTGCGCTGCTGTGGCGTGCATGAGGCCGCCTCTGTGTGGCTGTGCGCCAAGCGAACTATTTCAATTTCATTTATATGCTAATAAGACACCTGTTTGTGTTATTATTCTGTTTAGTTGGTGTTTACTAAACAATTCCATTGGGCTATTCTCTCCACTCTTATCAACTGCAACTCTATCCTATCATCAGCAGTCCTGTCCGCACCAGCGTTACGCCTTTGATGTACTTTTCTATGGCTCGATGGTTGGATGGTTGGATGGTTGGATGGCTGGTAAGCACGCTATTTCGCTGTAGTTGGCAGTCCCTCGTTGGCATTTGTATTAAATGAAAATTTTCCAGCACTGTTTTCCTCCACGCAGTTGCTCTACTATGTGCCCTCAGCCCTCTGCCTTGTGCCTCCTGACTGACTGGCTGCCTGCCTTCTGCTCCCGTTGCTTGTTGCCTCTATTATTTTGATATTTAATTTCTGAAAGCATACTCTCTGGCGTGTTTGCTTTCTATTTCCGTGCTGTGAAACTGTGCAAGGGGCATAATGAGTTTTTTCCTATGTTTAATTTTTTTACTACAAACTACTCGCACGGGGATATGCAGCTCATATATTATGAGAACCTTTTAAATGTGCGACTATTAGGATTGCATCCTTTGACCAGGGTTCAGCGTGAGTTTGAACTGCGTAAATGTCAAGGATGCTTGCTGGTGAATTTTGTAGCCACTTCCATGTTAATACTCAGGTAGTTATACAATTAATTGGTTGATTCTTTGATTTAAATGCTCGAATCATCATCTGTACTGATGATTTGAAGGAGGGAGGGTTGGCAATGGGCGCCCAAAACACTCCGTCCGTTGCAACATTGAACTCCAATTGTATGGTGTGTCATTTGATTCAGGTGTCTCCTTTATTGGACTTGTGTTTCTTATCAAGTCATTTGATTCAGGTGTCTCCTTTATTGGACTTGTGTTTCTTATCAAGTCATTTGATTCAGGTGTCTCCTTTATTGGACTTGTGTTTCTTATCAAGTCATTTGATTCAGGTGCCTCCTGGACATCTGTGTTTCTTATCATGTAATTTGATTCAGGTGTCTCCTTTATTGGACACCTGTGTTGTATCACTCCATTTGATTCAGGTGTCCCGTTTATTGGACATTTCTTTTTTATCATACCTAAGACCTTGTTTTCAAGCAGTGAAATTTTTCTAGCTTATATAATCTTCACATCATCTATTGAATCAAAACTACCATGTTGTCTTTTTTGTGGAATTATTATTAGACAGTTCACTCTGCTTCATCCTTCATTCTCAAAAAACATTCTCCAGTTCCTGAACATATATTTTCTAGTCAAACTAGAAAGCCTTCGATGATAAGAGACTCTTACATGACTGATCCATAATGAGTTTGGTAAAATCTGTTCAAGGAATAATTCTTTTGGCGAAATAACATGACTAACTATATCTTTTCATTCCTAAATACTCGTGATAATTAAATATTGCGATATCTTGTAGCCTTCAAAATAGACATTTCTTACAGGAATAATCATCATCTTTCGAGCTAAATCCTTTCCTCCGAGCTAATTCCTAAAGTTCCAAAACTAAACTAACTAAAACTGGAGAATATGTTGGATGCAGAGGTATCTCATATCATATTTCATGGAAGTTTGCCAGGAAACGACAAGTGCATTTGATCATCCCTGTGCTTTTACGAACACAAAGTTGTAACGACTCTATTTGGCTGGGGTAGAACTCAGCGGGTTCGGGGGGTCGTTGACAGAAATTATATATTTGTGTTCGTTTGTGGAATAGGTTTTTTATTTTATTAAATATATTAAATGTTATACTTGTTTATACAAAACTATTCTAAAATATTTAATGTTTTATTCTTACATGTTTCGGTCTAAGTAACTTCGCGTAGAAGGTCTGTGTGTATCTCAGTGAGAATGCGATTGAGAACCAGAATTCTCCCTGAGTCCCTTTGTCCTGTATGTGTCTCCGTGAGAAGGCAATTGAACATCAGAATTCTCACTGAGTACCTGTCTCCTGAATGTGTCTTCGTGAGAAGGTGATTGATAATAAGAATTCTCCCTGAGTCCCTTTGTCGTATACGTGTCTCCATGAGAAGGCGACTGGGAACCAGAATTCGCAGTGAGTACCTGTATTCTGTAGCATATTTGGCTCAGTGAAAAGGCGATTGAAAATCAAAATTGTCTCTGAGTCCCTTTGTTCTGCATGTATCGCAGCGAGAAGGCGATTGGGAACCAGAATTATCATTCAGTCCCTATGTTGTGTATGTGTCTCCGTGAGAAGGCGATTGAAAACCAGAAATCTCACTGAGCTCTTATGGTAGGTATGTTAGAGTCGACTAAGGTGCTTGTGATCACAAATGTTCTGAGTAACTAGGCTTGGTGACCGCCTTGCTGTGTGATGGAGTCAGAGTAGCATTCTGATGCGTCTCGATGGCGTGGTAGCGGAGATAAAAGCTGTTGCTAGTTCGGATGTGGTTCCCTGAAAAGAGCGCCACTGCCTGGGCTACAATGCTTATAGAGGTGAAACGGCCACAGCGGTCAATGTATGTTGCTTTTGTCGGGCCATCGTTGCGTGGTTCTAAATTCGTTGCTCGGCTACGCCTGTTGTTAAGGCCACGCTTGTTGTTGTTGTGGCCAGTTGACCTTGGGTAATTTACGCTCGAAAACCACCTTCTTGCAGTAGTTTCCAGTTGTTCGGAACTGCTGTTGCCTGCAGTCAGATTGGCCTCACTGTAGCTTTGTTGTTGTTGCCAAATCTGTCTGCAACTGTCCGCCGCTGGACTCGCTGCCGGTTGCATCGCTGTTGTTGTTCCATGTGTTGAAGCAGCTTGCGCTATCGAAAGTTCCGCCCCTCTCCTTTGTGCGCTTTCCGCTATGTCGCATACTCCTAACGATCTTTATGTCGTGTTCCTCTTGTTCTTTGATAACAGACTCAGAACAGGGTTTCGCAGGTCCCTTTGTTACCCTTATTATTTAAAACCAGCATAAATACGCAAAATTGCAGACCCGATGTCAAAATCTGTCGTACCTCAAGGACCTTTCAGGTAAAATTTCAATACAAATTTAATTTTCCACTATTCGCTTGTTTTCAAAAAGTGATTTCATTTTAATGTTTATTTTTATATTTCATGGGAAAACAAACATTGAAATTGCATGTTTCCAGTTGGGGGAAATATGAGAGTAAATGAAAGTTGGTCAACAGTTTCGCGCAATTTAATCGCAAGGACATGAAACTCCACATAAAATCTAAGCCTTTTATAATAATTTAATTGCAGTAAACAGTGAAAACCAATTATGACTGAATAGAGTGAGTCATTTTTTGCGTGCTTTGTTTTTGTGGACTTGTGTAGTATCTCAGTTGATGCGGCAAAAGCTGCCTCAGCGTTTTTCATAACGGACGAACGGGAGCGTGGTAAGGAGCAGCTTTGAGCTAACAAATTTAATTTCACTGTTAGTCGGTGCATAAAAACTTTTCGCATGTAGTCGGAGTGTGATGTGCGAACTTTTTTGCCATACTCCTTTTTTAGCGCAATTGCCGCGCACGTTCAACGACATTTAGCAGTCGCCGTCACCGTAGCCGTCGCCGTCATCACCGTTACTAGCAAAGTGCATAAGTTGCAGCTGAACGGACCGGGTGCATCGCAGATAGACTCTATTGGTGCAGATACTACGTGTGCGCAACTGAGCATGCCATTCATTCACTTTTCAACTGGAAGCCGGGGCAAAAAACTTTTTCATTGGCAAATAACTTTAAGTGCTGTTGTTGTTGTTGTTGTTGTTGTTGTTGTTGTTGTTGTTGCTATTGTTGCTAATGTTGTTGCTGCTGCTGCTGCTTCTATAGTTGTCTGGTAATGAAACCAGTGGCGTTGAAAAATCGTGAAATTTTCCTCCTGTTGCACACGACTTAGCAGCGTTGTCGTTTTGTTTTATGCATTCATGTCTAACATCGGAAATCAATTAAAATCAATCTGCTTGAAATGGCGGTGCACTTCCTTTTTTATATTATTTTTGTTTTTTTTTTTAAAGTAAATACTGCGGGTAAACTTTTTTTAGGTTTCGTTTGCTCTCAACGGTAATTAAAACTTATACATGCAGCATTTAGCATTGTATTAATGGGTGTATTTATTTAATGTGCAACAGTTTAGCGTGTAGTTGTGTGTAGAATGACTGTGTCAAACATCGATGGTGCATGTTAACAAGTTTTCGTCCGCTTTGCCCCGGAGAGAACATAAAATAAATTAGGAAAACTTTCCAAACGATCTGCACAAATGTTAACAACGCCATTTTCGACATAACAATAAATGTTACAGTCCCAACAAACAAACAAAGCACACACAAACACTCACACATGGACACATTCGCTCATTCATACATTCGACCACTCATTACACACATATACGAGGACATAGTTATGAGCAAGGAACTACCGACAAACAGACGTGCCTGAATATGTGCATGCACGCTTGCTGTGCAGCTGACTGCCCTTATGTAGTGGCCTGGCATTGTCCATAAACATCAAAGTTTGTTTTAGTTTTACGAGCTAAGCTGTGAATTTATCTCGGCCTGGCATCAGAATTCACCTCAATCCGCTGCACTCCCACTTCCAGTGCCACTACCACTGCCACTACCACTGCCACCATCACCACTTCCTCAACCACTTCCGCTTCTTATTCCGGTTCTTTCATGCTTCGATTTCCTGTTGTCGTCCTGGCTTGTCGTCCTCTATCGTTTTCATTGTCGTATGCGGTGTTAACAACGTGTTATTATAATAGTTTTGGCTTATTGTACCCTACAACTTCACATACATGCTCATGCAAACATTCACACACACACACACAGACATACACTCATACGCTCACATACAATCATGGACACAGCCCAAACACTTTGGTCGAAGTCATTTCGGACAGGTTACAGTGTGCTTAACAGACGTTGCGACCATATTGTCACCATGAAGTTTGCCGTTTTTATTTTGATGTTCGCTCGTACTCGTAGTTATTAAGCATTTCACTTGCTTGTTGTTCTTGTTACTCTTCCTTTTTTCACCTTTACTCCCATGTTCTGCTCTTCTTGTTGTTCGGCAGTTATTTATGTAGGTATGTCAACACAAAGAAAAAACCAAAAAAACAAAAACAAAAGCAAAATGCAAAAAAAGCAACAAGAAAATCTCCAACTTTTCCTGAAAATTGTATCTTGGCGTGAAAATTTCCCTGACTTTCGTACGCAGTGATAAAGTTCATATGTATGTGGCTGAGTATGTGCATATATGCCTGAGTATGGGGATACGTGCCTGAGTATGTGCATAATTGTATGTGTGTCTGTATGCGCATTTGAGCTTTGCCACATTGAAAAATTCCTGTCATAAAGACCGAAGTTAAACCATTCCGGAAAGTCGTTTGCTTAATTTACTCCCGCCGTGCACCACTTGGAGTAGTATTATTCGCTGGCATCTTCCACGATGCCACACGACACGACATGCCTCGACGTGTGCATTTTCATTGTGCTTGTAAAAGAAAACTTTTGACAATTTAAGGGAATAAGTTCCCGCAGTATTAGCAACTTCTTTTTTAACTCTGCTACATAAGTGAACTAACGCCAAAATGAGGTGTCACATCACTCATCATAAAAGCACCGGAATGCTGCCTTCAAAAGTAATGCAAATTCATATTAATTTTGGAAGTTTTAAATAACAGATTTTAATTGATATACGAAATTTTATAACACAACAGAACTATCTTGTAAGTTATTAGCAGGTGTGTGAAGAAAGAGACCCTGAGGCCCTCAACAATTTGAGGGTGTAAGCTGGTTCAAGTGGTTCTATTACTGTACCCTAGTACCCCGGTGCTTTTTCCCGTTTGTGCATAAATGCTCCGCAAATCTCAATTATGTGCTCTGGTGATTCAGTATCCTCCTCGCAGAATCTACACATGGGACAAGCTACAATTCCTAGCTTTCTCAGATGGTCTGTGAGCCCACAGTGTCCAGTCAGAAGCCCGGTTAAAATTCTCAATCTATTCTTGGATAGTCCAATGCAAGACACTAACCTTTTGCCTTTGAAAATAGTTTCTGTCTTGCACAGTTCTCCTATTCTCGGAGTATGTTTCCTCATACTCCTCTTCCTATCCCACAAAAAGGTTCTGGATCTATTATTTTTGTGGAAGCTCTTTCAAGCAAGTTCGCCTGCCTGCTCGTTACCTTGAATCCCTATGTGTCCGGGGACTCAACAAACACTGACGTTGTTAGCTTTTCCTAGCTGGTTTAGTTTCTGAAGATAGTCACATACTAACTTAGAGTATACTTCGTAAGAGCTTAGTGCCTAGCTGGTTTAGTTTCTATTGACAGTCCCATACTAACTTAGAGTACGAGTATTCTTCATAAACTTTAGTTCTTGAATGGCAGCTTGATTGTCCGATAGTATGGCTATCTTTTGTATTTCCTATTCAAATTATTCTGTGCCCACCTTTCGGTGCAATGGCTTTCTGCTTGAAAAATGCTTGTGTAGTTTCTCATGGGTTCGGAGTATCTAGTTCTACTCCTGCTCCGGTATCACTTCCAGTTTTCGATCCATCTGTGTACCACATAATTGTATTTCCTTTAAAGGAATATGCTGTACTTAAACCGCTTCATTCCTTTTTGTTGCTTAGTTTAGTTCCAAAGCATTTCTCAAAGTTAAATATTTTCTGAGTCCTGTCCAAAGGACAATCCAGGAGTAATCAATGCCTGGGTTTGTTCGGTTCAATGCCCTTCTTAAAGTCTAGTAATTGACTTGTCTCCCTTGATCCTGACTGCAGTTGCCAGGGCCTACTTTTTCACTGCTAAATGTATTGGACTTAGATTCAACATAACTTCTAGTGCTGTTGTTGGGCAGGTTCTCATTGCCCCAGTTATTCCAATGTACGCCAATCTTTGTATTTTGCTCAACTTTATTTGAGTTGACTTCAGTACTGTTCAGAACTATACAAAAGCATCTAATTTCGGATTGAGAACTCAGGTGTTGTGAACAATACTCGCTTAAAAGGTTTTGTTAAGCGTCAAAGAAGTTTAACTTCGCATACAACTTGTTTGTGTTTAATGGAATCAGTGCATCAAGATCTGGGGACAGCTTTTCGAGCTATCATAAATCATAAAATCATAAATGATTGTTACGTTAACTAGTTTTGCTTATATTCTGATGACTGGAGTGTGCCAAGGTCATAAGGAAAAACTTTGAAAATGTGGCTTTAATTTTATGAAACTAATGATATTTAGTTCACTGAGGAATAATGCCATTGAATGATGATCAACAGCAAGTCGTGAGTTTTATACAAAGAGAACAAGGGTCACAAATTAGCCCTGAAACCTACTAAACATATCTTTAAAGATATTATCGACTAAAAAGTTAGAATGGAGAAAACTATCGTCCGCATGAGAAAACTATATCCACATTGAGTATAATAACCTCAGAGGCCATCTCAGCATATTCCGAGAAGTAACGTTTATAGGCTATCTTTAATATTGGGAGAAAGAGTCAGCAATGCGGAGAGACAGAATATTGTCTATGGAAATGCATGATAGGAATAAAATAGAATCAACGAAGTTAGTAAATTGTTCATACCTTAAAGGAAGCTGGGTAATTTTACTGGTCTATCATACCAAAAAAACCGCAGATAGGTCTAAGTTTTTAGATGAACCCTAGAAGGATTGGACTTCTCTAATTGGGCCACTTGTGCCCTCATCATACAGGTTTATTCCCTTACTTCAGCCCCACTTAACATTAGTTATTTATTACTTACAAATCCCATTACGATGCATTACTTTAAGATCATTATTAAGTTAAAGTTTCCCCAAATCTAACGAAGTTAATTAAACAGTTTATTTCCATCAGAAACGTTCTTACCTACAATCAGCAGTCGATTTAAGTAAATAAATGCAACTGTCCAATACTGCCACAGTAAATGCAATTTCCAGGAACCCAGAGAGCGCATCAATCATCGTGCCAAATCGACACATCCGCTTGGAATACACAAAAACTTTTGAATTAGTTAAAAATACAAATTACAATATTTCAAAATCAGAAACATGTGAAGATGTCCGGACGAAGCAATCGCAATGCAAGCAAGAAATCAGAGCAAGTACAATGAGAACAGCAGAAGCAGTCGACTGCCGTTTAGCCAGGAACACTCTGCGAGCACTCGTATGTGGACAAAACGAAGAAGGAGCTGCCCCAACAAGAACGGAAGTGAATTAAATCTTTATTTTGTAAACTTTTTCTAATTCTTTAAATGTTTTTCTGGCTGCCTTGCTGCAACATGTGCACAGGGACACAGTCGCTTAAATTCCTCAAATACCTTAACGGACAGTGCCATAGACTCACACCCAAACACACTTCCAAGGACACACACAAACAAACACTTATACATTTGTATGGGGAGTTTTTTGTGTGCATCGCCTGAGTCACTTGCTCGAAACATCATTTCATTTCCCATTGGGCACATTCAGCGTAGTAATGAGAAATTCACAATATTCTGCCGGATGGGACCGTAAAGAGGTGGACAAGCGCAAGTGTGAGTGGTGTGCGCACGAGTCGAACCGGGCAAAAGTGCAGTTGGCTGCAGATGTGCAGCTGCAGCACTTCTTCAGCCGCCGCCGCACAACATCGACAAGTGCAGTAAGCACTTGTCCAGGACTGCCGCTGCTGTTACTGCTGCTACTGCTGTTTGTATTTCCGGTAAATTCGCTGGCAAACGAGGAAGACGGTAGAAACTTTTTAGCCATGGCACTTTTTAGCAATCGCATTTTTTTCTAGTCAAAAATCAAACAGCAAAAGTGCTCTAGAGCAGCGCCAATAAACACACAAAAACGCTGCACGGCGTTGAAAAAAGATACAAGCGCCACACACACATACATATTTGTATATGCATGAGGATGTGTGTATGTGTTTACAATATAATATGCACAGGAAAAATGTTAGTAAAGTTTAACTAAAATAAACAGAGCCGCTTAAGTGATTTATATAATTTATATCATTACTCTATTATTATGATTTGAGGTGACAATTAATTGTTTAATATACTTTTTATATCTGAATATTTATAAAATATTATTATAGATAGTCATAATATTGTTAGTTATCTTTTGACGAACCAATTTGTGTTCTTTATTCTTAATGAAACATGGATAAGTGTTAAAATTATATTAAAATGCCAAAGAGAATAAGAAGTTATTTTTGAAAATGCCATAAACAACAAGTCATAAACAATGGATCATAAACAGGTAGTCATAAATAATCATATCTCCTTTGTACTAATGAACTTTGCTATGAATTTAATGTCCAATTTAGTTAAACGAAATAAATATGAGAACGAGATAAATATGAGAACGATATAAATATGAGAACGAGATAAATATGAGAACGATATAAATATGAGAACGAAGTGATGATGACGCGTTTTTGGATTGAAAGTCGTTGCCATAATAGTGCTATTAATGTAAAATTGATTAAACTATTGTTACTCATCAAAAATATGGTTGATAATTTACTTCACACAACACAGTAATCGAACTATTCGAGAAACTAATTTCCGCATCCATATCGTAATGGCGATTATTTCCTTGCTCCTGAATTTTGCTCGGGATAAACGTAAAAAAACCTATGACACCCTAACCAAGTATGCTAAACTACTCCCATGAAAATAACACAAAATAGTCAAAGGAGGGCGATATTTGAACCACATAATTCAATACTAAATACGAGTATTAGACGTGAAATATTTTATATTCATATTACAGACTATAAAAGGTGGGTGTGTCGGTTGTTGTAATACGCCCACAAATCTTTACGCTTTCATTTTAGGCCATTATGTTAAATTTGTTGCTTAAATCTTGTATAGATCATGAGTTCTGCGTGAGTGCGGCACTGGAGTTACCTCGTCCCTTTGCTCTGCACTAATTTATAGGATTGCTGCAATTATGCAGTAATGCAAAATATCGGTTTTAAGTCTTATATAGATCTCTAGTTATACATATATGTTAATTATGGGTATGGAATTGGAGTTCTCCTGCCCATACTTTCCATAGAATGTATTGTGGACCACAATCCTAGTCATTCACTGTTATTATTATACCATAAAAAGGAGCGTAGGGATTGCTTTGCATTTGAAATAATATAATTCCAAACCTTTGCATCTTAATCGTTTTTTTTTTTTTTTTTACTCCAGTTTTATTTGCATTCTGCCCCTTGGGGCAATAATCAAATTAAATAACAATATTAAACAACTACATAAATCAATACACAAAGTAATTTTTTAAAATAGTTATTTAAATCAACATGAGGAAGAGGAGCCAGTGCTAATCTCCCATAAGGTTAGTTCAGAACTATTGCGTTAGAAAAAATTATTATTATAGTGGTGTTGCTCGCTTCAGTCGCCGTGTTGTGCCTGTCCTCTCCAGAAGATTTGAAGCTAGTATGTTAGGATGCTTACTTAGTCGTTCCAGGTATTTATTGCTGTATCTTGCTATTTCCTCATCGACAGTAGGGATGTTTAGGTCGTGACGTATTATATCATTCCTGACGAACCATGGAGCCTTTACTATCAAGCGTAATACTTTTGATTGGAATCTCTCAATGATTTTTATATTATTTTTTGTCGCTGAACCCCAAAGCTGTATACCATATGTCCATATGGGTTTTAGAATTGTGTTATAAACGAGCAGTTTATTGTCAAGCGATAACTGGGATTTATATCCCAAGAGCCAATATAAGGAAGTAAGCTTTATTCCAAGTTGTTTTTTCTTCGTAAGAATATGCTTCTGCCATGTCAGACGTCGATCAAGATGTAGCCCTAAATATTTAACGTCTTCGGATTGGGGCAATTGACAATCATTTAATATTACTGAAGGACAAGTCTTCTGTTTTAAGCTAAAGGTTACTTGCACAGACTTAGTTGCATTCACCTTAATCCTCCATTTATTTAGCCAGATTTGGAGCTTATCCAAGCTTTCTTGGAGATAATTTGCAGCGATTATGTTGTTGCTGTTTGTAGCCATTATGACTGTATCATCCGCGTCTTGATCGTGAATACCCCTATTATAAAATACTCGTAGTTAGAATTTATTTGCCCACATTTCAGGATATGTGTTTTTATACGGCAATTACACAAGTCTGCCTGTCCATATACTTCTATTCTTTTTCTTATTCTTATGAATGTGGTAATTTTTGTTTGATTTTCTGTGCTTTTATTATATCTCCCATGTCTAATATATTCCATAGCAGATATTGTCCTTCTCTTATATAATGAATAAAGGACATAAATATAAATTATAAAGGCCTACCCGACCAACACTTGTACCGAAACATGATAAAATTCATATGCAAAGTGCTGACCAGAAATAAGTGTATACAACTGATTTCTGTACAATTTAGGTGGAGTTTTTATATGAGTTTGAATTCTTGACTTGGAATATATGCTATTGTCTCATTTGTCAAATACCTATTCTGCGGTTTTTCTTGTTTCTCAATGTGAAATACATCCTTCGGGATAATAATCCCTCACTGGTTCTGTGAGTGTAAAATTAGGAAAGCTCGCAGGATTAGCATAGATCGGCCCTTGGCTTCTCGCGATCGGTATACTAAACATGGCCAGCATCCTACCAGGGATGGGCAGAAAACACACCAACGTCAACAGACTTCACAATCGGCAAATCATGAATAAACAGCTACGGACGAAATCGAATTCGCAATCGCTTGTACTGATTTCACCCCACCCCACTTATAATTGTACCAGGATAATGGACTATTTTATAGCCTCCAATTAACAATAAAATATTTTGTGGTTGCTGTTGCTCAATTTCAATTATTTACTCACATGTATTCAATTGAATGCAATTTTCGTGCGAGTGTAAAAAGTTTTGAGGCGATAGAATGCCAGTGTTGTTGAGATTTAAAGTTTAGTGCAATAAATCAGCACAGTAGTCCTTCGTTTTTTTTGTTTGTTTGTTTTTTTGTTTGTTTGTTTGTTTTTTTTTTATGGATTGCATGATGTCAAGTGATATTGAACTTAAGTGAGCTGATTGTGATATTATACTCTTATTTGAACTGTACCAAAGGACATTGTAAATATTTTAACTTGAAAAATGCTATGAGAAAACTTGGAAGTCATATTTCAAGTGACTGCATGTGTGTAGCAAATTGTCCTGTATCGCTCAGTACATGATTTTCTGTCCCTTATAATGTGATTTAACTCACGAATTGTTAATGGGGTGGTGCTCCAGACCAAATGTGGAACTGAGCAAAGTTTCCTGCAGGACAGCTATGAAAGCCTTGATATACTCGCAGATGACAAAGGCCTTTCAAAAGTGCTCATGTAGAAGTTGAGTATATAAAAATTTGCCAAAGGAACAGATCAAGATGGTGAAGCAGCGAGTGTGGTACGAATGCGAGGAAGATCAATGTGGGGGTCATTTTAAGGCGGTACACATTAAAGTATTATATATTAACCAAGCCCTGTTCAAGGTAACATTATACAGCAGTTTAAGATAATTTCGACACTTAGCTAAAGTCCTGATTACAGTTCCTTATCTGAACACTAGTACTGTAATAATAGATCAGTTTATTAAGATTTTGATTTAAGGGAGTGAGTTTTAACATTAGATTAGATATAGAGGTATAACTGGTGTGGACTGGAGAAACGCCGCAGAAATCACTTCTCCAACCACTCAGGCAGGCGATTCCCATTGTACTTTAAGCCTTTGTATAAATGGGAATGCGCACAATAGATCAAGGCGGTCGCAGTGCATAAAGGCCTTAGCCTAACCCGTACAACCATTACCATTACCATAAATGGGAATAGGCGGAGATAGAGAAAGTGTAACAAGGAAAGTTACACCTTTTCAAACATAATTGACTCTCTGATGAATTTCATTTATTATCCTCTGTCAGGGATAAGAAATACAGTAGTTTGTTCATTTCTCGTGCATTTGAGTGCCTCCTCATTCTGTCAAGAGATTACAGAGATTACTCTGTACTGTCTCGTTCTTTCTCAATACAGGGGACGCAGATCGGACTCTTGATGATGCCAATTGTTTTTCAGCTCAATACCTATGATAAATTCTTTAATGAAGTTTGAAAGATCCTTACAAAGATCTGATTCTCCAATGTGCCTATGGTTTTTTCCTCAATATTCTTCTTGACAGAATTTTGAGATATCCTTATAAAGAATGGTGGTATATTGGCCATTAACTTAAGCTACTTAGATTTGCTTCTTTATAAATCGCATTTATCGCACAAATATTATTTGTTAAACCCCTCGGCGGTCCTATTTATATTATTAACATTTATAACTTTAACGTTTGTCACTAATAAAGCAATTGCTGCTAGTTCAGACACTAATTAAAACATCAAATATGAAATTGATGGGATTGCCATTGAAGCAAAAAACACTTATGGTTCATTCCTTATTCATTCTATGGCGCGCGAGGATACTCGTAATGTAAACGTCGTGTGCCTGAGCAGCATTTTGCCCATTTGTATTGTTGTGCTGCAGCATTTTTCGTAAGCAGCGCTGGCGGTTCGAAACCACTGACATCCAGCAACTATCGCCACAGCTGAAAGGGAGGGGCGCGTTCGGGGTCACTTAGTCACCATAACTGAGAAGCATACTATGAGAATCAGTGCGCGTTCGCCCGCACGCTTCCAAGCCATTTCATTTCTTTTTTTTATTATTGTCTTTCTCCTTCGTATAGAAAATGTTGCTCCTTGGTTTCTTCTCCAGCACATTTCCTTCTCGTTTAAATAAAAATGTCAACTGCTGCTCCAAAAGTGTCACTTTGCATATTTCATGTGCTGCGCTCCGTGTGAGTGGGCCGCATGTGTGCCATGTGTGCGTGTGGGTGTGCGGGTGCGGTGGTATGCAAGTGTGTGCGTGACGTTTAAATTCTATTTTCTTGATCATCTGTCAGAAACAATTCGCTTTCTGACGCAGCCACACTGCCACCCACGCAATGACTTACTATTCTTGTCAGTCAGTTTGAAATGGCGGAAAGAGTGCTCAAGCGCTGCAAATCCACCATATCCTCCATAATAACAATACTTTCGTGTACTAGTGATCCCCCGCGTTGGCGTTAATGTCTTCTTTGCTGGCTTGGTGCTTTGCTGCTTTGCCTCTTTTTAGCTTTTGTTTTTGTTTTTGATTTTATTTTCTTTTTTCGCATCCACTTTTTGCCTTTTGTTAGAAAATGTTTTCAAGTCATTTTATTTTTTATTTTCAATTTCTTTGATTTTCTGAAAGGATTTCCAAGAAAAAACCAGAGACAACAAAGGATTCGTCTGCCTGGAGCTCATGTGAAAAACAAACAGTTTGTAAATGGAAAAGTGACGTTAAAAGACAAAGCTGTGCTAGAGACGTGAAACTTTCTGTTCTGTCTTTTTGAGTTTAGATGGTAAAAAGTTAATTGGTAAATGCCACTAAAAGAGCCAAGCTTGTGGAACAGCGTGTATGTACGGCAGTAAGTATAGAAGTGTAGGAGCAGTTTAATTGCCAATTATAGTAAAAGGAGATCTTGTGCACGGTACTCGCATGTGTGTAATTAGCAAAGTTAAATTGCAATATTTCCCTATTGATATACATATTTCTTGTAGGAGCTTTTTAAGTGTATTCTGAGAAGAGAGATCTACATATAAGAGATCCATAAGGAATATCTAAGGGATTGTTTAAGAAAGTATTTATTGCACAATTAATGCATATTTATACTCAGAGCAAAACAAGTCAGAGCCCAAATTCCGGCTGAACTGAAGCGTTCATTAGAAGTGTAAAGTTAACGGTGGGAATAATTCGGCCTGAGACGGAAGCCAGAAGTGAAATCAAAGTACTCGTAGCTAAACATATTACATAGAACCAAAAGCAACAATGACCCAAAACTGTGTTTGTTGCTATTCGTTTCATCCAAGCGAATCTAATGAGATATTCAAAGATTTCTTATTGCTGAAAAGAAGTTCGAAGACGCACTTTTGGTTGATCATCGTCACTCACACATCTTCTGGGCGTTCAGAAGATTCTCCCATTCTATTCTATTAATTGAGCAGAGGATTGAATAATGCAAGATTCCTGGCAACCCTTTGGTAGGTGCTTAAAATTGTATAGAAATCATTCGGGTTATCTTTAATTGTTGCTAATTTACATCGTATAATGTGATTTATGATGTAGTTGAATTATTTATGAAAGATTGAAGCATGTAAGCAAATTTTTGAACACACAAATTTCGTGTGTGAATTAACTAATCAAATCGGAATCTCTGCTAAGAGCACGCTGACGCCAGTTGGAGACACCGAGTTCAGCCAGGCCTTTCTGAACTTGATCCTTTCATCGTAACGGTGGTCTTCCTCTTCTGCACCGCCCACCCGGTAGCATCAATCCAAACACTTTTTTGGTTGGAGCACTTTCATCCATTCGCACGGCATGACCTATGTCCATCTTGGGGTATAGCACATACACCTCGTTGTTCCATATGATTCGATACTCTCCGCAGACGCATATAGGACCATAGATCCTTCGAAGAATTTTTCTCATGAACGCCCCTAATGCCTGCTCTTAATATTATTATACCTTGCACCATAATTAATTATGTCTGTAAGGGGTTACTGAATGAGTATTAGCAACTAAGTCCTTCGACTAGAAGAGAAGAAGATTTGCAACTGAAGCGTTTTTCAGATAATGCTTGGGGCAAGATTCGTACCCACAGCCCCCAGGTGCGAGCATGCTTGCCCCTACACCACGGAGGCCGCAGTCAACAATTTAGTTTCGATACCAATTAATATATTAGATTTATCCTTTCCGCCATTACTTATTTAGTGCCAAAACAAATGTACCGGGTAACGGTTGCGAATTGTATTTGTTTTATATTCTTGAATTGGGATGATCTTTTTTTCTGAAATGATATCATCCTTTTTTATTTGGCTTTTCAGTTTGTACTTTGGAAAATGTACCAGCATGGAATGCTTTCAATATAACGATAGTTTTAACTTACTCAAGTGGGAAAAGTACTCATTCTATCGTCGATATTTATGTGGATAACCAGAATGTGCCAATCTTGTATGTTGCTACAGATGCTATAGAAATTAAAAGTAGTGCTCCAATATCCACTTTTAATTTTTATACCATCTCTAGCAACATTCAAGATTGGCTGATTGTGGTAACATAAAAGAAAGGGGGTATTACGACTATACTATTACACCAGACTCTTTATCTCCATTGAAATCACATCGTCCAGATCATTGAAAGACAGACTGTACAGATATATCCAATAGTGACATAGGAAGTGAGTTGCAGTTTTCTTGTTCCTTCATCATAACAGCTTTTTCAGAAGTTTGGTACCTCTCGACTAAGACATTTGGCGTGAAACACAAAGGATAATGTCCTGTGAGAAGATGGTGCGAAACGAGGCTCTATTTAACGATATGAGCTTACGTGGCCAGAGCTACTTAGTGGTTTTATAACCTTGATGCCGGATATATTCATGGTACTTATAAAAATGTGTTTTTTTTGCTGACTAAAAAGTGGACTTTAACGACCCGGAGTTTCATTTGTGATTTTGTTGGTTAAATTATTAGTTAGTGTAAGGCATGTTAGATAACTGGGAGAGCTGCCTTGCATCACTGCAAGACAAAACTGGTCTAAAATCGCTCCAAGCACGTCCATGAAACTGATACAAACATTTATCGGAATATTACTAGACAACGTAACTGGACACTGCCTTATAAAAACACATACGTGGAGACTTGGACTCTCCAAAACGACTTCTGTAGCCGCTGCAGGCACGAGGAGGAAGAAGAAAGTTAAAATATTTATGTTTAATGAATACAGAATATTTCTTTTTTCCACTTTCTCAGAATAAGCAAAAGTTGCCTCTCTTCGACCACTGACAAAACGAAAGTAGTGCTAAGATCCATTTGAAATTTTTGAATGTGAAGTTTTAAGAGATGCGAAATTCTTACAACATGATCATTGAGTTTTTATACTGCCCCCGTTGTTGGCCTTATGTAGGTAGATTCAGCGGTCGCTAGAAAGGCACACTAAGGCCATAATTGACCTTTTGTGATACCGCATGAGATACAAGTCCCAATCCCTTTCATAGGTCCAGCCATTTGGAGCTTTTTATGAAGCAAAGAGTCCAGTAAGCAATCACACAGGAAAGTGCGCCTCCTTCTGGACAGCGCTGGATATGTACATAAGAGATGTTAAATGAACTTTTGCTCCTCCTCGCCGTGCAACTCCTGTAGAAGTCATTTGAGGCAATCCCCAGTCTACTATCATATGTACCTAGGATCCAGTGTTCCGTTCGGACACTTGCGACAGACCTTCTCTATTTAGAGAAAATAAATCTGTTGAATTCTTGACGTTTATTTCAGGCCAGGTTAGTCTAGCTATTTTATATCCCGATATTTCAGACCAGTACTTACCCGTTGCGCCTAAGGATGTTGTGTTAATTAATAGCTTGCATGTGGTAATAGGAATACTGAGGTTTGACCTATATGGTTGAATCGGTATTGTAGTACCCTCTTCGGCGAGTTCATCCGCTTTGCAGTTCCTTGGACAATCCCTGTGACCAGCTCAAATGCAGACGACAGTGCTTAGCTGTTTCGTCTATAGGTTTGGGGCAGCTCTTGACGGCTGTTGATGTAATAATAGCCAAAACCAGGAAAGGTGCTTGGCTGTCAGATAGAATGCAAATACCTTGTCCAGATATATTTTTCTTAAGCCAAGATACTTCTATAACCGCGACCGTTGCTGGACAAGAAGAAAGAAGCAAGAAACAGACGATCATTAGTCATACTATATGCTTAAGCTCTTAGATTAGGTGCGTCCTGCTCTTACTACTTCGAATATGGATTCACTCTTGTACTCGTAGCTTGTCTGCAAATCCATCTACTTAAGATTAATATAAATAGTTTATCCATTCATTTACTTCATTTTAATAAATATTCAGTCAAAGCTGATCATCAAATAAATAGTTGGCAGGTTGGTCCGTGAGTATGCTTAGTAGGACTTCTTTGCATAGAATGCATTAATCAACAGTCTCTTCTCGCCGGGTGATATCTCAGTTTATTTCAATTCAGGGAAAGTACCTGACTCTGATTTTATTACATTGAAATTTGTTGCACGGCAATTGGATAGATTGCGCTCATTTGTCCCTGGCGCGCTACAAGATACGCATTATTCAAATGCAAGCATCCATCCAGCCATTCATTCATCTCTTAAATTCATAAATTCAATTTGTCCATGTTGCTCTTACCCAAGTCAACTGAGCTCAATTTGAAAAAATAAGAAAAAATCCTACAATTTAACGCTTTGGCAAGAGTGGCACTATTACTGTTAAGGGTACAGCCAGACTCCTCCTCCTCCTGCTCCTCCTCCTCATTGCCAACGCAGTAACTACTCGTGCTGCACACAAAAAAAAAAAAAAAAAATAATAAAAAATAAAAAGCAAAAAAAGTGAAAACACTAAAAATGTATGCGCATAAATTCGACCATGAAAGCAGCAGTAGAAAAAGTACTGTTAATCCGAAAAAGAATAATAAAAAAAACAACATAGAAGACACTGAGAAAAAAACAAACCAAATTGTACTGCAAAAAAGGCGACGAGAAAAAAATAGGTAAAGCATGCCGGAAACTGCAGTAAATTTTCATTTATGTCCAATTCAACTTTTCCACTTTATATCCTTCCTTTTGCCAGCGTCACATGCTTTCTTAAACCGCGCAGCGCTACAGCGATGACGCAAAAGTCATGCATACATGAGCGGTCGGAAGTGAGACGTTGGCAAATTTTTAAAATGCGAAATGCGAATTCATGAGGATTTTAGGGAGTGTTGCAGCTGCTGCAATTGTGTTGGCACGAGTATTTGTTTGGATGTGTGAGTGTGTGTGGGTATGTTTGCGAGCCAGTGTGAGTGCAAGTGCGAGTATGAGTGAGTGTGCGTGTGTGTGTGTGCATGTGCGAGTTCCGGTATAAATGTGTATCAGCATAAACATTCGAAATGGAATAAAAACGCATATTACTAAGCATAAAAGACATCATGAATAAATGCACACAGTGTTGCTCTGGTTGTTGCTGTTGCTGTCGCTGTTGTTGTTGCTGCCATTGTTAAGTGCAACATAGCAGAGCTATGCAGCGCACGACCACAGGGCGAGAGTGCTGCTGCCAGTGGCAAGACACAGCAGCAGACAAAAACGAATACGAAAACGAAAAAGTGCAAAAATTCCCGAAAGGAATATGAAAATCTCACAAGCGTAGACTAAAACGTGGCAGAAGAAGTCACAAGTCGCAAGTTGCAAGGCAAACGCGCTCGCGCTCAACATTTTTGATTGCAGGAAGATGAGGCAGCAATTTTGTGTACGCACCACAGCGTGGTAACCACACATTTGTGAGCGAACGTGATTTGATCTTGTGCGGTCGGCTGTCGACTGTCGACTCTCCACTGCCAGTTGGCAGCTGCCCCACCTCCCTCTGAGCCGGAGTGCTGCGCTCTGTTTGCAGTTGGCTTTTCGTGGTTAAATGGAATTAACAGAATGCTTTTTTTATTACTCCTAAGTTTTTATCTTTTCTCTTTTCTGGATTGTTGCGTACATGACTAGCAAATTTAATTCAATACATTTTGCTTATTTGAATTTCAGCTACTGCAGAGAGGGGCATTGTCGTGGTTGTTACGCTTTACGCTTCGACTTCATCAAGCCAGCCAACATGTATTTCCGCACAATGAGTGTGGTACTGCGGCTACTAGACTGGGTCCATAACTCATAGTCATGTGAAACGTAACGAAACTGGGATTATTAAAACTGTGCTCTTACACAGAGTTTTCGTTTGTGTTTTATGCTCCATCCATATATCTTGGGCTGATGTGGAGCTATCTTCTAAAAATCCAGTTCACTAACACGACCGACCCCTTGTTAGATTTATGAGGGAACGTGTGAGTTCTTTGTACCCCTGCACTGCAGTTGAAATGAGTGTATTTTCTATAAATTGCTCCATTTGTATACATTGCACTACACGGAGTGTTACGGAGCTGTTGTTAATTTGTGTTGTGGAGTTACACTCATATCAGGTGATATGAGTGTGTTCTGGGAAAGAGGAAGCTCAACTTTTGTGAAGGTGTTGCTTACACACATTAATATTAATTCTCTCTAAAGATGGTTCAATTTTTCATTAAACCCGATGTTGATTATTTCTAAAAGGGCTATTAAAGCTGTGGATAATCATTGAGGCTCTAGAATAACTAAATATTGGATAATAAGAATACGGCGTTGGACTGGCAGCATGTATTATGTATTCAAGTAACTCATCACTTCTTTTTGCTATGTAAACATTTTATAAGGAAGTATTTTTTCACATATCAAAAATAGTAGTATTCGTTTAGGGACCCTGTTTATTTAAGTCAAAATATACACTATTAAATGTTCCTACTCCAGTGAGATTCCGGTCGAAGTAACGAGACTATCACAGCCGTAAGAGCTACAATTCAAAATGATCCAAATCAGTCGATTCCGCGCCGTTCACAGGAATCGGGAGTCTCCTGTCCATATTGTGGCGAATTTTTCGTAAACATCTTAGCCTACACCCTTACAAGATCAAATGAACTCAATAATTGAAGCAACTTGATCATTTGAAGTGCCGAAACTTCTTTGATTGGGCTCTGCAAAAGTTTGGAGAAAATCCTGAATTTCATCGAAAAATAATCTTCAGCGAAGTAGCTCAGTTTTGGGTTAATGGGAAACAAAACATGCTTTATTGGACAGCAACAAACCCACATGTGATTCAAGAGACCCCATTGTATCCACAAAAAGTGACTGTGTGGTGTGGATTTCATGGCGAATGAATGAAAATGATCGCCATGTTACGGTCATTGGAGTTCGCTGTCGTGCCATGTTGAATGATTATTTTTGACCAGAATTGGATGGACTTAACATCAGTGATATGTGGTTCCAAAAGAGGGTGCCACATGACACACAGCTGGACAGTCAATTGATATATTGAAGGGGAAGTTAGGTAATCGTGTAATCTCGAGAAAGGGTCCGTTCGAATGGTCACCTCGCTCATGAGACTTAACACCTTTGGATTTATTTTTAAGGGGTGACCTTAAGTCGTTGGTTTGTGCCAACAAGCCAACAACTTTAGAAGAGTTCAGGTGCAATAGTGAACGAGAAATTGCTATCTTTCTGGGCAATATGTGTGGAAGAGTGGTGTTGATCGCTGCAAACGTGCTCACGGTGATCTTATGAACGAGATCGGATTCCATACTTCAATGTAACAAGTGTACTACCCTTGGAATAAATTCCAGCCCGACATCTCAATTAATCTGTGTTTTATTTAAATACAAAAATGTTATGTGCTTACTGAAAACCCCGTTAGTAATACTAGTTAGTAATAATAAACGATAACAACAAAATAAATATTCAATGAATACAAATTTCTTACCATGCAATTCCACATTTCGAACTCCAATTTGAATTGAAATTACGAGTATGCACCTGCAAAGCTTGCGCGTTGAATTGAAATTGCTCAGACTCGCAACTCACTTGGCATAATTTTGGCAAGTTATTGTAGCCATTCCAGCGATTGGCATGCACTCACACAAGAGCAGAGCTTGCCCGGGAGGGTACTCGTAGCTGCAAATCCCGCGGGACATACTCGTATCTGCAAATGCTCGCAGCTTCCCTGAATATTGTCTCTCAAAGTCATAATTTAGCAGCCTTTTATATCGTAAGCATTTGTTTCAAAAAAATAAAAGAAAAAAAACAATAATAATAAGCAAGAAAATGACGACCGTCACTCCAACAATGCGCGCTTTGTGGCAACCCCGGGCGTTGGGGCTGGATGGCTGGCTGGCGGCTGCCGGCACTGGCACTGGGACTGGCACTGGCATTGGCGGTAGTGTGCAGCTTGCATGATGACAATCATGTGCACGTGTCGTTTTGTAAAGAAGTGCAAAGCGGAACGTGCTACAATGTGTTGCATTTCGAGTGTTGTGTGCGCTGCTTTTATTGCAGGACTTCGATGTGGCGCTGTGGATAATGCGCGCTTCTGTGCCACAATGTTTATGCGACAGAGCGAGTGTGAGTGTATGTGTGTGTATAGTGTGTGTTTCCGCATGCATTATTGCACATTTAAGATTCCGCTGGTTGTATGCTTGAGTTAGTGTTCATATTTCGTATATTTTCAGCATAATAAGGATGTAAATTCAATCAGTCGCAACAAAAATGTAATTCGTGTAATGCATGGTGCTGGCTTTTTATTGCGGCCAAAAAGGATTTCGCTTGCATGCAAGGTGTATGGGCAACTATAACTAAAGATGGAATTTTCCTTATGCTTTATAAATGCTGCGAAATTATCAATTTTCATGTGCGCACGTTTAGCATAAATGCCATAAATTTTTATTGTGGCTCAACGTGTCGTATGAGTAACTTTTTACGAAACTATCAAAATTCAGTCATACTTATCTCGGCGTCTGTCATAAAGAAAAGGCACCAATAAATCCATTTACCAATTATAATAATTGTAATAATATTAATAATAATTTTATTCATAGTTTAGCGCATTGCATGCAAGTACAATTTTCGTAGGTAGTTATTTTAACGTAATTGGCTCTTATGGTATTTTTCGCTAAATTAGACAATTTTATGGCTAATGTATACGCTGTTTGTGTGTGTGTGTGTGTTGTGTTATATAGTACTTGTATCAATCTAATAATAATATAATGCTATTAACAATGAAATTGTGTAATACCACAACAAATGAAGGGGGCATTTTTAACTAATGAAGCAGCTGAGTATACATCGATTAACATCATTCTTATGAGTAATTAGGTGAATATGCTTATTTTAGTTAAATTTATCCGATTACACTTCTCTCTATTTTACGAGTAATTGGCAAGTTTTAAGTAATAAGTTCGCTCGTCCTTAATTGAATTTTGATATGTACAATTTAGATCTGTGTTGTTTACTTTTCAATTAGAATCATTTATATTAGGCTTACAGTTTACGTACAAATAACCGACTACATTACGATTTAATTTGTATTCACATGCACACCATAATTGTCAAATTACGATTTTGCTGTGGGTGTATATTTTTAGTTGTTGTTATTTACAATGCAAAAATTCATCACAATAGGCACTGTACAAATATGCCTAAATTCAATTAAAATTGTGTTTTACGTGTTGTTTTTAAACTATTGCATATATTGAAGCTGCAGCACTCGTAGGTCCTTTACTGGGACTAGCTTGCTTGATGCTTACACGAAATTGCAGCCGCATGTATGCAATTATAGAATCTATGTACACATGTAGGTGTTTATAGCTTCAGTAGTTAAGATGGCAAAAGTTTAGTAATTGAACTGCAAGAGTTTACCTTAGAGTAGAGTATTTACGGTTTAATGAGTTATCAGGCACTACACTGGCGGTCACGTTTCTGGCCACACTCGAACATCCTTGAAAAATATACGAAAAGATACACAGAGCTACACACAAACACACTCTACTAAGTATAATGGGAAAATGATGATTCTACAGTATGGTTGCAATGGGTAGCTGATGATTCCACGGTTGTGCACTCTCCGACGGGAAAACTTATCTGATCATTTATATCGATGGCCTTGCCATGTGGCTATAAAAGCAATCTATTCACTTTACACCAAATTTAAATTGGTGGCCGCATATAAAATGGCACCGTTCCATATTTGCGCTGCATGCTCCGTGCACATGGCAGCAGTGGCGCTGGCAAATAAAACTGCCAGGATTAACGGTTTTAACGCTTTCTGTGTGAGCAAAATGGAAAAGCAAATATTATTATAGTTAAAAGAAACGTAAAGCCGTGCCAAGCCGGGATTCAAGTGCGTGGCTGTGTTGATAACAATGCTTAACGCCAGATTGCTACGGAGTTATGCATGTTTTGGCATGCTGAGGCACATAATTCGAAATAAAAGTATGCACAATTTTTCCACACTCTATTCTCTGATCTTCGTAGGGAAAGTTTCAAGCCAAGAGATGTAGTGCTGCGCGATTATTGCACTCTTGTAGTCTCGGAAGCAGCAGTTTTCATGGCAGCAGTCAGTTTCGTTTACAAGCATGACGAGCAAATTGATGAGTCGGTTGAACTTACTCGTAAAATGTGCGAGGAGAGCACACAGTTTTAAATGGAGGTGCGTTTAATGTTACCTATAACTTTGCTTCAGGTATGTAGCAAGTAGGAAACGACTGCAGTTATGAGTTGGAACAGTTTGAGTAGTAGTCGAAGTGGAAGTGGAGGGTAGTTGCTTCATTTAATAACACAGTGTGGAAACCTTTTTAAGACATGGATTTTGGTTTTTGTGTCTGAAAATGCAACGCCGGGGTTTCACGTCGTTGAATAGAATGCTGTAAAATTTTTCAGTTTCTTAACGTTTGCATTCATTTTGCCATATTTGCATCTGAATGGTTGGAAAAACAATATTTGAGGATAGACGAGTCGTCTGTGTTGATTTTTGCACAGATCAAACACAAAAATGCCGAAACTTGTGTTGTGGACTGCATGAAGACCATTCGTCCTTTATTTTTTTTTTATCTATGTACATTAATTTGGAATGTAACACAACAATAGTTTTGAATGCCAGTCTTGAACTGACTGATTTAGAGCCATATCTTAAGTATTTCAGAGTTTTTCAGTATCTGCTGTTTATATGAGAAAATGTGTCATTTATAAAATTTATTAACTTGAATGTGTGCTAAAGTTTAGATTAATAAAATTTAAGAAAATTGGAAAGAAATCTGCCATTTTCTTTTATAATAAACTTTTTGGAAAGGCAACTACGAATTTGTCTGCAAACGGATCAGTTTAACTCTTTTCATAAAATGTTTATGTTATTAACATTGAGTCACCATTTCATTAACATTATGTTTACATTTTATTAACTTTACATGTTATTAACATTTTATTAGCATAAGCGTAAGTTAGGGCCTCCTCAGCCGCATAAATTATAATGAATGTTTTCAAAAAGGAGTACACAAGTCCCCATGTAAAAATTTAGTATTACTGACAAGCGGAGAATAATTTTTTTATTTTTTGAAATTAGACTTTGAATATAAGATGATATTTATTAAAAGAAAATTTATATAAACCAAAGAATTACTCTTTCAGAATAACTCTTTGAGACTCAACAAACGAAAAACATTTTCTTTAATTATTAAAACGTTCTTTTGTGACTTCACTATTAAAAATCAGATAATAAAATACCCATAGTGAAGTTTAGATGTTGTAGCTCTTTAATTACTAAACGAATTTCTTTGTGACGTCACTTAAAGAAATCAGATAGTAAAGTTGGCTAAATTACCATTGGAGTAGCTTCTAGTGCTAGAAATAGTTAGTTAGTTTTACAAAAAGTATGGAAATCATTCACATATTTATATGTTGGTTTTATATTTACATAATCAATTTATTTGATGAAAACTTTAACAACTGTCTGCGAAACATAGAGCAATATTTGTCCTTTTTTTGGTCTTCAGTGTATAAGACTATGATGACTTTAAGTCACTTAACTCCACTAAAATTCTTCTGAAAAGTTGCCAAAGAGTCTAATGTTGATCATTGAACTTCTTTAGTTCAGAAAAACCTAGCAGAACTTTGTTACTCGTAAATTACTACGGGATTCCATGAAAAGTAGAATTATTGATTATGCGCTCCGCTGATAAAATATTGATTTTATGCCCATCTAAGTGACACGATTTTTTTCTATTAATTTAAGGGTTTGAGGAAGAAATCAGTCATCATAAATCTTGGAAAATATGAAATTTTAATGTATGATTAATGAATGAGATTTAATTTGAAGTTTTCTATGTTTCGACCAACAGATTAATGTGATTGTATTTACCAAAGGTTGAAGGACAATTGGGAGTATGGATATGTGAGGCTTCCACCCTCTCGAATGTAGTCTCCCTCTACTTTCCCCTGCCACGTCATTGTAATATATGAGATAATAGTTTTGTTGAAGAACTCGGAAGACAAGGCACAAAATAAATTACAGCTTTTGAACAAAATTAGTTCACTTCATGTCAGTAATACTCTTAGGTGTGAATCTTTCAATGTGAATCTTTCAATGTGAATCTTTTAAAACTCCAAGGTATGAATCATTTAATACTACTAGAGACGGATCGTTTAATATTCCTAGGTATGGATCTTTTAACACTCCTATGTGTGAATCTTTTAATACTCATCGGTGTCAATCATTTAATACTCTTAGGTATGAATCGGTTAACATCCCTAGGTATGGATCTTTTAATACTTCTGGGGATGGATATTTTTATTCCTCGGTGAGAATTTTTCAATACTCTAAGTTGTGAATGTTTTAATACTTCTAGGTGTGATTATTTTAGTAGTCTTAAGTGTGAATCTTTTAATACTTCTAGGCGTGCATCTTTCAATACTCGTCTATGTGAATCTTTTATATTCCTTACCATAACCAGAAGTGTAGTGCGTGCTCCTCAGTCAATGTATTCGTTTACAATTATTTACTTATTATTCTATTGTCTTTCAACTGCTTATAAATATTTATAGTAATTTAATTATTTTTCAGTAATTCTTTTTAAATTTATTAATTGACTACATTGCATGAAGTGTGGTATAATTTTTACAAGAAAGAAATTGTTTTATTTAGCAATAATTGATATAATTCTACACTATTTTTATTTAAGTAATTTAAATATTTGGCAGAGTTTGAGCGTATTATCTTTTGATGTTTTTTTTTTGTGTGACGTGCCCAAAAAGTCCCGTCGCATTTTATGTATAATTTTTACAAATTTGATCTTCATATATCTAAATATAATTTTGTATTATTTTTTTTTTTATCATTTTATCATAAAATAACAATGCCAAATTAAATTGAAAATGGTTTGTTTGTAAATTTCGATATAAATTCCGCGAAGTTTCTGTTTAAGTCCTTCTCCATACGCATGCCATTTGGACAAACTGTGTGTGGCAACTTGTTCAAATAAATGTGTTAAGGAACAGAAAAAATCGAACTAAGTATTCAATGAAACTTCGCCATTCTTATGTGGACAACAAATACAATACCGCAAGAGTACAATCCTGTCAGGAAGTTAGAATTTAACTAAACATTTCGGAGTTCAGTTGTAAATTTAATATTTATTACACATAAAACTATTTTAAATGCTGTTTCGTTTCGATGTCGCTTTAGGAGACACTGTAATAGTCATTTAACAAAATGTGTTCTAAACTTTATTTTTGTTTGTCTATAAATAAATTATTTGTTTATATAATTAAACACACATAAAGAAAAAAACAAACATATTCAAACCAATTTATTACCAAGAAAGGGAAAAAGTATTCGCATATTTTGGAGCACATCTCATCATAATTTTTTGAAGCCATATTTGAGTGGGATTAATAAAAAAAAATGCACAAGATAAAAAGGAAGCGTGTTCAAAAACCCGAGTTGGTCTAAGGTATCCCTAACATTAAATATATTTATAACCAACACTCACATAATATGCCTGAATAAGTCGTATTCGTTTTGTATATTTCGTTTTAGCGTCCTTCGGAACTTATTCAGAACAAAAAATAAATAAATTTCCAATGAAGCTGAGGAAATGATTACATGGCAGTGTATCCTGAGCTTTAACAAGAAAAATGCTGGAATTGAATGACTGATGTTAATGCTCTGACATCTATGTTGACATAACATTCCCCAATTCGTTAATGAATATTATTTATTTTTATACATTTTTGTAATTTAGTATATAAGAGTTTCAAAATTAAGCTAGGAAGAGGTTTAAAACTATTAGGATACTATCTGGACTCGCTCGGGAGTAGCACCGTTAGTTTTATTTCATAGCAAGGACTAATCAAGAATCACAGGCATAGACAGTTCAGGCTCACTCCATTTATCATTTCATTATCATTATTCATTAGCTTTACAATGCCAAGTAATAAGAACGGCAGCTATTTAGTAGTTTTATTTCAAAACAGCAATGCACAAAGCTCCGCCCGGGTAGGAAAGCTATTTGAAGCTGGTTATACAAGTTTGCATAAGCTATGCCCCCAAACTCAATGAATATGTAATAAACAGATTAATAATGTATATGTTTCACGAATCGCTATTCTGCAAAACACCGATATCCTATATAATAATACAACAAATAAAGGAAGTCACACACATTTCCTTACAGAATTTGTACGTGTGCTTGAAATCTTTCAACAAGGAAACGATTTTGTGATGATGTTGTTTGATAGTGAAGACCAGATTCTATACAGGAGGCTGAAAATTTGAAGCTTTTAGGTACCATATCCTTCATTGGAGTTGCACATATAGTTAGTACGTCGTCGGAGCTATCTGTATATATATACAGAGCTTTTCTTGACAAAATCTGTAAATTCTCTCACAGCACAGTTGTGAGAGACAAATATTTAGTTCTCAAAACTTAACTCTAGAGGACTTCAGAATGTGTGATGTATTAAGCAGTTCACTTTCAACTCGATGGAAATGGTGAATTGGTTCCCTTGTGATATTAGTTAAATTTGCATGCCAGACCCTCTCTGAATTTCGCCTTTTAGTTACTTCTCCCAGGATAATTTGCTACTTCAGGTCCTTATATTTTTATTTTGTATTGGGAGCACTCCTATGTGTCCATATTACAAAATGAAATTGTTACAATTATTAAATAAAAAAGCACTTAATATTAATTTATTATTAACTTCACTGGCATATTTTCAAGCTGACTTTTGTTTGCTTGAGAGACTGTGTCTGTCTTTTGTATAATCAGGTTGTTATTTTCATGTGGGTGCGATTCAATAAATATATGATTGCGTCAACAATAGATGCCTCTTTATAAAGGAAATAATTTAGGATAGTTTGGAGTCATTCAACAAATATATGACATTGAACAAATTCTTTATCAAAGAAATAATTTAGCATAGTTTACTGACAGGGGTATAACTAACACACAGGTGTATAACCAGCCTATTACTCAAGTAAATGCTGGAATAACCATTTTTGATCAACACAAACTGACTATTAATATAAAAAGAATATGTATTGGCACTATCTAGTAATTTATTTATTTATCTACTACAATATTAAAACCTTTCAAACAAAATTTAAAAAGGAGTCCTGGCTACCGAAGCCTGCGACCCTTACCTAGTCTCTCGACTCTCTTCGACTCTTAATATAAGACTCTTAATATTAGCCATCATAATTTAATGTCTCCACAAACTGAATAACTGATTGTCCCTTTTGAAAAAAGTCCTTATTGGGAATGAAACTATATCTCAGCTCTATAAACGCTTTCTTTAACTATACTTAAATAAACCAAAAAGGAAATAAAAGCCCATTTAATTAAAATTGCAAATACAGACTCAATGTGGAGCTGTGTTTGGCCTCCGCACACATTGGACAAATGTTTGAATGCACAACTACGTGAACAGTAAAATAAACGATTTCCTTAATTAAAACCAACTAAAATTGAAGGAAGGTTAAAGCTGAGCTACTTCTATCCATTGCTATGACTACTAGGACTACACAAACAATAAATAAATGAATAAAATCTAAATTATTTACTATAGACGATCCAAAACAAGTGCACATCAAGATTTTTATTCCATTATAAGCAGAATATGCAAACTCACATACGATAGTTCAGATTATGTTCTCTTAATTAATATTGAAAAGTTGTTATTGAATGAGTTTTTCGTAGGCGCTCGCAGTGATATCGAAGCTGAGCTCGAATGCTCCGCCTTCTCCGAATCTAAGTGCGATTACTCAAACAGAGACGCCTCTGACAGCTGCACAGCCAGCAACTGGCATACATTTTAATTTGACTATAATTGCTGCATGAGAATGCAAAACTTTGCAAACTTAAAACTGAAAATTGGATTCAGTTTTTCCAATGCACACACTCACACACGCACACACTAATGCCACGCAGCCATACTTGCACTCATCCACAGAATCGAGTGTGCACTTGTGTGTGTTTATATGAGTGTGGGCGGGTGTGTGTACAAAACATTACACACATTACCACGCTTCCACAATAAAAGTGAAAAGTCGACAAAAGCCAGTCTGCTGATGTGTTTGTGTTGTTAGCGCTCCTCTCAATGTATGAGTGTGCACTGATGGCTGTGTGTGCGTGCGTTTGTTTGCTGGCATGTAGAAGGAGAGCGCGCTCAATTCCTTTAAGTGTTTGCAATGTTTATCCTTTTTCTGTTTGCAGTTTTTTTTTTATTTGTTATTTTGTTTTTGTTTTTTTATTTCTAAATTCCATCAAGCGTAAATCGAAGTCAGCAAATACACATAAATATAAGTCCACACACACACAGACACATACGCACAGGCACAAATATAATAGTGAATTTATGTCATATGTCGCAGTAGTTCCTTTCATATCGTCGCTGACGATGACGTTGTGCGGGCGTCTCGGTGTGAGTGCGTCTCTTTGTGTTCGTCTGAGGACATTTAAATAAGGCTTGCTGTGCAGCTCGAAAAGTATTTTTGCATAAGTGTGAGGAAGTCTGCCTATGCCTTGTGCTTGCATGAGTATGGGTGTTTGTGTGCATATGCTCAGTGGGAGTGTCAAGTACTTAAATGTTGTCTGCCGCTCTCCTATACGCACATACAGGCACACAAACACTCGTATGCATGACTTTCGGCTTAGGTGTAAGCGCATAGCTGTAAGAAGCTTTTTATTAAATTTCCTGTAAATATTTTTCGAGGTGAGAATTTTAAATGAACTGAGATAAATCGTATTTATTTGGGAAACTTCTTCCAACGATATGTGAATGGTCGTAATTTATAAAAGCGTATCTTTTCTTTTAAAGAAAATACTCATTTAAGCGGGTTCTTTAAAACTTGTATGGTGATATACCATATTGTCACGGTCAACGTAATATGCAAAATGGCATTGGCGTAAAATGGATATTTCTTCTTAGAGTGCTCCTCTGAAGAATATGGGCAGGTAGAAAAAATGAAGTATTTGTAGACCGAAAAGCTCCAACACCTATACAGCTCCTCTAGGTATTGAAACTCCTCCTCATATAAGACGCAGCTGAATATATTTTTCCAGTCTAGGGATATGCTCTTTGCTACAAATGAGAATAGAGTTAGTGAGAGAGACTGATGTCGTTATTATGACTAGCGTGCCATTTAACCATACTAGCATTTTTATAGGCCTGTTCTTATTACTCTATATATATTTAATATTTTTGATAGCTTTCTTTAGGGAGCAATTTATTGAAAGTTTGGCATAACTGGGAAGGGGGCTGCAATGTTCTAAAAAGGAACAGAAAAAAAATCTAAACATGTGCGGTGAGTTTCAAGTAACTCAATGGGAATGATATCTATTCCAATATTACAATTTGTGTCCCATAAATCCGGCTTCCAGTCTTCTTTCACTCTATTAATATATTTTTACTGGTCTACTGGTAAGGATGCTAGACTCCTACTCGGGGGTCATGGGTTTGAATCTTGCATGTTCGTAAACATGTTTCTTTAAAAAATTTCCCATTTCCTTAACTCCTTCCAGACATAATTAATTATTATGCACGGTATAAATAATAATATAATAATAATATTAATATTTATTAGAGAAGGAAGACCCTTACATATGTATGGAAAACTGCTATGCCACAGTATACTATGAGTACTTGTACATCATTTTGAAGATCTTAATGGGTGGTTTAAACCAAAATTATCAGATATCAGGTGGGATTATCTCGAATTATCAGAGTTATCATTATTAGTACATCATTATTATCATATCATTATTAGCCAAAACAACTGCAGATGAAGATCAATGATATTGGAGAAAACATGAGGAAATCCCTCAGAAGTTTCGGTATAGCATAAAGTAAGGACATAATTATTCGGTGTTCATTATGAGAACGATTTAAACTGAAAAATGAAACATGGTAAAACACACTATTAAAGTTGTAGTGTCTGAACCAATTCACACAAATAATATCTTTATATATATTGTGTGTAAGATGTTTGCTTCTGTTCTATAATTTTTATAATAAAGAAAAATCTGATTTAACGAAAAGATGTACCAGCAACTATTTCTCTATCAAATTTGAAACTTTTTTCAAAAATTCTTCTCAACAAGAACACAAAAAACAGATTTCTTCTGATTTTTTTTCAATTTCCAAGATTTCAGGCACAACCACTCCACCAAATTAAACGCTTGATACAGGTCGTTTTCTTGTAAACTAATGTAATTTGTTTTCTGAATCATCTTCTCCTTCATTTCACTTCGAGAGATAATTTTATTTCTTGTCTTTTGAATCAGGTTCGTTTAATTGGTTCCCATTCCGTCTACCGCCCGCCCTCACATCCTACTGCAATCACATTTCCTTTACACTTTATGACATGAACAGACATTGCGGTAGCATTTCTCGAAGCTCCCTGTATTAGTAATTCTCTTTAATCAAAGACACTTCCAATGCAGGTGCGAAGATTAAAAGCAAACACTGATGTGTTTATTAGATATGTTTGCCTAATGTTATTTCTTAAATGCTGCCACGTTTGTAAATCCTTTCTTTGTATATTTCGTTGTATGTGTAACATTGTTCCCCCCTCCCCGTGTAAGCAAACACACATTTTGCGTATACAATATTTTTGGTTGAGAGCAAGGAACCTTTTAAAATTAATGTTGATTCGATTACGCGCAAAAATATCATTGAATTAAATTTGCATATGTAAGATACTAATGTAAATCCACAAAAAGGTAGCCGAGGTATAGCTGGCAGGGGCAGGGACCCTTATACAAAACTTCAAAGTCAGAATACGATTTGCGTTGGAAATAATGCCAAAGGATACATAACTACAGAACGCACGCAGCATTTCTATTTCCCATGTTTTAAATTGAATGCTCAAAGGAAGCAGTTTCATAAGAAGAGCGTGCGAGACAAGCATGTCCTCCTGCCACGACACATATCCTTAGAATATCTGCGCCGCTTTTCTGTCTGTAATAATTCCGAAATTTGTGTACGCAAAATTTGTTGTAGTAATTAGAATTCATGAAGACTTTGCATAAAATTCAAGTCATAACCTCCAACTCGAAGTCGAACTTCCTACGTTCACCCTTTGTTACCCGGTTCCACTTGAGTTAATCCCCTTGGAAAATGCTGGGAAATTTCTGCTGTATGGCTGAGTGCAAATTTCAGTTTGAAGACATGAGCGCACGAGAAGCGAGTGTGTGCCTGGATGTGTGCTTTGAATGGGTGTGTAGGGGTGTGTGCAAGCAAAGAGACATTTTGCATGTCACAGCCTCCCAAAAGTTGCCATGACAATGAAAGGCATGGTAAGTTCTGTACTAACATATCACAACATATTAACTGCTTACAACATAACTCAAAAAGGATTTGTGCAAAAATATTATAAGACAAGTTGTAGACATAAGCAAAAACAACAATAACTATATGCACGACAATAAAAACAAAATAAACAACAACAACAACAATAGTAAAAGCATCAAAAACAACAACAACAGCATCAACAACAACAACAAAAACAGCAGCAGCATAAACAGCAACAGAAATAACAAAAGTACGAGAGTAGTTTCTTGCTATGCTAATTTTATGGGGAACGCAACTTAATGTACTCGTGTAGCAAATTTTTAAATTGTATTATTTGGCTGTGAAAGTCAAAGGAAATGTTGACACACATGATTCAAAAGCGACTGTGTTCGTCCATGTGCGGCACGGCACAGAGGGAGTGTGCGTGTGCGTGTGCTTATATTTTATCTGCACTTATGCAACGAGCGCACAGAAAAGGTTTACTGGGAAAAGATTTTAGTTAAATTAATTTCCAAAAGATTGACTTTAACTGATATGGCATACCCAAACCCCCACTCCCCACCCCCCACACTTGTCCTTATGTTTACATTGATCCTTATACCCGCATCGGATTCGCCTTTGCCTTTGCCTTTGCTTAAGGCAAGTGCCAGTCGTGTCAGTAAAGTTCAGTCATTGACTCACTTGACCTCGATTAATAAAATTTGTTCTGCCATTTGAGGCTTTAATTATGCATGAAAATTTATGCAAAATCACAGACTGAATACGATTTCACGTACACGAGCAGCAGAATGGAATGGAAAGAAGCTGAGGCCATTTTAAATTATAGGGTTAATGAGAAGGTACTCGAGCGTTGGGGGATTTTAAAGGTTTTACTTATTGATTTTTCGGAAATGCTTCAGCAGTGCAGAGGTGAACTCCAAAGCAGTTTATGCTGGGAATGCATTGAGAGCATTGCCAGCGGACTAATCAGTCTACAGTTGTGTAGTTGCTCACTCACATTGCATGTTACTTTATTGGTCATTTTGATATATTAATAAAGCAATAATTGTGCGATTGGAAATAAATGAGATTACTCTAACTTAATTTCTTATTCATATATACAAGGTGGATTCGAAAAAATGTAAAAAAGGACTTCGAAAAAAAAAACAACAAAAACTTGTGGAAAAAACGACTTATTTTATTGAAAATAGTGCCCTTCCAACTCCACGATCTAAACGCATGTCGGATGAGTGTTTTGGATCGTCGGTCGAGATGCCGTTCAAGATGTCTGTAGAATCCTTTTGAATGGTTTCTACGTCCACAAAACCCTTTCTTTCATCGGCAAATACATATTTCCAAAAAAGTAAAAGACGCACGTTGTCAAATCAGGTGAATACGAAGAGTGGTTATCAGTTAAATTTCCAATGATTGGCCTCACTAGAAATACCCATTTTTTTAAATTTCTGTTTACTATGGACTGCACCTTGTAGAACTAAAACTATAACTACCCTTGCCAGAACAAAGAAAAGAAGAATATTCAAACAGTCTTTGGATATTGCAGAGGCAGACTGATCATGCACGGTTTTGATGAATGGTGATCATGGATTTCGGTTGGCCAACATGCTGCTCATCATTTATGTCCTCACGACCGTTTTTAAATCGCATATACCACTCATGAACTCTGTCACGGGACAAACCATCAATACCATAAACTTGGTTCATTAACTGAAACGTTTCGGAAAAAGTTTTATCAAGTCTAAAACAAAAGTTAATATTAGCTCTTTGAGTACCGATTTTTGTACCGATGGCACAAACATACTGTCACTTCAGACCCAATAACTCTTAGTCCAAAAGTCTAAAGTAGTCTTCTATTAGTCCGAATGTAATGAAATTTTGACAGTACTTCCGTGGTGGATCTACCTTTGTTGTAACATGTAATTGCCAATAGTTGGCCTCACTAGAAATATCTACCTTTAAAAATCCTGTTTACTTTGCCCAGGACCTTGTAGGAGTAATAACAATGAAAAGTGCTGTGGGTCCAGTTCATTTACAAGTGGAGTAGGTATTCAAATTGAATAAAATTTGGCAATTTTGATGATTTCGTAAGAACTCTTTTTCGACTCATGGACGCAGCTTCCAAATAATATTTTTTTAAAGATTTTTTGATATGTTAAATTTCTAATTGGTAAAGATTTTGTTTACAATATTTAAACTTCATCGTATGCTGCTCCAAACTATTTGAAAATCCCCTCTTATTCAATATAATAAAAATCGTGGTTTATGTTTCATTTTCTACAATAAACTGAAACTTTAAATTTGACTTTAAAAATAATTTTGCATTTAAATTACATACGATACTTCACTTTTTGTAATTTGAGGCCAAATTTTAAAGGTCCCTATCAGTTGTATTTTTCCACGCTATGGGTGGGAGTCGTATACACTTTGGTGACGGCAACAAGTAGTGCTTGGGAAAATTATGGGGAAATGGAGAAAAGTTACAAAATATGAAGTCAAGTGGAGCACTAGCAGATATTAAAACTTGGGATAGATTTTTGCTCAATATTTCAAGTCTCGTAAATAGTTGGCAGATTTGAAATTTTAATCCTCCATATCTCCACTTACTCGTATATATAGGTTAGGTTAATCTGGTTGGCATATTTAAAAGACCCTGTCTTATATGTGAACGCTTTTAAATAAATCAATTAGAAAGAGACGGATAGAGCGATTGGTCTCTAGCGATACCAGATGGGGTCTGACCTTCATGTAGATTCGCAATAGACATCTTGTAGGGTGTCAACGCTTTTTACGAATTTAAGCAGTGCTGTCAACTCTATTCTTGAGACCTTCCAATGTCCTAAATTGTGGGGCTCCTAAGCATTTTAAGCGCGTTTGACACTTATATATAAAAATATAATAAAAATAGAAAATATAAATAAGTGCAAATATCAAGCATAAATGTGTTCAAATATCAATTATTACAAAAACTTTTGTATACAAATTGTTCATACATACAACAATTGTAGGGAATTAATCACGTCATCTCAAACGCAATTTCCATATGGCCGGCAGAAATGTGTATATAGGCCCAATGAATGTGAGCACATATTTGTAATTGAAATGCAACTTTAGTGCGAAATTTGGTATGGTCGGAGGAACAAAGGACGAGCGGGTCAAAAACACAAATTAAAAAGTGCTGTTGCAAGTGGAGTTAATAATTAAGTATGAAATAAAAGAGTGAAGATAGGAGTAAGTTTACATAAAGTACCAGAACGTGCCTTCCACTGGCACAACAAATTAACGCACTAATATAAAAAAATTATTTGTGTTTTTTAATAATGTGTTTTTATGGCTGTTTAATTATTTGTAAAGGGATTTTCAATTTCAATCTCAGAATTTCTAAATTAAATAAAAAAGGAAACTTTGACCATCTTGTTAATGGTAATGAAAGTACAATTCGGCCCTGGAAAATATGGAAAATGGCTGGTGAGGTTTCGTTGGGTGCCGCTCAATTCAAAGACGTATTCCTTTTTGGTAGGTAGGTAGGTAGGTAGGAGTGGCCGCCCAGTTTGCCAAAAGCACACTTGAGCACACATAATGGCCCATTGTGATACCACGGTGTGGCGCCGTTCAAGCACTGACTAAAAAGTTCCCTTACTTGGGATGGTGATAGTCAGCGCAAGGACAGCGCCAGGAAAGACACGACTCCCCCGTCATGTAGCAGGAAACCATCCTGATACTTTGATGAACCTTACTATGTCCCTAATACTAATGGATGACAGCTCTGTCAGGCTTGTAAGAAATGGTACTTGGACATAAATAATGCAACGCAATATCAGTTTAGCTCTGTGAATATTTAGGTTGTGGTATAAAGGTTGTGACATAAATGGATGACTTCACAGAAAAAAGTGTGAATACAGAAATATCGTGATTTTGGAGGCTAGTTAATGCCACCACATACTATTTTTAATGCTGTAGAACGGGTGTAGCTCGTAGAGCCGACGCAAGAAGCGGGTATACCTAGTAAAACTCACACGAAACCATGATTTTTTAGTATACTTAAATAAATGTTCATGAATTACTGTTACTAAACTTCTTAAAAGGAATTTATATGAAATTTTCGCATACGTTTTCTTGAGTTCCCTTTCACACTTATCCCTTCCCAATCCTGCCTCCTCCACCTATCATCACAAAAGTAACTTACTACCGAGTCGAGCGAGGTTTGTTCCGCTGACTCTGTTTGCTGTCAAACACGAAGAAACACAATTGTAACCCTTACAAATCAGGAGCCCAGGTGGAACAAATGTCATATTGGAAGTTTGCGAGAATGTCACATAAACTCACAAAACTGCTTCAGCACAACTATATTTCCGATTTGGCTGATATTGTTAACCATTGTGATAGCACTTAAATCAACTAAAGTACCACAATTGTTGAATTTTGCACATGGTTAAAGTAAAGTAGCATTTTTCTGTGATACTCGTACATCATCTTCTTCTGGCTGTCATTAATGAAAGAAGACACATAAATATTGTACATAATCCTGTCTTCCACTCGCACTGATACTCGTAGGTCTTCTTCAACTTGTGAGTAGTTTCTTTGATGCACACTGTTCCAGTAATAATAAACGTTCCATTCACTTTATAATCTGCTCGTAAATTACCGGACCCGGTTGCAAGTGGAAATAAAATATGTGAATATGTTAACTGCCGCTGCTGATGGCACAAATATTCCGTTAAATAGCGCACAAGATCTGAAAGAACTTTTTGTAAATAAGCAAAATAAAATTCAAAAGAATTCATAAGTACGGCTCGTGGAGAAGAATAAAGACATCGTCCACAATGGAAAAAGAGCTGAGAATAAAAAAAATCAGGATCTGGAAGTTTTCACTTCGTGCAGTTTATTTTGCAGTCGAATTGAATAATTGTCGGCGGAGCGCATTTGTCTCACTCTGTGTGTGTGTGCACTGCGTTCTGGCACTGACTGCGCCCAGGCCTATGGACAGCAGGCAGCAGCCTAGCTCGGCCGGTTGCCAGTAAAAGTGCAGCAGAAAGTGGACAGACTAACGAATGTTTGGCTCTGGCCGTACCATATTTTAACACTCACTCACTCACTCAACAAGGATACTTGTACTTTCGTCAATGTGACACTGCCAGTGCGGGCAGGCAGGATGTTACGGCACGTACAACTTACTCAATTGCAGCAGTGGCAACAATTCCGCATTTCATGCGACACAATTAAGTTAACAATGTGCAACAGTGGAACGGAGACGAGACGGACTGGTCGGAGCGATTTGCATAGATTGTGTGGTTCAAGGAAGAAAAGAAGAGCGGAAAGGACAGCTCAGCTGGGCACAGCAACATGGATAGTGCGAGTATTTGTGCATGAATTTGCGCAGTGTGCTGGCTGTGATGTGCTTCGAGCTGTTGTACATAAATGGCCAAATGACTGTGAGTAAGCGGCTTTGGTGCGAAATGATGCTCCTGCAATTAAGATATTTGCGGCGACCAAAAACTTGCCACAATCATAAATTTTGTGGATTTCGGAATGTGTTCGGGGGGCGGGAAGTAAACAAGACAACCGAAATGGGTCTGTTTACTTTTATGTTGGTTTATAACTTAGGGATCTCGAAATATAAATGTGAAAAAGACGAGAAAGTAGGGGATCTTTTTTAAACTGCACTATTTGAACAATATTTTGTTATTCGAGACTTTATTTTATGTAATATTAGAATACAATTTGGGGCATATGTGATCCACGGATACCTCTTATAGGGCACATAATTTTAGGTGAACTTATCGCTGACTCTTTTTGAGTAATAAGATCGTATATGTATATTCGTTAGGTGTCATAAAGTCAATTGTTATTAGATTGCCGGCATAGATCAGCTACTTTACAAATTCCCACTAAAAATACTCCAGTGCTGTTAGATCGAGTGATATTGAACGCCAATTGATTGATCCATTGTGTGAGATGGTGTCTTCACAAGCATGTTCACATCAATAACTCCATAGTTTTGCCTTATAACCGGGAGGATATCCTGTAGTTCCATGCTGTTAACACCACATGTCTTCCATGTCGTAACATGTCGTAAATTTGGTGAATAAAATAATCGCGGATCTGTGAAGGAAATAATCGTTGATTTGTGAAGTAAATAATTCCTGATCATTGTTCGCCAAAGGTTTTCATTGACGGTAACTCGAGTTTCAGCCTAATTTTCGTTGGAATAAATCCCGGTATTGCCATCAGCGTTTGCATTTTTGTGGGTGAAGGTCATTTCAGGAAGCACTCTTGTGTGTCATCTTCACTCGAAAGGCGGGAATCACCTGCATTTAAACACCCCGAGAAATGCACCTCTTCACGGAAGAAATTTTTAAAATTTAATTCCATTGATGATCTCTGCAATAATCGTGAATTGAGCTCTGATTTTGTAAGGAAATTTCCACAATTTAAAAGCGTTTGTGGCGTCCATATTGATTCACCAGGTAATTAAATTTTTTTGGGACATTTGGTCACAAATAATACTCACGCCGCAAGATATCCCTTAATCCACAAGTCAAATCCCGTAAGACAAGTCATTTTTGTGTTACTCTTTGAATATACTGATCTGTGAACAAATCTTAGTAAATCCTTTCGGAGTCAAAGTTTGGGCTACTCAGGTTATCGGTGGCACAAGAGTAATACTGATGCCATCTTGGTACCGAAAAAAACTGGGATTGGATATTAAAAAGCTGGAACAGTCCATAGAAACAACCGTTCCTTTAGATTTAAGCTGGTAGAGTTACTATAACACTAGGGCTCTAAGATTTCTGAGAACTTCGCTGTTGAGAAGTTATAAGCATAGAGAAGTTTATCATTGCGTCTTACACAGGATGATGTAATCAGAAGTTATCATGATTTCCTCCTTTACTGCAAAACAACCAAGAGCCCGAATAAGCGAGTAGCAGAATCCCTCCTAACATAAGGAAGGAAAGATCTTTGATCTGTGGTCGGGCTAATGACAGGGCATCATTTATGGGACCATCATATGGCGACCATAGGTAACAACAATAGTACGAATTGACTATCCTGTTTGGAGGAACAATAGAACTGTGCACACCATTTTTTCTCAGAGTTTGCTCTGCCGTGGAGGCGCTTATTAGGGTCAGATGTAAAGAAGTGGCCAAGCTGCATTCCTTTTCCCTGGGCAGGCTTCTGAGATTCATAAAAGAGTTAAAGAAATTTGAAAATGTGGAACTTGCCCTTTCTCAAAACTTTTCTATCCCCTATTACCCTCCTTTTCTTTTTCCTCTATCCTAAGACTTAAAGTACAATGGGTGTCACTTGCCTGCGTTCTTGGATTACTAAGCTGGTCTACCGGCCTACCCCATTTCTCTTCTAGTATATTCTATTCCTCTCCTCCTCACTTTTATTGAACTTCTACCTATTTCATTGCGATCGGTTGGAGTCACCTAACTTCCTACTTCTTAGTGCTGTTTATGGGGTTCATTCCGACATTTTTTTGTCTGCTACGCAACTCCGTGCCTCCTCGCATGCTCCTGAAATTTAGCATATAAGATATAGTGATCCTTTCCAACAGGGAAGCGTCGTTCAAAGCCGTTAATTACCACATGTACCCAGCAGCGGCAACAAAACAACAACAACAATGAAAATGTGTTTCCTTTACGTTTTCTGCGCCTCAAAGGGATTTGCCTGTGCTTCTACTCTTGGCAAGTGCAGCAGAGCACTTTTAAGGATCTCATTTAAAACACGCCCACGTCGGTTGCTGTTACTGATAAAGCGAGTATCAAGTCAGATTTTGCTGCTGCAGCATTTGTATCCCCCATTTTTTGTTGGTATTGCTTTTGCAACTCTTGCCGGAGGTTTATTTCCAATATTTTCCATTTTATTTTTCCCAATATTTTGGTACTTATTCCACTTTTTTAAGTTTTAATCTTTAAATTGATTTTCAATTACAGCAGAGCGCGCGAATTGTTTTCTTGTCTTGCACCGAGTGCGCTGCTGATGCTGGGCGGTGTTGTTGTTGGTGCTTTTGTTGTTGGCGGTGCTGTTGGTGGCGCTGATGATGATATCCGGCGTTTGATTTTTTGTTTATTGCTTGTTCCTATGACTTCAGTAAGACATCCTCTTATTTGTTGCTGTTGTTGGTGGTGCTGCTGCTGTTTTTGTTGTTGCTGCTTTTGGCATTGTTGGAGCTGTGCTCGTATGTACTCGCAGCTTTATTCGAAGTGCTGCAGCTCTGGTTGGCATTTCTTTTTGATTTTCTCTCAACTTGATTTTCTTTCTGCAACTTTTTGCCACCCATCCTTTTACCAGCGAGCACTCAATGGCATCCATAGAAACCCAGTGATGCACCATACCGCGCCGCACTGCAGTTAAGTATTACGAGAGGATTTTTTTCTCCTCTTTTCTTTCCTTTTTTATACATTAGTTGTTGTTTGGGGTTTTAAAAAACTTCAAATAGCAGCGAGCGGTTTAAACGCAATATGCTGTGGCTTATCGCTTGCCTGGCTGCTTGACTTCTCTCCTCCCTGCCATGTCATCCACATTCATATCATCTCTGTTACACTTGATGCATTCCAAAAACTGTTAAGCCATTGAAAATTCCCTGGGAACGCATTATTCTATATGTGAGAGTGGGTGTGCTTGTGAAGTTCTCTACTCTTTAAGTATTAAGTATTAAAATTAGTTTAAAGGATGCTTTTATGCAAAAAATAAACCCATGTGGCGACATTACCGGACTGTTAATTTCTTCATAAAAATATTTTTATGAAGCAAACATATAAATGTACGTGTAGACTTGTATTCTATGCAGGTTTTGTGCGCTACACTTACATACTTTGTAGAATATGTTGTATTTTTGCAACGGAAATATATTGCAGGAAGCGTCATTCGGAATACTAGCAGATCTGCTAGGGAATATTAGAGGAATATGAAGACCTGAGTGCGAGTGTTACAAAGAAGATGTTATTTGCATTTAAAAGGATTGAAAAGGAACCTAGTTGTGAAGGTTAGGCTATGTTATCGTGGCAGCCGGTCTACAGACCAACTCACTCAGACCACTATGGGTACATGGCGATACCACCGCATAACACCGCACCTCTACTTTACTCGACAAACCATTTTGAAGCCCTAATAAAGAGCAGGATTTGCTTTACTTTCGCGCCGGATACTTCCGTAAGAGAGCTGAAAGCGTATTTGCCTAAAGAGCCCGCCCTGCATCTGGCTAGAGCCGGGTGCCTACAGTAGAGATGCTCCACAGTCTCCTTCTCATCCCCACAGTATTCATGAGAGAACCTGCCGAGTTGTGAATACTGATCCCTCATTGGTTGTGAAGAATATGTGAAGGTTGCAGTCATTAAGGGTATCAGATGCTGAATTAAAATGAACAATGAAATAATACCACGCGTTCAATATGTGATCGTCGGTCAAAGATCTTCCACCTTATATAATATTGTATAATAATATTTATAACATAATTTAATGGTTTCATTTAATTTGAGAATCCAATCCAAGAATACCACCAATCCCTCCTCAAGAAAGCGCTTCCCTTAGCTTATAATTTTACTTATAAGTTATAGTTGTAAATAAAATAAAATAAATAAAAACATGTCATGTCGTCGATTTCAATAAAAAACACAATAAATTCCCTTATTTTATATTTGCAAGAAAACTGACTGCACTGGCCACGAATCTTCTTTCAATAATTGATCATTTTATATCGAAGCAGTCTTATTAAAATATCGAACTTAACAGGAATTTCAAGTCGCTAACTACCGACTGCGAACCCATTGCTACTCGTTGTAATTAGCGACTTAACTAAATCGTGTTGTTGTAGTCTGTTATAAGCATTTAACGAGTTGATATTGCGTAACGAATGTTCCCAGTTTCAATCTCTTATTCAGCGAGTATGTGAAATTATTTGCTTGCGTGATTCTCGTTACTTTCCTGACATATTGTCCCCCACGTGTCTGAATAAATTTCGTAAAAATATATGCAAAGGTGATTTTTTTAGGTGGTTATTAACAATGTATGCAGTATGCAGTGAGGGTGTTAAATCAAAGAATTGGTTCAAAGAAAAACCAACATCAATTTGTGTGCACATGCGAAGTGGAAAATGAAAACTTTTAACCTATGCAAACTGCATGCATGCAAACAAACAAAAAAAAAGAAACCAGACCCATACTCGACAAAAACTTCAGAGCAAACTGAAGAATCATTCAGTCGCAATTGTACCCAATGTTGCCGTTCGACCATGCCCCGCAACGTCTGTATGTGTCCCCGCTTTAATTGGTGTCTTCAGCGGTGCAGCCGCAGATCGCACCATTTCAATTCATTCGTCCGTGCTGCAAACTCGTCACAATTGCAAATGCATATCCTTTATTTGTGGATTTTCACCCACTTGAATTGGTTCGCTAACGCTACGTTTTTGGAGCAAGGAAGCTTCACAAGCGGAAAGAAATGTAAAAACCGGAAAATTCGAGTGCTCGGTCATTCATTCAGCCAGTCATTCACAATTATGCAGAGTGCCACACCGGAACAGTTTCAAATTATCCTTTTCATTATGACATTTTCCCCTCAATTGCTCCGAGAGCGAAAGCCGTTGACAGGGGTCAAGGAAGTAGTGGCGCTACGTGTGAGCAGTGTTTCAGTTATATTTTACTTTTGATTTTGGTGGTGTGGCTGGCAAGTGCTGATTGGCATAATTGAAGATGATGGCATAATTAATTCAATAAACCAACGGAAGTGCTGGTCACGAACTGGATTAACAGTTGATGTGTTGATGGTTGTGATATTGCAAAGCTTTTAGTGTGCCAAATTGAGGAAAGGCGTCAGAGGTTGAGTAAGCGGCTTAATGAAAGGCGGCGGTAAATGTAATGTGTAAGCGAATGTGAAGTGAATGAGTAAATATAGAGTAAGCATATAAATACACATTTTCTGCTGGGTATTTAGAACGTAAGGATTACACTAGCAAACAAAATAAAAACTTAAAAGCTATCAACGATTATTTTTGAATTGTTTACAAATATAAAAAAACAGAAATCCCTCAAAAGTATGATTGAAAGTGTCTGGCAGCGGTTTGTAGCTGGCTAAAATATTGTGGCGAAGACCCAGTTCTCCATTCAAGGCTAAACATTAATGGATGTTACATTAAAAACACATTTACCTTAGTCGGGATGCTGTGATGTTGCTACCTCTTTCGTGTTAATGCTATAAATCATTTGAGACACAGGCGAATTCTCTTAAACCACTCGTATATGTGTCCCTAATATTAGGTGGTAATTATGAGAGTGTTCTCTGATTGCATTTTGAGAAAGTTCTCTGATTGCATTGAGACTTCTTAGTATATGATATTCTTTCTCGGCACTTAGTTTAAACTGCAGTGAAAGAGCCGCCCTCAGTTGGAAATACGTGTACAAATTAACAGTGGATAATTCTGCTTTACAGTGTTCAATGCTTTAACAGCACTCGTTGTCACTGGTAACAGTTCGTTATGCTGTTGGTTACTAACAGAAATGTTAACAAGTTACCAGTAAGAACCAAGAATGATAGAAATATAATATAATAGACGTATTTCTGAATTTGAGCAACGACGCTCCTCACTTAGAAACAGAAATCTCTCGTGGCCATAGTGGTGAGTAAGAGAGCATGCTCTAGTATTGATATATAGTTCGTTCATAAATACTTCATACTTATTAGTTAAAAAAATTTTCATTATTCTCAAATCCCAAATATGGCTTCAGAAATCATGAAGTTACTTCCTTCATTGCATATAGCGGCATCGATTTACATTAGCTACTCTAATTCTGTTTAATTAGTTACAATCAGTTTAATTGCGCAGCAGACACACTTTCATATTATTCAGCCTAATAATTTCATCAATATATTCAATTTTTTGTTTATAATTAATTTGTTAATATTACAACACTTTAGTACTACTTAAAAAGAGGGACTTTATTCAATCATACCTACATCTTCGCTAATGCATCAGTTAAATTCATCTCATCACCTGCTGCCACTTGCAAGTTTGTATGTGCGCCTGTGCTCTGCACTGCCACCACAGGACACACAACGAGACGTGCAACTCGCCAAGCAGCACCCGCAGAAGCTTCACTTCAATTGTGGCGGCGGCTATTAGCAACATCACGTTGAAACTGAACGCCATTGACGAAGCCGAGGAACCCAGATTACCCTTCGTCAGTTGGTCCTGACAGCGACCTATCGAGTCCAAGTCGAGCTCGATCATTGCGCGTCCGTTCACCTCCAACGGCGATATGCAATAGTTCTTCTGCAGAAACTCGCTCAGATTGTGGGCGCCCTCCGCCAGTGGGCCGTCGAGTAGGGTGTGTATGTGACAGCCGCAGGGAAAATGATTGTTGATCAGCTGCAGATGATCGACGCCATCGACAATGATCGTATTGGGGTCTGGTGTTTCCAGCACATGATTGCCGTGAAATTTCAGATGTTTAATGTCGGCGGTGTACGTGAAATTGAGCTCCTCGATGGAATCGATTTTGTTATTCAGTATCTGAAGGGTGTCCACCTGCGATAGGCCGGTGAAGGCATCGGCGCATATGACGCCCAGGTCGGACTCTTGCAGGGTGAGCAAAAGAACATTTGAGAGCCCCCGAAAAGTGTACGGCGAGAGTTCCTTCAGATCCATGTAGGCCAGTTTCAGCAGCCCCACCGCATCCATGCCAAAGAAGGCATCCGGCTCGATGGTGCGTATGCCCGATGGCAACATGAGGTGGCCGACATTCGTCAGACTCGAGAAGGCCGAACTGTCGATGCGAATGAGCGGGTTGTTGGACAGCAGAATCAGTTTAACATTCGAAGTACCGGCGAAGGCGTTGCCCTCGATGCGTACGATCTGATTGTGGCTCAGCAGTATGGTCGACAGATTCTGCAGGCCGGCGAAGGCGAACGCCGCCACCATCTGCAGCGGCGTGTACTGTATCGAGAGCTCCTTGAGGCGCGGCAGACCACGAAACGCGAACTGTTTGATTTTCGTGATATTGTTGCCGTCCAGCGACAGCTTCTTGAGGGCGCGCAAGCCGGCAAATGAATCCGGTTTAATGACCGGGAAATTGTTTTTCGTTAATGCGAGATTCTCCACGGTGGTGGGTAATTGTCGTAATGGAATCTGCTCCAGTCCGCCAGTGTTACAGAGCACCTGCAAAGAGAAACGCACCAAATTTAACAGAACATAAACAAATGCGAGTACAAGGAAGCGTGGACAGTTGTATGTTGTGATTCGGGGGGTCTTTGTGTACGGAGCAGTGGCAGGTTTTGTTAGCGTATATGTGTTTGTGTGTGTGTCTGTGTGTGTGTGGCCGTGGTGGTCATGAGGTTTCTTTTTTGTTTTTGTTTCCCTCAAGTTTTCACGTCTGTGAGTCTGTCTGTGAGCGGGAGTAAATTGAATGCGCTGCGTTATTGCTGCAAATTAAATTAAGTCGAGGTTTTCATTGCCGTTTGGTTATGCTCCTGCCGCGTTATTTGTGGGGAGAGCTGGGATTTTTTCCTTTTTTAGTTTTTGGCTAATGTGCTGAGATTGCAAATCATCGGCGCCATTGAGCAAGCGCGATTTTTGACTGATTTCATTTGGACTTTTATGGGATTTTGTGTCATTCAAATGTGTTTCGCTGTAAATTGAAAAAAGCAAATGATGGATCTCTGCTCGCAGCGTGAATTTAGATTGAATTAGTTTTATTCTATGTTGGCGTGCCATGCAAATTGCTGAACTTATACATTTTTTGTGCGCTTGGGGTGAGGTTTATAAACGCTCATTGGAATGACTTTAAAGTGTTTGCTTCTTTTTTTTGTTATTTGGCTGCTTTAAACGCCAACTACACTCAAGCCAGTCATAGAAGGCAATTAAAGACAATTTATTTGCCTGCGTTGGAAAGTCTCTTTGTTCCGCACTACAGTTTGTCCAATTAATTGCTGCTTTTGCTTACTACGAAATGTAGCAAGCAGAAATGGAGCAACTCTTAGCTGCGCTTACTTATTTCGAATTAAATCGACTCGAACTCTTACAACTGGTGCGCGGTGGTGGGGCAGGGACAGCCAAGCGGCAGCACTCGTAATGTAAAATCATTATTTCATTGCCCACATAATCTGGAATAATGAAATCACTTAAAATCCGAATTTAGCAGCGACTTGCATGTAATGCAGATAGCGGAGGAAAGCTCCTTAAGTGGGCTCCCATGGGGCGCAGTTCCCACGAAACAAGTTAAGTGTAGGGAAAAAAGGCAACAGCAGAAATGAATATGAAAGCAAGAAAATACATAAAAATTTTCTTGTATTTTCATTCTTCCGTACATTTGCTGTTTGCTTGAGCTCTGCTGCTGTTTTACTTATAATTTTTGTTGTTCTGTCGGTATAAATCTGTTTCTGTGTTTCTTGCAGATGTTGGAGATGTTGTCGTTCGCTGGTACTTTGGTCCTTTGGTGCTTTGCTCATTAACATTGTTTTCTTTCAGTGTGCGTTGCGTGTATTTCAGCGAAAGAATAACCAACCAAGTGAAATGAATGACGTGGCAAGAGCGTTGCAGTTTGCTTTTTGTCTGTTTGTCCGAATGAGCATTGGAAGTAAGCTTACTTGAGTCTGGGATAAGCAGATGCATTCGGCTGGACATGATTTTGATGTTTCAGATAGTTGCGAATTCCATAAGCATCCAACAGTAATCGCAATTATGAGGAGCCAAGAATTGCACATTTCACGTTGCTGGCTGATTGTAAGGCGACTCAATTGGAAAAAAACTGCAACAAGAAACAAACAAAACAGAAATGAAGCAAGCATTACAAACAATATCATAAACATACAGAATGCAATAATAGAAACAATTTTATTTAATCAGAGATTACTTCTTAATACTTTTTGTGTTCTCTTTTCACTCAATGCGCTTTTGAGCTGTTTCCGAGGAGATAAACACAGCGGAGCATTCATGGCTGATTCGCTAAGATTTTAATTGCAACCATGAATTATAACAATGCAAAATCTTTCGTTGCTTTTAAGAGATTCCAAGTAAAAGGTATTTTTTAAGTGTGCCAGAACTTTGAATCATAAAAAAAACAAATTAATAAAAGGAGGCTTAAAAGTTTGATTAAAATTTAATTTAAGATTACATATTTTAAATATTGTTAATAGCTAATATAATTTCACCCGTATAGTCCCTTCAACTATTTTGTTTTAGGTTTGCTAAGATTCAAAGGGCAATTAAAAAGCATCTCAGAGAATCCATCCAATGTTTAATCGGTTTTCGCTGAGACACTCACCCACTAAAGGACCAGGAGCTCTCCGTCTCAGCGAATGTAACAGTTTTCAGTGAGGCACTTGATCAGACCCAAATTCTCTTGAGCCACGCGGACTAGAGACAGCACTACTTTGGTCCGATAATGACGGTCAAATTAATTACTTATACTATATTAAAAAAGTCTTAGGTTTTGGTTTATATTGAAGGGTCTGTCTAGGACACAATTAATCGACCAGAAGACACACTGAGGTAGGCCATGTAAAGACCCATTGTGATACTACAAGTTATGAAATATCTTTGTAGTTCTTGAGAATGTGTGGCGAGACTTACAACCATTTTGAAAAGTGATGGCATATCAACAGGTATTTTGCGTTAACTGTTTAGGGATCGTCCGCATCATTGAAGAGGGGACATTTTAGGGTTTTCTTTCTGAGCTTGGAGAGGGCTGAAGCAAGTAGATGGATTACTTTCTCATCCTTACAGCTGTGACATGATATCCGCTAGTTGAGGCCCAGCCTGTTGACATGGTGGCTAGAGACACAGTGTTGGTCAAGACAACAGAGCTAATGTCTTATCGATTTAAGTAGATTATCTCTTTGGTGTGTCTGGGATGAAAAGTAGTATTCTTTTTTATTCTCTTTTATAAATAAAACAATAATTTTACGAATCCTAAAAGATAGGTTATTGTAAACTATATATAACTGACTCCTGGGCACCACGCTGAATTAAGTTGGTTTTAATTGGAACACCTAAAAAAAATCATCATATGGTATAGGAGTACCAGAAATACGTAAATACACAAATATGTAAATCGGAGCTAAATGCAGTTGCTTAGGTTTGTGTTGCCACACAAAGTTTGTCACAATCTTGAAAGAGGGACAATTAATCATATTAGGCATTTTAACATGTGAACCAAAGCACAATCTCAAGTGAAGATAGCAAGTGAAGACAGGAAATAAAGACAGCAAGAGAGGGAGTGAAGACAGCAAGTGAAGAGAGCAAGTGAAGACATTAAGTGAAGAGAGCAAGTGAAGACATCATGTTAAGACAGCAAATGAAGGCAGGAAATGAAGACAGCAAATGAAGACAGCAAATGAAGACATCAAATGAAGACAGCAAATGGAGACAGCAAGTGAAGACAGCAAGTGAAGACAGCAAGTGAAGACAGCAAGTGAAGACAGCAAGTGAAGACAGGAAATGAAGACAACAAGTGAAGACAGGAAATGAAGACAGCAAATGAAGACAGCAAGTGAAGACAGCAAGTGAAGACAGCAAGTGAAGACAGCAAGTGAAGACAGCAAGTGAAGACAGGAAATGAAGACAACAAGTGAAGACAGGAAATGAAGACAGCAAATGAAGACAGCAAATGAAGATAGGAAATGAAGACATCAAATGAATACAGCAAATGAAGACAGCAAATGAAGACAGCAAGTGAAGACAGTAAATGAAGACAGCAAGTGAAGACAGCAAGTGAAGACATCAATTGAAGGCAGCAAACCAAGAGGAATTTAAGACAGCAGAATGTTACCTAGCTTACACTTAGTTTGAGATGGAAAAACAATCCGCACAGGAAATAAAGACAGCAAGAGAGGGAGTGAAGACAGCAAGTGAAGAGAGCAAGTGAAGACATTAAGTGAAGAGAGCAAGTGAAGACATCATGTTAAGACAGCAAATGAAGGCAGGAAATGAAGACAGCAAATGAAGACAGCAAGTGAAGACAGCAAGTGAATACAGCAAGTGAAGACAGCAAGTGAAGACAGCAAGTGAAGACAGCAAGTGAAGACAGGAAATGAAGACAACAAGTGAAGACAGGAAATGAAGACAGCAAATGAAGACAGCAAATGAAGACAGCAAGTGAAGACAGTAAATGAAGACAGCAACTGAAGACAGCAAGTGAAGACATCAATTGAAGGCAGCAAACCAAGAGGAATTTAAGACAGCAGAATGTTACCTAGCTTCACACTTAGTTTGAGATGGAAAAACAATCCGCATCATTGTTAAGTTGAAGTCGAAATGAGACTATATCAAAAGACCACAAGTTCGGCGCAGTGCAATTTTGTAGAGCTTCTTAAAGAAGCATTATAATGGAGTTCCCTTTGTGATACTACATGCTCTACGATTCGTATAATATGTACTATATACATAAAGATATTCCTAGAGAGGGCTTAAAATTTAATTGCCTATTGAAATTTAAGTAAGAGTCGAAATCTGAGTTGGAATCGTGCTTTAAAAATATCATCTTAGAAGTCTGAGTCCTATTAATTGTTCCATAGCTCGAAACGCCTAGAAATATTGTAGCTATACTTGTCCCCAATTGTACAATTGAATATGTTTGAATGTTAATTTTCAAAATTTTACTTACTGCCACTTGTTGGCAACACTCGTAGATAGATTATGTTTTCCGTGAAGTGTTTTTTTTTTTAGCAATTTTTAAAACTTCTCTGCCTGTCTCTAATATCCTTTTAGTTACATCATCATGGAAAATCATTACTAAAATGCTGGAAATAAGTTATTAATGCCAGAAATACGATTGTAAAGTGCAATATTTAATGTTATAAATTCACTCAGTATATTTCGTGAATATCCTTTTGGCTCATAAATCAGAAACAAAGTGTGAAACGAAGACATTAAAATTTTTAAAGAATTATGAGTACCTCAAACGCATTGCTACGCATGTTAAAAGTAGGCATACAAAATGCAGCAAGCAGTAAGCTGTTCCAACAAGGAAGACAATCTCCAGGAGCATCTTTGCTGCAGATGGAGTCGTCTCTTAATTGAACGCTGGCAACACAAGCAATTACAGGCGCATTACTGGCACAAACACAAATAAGCCCGAACAAATAATGCTATTATAATTGAAATGCACAGTACCACGCCCATGCACAAAATCCCACAATCACACAAAAACATACACCAACACACACGCACACACACATACACTGATACCTGCGCATAATGGCAGTCGAATAGCAAAGCTCGGCGCTGGCAAAGCAACTGTTGCAAAATTAACTACAACAAATGGTAAAATTGTGAACAGCATATTTCCAAGCATTGGCATGCATTAAGTGCAGCGACACAGCAAAAGCTGGCGATGGTAACAATAACAACAACAACAACAGCAACAGCAACAAACGAAACGACAACCATGTATGAACGGGTTAAGCGTAGCTGCAGCATAAGCCCAACAAGAACAACAGCAACAAGACCAGCAAACGGCATTTTAAATGGGCTGCAACTGTATATGCCACAGCAAAAGGACTGCTAGGACAACTGTAGCAATTAGAGCAGGAATCTATTTAGAATTCCGGAATTTAATATTTATACGCTAATAATACGAACATCAGTGGCAGCGCCAAGCACCATGAGAGACCGGTAAGCAGCAGGACATGACTATACAGACAGATAGAGAGACACACGTTGTTCGGCTACACACGGCATAAAGAAATGCCAACGATATTACTTGAGCCAACACACACAAAGCCGCACACAGCATTTAGCGGCGGCAGCAGCAAGCATAAAGGCAGCTATACAAAAGGACATACGTACGGAGGTAGGTACATTAAAACAGCGGGCCACACTAAGCACATCGGTTGCTCAGGTTGTGCCCTGGTCATAAAATGAATACTACTACATCTGCTGCTATTTGTACTCATTTTCGTTTAGTTATATTTTTTGCCTTTGTTTGGCTAACCTACGAAAGCATTTATAAGTGCGCTTGCATTAAATCTTCCTTTTGCTTTCGTACAAATCCTTTAAGTCCACATTAAGACCAATAAAAAAGAGACGGCAACTGAGCACAGTCAAAATACTCGTATTTACGAACAGGTACTTTGCGCCGTTCTTCTTTTTGGGCTTTTAAATGATGGGGGCGGTTAAGCTGGCGTCGCAGGTGGACGGAAATGGTGGCGATGTATTTTACACAGTATGCATTTCAAATTTTATGGAATGCACTTTAGTCGGTGGAGTTTTAAGATGCTTAAGCGGTGATTTTCACTACTGCGGTTAATTTTTCACCTTCAAGAGTGAATGCAGCATTATCTATCTTGGTTAATTTCTGTGCTCCAGTTGCTTTGTTCGCTAGGCTCCAGCAAATGTAAACGTGTATTTATGTTTGTAAACAAACCAAAGACGAGCGCTTCTATACGAGAATATAATTGTAAAAGATGTGGTATGGATCATGATAAAGTTGACTACAAGCTGTGCACCACTCTGAGTAACTGAATTTGGCTAAAACCAAAGCTTGTATATTCCTGTGTGGTGTTGCACATTTCTAACTGAGTCGAAGAGTTTACAATTTTGGTTACTCGACCTTTGTGGTTCTATTATTGGATTTGTCAAAAGCTACGAGTGACACTCGCTACTTTAGCACTCGTTACTACCAAAATATTTGGGAAACGAGTACTGCTACGCGAATAAACAACATTTTGGCATTTGATAATTTATTGCTTTTAGTTGTCCTTGATAGTATTTTTTATATTACATACTAACAATAAGATTTAAAAGAGACTACTCTCAATTTGTTAGAAACAAGGCTAAGGATGTGGTCCTCTGGCTGGAAAGTAAGTTCTTCGTAGATGAGTTATAAGTATAGTACTCAATTTTTTATCTATCATGATAATAAGGTGCAATACAAGAACGACCTTTTTAATGTCTAAAAACATATTTTCAGGATTATACTTCCTTGTTGAGGTATATACTAGTTGTACTGGCTTTTCGTCATTTATATTGATGCCCCATTTGCGGAAACAATCTATTTGGCCCAATGATATTCGGACTTGTTCTGTAGCTACTTTTATGCATTTGTTTGAAGATATAATTACTTTGTCGTCTGCCAATAGAATTTGTTGGTTTCGGTATGTCTGCTGTAGAGAGAAGATAGTTTTGATCCCAGTACGTTTCCTTGGGTGATATATCCGTCTATTTGGCGTCGTTGTTGTAGTGCATGTAGAAGTGTCTATTGTCCAGTTAATTTTAAATGATGTCTTAGTATTCCGGTAGCATATTATTAAGTTTAAGTAAAACTGCTTCTTGCTAAACACAATAGGTTGCCTTTGAATGCTGCATATGCGAATACATTGTATGGTAGATTAAGAGGGGATAGATTGCCAGAAAGTTCTGTTTAAAGTAAATAAAATGCGGCCTTCGGACAGTTTGCTAGTTGTGGGGTCGCTGGTTCGAACCAACCGAGACCATTGTCTTGAGTGGTTTCTTTCTACAACCTACTACTACCTCGTAGAGGCGAAAGCCTTAATTGCTAATACTCTTTCCCCAAATCTTTATCAGATATAATTAATTATTATTGAGGTATTATAAAAAAAAAGAAAAAAAATCATTGCCCTTAGATGTTTCCCCTCCTCAGCAAAAAAAAAAAAAAAAAAAAGTAGTATAAACATGACAAGTAACACACAAAAAAAAAACAAACAAAATTTCTATCAACAAATACACTTTTAACAGGAATATTATACACTTGTTAAATCACAATGAGACTACTTGAGGGAGCAGCATTTTCTAGTAATCTATTTAGTATAAAAAATACAATAAGTCTTATATATTTTATATAGGGCATCCGATGACCAAGAACCTAGTCTACATTATAACCTTTCAGCTAATATTTCACTGGTAACTTACTATATTTCTCCTGTTTTTGTTGCGCTACACGGAATGTCTCTATCGCTATTATGTATATATTTATATTCATTTCACAACTAATCAATCACATTTCGAGTCTTAAGATTTGCCTATGCTAAATTTTCGTAACTTAGCGTAATTAAGGCAGATGCATCACCAGAAATCAACAAGCTTCCTATTTATTATTTTAAAAATTAAATACATGTTTAATTTGATAAATAAACAATTAATAAATACGTGCTTTTTTTGTGAAAAGCAACTCGTAGATTAAATCCAAACGGAAAGAAACTGTTTGTGGAACTTTCTTTAACACAGATATCAAATATTAACAGGATTTGTATGTTAAGTAACGAGTATGGTATGTTAATCGTCAACAGCTTTACTCATTTAACATACCTTAAAATGACTGTTAACATAACATAGCAATGTTAAGTTATGCTTACATAATCAGGCACCAGTGTCTTTCGGTTTCTGTGATTAACGCTAATGTGCAGAGCTCGATCTTTTTCTCAAAATTATATAAATAAGTCTCATACTATTTACTTCGACTACAATTTCATTGTACGAGTATATATATACCAACGGACGTCGAAGGACAATCTACTGTGTGGTGAACAGTCCGTGGTTATTTATCTCACCTCATTTCCATTCGTGGTCAGCTGTCTTCGCACTTTAAAAATACGAAAATAATTCTAAATAAAGTAAGGTCTCCTCAAAGTAAGCATTTCATTCAATATCAATACGTTTCGCCCATGTTGGTATAGTTATACGCGTTTTTTGCAAAAATGTTGCATGGACGGAGAGAAATCTGTGCAGTTGTGGTGAAAAAAGTTTGTTAAAAGTTCAATGAAAGAAAAAGTTTCCTTCCACTTCAGTGAAGTGCTCGAGTGGAAAATGCAAGCAGCACTTAAAGAGTTTCGGTTTATTTTGCTTCGTTGTTTTGTTTCACGCTTGCACACTTAAATTTGTACAATAGATGGAAATATTGCGATACACGTGTTTTTGGTCAATAATTCCCGCATTAATCCAATGTCCTAATCGCATCAGTTGTGCGACATTTGAAACACTTGTTCTGGTCCACACAATTGAAACGCACACACCTCCTGTCCTGATTTTAGCAATTCAAAATTTCCCAACGAACCGAATTGAACGCAACATTATTGTGCAAACACTTCCACATGTTCCCAGCACCGAAATGTGCACACACACACACACCCATTCACACTTCCCCCGACACAACCCCGGACGCAATCGGTTAGTGAGCATTTTTAGCAATATTTTGAGTTTTTGCAGCAGTGCCATGACGCAGGGATGCAACGGGAATTGGTGTTTCGCCCCTCCGTGTGTGTGCGTTCGGGCAACACTTTCCCTCATATCGCAAATGTTATTTCGTTATGTGGTTTTCGCATTTCACTGAGCATTTACGGCTGCTTCGGTATACACACTCATGGCACGGTCGCACATACGCACACACCAACAAACAAACAAACACACTGCGTGGTTATATGTGTGCGCTCTGCTGCTTGCTCGCATGAGTGCCGCATGGCTCCTGTTGTTCGATTCGCATCGTTGAGTTTCATCGACATCGAAAGTGGCAAATGAATCTAATGGATTAGTTGCAAAGTTATTGTATTAAATTTCAAAATATGTTCAATTCATTTGTGTGAATTGGTTTCAACTTTAATTATGCAGGATTATAAATAATGTTGTTGAACATTGGCTTAAAACTTTCCATTCGGAAAACTTCTCCTTGAATAGTGTCCAATTAAAGTTTTTCAACATGTTTTTCTTTCCCCCTGCGTATTGTGGACGAGTATTAATATGGGCTCTGTCATAATGGCTTTGCTCTGGGTTTGCTGGGTAGCATAAATGGGTACGTACATACGGATTCGTAGTATGTGCAGAAGGAATAAATTGCAAATAAACTCGTAGTTAGAATTTTTGGGAATCCAGATATAATGAGCATGATAACTGACTACAATGTCTATATTTTCTCGCTACAGAATAAATACTTGATTACTTATTAAATATAATCTAAATAAGAGTATATGCTAATATGAGTTCGCTATCCACACAAAAGCGTTATTTTCTTCTGGAATATCCTTCTCTTGACTGAATTTTATATAAAATGTATGTTATATTCCTTCGATATTATATATATATATACGATGGCTAATAGCAAAGACAGTGTAGATAAACTTCTCATAGTAAAATGAGGAAAAATGTTAATTACAAGTTAAACCTAGACTCGTACCAATCATTTGTTTCCATCCAGTGTGGTCTAAAAATTCTACAAAAGCGAAATAACAATGTCGATTTCTTCACTATTATTTCAAAACTAAATTAATGTTATTAAATATGTAAATTACAGTGATGTTAACATAACAGTGATCTTTCACAGAATTCTCTTTTTCACAGTGACTGAAATCGTTACTTTTAGCTACACCGTGAAAGAACAGCAACGACTGATTTTAGTAACGAATTAAAAATATAAATCACTGATTTTGCTATGTTATTTAAATCTTTCACCCAATGCTTTTATTCCACGCTTTTGTTAAAAGTTACGATTTTTAATCACTGTGAAGCTGTCTTCTGTGATCTAGTGGTAAGCAAGCTAGACTCATACTCAGAGGGCCCCGGGATTAATCTCAAAAAATGCGACTTTCTAAAAAAATAATGACTCTTCGAGTCGATGGCCTCAGTAGCTAGTACTCATTCCCCAAAACTCTTACGGTTATAATTTAATTATGGTGTAATATAATAATCGCTGTGAAAAAAGAAGGCAGTTAACCGGATCTGTGGAGAGAAAGTCGGGTAGCAATTTCAAGGGGCGGAAAAATGGGGCTCTATATCCAATTTAATGGAGATCAACATTATTTCATTGAAGCTTCAGAAGCGTTAAATCTTGTTTGAGGCTGGCGGAAAACTAAAGGGGCGATACCTATAACTTATGTATTACTTCATAGAATTATACATATTTATGAAGCGCTTAAAGAAAAAAGTTGATCACTTTGCTGCCTTGGTAAACGATAACTGAGGGCTACGTTGATGATAAAGTGTAGGCCACATCCACGTTCGCGGGGAGTATCGGATTAGATGGAACGATAAGCTATACGAGCTATACTCTGAAATTGAAACCGCGACTATGCTGGCTAGGTCACCTCGTGCGTATGGATGAAACTCCTCCAACCCGGAAAGTCTTCGATTCGATGCCCGAAGGTGAGCGACGCAGGAGGGGAAGACCACCGCTGAGATGGAAAGACCAAGTTCAGGAGGACCTGTTTGGCGGCGGTATTTCCCACTGGCGTCAGCGTGCGTTTAGCAGAGACGACTGGAGACGGTTCATTATGCGGTCTTGACCCACTAGGGTTGTTCGCCAGCTAAGGCTGCAGGCAGAGTGCCGGCTGGCGACCGAACCGAACCGAACCGAACTTATTGCTGACTTGTTTCAACTTATGGGATGGCAGAGTGCCGGCTGAAACTTGTGCTTTTTTTGTAAACAAAACCAATCATACACTGCGCATGGTAGAGGCAGGAGAAGTTGTTGGTGTGGAATGAAGGAAAAGAATTTTGTGTTTTGTATATACATATGTATGTATATTTCGTTCAAACGGTAAACAAAACCAATCATAAACAAAAAAGCAAGAGCATGGTATAATGATCTACATGATAGATACACACATACATATGTGTCAAACAAAACAGAAAGAAATATTTCAATAGCATCAAAGCATCAACTTAAATATTTACACATACAATCAAACATCAGTCACAATCGGTCACAAATAAGTCTCTAAAACAGTTTTGTCCAGTCAGTCAGCAATAAGTTCGGTTCGGTTCGGCTGTTACTCTGCCATCTCGGCGCCGATTTGCACTAATTTGTATTGAACCAGTTTTTTTTTTTCGGTCAGCAATAAGTTCGGTTCGGTCGCCAGTCGGCACTCTGCCTGCAGCCTAAGAAGAAGAAGGCCACATTCGATTGAATAGAACGACCAACGAACGAACGACCAATAGAACGACGAACGGTGGGCATTGACAATGCTTTAAAAATTATAAATTATGCAATATATTTTACATCAAAAAGTTATTTTCCAATTGTATTATTATTGTTAGTATTATAATTGACACCAAAATTAATTATGTCTCCCAAGATGTTTGGGGGGGGGGGGGTCCTAGGAACTACGACCTGAAGGGGAAAATATTTAGAGAGCCGTATTTCGAGCAAGGAAAGAGGTTAACAGAAATGTTGACTGTTCGATTTTACACAGACCTCCTTGTAAACTGATCCTGCTGGATATGCATTCTCGCCTACTTGAAAAAGATCAACTTCTTATAAGAAGTGGGAAGGATTTCCGAATAGACGGACACTGGTAGGTCGACCTAGATCTACAATAATTGGTCATATCCAATATATACTACGAGTACCGGGCTATATAGTTCATGCAAATTATGTGTACAAAATTATGGAGACAGTAATCCTGCACACAAACCACACGAAGGACATACTCGTATATTCGGCGATGGGTGACTGAAAGGGCTTATTCCCAAGTTAATAAAATTATTTTGAAAATTTAAAATTGAAAAGAACTCTTTCAGAGTGGAACTTAATATAAAATAATAAAAACCATTAAGCGAATTATGAAAATTGCGCTTTAATAGCCGTAAACGCGGGCGCGTTTGTGGTGGGCCAAGTCTGTAGCATATTTGTCAAACACACACAAAGGCTATGGGGTTTTTTGGTCGCTTTGCATGGGGAAAGTGCTGGTGCCGTTTGCGCTAAAATTAAATCAAGTGTGAACAAATTTTAACCAAATTCGCAGGTCAACAAACAGAGTTTCGCTCACATATATCCGCCCCCTGCCCCCTCACTTAGATGATAACCGCAATTACAGCGTTATTTGTCAATGATTTTGTTGCTGTTGTGGGTTTAATAAGTGTAAAATTAATAATAATAAAATTAATGCTAAAAGGTATTTATAATAGCTTCAAGTGTGAATGTGGATTTAAAACAGCAAAAAATGAACACAGACATAAAAAATATCTCTGCGTGCATATATTTATGTTGCCTGTAATGAAATTGTTATTTCACAGTAACCTAATTCATTATAAAAAGCAGCAAATAACGGAGTTACATGCTACAATGTGAGGTGGAATTTTTTAATACTGTTTTAATATTAAATTGCCGTGGCACTTAAAGTGCATAATTTATAGAAATCCACACGCGCTCAGAAATGCCCATAAATTTAAGTGATTCCAATACTCGTTTAATGCCAATATAGGGACACAGTAGATCGTAAGGTCACGTTACTGTGAATCCCCTACACAATAATAATGCCAATCGGCTTCTTAGAAACAAATGCATATAATTTCTTTGAACTTTAAGCTTTAGTACAGAATAATTTGGTTAATAGTGATCCGCCTGAATAAGCAAATCAAGTGGAAGCGAATTATTTGTGGCCTGACATATGACTTCAATCTTTAGACTTGCTAAAGTGAAGTGAATATTATTATAAACCTTGTATTAGAATAGACAATAAGCATAAACTAGAAAAAAAATTATCGTTTATAATTTATACACAACTTTTTTTCTGTTCACAAAAATGTTTCTTCTGGTTGTTTATCAAAATATTATCAGAATAGAAGATTACCCCAAGAAGCAAACATACTGATACATTCATTCAATATTGAATGCTGCGTAATTGGCCCTAAATGTGATTTTTTCAACTCTAGCAGTGAAGATCGCTGTGTAGAAGTGCTGAGTGCCGTAAAGCAGAAACGGCAACAGAAACAGAATCCAGTACATTTGCAACAGAAACTACAAAACACAATGACAGAAAATCAACATTTGGCGACAAGTCAATTTCGCCTGTGCCAATACTTGCACCATATACAACTCCAGGAGTGTGATCTATAACAGTGCTATATTCTTTATAATCAAGATTCAGATCTTACAGAACATTTTTATCAACAATCATTCATACATGGTGATTTCTCCCAGAATTAAAGTACAGAAAAGCAAAAGAATATAGAACAGCCAATAAAGATGGGATCAATATGATTCAAATTGATTCACCTACATTCGCGGCTTGTCGCATTTGGCCATGAGTTAAAGCTGTTCCATTTTCATGACTCGCCTTTTGAAAAAATTTCCGTTGGTGCTCAACTCGCAGAACGCAGGCATAATTGAATTAATAGTCGCTGATAATTTCAATTGTTCTGTGCTCTTTTTTGTGCCTGTTTTTTATTTTGTAGCTTAATTAAAATGCACAAAATGAGCGGGTCTGTGAGTAAGGATGCTGAGTTTTTAATTGGCTACTAATTAATTTGAACCGATTTTTCTTTTTTTTCTGGTTAATAGTGAAAATGCGTGGCATAATTACTTTTTTGAAGTTGATCATTAAATTGTTACCACCTTTAAATGAATTAAAGTGGCAAATATTGCACCAGGCTGCAAATGCCTGCAGTTGAGTTACTCGTGCTGTGTTTTTTGTTGGTTTAATCCCTTTTCGAGCTCTTCAAAACTGCTCCCCTGCTGCTTAGGTACACACATGGAAAAACTGGAAACTCGTACGTTTTGGCCAATTAGTAAATTTTCGAAACAAAGACAAAAGATAAAAGTTTACCGCTTAGGTACAATAACAAAAATGTTGTTGACAATGAGTACGAGTACTGGAGGCGGGCAACTCGAGCCCTATTTCAGCAGTAAATTTTGCCACTTTTCACATCTGCTTCACAAATGTGTTTTGCAAATGTTTATAAAATATTGAAGAGTCGATGTGAAGCAACACTTAGAAAGAACAAAAAGTGCAACTGGTTGGCAACTGGTTGGTGGAAGAGGGCCCTGAACGTATGCATAATGGACGATATTTGTCAAGCAGAGCTTATGCACTTGACTCTGCAGAGCCGCTTTAAGTGCTTCATGGCATAAATGCAATCCTTGTGAATGCATTCATTTTTACATTGATTGGCAGTTCAATTATTTACTGTGTGTGAATTTGGACAATATTGTCAGGCAGTTGTTCCTGTTTGCTGTCACCATCTTTCTTCTTTCTAATGCGTAATCATTCTCTATGGAGGCTTCGTTCAGGAGTGCAAAACGGTTTGATTGGCATTTACGAAATTTTGCCGAACTTTGCTGCCATGTGTTAATTAATAATACAATATCCAGTGTGACATTTGTGGTAGGCCCAGATTTTTTATTGTGAGTAGAAACGTAGAAGATATTTAGAATATTTGCGCCATATTTGTGACAAGGGATACTTAAATTGGTTTGCGGTTGAATCTGTCTCGGAAGTAACCTCCCGTAGCCGCAGCTGTCAATCCTGTCCAAAGTGGGCAGTGCTGTTTTTCAGGGGTTTGTAATTACTCTTATATACAGATATAAAACTAAACAGTGCAGTTGAATATGCCACAATTTTAAAGACAAAATATAATACATTCTTTGGTTTGGTTTTAGGAAAAAATTCCAAGAGACATAGTTTCGCCACAAAATCGAGGTCAATCAATTCAGGTGATTTAAGAAAATAACCCGCATGTGGAGTGAAGTGGAAACACTAGGAATAACTTCATTGAGAATTAACTTAAGCCAAAGAATAAGCAGAAAATGCACAGAATTTCTGAATACTTCCTGCGGAAGGCAGGAAGAAGTACCTTAATATAATAGTTTATTTTGTTTCTATCTTATGAGCTTTTCTTATTCACCGAAGAATCAAATGAAGATTTTATGGGATTGAATTGTTTTCTGTTATTTACTCAAACTAAAAACTGTATTGTATCACACGCCCATTTGCCAGTCTGTCTAACCAATACTCATGCTGGAGCCTATACCTTTTAGTTGATCGTAAGCCAACTTTATACTGATGGGTTTCAGGGGATTACTTGGAGGACTTTTTGTTTTCGCCCGACACCTTAAGAAACTGAAATCTGCTATTTTACATGGCAATTTAAGACAAATTTGGAGCGGAGGCGTTCGTTAATTTTGCAAATAAAAGTTTGAATTGTTAAAATAAAAAATCAGGAAAACATAAGAAAGCTGCCCCATGGGAGGGAACAAAATAAAGACAGATTTATATATTATTACCATTATTATTATACCTTATATATTATTAATGATGACTGCAAGGTATTGAGGAAAGGGTATTAGAAATTTGGGAAAAAGATTTAGAAGAAGCATGTCTGTGACCAAGCCTGGGGCAGGATTTGAACCTGCGAACTCCCGTGTGTGAGTCTAGCATGCTTACCACTGAACCACAGAGCCCGGCAAAGACAGATTGATATAAAAATCTTAAATTTATCTTGTCTCAGATCGTACGGTTCAATTTTAAGAGATGTAATGGATCACTTTTAGGAGATATAATAATTAAAATTTATATGAAGTTCGATTATTGATATTTGATGAGAGTGTTTACGATATAAACATATATAATTATTTTTATTTAGAATAACCCCTGAGTCGATTTACCTAAATCCGTCTGCTTGTCTGTGAGAGTTATTTTAATGAACCTCCATATATGAATTTATAGAATCAATACCTGCAGACAGAACGAAAATGCTTCAAGAAACAGAAAGGAAAAGGAAAAAAATAGGGAAAAGGACAGTCATACCTCTCATAAATGTATAACGATCGAAATCTACTTAAAACACACAATAGATTAGCTCCTGTTGATGTAAGAAGGGTAAGACTTCATACTTAGAATCCTGTATATAAAGTGTGTTCAAAATATGTGAGGAGGTAATACAGAAAATTCTCCTGGGTAAACGGCTTTTATCGCAAACAGCTCCGTTGACAGACCGAATCAACTTTAACCTATTTGGTTTTATTGAGTTAATTGACGAGGGAAGTCAGTCCATATATCATATGCCTCAGGCATACTTCGCGATTGGCACAAGTCTAATATGTCTCATGATTGCTTGGCTGCCCAGAAGATGTTTTGTCGATGAACCTCCTGCAACTTGACGGAAATGGTAAAATATGATCGGGCTCACTTCAATTAGAACGAGGGAATTCTAAGGAAATTCAAAGGATTTGGATACAATGCCGTGTTCAATATCGTAGTAGGGCACAAGAAATAGAGTTTATATCACGAGCCGTAAAGTATGCAATAATTGATGAAAATCGAAAGAAAGACCCATTCTAGGTAAAGTCAACAAAAATGAAAACTGTGCACGGAAACCGGTAAGAAGATGATCACCTCTCTTCTCAGTTGGTCAGATCGATAACCACAGTTCCAGTTAAAGAAAACATCGCACTGCAAATGATGACTTCATCAGCACAATTTTCTTACCGACTGTATTGGAGAAGTGTTGATTAAAGCTTCCGAACCGTGTTTAATTTCGAAGGAATACAAAAAGTCGAAAAATCAGAAATACAATGATAAAAATTAATAAACAAAATTAATCAATGTGGTGATGGGCTGCCTGAGATATGAGTAATTGTGACTGAAACCATCTACGGTAAATAAACAGGACTTTTTAAGGCTTTATTGTCACAGCTATTCGGGTTCAAAAGGCGTCCTCCAGATCTCAAGTTTCCCAATGGAAAATATGTTGCGTCATTAATCCACAAAATTAATTAACATCAGTTGAAAGTGTGAAAAAGTATTCGAGGGAAAATTGCTCTCATATCACAGGAATCATTAACAAAGATTATACAAAGAAACCACGAAGTGGGCGCTCAGCAAATAATGTCCTGAATTAACCATATGTGCGAGTAACTTCTGATATAAACCAGTAATGTTCGAAACAACAACTTTTCTCTTATTTTACATTGTTTTCTTGCAAAGTTTTATACAATAAAGTACGAGTAAATCCTGAAAGGGGTGTGCTGCGCACTCTGTGTATTCTGGAAGCTTAAAAATTTAACAAAATACACATGCGAGTATGTCGAAATTTTGCGGTTAATTAAAACCGCCGCCGAAGTACTCGCGTAAGGGCGAAAATAAAATGTTCGCTGGCTTTAACGTGAGCTCCTTGCAAGCCTACTGCTCCAGGAATGCGTGCTTTAATAATGCACAAAAATGAAATGCTACAATGAATTATTAATATTTTTAATGGCTGTGTTTACTCCAGGATATTGTACACATCCTTACTTATTTATTGAAAATTTTAAACGTAAATACACGTGTACGAGTATGTATATAAAATATAATTTAAACTTAATTGCGTAAGTTTGCCACCTGCGAAAACAATGAATGTATTAAATGCTCCATGCTGCAATTGTAGGTAGGAATTAATTGGGAAAATATTCAATATACGAGTAATATTATCATAAGAAATGCTTACAAGTTGGTCGTACAAAATGTGTCACTGATGGGCTTCTCCTTAATTGAAATTAGTACTTTATTCAAAAAAAGCTCAGAGCTGTTGGATAGTACTTTCCTTCCGCTATAATTGGTTCCTTTCCTTCTACTATAATTGCTTGAATTAGTTGTAGTGTTTGTAGGTAGCGAGAGGGATGACCCCTTTGTTCCTATAACTTGAATTGGTTAATGATGTGTCACATCTGGCGTGTTTATCTACAACACCTCTGCGTCTTATGTCACAGCGACTTGGCACCCAAGTAAGATAGAGGTGTCAACAGATGGCAGATATATTGGAAGAGGTGGAAACTTTTTGGGTACATTGATGGTTGTCTAGTTGTCTGTGAAGGTGCGTGCATATTTCACAAGAGGGTTGGACTGGTTTAGTAGTAACAGGCCATCAATGCCTGAGAGCTGCTTCTGCGGCGGGTCTCCGGCCTACCCCATTTCTGTCAATAACAGGCCTTAGAATATGACAACTATTTCCAAGCAAGCTAACATAACACGATACCCTCCACCATTCCACATAACTTGTAGAAGTCAGTATATAAGCGACGAGAATGACATCGAAACCAGGTGAGATGTGTCGATTCTTTCAAGGATATGAATATTCATGAAATTGCAGACAAAAGTGAGCCTAATATCTCTTTTCGTTCTGTAAATATGCTGTTTACCAGAATGAAGCTTAAGATAATTGGGCGTGTCTATGGTTTGCTCTAACCTCACAGCTGTCTTATGCCTAATTCTTGGCTTGCAATAACTTTACAGCTCATCTGTATGTTGAAACTCTTCTACATATAAAATTTCAGATCAATATCTCTTTAGCTTCTTGGGCTATGCTCTTTAGAAGCAGTGAGGACAGACCTAAAGAGAGACGAACATGGATAAATCAGGACATGGCTCGAGTTTTGTGTATAAAAATTTGGAACTTATATAAGATTCATTGGATTAAGGAAAATTTCACTGAGAAAGCGTATATTCGTATGATTAAGAGTGGGTTGTGGGCGTGGCAGTAGAGTTGCGATATCCATTTTCTGCACACAGACTAGTTTCAAGCAAATCCACAAGTCTATCAGGTTGATCATTATAATAGCAACTTAGCTCCTTTATATAGAAGTGCTCCTTAATCCTTGATGATTCCCCGCCCATTTCTTGTATATAACTTTGTATCGTATTCACACAAAATTACATCGATAATACTTCAGTTATAAGTACGTTTGAATAGTAAGCGTGAAAGTCTGCATACACCGCCCTAATTTTGTTAAGAGTCTGCTATGATCCTCTTGTGTGCTACCAAATTTTGTCATTATACGAGCATCATAATTAGGACCAAAGTTGTTTACAAAGGCACTTGTGGGAGGTAGATGTGTCCTCTGTCCTATTGGGTTCATATACTTAAATGGTTCTGTGTTAATCTCAGCTAAGCTTGTGCAGAAATTATTAAGTTACTTGTGAGTTCCTCAACTGGTGAGGAAAAACTTCTCCACAGACGAACAGAAAGAAACTCAATCGATTAAATGACGAATACTCGTATATAGATATATATCTGTCCATATATCTAGCACGTTTCCATTTGGGTCTTACAGCTGATCTGACACCCGTTATATCCATTTTTTGGTTAAAATTTATACAGATGTGGGAGGTTTTGAAGGTTTTGCTGACGCATACGAGCGCAGGTGGGAAAGTTCAACATTTGTGAAACTTATTAAAGACTTCGGTGCGTATCAGCCACGACGCAAGCAACAGCAAACCTTGCACAGCCAAGTGTTGCTTCATCCCAGTGGAGATTGTATCAAATTTCCACATGCATATCCTGCATCTCAAAGCAGCACACACGCAGACGTGAGTGAAGCCACTGGAGTGAAAGCACTGCACTGGCGCATCCGGTGCGAGGCTTTTAACAAATTATATTGAAAAGTTTTTAAGTGAGTGCAGACAAAAGCTTCACAATGGCCGGCACTGTTTCTGACGGCAATTGGAGATATTATCCTTGCATTTGCTTAGCTGGGGGTGTGCCGACTGCTCGCCTCAAACTTGGCTGAGATTGGGGGTCAAAAGTTAGAGTTTACATTAGTTGCTAATAACTATTCTGAGTTTTCCTCTTTTATTTTCTTTCCCATTTTCGTTCTTCTTTTTGTGCTGATTTGCTGCTCGGTCTGGTCTTTGTCTAACGGGTAATTTGAGCAGGACAAAGTTGTTGGACAAAACTTTTGCTCGCCATTCCTTTACTCTTACCATGAGCTAAGCTAAATTTGAGTCGAGTTGAGTCGCATTTCTTTTGTGACTTCACGGCCGTAATAGACGTAGCAGAGTCAGTGACTAACTGCCACGAGAGTCTATTAGAAAAGTCATTTGCTGCAGCTGCAAATGTGCGCTGTTGAGCCAGGAAGTTTGCTGCTTGCCGGGGTTCGCTGTATAAGGATTCATGTGAATAATTTTTACAGCATTTTAAAGCAATAAATCTGAGCTAGCCTGGAGGGGCACCATGCACTTTGTTCCTTTTATTATGTTCCACTTAAAATTTTAATGTCTATTGTTGGCATTTTCAACTTTTTGCAAGAAGATGCAGTTGTAAATTTAATGTTAAATATTCGTGGAATTTCCCGATGTGAGGGTGTGACATAAGGCCTTGCGCTTCCGGAGCATACGTTGAATTGAGTTTTAAGCTGGTGTCTAAGCACTTGGATATTTTCATTTAATAATTTGATCCGGATAATGGAGGATTATTTAAAACTGATGCCAACTGCATTAATTAATGACTTTTAGAGGAGCATTGGGTGCAAAATCGCTCTAAATGGAACCAATCTTCACCAAATTGCTCGTAGCTTTTTAAATTAAAATCCTCTCGTTTTTTTCCTGAAGTTACCAAATACCTTGGGTCTTACTAGACCGTAAACTCAGTAGTCTCAGTTGCCCTCGAATCGTTTACCCCTCCGACGGTTGAGTCATCCGTTGCCCTTATACGAAGTACAAGGTCCACAGGGACCTATTTCTATTTGTATGGAATTTTATATGAAAACGCATTTTTTTTACATTTTTTTTGTTTTGATTTATCCATTGTATCATTGTATCAACGCCCGATTTGTTGGCGTTGTAATCCAAAATAGCAAACGGCTTCTTCTTTTCAGTTTGCATGTCCACACCGCAAGCATAATGTTGTGTCGACAGCAAAATTACCGCTTTGTTCTTCTTGGGCACATATGAACATAGTGCTATATCCCCTTCGTTGAAGACCAAACTATTGGTCGGATCGCTTTGAAATTCTAGACAAAATTTCTTTGGAATACATGTGGGGGTCGGGTATACTTACCATGGATCATCAAGGAGTAATTTCAGTTTGAAAATGAAAAAGGTCCCCAGGGACCTTCTCACCCGCCGGAGGGTTAACTGGCGCGTAACTTAATTTATGTCAGACTTAAATATACGCTTCGGAACTACCGTCATGAATAGAAATACATGGACGTCTTGTTCTGTCTCTACAACTGTGAAAAAAGAGCAAATTCGTTGGAGTTTCTGGCATATAGAATTAGGTGTAAAAGTGCCAGTAACGTATTCGGAAAAAGGATCAGTGAGTTAATAATATTAGAGTTACTTATCCATTGGTGTGGTCTGATGAAGCTGGGTTTCCAATGAGCAAAGTATTTATATATAAATATGATGAAGCTACTACTTCGACTCGAGCAAGATCGACCTCGAAATATCGGCAGTTGCAACTACATTGTTACCATGTGGATCTTTCAGGATCGCGACAGAATTTGAATTGGTTTAGTTGGTGAAAAACTCGCCATATAAAATTGAAAAACATCTAGAGACATTAAGAAGATCTCACTTCTGTGTTCTTGAAGTCTTTAGAAGATTACCAATTTCCAATGGAAACCAGAATAATGATTCCTTCAGCCCTACCATGATTTTAATGCACCCATCAAGAAAAGTTGAAGTCGGGAGAGTCTGTCTATGAAACTTCAATTTCTGAAACTTACCACCTCTTCTTTGGTCATTACCAACACCACTCAACTCGTACAAAGTTTGACGTTTCTTCCCATTTCTGTGTTAAACAGTACAAAAATTATAAATACTCTTTATAATACAAAATCTTTAATCTAAAGGACGTTCTTCAAAGATACCACCTCTCTAACTACATCACTCAGCATTCTTTTTATCATCCTATTGTCAATTAAAAACTCAACAAGTCAATTACTTAAACGCCACACGGTTCCCCACATGATTCCATTACTTGTCAGAGTGAATGGATGTACTCGTATGTTGAATGGATTATTACTTAGTGTCCTTTAACTTCACCTACTGTGCGATGGAGCTGCTGCTGCTGCTGCTGCGATAATTGCCCACAACTCTCCTCTCACGACATTTAATTGAAAACGTGCACCTACTCTCCACATATGAATGTATAATGCACAAATGCAAACACTTTCCACACACACACACCCACACACTCCAACACACGGCTTAAGCACAAAAGTTCCGCATGTGTTTTTAGTGCGCTTTGCAGCTACAACATCAGCAACAACAACAACAACAACAACGCCAAGTAAACAATAAACGAAGTTTATGCAAAGCAGATGCCGGCAAGGACGAGTGTACGAGTGTAACTAAAAGTTATGTTCGTTTGCTTATTTAGCTGCATGCTGATGTGTGCGTTTGTTGTGCCTGCGAGTGCGAATATGAATGAGGATAGTAGTGTAAGGAATGTGCGCGCCTTCCCACTGCTACGAGTGCATATTGAATGTGTCCTAAGTGAAATGTATTTTTAATTTTGATAACATATTCATAAGAGTTAATTGCGATTAGCTGTAAAATTCAGAGCACGCTTCAACAAAGTTGAATACACCCTCATACAGACACACCCACACACACACCCATACATGGCCAGGCTCAGGCGGGTTAATGAGTATGCAGATGTTTAGCGGATGTGTTTTTATGGGATTTTGCGGTTGTTCTCGTATTTTATAAGCATTAACCATGATTTCTCCGTTGGAAAGTAGCGCAGCGCACCGCATCGCACCGCACCAGCACCACGCAAAGCAATAATATTAATTTCTCATTAAGCGTATTAAGGATTAGCAGTCGAGGGATATATTAGCGCCAGAGCGCCATGTAAAAGTGTGTGTGGCGCTTACCGCCACCGTCATTAGCAGCCATTCACGCGAGGCGACATTTTCGTATTACTTACTGAACATTAATGCAGCAGCGCAGCCACTCAGCCAAATCGCTTGTGATCCTGCTCTCAAATGTATTGTAGCAAGGACTCTTGCCATACCATTTCATTAGCAGCTGCACAAATACCAATGCCTACACATACACATACCCACTCACACTTTCACACACAGATACACATACATATGGACTAGCAGGAAGGAGTTCGGGGCTTGCTTTATTCCTACTGCTGCTACATACTTTAACACGAATTATGCTTAATAAGCAGGCAGCAAGTGGAGCTAAGATTAAGTGCCGACGACACGCGCGCAGGCAACTTCCTTACACTTTGATTGGCACTTAATGCCGTTGTTGTTGTTGCTGTTGTCTTTGTCATTGTTGTAGTCGTGTTTTTGTTATTGGCCCTGTTAACTGTTCTCGCTTTAGTGGCTTCCCATTATGGATGTTGTTGTTGTCGGTGTTATTATTGTTATTATTGACGTCTATGATGCTGTTGACTTTGGCATCGATACATTTATGCGGCCCTAATGGGTTCATTTAAGTCATCATTATCGCAGCGTTGTTTGCTTTTGTTTGCTGGCATTTCGGTTGGTTTCATTGGTTTGTTATCTGTACTTGGAGCATAAACATCCTTTCAGTTGATCTTATCATCGTTGGCTGTTCGATTTAAAATAAACTTATAACTTCTTCAGGCGCTGATTTAAAATAGAATCTACATCCTCAACTCAAACTAAATTTATGACTGACATGCCGTTAGCTTGGTAGAAGGTAACACTGAAAACAATTAATAACAATTAAGGATGACCATCAATTCTTGCTGACAGCACACATATCTGTCAGTTATCCCTACCTGACACTTTAGTTTGACAAGTCAATTCATCAGTTTGAATTGAGAATCTTTGTTTCAGCGCCACCAAAATTCAATGCCATGAATACGAATATTTTTTGTGAATATATATACATATATATATAAGGAAATAAATTGAGGAATTATGAGCTCGCAATGCTTGCAGAGGACCAAAACTATTCCTAGAGTGTGGATAAGCATGATGATAACTATTGGGACAATAAAGTGTTTAAACTCGTTATCGAACTCGGATTCTAAAATATATTTGGACGATACGTTTTGAATAGTTGTTGAAAAATTCCAAAAGTTGCAGTGTGCTAGAAAATCTCGTGTCATCTGTCAGTTATCTGTGCATTAAACTCTAGGCACCTAAAATAAAAATTTGTTCCCTTGCTCTTTTCATTATATTATTTCCTCATTGATTCGCACCATATACTCCTATAGTGGATCTGCTGTTGGTGAATAAGAAGTTGGTAGTTGGGTGAAAGGCTTTTGAATATTCTGCGATTTTCCTTTAGGAATTCCTCCATACCCACAGCATTTCACTGCATCTACAAAACCCACAAATACTCGTAATCTATTTTATTTAATTGTTTATTATACTTTACACTATAATGAATTATATCTGCAAGGATTTAGAGGAACGAGGACTAGCTACTGAGATTTGCGACTCGATCAGAAAAATATATAGAAAATAGAAAAATGAGACCATGCCTTTGCAAGGACTCAAAGGAGCTTGAGTCTAGCATGCTTCTCACAAAACCAGCGAGGCCAGCAATTACTAATAAAGAGTCCCATTGATATGATAATTATTCTGTGACTTAATAGCTTTTCCTAGATTTCTCTCAACCAATTGTAATGTCCTGTTTCTGTCTTTCACTTATTTATTTTCATTATTTATTAAATCGAACTGAAATTGATTTTCATTGAATTCGATTACTTCTCAATTTTATATTTTTAATTAAATTTACTGATTAATTTTATATTTTTAACTAAATTTACTATTCCTTATTAAAGTTATTGTTATTTGAAAATTTTCACAAGTTTCCATGTTTCATCATATCATAGAAGTGTTCCCGTATATCAGGGACTTCAACAATTTTATCGCTACTAAAGATATATTGATGTATTATGGTTATCACCCCGGTTAAACTATTCACATTTTTCCCATTTGATGTTCTTGAAACAACAGTAGTTGTTATTAGAGAGCAAGGAAGATATCTCACTTATGGAAATTCTACAATTTTCTGCGAAGAATTCTCGCTTTATATTGAATCGATTTTTCAATCATTCTGTAAACAGTCCGATATATATAGAAGCGTTTATCTTATGTGACTATTTATATAGAATAACTTTTGTCTGAATGTTGAAAAATTGGATCATCTGATAAATAACTTAAAGGAGATTAGAGGTAAGAAAATTGCATTTTGTTTCCCATACAAATTGCACATAATATGAAATGTGGATACATGAGGATCTGCAGATATACGAGTATTTATTTATATGTTGAGAAATACAGAAAGTAAGAAATATATACGAGTATAATATATACGAGTATAATATATCGTATTTATTAATTTTAATCCTATGAGTATTTGTCAGTATCTCACGTTGCCGAACTTATACGCGTCTACTACCCTTGTGTTCATGTTGTGTATCACATAACTCTGTTTTATGAACTTCCTATATATTATCTGTCATCATCTTCCATCTCAAATATGTTCTAAATATTTATCATCGATTAACAAATCAGCATACAAAAATTTGAAGGGATCGAATGTATATGACTTCTATAACTTCTCATAGTGGATATGTAAGTGCTGAAAGCATTAAGAGCGGTTCTTTAGTTTTATTCCATATTTAGCTGACTCAACGTGCAACAAATAAAAGCGGCAACAATATCCAATCAAAGACTAAAACGAACAACACAGGCCTGTTTTTGTGTTCACCATAAAACCGCATACACATCTAATCATGATCGCGAATAGAGATGCAGTCATGAACGGATTATTTTCTTTGAAGTAGAAACTAGCTTCGGGTATCTTAGGGGAATCACTCAATGGAGCGTTGGAGCTTGACTGTCTGTCCTCACTAATTTAGCTTTCAGCTCTGGTTGCGTTCAACTCTGCAGTTAATTGTAAACAAAGCACCCATACTGCAAAGCAAAATTACTGCGCTTGCATGCGTGAAAATCCTTTGAAACTTTTTGATAGCACAGAGGTGAAATTTTTGGCTCATTCTCCTTTACATCACCTGCTGGAGCAATTCCGATTGGGGGTGGGACGAGATCAATTTATGCGAAGGTGAAAGCAAGGTAAATTTCTTCCCTTGTGAATTGTCACTCATAAGCAACTTTCAATGTGATGAAAATAAACAAATTCTGAGAAATGCAGAAAATTAAAAATAAAAAAATTACAATGGAAATATTCTCATTCAATGCAAATTTCAAATTAGAATTATTTGCATATTTGTTTTGATTGCATTTTAATATAAATTAAATTTTGACAGTTCACTAGGGAAAATTAATTGCATTAAAATGTATTTTTGCATGCAACTTTACAATAAATTCACCTTCGGGTGGAATGGCTTTCAGCTGTGTGGTGAATACGTGGAAGCTACTCGATTCACCTCGTTTAAAGGTATGCCCCAGTGCAGTCGGGTTGTCTCACAAGCGGCTTAATCCACTTCAGAGCACCAATAACAAGGGCAAAAAGAATGTGGGTGACTAGAGAAAGGGGCTAACTAAGTGCCCACCATCAGCCATGATTCCACCATGGGTTTGGCTTTATGTATTTTAATTGTCGGCTTCGACACACTCATAAATGTTTGTTATGCCTTTCTTAGTATACGAACTACAGATCCGAGTATTACCAATACAAATCAGACATTCCATTATGCAGGCTGTAGATACTCGCACATCGTTGATCTTTTCACTGCCGAGCCATTAAGTGGCCCTTAAAGTACACTTGGCCATGATTTAAGTGCATTCAGCGTTTTACTACTCTTTATACGAGAACAGATATATAAACGTTATTATTGGTAGTCAAATATCGCATTGTGCCAACTGATTTCAAAAGCGGCGTAGCACTGGGGAATGACATGCAGCGTCGTCGTACTTCCTTCCAGAAATGTGAGTCATATACAAAGACTTTGAGAATGTTAAATGCTGAATGTGACACCACAAAAGTAGCTCAGGAGCCTTCTCCACACATGTACCGCCCCGCACAAAAAACTCACATACATACATGCATGCATACCTCTGTGCGAACCCGCACCCGCAGCCACAATTAGCTTTTAGCCTTGCACAATATTATCAACGACAAGTGACAAGCGACGACATAAATGCCGCTAACATCATCACATCATCATCATCATCATCGTCTTTGCGAACGTCAATGATGGCGATGACGCCGCTTCCGCTGAGATTACAATAAGAACATTATAACTGGCTCAAGAGGCGTAAGGGCATGCCTATAGCTGTCTATGTATGCGAGTGTGTGCGTGTGCATATTTTTGTTTTTGTGTGCTTGAGTGTGTGAGTGCACGAGTATGTGTGCGAGTGTATTTAGAGCGCTTGAATCGGTGACAGATTTACGAGTGCTGCTTAAAAGTGGCATGAGCTTCGAAAATTCCTACGTTGTCATTAGGTGGAAATGTGGCGGCGTAGCCAGGAAGGAAGGAAGTTATTTTACGGACGGTATACTCGCATGTGAAACGATAATCGTGTTATAATGATGCAGGGTATTTTTGACATGCCCCAAAATACGAGTATATTCTCGTACTCGTGCGTTAGTCATTTAGGAAAATGTACGAAAATACACAAACTCATGGCAGCTGCTTGGCATCAGAGGAGGAAGGCTCAAGTGTGATTAAGCGAGAATTTGATATACGCGCGCATATAAATCCTTTACGTATAACAAAAGCAATCGAATCGCGTCAATACGTTCCGAGTGGGCCACAGGAGGAAAGAACGTGGTATCTTTATGGCAACAACGACATTTGATAATACATAATTATCCCATGAAGTGGGTTAGTCAAGTCTTACGATGCGGTTTACTGTTTGTCATTATCGCGCTCTTGCATTCGTGTGTGGGCATGCATGTCCTTAAGCGAGTGTGAGCGATACTTATGAGTTTAAATTGAAAGCAAATACATAGAATGTGGCCTCAGTGAGTGTGTGTGTATGTGTGTGGTGGGATCCTTAAGGGATAAAGTGAAGCAGTGAAGTTAAAGTAAAATTATCAACATTATTATTAGTGAATGACGCTGTGTATTAATGGCGCAGCAGATTTTCCTTAATTTCATTTAATTCTCTTCAAGTTAATTTCATTATCGCAATTTCACAAAAACGGCATTAACATCGACAACAACAACAACAACACCAGCAGCAACATGAGCGTTGGGTACAGAAAGCATGCTGGAATTTCCTCCACAATCGTTAACAGTAAACTTTTCTTAAGGTGGCGGTGTGTGCGTGCGTAGGGTTAAAGCAGGGATAACGCTCTCCTTTTTTTAATGTTAAATCCTGTTTAGTTTAATGTTGTTGCTGTTATTGCTAATGTTGCTGATGCTGCTCTTGTTGTTGTTGCTCTTGTTGTTGAGTTGGGTACCTTTTCAGTGTTTTCCCGCCGTTTCGTTTGCTTGTAATTGAATCTGAGCTGAAATCACTTTTGCTAACGGTAATAAAAAGGCTTTGTAGCAAAGCTCCCAGCCATATTTCTCGAGTTAGAGTTGCCAATGTGATTTGAGAGGATTTGCACACATTTCCTTTTTTTTTTTTTGATGCTACACAAAGTGGTGCATTCATCCCCACAACTACAGACAGAGTACAAAAATAGATACATTGGAGTACACGTTTACATGCCTTTCTAATTAAAGGTTTCATTAAAAGCGACGCAATGCTAAGGCAAGGACTTCAGTTTGGTTCTACTATTTGCACATACTTCAATAGCCAAGGCATAAAATTAACTCGAATTTCGTTTGGCTTCATTGCAGAGTGGTGCTGGTGGTGGTGGTGGTGGTGGTAAAATGTTTTCGCAATCTAACCCAAACGAGGCTGCCACACACTTCACACCGGGATTGATCGTTATTTTGCAAATGTTGTGTTGTTCTTCTGCCTTGCTTATCCTGGCCAGTTGCACTTAGTCAACAACAACAGCAGCAACAATAACAACAATAATAACAAAAACTGCAAACAAACAAAAAAAAAACACGACAGAACATTTTGCTGCAGTACTTAAAAATATGCAGTGTGCGGGAAAATAGTGTATCCAACTTTTGTAACTTGTTTCGGCCAAACGAAACTTGCAAATTTATGACGTCATTAGGCGAGAAGTCGAAACTTGCCATGCTTTAAATTACAAATTCATTTTTAATGCTCTTCTACCTTTTGCACTTCGGTCGCCACTGCAAAGCATGACAACGGGAAAGCAACGTTTTTGCGTTTGCTTAAGTCCAAGTTTCTGCCATTTGCGATCTCTGCCAATGCGCGCTGAAGTAGGCGAGCCGACCGACAACTTTGAGATTCAATTGTTTAGGAATTCAGTGAAACTTCCACCTTCTGCTTGTAGTCCAAGTGTAACTTGCTTAATTGTTGTTTTGGGACAACAACAACAACACCAGCAGCAGATACAACAACACAAGGGTTGCTTTTCAATTTGGTATGCAGACGTCGCGCTAACCCACTACAACGTTCAATTTTCGCGCCTTTTGTTATTCAGTTCTTTTGGTTGGTCTTTTTAAAGTATTTTTAATATGCTGAGCTTTGTGTTTCAAAATTCCCGTAACTTCAAATGGTGCTATTGTTAAGCTTAATGTAATGGTGTCATAATGCTCCTTTCTATATATCTTAAATATCCTTCTCTGAGACAGAAGCCGTGGTTGTATTGTCTCATCCGCCCAATCCACTCACTCGTAATTAATTTCGCTATATTAATAATGATAATTATATTAATAGTAATAAGAATAATAATATTAATGATAATAATAATGATTTCAATGCCTCTAAGCACAGTACTTCGATACAATGGTACAGAAATAAGCGGAGCTGGGAATACAATTTTTAATTTATTTTGGATGAATTTCATTTGCCTGTTTCGAGAAACAGAATATGGTTTAAATAATAATTGAAGGCGGAATATTTGGGAAATGGAAGTTTCAGCTCTTAATGGTATTGTAAATATGTTTGTTTTGAAAGTGCTGCAATTACATATTAGTTTGGATATAAGGTAAATGATATAAAGGAACGCATTCAAACTTTTCCTCAGAGTAAAAGTCATTACAAGATCACAATCCAGGCAGAAAATATTTAATCCCCGAGCTAAATATAAGAAAAATGTAGAATTATATAATAACGCTTAGTAAAATTGAGTAGATCCGTAGTCGCCTTTTTTATGTTTGTAAAAATTTTACTTTTAATTGAATATACGAAAATATATTTAAATATTTTATGCTTTCTTTACAAAAGAATATTCATTTAAAATATAAATTTCCTTTTTGATTGAACATCTAAAAAAAAAGCGTTGCATACTTTTAGGACAAAATTTCTGTTTGTATTGAGTAGCCAGGAACCTGAACCAATAAATGATGGTTAGCTTTGATTTTCATGTACATGCTGAAACTACGGCAAATAGTTTCAGCGTGATGAACCATGCAATTCATTCTCTCCGCAGGTGATGAACTCATTCCGCAAAGACAGTTCATTTACTGCCTCAGTTCACCGCACTTTAAACTACTGTCTAATAAGAAATATAAATATGTGTAGTTTCAGCGTGATAAACCATGCAATTCATTACCTCCTCAGATAGCAAGACAATCAGAGGAAATTTTTAGAGTGGCAATATACAAATTCAGCAAACAATAAATACTTCTATTAACTTGATAGACAACTGCTCTCAATAAACCTCAAAAGTTACAAAATCTATGTGTAGAAATATCATGGGATCCTGGCCTTAGCTTTCCTTGAATACGTCAACTAGTATAATTGTCATCGCATCTAAGACTACTCGTTTTTGTATCAGCAGAGCCTGAGCTATTGTAGTTCTTCCCACTTCTAATCTGTCTGTGTTCTTCTAATGCTTCTTCTGATGTCATTTTTCTCTTCCAGTTCACATCCTCATTTGCTTACCCCACCCATTCTACTAAACTCTTCCGCACGTAATTAATTATAATAATAATTTACACAGCACAATAGCGTCAACTCCACCCGTCAAGCACTCGAGTCAACGCACTCCACCTCCGCGGTTGTTCTACGTGCGTCCGTCCATGTGTGTACATATTCAGATGTTATGTGAATTACGCTTATAGTTGCATTCATCACTAATCCTTTCTAGTGCCGTTGCGTTTTGCTTTTTATATTTTAAATGCTCATATTTAACCCCAGAAAGCGGAGTAGGTACAAGTTAATTAACTCGTTTGGAGTTACACTGTAATAAAAGCTACGTAAATGCACTTAATGCGAAACCTCGAAAAGTACCGAAAATGCATCATTCTGAACATTGCCATGGCATTCGTGCATTATGGACCAAGGAGGCAAGCGGCAGCCAGAGCTAATCCTTAAATTATAACAAGTCACGTTTCGCTGAATACGGGTGGCGAAGTACAGCGTCTTTGCAGCAGCAGCAGCAGCAGCTGGCTGGCTCAGGGGCGCATTTGGCTAATTTTTAAATGTCTGTTGCTGGAAGCACCACGCAATCCTGTACGCAAAGCGCAGCAGGACGTCCTGGCCGCAGTGGTGGCGCTACTACTGAATAAAGAACTTTAATTTCATTTGCTTGCGCTGCGCTAAAATCAGATTTGTGCTCCGAAATGGAGAAGAGGATATGCCAAAAATTATTTTTGTTTTTTTTTGTCTTCCGCGCTGTTGCTACTCGTTGTGGCTGCACTGCCGTGCGTTGGTAGAGCAGGGTGCTGCATTGTTGCCACTACTGGAGAGGGACACTAATATTCAGGAACGGATAAAGTAGCATAAAAATGCAAGCTAATCCATGGCGTGGCGTTTGTTACGTTGACTCTTCGCTGTGCAGGGGTATATTCTGTTCTAATGTACGACACTCATACGTACCGCAGTGTGGGGCTGCGGCAGGGAGCACCGGCGTTGAGAGCCACTTGCGTGGCCAAATAATGGCAATTCCAAGTGAAACTGCAGAGCATTGTCAACTAACAAAATTAAATTTTTGTTTAGCATGGCGGACCACCTAAAAGTATGCTGCGACCGCTGTGATGCTGGCTAACCCCGTCCGTGTATGTGTGTGACGTGTGACATTTCACTAAATTATGGCAATTCAATTTTGAATCTTGTTTTGCTCCCGGAAAAAACCCCACTAAAATTTCCGTTTAAAAGCGAGCATTTCAAGCGCCAGTCGAGCATTTGTGAATAATTTTTTCCATGTTTTTTGTTGTCAACTTTTTTGTGTTTTTGTTATTTTGTTGCTTCCGTGATATCACAAACACACGCAGTGTCTAAAAATGCCGCGCACACATTAATTTATGTGCAAATCATTTAAATATTTCCCCTGGCCATAAATTATTTTGTGTGCTCCTTCCTAGCACTTCTTCAGCGGCTGCTGCTGGTGCTGCTGTCGCAGGCTCTGCTGGCACTCCGCTGTTGCTTACGCTGCAAAAGCACTACAGCCGGACACTGTGTCATGCGATAACACTTTTTCTGCACTACACTCACACAATCACACAGTCCCAGTCACAGAGAGATACACTCACGGAACTACCGGTACGAGTCTGTCTGAAGAATGCACACGTAAAAATGTTTAAGGTGCAATGCGAGCGCAAATTGGAGTTTTAAGGAATTTAGGTCGCAGCGTTCGCTTGTTTGTGCATTGGGATTAACAAAGTTTCTGTCCAAATGTTCTAGCTGCAGGGACAGGGACTTCGGTACGTACCATCCACACACTTTAAGAGTTATATTACTTTGGAGTCTAGCAAGCAAGACAGCTTTCAGGAAATGCAGCAAGTTTACTTCAATATACGCAAAGAGAAAAGAGGAAAAACTGCATTACTGAGATGTTATATTGACATAAAAATTAATATGGAAAGGAAAAATGTGAAGAGACCGACACCATTGCTGTGAGTAAAGTCGATATTGAATTCGATTCTTAAAAATTCAGGTACGAACTGAAACTTAAAGTGATGGTGAGCTCTTCAATTTTTACATGTAACATTTTGTCGACATGATTGGTAGATAGTAAATCGATTGAATAATCCAAACGAAATGCCCAAATTTTGTAAAGGGGTTTACCTTATATCGATGTTTATTCAAAGAATATGTTGCTTGATCTCTTACTATGAAAATATCGTTTTGCATGAATAGAAAGTATAACCTAATTTCTATGGTGGGAACCTAATCAAATGGTGCCTCTAAGCCACTGCGTCCAAATTAACGAGTTAAAATTCACAAACACACTCTTTCAATAAAATACTCGTTGGTCTGTCTTAAAGAGAGAGTCGAATCGAACGAGTCTGAACCGGCCGAGTCAGAAAGCACGTTCGCAATATTCCTCTTTCTACTCGCAGCAGTTACTGCGATTGTACCGAATTGCATACTATGGGAAAGTTGACTTGATTGTAGGAAGAGGCTCGATTCTATGAGGGATATTACTATTGTTGCCACTTCACTAGTAATTCTGACGGTTTGGGGCACTTTCCTCATAATAGAGTCATGAATGCAATTACCTTTGAGAATTCATTGCTATAGAGGTACAATTAAAGATATTTGAGTTGTAATTAGAACTCTAAAGCTTGTTTTCAGTTTTATCGTTTACTATATTTCTATATCGAATCATTTGAAATAATATAGTAGTCTTTCAAAAGCAACAGCATACCAACTATGAGCCCAGGAATCGAATCTGGACCCTCAGTTATTACTTTTGTCCATCCAGACCGCTAATCTAACTGAAGTTGGCAAATTCATGCGGCAAAGTCTGTTCATATACTGTCAAAAGTTCATCAGACTCTAAACTACTGTCTCTCATTATCATCCCTATTATTTCGTTAAATTACTCTCACCTATTCATTATTTATTACGTTGTCATGTTAAGTTTTATCATTATTATTATTATTATTAAATTAATGATCCTGAATCCTTCTGTGGACTATCATTCAAAACTAGCGTAGGTCGACTGAAAATATGCACCATTCGAATATTCGTCGATTAAGAGAATTAAGACAAGCCAAAGCCCTTCTGGAATACTTTAATCTTAAGAGAGCTAGCCTCAATTGGCCTTGAACAGGCCTAATTGCGTCTAAGCACAGGCATTCAATCTAAAAGAGCTAAACAGCTGATAAGTATGCCTCATCACTGGCATCTTGAGTAGTCAATGTAGACTCAACTATCATTTGAAAAAGACTATTCTCAGATACCAGCTGAAGATTCCGTAGAGAAAATGATGAAACCTCATTACAGATGATCACGGACTGTGCAGCTATGGTACATAACAGGCATAGGTGTTTTGGAAAGTACATTTTGGATATGAGTAAAACTTAATTAACTCAATCCCTCCATAATACATATAAGTTCCTGCCTGAAATAAACTTGGCAGAAGATCGATAGATGATACTATCCTCATCGCTTTAGGTAAACAGGGGCATCACAATAGATATTTTAGGTTGCAGTTTAGAACACCGTTTATATAGTCTATATATCTAACTATCTAAGAAACTTACTCGAACCATTTATTCTGGGTTATTTTATTATTTATATTTTTTTTTTGTATTTGAATTTGGAAATTTTCATTCTAAAGTAAAAGAAAATCATAATAATCATAATAATGATAATGAATGAATGATTGAAAAAAAGAGGGAAAATGTAACTCGACCAATTTGATCTATTGTACTCCTCCTGCATTAATTATTGTACTCCTCCTATTAAGGGTACTCCTCCTATTAAGGGTACTCCTCCTATTAAGGGTACTCCTCCTATTAAGGGTACTCCTCCTATTAAGGGTACTCCTCCTATTAAGGGTACTCCTCCTATTAAGGGTACTCCTCCTATTAAGAGTCTTCTATTAGTCAAACAGTTCTAAGGAAACTTAGCACTGAGTTGGAGTCCATCGCTCTAATATCTCTGCTCTCGGGCCAGTAATACCCCAGGCATTTCATCTTATTGTGATCTAAGGCCTCTCAGTTCATTAGAAGGTCCTCTGGTGTTTCTTCTTCCTAGGTGCAGAATCTACACGTGTTTACTGATGAGAGTCCCAGCTTCATGAGGTGGCTTCTTAAATGAGAGTGACCTGTGAGATGGCCTCTCAAAGTTCTCCAATTATTTATACTCAACTGTGGACATTGAGCTGCACCTTTTGGGTTATAGTCCTCAATCATCAGCTTGGATTGTCTTAGTTTTGAGAGTTAGGCCAAGTATGACATAATGATAAATACTAATATGTGATACATTATTATTATTATTATTATTATTATTATTATTATTATTATTATTATTATATCTTCGACCCGAAGAGAAAAGCTTTTTAGAAAGAAGCATTTTGGAGACCAAGCCCGTGGCAAGATTTGAACCTGCGACCCTCGGCGAATATGTGATATAATACATGTTAATAATAATAAATATAAATAAATAATTGAATATATGTAAATAAAAAAGTACAAGTAAAGTGACAGCTTTTGTATGCCTGAGGGAAATGAATTCCAGCGCTGGCCGTTGAGAATGTTTAATATGATAATAATAATAATTATAAAACTCATCAAATAAAAAAATCCTCTTGAACAACAATAAATTTAAATTTTTCCTAATATTCTACATATAGCGTTATTGGATACGAGACTCCAGAAGTTAATTATTATTATTTTCACTAAATATAATTAAAATCACAATTAATATTAATCAGCTGCTTTGGCTATCGGCTTTAAAAATACTATTATGCCAATACTGTGCCAGAAGTTAAGATCGCCAACTCTCTTCCCTCTTCATTCTTTCCCTTCAACTCAAAGCCTCTAACCGCTGATACCCCTGCTCTGTGGACTACAATATTCTTTTTTTATTTTTTTATTTATTTTTTTTTTGGGTAGAGAGGGTAGAAATGCCTGCCGCATCATCGAAACTGTCGTCACAGATTTGGTATGTAAGAATTGCACCCACTAACACCCCTCTCTCTCCCCACCCTGGAACCGTTTTTATACTTCCTTCAAGGTGGAGATTCTCACTTCGTCCCTATTGGACTCTCAACATTATTCCTGCGTCCAGGTCCCGCTTTTTCCGCCGGAGCACATTTTCCACATATTTATCTACGTGGTCCCAGTTTTCTTTGCTGCTTAGCATAACCTCCACAATGTTCTCGGTGGCTAAGGTTTCCCCGATTTCCATTTCAAGCGTGGTGCGCTCTGTTTGCCACCTTGTGTATTTGAAAAAGGTGTGCTCTGCATCATCCACATTGCTGTCGCCGTATATGCACTCAGGCCCTCCAATTTTTCCCATTCGGTGTAGATACTTGCAGAACAGTAACTGCGTGACCAGACAGTAACTGCGTGAGGTAGAAATTGACGGTTCCGGCTATTCCTCCTGTCCAGCTCGCTATGTCGGGTATGAGTCTCGCTGTCCATCTTCCGCGACTCTCGGCGGCCGATCGTTCCTGCCAATGGTGCACGGTTTGTTGCTTTATATGCTGCGCGGTTCCTCTGGTATTCTTACCCATCTTGGCTTCTCGTAGGTGTTTTCGTTCGAGGGCCAAGAGATCGATAGGGATTAAGCAGCTAATTACCAGAATTGCCGGCTCCGATACAGTACGGTACGCTGAAGCTACTCGCAGAGCTGCGGTTCGTTGTACGGACGATAAAACTTTTCTTCGGGCGTGCACCTTTAGCTTGTCAGCCCACAATTCGCTACCATACAGCAGAATGGAGTGTGTGGACTACAATATACACGTACATATATACAATTAATTATAGTGTAGAGTATTGCAAACTGAACGAATGATGGTGTATCAATCGCTCATAAGCACACAAATTGTGTGTGTACAAATTTCCTTCCCTAATCCTGAACTCCTTGCACCATCCTCTAAAATGGTACGGCCAGACATGTGGACACAGCTTACATAATTGGATTGCTGCTTCTGACGGAATATTTAAAATATAATTTCAATTTCAATATTGCCTTTGAGATTGCACATGCACGCCCTCAACACACACACACACACACACACACGCAAAAAACCTCTCCAACCACGTGCACTTAAAATATGAACTGGCACATTAGTCCCCAGTTGGTTCTGCATGTTTTATTGGGGTTTTTTCCACATTATGCAATGGGCGATAATTGCCCATCTGTCGTGTGAATTGTGGTGCAATTTTGCCATAAATGCATTTTATATACGGAAACTAAAAAGCAGCAGTTTTGCGAAATGTTTCAGCGCGCACATTTTTGCTCTTTTCCACATTTTATTCGTAGCAATTCAATAGAAAAATTGTAAAAATTGCATAAAATCATTTTCGCTTGCTTTTTGCTTTCGGACCGGACCGGACCGGTCCAGTTCGATTCGATTCGGTCTGGGGTCCATCGCCATTTAAGCATTGTCAATGGCAGCCACAGACAGCAGAAAATTAAAGCAGAAAAAACCTTTTCCCACGTTACCAATTAAATCATGGCGCAATCAGTTTGAAAGCGTTGTTTATCAATTATTCGTTCGAATTTACAAAATACGGAATTTATCAAAGCGCATTTGTGTTTGTAATGAATTTCAACGCAAAATGCGCAAAAACTGAAAACTGAAAAAGCGTGTGGTGTTATTTGCTTTTTTCTTTCTTTTTTTTTTTGTTTTTTTGTTTTGGCGATACCACAGTGATAATACCCTACCTCGGGGTGTTGATTAATTCGCAACAATGTTGGACAATGGAAAAATGGAATAGGGCCAATTACTCTGGATATACGAGGACATAGTCAAGGCACAATTGCTACGTGTAGTTATCGTGCGAATTGTGGGCCTAAAGGTCCAATGTACCCGGTGGAATTGTGTTATCACAGGGTTTCAATAATTGCAACCATGTGCATAAACTTGGGATTGAATATGAACCAAAGTGACGTGTTGTACCCATTGGAATACCATTATCATAGTGTTTTATTCAGTATATTCACTTTAGAATAGGAACCAAAAGGGTATGTTCTCCTCCGTAGATTTTTGTTCACGCAGTGTTTCAATCAACCAAATTTTTTACATAATCTTGCGATTGAATATGAAAAGTTAATGGATATTGTGTCCGTACGGCGTGGATTCCAGTTGACATAGTATTCAATGCAGTCATTATCACTACATTGGGATTGACTGTGAACCACAAAGATCTGTTGCGCTCTTTGATAATATATTCAAAGAGTTTTATTCAGCAGATTCGCTTGGGTATCTTTGGTGATATGGAACCAAACATATATTTTCTCCTCGATAGAATTCTGTTCTCACACTTTTTAAATAAATACAATTCTTTACATAAATTTGGGATTGAACTAAAAGCATTGGGATAAATTTGATGTGAACTACAAACATCTGTTGCACCTCTTGGAATACTGATATCATAGACATTACTTTGGAAACTTAGGATTGTGTAGGAAGAATCCAAAAAGATGTTAAACACCGAAGAAATCTGTTCGCACAATTTTTTAATAAATAAAATACGTATATAAACTTGGGTTTGTGTGAATAAGAATTCTAAAGTTATATTTTACCCCTTGAAATAATGTTTTCATAGTTTCATGTTTTCCTGTTTCATTCAGGACATTCACTTTGGAAATTTTTTTTGTATAAGAACCAAAAAGGTATTTAACCCGTGGAATTCTGTTCGCACTATTTTTTTATAAAAATATATATTATATGTATTGTATTCTATGAAATAATGTTTTCATAGTCGTTTCTTCTGTCATATTCGTTGAAGAAACTTAGGATTTCATAGGAACCAAAAGAATGTAGTACCCCGTAGAAATCTGTTCTCATAGAAACAACTTCCTTGTATAAACTTGAGCTTGAATAGAAATTGTAGACGTGGATGGTAATCACACACTCTGAATATTGTTTTCACAGTATTGTATTCAGTCATATTCCTTTTAGAAACTTAGTACTGAATTTGGGTGATAAGCAATGATTTGTTGTTTTTTCTTGGCTCCAAGTCCCCAAAGCATATTTTCCTCCTATGAACCTTTCATCAGAACAACAGTTGTACTAGAGTAGTGGCTTCCATTGTCCGAAAGCGACATTCTTTTAGAGTTAATGTGATAAAGAATCAAAGTGATTTCCTTTAATGTTTGTCATAGGACGAAATTTGGCCAGATCTCTGAAATGGTAGTGAATCGTTCTTTATCTATGTCTAATTGAACAGTCCATGGTTAATTTTTGTATCTTATAGTATAATTGGCAAAGCAATGTTTTCGATCATTTCGGAGTTATAAGGTCATAAGGTTATAGTGTTGTTTCCTATCATCATAAGGTCATAAGGTTATATAGTGTTGTTTCCTAATCTCAGGTCATAATTCGTTAGAATCCTTACAATCTCACACAGAAGCATTCCGATCTTTTAAATAATAATAATATCCCTGCCCCATTTGTATGCAGCTTTGCAACTTTTTCTTTGTTTTCTATTAATTTGTGGAGAAATGATAATCACTGTGCTGCTCCTGCCTAGTTACTTTAATTTCTCCAGAAACGATATATTCATTATAACTGCAGCGCCTTTATTGTCGCCTGACAGTCTCATATAATAACTAACTGCAATTTGCTAACTGCATTTTTGACGAGTTTGTTCTTTGGTGCTCATAGCGTCCTCACATAAACTGGCTTTTGGAAATACTTGAGGCCATACCCCGTCATCAGAGCGGCGTGGTAAAAACATAGTTTCCTAAAAATCATACTCAGTAATTAATTATGTGAGCCAGTCTGGCGGAGTGAGTAATTGCAACTAATACCTTTGACAGGAACATGGAGAAGCACTAGAAACAAGCGTTCACTGGCTACGCTCTGGAAGAGATGCTCGTCCTGTAGCCACTAGACGGCTGCTGTCCGTGTACAAACTTAATTTTAGAGTATTTAAGTTGCGGCAACAAGAAATTTTCTTAATAAAGTTGCTTTTATCCATCAAAGCACTGGCATATCTACAGCTACTATTGCCGTGAGTAGGGTATATAAAAGCTGTCAGCATCAAAAATTACACACGAAATCCACAAGAGCAAATACACAGCTTTGGTCACTGGCATGTATGCGTAACATTAATTGCAGATTTTTTAATTCCACCGAAAAAAAAGACGGAAAACTAAAAGGAAATGCGCAATAAAAACACATGACTATTTATTTACAAAAACGAGTTAAAATTTATGCCAACAAAGGCAAAAAATTTATGTAGTCTTTTGCAAGCGGGCGCCCAGCCGACATGGTAAGTGACGATGTGATGCCAGGCAAAAAAGTGTGGGGAGTGTGGGAAAGGAGGCTGAACCATTAAAATGTTGTTGAAAAAGCATGGAAAGTTGCGCCAGAACTTAAAACCAGACATGAAAAATAGGTGAAATGAATCAGGCAAATGCGCTTTGGTACCAGGCGCATAGCTTAAGCAGAGCAAAGGCGCTCCAACACGTGACTAGACCGGAAGTTGTAAAGAGCACCGATGGAAATTTCACACAGCACGCCAAGCAAAGCAAAGCAAAGCACAGTAAAGCAAAGCCATTACTTTTCGCCACTTCGCCAACTTCAACAGTTAAGCGGAGAAAGTGTAAAGCAGCCACAGCCACGAAAGAGGAGATTCGAAAGCGGCAAAGTGCGTAGTAGTAAAGCAAAAATAATTTAGCGCTGCTCTGGCGTCTGCGGACTCTGCTGCGCTTTGCATGGAGGTCAATAAAAAATGTGCGCTGAAGGCGTGAAAGTTAATGTTGAACGCGGGCGACTACACTAAAAACAACAACAACAACAACAACATCAGCAATAAAAATAACCGGCAAAGCTTAAGCAATGTGTACTACAACAACGGAAAAGTTCGCCGCACATTGGGAGTCTGCAGTATTTTAGTCCTGCTGAAGTATTCGAGCGACCAGCGCAATATCATCACTTTCACAGCTTCACACTTGCACACTTTTCAGCGCACTTCAGCTGCGGCACATTCAAATTAAATTTGTAAAAATTTGTAAATTCCATCACCGCTGGTAGCAACTTATCGCCCGATGATGTGGTGGAAAATGTTTGAATATCATTTGATGCTAACGCAATTATGCTGAAATTATTGTTTTTTACATGATATGGCCGTGCATATTTTCGGGTGGTGGCGCGCAACTTTATTATTTATACTCGGGCATGCATAAATGCGAGCAAAATAAATGTTTATTTATGCTTCGCTAAAAAAATAAATTTACATAAATTATCGCTTTAATGTGACTTCAAATGCGGCGCAGATAAAAATGTTGTCACATACTTTTTCGCGCGGCCATTAATTACAATCACCGATACGGCGATGCCGCATTATTTATGGCTACATTGATTATCTATTGCAGCTTTAATTAAAGTATCCGACGTGTAATTATCTGGCGCGTTTTTGTTCACTTCTATCATGATTTAACTAAATTTAATCGTGTATATCTTGGAAATGTGCGCCTAAAGTGAGACTTCAAATTTTTAACAGCACTTTCTAGAAAGACTATTATTATTATTATTATATCGCATTATAATTAATTATGACTACAAAGGGTTGGGGAATGGATACTAGCTACTGCTGCTTTCGACTCGAAGAGAATGAAGCGTTTTCGAGACCAACCCCGGGGCAGGATTTGAACCTGCGGTCCTCTGAGTGTGAGTCTAACATGCTTACAGAGGGTTTTTCTAGAAAGTATACAGGGGCGAAATATTTGAGTTAGCAACATTTTTGGGTATTATATGAAATCTTTCCAAAGGTAAGTAACTCACAGGTTTTGTGTTGATGTGAACTAGTTTCCCTTCTTTAGGTCCCTTCATATGTAGGAATTTGAATTATATGCTTGTAAGTGGAAGTCTCAAATCTCAGCAGAGAAACATATGTAGAATGTACCATAATTGTCAACCATTGGACGTATGTGGATATATACGAGTATATAAGTAATATGTGTAATTGTCCACCATTGCAAGTATGGTTATATACGAGTATATACTTTATACACACATTGGAAGTATGTGGTTATATACGAGTGTCATATGGTATCTCCATCCCCTCTCCAATGGTGGTTTATAACATTTCTGGTCATGTTTACGTTAGGGAGAGATGGCTGGCGATAGCGCAGTTCGTGTGTTGTGGGAAATTCGAACTGACGATCGGAGCGTGGCGCGACGATAATTATGTTTTGTTCAAATATAAAATTGTTCTTTCAATTATAAAAATATCTTTTTTTTCCATTCTAAAATTGTATCAAACTAGAAAGAAAAATATATATAGTTTGACATGGATATAAAAATACTATTTGTAATATAAAAATGTTGTTTATTTCCCGATACAAACTAGAAGTCCTCCCTTGTAATCACGTTTATTGAGCAATGCTCAACAAATGGTCAATAAATTCTCTCTCTTCTTTACTTTTATTTCAATTGTGTGTACTCTTAACTTCAACTGTCCATGATTTCCTCAATGTTAATATGTATAAAACTGGGTTATGTTCAAAGTGAAAAATGAACTCCAAAGTCCACTGTGAAGTCAATAATTGCATCCATTTGTTAGCAATCATTATACTGGAATCACTTCATGCAATAATTTTTTAAGTAATAGCAAAGATTTGTTAGCAAAGCTACGTGATTGAATTCAACTGAATTGATTACCAGCAATTATAGTGACTTTGAATAACAGCAGAAATTTGTAGTCTCTAAAGTGTTTTTCAGTCACCACAGTCAAAATCAATCAAACGCTCGTGGAAAATCACAATCTTTTATTTGGAAAACAGACTTCATACATTTTGTACATGGTGATATTGCTTCACAATTTACCGCATTGTCTGCTGGCATCGGTAGTTGTCACAATACTCAAAAACTACCAATATTGAGTATGAATAAACGCACTTTAACAAGAAAAACTTACTCTGCTGACAGGACATCATAGTGGTGATTGAATAGCATTGCAGTGACTGAACAGAAGTAAATGATACATATCAAAGGGAGGAATCATTGACTCCAAAAAATACTTCTGAATTGATATTTCATTCAGAAGGCAAAGAAGCTATTCAGAAATCACTTTCTTCTACTTTTTGAGCAATGATGATTTATTACCTCAAATCAAGGGGGTCGTGAAATCAAATCAATCTTGCTACGGGCAATTTGGGTCTCAAATTTTGTCTCAACAATGCTTCTTTGTAAATCTTTTCTTCTTCCAGTTGAGGGCCTTAGATGCTAGTACTTATTTCCCGAAGATATAATTAATTACGGTGCAAGGTATAGTAATAATAGTAATAATAATAATAATAATAATAATAACAATAATAATATCTTAAAATATAATTTTTTACAGCTCTGTTGTTCGAGAATTACTTTTTGCATATTCGTATACTAAGCAATAAAACGCTGAATTATGACTGAACCACCTCTCAAACTCAGTGATATTAAATTACTTGTCGCATACAATCTCACGATTCTCAAGTTAAAATTGTACAGGAAAATACCAATAATTTAAATTAGAAAGAATACAAACTAATTGTTTTTAAATGACAGTGGGTTATCAACTATTCTCTTTATGTATATGACTGAAATAATAATAAAGTGGGTTATCAACTATTCTCTTTATGTATATGACTGAAATAATAATAAAGAAGACTAGATCACTCGAATAAACACCAATATTAATCAAAAGCTGAGATTCTTAAAAAAGTCGCAGAAGTTTGAAAAGGTCTAACTTCCTTTCCGAAATCCTCTATCTCCCCCTCCCCTTAATATTTTTCCAGGCTTACAGTTCAATGAGCATCAATGCCTCAGTGCTTGGAGACCTCCTTCTTCGGCGGCTATCCGGCCTACCCCACTTCTATCTATCTATATAAGCATAAAGGGTGCTATTAACAACTGATATATAATGCAGAAACTCAAGAGATAATATCATTTGTAATACTGAATATAATCTCAGGCAATTACATTATACCAGATCCCGCTTAACTGTAGCAAAGTAGGTCTAGAATCATATTAAATATAACATCAGCGGGCAATCCAAGATTTTTAACCTATTTTCTCATATACTTGCAATGGATTTTCCCTGTCGAGATAATTGTAACAAAATTGCATTTGTAAACTTATCTCTTGGCTCTGTCCGACCCGATGCTGTGGATGGTGTTCATCCCAGCAGAACGATATTAGCGGGAAATATTTTAAGCGTTACTTTTCATGACTGTGGTGAATATTCCCCACTAATGTTAATAAAGATATTAAGGATATTATTTTTAATGCAATTTTGGAGTGCTTTTAGGTTGAAGTTAAAAGTTCGAAAACAATATTTTGATGCTATAATCAGAGAATAATAACAACACATTAAGTTCATTAATAAATCTTATATATAGCAATGAAATGATAGTGATAGTAATGAAATAATAAGAGTTGGAAAATTATAACCCAACTTAAATTAAAACAAATTTTGTCTATTAACAATTACAATTAATTGTGCCATCAACAGCATGATGATACTTTCAATTATAAATACATAATTTCCAATAAAATGTGTAAGAATATAAAGGTCCTTTTTACTTGATCAAAAATTTACTTTGACTTCACAAGGTTTTTGGGCTTGTGCTATTGTAATTGAAGTATCCAACTATTACAAAGAATAGAGTATCAAACAGTTCTACTCTGGAATACACTCAAATTGCAGCTGAAATGAAAGTTTCCCTTCATCTCATTAATAACGATACCGCAAGGAGAACGCATTCCCTTTCTTGTTAAGTCTTAAACAAAATAGCAGCGAAATTTGTTCAGACCAAAAATCATCATATTTCCCAATACGTGCAAACTGGCTTTGCCCCTTTAACGAATATTTCAGTCAAAACAGCATCTTCACTGATCATTAATTAAAAATTACACGTCTGTGTTTTAATTAATATTTATGCGCTTGGCACACAAAGCGCTTCCCCCAACGTAGCGCACAAATGACCGTACGCTGGCCAAAGCAAGTACCACATGCGGCTTACAACCAGTCAAACCTTTCAAAAACAAGCTTGCTCATATTTCAGTATCATGCGCTTTCAATTGATTCTGAAGTGTGTTCAACTATTGAATGGTCTCGGCTGCATATGCCTGCAACCTGCACATCCTTCGCTGTGCTTTGTTCTGCGTTTGTATAGGATCTGTGCTGTTTCGCTTTCTATTCTTTGCACGCACACTTGCGTAGCGGGTGCGGAGTGCTGTGCCGTAGCGAGGACGTTGAACGGGAAACTTTAATAAGGGTGTCAGCAGCAAAGCTAACTGGATCTGCATGAAGATTGCATAGAAATACTTTGATGGCTTGGAAAAACGGGTAAATAGTAGAAAATTAATGCAGCAATAGACAAGTTATTGTAAGGCTTTTCCAATTACAGTTCAAAAATGAAGGAAGACTCATTGCATTTAGTTTACTTAAAGTCGATTCTTCAATCGTAACATAAACACACTTATAATAATTAAGCCATCTTATTCTGTAGTATGTGGATGAAGACGAAATTGTGTTATTATGTATACTGTATTATTTTTCCGAAATTGAAAAATGCCCGAGAACAACAGTCGGTATATTATTGTTATATATGGTGATTAATATTATAAGAAGGTGAAGGGTGCACCATTCCCAAAAATTATGCTTTTCCTTGAAGTAGGTAAATCAGTGTAAAACTGTTGTAAGTTATTTACTGCTGTGACTCCGCTACTCTCTGTGTTTAACTCTTCCATATAATAATGAAAGAATTCTGATCTAAAGATTTTTAATAAGATTCTGACAACATAAACTGAAGCGGCGAAGGATGGATCTAAAAATGTCAACTACAAAATTTGTTATTTATGTATTTACAAAATTAATAATAATACATTCATATCATATTAACTGAACAAATAATGCTAATGTTGGATACTGTCAAATTTGGTAGTCAATTATGTGACTTATATTTAGGTAATTACCGCAACTCCGACCAGTTGGGAATTTTTCTCGCGTTTTCAATGAAATATCATCAGAAATAAATCATAAATTACAACTGAAACTATATTGAAGTCTGCTGGGTGCTTGAAGATCTTCCTGCTTCTTCGGTTCTCAGACCCACCGCACTTCTCTTCTATTATATTATATTCTATTCCCCGTTGAAAGTTTTGTTATCAACACATTGAAAGAATACCCGATATAAACACTTCTGAATAAAATATTACGAACAACTTCAAGAGAACTGCCCGGATGGAAGCAAATGCGAAATTGCTTTGTAAAAAGAACATGAAGATCACCTGACTTATATACTGATTATGCGCATATAAATTGGAGTAGTAGCTGAATTAAGAATGTTCCTATTAACAACGCATAGAAGAAAACACAAAAAAGTAACTCATACGCCTCGTGGGCATAATGATTTTTGTGGGCTACTATTAGATCTTTAAAAAAAACTGTCAGGTTAGTTCAACACTTTGTAATCGGGGGAGTCTGCCTCTGGTGTGGCATAAGCGATCACCGTCTAAGCGGTGCTTAGGCGGCCAGTGCGTGTGTAGAGCCCCATCTGTCTGGTTTTTGCTGCCAATCCAACCTAAACCTAAACCTACCTCTCAGAGAAAACGTATATATAGTAATGATAAATTAGAGTGAAACTAGACAACTCAATCTAAATATACACTTAATCAGTTATTTTATCCTGAAAGTATTATTAAAGAACATTTGGCAATCTTAATCATACTTGGTCAGTTTTGAAATTATGTGCAAATTTTGCTAATACCAATATTTTAATTTGTTGCATTAATAATTTATACTCACTGGCGTGTTCAGACCAACACCAACATTTCATCTCATAAATTTACGATATTTATGATGCGCCAAAATGCATAGCGTTAGAAGCAAAAGCACCGCATTTGGCCAAACATGCTGCTGCATAAATTTGTTCGTTTACCTTTGCCACTTCACGCGATTTTCGATGCGCTCTCGAGCGTTGTTGTAACACAAATTTAAATGCAACACAATGACACTTGCATATAAATGCACGGGATATCGAGTTGTTGGCTGTTGCTGTTGCTGTTGGTGTTGCTCTCGCCGTGGCTAACGTTGCGAATTTCAAATTGTGATACTATTTTCAAAAACGCCGCACATTCGTGTGCCATACAACAAATTGCCAAGAACCGCGCGACTACCGCAACACAATCCAAATTGCAACTGACCGGAAGCGCATGCAGAGGAAATGCACATTCGACAGACACACCAGGCTAGGCTACACACACGCACACATGCAAAAACGTTAGTAAGCGAAGCGCGGCGAGCAACGATAACAAGATCAATTATTTTATAATTTATGAACACGCGCGCACATTTAAAACAGGCCGGTCCGCTTCTGTTCATTTGCTGGCAATTTTAAACTAACGCCATACCAATTGCCAATAATACAGCGAGCGTCACATCCGATTGAACACAATCGCTTGGCTTGTTCGTACCTCGTTACGGCAATTGACTTTTACTTAACGGAACAGATTTCAGACGCCGGCTGACTCTTGTGTAGAACAATTAGAATTCAAGCATTGTCACATCGCAGCATATCCGTCCGCATCCGGTACCGATGTCAACAAGCTTCAGTTCGCAACTAATTCAAATCCTCCAAACGGATTACTTCCGATAGCTCAGCCTCGCGACGCACTGCTGCGCTGTGTTGTGCTGTGCTATGATGTGCTGTGCTGCCACAGCACACGAGAACGACCACAACGACAACTACGAGGACGACGCCGAACGCGACACCGACAACTAAGCCAACCGAACTTCGCCAGATACGCCGAGTCGTGCTTAGTCGGCGTCTGTCGTGTGCAAATCGCACTTTGTTAACAAAATTTATTGCAGCAACGTTGTTGGTGCAGTGCTTGAGCGTAAAAGCTCGTTCGTTCGAACCGTTTCTCTTGTTGAGTGAGTGTGCGATTGAGCTTTCGACTGCACTTGTCCTTGCTGCCCTTTCGCTTTGGTAGCACGTGGTTGGTAAACGGAGTGCACCGGCGTGCATTATGGTTGCAATTGAATTCGATTATTTTGATTAATGGTATTTGGGAGCTTATGGTGGGTATTTATTGAATTACGAATGCAGGAGCAACTTTATTTGAACTTGAGTGGGCGCTTTTATTTAACTGATTTTTTTTCGCTTTCTTTTCTTTAATTAATGCTCCTTTCATATTTTGAAACTAGCTTCAAAGTCTTCTTTGCAACTAAATCTACAAACTTGAACAGGGCAACTAAAGAAAAAACTAAAAAATAAACAGTAAAACGAAAAAAGTTTCGCACGAGCATATTTGCAGCAAAACTTAAGGTAATGACTGTTTGACTGAAGAGAGAGCAGAGGCAGGGAAGCGGCCAATTAATTGAATTAGTTTTAGAGAAATGCACAATTTCATTAATGAAATTCCCAATTTATATGTCAGTATATAATTTAGTAATAATGTTTCATTAAAAATGTATAACTTAACAGGTGGCTGACACAGCAACATATTTCCGCAAAAATATAAACAGACTAAATTTGTAGAAAATTCATATCTGCGATAAATTTAATGCAAATTTAATAAATATTAAATATTAATAATTTAAAATAATAATAATTAATGTAAAAATGGAACATAAAAACAAATTGTTTTAAAAAATATTGGAGTTAGGGACATTTTTTATTAGCTTCTTATTTTTAATCCCTACAATCTTCTTTATCTTTGTTCAACTAAAGTAAGTTGACTTATATATAATAGTATTATACTCACAACATAATAATGTGACTTAGCAGAGGATTTTATCTAATTGGGAACTCCAAATATTCATTTGTACAAAATTTTTCAACAGACTTAAAATTTTTTGAGATTTTAACACAAATCGAAATATGTGAAGAATTCAACAGTTCAATGGAATTATATTCATTTACTGCTAAAAAAATGCTTACCAAAATTTGTTATTAAATTATATAATTAATTAATTTTTGATGACAACTACAACAGAAATTAGAAACAGACTCCTCTGGTGATTCAATTACAATGGACAAGAAAATGAACCTTCAACATCCTAACTTCCACAAAGGAAATAATTCTACAGTTGAGTTAACAATAAAAAATGTTGACCTGTTGAATGATAGAAAATGTTCACTGCCTGTACTGGAAGTGTGACAACTCATCAGAATGATAGGTGAGGCTTAGTGGCAGTCAACTCACTCAGATCCTTTTGCTTTCAGGTCCATCGCGATACCACCGCGTAATACTACACCTCTACTTTGACTCGTGAAACCATTTCGAAGCCCTAATAAAGTGCAGGATTTGTTTGACCGGACACTTCCGTAAGAGAGCTGAAAGCATATTTTCCTGAAGAGTCTGCTCTTCTTCTGGCTAGAGCCGGGCACCTACAGAAGAGATATTCCACAATCTCCTCCTCCTATTCATCTCCACAGTTTCTGTAGTATTCATGAGAGTCTAAGAGCATGGCTGTCGAATAGCCAATGATCAGCATCATACAAGCCACCACCTTGAAGATATCTTTTCTCGACAGACCAAGCAAGTCTCTCATATTTTCCTACCAAGTTTCCCCCACATTAGCATAATCATTAAGCAAGTGCCTTCGTCTGCCCAAGATCTATTGGCCTCCTGCACGACACTATCCTTCGACATTAGTTTGCAGGTGGCAATTGGTATTCCAACCTCCGTATACAGAGGAGGGTTGGTACCCCGTCTGGCCAGCTCATCAGCCCTATAGTTCCCCTCAATATCCCTATGTCCCGGAACCCATATTAGGCGTACCCTGAAAACGGTGCTGATATCATTTAGGACTGCCAGGCCGACCTGGGCAACTATTGATTTCATTGCTACCGAGTTTATTGACTTGATGTGATAACCAGAAATGCTATAATCCCGTACTTCTTAGCTAGTACATCCAATAATAGTACAAAAATCAAAAATTTATTAATTAAACTATTTAATGAAATTAATTAATTAATAAATAAATAAATATATTAAAGTAAGTAAACTTTCGTTAATAAAATAAAATGTTTTCTTTCGTTAACTGTATAATTATAATAATTTATATTTATTATTATTAATATATTTTATTTTATATTTATTATTATTATTATTATAGTTTATATTATATTTATTATTTTTATTATATGTTAGTTTATATTAATTTTTATTATATTTTAACAAACAAGTAACTTTCTCTACACAATCCCTCTCACAAATAAGAAGGATAAAGCCGCCCTCCACTCTCGACTTGAGCAATCGAATCCCATCCAATGGGGTCTTTAAGTTTCTTTCTACCATCTTAGAGTGAAAGTCTTCCACTTCTTATGGTCATAATCCTCGAAATTACAAATTATGGGGAAAAAGCCAAAATAGAACAAATAAATTTTTATTACGAATACGCAATTAGCTTGAAATTCACACACAAATTCAAATTTAACTGAATACTCGTATTTTGCCCTCTGCATATTACAGGCAACACTGGCAAGAACCGCTCTCTCATAAAATTCACGGACAGAGAAGAAAAGCTTTCATTTGTATGAGTGTTTTTTTCATGCATCCACAACACTTCTAAACACTCGTATCGCTCTCGCTCACTCTCTCGCTCTCTCGGGCGCTCTGCTATTCGCATTTCTTCACATTACGAATGTTTAATGAATTTTGCCGGCAAATTTTACATTTACGCTTTCACATACGCTTTTCTTCTGCTTCCTGCAAGTCGAACTGCATTTTCACGTGTTTTTGTTTTCGTACACATTTTCGCTGTAGAAAGGACACGGCATGGGAGCGCTGCTCGCTTCTTGTTGACATTCGTTAACGCATTTAAGTTTTTTGGCCAAAATGGAAAAATGTACCAGTCAGCAGAGGGGGTACGAGGTGGGTTGCGATGGGTGGTGGATGGAGGGTGCAGGTTGGTGGTTGTAGGGTGAAGGGTGGAGGGAACCGCAACAACTATCTAGCGTCACATTACTCCACAGACACACACACACACTCACACACACTCTCTCACACACACACATGCACATAGGTATTGTAAGGAACGAGTGTCTGTGAGTTACTCTCGTATATGTTAAGTACTTGAGAAAGTAAATTGGATTTCGGTTTTTGGGTCCCATGGAATTCTTTATAAGCGACTTTTGTGAAATTTTCTGGAGAGTATGTGTCAGTGTAAATATGCTTGCGGAGGACGTGGAGATGCTGCTCTTCTTGTATTTACTGTGACTGTTGCTGCTGTTGTTGTAGCTGGGCTTTGTGTGAGCAGCTCTTGCATGCAATGCCTACGTGATAATGAATGAAATCCGTTTTTTACGACTATGCCAAAGGATACGCTATGAAAGGTGATGGAAAGCAAAGCATTGGGCTGTGATGCGTTAAGGGAAATGCTTAATTGTGTGCAGCGTGTCACTATGCATTGTGGCGCGGTGTACGACAAGGTTGAAGCTTTTTAAAATATGCAAATAATTATTTAAAGCTAACAAGTTGGATTGGGTGTGATTTCGAAACGTTGTTCTCTACTCGTGTATATCGCCGCCTCTAGTAATGTAAAAATATGATTTACGAAAATTACATAAATTGTAGCCCGCAGGTCCAGATTGTGAGTGGGCAACGCGTGTCCGGTTGCACCTTACAAGAGGGTACGTATGGGTATTTAACAAATTTATGCGACTAACAGACAAGAATGAATTTTTCAGTAAATGTCTGATGAACATGCACGGCATACACGCCGCTGCCAGGCACATTTTGTTGGCATGCCTCCGCGCAGTGCCTCCAAATGCCAGCCGAACAAATTGAGTTCGTTTTCGTTTCTCACGTTGTGTGTTGTTCAACATGACAACAGCATAAATGTACCAATAATGGACGCACAAGCGTACGAACGAGCGTACGAGTACCAACGAAAGAATGAACGAACCAACCGACGAACTGACAGAGGCCCAGACAGACAGACATGCAGACAGACAGACAGTTCAGAGATGCATGTTGCATGGAGCTGGAGTCGGCACGGTGGCTACATGTGTGCATCCGACAAGCGGATGTATTTCCTTTTATGCTTTAAATGTAGTTACTTATGTGGACATGACATACTAGTTGAAGCACCCAGGTCTGGTGGTGCTGCTATTGCTGGTGGCTTCATTATTGCATTGCATGAATTTTGTGGCATTTTGCGCTTATTGTACACGATATTTCTCCTATTTTATTCAATTTTTGTGTATTGCTCTTTCATTCTTTTGGGGCTGCCGTTGCTGCCTTCATCGGCACATCCTGCCAGCCCGCAGAGCGTGCCCTTCGTAGTAGTGCCTTTGCGGTTTGACGCTTATTAAATGCATTTGGCTTTGCACTTTTGCTCTGACACACTTGTACATAGAAGCTGCTCCCTGCTACACTCTGACACGCCTATTTCGTTGTGCCTCTGCTGGCGCCTGCCCCAGTAGCGCTGCCAGCAACAATTCAAATGCAAAATTAACTAAGAAATGCAAATGTTGTTTCACTTGATTAAATTAGCAATTAAATGGAAACTTTTACATTTCTCGACTGGCACAAATGTTGCAAATTCCTTGACGTTGAGGGATGTATAAATTTGCAGCGCGGTTTGTTTGCTCGGCGGAGATGAATACACTTAGATGCCACTCGCAGTTACGTTTTGTAGTCTGTGTGTGTAAACTGAGTTGCAAGTAGTTTCAGTGTTTGTTTTCTGTGCGTCTGTGGTAGGTGGAAACTCGCAAATTTGTAAGACGAGATATTGCGATGGAACTGTGTAAGAGTAATCTAACTCGACTTCCAAACACTCTATCATCAGATAAACAGTCACGTAGGAGTAGTATCAAATCATGAAACGTGAAGACGCTAATGTTAAATTGCATGTTACTCATACGACACGATTTCCCTTATGTTATTGAAATCTATTTCTACTGTCTCAGATGAAGTATGTGCGGATTTCTCAGTACCCCAATAGAACTTGTATCAAAACCACAATGATTCCTTATTAGAAATAGAAGAAATTGTATAATTTAATTAGCTGGACAGTGTTTGACAGTGCCATTATACAGGTGGTTGAAACCTCGGACTCAAGAAGACTTTTGTGTATTTAACGCATTCGTCTGGCGAGCATGAATGAAAACCGCCCCACAACGGTATTGCCCGAGTACTGCTTTGATCGATTTTGAAACAAACAACCACATTTAACCGAAAATTCTTAGTTCATCTTTGAGTGGCGATAACTTTAATTATTGGAGTATCCTGCCCTCACAGATTGAGACTTATACTTGTTTACAAAGTGAAGAATACATTACGAGGTCATCGGTGTATGAAAATGAGGAATAAATTATGAAAATGTACAACAAATTATGAGGAAGTCGGTAATCTAATAGAGGCCTACAACTATGAGGGTTTATAAACAGAATTGCTTGCACACCTAATTGCAAAGGATAGGAAAGTACATAGGACATCATGGGAGGTCACTGCGAAATATATTACATCTTCACCATTGACGATTTGTACTTCATTATTTCATTCATTATTTTCGACTAATGTATCTGCTGGCCCATATGATCTAAGGTGTGGACTTTATCTTTCTCCGTGTCAATTATTGACTATTCTACTTGCATCTTCCTATATTCAGGCTTTGTACTCATAAACTCGGTGTCTTAGACTCATATTCGTATTATTGATATTAATCTCAGATTTGAAATTTAATTACGAGTTGCCACACCTGTCTGAAAGTCTAGAATGGTATTTCCATGTTCCGTAATCCTACAAGTATGGTTTTACATGATTCCCATGAGCTGTTTGTATATGATGGTGGTTGCTTAATTCGCTTAAGCTAGGAATTAAGAGGCGACAAGGTATGTATACAAATCTTTATGAAGATATACAGAACGACTGTCCAGCATGTAATTTCCAGCATGTGCAGTACTCCTTCTTCAAACCACGGACAATTGTCAGTTAACCCATTCATTTTGGGCATTGCGAATAAAATAAAAGTATGAATTAAAATTCTGCTGATTTCGGAATACACACTCCCGTATGTAAAGCGTCAGCAATGCAAATAATCAACTATTAAAACGTTTAATTGGAATATACTCGTATTTGCATACGAGCATTTGTCAGTGCAAATGTAAAAAGTAAAGGAAAAAGTTTTTCTATTGAAATTCATATCAATTGTGTTCTGTTGTGGCGAATTCCATATTTAAAATGTGCACAGCTTTATTGCCATTATTTGCGTTTTTAATGTACGAGGACGAAATTTAATCACACGCTCTACGAGTTTGTTAGAATAGACAAATGCTGAGTTAGTTAAAAAATCATAAAATTCTTCAGTACTTTTATTGCGAGTACTGACGAATGTTTGTGTCATACATAAACATAGAATATACTATTAACAAATTTATTACGAAAACTAGTTTCTAGTTTAATCAACGGATTGTAACAATTCGACTCGAAGAGAAAAGATTTTTTAGAAAGAAGCTTTTTGAGACCAAGCCCAGGGCAGGATTTGAACCTGTGACCCTCTGAGTGTGAGTCTAGCATACCTACGACTAGGCCACAGAAGGCGGCTATGGCGAAAATTATAATTTGATATTTAGTAGAAGGAGGTAGAATGCTCAAAGACCTCATTGAAGCATTGTACTTCCCCTTATAAATGATTCTTCCAAACATTGCAATTAATATTCCTTTTGTAATTGAAGAACGACTACAGAATAATCTGACGAAAAATACATTTTGATGAGTATAGCATGGAAATTGGGATCATAGCATGGGAATTGAAATAATTGGGAAATACTGGGAGTCAAAATATTACTGAACCTCTGCATGATAGCTCTATTTTCATCGCTAAAGTGTTATATTTACTAAAAGAAACTTATAAACAAGATTTTTACAGCATTGCACTAAAATGGCTTAATTCGTTCGTACTTTACTTATATTATGAAACAGATTTTGCAATTTTTTGTTAAGAAATTTGATGTTTTGTAGGTCTGAAATTGTTTGGAATATTTTAATAATTTTCTTACCCAACTGTTGCACGCTCACTTCCACAAATTTGGCGGAAAATTGTTTGTTGAACGATATCTTCACTAACATGATGAGTCAAAACTAACAAAACTAAAACAAAAGTTCACAACCAAGGCCACCCTTCGATGTCTGCCACGTGTTTTACCTACGAGAATAGCTATTTTTGGCAAGGAATGGAGATATATTGCTAATTGCTTTTTCCCAGATGCATATTAAGACCCATTAAATATAGCTAAAACAGTGTTGGGAGGCATGAAGAGAATTTATAAATATACGAATATACGATATAAATTGAAGGCGTTCAGGTGAAAAACTTACGATATTAATCACGCTTAAAAAATGTGGGGAAAATGGATGTTCATCGCGTAAGATATTAGGGTCGCAAGGCCACATAAGTAATGCCTGATAACCATTTCAGTACACACTGTTGCTTCAGATAACGAAATGGCTGATTGACTGCGTAACCAAAGCCCACGAAACTATCAGGAGTATATCGTTAACGTGTGTCTTGAAGAACAAAGAGTTGGACATGATTTATATCCAACAATGATGTTTGTGTTACACAGAATGGTGGTGAAGAAAGCTTCGTCCTTCATAATGGAACCAACATATGACCATCGAGGATGTCATTCACCAACCTGTAAACTTTTTCTGGAAGTAGATATGCTTTCGAAAGAAGAAGGAGGTGCTGATGTCTAAGGAAGGAGGAACTCTTTATTTTTCTCTGATAGATTATTTTAGGTTCCTTACAATGCCTGAATACTTCGAAAGGACATTACCGCCTACTCTTCTGCAACTAAATTATATATATCTAAGATATACACGCAACGGTAGCCTGCGGCATAGCAATATCCTGATTGTGGTACTCTCGAAGTTATTATTGCTTTCCCAGGTACTTGTAGAAATCTCACGAAGCAATTGTGAAATTTTGAGTTATATTTTATGTAAGGTACTAACAATACTTCAAGTTAATTATCTCTTCTTCATGCCATGGCCTACGATTTAAAAACTGCATTTGCCATTTAGAGTTACTTGGAATTGAAATGGTTGTAAGTAGTTAATTCACTGAAACAATGAAATTCAAAACTCACCAGAGGTAGACTTATATACGTATATATTGAAGTCTAAGTATTAAGAATGTGCTTGAATTTCAAATGTCCTCTATTCGTACAAAATGGTTTTTGTGTATATTACGCTGCACCACCTGATGCTCGGTTATATTGCTTCACCGTTATAATATTCACTCTAATTCAATTATTTGCATATATTCACGAGGATAACAACACTATTTAATTCACTTATTTATATATTTAAAAGACTTTAATAAATCAACTGAGTCTGCTGGGTATATACATGTATATGAAAACATGGTACAGAGTCTATGAGAGTGTCTCGATTGTCCGCTGAGCACACAAATTGTCATACCTACTTGCGTAGAACTCGTATAAAAGTTGCTCCTAACCAACCACCATGAACGCCGTTGGTAAATGCCAGAGTAAATCCGCATTTATTGAGCACTTCAAACAGTAAAATACTTGCGCAACTAAAACTACCAACAACAACAAAATATTGAAACCAATATTATGCAGCGAATCACATTGAACTGAAGGGGAGCGCAACGCTTATAGCATCAACCAACCAACCAGCCAACCACATTGTCATTCTAACGGAATCCGCAGAGAAGCCGCAGCTGCAGACCAGCGCTGTCTGTCATATTGCCGTGTCCTCAATCCGAAGTGGCAAGCATTCATTGCTGGCGCTAGTTTAGGCACGCAGTTTTCATAAAATAGTTCAAGTGCTTTTTTCTATTTTCCGGTTTTACTGAAAAACCAACAAAAAATAAGCAAAAACACTAAAAAAAAAAGAAAGGAATTAGAAATCAAAACCAGCACAAAAGTTATTTTGACCTAGTCAGCGCAATAGCGATGAAACACTCCAAATTGACTACTGAGGCACGTCATAAACATGATTTGAAGCGCACGGTTATTGTTTTACAACAACAATAAACATCGAAAAAAGTCTGCATAAAAAAGAGCGAAAAACGACACCATAAAAAAAAAAAAAACAAAAAACACAAAAAAACTCAACAAAAATAGCGGAACAAAAAAATGAAAGGCACTTCAGGTGCCGTTCACACATTGTTACAATTTCATTGCCTTTTTAGGTTAGCGCGCTGCCATTGTTATTGCTCTTTGGGGGTGGGGGTCAAAGTGCCCACACACACACGAACAAGAACAGACATTTGTGCACCCTTCAATTAATTTCCGAATTCGCAGCACGTTCTGCAGCCATCACTAAACAATTTCATACGCATTAAGGCTGTCGAGTGCGTCGTCGATGAAATCTATTCACGGCGAGGGGAATTCAATAGAACTGTCTTCCGCTCTTTTGTATGTCGACGATGGGCTTCGGTGCGTGTGCCTGGCACTCTGCACGAACGCTACTAATGTATCCGCTGGGATCTCACATCAAATTGGGAATTATGACCTGTATATTATTTACTTAAGCATGTGTGACCTTTCCAAAAATGATTTAAGGCTCCCATAGAAATGGACTAAAGTGCATTTTTTAATAGAAAATTAAATGCCTTATTTTAAAGTTGCAATTTTGGACATATTTTTTAAATTTCGTAAGTCTTCTATCAATGATATACTCGATTCCTACTGTGATATCAGAAATAGTCTCTAGTCTACAAATATCCACCGGCCAAATTTGAAAAATATTCGAATTTTCGTTCAGAAACTTCAAATACAAATATACTATTTATAGTCAATATGATCCTATATCCTATATGTAGTTAATATAGTCGAACTTCATACAAATGTAATGAACAATTTAGAACTTTTAACAGGAGTAATTGAATATTTTATATTATTAAAGTATTTAAGATAAAATATATGAGTCATGACAAAAGACGATTGGCTCTTTTTTGAAGTTGATGTTAATAGTCAAGAAGGCACATTAGAAGGGAGAGCAAGTTTGCTCAATTCTAAAAAATAAATTGAATGTACTCTTATTAGACAGGACTTCGAAAATCCTACTGAACCTTGATCGGAGAAACCTCAACTCCATTGATTGTACACTTATTAGACAGGACTTCGAAAATCCTACTGAACCTTGATCGGAGAAACCTCAACTCCATTGATTGTACACTTATTAGACAGGACTCCGAAAATCCTACTGAACCTTGATCGGAGAAACTTCAACTCCATTGATTGTACTCTTATTAGACAGGACTTCGAAAATCCTACTGAACCTTGATCGGAGAAACTTCAACTCCATTGATTGTACTCTTATTAGACAGGACTTCGAAAATCCTACTGAACCTTGATCGGAGAAACTTCAACTCCATTGATTGTACTCTTATTAGACAGGACTTCGAAAATTCGACTGAACCTTGATCTGAGAAACCCCAACTACATTTAATGTACTCTTATTAGAGAGCACTTCGAACTTCCTATTGAACCTTCCTCAGGAAAACTTCAAAGTTATGAAGAATATTGTGTACTGAAATGACATTTTTATGACTTGAAATTATGTCAAGTCTCAATTTGAATATCATACAATGAAGAGAACGATACCTCTGGATAAGTAATTATAAGCAAACTGTTCTTCACTGTGCCTTAAACCGTATAAAACTATCTTAGCTGAGCCTAAGAATTATTCCCATGGGACCTGTGTTCTACTGGATGCTTTTTCAATCACCTTGAAACCCATTTCGATATGCATCTTGACCATAACTACACCAGTGTGGGATTTTAAGGGATACTATTTATGTGATTTATCCCCATAGACCCAGAAATAAAATAATCCAGTGGTGTCAAATGTCACAATCTTTAAGGTCAGTTCGTATCAACAGAAACTTTAAATTAAAGGACTTTTGCGAGCTGTTTGGCAAGTATGTTAGGTTATGTTACAGTAGCAACCTTCTTCGGGAAAGTTACCTTAAGTACTTAAAGGCTCATTGTTATACCACAAGAAACCAGCGCGACTCCGTCTTCTACTGCATGGAGAATCATTCTGATACTTTTATGAACCTGGCTATATTTCTAATACAAATTGATATAATATTGAGTCTTTATGAATCCTAATACCAATGGATAAAAATTCGATCAGACCATTGAGTAAGGGTGAGCCCAGGAAGTCATGTATTTTTCTAGCTAGCAAGGGACACTGCCGGAATGGACTCTTCCTCTTAATTTTCAAAGTCGTAGCCGCAACAGAAGTCATTGAAGCTAACGGTACATCAACAGTGAAGAAGGGGGATATTGCACTAAGTGTTGTATAATCTAATGGAGCTATATGCCAGACCAAACTCATCCAATTATCGTCATACAAACATATAGCATCGTGAGCCTAAACGAGAAACTGTAAAGGTGGCCGTAATCGTTTTCGAAAAAGACGTCACCAGCTACCATTACAAACCGGACAGTCTCCTTTGGGAGATGCAGCGACACTCTTGAATCACTTGAGTATTATTTTAGCCCCTAATTCTACAATGTTGATTAGTTGCATAGACACTGAGCGAAAATTGAGCCCAATTGTTGAACAAAATTTTCTTCAAAGAACCGAACTCAAAATGCCATTTTTCAAGCACCCAATCCTCGTTAGTCTGTGCTGCATATAGTATCCCTAGGTAGCAGTTCATCAATCAACTTGGTTCTACGGTATGATAATTCAGAAGGAATATATGAGCCTAGGGGGAGCCAAGGGGTAGCCCAGAAAGTACCCAAATGTTGTATACGCCGTGTAATTAACAAATTTCAGTCTCCGCAGGGTTTTGATCATAGCGGCATTTTCGGCCGAAAGAAAGTTTCGGTAATGCACGCGGCTTTGCACACAAGATTCTGAAACACTTCCAATATTAAAAAAAATAAATTCTTTGCAAAAAGAACCCTATCAGGAATCCTCAAGGAAGGTGCTGGCCGCGAGAAAATTTGTAGTAATAAACAAGGAGACAGCACCATTGGCACTATACACCTCGCGGACCTACCTACAGACGATATGAACAAAATGTATAACTTTGAGAAACGCTTCACAGTTGTGCTTGGGAACAAGCAAGAATTGAAACCTGAATCACTTCAGGATCTCCTAGAAGATCAAGAGGTTCACAGATGGTTCAAAAACAGAAGAAAGGTAGAAAGGAGCTGGCATATTTGGGCCGAGGGTTAACCAATCCGAACCAATGGGGAAATCACCAAGCATATTCCACGCAGAAATACATACAATTCGCCAATGTGTTATCTTCAACTTCCGACGTAATCTTGTGGGTCAAGGCATTGCTATCAGGTCTGTCAGCCAAGCAGCTATAAAAGCACTCAATTTCAACTAATCAATTTATTCGTTTATTATTCATTTGCAATAATGGAAGGGTCCTGAATATGGGAGTCAGAGGCTACTAATCAATTTATTCATTTATGTTGGAGCTGGTCATATTTATTAGAATCTTCATTACATATTTACTCGTACTCGCATTACTTGGCATGATACTCGCATCTCGCCTGATGAATTTATTTGGCTTGAATTTCACGTGCCAATTAAAGAAACTTCTTTCTTTTTCGATTATGATAACAATCAGCTGCCAAAATTAAAAGCATTTTTAATGTCATGGCACGTAATTCATTTAAAAAATTTCAATTCTGTACGCTCGTCACATTTTGGATCATGGCTTCATTTATTTAGATATTGGCACGCGGGCATGAATGGGCGCCAAACACACAGCCAAGCAAATAAGCAAACAAACTAACAAACCAACTAACAAAAGTAGTTGGGTTGGCGCTAGCGTTCGCATGAAAAAAAGTGGTTACACACTCCCCCTAAACTCCACGCAAACGCACATCCACATGCGGCGACACTCACCCACTCTGACACTCACCCACTCTGACACTCACACACACACACCGATACTCCCACTCACACACATCTATTTATATATGAATATAAGAAAGCATTAAAACAAATCCATCTCTATCCATCCGTTTCGTACACATCATAACGCCAGCAAAATAGTAATTTCACTGCCAACGCCCTCCCCGCCCACCGCACTGAACGACTGCCGTGGAAAGAAAAAACCAAGTGCAAACAAACGTACGAGTACGAGCGAACGCCCTTTTGCGGCACGGCACCTACTCCAATATTCGCACGTATCAATATGTTTTTGAAACGTGATGTGAATTTATTCACTACCGCCACTATCGAAATAGCTGTAAAATATTTTTCTCTTTTTCCCTTTGTTATGTTTTTTTTTTTTTTGTTTTCTTTTTGTGTTCTTTTTTGTGCTTTTGTCATGCAGGAAGCGCCATTGAAATTTATGTGCGGAAATTGGCAATGAAAAGTAATAAAACGTAAATTTTCCACTGCAATGACGATTATGAGCGTTCGAAGTGGACTCGGTTCGGACGCTTCAATTCTCGGTGATGTCCATGTATCCTTGCAGGAGAGAGAGAACGATTTAAATCACTTAAGTGCGGTTTAAATTGTTTTTTTTGTGTGTGTGTTTATTTTGTGAGTGGGCGGCATTTAATTCTATTTGGAAATTTTATTTGATTTCTTGTCAACTGAACTTTCGAATTGCAATCTGAATTTGAATTTGAACATGAACACGGATGTGAATTAGTTCGGTTTTTAATACACTCGCCACAGTGATCCTTGCATTTAAGCCCTGGCAGTGTCGTCCATGCGCCGTTGCACTTGATATTGTTGGCGGTGGCGGCAACCACATGTACAGGAGCCCGCATAACACACACAAATGCACACCCAAACACATGCAAAGTAACGCACCCGCACAGCCACCGGATCCCGCACTCGCACACGCACATGCACACGCACACACTCGCATTCACAGTTGGCTGCACTGCATTTTTATGCCAACATGACAGTATGAAAGGAGTTTGCAACGTGAATTTGTGACATTACGTCGCATTACAAATTCAATTACATGCTTAGATACATTTTGGAGAAATTGAATTTATATTCTTACCGCCACGTTTGCATTTGTAAGAATTGTGAAGAATATTGCTTTAAGTTTTTGTATTTGCCCGGAAATTTAAATGCAAATGTAAATGTAAATGTAAATTGAAGTGCTTTGGACGAGTTAATAAAAAATTCCACTTGTATACTCAAACATAAGCTTCATAATTTTGTGTGTCGTCTGTGAATATGTTGATCAAAGAGGATCCATCCACCTGTGTGGCCACCTCAGTGCGTAATAATGTGTGCGTAGCTATATTTAGCTTGAAAGCGACTTTATGACCAAAGCCATTCAATTTAGAAATTTCGGCTTATGCGAAATTGTGTGTGGGCAAACCAATGTGGCAATGAAGCTATCAATGTCTCAATTTATTTATTTTCATTTTATTTCATTATCGTATCGAATTCTCTGTTAGAGAACAACAAACATGAAGACAAATGAAGAGCTTCTCTAATGATACTTATCAAGTGTCCGTCTGCACTTTCATGTGGCCTTAGCAAATCGAAGCTGCATGTGTGAAGTTTGTGTTAGAAGCGAAAAGCTGCAGAGCCGATATCGATTAGAAGCAGCAGTGTCGTCATCCGACATGGCAATGTGCCCTATCACCGGCTCTAAAGTTTGTCATTGACCATTACAACGGAAGGTTGCAAGCTGCTTGGAAGCGCCGTCAGATTATCCGTCTTTTGGTCCTTCCACAGAGGATTTGTTCTTTGTTCTGTGTTGTACTCCAATGGGGTTCGTATGTAACAAACGTTTCCCACGGTCAGAGTATTCCCAACGCACCACTTGCTGTACTAGGTAGTGTGGACGATGGATTGTTAGTCTCCTTACTGACTCCTATCATGACGTCGGCACACAATTTAATATGGCATAAGATGTGGCAATTTAAAGTAGGATACCAAATATACGAGTATAACAAATATATACGAGGGCCGATTGATATTGAAGCTACCTAAGTAGGAAAAAAACATTTTTTTTTTTAAAAACCACTTATTTCTCAACATAGTCTCCTTTTACTTCGACACACTTAGTAAGACGATATTCCAACTTTTTTATACCATCTGAATAATACGATTTCGGGAACCCCTCAAAATAGGCGTTAGTTTCGGTAATCACTTCTTCGTTTGAGATGAATCTTTTTCCTGCGAGCCATTTTTTCAAGTTTGGAAACAGGAAAAAGTCACTAGGAGCTAAATCTGGACTATAAGGTGGATTTTTAAGCATCGTGGAATTTTAGCATCGTATCTAATGCTGTGTGAACCGGTGCGTTGTCTTGAAGAAAGAGCGTTTTTTTCTTCTTTAAATGTGGTCGTTTTTCCTTGATTGCATCCATCAATTGATCCAATAATGCACGATAATACTTTCCTGTGATTGTGGATCCTTTTTCAAGATAATCGATGAGCAATATTCCGTGTGCATCCCAAAATACAGTGGTCATAACCTTGCCAGCCGATTTCACTGCCTTCGCCTTCTTCGGAGCACTTCCACCAGCTTCCACCCATTGTCTTGATTGATTTTTGGTTTCAGGTGTGTAGTGGTGGACCCACGTTTCATCAACAGTTATTAATCGACGCCAAAAATCAACAGGATTACGCTTTATCATGTCCAACCACCGCTGTGAAGTGGTCTGTCGAACTCGTTTTTTGCGACACTGAGCAAACGCGGCACCCATCTTGCCGATAGCTTTTTCATATGCAAATGTTCATTCAAAATGTTGGAACACACGTTCATATGATATGTTTACCATTTCAACAATCTCACTCAACTTGACTCGGCGATCATTCATAACGATATCGAGGATTTTCTTGATATTTTCTTCAGTAACCACCTCTTTTGGCCTTCCTGTTGATGGTATTGTTGCAGTGCTTGTTCGGCCGCGTTTAAATTCAGCAATCCAATATTTTACCATGTAATCTGACGGAGCAGACTCACCGTAATGTTTATCGAGCTTTTCTTTTGTCTCTTTCGCCGTTTTCCCTTTCAAATAATAGCGTTTAATCACTGCACGAAATTCGCTTTTTTCCATATTTCAAGAAACACAAAAGTTGCTTACTTCAAACGACTACAACAAATAAACTAATCGATGAATTTGGGTGAAATTTTAACAGCTGACGTTTGACAGATCGCAATTTCTAAAAGAAAAAAGTTTTTGTGTTTGTGCTGCCATCTAGCGCTAGGTAGCTTCAATATCAATCCGCCCTCGTATAAAATAAATAAGAGTGGCACATTTCGTACCCACAAAATTTTACACCAAGCCTGTGTGTGCTACCGACAAAATCTTCATAGTAGCTTACACAGGTGCGCAGATGGTCCGTAATAGTTAAGAAAGGACTGTAGAAAAAAATTGTAAAATATTAATATTAATTTGTAAAATTATTTTTGAGAATATTGAGACATACACCAGAGCAATGTGATCTGTCCTTTAAATTAATTAAATCACAACAATTTTGAATACTAAAATATAACTAACGAGCCCATTGAACACCTGTTGTGCACGTGTCCAGCGTTGTCTAGAAGTATGAGTACTATCCTGGATGGCCACTTCCTGGACCCTTTGGGAGTTATTCCAAATAATAAGATTAGCGTCATCAATTGCTTCATTAAAAGCTCAAAATGGCTGGACCTTTGAAAGGGTTTCGGACTTGTATCTCATGCGGTATCACAAAGGGTCAATGATGACCTAAGTGCGGCTTTCGGGCGGCTGCCTTACCTACCTACCTATCTAAGACCAGGAAGTAGGCAAGCTTCCATACTTTTCATCTGTGGTGCCATAAAAAACCTAAGTGTGTGTAAGATACAGATAATCAGTGGGAAATCTGAGTCTTAGATAGTCACTTAAAGCTGAACTTAAACCTAAACCTTCGAAAGAACATACAACAATCTTAAGAACTATAAGAGCTGCGATCAATCCCACTTTGACATTTCCTTCTAGAGACCATTGATAACAAAAATATCTATAAACTACTCGTATATCGAGGTTGAATAAGTTATAAACACTACACACAAAGAAAATGAAAGACCGAATAAGATTGCTTGGAACTCAGTGCAATACAACGCTCCTACAAAGGACTTCCTAAGGTTTTGGCATGTTAGACCTCTGATAGACGTGATTATCCTATTTCCCTCGCCTTCAGCAGCAACCTAATATGCATTAAAATATTTTTGGTTATGTTTTACTTTTTGACAAACAAGTTTATAAAATTTTGTGCGATTTTCTTTAACTTTGAACCGATTTCATTGTGTGATATTTCCCTTTCTCTCTTTCATCTTTTCACTCTGTCAAATTAAGTCCGATGCGGTCCACAGCAGGTTCTTCATGTAAAGATGAACTAGAATGTCTCCTCAGAGAAACCGTTTAGTGGTCAGTTACGCGGCAAACAAATATATATATGAGTTGTTTTTTATGTGTCCTTCGAACAAATTGAGCAGCCTGCATTAAATGCAAATGAATTCGCACTGAACACTATTTTCCAGCTGCGGAAAATCCAAATTAAAGTCGACATAAATCGGTTTTAATAAGCGAATGCATACAAATATAAAAATTACTGCTCAGAGCAGAGCGAAGAGCCTACGCATTTTTGCTCAGCAATGCAATTCAAATTAAATGAAAATAAAAACCGAAATATAAATAACAAGAGAACGGCAGTGAATCATGCCAGCGACAGGCGTGACGACAGTAACGCATCGACAAAGCGATTTAAACATTTAAATATGCCGAAGTGCTTAAAAGTAGAAGTGCGAGCGGCAAAAGCACATGCAATAAATAATTAAAAAATAAAACTGCCAAAGAGATTATTTAATATACTTGTGCGAATTGACAGGACAGTGGAAATCCAGACAACAACACCGGATGCGACAAGCTGAAACAGATATGCGAGTAAATACAAAACAGCACACAACAAACAACTACAAACGCAAACACTGCAACAGCAGCGCCAAAAACAACAACAACAACAACAATGGAAATAGTAACGAAAGCAACAACAACAACAGCGTAATCGAAAACCTGGAGTTATTACACATAAAAGACAGGCTTGTCTACAGCCAGGCTGAATATGTCCTCCAACGGTCGCCGTCCCTCGTCCGACGACAGGAATGCGCAACGGCTCTGTGCCCGGCTCGATGCTGTGCCTGTACGTCCTGCTGTCAGAGAGCCGTAAAAAGCACAAACCGCACACATTAATGACGAACGCAGCAGTGGGGGCCTGTGAGGAGCTGCAGTCATTCATTTTATAATTTATTAACTCGACACGATTGGACACACTGCAAAGCAGGATTCAGTTTCCATTTCAGTCTAGCAATAGTCCTATTTAAGATGGTAAATCCAACTGAGAGTGGGAGTGTGATGGCATCCTCCTTCCCACTCATATGAAAGAAAGTCTCCTCCAATATCGTACGGTAAACTTAAATACATAATTGGATTGAATTCGGAGCAGAGCAGCAAGTGGAGCGTGTGGACAGAGAGAGGGCTTCCCAGCGGCAACTACATTTTAAGGCAAATTGATACACGCGTTCTTTTATTTGCGGCATAAAAAGGGTTTATTCCCCGCTTAAATCGCACACAATTTAATGTGTTTAACACGAAGTGCAGTTACTGCGGCAAACTGCAAGTATCCTTCTTTAATGTTACCTTCGTTTAATTCGTTTGCGGGCATGCAAGCGATATCAGAATAGGATGGATTGAATGCCGCTGTCGTTCGCAACCCGAGCCCTGGCTGCACAATTGCTGGCTGGAGGCTGCGAGCGCTTGCAGTTGTTACTCTTAAATCGAATCGATTATTTTTACATTTTATCCTGTTTAATGTTTGCCGCATTAAATGTTTGCCAACGGAAATGAGGCAAAAGCAAATGAAGCGGAGAGTACGAGTATTTGTGCCTGAATTGCAATATCCACATCGGCGGGTAACTGGCGCAGGAAGTGTTAAATGCGCTGCGCTGCGCTTCGGTTGGGATGGTAATTTGGTTGCATTTCATTGGCATTTACAGAGCGATATTTCCGCTGCCATTTGCAGGGGAAACTCGTTAATGAGCGAAGTTAAATTAACACTCTCATAGATGGTTGGCCCCATACAGTGGTAGAATGGAGCGTATCGCCAGAACTGGCAAAAGTTTGGCACTGTTCGACGTCAGGAATTGAGCCACTTTCAATAGTCAACTACAACTGTTAAGGTAATTGGTTTATTGGGGATTATACTAACGCTCTATTGTTGGACAGAAAAGAATAACAATCTTGCAGCTTCATATAATTAGCTCTGAAGTTTTAAAATTCTGGAGTGGCGGGTGTTTTTCAAGTCAGCCCTAACCCGGTAAAGGGTTGCTATCGCAGATTCTGTGGTCAGGCCATCTAAGTAAGTAAGTGTTGTACTTCAAAGGTTGAATTACTTTCTTTCCACATCACCAGTAGTAAATAAATCGGCAAAGTTTAGAATTGTAATTGATACTGGAATCATTTCAGCACTTAAATTAATAAAGTTCCTAAATTGATCTTATTGCTAACATTCAGATCGCTCTTGACTTAAATCCGATACTTTTTCCTCCAGAAATATGTCAGATGTAGAGAAGTGCAACTTAGCAATTGCAGCCAACTTAGCAATAGTTTTCACAACGAGATAAGACCCCGGATTATCCAAATTGGACTTTCGAAGCCTTCGAAGTAGAGCATCAAAGTGGGCGGTTTTTTGTTCGAATAAATCCCATCGGGGCACAAATTTGCTGCGCTGGAAGAGATCTGGAAAAATGAAGAGGATTAAAGGAAATTGCTTAAACTCCACAAGAATGCACTGTTCGATAGCATCTTCGGATCTAATTTCTTCCAAAATTATGCTACAGATAACGTTACCATCAATGGAGCCTGCTAAGTAACATTTATCATTGATTATTTCCTTCTAAATGTATGTGAGATCGCACTGAAAGACTCATGGCTTCAACAGAATGATGCAACACACTATATTATCGGCGAGAGTATGGAGTTATTTACGGGACAGGGCGCTGTCCTTGCGCTGACTATCACCATCCCAAGTATGGGAACTTTTTTAGTCAGTGCTTGAACGGCGCCACGCCGTTGTATCACAATGGGCCATTATGTGTGCTCAATGGTGCTTTTGACAAACTGGGCGACCACTCCTACCTACCTACCTACCTTACGGGGCAGTTCGATGATATCATATGGTCAACTGGCCAATAAGATCATATGACCTAACGCCACCTGAACTTTGCATGTATGTGAAAAGGCGGGTCTATGCAAATAAACCGACGGAGATTGAGGCACTCGAAATCAATATTAAGCTATTTATTGGGGATATGCGATTCGAATTATCGGACATAGTGTCTTAAAATCGAACGTTCAACCAAACTGTAGGAGCGACAGCTTTTCTTCACATGTGCCCGAAATTCTTTTTAATACTAAAGGACAAAACTAACCGCCAAACATAGAAAATAAGAGAATTTTTTCTGAATTTGCAAATTTGAGTGAATATTTCATTTTTTTAATAATTAATTATGAATGGTTTATAACTTTCTTTGTTTTTCATACTATTTGCAATAGTAGTGAATATTTTAAAACGAGTAATGGCAACTCCATTTATGATCCAGGGAATTATGTTGTCTGACCTTGAGCAACTGGATTTGTAAGTGTGGTGTCTGAAAGTCAATGAATCAATCAACTTCAACCCAATATTAATTGGAAGCTGTTTTTAAGTAATGGACCCTGACTTTCAGCCACTTCTTTTACTACCACTTTTTCACATGAACCCCTTTCATTCGTGCTACCGATTGCTTTTAGAAACTAAAGACTAAGATTTGGCTGGGTTAAGAACCTCAAGGCCGGATACCGGATACATCTACTAAGGCCGTGGCAACCAACTTAGCATGTAAAGCTAAGCTATTAATAACAATGGACCTCTACATGGAACCTTAGGCCATAGGCTTATGCCTTCTGGGCTATTATCTGTGCTCAGACAGCCAGCGAAACCTATTCTTAACTTTCTTCTTTCGGTTGCTTCGGCTTCTTTAGCAAAGTGCGAATATAATTGAGGTTACTCTATGCCTGTGACATGCAAAATGAAAATGTTGCACTTTTTATAGACTTTCCAACTGTATGAAACGCACCAATGTCAGAGTGTCGTTGCTTCATCAACCGCCTACACAATTATAAAGGAGTTGAACGTCCTGCAAAAATTTCCCTTTTACAATTACGTTTTGTGTGAAGTGAAGATAATAATTTCCATTTTTAAAAATGAATGGTATCGTAATTAACGAAAATTAAAAGAAATAATCAACAAGAATGCGACCATATTTAATTGTCTGCACAACAGGACTGCACGTGCTCGAAAGCACTCACCAACACACATACTCACTACGGCTTTATGCTTGAGTACGCTAGCAACTCACAAAATGGCGCCATATCGGCAGCAGGCGTCCACGTAATGCACGACTACGAAATAACAATGACCGCCCGCCTACGAATTGTACGCACCTGCGACATGCGTTTCGCTGCGATGCTGTTCGATCCTCAGCATTCCATGCACCGTTAAGTGGGCGTGAGGCTGCATATTAATGAAATATTCCATGAACCGGCTGTGTTGATAGAGCGAATAGTTTAATTACTAGAAAAAAAAACCCGGCTGCATGTTCATGTTCATGTGTGTTGCATGAGTGGCTGGGTGTGTGTGTGTGCCAGAGTAAGGCCGTGATCGCTTATATTTGATTGCATTTAATTGTGTACGTGCCACGCACATACACGCCCACATGCAAATTTTGCACATAAAATCAGCTGCATGCAAATGAATCCAGGCTACATCCAGTTGGCGAATGTTTAAAGAGTTAATTTCGAAAGAACCACAAAATTGACATCAAATTATTTTGAAATGAGGAATAATTTGAAGGTAATTTAATTACTCGTAAATGATTATACGAGCGCTAAATTGATTTGCAAACACATCCAGAAGTGAAAAGAACTGTTTGGGCACAGGCAAATTCTTCATAATAGGTACTAACTAAGGCGGGGGCAGACGAAAGGGCGAAAAGTGTGCCATAATCTTATAATTTTGCCATACTTACATTAGATGCTTCGGTTATGGAGGAGCGCAACGGAAAGTTGCTCTAAGTATTACGCCTTCCACTGTGTCAGTGATACTAAATATTTATACTCCTATGGCTAAGTTATGTGGATGATATTTCAGCTTCATTGCATATATTTCGCTACATATTTCTACTTCCTCTACTATTGTGGGCGTCCCCCAGTCTTTGTGGATACCCGAATTTTTAACAAACCACAAATACAAACACCTATTGCAAATTGCACCCTTTTAAGCTTCTCTATATAAGAGGGTGGTGCAGTGCCCCACAGTGGAAAGTCATACGTGCAGATAGGCTTAATAACTGCTTTGCATATTAAAACTTTATTGTCGAGAGTGACCCTTGAACATCTATTTAGGAGCCAATGCAGTTTCGCTGCTTTCAGCTTGTCCTGAGTTCTCTTTGCCTCAATCTGTTTCTTCCATGTCGACCTTCTATCAAGATTAACTTCGAGCTAGTTAACATTTTCTTTTTGAGAGATAATGTGGTCGTCGAGAGCTACAGAGGGGCAAGTATCTCTTCTTAAGGTAAAAGTAGTTTGGGTACTTTTAGCTTCGTTAACCTTGATCCTCCATCTTACTATCTTTGTCTCTACTAATTTCAGATGTTTTGTAGGTTTTCCGATGCAGACTTTGTGTCAGAGAGAGAACTTAGAATTGCTGTGTCATGTGCAAATGTTGATGTTAGTAACCGAGCATCCGTTGGCAAGACGAAAGTGTAAATCAAGTAGAGAATTTGGCCGAGAACGCTTTCCTGTAGTATACAGCTGTCACCTTGGACGCTGTCGGAGACTTCCTTGTATTCGAATTTCTTTGTCCGAGGCTATTTTATTCTTCAATGAAAGATTTCTTAGAAACACAGTTAAACAGCGACCCTATTGTAACTGCAAATTGAATGCATCCACGAATATTCTTCAAACAGTTCCCATTGGACCGTAGTTTGCTTTAAGTGTCATGTATTTTAATCAGCTTCATATTTTTGTATATTTTATTCCTTTTGTTTTGACAATTCACATGAGAAATATTTTGTGCTTCATACTTTGCTGTTCTATCATCCAACAATATTGGAGAACTGATGAAGAAGTGCAACAATACAAAAAGAAGCCAATTCTGAACGAATCTTCTTGGGTTAAAACAGGCCAAAACTCTTGTGGAGACAGGCCTCAATTCTAGTAGAGCTGGTAAGGATACCTCGACAAATTAAGAGTCATCACTGATGCTCTAAGTGGTCATTGTAGACTCAACTATTATATGAATTAGTCCTGTCTAGCTCCATATAGTATATACAGACTCCGTAGAGAAAGTGATGAAACCTCACCACATCAGATTACAGATTGCGGAACTCTGGCACACAAAAGGTATAAGTGTTTTGGACACTACATCTTGGATATGAGCAAAATTCCTCAATTTGATCCCTCCAAAACAACTTACTGTCTGAAATAACCCTGACAGAATACTTATAGATAAAACTATCCTCATCGTTTTAAGTAAACAGAGGCACCACAATAGATCTCTTAGCTCGCAGTGTATAACATCCTTTTAATAAATCTAATCCAATCTATATTCGGCTCATATATTGTCACAGTGGCAATTCATTTACTGCTTTCGGTGTCACTGGCAGCTTCAACAGCTCTTTATATCGCTGCTTCCTAACAGAAATGTTGGCAACTCACCAGCAAAATTGCCAACATAGTAAACCAGGCCTGACCCTGTTACAGTCTCAATCTCAAGTCAACTTTTGATTATTTTTCCTTGCTGAAGGTGCTTTGAATGTGGTGAAAGTTTTCCTTATCTTAATTTTATACCTGCAAACTTTTAAATTGCTGGATTATTAAAACATGCCAAGCTGCTTCTACCTACGCAAAACAATTCAATCCCATACACCTTGTTTGGATATTCGCCAATTAAAAAGACCAGGAAATTCAATTAAACTGTTGTTGAAGGACGTTACCACATACTTCGTAGCCACTGGTTGCGTTATGCAATTTTATTTTAAAGTGTTGTAGCCAAAAATATGAACAAAGTAATTTGTGGAGCAACTTCCAAACTGAAAATATTGATGAAACATTGAATAAAAGTAATGCTCAACAATGAAGTGGCCACACAAAGCTAGTAAATAACAAATTCTCGGAATACTTCAAGTAAGAGTGCTTAAATGAACACAGTTCAAGAATGTGAGTGAAACTTTTCACTTGTGAACAGAGTGGTGTTGTGTGTAAATTTATGAAAGGTAAAATATACAGAAATTTTCTTAAAATTTAAACATTTCTATAAATAAACACTTTAAAAATATGCTGAACTGCCAATATTTGAATGAAATGCTCACAGGATCATAGACTCAGTTCCTTATTAACCGATTTGTGCAACTGGTTGTGTTATGTATCAAGCAAATTCTGGATGACCGAAGAAAGCATTGGCCTTACAAGACAGACTGTCTCATACGTATTAAGGTCATCCATTCGAAGATATTCTAGTCAATTACGTATTCAATGGTCGTCACTGCAACGCATTTTGAAAAAGGATTTGAAAAGGGTTTCAAAAGATTCTATCTATGAGTGAAATTTTCAGCATCCTCCTCCAACTTCAACTCCGACTCCAATATTAATTAGTATTGGGAGTCGAGGTCGTCAAAAATATTCCCACTGCACAAGTCTGATTATATGGTTATTGGACTTCACTCTCTCACAGTCTTGGAAGATTGAAAAACATAATGTAGTTCACTACAAAAATTAATTCCGCTGTGGTTTAAATCACTCATTATGAAAGTGTACTCGATTTGTACTGGCACTGTCATGGAAAGACTGAACAACTATCCTGGGTATACTGAGACGCCACAGTTTACTAACGACTCACGCATACTAGAAGGGAATCACCAATGACGACATATGCAGCAAACGCAGGAAGCCGGGCACGAGGGAGACTTTGGAACATTTCTTGTGCATATGTCCTCCGTTATCGAGAATACACTTAAAATACACAATTTCGGACGCTGGAAGACGTCTCAGGAATGGAACTTCAAACACACCTGATATTGACATCCTACAAGTTGCCTACTACAACTCTACGTAGAGATCTAGCTTCATCTGGTACCGCTGAGGACCAATATGCCTATGTGTGTCTTACGCCCTGCTAGATCTATCTGACTAACCTAAACTACCTCGTAAATCAAAGAACATTGAAGTAGTTTCAACACATGAAACCACATTCATGAAACCACTTTCGTACCGTTCGAGTTGAGAGGTTGTAGGGTACAAGCAGAACGTTTGTCAAAAACAGACTTCGCTTTATCCCGAACCACTTATTCCACTCAGTTATAAAAAGAGTTTAAAAAGGTGTTTTTTTTTTTTTGTTCAGTCTTGAATCGAGGAATCGCGGAATCTGGGAATTGCTGGCAATTGATTTTGACACTTGTGATGCGCGTCAATTGGCAGCTGCCAACCCAATTAGACAAACTGCATTGACAGCATTCCAGCCAAGTGCAGTTTTCAAAAAGATTGCCCTCTAATTGCAACTGATGAGAATATTCAAACTGCCTGCCTCACAGAATTGATTTAACATATTTTTGTCTGCACTTTTTTTCAATGTTGTCTGCGCTTTTGTGACACTTTCGTCACGTCTTTGTCATGAAGTCTATTTAAGACCATTATCAAATGACGTACATTTCAGATGAAGTGCAAAGTGGGCATTCAAGTGTGAATTTGTGATGCCAGAATTTTTGCACGCGATTGGAGAATCGACTTTAATACTCGTATCTGTCCGCTGGCATGAGTTAAGGCAAAAGTTTATACCCTAGAAATTTTAGTACTATTTAAATTGGTTACTTGCACATAGCGTACTAACTACTTGTGGCAGGTTAAGTATAAATCTCAATTAAAGGAACCCGTGAACAGTTTCCCAATTTCATCTCTCTTCTTATTGCCAGTAATTAATAAATTTTTATATACAGATAATCGTTTTGTTTGTCGAACAATATTTCATATATAGTATTCAGAGCAAAAGATAACCATTGTACTATAATTGATGTTCGATTTCTATCCTTCTTTGAATGTACTTGATCTGTAAAGAAGCCTCGGCAGACACATTGGCTGCAAGGATCCGAAGTTTGCGTCACTTAGGTTGTCAGTGCCAAATACCTCGAACTCATTGTACTATAATTGACTTTCTATTTGTATCTTTCTTTGAATCTACTTGATGTGTGAACCAACCTCAGTAGATCCATTGGCTCTATGGATCGGTAATTTGCGCTACTTAGATTGTCAGTTGCAAATACCTAAAACCTGATTCCAGCGAAAGTGGGATACATGCACAATAAGTGATCAGTCGTCTCATCTACCTCTCTACAAGCCTGGCAAAATGCACTGTCTGCAACTCCTATCATTTGCAAATGCTTAGCCGACTAAAGTTATCCGTCATCAATCCTACCAGTAATCTACAGTCTCTCCCACCAAGACAAAACAACCCTTGACATTCTATCGAAAATAACAGTTAGTACGGCCTTAGTCCATTTGCTATCTCGAATATGAAGCTCAAGATAGGGTGTCAATTATAGGTAGTAATCCCACCACCAACCTCACAGTTTACTACGAAGAGATAAAATCGATGTAATCTTCCAACAGAAGGCGGTGGCTGCCCAACAGCTCTCTTAGCCCAAGATTGGTTCAATGTCCATTATGGAGTGGTGTTACTAGTATCTATACCACGATTGATCTGCTCTATACCATGGATGATCTGCTCTATACCATGGATGATCTGCTCTATACCATGGATGATCTGCATTATATCATGGATGGTCTGCTTGAAAAAATTATCACTCTTTAACAACATTGGCACTTTTACAATTGGTCTGCTTGAAAAAATTATCACTCTTTAACAACATTGGCACTTTTACAATTTGTTCTCTGTTTAATTGCGTGAATGTACTTTTGATTGTTTGCTTGAAAAAATTCGACCAAGATTGACTGGTTCCCCACTGTAGTGGCTTATATAATAAGATCATTAGCATTGTGTATTGTTCACTGTCCTAGAACCCCATCATAATACATGAATAATTTTTTTTTTCTCTCATTTGATTTCGCACTCACGATGTTGCTGGTAATATGAGATTCCCAAGGCAGCTTGGTGCCCAGATTTATTCCTAAGAACATTTTTTGCTTGTTTTGACAATTCTTTAAGACGCATAGACAGTTCCTTCGATTGTGAATGTGTTTAATAGATTTTCTGTAGATAAAATAATAGTTGACCCCCAGTAAAAACTCTAAACCAGCCGCAAAGTAAGCAGCAATTCTTTATACTATTTATTCCGGAGTTTGAATAGCTATTTTAAAGATGCCATGAATAATATTGTTCAGAGGAAGTTTAAAAATCTCCAGCGAAACATCAGCTGGCAATAATGGAATTGGTTGGTTTTGACTTATTTACATAGAGCCTTACTTGTCTGAACAGTTCAACTAAATGTTCACGACAACTTTGCATCACACTGAACTAGTTAAAGTTCAACGTTTTCGAAGCCACTGATTTCATTTGAAAGCGTGCTCAACTGAACAATAAGCTCAGCAGTCTAGACTGATAGATTAGGAGGATAACCGGGATGTGCCACTACTAAAATCCCTAAGAGCAGACGCCGTTATAATCCCACTTTCCAGAGCTAGTCAAGTAAATAAGTGTCGAGTGTCGGGTAAATTTGTGCGCAAACGTCGTTGGAGGGTTAGTAAGAAATGGAAAAAGTGACCACAGTCGCACACTTTGAAGTCGAACCACAAAGAAATTGGAACAAAGTACAAAAAATAGCACAGGCACACACGAAATATGAAAGGACACGTGAACACAAGGATTTGGAAGGTGGGTGGTAAAGGTGAAATGCTGGGTCCGGCACTCTTGCTGATGTTGATGCTGATGAATTTCCCCACATGCACACATGCCCGAACACTCGAAGTGTCATATTGTAAAGAGGATGGAGAGAGTTGCCGGACCTGCTGCACGTGACCATACGGAAGTGAATAAATTCGGATCGTTTTAAAATGGATTTGCACAATTTCGCAGCATAATGTTGTACAGTGGAGCTGGGTTTATGTTGCTTTATCTCTGCAGTCCTTGCTGCAGATGGTGTGAGTGTGTGAATGTGCTGGTGTGTGGGTGCGGTTTTGGTTTCCCTCACCGTGTGCAGATGGATGTGCTCGAAATGATTTCAACCGTTGATGCTTACCCGTTGAAGTGAAATTTTGCATGAAGCAATTCGTAACGATTACACGCACATAGGTGTGGTACACTCATAATAGAGCAGTGTCAAGTGGTGGCACACTGCAGTGCAGGGTTGAATTGATGTTAATCAAAAAGTTGACATTTTCAACACCGCTCAGTGCCGTGTACCATTTTGGTCTTATATAAACTAATTTCAGCTGTAATTTCACATACAATGGAAATATTTTGCTTTTATTGTACACACACATACACATACTGATACGTACACACATCCATAATAGAGGTGAAACAATTTTGTATATCCCAACGGCAGCCGCACCACATTCACCTCTGCCGTGTTAAGAGAAAATATAAAACGGGTGTCAGGTGCATGTTGACAAAAGCGTCAACAAAAGTGTCACGTTCCGGCGGGAAAATGTCATAAGCACTTAAAACGTTTTTCAACGGCTCTTGAAAGCTCTTCCCAGAAAAGTGGGTACAATAAATTGCAATTTCTGGTACGACAATGCACGCCCCGGCGACAGCAAGTCAGCGGAACGAAACGAAACGAAGTTAACAAAGAAGCGTCTCAATAAAAGATCCGGAAATGGGTATCAATACGCATGCAAATGATACACGTATTAGTATGTGCACGCACGCATGCACAGACCTCCGCACACACACACACACACACGAATTCATGCACACACGCAGTGCCCCCATACGCTATCACGCACACAAACGGCAGTTCGGGAATTGATCAAGCGTAAAGGTGAAAATTGATTTTGTGACAGTGCGCGCAAAATGAGAGCGCCAAAAGTAAAATTAAGCATAAGTTAAAGCCAATCTACGCTGATGCATGGCGCATCATTTGATTATGCTAATGAACTGACAAAGCACACTACGCACACGGCACATCAACCTGATTTAGAGCGAAATAAAGCGAAGCACCGCTTGGTGAACGGGCAGGAATACGGTGCGTATGAGTAACAAGAAAATCGAATTGAAACGAACGCAAAGCATACAAAGTGATACGAGTCAGCCAAAGAAAAGGCGAAAGGTGAACGATATACCAGGCAACTATAAACTGCGTTAGTGCACAATACGCGCGTATAAGCCAATCACAACAACAAGGCGGATCACACTCGTAGCGGGAGGTGTTAAGGATGTGTGCTGCATTATTATTCTCGGCATGCTAAACAGTTATCCGCACAGCATTCACACCTCATTCATGGCAGATAACAAACCTAATAAATGGGTATTTTTTCAAAGCCAGCATTTTATCCGCACCCACATACATACAGACTCAGGGGCTCACACACAACCATACATACATGCAAGCTGTGAATGTTGGGAGTATAAAAAAGAATTGAATTAAGCGAAAAGTGTTTATGTTAAATACCGCAATATAATCTCATTTTCAGTATGCGCGCAAACGGACAAAAAACGAAACACATTAAAACAAGGAAACTACCGCGGGCCATTGCAACACTAGCTAGGCTGCAGTCCAAATATGCACACACACACACACATGCACCCGCTCACAAAAACAAACACAACGAAACGCTGGCACAACGGATGCTCATCATTTCATGCATTTTCATGCAATTTCATGAATATTCGCAGCGAGTCAGTCACTTATGCTAAAAGGAAGCGCGATTCATTTTCATTTTCATTGTATTTCCTATTTCTTTGGAAATTGTTTTTCTTTATGTTTGCTCATTGCTTACTTTTTATGCCGTTTCATTCGGTGCAGCAGTTGCTTTTTGTTGTTGCGGTTATAGCTGTTGCATTCTACGCATTTAGTATGCATTAAATTGTGAAATTATGCAATTTAAATATTTCTCGCCACCATTTCTCGCGTTTGTACCGCAATTAAGTATGAAAATATAGCATAACAGTGACGTGGATACAAAGTGCATGGGGTTTGCACACCCCCTAAGGTACGCTGCTCCCTTTGAACTGTCTCCACTATGTTTCCAACAAACAATCAAAGGAAGAAATGCTCGTAATTCATTGAAATTTCATATTCAAATGACATCAGTTCTCATGCTTTACCGGGTTGTGCATTCACTTCACGATCATTCGACCCAAATCACTTACCGCCGAAACATTTCTTCATATTTGGAAACAGAAAATAGTCGCAGGGGTCTAAATCTGAAGAATAAGCTAGATGAGGGAGCAATTCGTAACCTAATTCGGTCATTGTGGCTCCGGACTTGTGCATCGGTACGTTCTGCTGGTGGAGAACTTTATTCTCGCCAAATGCATTCGTTTTTGTTTCAAATCGGTATCGATATGCGCCGATGACTGTTTTACCCTTTTCAAGGTAATCGATGTGCATGACTTCGCGCTTATCCCAAACAACTGTCGCCATGACCTTATTGGCCGACAGACCCACCTGGGCTTTCTTCGACTTTGATTCACCAGGAGAAGTCCACTATCTCGAATGTTTGTTGAACTCTGGTATATTGGGATGAATCCATCTTTCGTCCACTATTACAAAATGGCGCAAAAACTCATTCAGATTGCGATTGACAGTCGCCAAACACTCCTTTCAAGTTGTCAAATGATTGCGTGTGTTGTCAATTGTAAGCAAACGGGGCACTCATCTTCAGGATAGCTTTCTCGTCTCCAAATATTTATGCAAAATTGAAATTGCTGATCCTTGTGATAAGACTGTAGCCTTTTCAAGTTTGCGCACCTTCACTCGTCGATCGTCCGATCCAATATCATACCGTGGATTTTATCCACCATTTCTTTTGTGGTGACCTGAATTGGGCGACCAGAATGTTGGTGTCACTTCTGCTGGTACGACCGCACCAAAATTGAGTAAACCATTCGAATTGTGTAAAATTTTTTAAATATTCATAACCGTCACACTCACATTCAATGATCAACAATATTCCAGAAAGTACAATCACGATTGATATATGGAACATATTGCGTTCTTCGTGGTGTCGTGAACAAGTGACGCAGCACTTTGCACTATTGCACTTTCAAAACAAAAATATTAAAAATTCAACAATTAAATACTCATGGCTAGAATCAGTTATTGTTTATTTAAATGGTCAATAAACAATTAAATGAAATATTAAAGGTCTAAATGTACATCGAGACTACCCAAATAATCACAGCAACCATCTTCTTTAATGGCACGTCAAAATTAATCGAATAATTATTCATAGTCACGTTACTTTAATAACTCAATTCGATAGGAAACAAAACTAAAACCAAAGGTCCACACCTGTGATTCCCACTTTTCAGTGGTAGTTCATATTTACAATCATCATGTACGCTTATTTGATCGCATTTTTGTTGATTGGCAAACTCAATCAGGTGCGTGAGGCCTTTGGGTCTGTTATGGTTGAATTGCATTTATATAATCATAATTCCAGACCAACAGTTACAGGGTTTTAAAATTCGTCAAAATGGAATGCGCTCCGAACCCTAAATTTATAACGAACGCAATTTGCAGACTGAAACCAATTAATCGCTATAAAACTGTCTGCCACATGGATTCCGATATTGTTGGGGCACTTAGAAATGTATCCGTGAGTATTCAATTTCAAGAACATTACCTGTTCTCATTGAGCATATTATTCCAGTTACATTTTGAAATATTGGTGAGGAATTATGCGAACCAATACAATCCTTTCCTGGTAAATGTCACAAATAATGTGTGCGAAATTTTGGCGAAGAAAAATTTTGCAGTATATTCGACAATAATACTGAAAATCTTAAGCACTGTATCCAATGTCAACCACAGCTGCCCATTCAAGGTACATAAACATAACTAACCGTGGACTTACTTTGACTCTTGAATAACTTTCTCCATGTTTAGAATCACTTGACTGTCAAAAATCTTTACCTCGAGGAAAGTTTCTTTCCTGTGGCAATACCCGACGGCCTTTATAAAGGGATTTTTCAGTTCTTGGAAGGATATCCTTACGAGAATATTGGCACGGTTACATTCTATGTGCAGGTTTTTGAGAAAAAAAATTAACTATTAAAGAACCGACAATGTCAGAATTAAAATAAAATCTATTTTTAAATTAAATATGTAAGTAGCACAACACTTTTTTAATCAATTGCGACAATAACTCAAAAAAATTGTACAATTATTAAAATTTCTTTACGGGCGGGAGAAAAGTTAATGAAAATGTTTACAACCAGTTTAAGAAAAGAAAACAGTTTAAGAAAAAATGACTCAAGGAAATTTCTTGAGCATTTCCTGAGCATTTTTTTTATATGAAGCATTCGTTTTTCTTGAGAGGTGCATACAGGCCTTTAGAGTGGAAATTAATGGTCACTTCAACTAGTGCAAAACAATATACACACTCAACCTGGCTCCATATATAAAGCACATTTGGCCTATTTCAGAAGGCTCCATTCACATTATAACTAAACACCCGGTTCGCTTCCGAAGTAAGACGTGATTCTCTTAAAAATTGTATTCAATTTCCATCCGGATAAAGAATCTTGACTTCCATTTCCTGACTAAATTTCTGACTAGAACTACAATAAACACGACATTATACTGGAGCGTCAGGGTAATATTATCTTTAGACATACAGTTCAACCAGCGGCCCCATGCAAATAGTAGGGACCACTTTTACTTAAACACAATCAAAATCAAAATGATCAAAATGGCATGAAACAATGAATGATCAACATAACAATATTGATGAAAAGATAATTGATAATTGATTAAATGGTAATATTAAATAAAAAAAACAAAAAATTTGATAAAAAGCGTTGCTTATCCAAATGTAACAAAGGTCCAACCATGCGAATTCCCACTTTTCAGTCACTGCCTACATTTACAATCGTCATGTACGCTTATTTGATCGCATTTTTGTTGATTGGCCAAATCAATCAGGTGCGTCTGGTCTTTGGGGCTGATATGGTTGAGTTGCATTTATAAAACTATCATTTCAGATCAACAGTTACAGAGTTTTAAAATTTGTGAAGATGGAATGCACGCAGAATCCTAAATTTCTAGTGAACGCAACCTGCAAACTGAAGCCAATTAATCGCTACAAAACCGTGTTCAACGTGGATGTTGATATTGTTGGGGAACTAAAAAATGTATCCGTTAGTATTCAAGAACATTAACAGAATGCCTGTTCTCATTGAGTGTCTTATTCCAGCTTCATTTCGAAATCTTAGCGAGGAATTATGCGAACCAATACAATCCTTTCCTGGTAAATGTCACAGATAATGTTTGCAACATTTTGGGAAAGAGAAATTTTGCAGTATATTCGATAATAATTCTGAAAATCTTAAGCACTGTATCCAATATCAATCACAGCTGCCCATTCAAGGTACATAAACATTTGAACTAAACTTGGATTCTTAATTTGGCTCACAAATAACTTTCTCAATACTTAGGATCACGTGGCTGTCAAAAATCTTTACCTTGAAGAAACCTTTTTTCCTGTGACAATACCCGACGGCCTTTATAAAGGGATTTTTGAATTCTTCGAAGGATATCCTTACGAGGATATTGGCAACATTACTTTATATGTGCAGGTGTTTGAGAGAAAAAATTAAATATTAAAGAACCGACAATGTCAGAATTAAAATAAAATATATTTTGAAATTAAATATGTAAATAGCACAACACTTTTTTAATCAATTGCGACAATAACTAAAAAAAATTGTACAATTATTAAAATTTCTTTACAGGCGGGAGAGGAGTCAATGAAAATGTTTACAACCCAGTTTAAGAAAATAAAAGTTAATTTAAAACCAAATTTTAATTCAAACCATTTTCCATTTGAAGGTGATAATTAAATATTTATGTATAAGAAAAACCAGTCAAGGAGCCTGAAGTAGGGTGTCACTGAGTACCAAATACCTTAAATCATAGGAGGTTATGTGATACTAAGTTCCAGTCAAAGTTAATCAGACATTCGTAGAAAGTATCATATTTCCAATCCTCAAAGAAGGGGATCTCAACATGCCAAATAATTATAGAGGAAACGCTTTCATGAACTGCTCAGCAAAACTACTAATGGATGCATTAAATGATAGAATATCAAATGGGCAGAAGACTTCAAAATACTGAACGAATTTCAAGCAGGCTTTAGACGGCAATACTCAACGATCGATAACTTATACAACATTACGAGCATAGTGCAGCTTAAATTGGAGGAGAAGAGGAAAGTGTATGCCTCTGTCGTAGAGATAAGTGCGGCGTTTGATAAAGTTCCAAGAAGTCAACTAATTTATAAACTACACACAATGGGTCTATCAACAAAGATTGTGAACTTGATTGCGAGCATAGACCAAACAACAAAATCCGCAGTATGGACTGGTCAGGAATTATCAGAGTATTCTGAATCCTACACAGGTGTAAAGGAGGGTTGCCTAAAATCCCCACTGCTATTTATATTTGCATGCTTATGTTGGAAGGGGTGTCCACGTTTGCAAAACAAATGTAAGGCTACTGATGTATGCAGATGACATCGTGTTGTTAGCTGACAAGCCAGAAACCTTACAGCATTTATCGTACAATCTTCCACTACACTATATAACAACAATATTCAAAGCTCGCTGTGATGTGCTACCGTTAAACTCTAACAACCTGGGAACCGCTAGTACCTCAACGTGTAGTTTGTGCAATATGGGAGAGGATGAAAACTTGCTTCATTTTATGGGAAGATGCCCAAGAATTGAGGGCAGTGTATTTAAGATGTAAATCGTTAAATGGCGAAGAAATTATTGATATTTTAAACGGAGATAGCCCTATAAGCTGGAAGAGTGTGGCAAACTATTCCTTACAGTATCGAAAAGACATTCTTGCAGATTTCGTTTAAAGAACTTTTACTATTTAACACATACAAATATTAGGAGACACGGCTTGAAGCCATGCCGACCTCAGGCTCTCTATAACAATTTTGTGAAAATTTCTTTGTGAATTTATAAATAAAGAGTTTATTACTACTACTATGTTTCATTAGAGATATAGTTCAACCAGCGGCCTTATGCAGATAGTAGAGACCACTTTTACTTCAAACACAAACAACTTCAAAATCATCAAAATGGCATGAAACAATTAATGGTCAACATAACAATATTGATGAAAAGATAATTTATAATTGATTAAATGGTAATATTAAATAAAAAAACAAAAAATTTGATAAAAAGCGTTGCTTATCCAAATGTAACAAAGGTCCAACCATGCGAATTCCCACTTTTCAGTCACTGCCTACATTTACAATCGTCATGTACGCTTATTTGATCGCATTTTTGTTGATTGGCCAAATCAATCAGGTGCGTCTGGTCTTTGGGGCTGATATGGTTGAGTTGCATTTATAAAACTATCATTTCAGATCAACAGTTACAGAGTTTTAAAATTTGTGAAGATGGAATGCTCGCAGAATCCTAAATTTATAGAGAACTCAACCTGCAAACTGAAACCAATTAATCGCTACAAAACCGTGTGCAACATGGATTGCGATATTGTTGGGGAACTAAAAAATGTATCCGTAAGTATTAAATTTCAGGAACATTAACAGAATGCGTGTTCTCATTGAGTCTCTTATTCCAGCTGAATTTCGAAATATTGGTGAAGAATTATGCGAACCAATACAATCCTTTCCTGGTAAATGTCACAAATAATATATGCGACATTTTGGCGAAGAGAAATTTTGCAGTATATTCGACAATAGTACTGAAAATGTTAAGCACTGTATCCAATGTCAACCACAGCTGCCCATTCAAGGTACTTAAATATTTGAATTAAACCAGGACTCTGACTTTGGCTCTTAAATAACTTTCTCAATGTTTAGAATCACTTGACTGTCAAAAATCTTTACCTTGAGGAAAGCTCCTTTCCTGTGGTAATACCTGACGGCAGCTATAAAACTATTTTTCATTTCTTGGAAGGATATCCTTACGAGGATATTGGCACAGTCACGTTATATATGCAGGTGTTTGAGACAAAAAATTAAAGATAATTTAATGATTGATGAAAATTAAAGATAATTGGAGATTTAAAAAACATTTAGAGGCACTCTGAGAATGATATGAAGTTCAGTGAAAAGTCCTACGGCTTTTTGAAAAATATTTATTTATTTATTTAACAAGATTTTTATAGTTCAGTGATAAATTTCATGGGGTAAATTATTTTCGGTTATCACAGTATTATTTTTCCGACAAATCAAATTCCTCTTCAAAGATATATATATATATATATATATATATATATATATATATATATATATATATATATATACAAATATATATGTATATATATATATATATATATATATATATATATATATATATATATACAAATATATATATATATATATATATATATATATATATATATATATATATAAATATATATAGATACATTTTATATATATATATATATATATATATACAAATATATATATATATACTCGTATATTATAATGTTTGTGTAAAAATTTGCATCATAGTTAAATAAATCGGCACGATTTGGAGAATGAGTTCAATCAACGAATACAAAAATAATTCTGGTATTTTTGCCGTTGGTTGTTTTTCCATACTTACAACGTTTTTGGTTCTCCAATTGGAACCTGCAATCCTAGGCCGGCGATGCTAAGATACCTTCCATTATATCACCTATATCCAGCTTTTTGAAGGATGCTGTCATTCGATTTGGCTAATTGGCTTTTTTGTAGCTTTGTTGTGACCAGAAATCTGCCAAATACATTCATGCCTTCTGCAAGCTTTGATCTAGCCGTAGAAAAGTTGGTATGCTCGAGTTACGCCTTCTGTACGAGTATTAATGCGGTAGTCTTAATAGATGTATATTTTTTCTATGCGAAGTTCATTTTCAATTAAGCCCTTCCATCTTCCGACACCTGAGAGCATTTAAACTAACCACCAAATTGAATACAAATTGTTGACTAGTTTTTAAATATTTTAACTAGTTACAATGTAATTACCAACAAACAAAAAATTGTCGCTTTCGATTCGACCCCCAAGTTACCCTCTTGCCAAAAAACATCAAAATTTCCGTTAAAAAATTGGCATTACTGGAAACAAATGTTCTTGCAAAACTGATTTTTTGAATCGAAGTAAGTTATTCTATCCACAAACCCCAATCAATCGGACTTGGTAGTGCTCTTCTAACTCCCTAATTGAAAGAGCAAACCAACCGCAACTCGAAAACGGCACCTTCGCTGAGGTTGTTGTTGTAATCCTATCACTCACTGTAGACTCATTTAGCAAGTTGTGTTTGCCGAATCAAACGCTGCTGATAGTAAATGAGCACTCGATGGAAATCTTATTTCTTTTCGTTTCCAGCAGTTTAGTGGAAAATCTGGTATAATATTAAGAAATTATAGAAAGCAAATTTTAATGAAATTGGAGTTGATTTTCTTGACTATAACTAACTTTTATTGTTATTCAGATAGTTGTACAATTATTTTAAGTCAATGTCTCTGGCAGGTATCACCAATGATACTGGTATATCATGGTTACTTTCTGATAGTTGGAACTTTTGCTCCGATACCTCGAACACGGTATTTGTCTAAACAGTTATACTAAAATTAGTTTTGCAATAGTTCGAATAACTGAATTATTTGAAGAAATAGCAAAACATTTGTTTGATGATTTAGATAAGTTCAAATAAGGAGGAGCAGTTTAATTGCATCAAGACTCCAATAGGAGCAGAACAATTTGTGACTGTTGCTGTGACTGTTATTATCCCATTAACTTAGCTGAAGTTGTTTTAATACTTTTTGAGCTAGCCACCCTCTGTGGTCTGGTGGTAAACATGCTAAACTCACACCACGAGGATAGCAGGCTCAAATCCTGCCACGGCCTTGGTCTTCAAAATGCTTCTTTCTATAAAAAAAATCCTTTTCTCTTCGAGTCAAAGGCCTCTGTAGCTAGTACTCATTCCCCCAACTCTCATAATTAATTATGGTGTAAGATATAATAATAATAATAATAATTTTTTAGCTGTATCCTTGTCCCATCCACCCCCGGAATTAACTCAATTATTGCTACTATGACAGAACCAATGTTTTAAGCTGTATATTTATTAATGAGAAAAGTTTGTAGATTTACATTTGTATTATTGCTCTTATATCGACTGCTATTTAGTTTAAACATACAATTGGATCTGTTCACATCGCGGCAAAAGTTTGTTAGCCTTTAGATCATTGACCGAGTGCGCGGAGGGTGGTTGAATCACTAGTCAAGTTGACATACGATTTATAGAAAGGCCAATTTTTAGTTTTAGTTTTCAAAAAAAACATACTTTGAAACTTTATTTAAAATACAACTGCTGAAGAAATTGTGCTGGCTACCAATATCGTTATAAGGTCCATGAACAAATAGTTCACTCCTTAAATTTCCTTTTCTGTACGATTTATCGGTGTATTTATCTTTAATTTTTTCTCTCAAACACCTGCAGATATAACGTGATTGTGCCAAGTTCCTCGTAAGGATATCCTTCAAATAAGTGAAACATCAATTTAAAATTGCCGACTGGTATTGCCAACGGAAACTGGCTTTCTTCCAAGTGAAGGTTTTTGAGGGTAACGCGATCCTAAGCATTTAGAAAATTATTAGAGCTGAAATCAGAGTCTGAATGTTGATATACCGTGTAAGGACAACTGTGGTTGACATTAGATACTCCGCTTATAAGTCGCAAAGCAAATGTAGAATACAGCGCAAAACTTCTCTTTCCCAAAATGTTGCAAACATTATCCGTGACATTTATCAGGAAAGGATTGTATTGGTTCGCATAATTCTTCTCAAATATTTCGAAATTCAGCTGGAATAAGAGACTCAATGAGAACAGTTAATATCCTTGAAATTTACTACTTACAGCCGCACTTAACTCTACGACAGAGGCATAAACTTTCCTCTTCTCCTCCAATTTAAGCTATGCTCGTAATGTTGTATAAGTTATCGATCGTTGAGTATTGCCGTCTAAAGCCTGCTTGAAATTCGTTCAGTATTTTGAAGTCTTCTGCCCATTTTGATATTCTATCATTTAATGCATCCATTAGTAATTTTGCTAAGCAGTTCATTTCATTTTATTTTCATTTATTTATTTTAAAGCGTTCACATATAAGACAGGGTCTTTTAAATGCGTCAAGAAGTATCCGAATAACAATGAATTATATATAACAAAAATTACTTAAAATAAGACTAAGAATGTAAGTTAAATTAAACTAAATTATTAGATCAGACAAATAAATAAGTTAAGATCAGATAAATAAATAATTAAACATATAGATAATTGAATAAATAAATAATTAACTTTAAAAATAAATAATTTTTCTGAAATAAGGAAAAGTCAGATCAGAAAAACAATGAATAAACAAAAAGGAAACAAAAAGTAGGAAAGCAGAAAAGAGGGGGAAAAAATAAAAAACAAAAAATAAAAAAAAATAGCATTAAGAGAAGTAGTGAAAAACTGCTTGCTTAAAGTTGTGCTTACTTGATATACTCCTAATTGCCAAAGGCAACGAATTCCACAACCTGATGGCGTTCACAAAAAAGAGTCTATTCGAGTTTAAATACTTGTAATTAGGGACTAAGAGGTTCATATTTCTCCTCGATCTACAAAACTTCAACTTTACAAACAAATAATTAGGTGTTCGCGTGTATATTAAGTTATGTAGAAATATGCAATTTCTAGCATCCATATAATTAAAAATATTGCAACCAAGGACCTGATTGCAAAACTTACTGATATGGTCAAACTTTCTTAAACCATATACATATCTTGTAGCATTATTGAATGCCACCTGCAACTTATGCCTGGAACCCGAGTCAAGTTTACCATAAACAACCTCTGAGTAAGTTATGATCGGTACAATAAGCTGAAGCACCAACCTCCTTCTGGTCTCAGCAGGCACAAATGATGCAGTCCTCCTCAAATTCCGTAAGGTATAGTATACCTTACTCACCACTGAATTTATGTGATCCTCACAGGATAGTACGGAGTTAATGTGGTATCCAAGGTTTTTTACTTTTTCAACAAATTTAAGTTTTGTATCATTTAGTGAAATTGTCGGTATATCAGAGGAAGGGTAACCAGACTTGGAAATCGGAAGGACATATGATTTTTGGGAGTTGAGCTTCAGCCTATTAGCTATAGCCCATTCTGCTATTATGATCAAGTCTTCGTTTACCCTAGCACATAAATCATCAATGAGACCAATAGGTCTGGACAAATACAATTGAAGGTCATCAGCATATGCATGCATGGTAACATGACGACACTTACTGAAAATGTCATCTATGAACAGTGTAAACAAAAGTGGACCAAGCACTGACCCCTGAGGCACCCCACAGGTTGAATTACTGAACGCAGACACATTCTTTCCCACCCTAACCCTTTGAGACCTTCCAACCAAGTAACTATTTAACATACGGACCGCCGAGCTGGAAAAACCAAAATTCAACCGTAGCTTTTCACATAGTAATGAGTGATCTACAGAATCGAATGCTTTAGAGAAATCTAACAGACAAAGCAAGGTCAAATGTCTCATATCAAATGACTCTCTGATGTCATCCAATATTTTAACAACAGCAGTGGAGCAGCTGTGTCCAGGCCGAAAACCAGATTGGAGTGGGGAAATAAGGTCAAATTTTCTGACGTGTTCTGAGATTTGCTCAGCCATGAGTGATTCACATACCTTTGATAAAGCCGACAACAAACTTACAGGACGGAAATCAGATGGTACATTAGCATTGGACTTTTTAGCTATAGGGATAATCGTCGCTATTTTCCAAATACTGGGGAAGCAGGAGCTCGTTAAACAATGGTTAATTATATGGGTCAACGGGCTTAGAATGAAAGGCAAAATAAGTTTAATAAATTTAATAGGAATTCCATCCTCTCCGACAGCATTTGACTTTATCTTGTTGACACAGCGAGCAACATCATCTTCACCCACAGAAATAAACTCAAACACAAATGGGCATTCAGAAACACAGTCCCTCGCAACTACAGCAGACATATCATCAGCAGACACTGAACTACTACCAAAATAGTCATTCAGAATACCCGGATCAATCCGACAATCTTCAGATTTCCCATTGCATACCCCAGCTTGTCTCAAATTATTCCACAGCTGCTTGGAAGGTCGTGCCAAACATAGTTTGGACATGAAAAATCTGCGCTTAGCCAATTTAATAGTAGAATTTGCATCATTTCTAGCTCTTTTGTGCTCTTCCCATCTAGATGCAGTTGGATTTCTTTTCCACTGATTGTATGTTCTATGCCGTTTTTTAATAGCCAATTGGGCATTCTTCGTAAACCAGGGACAACTGCTGTTAGTGACAGAACGAGTAACAAGTGGAACATGCAAGTCAAACAAGGCACCAATTCTGTACACAAAAGAATCCAGCTTTTCATTCACAGAGCTAAACAGCCTACATTCAGACCAATTAATAAGTGACAGGTCATTAAACAAAGAATCAAGATTAATTGATTTATAGTCTCGAAAGGAAAAAGAATTTTCAGCAACCACTGGGTTTAGATTTACATTCACTGAACAAAAAATTAGATCGTGGTCGGATATAAACGATAATTGGTCAAAGATCATAACTGAAGAAATATCCGAAACCAGAAAAACATCCAACAAACTTGGAGAAGCATTATCTGCAAAGCGTGTTGGCATACTGGTATTCAGCACTTGCAGTCCAACTTCAGAAATTTTACAAATGAATTGCTTGGCAAGACTGTCCTTACATAACATGTTTATATTGAAATCACCACACACAATAAAATGATCATAATCGATTACACAATTTGACAAAGTAGCAAAGAACGGATCCAAACAGCAGTAACGATAAGGATTATATACACACGACAGAAAAACTTTTGTGCTATTGTCATAAATTTCAACATTTAGAAATTCCACATCTGAGCCTCCAGACATATTCAACAAATTCACTCTTAAATTACTTTTACAATATATTGCCACACCCCCGCCTTTTTTGTCTAATCTATCGTTTCGAAAAAGCTTGTAATTACCTATATTCAGGCAAGAGTCACCTATACCTTCATGCAACCAGGTTTCGGATACACAAATTACATCAACAGATGAATTCTCAAAGCAGTGTCTAACATAATCCATCTTAGAATCACTTAGACTCCTCGCATTAAAATGCACAATGTTTAATCCAGAGCGCTGGCTGCATAAAACGCCAATCAATGTTTTATGAACGTCACTGGAGGCAGAAACTTCATCACCCATAATTAGCATAAAAATACATATCAGCAACACAACAATAAGCACTACAGTAATAGAAGAAGCAGATAGTAGAGAAGAGGAAATTACTTAAAAAAATAGTCGAGCACAAGGCATATAGAGAGAGAGCATTTAAGCTATTAATATATGTAAATGTGCAATTTAACACTTGAATAAAAATAAAGAAGAAACTAAATAGTGAAGTTGAGAGTAATATAGAATAATAAATTAAAATAAAATAAATAGAATAATACATTAAATAGAATAATAAATTAAAATAATCAAGTAAAAGTTGAGTTTTATGCTCCAGTATAGCTTCTGCCGGCAACTGCATCTACGCTCTCTCTGCTACTCACTACTATTGCTTCAGCATTCGGATCGGCTCTCACAAAGACTCGGCCCCGAATTGTAAACGCTGACACTAGAAGTTTTTGTCTTTTGAGCTCATTGGCCCGACGCAATATTTCACGATTGTTAATCGTTAGACTCTCATGTACATAAAACGAGCTGTCACCCTGAACCCCAATATCATTTAGCAACAGCGGCCTTTTACTGGACTTGCGGAAGCCAGCAATGTGCTTGAGCAACTGACTTCTATCACGTGCCGAGTGGAGTTTCACCAAAATCGGAGCTGTAGTGGTTTTGCTCAGGTTTCCCTTACCTCTCAGACGGAATGCCTCTCTCACTAGTGGAGTACTGACATTAACCGCTTTGCAAACTTGTGAGAAAATAGCAGACACATTTTCAGCTGCAGCATGGGGAATACCATTGATAATCAAATCAGAGGATACCGCATCGTTCTCAAATTTGGCCACTTTATCACGCAACGTGGCTACCTCACGTCCAAGAGCCCGATTATCAGCATTCATGAAAGCGATTCCTCTATAATTATTTGGCATGTTGAGATCCCCTTCGTTGAGGATTGGAAATATGATACTTTCTACGAATGTCTGATTAACTTTGACTGGAACTTAGTATCACATAACCTCCTATGATTTAAGGTATTTGGTACTCAGTGACACCCTACTTCAGGCTCCTTGACTGGTTTTTCTTATACATAAATATTTAATTATCACCTTCAAATGGAAAATGGTTTGAATTAAAATTTGGTTTTAAATTAACTTTTATTTTCTTAAACTGGGTTGTCAACATTTTCATTGACTCCTCTCCCGCCTGTAAAGAATTTTTAATAATTGTACAATTTTTTTCAGTAATTGCTGCAATTATATTATTATTTAATTTCAAAATATATTTTATTTTAATTCTGACATTGTCGGTTCTTTAATATTTAATTTTTTCTCTCAAACACCTGCACATATAAAGTAATGTTGCCAATATCCTCGTAAGGATATCCTTCGAAGAATTCAAAAATCCCTTTATAAAGGCCGTCGGGTATTGTCACAGGAAAAAAGGTTTCTTCAAGGTAAAGATTTTTGACAGCCACGTGATCCTAAGTATTGAGAAAGTTATTTGTGAGCCAAATTAAGAATCCAAGTTTAGTTCAAATGTTTATGTACCTTGAATGGGCAGCTGTGATTGATATTGGATACAGTGCTTAAGATTTTCAGAATTATTATCGAATATACTGCAAAATTTCTCTTTCCCAAAATGTTGCAAACATTATCTGTGACATTTACCAGGAACGGATTGTATTGGTTCGCATAATTCCTCGCTAAGATTTCGAAATGAAGCTGGAATAAGACACTCCATGAGAACAGGCATTCTGTAATTGTTCTTGAATACTAACGGATACATTTTTTAGTTCCCCAACAATATCAGCATCCATGTTGCACACGGTTTAGTAGCGATTAATTGGTTTCAGTTTGCAGGTTGCGTTCTGTATAAATTTAGGATTCGGAGCGCACTCCAATTTCACAAATTTTATAACTTTGTCACCGTTGGTCTGAAATTATGATTCTCTAAATACAACTCAACCATAACATCCCCAAGGACCAGACGCACCTGATTGAGTTGTGTTGGGGTCCTTATCTGCTTGTCGGCGAGAGACGTCCTCTGGAATATCCTGTCGCGGCTTGTCCTGCGCGGGAACCTGTAAACCTACACCACTTTCTGAAAGAAACACTGCACTCTTTTAGGTTTAAAATAACAAGAGAGCTTTATTCTTAAAATGCTAGTTCTTATATACTATTTACAAATAAACATTACAGTCTACGTCTTCACTTTTCTGGTGTTCCAGTTACGCAATTGTTGTTTGCTGTCAGTTGCTCAAGCCCGCTGACCTACTGCAAGTAAAAGTGTCGTCGGTGCATTCTAAATGCCCCTCGTCAGCTTGACTGCGGAACTGTGACACCCTAAAAGTTTACATCATAATTAATGAATAATTACTGTTCATTTTCAATATTTGCACCCTAAAAATATGTGCGTTCTTAATGAATTTAATAGGAGCCGTTGCTGTGAGTCAACTACGCGTAGGTAGCTTGATTCTAACTCACAACATCCCTCCCCTCTTTCTAGAAGAAGTTAGTGCAACTAACTTCCATAAAATCTTTACAATATTTTTCTTGCACTGTAAACAATTATGTGCATTTATTTAACTCTATAGTACATATATATAATTTGTTTTATTTTTTATTTTTTTTTTTTCATGAAATCGCCTTGTTTGGGTTCTATCACGGTTTTTTCTTCCTTTTTTATTCTTTTCTTTTCCATATATATATATTTTTTTTTTCTCTAGCTTTTATTTTCTTTTGTAGTTTTCTTTCTTTTATATTTTTTTTTTCTTTACTTGTTTTTGTTTTTGTTTGTTTGTTTTTTTTTTTTTTTTTTATATTCCCCTTTTTATAATTTGGTCTTTCATTGACTCTTTTCTCATTGGCGTATATACAAATATCTAAACACTAACACAATTCTATTCTATACATAAAACCTTATATTATACTGCGCCCTCTGCTATCTGCTGGTCCAGTTGACGACCGTCGTTGTCAGAGTGAAGTCCCTCGATGAACTCTGCATACCCCTCCCTTCTTTCTGGATCGGTACGTACAAAGATGATGCAAGCTTGCGCGACTAGATGCGCTTCTGACGAAATCAAAATAAATATTCGATATTCGCTTAGTGAGTGACAATGGATATTTTCTCATTGGAGAAATCGTTACGAAGTTTAGTCGATAAATTTTGGCTATGTTATGTTCGATCTTTTCGTGGTTAAAAACGATTTTTTGCGCCAGGAGATTATTCTGCGAAGCTAAGTGAACGATGTAGTTGTGGCTGTTATTGTTATTGTAGTCGTTTCTCGGTGGAATTACGGAGTTACCTCGGGTTTTGGCTAAAATTATCTCTTTTTCATTTTCGACAATAATACAATATACATACTGATATATGTAATAATGGCAAACACGTTGGATTCTTAATACGGACAACGTACATGTTAGTGCTTTTCATGCCATTTAGTCAGTTATGCAATAAAACTCAAGTATTACTTGACTTTTCATAAGCTTAAATCGTAGTCATCTCGCAGATGGGAAGTTGGAAGCTCTTCCACTCTTTCATATAAAAATGAATTCTCCCTAATTTCGTTTTCGTTTCTTCCAACCCAAAAATTATCTCTGGACATTATCGTTGCCAAACTCGTCTTTCTTCCTTTGCGGCTTACTGATCACTTTTCTTCTACGTCTTCTTACTTCTTCTCATTCAGTCAGATTTTTGTTCGCTGCACTTGCATTTCATCTACTGGTCTCCTGGATGTTGGTTAACATCTTACTCAGTCTTCGACGCTGCAGGAAGTCCCTTCCAGGTTCATGCTGCACCATATTGAACCATCCAGATGTTTGTTCACCAACGCCTGAATATCTAAAAACAATACGCTTAGCTTATCGGACTTGCCGAGTTTTAATTATTCTTACTAGCTATTACATTCATTCAATTTTTAACGTAAACAGTAAATTGGATTCAAATCTATATATCTCTTATCTACTACGTCTTAACAAACAAACTATAAACAAGTAACAAAAACTATTTCCTTTACAAATACTATTAATTAACTATAATACATTTTCTTACAATTGTTGGCGGCATTAAAACTTTAAATCCTTCTCAAATATATACATTTTACAAAAATTTGCTTCATACATAACAATTATTTTCTAATTTAATTATATGCCGCCCAAACAAAAAATTTTTTATATCAATTCTTGGCAAAACTAGTGCCTTTTACATAAGCGAGATTATTTAAGATAAACCCGTTTATGTGAAAACATTGTCCATTGCATGACTATATCTTTCATCGCATACAATTGACTTTTTATTTAAATTTACTTCTAGCCTGATATGTATATATCCATTAACGATTCTATTTTCCATACTGTAATCAGCCCGTATATGAATACATACATACATTCAAGGCGCTTTAAATTACCTAGAATTAATTACTAACGTTATTTTCCCCAATTAACTACACATTTTTTCGAATTTCCATACGCTAATTTCCTAAACAATAAACAGTTAAAACCTATGTACGAGTATATCTACATATAGCCTGCTGCAGTATCTGCAAATATATACATACGCACATACCCATTCCTCCTAACTAGAACACTTACTTCTTTAAATATACATTCGTACATTCATTCTTTAACTTATACACATATATATATATACTCGTATATATACTTACTTCACCAGCATTTCCATTGCCTGGCGTTAATGCCCACGCATCGAATTTCAGTGCATACACTGCCGTATGTATGTATGTACATATTCGAAGTTTTGTTTTATATTACTTACCCACGACTGTCTTATTATTTCATTTTATTTTTTAATTACGTGCAATATTTATCATTATTTAAAAAAAAAATATTTTTCCCTACTATGCTTCGCTCGGCCACAGTGCATAATAAGCACTTTTATTACGTCAACTTTAATCGCTCGATTTTAAGTGGCACACTTCTACTGGCTTTGACTTTGAGAATCGGAGCTGTGTGTGTTATTTGATACACACACGTACATGTTTACGTTGTTATTTTTGTGTTTACACTTGTAAGACACTGCTAACACATGTCTTTATTTGTGTGGTCTAATGTGGAATAATTTCAACAAATTATTATGTAGCTTTTTATTTTTGCCCTTAATTGTTACGACCGTTGTAACTGGGCTTTTGATCTCTGCTACTACATAGGGACCTATCCACACAGGTGAGAATTTGTTTCTCCTAGCCTGATTCTTCATTAGTACTTGATCACCCACATGAAAAACTACTGGGTTTAATACCTTGTTATAGGCTTCCCTGGCCACTCGTTTAGCACATTCCTGGTTTTCTCTAACCAATTCGTGCGCTCGTTGTAACTGATACTTTTGCACTTTATTCGGGTCATCAGCATTGTATACAGGCGCACATTTGCGCTTCAAATTCGCTGGCATGTTGAAGTCAAACCCGTAGAGTGTTCTAAACGGAGTTTGCTTTGTTGATACATGCACAGTATTGTTGTGTACATGCATTGCAGTGGTTAACCATTGATCCCAATTCGAGCCGTCTTCCTTGGCAAAACTGCGCAAGTACTCGGCCAGAGGTCGATGACTACGTTCCAGTGAGCCATTCGCCTGTGGATGATATGGTGTTATGTGCAACTTCTTGATTCCCAGCATTTTACATGTTTCTGAGAATAGTTTTGATACGAAATTTGAACCATTGTCGGTTATCAAAACCTTAGGTATGTTGTAACGTGCTATAATTTCATCAAAGAATGCTTTGGCTACCGTACCTGCTTCCGCATCAGGTATAGCCACGCACGCCATATACTTTGAGAAATCATCTTGGAACGTCAAGATGTATTTATTGCCCGAAACTGTCTCAGGTAAAATACCTACAATATCCATATGAACTTTATCAAATGGCTGTTTAGGTGTGTCAGTTAACACCATTGGCATCTTTGTCAGCCTTGAACTTTTGTTGGCCTGACATTTTGGACAACTCTTTATATATTTCTTAATGTCCTTGAGCATACCCTTCCATCCGTATACTCGCCTAATTCTGTCATGGGTTTTCCAGAATCCCTGGTGGCCACCCAGAGGTGAATCATGGAAACCCTTTAATACAGCCTGGATATCCTTTATATCCTCCAGCCATTCTACATTACTGGCTGCTTGCTCATTGGCATCGAAACCCGCATTGCTAACATCTCTTGTAGCATCAACTTTATCCTTCTGCATTCTCTCGGCCTTCTCCTTATCCGACCGTGCTTTGGACCTTGTTTGCACTACTGATACTTTCTGTGCCTGCGGTACTCTGCTGAGTGCATCGGCATTCAGATTCTTCTTCCCAGGTTTGTATATGATTTCAAAATCATACTCAGACAATTTGTGTCTGAACCTGGCTAGCCTAGACGTTTGGTCTTTCAAGTTGGCTATGCCTCTCAACGGCTGGTGATCAGTGTATATCTTGAATGGGCGTCCTAACAAATATGCCCTAAAATTCTTTGTAGCCCACACTATGGCTAGGAATTCCTTCTCTATTGTGGAGTATCTTTTCTCCGTATCGCTAAGCGCTCTGCTTGCGAATGCTATTGGTCGGTCATTCCCGACTTCCCCTTGTGACAATACTGCCCCTAATGCTTCATTGCTAGCATCAGTGGTCAACAAAAAAGTTTGTTCAAAGTCGGGGTATGCCAAAATTGGTGGCGAGCTAATTATCTCCTTTAGCCTCTCGAATGCTTGCTGACATCTCTCTGTCCATTCGAACTTTGCTTCTTTTCGTAGCAACTTGTTAATTGGCAACGCAATTCCGGCTAGTCCTTCCACGAACTTTCTATAATAGTTCACTAGTCCTAGGAATGCTTGCACTTCTTTTCTGTTTCTTGGAACCGCTAAATTTCTAACGCATTCCACCTTCTGCGGGTCAGGCAGTGCTCCTGCTTCTGAGCAACGATGGCCTAAATAAACCACCTCTCTTCGCAAAAATTGACACTTCTCCGTGTTCAATTTCAAGTTGTGTTCTCGTAATTTCTGGAGCACCTTGCGCAAGCGTTGCGAATGCTGCTGCAAGTTCTTCCCATAAATTACAATATCATCGAGATACACAAAACAATCTAACCCTTGTAAGCCTGTTAGCACATGGTTCATTAGCCGTTGGAAGGTAGCCGGTGCTCCTGTTAATCCAAACGGCATTCTATTGAACTCGTAATGGCCTAAACCGGTGCTGAACGCGGTTTTCTGCTTATCTTGGGTATCCACCAGAACTTGGTGGTAGCCACTCGCTAAATCAAGTGTAGAAAAATATCTACTGTGTCCCAATTGATCCAGAATCTCTTCTATCCTTGGTATCGGGAACACCTGCTTGATAGTGGCGTCGTTCAATTTCCTAAAATCGACGACCATTCTCCACTTCTTCTGACCCTGCGCACCTCCCTTCTTTGGTACCAAAATTATTGGTGAGTTCCAAGGCGAGATACTCGGTGAAATAATGTTATCCTTTAACATTCCTTCCACTTGCCTATTTACCTCATCTTTGTGAGCTTGCGGCAATCTGTATTGCTTCTGGTTAATTGGCGCTTGATCCACTCTAGTAGGTATTTCATGCTCTACCTCTGGTGTATATGTTAACTGGTCCCCTTCCAGCAAAAATATGTCATGGAATGAGGCACAAATGGCTTCTATTGATGCCTTCTCTTCTGAATTCACGCTTGGGTCTAGCTTCAGTGATTCTAGCACTCGCTCCATTCTTTCTCTTATATCAACTTGTTTAATCTGATTCACCGATCTATAATTCGGTTCCTTAAAATTATCATAGCTAGTGAACTTAGGCCTAAAATCCTCCTCCATCAAGTAGTCGTTTTCCGATGCATTGAGTACGCAAGCGTACACCTTTCCCTTGTCAACGTGCGTTATGGTTTCCCCCATATATACACCCTCCGCTAGCTGCTGCTTGTGCAAAACAACAGTCCTGAGTTTCGTGTTTACACGCATAGTAACTACTCTGGTTGACCTTGCGTTCACTACCTCCCTACAATTCTTAACCCTATTCACGGTTCCTTCCTGCCATGACTTCAATGGGAGAGTAAGGATTCTATTCTTATTATCATCATAAAATGATAACTGTTTCTCCAGCGCATCCAGTATGGTGCGGCCCCAGAGATTATCGCGGCCAATTATCCCATCGGCCGGGATACCTTCCCTATCCAATTCAACTGCGTGCACTCTAAAACTCATTCCCTTAACTTTACTGTGCCCTATTTTAAGTGACCCCAGTGTTCTGATGCAACCTCCGAACGCTCCATTAAGCGTTCTGACATCTTTTGGGTTAATAACTAGTCCTTTCCGTAAAACACTAGATTTTACGAGGCTAGTATCCGCCCCTGAATCTATCAAAAGCACTAGCTTTCCACTAGCCGCCTCCTTGCAGGGTATCTCGATGAAAGCATCTCCTACCCTGCTCACAACGAAACAACGCCCTTTTGACTCCAAAATGGACGCGTATCTACTTCCTAGCTCTTCCAATTTTCTCCTCCAAGCACCACAGTTATCCCTTACAATCCTACACTCTCTCAAAATTACCGCTAAAACCTTAACTATACATCCTCGTACTACGTACGCGGCGATTGGCCTATACTCTCTAATCTTATTGAAACTTAATCTAAGTGCTAGAATCATCACCGTTACCCAAATCAATACGCAATCAAAAATTTTCTCCCGGAGAGACTCTTGCTCATCCGTCACTTGAACCATTGTTCTTACAATTCTTGGTACGTGGTATTGGAGAGCCTCTTGCTCCTCCTTTTCCTGGACTGTACTTCCTACATTGCCAGTCACACGTACCTTCGACCTAACTGTTACTTCCTTACTTTTGGCTTTCCAGTCTACTGGCCTCGACTGGGCCGCTGGAAGTTTCCCTGGTTCCTCTGTTGGAACTGTCTATCCCTGCACTCCGCAGCTCGATGTCCCATCCGTCCACATGAGAAGCATTTCAACCCCTGTTGGGTGTTGCCTACCCTTTGTCCACCTCTAGAATTCCAATTTGGTCGCTGCTGACCATTCCCCGTGTTGAAAGGATTTCTTCCTTGGTTAATTCCTTCCGTTGAGTTGACTCGAGGACCACTACCCCTGCTGTCCCTTAAGGTTGGATCTGGGCGCCTCGTACCCGGCTGCCTTTCATTTTGATCCCATTTAATATCTATTCGGCACTGTCTACCTGCCTCATGACCATATGCTTGGCACTCCATACAATAAGGCGTATTCTTGCGTGTAATGCATTCATCCCTTGTATGTCCCGACTTTTGGCAGAATGAACAAATGGGCTTCCTCGGCTGGAAACTCTCGACTAGGCAACCTTGTTCTCTTTGTTGCGGGAGGGAAAATCTGCCGATTCCCCTTGGGTTCCGCTGCTGTACCGGTCCTACCTCTGCAGGAGCATTATTCCAACAGATTCCACCTGTTGTCGCTCGCTGTTGGATTGCTTCTTCGGCGGAAGAAACCGCTTCGACTAATTCTGCCATACTCCTCTGCGTGAGATTGAGAGTATAATTCGCCAAGTCCCTATTTATCAGACCTGCCTTAAACACAGAAATCATGGCTCGTTCTACTTGAGCCTTATATGCTGCGACATTTCCTGGAAACTGCCTGTTAGCTTCTGTCCCAGCAGCGTTCCCCAGAGACTGGATCCTTCGTCCCCAGGCTCTCAATTCCTCCCCTGGTTTCTGAGTTGATTCCTGTATTTCCCGTACAAGACAGTCGTACGACTTTTGTTTCAAATATGTTCGATCTAGAAGTGCGTATAACTCCGGCAGGGTGCTTACTGAGCTATGCGCTAGTAAATCAAACGCATCACCTGTGGTCCTTTGTCTTATACATCTTATCAAATGTTCCCCTTCTGCTCCCGGAAGACTCTGTTGCGCCAACTCACAACCTTCTTTGAAGCGCCGTATCTCAGTTCTCAGATCATACAACTCGACTCCTGAGAACATGGGCACCAACTTCTCCACCGCATGAGCAACTTCCAGAATGCCCATTTTATTCCTTTGTGTTTTCTCAATTGCTGGTAAAACCTTAGCTTTATTAATCTCTTTGGTAGCTTCCAAATTCACTTCTCCCGGATCTGAGAGGTAATTGGCCAGTGACGGACTCAAACTAATTAGTCTTCGATCGTTTGTTCGTACTGGCGAAATATTGTCCCTAGTATCGAGACTTTCCTGCACTGTTACTGCTTCCGGCTCCTCTGGCGGATATCCCTGATTTTCGTTATTTATCGGGCTACCCGGAGAAAAAGGCTCGACACCGACTTCAGATGCGCCAAACAAAAATTCCGCTTGCTTTTCTTCATTAAGTACCAATTTTGGCTTTACCATGCGGCTTATCCCTTCTGGTGTTAAATACTCCGGCCAGCGAACTTCAGGAGGCAATGTCAATACTGTCTGTGTAAACCCAGCCGATGCTGATTTTGATCTCTCCTTTCTATGTGGGTTGCTATTGGTCGCCCGTCCTCTTTTCAATCCTGCACACTCCTTCTCCAACAGCGTTGCTGCTTCCTCTGTTTCCGTCAATCTCTGAGAAAGTTCCTTTACCTTCTTCTCCAGATACTCTTTTTGTGCTCTCCAGTCTTCTGCTTTCTTATGAAAACTGAACAACTTTTCTTCTGTTCTTTTTTGGATTGCCGTCAAGGCTTGATCCGCTACCTCTAATGGTGACACAGCGCCTCCGGCGTTCGCCTGCCTCCACAATTCCTGAACTTCTTCCCTGCTCGTACTCGCTTCGAACTGGTCAACTATTTTCCCAGTAAACAGTTTCACCTCTGACTGTATTGATTTCAATCTGTTCCTTATTTCCTCGTCTGGCGAAACCAAACTCACTGTTTGTTGCCCTAGTCCCTCTAATTCAGAACTAAATGTATCTGCCCATTCGTTGACCAGACTATTCATGTAGTCTGCGTAATTTTCCGCAAAATATTTTGCCTTGCCGTACTCAACTGCGTGAGGCAACAACAGTCCGTGATTATTGTTGAACTCTCTCCCCAGATCTTGCAACTGTGTTATTCGCTTGCGGTAATACACGTTGTCCTTACGTAAACTGCCGTCTTTCTTAAAATTACGGACCAGCTTTTCAATCGTTTCGCCAATTTGCTCCTGCCTCAGCAGTAATCCTTGCGCTTCCTTCGTCATATCCCAAATGCCAGAACAGATGGTGTATCCCAATTACAAAAAATCCAATAATTGTTAAAACTTGTTATTAACTTATCCCAATATTTTATTCCATCTTACTTATTGATAAATACAAATTTATTTTAAAAAAAAAAAAACATTCCACCGTAAATTCTATGTATATACATATTCTGCTATACTTGTTTTCCATCACAAAGTTCCGCTGTCTACCGGCGTCCATTACTCCTTGATTTCCTCTCACCATCCTTAATACTCCCAAAAATCCATAAAAAAGGCCATATGTTTGTAAAAACCGAAATTTAATTTACCGGCAAAAGTGTCTTGATTCATTCCCGGAAATTTGAATCCATATTTAAAAATAAACCCGTAACGTATGCGCCACATAATAATAGCATTTAAATGTTTTCTTCAACATTGCTACGCAAATCGTAGTTTCCGAACTACAAAAAACTTTAATGCAACAACACGTGTTGTCTGCACCTCTTCACCTAATACCCTAAACTCAAAATGCCAAATATTTAAATCAATCTTTATTTTGATTTTAAAACAATATAAATTGAATCATATAAATGTCCCTACCGACAAACAAACACAAATCCCCTTTCATAACCGTACGAACCCTATACCGTGGCACGTTCTTTCCGAACCAAACCAACCGGTATACACAAGTTCGCAATTCAATAACGCAAAATCCGTGAATAAACAGACACGTCCCACATTCCCCGAGAATGCTGAAACAAAATGTATTAAAAAGTATGAGCCTAATCTCAGTGGAACAACCCTATACAACCTGACCGTAAGTAAAAATTTTCCTTTCGAATCGACCTATTATCACCTAACCGCAGCGGCTAATCAGCCCCAATGCTGCTTCTTCTGCATGACCGGCGCAAAAGCGCCCACACGGTCACCGAAGAATCGTCGACAAAATTCACTTAGATACTAGAATGTCCTACCATAGACATACTCACCATTTTCGTTCCCTCCATCGCCCTCCTTTGGGATGGTTATCCTTATGGTTTCCTATTGGTGGATTCCCGCGTAGGAGTGCTCTTTTCCTGGCACTCGACGTTGGATCCTACCGGCTGCGCCAAAATGTTGGGGTCCTTATCTGCTTGTCGGCGAGAGACGTCCTCTGGAATATCCTGTCGCGGCTTGTCCTGCGCGGGAACCTGTAAACCTACACCACTTTCTGAAAGAAACACTGCACTCTTTTAGGTTTAAAATAACAAGAGAGCTTTATTCTTAAAATGCTAGTTCTTATATACTATTTACAAATAAACATTACAGTCTACGTCTTCACTTTTCTGGTGTTCCAGTTACGCAATTGTTGTTTGCTGTCAGTTGCTCAAGCCCGCTGACCTACTGCAAGTAAAAGTGTCGTCGGTGCATTCTAAATGCCCCTCGTCAGCTTGACTGCGGAACTGTGACACCCTAAAAGTTTACATCATAATTAATGAATAATTACTGTTCATTTTCAATATTTGCACCCTAAAAATATGTGCGTTCTTAATGAATTTAATAGGAGCCGTTGCTGTGAGTCAACTACGCGTAGGTAGCTTGATTCTAACTCACAACAGTTGGCCAATCAACAAAAATGCGATCAAATAAGCGTACATGCCGATTGTAAATGTGGACATCGACTGAAAAGTGGCAAATCGCTTGGTTGGATCTTTGTTACATGTCGACAATCATTGTTGTTGATGTGCTTTTTGTTTAATGTTTTATTTAATATTACTACTTGATCAATTATCGTTCCATCTTAATTGTTATGTTTACCATTAGTCATTTCATGCTGCCTTGATGACTTCGATGTTGATTAACTGAACAGCTAATGAGCACTCAGATTACCGTATGGTCAGAATATTATCACTTTTGTAGCATATTGGTGATGGGGAGAGTCAATGTTGAATTAAAACACATTCACAATTATCAAAGGGCCTAACGTCGATTGAATTGATATGGTCTTAAAATGAGATGACTGAAAATTACAAGGCATTAGTAAAAGCAATGAAGGAGAAAATTGTTTAAACACAGCGTAAACCAGCCCATTAACACATGACATGCTCGTTTGTGGTTACTTTGTGCGTACTTTCTGTTAGGAAACAGTGATTGAATTTCAGTTTACAATTTAAAGCTGGCAATACCGTGGCTCTGTTAAAGACATACAGCCGATTCTTGACATCTTGGCATGTAAATATAGTTACAAACATAATTATAAACCATTATTTGCAATTAAGTTTGTAACTATGGAGCAATATACGACAGAACAACGCATTTTAATTGCTAAAATTGATGCTGTTTTTTGGAACCCAAATATCTTCAGCGGTGAGGCTCACTCACTACGGAATGACTACGTAAGCAATTAAGAAGTCACTGTTTTGTTCGGTTTTGGGAACATCGGTCCAATTTTTACTTTCGAAATTGACTCTCCCCATCACCATTATGCTACTAATGTGATATTAGACTGGCCATACGGTAATCTGAGTGCTCATTAGCGGTTCAGTCATAAAAGCAGCATCAAATGACTAATGGTAAACATAACAATAAAGATGGAACGATAATTTATCAAGTAGTAATATTAAATAAAACTCCGAAAAGCTCATCAACAACAATGATTGTCGACATGTAACAAAGATCCAACCAAGCGATTTGCCACTTTTCAGTCGATGTCCACATTTACAATCGTCATGTACGCTTATTTGATCGCATTTTTGTTGATTGGACAACTCAATCAGGTGCGTCTGGTCCTTGGGGATGTTATGGTTGAGTTGTATTTAGAGAATCTTAATTTCAGACCAACGGTGACAAAGTTATAAAATTTGTGAAATTGGAGTGCGCTCCGAATCCTAAATTTATACAGAACGCAACTTGCAAACTGAAACCAATTAATCGCTACAAAACCGTGTGCAACATGGATTGCGATATTGTTGGGGAACTAAAAAATATAACTGTAAGTAGTTAATTTCAAGGATAGTAACTGCTCTCATTGAGTCTCTTATTCCAGCTAAATTTCGAAATATTTGAGAAGAATTATGCGAACCAATACAATCCTTTCCTGATAAATGTCACGGATAATGTTTGCAACATTTTGGGAAAGAGGAGTTTTGCGCTGTATTCTACATTTGCTTTGCGACTTATAAGCGGAGTATCTAATGTCAACCACAGTTGTCCTTACACGGTATATCAACATTCAGACTCTGATTTCAGATCTAATAATTTTCTAACTGTTTAGGATCACGTAACTCTCAAAAACCTTTACTTGGAAGAAAGCCAAATTCCGGTGGGAATACCAGTCGGCAATTTTAAATTGATGTTTCACTTATTTGAAGGATATCCTTACGAAGAACTTGGCACAGTCTCGTTATATCTGCAGGTGTTTGAGAGAAAAAATTAAAGATAAATACACCGATAAATCGTACAGAAAAGGAAATTTAAGGAGTGAACTATTTGTTCATGGACCTTATAACGATATTGGTAGCCAGCACAATTTCTTCAGCAGTTGTATTTTAAATAAAGTTTCAAAGTAGGTTTTTTTTGAAAACTAAAACTAAAAATTGGCCTTTCTATAAATCGTATGTCAACTTGACTAGTGATTCAACCACCCTCCGCGCACTCGGTCAATGATCTAAAGGCTAACAAACTTTTGCCGCGATGTGAACAGATTGTATGTTTAAACTAAATCGCAGTCGATATAAGAGCAATACAAATTTAAATCCATAACGTTATTTCTGTAGTAGTAGCAACAATTGGGTTAATTCCGAGGGTGGATGGGACATGAATACAGCTAAAGAAGTATTAAAATAAATTCAGAGTTAGTTTACAAAGTTCGCAATAATAACAAATTATTTAAATAACGTACTTCAATTCAGAATATCAGTTGGGAGAGACATTTCTTTCCGGTAATACCAATTTTTTGACAAGTATAGATACGGCAACCTCGATGCTTTTTGGCAAGAACTTAACTTGGCGGGCAAATTGAAATCGACAATTGAAGAACATTTTATGTCAATTATGGGGATCACCACCTCTATCAAATATCCTACGGCTTCGTTTGTTAATGCTCAAACGGGAAATTCCCTATATACGCATGGTGACACTACAGAAATACACACAGAATCGGTTGAGGCAGAGTTATAATATATATAGACAAATCCATATAGAATGATTTCAGCGATTTGTCCATACCTTCATATATACATTTGGCCGATCTTGGCTTAATTGTGCTTCATAGGCATGCACTACTAGATTCACACTCAACACTCTCTGAGGTTACTTCATTTCTCTTCTACTTGAGCCAGGAAGTAAATAATGAAGACAGATTCATTACAGTCAATAATCCCAGCATAACTATGGTGCATTATATTAAATGTATTTTTATCAGGTAATAATTTAAATTACATAAACTTAAATTACGAAAATGAATAAGTAATATAATAATTTATAATTTACTTACAGACTGAGCACGAAATATAGTTCACACAGGATTATAAGTAATCGATGAGAATGTTATGCTAGACCCCTACCTTACTGAGGGTTCAAAGCACAGCTCGCCAAAGAAACAGAGGGTGCGAAAGTGAGAGAGAGATATAGAGAGTCATTAATATAAGAATATACCGCCATAGCAAGATCTTGAATATATCCCAGATAATCCAAAATGCTTCTTAGATAGTATTAAAAAGGACACAAGCATAACCAAGTTTAGTCATACATAGGTTAATAATACTCAAAGAAGATGGACCAAGTTAATTAAAAATGCCGCCACACATACATATGCATCTAACAAGGAGTAATGGTGTAATAATCAGAAGACTTTGCAGGGAAAAGTTTGCAGAAGGAAAATATTTATATTGGAGATTTCTGGTCAAGTGATGTAAAAAATTGTTCTCCCAAATCGAATGACTGCGTCCTTCAAAAATTGGATATAGGCGGTATAACTGAAGGCATCTTAGTCTCGTAGCCGTGGAATCGTGGGTTCGAATTCCGCCCAAAAATGGCATCGAAATTCTTTTGGGTTTATACCTAGGTAAATATCTCTTAGTGGCTAGTACTGATTTCCCCAAAATGTTTGCAGATATAATTAATATACTATAAATGAAATATGTAGATCGCATATTAATCATATCATGGCATGAATCCAACAAAATATACCATCATGTTCTGCACCCATGTCACATCCTTGGCTTAATAAACTTAAGTGTTTTTTTTTAGATATGCCTCAGTTTTATTTAGTTCATAAATTATTGTATTCAATACTCTGAACTGCTCATATATCACATGTGAGCAATTTGAGTGATTTATGATAGTAGACAATGAAAATAAAAACGGCAAATACTCCGACCATAAAATAACATTGCCAAAAGTTTTATGATATAAGACAAAATAATGTTCTAACAATTATTTAGTTCTATAACCCTGCAATATTGGCAATGTTTTATTCTTGGATCGCCGAAACTTGTGTGCATTAACCTCTTTCCTCCGAAACCACTACGTAAAACGTTGCGATGCCAATCTCTTCAGCGAGATGTCCTTCCAGAAATCTAAGTGCTGCTTTATAACTGCCCAGCGGTATTGTCAACGGAATGTGACTTTCGTCCACGTAGAGATTTTTAACGCTCAAGTGGCCCTGTTCGTGGATACGGGAATAAACAATTGTCATTTATAGATCATAAAAATACTCGTATATATAAGCACCGAATAGGGGCAGGTGTGATTGAGATTCGACATTTCCTTTAGAAGGTTCACGATTAGTGTAGTGTAGATGGGAAAGTTCTTCTTGTCCAATATATCGCACATATTATTTGTGACATTCACCAGAAACGGATTGTATTGGTTGGCGTAGTTCTTGGCGAACACTTGGAAGTGCAGCTGAAATAGCGGGCTATTTAAATACCTTCATTTGCGGAGACTTGCCTGCATACTCACAGACACATCGGTAAGTTCCTTGACAATGTCACCTTCCATGTTGCACACAGTTTTATGCTTACGAATTGCCTTCAATTGACAGACTTCGTTCGACAGGTACTTTGGATTTGCTACACATTCCAATTTCACGAATTTGAACACTCGATAACCAGAGGAGATCTGAAATTGAATTTGTATACTGTAGATAACCCAAAGCTTCGAGCACACGCGCAAAACGCCCCTACCTGTGCGCATTGGGCAATTAGGAGAATTGCTGCAAAGTACGAGTAAGTCCACATACTGCGAGTAATCCGGAAGTTTGACTGCGAGTTGCACAGTCGATTTATTTGGTATATACGAGTATACGAGTAGCGGTGCTCGCTCACTGACTCGAAATTTCAATTTGTCTGCTATTTAAACATAATTCGCTTTACGGTTGAACGAATACACCCTACACCAAGCCATAGGGATTCTTTTATTTAGAAGTGTCCCATTGTGATGCTTAGGGGTAAGTTTAGCACTGAAGAAAGTGAGTATAGGGCACACTTCGTGTCCTTATAGGAATTGGTTTCATTGTAGTTCATTGCGGTTCAGAAGATGGATTAAGCATCACTTTATAGCCAATTTCAGCATCACAGATTTTTCCACTACCATATGAGTGGAACTCATCGAACCAAAGTTCTCAAGGAAGAAGGCAGCACATGAATACCCTACTTAAGACTCATATTCCAAAACTGGTTCAGATACCACTTATAAATTTGATAATTCTAGGTCCTGCGTATGCATAGGAACTAATTGACTATTCCCTTTAGAGATTTGTGGAGCGTGCTTTTCAAATTCATTCATACTTGTTCTTTTCTATATCATCAGGTACTGTTGGAAAATCGTATATGATAAATTATATGCGATCAAATAAATATACTCAAATTATTGTTGGTATAAGAACATATTTACGGAAAGTGTGCTCATATCTGGAGCGCCTATCGTTCCTATCATTACTGTGTGATGTCATTATTAGTTTTTGGAACTATTTAACTCATTATTGGGATTGTTTTTGCGTGGTGCAAATAATGTTCTGCTCCATTGCTTTAATAAATGCCTACAAATTGGTCTCTCGTTTCATTTTAAGATTTACGATAAACCATAATCAATTAATCTGAAGCCAGGTATTTACTAATGATGGATGGGTTTTAAATTGAAATCAAAATTGATTTAACCTATTTGACTTCTATATTTATATAAATAAACGTAATAAGTCTGCCTCGTAGACGTATTATCATCCACAGAACTCATTCTAGACCTAAAGTCTCTGCCAGTAAATAAATTTCATTACAGAAATAAAACCATTTCAAGTCTTAATATGGAAATATTAATGGAGATATGGAGATATGAATGTTCTCGTATAATTTTCCTCTATTTGCCCCTTTTCTACGAAAATACAAGTACTATCAGAAGCTATACTCATAATAATCATTTGTTGGTTTCAAGGACTCTATCCTGTTATACTTTTAACAGTAGATTTTAGGAATATACTGTTAATACAATTCATTGCTAGAACTTGCGACGTTCAGCGATTTTCCTATAGAAGTTGTGTGGTTTTAGTATGTTCATATTTAGTGCAGTATTTACTATAATTTTAGCAGCGTTTTGGTCCCAATAAATTATTTAATTGAACCTGGCCACTCTAGTTCATTCTTATTATCTCTGCTATTAGTATAGCCTGTAACCCATAGAAATAGAACTCAGTTTTGATTGGATTGCCCGGTCATCCCATCTTTATTCTGAATATATTTCCACAATACGGACTGCACCCATTACCGTAAAGAACACATTATTTTGAAGCTCTCTTTCTCTCTCTTTCTCTCTCTCTCTCTTTCTCTTTCTCTTTCTCTCTCTATCTCTATCTTTCTCCCTCTCTCTCTTTCTCTCTCTCCCTCTTTCTCTCTCTCTCTCTCTTTCTCTGTCTCCATTAAACAATTTCTCTTACGCCCTTTCGATCTTAATTATTCGCCCCAAATTACTCAACTTTATGTTACCAACCTGTATTTTTAAGCTGAGGCCTTCAGTATAGATTACGATCCTATATTTTGAAGCTTGTACTAACTCCTTCACACTACCAGATAGTTGCTCGCCTTCGGTACCTTTTGGTCAACATCTACACCTAAATTTCTGACGTCATCCTACGCACTTCACTTTATTTTGTACCCAATTTCAGTTCATAATTGACCGATTAAATTGGTCCGAATTTATTTAATTTGTCGCCACACATTTAGCAAAATAAAATTTGTAATTGTTATTGAATGGAAAATGTTTTAAAATTGCCCAAATTAAAATAAAACAAAAGTCGCTAAAATTGCTCGATCAACCGTAACTCCTACTAATTAGAGTAGGCAGAGGCTCAGCGCAGCACAATAGGAAGATTAATTCCTTCTGATCGGTGGTAACTCCGCCACTTATCTCATAGACTATCTTGGAAAGGAACTTAGAGTCTCTATCCGGCATGTTATGGGGATTCTTTTCTAATCAGGGAATAGGTTGTTTTCATTTTATTCGGTCCAGAAGTAGCCTTAATATTCGCGTACAATCCGATGATAGAACCATTACACACACTTTCAATACGCTCCTCGGAGACCAACTAAACTTTTACGTTTCCTCACTTGTTGCCCAGCACATTTATATCTCTTAATTAATCTGGACGTATGAGGAACATTCGAGTTGGTGATGTTATTAGGTGAAGGTTGCAGTGGAATCATTGTTGATTAACAATCTTGATATGGTAGGAATGAGTATTTTATTAGATGGTTTATTACGAACAGAAACGTAGGCGCTTATTCTAAATTTGATAGTTTACAGATTACATCATTTCGTGAGATAAGAGTGAGTTACCAATTTATCACAGAACTAAATCTCAGTATCTCACAATGTAGCATCGCTCCATTTGAAAATCTGAATCTGCTTAGAGATATGTTAATGTAGATGAGAGTCAAAGTACTCGACGTGAGGGTTGGTGACTAGTGTTCCTTTTTATGTTGTCTATAATGCAATGATTTCTGGAGAAGTGCCTTGCAATTCCCTTTTTTTATGTTTTCAACAGAGCTCGACTATCAAACATTTTTACATACTTCTTAAAACTTCATTTACCTGCAAAGTGTTTTATCTACAGTCCGATTTTATATGAACTCGAAAATAAATCCTCAATAGGTTTTAAAACCTTGATTTTATATGGCCGAATAATTATTTATTTATGTAAATAAAGCCAGAAATTCTTGAGCCACTAATTTTGAAGCCAAACTAATTTTGAATTGCACATTAGAAGCTGATGAACAGTTCTTTGGACTCTATAGGAAGTTTCCAAAGACTGTCATACAGTTTGAACTCATACCGCTTTTGGATTTAAAAACTGAATATTCCGTGAGAAAACCAAAGCTGGTGAGAGTACTGCCTACTATGACTAACTATGTTCCACCCCTCGCTGCCTCAACTGTGAGTATTCAAATATCCTCCAAACACAATGTGCCTAATGATAGCCCAAAAACCTTAAACAGCTAAACCCTACACTCCAAGCGGTATTAAAGTGCTGCACCATCTGCTGGCATGGCCAAGATGGGAACATTTATGGCAATTCTTTTGGCCGTTTTCGCATAAATAATTATTTGTAGACATTCTCCACTTTTGTTTGCTGTTACATTAGCCAACAAACAGAAAAAAGGGGGAAATAAAAAGTATCACTGCGGCAGGAGCGTACTCGTATATTGTGCCAGCACGTCTGCATGGCAATAAAAATTTGTAACCTCGCTACAAAAAAAACCCCAAAAAAAAGCCAACAATAAAAAGGAAAACAAATACAAAAAACTATGAGGAAACTATACAAAACTGTTGCCAACCATTTGAAATTATTTGCATCGGTGTTTCGTGCGCTCTTTTTCCCACCATGGTCACTCGGTCGACAGCTCTGAGCTGGGGTCGGTCCATCTAAGCCCGCACTCACAGCTACGCTGCGGGCATATTGCATGAGTGGCGAACATGTGTGCGCGCAATTTGGAATAGTATTATCCTCGGCATATAGAGGCTTATAGTCACACACCCACTCACACACACACACACACACACACACACACACACATCCTGACACCAGCCTGAATAGTGCCGCAGTAGCATGAACACACTCACACACACTCCCGCACACACTTCCGCACGTCTATGGCATCGTAAAAATAAGCAGCAGAAAATTGTATTTTTATGAGCTAAAACTGTTTTGGGCCGCATTTTTGTGGTAATAAAAATAGAACACATTTCGGCCATCGCCAATATTCATTATTGAATATTAGCTGTGATGCCTTCGACCCTTTCGCCTTCATACGCGCTTGTGTGGAGTGATCATCATAATTTATTAAATAGCCCGCTTATTAAGCCTGCCTAAGCGCGTTTGCAGCACATGTCAAAAATAATTTTTCACTCTGCTTTTTTCCTTATAAATTAAGGTTAATATATACACATATATTTCGTTTTTTTTCTCCACTTATGAAGAGCCTTTTGTGTTCATTTCCCGATGGCATTTTTACAGCAGTTGACATAAAAAGACGCCGCTCCATCTGCAAGAAATACGAATTTGCATACTTAGCTGATAAGCAGCGACTTCATCGTTCCTGCCGGCGTGTGCTTTTCTATGGCGACATTGTTAGAATACGTGCATGTAAGTGCGTTGGAAGTAAATATCGACATCTTTGATCCAAAATTTGCATTAATCGTATTTCTTATAAACAGTACTTTGCATTATAAATTCTATAAATATGCTCATAGATAGAATAGATGGATAGAATTGGGATAGGCCGGAGAACCGCCGTAGAAGGTGGTCTCCAAGCACTCAGGCAAGTGATGTCCACTGTACTATAAACCTGGAAGTAAGAAGGGGTTAGGTTTAAGTTTAGGTTGGAGTGGCAGAAAAAAGCACACTCAGCCACAATAAATGACCCATTGTGATACCACGGAAGGAGCGCTTCACACGTACTGACCACCTAAGTCGAGTATAGTTACCGCTCAGGAGTCGAGTATAGTCACCGCTCAGGCCTATGCAGCACAAATAAGGGGGAGATAGAGGATTTGTGAAAAGGATTGTACATTCTCAATATATCTGAGTAATTCTTATCATTCTAGCAAAGGCAGGACAATGGTTGCAAAATAAAATTATTTACATATTTAAATATTGCATGAGCTTCATTGGCCTTGGTCTTCTTCACAGACTTTACCACAAATTTAGCAACTGAACAATACATTCCTTTAGTTTATTAATTAGAAAAGAAGTGGAAATTATGTGTTCCAGGATATACTGGCATAGAGGGTAACGAAATCACAGTCGAATTATCTAAAATTAGGCTTCTACACCCTTCATTACACCAGAACATTTCTATAGAGTAAGGACGGGTACTATGTGCAGTCAATTTAGATAGAATGAGGTTTACCTTATCCATACCCTCTGGCCTGGGTTACCTAGACTTAGGCAAGCTAAGGCTGGGGATATATTATCTAAAATGTTTCAAAGTGCTCATCAACCTTTCGAAGAATGATCTAAGAATAATCGAGGTCTGCTGTAAACTAAATTGACACTTAGTGACTATGGCTGCAGCTTCAGGCAACTCTTTGCAAATTTGAAATGAACGCAGACTAGACGTCCCTGCATGCGCTGGTACAATACCTTTCGAATGCATGCTGGGTTTCTATTATCAGATATATATTTATTCCATTCAAGGTTCAAAGTGGGTTACTTGTTTTTCGAGAGGGAGGGTCCAACTCCCTTAGCCCACTCTCTGAGTATCAGCCTGTTAAGACCCTACTTCCCAGGAAGAAACTCAGAGCACTCCATGCACCTTTTGCCAACTTTGCTACTTGTACTAAAACCTTCTGTTATATGTTGCACTTTCAACATACCATTCAACAGTCTCCACATTAGTCGATTGAAGCACTTGCGAGGTTGCCAAACTTCGTACTGGCCAACTGCTGAAAGATACGGATTATCTTAAATGTAAGCTGAGAATAGTTTATTCATTGATGGACAGTCACAGAGAAATTGTGCACTTATTTACTTTTCTTTCAGTCTTCTCACAGTTGCGTCCCATATTTGTTAAATAGAATCAAAGTCCAATAATTTTTGGCTTATTGTGCATTTTTCATACTAAAAATTCGAATCTAAATTCTAAATATTATCACAACGTTGCAACCTTTAAAGTCGGGATGGAAATGGTGAAGCCAGAAAATACAATATTCAATGAAAAAATTCAATTCCTACTTTGCAAAGGCTTAATTTTATTTATTGCCTCTATTCAATTTGATTTTATTTGGGTAACCAGTTGTGTAAACAGACAAGAACTGCACAAGGACATGAGTTGATAAAAGAGCATCATTTGCTTCAGTGCGCTTACAAAAGTCAAATCAATGCTCTCCAAGTGCACAAGTTCAAATTTGTATATGTACAAAAGAAGCACACACAATTGATAAGCACAATATTTGAAAACTGTCTTGCCTTTGACTGCAGACGAAAAATGGCACCAAAATATTCCCATTGGCTACGAGAGGAATTTATTTTAAACGATTTCGAACTATTTTAAATTATGTAACATTTTGCTATAAATTAATATGCAGCTTTAAAGAAGATGATTCCGTATTGCTGGTCTTGGCAATTTTCAAACGCTGGCATCTGGATACGATACGAATTAGAAACGCCAAATTAGTAGCCTCAGTTAACACACAGGACCAATGTGATACCACATTACATCTCAACATGACATCCTAAACCATAGGGAACTTCTGATGATATAAGAGGTATATGCCGAGACGCTTCTGATGATATAAGATGTCTATGTCGATACCAAGATCAGTGAATAGATAGCATCCCAAATGGGGCTTCTGCGAATATGAGGAAAAGGAAGCTTGAAGTAACTAGTATGATTGGAAAGTCACTGTCACCAAATCCCTGTTAACAAAAAGTTGCTGCTAACCTTATCACTAAATTGAACGGTGAAGCAAGGTTAAATGATCTAATTATCTTGATTTTTTCATAATTGTTGATCTTCCTTTGTCCATACAGGTTCTCTTTGCATATTAACTCTAGAGGGTTGGTGCAGCTGCTGGGAGGGAATCTTTGATCATACCCAGTTGCTCAAGATACCACCAAACAACCCATGGAAAGTAAGCATTTTCTATTCTTAAGGAGCTTGAGAAAAATGGTGGTAATTTGATCATGCGCAGTTTCTCAACATACCACCAAAGAAGCCAAGCAAAGTAAGTAGTTCCTATTTTTAAGCAGCTTAAAAAATTATGGTCGAGTATGAACTGGAAAGAATTAAGATTAATTTTTAAAATTAGTATCTAGGATATGAAGAACAGCATCATGGTCCTAGACTTCCCCACAGGTACTCGTATCATTTCATATGTGACTCACTGAGATAAAATTGGGAAGGCAAGATGACAGGGGTCACAACCACAGTCATTGAAATAAATGTTGCAAAGATTGGAACTGTGTTGTCAAATACTTTCTACTCCATCCAAATAATGCAGTATATATCCTGATAATGTTATTAAAATGCTGTTTCCCGTTTAATGGCGGGATCTCCTGATGAAATAGCCACTACGCTCTATCTAGAGCGATGTTCTAAGAAGTTCGTTGGCAGCATTTCCATGACATATTTCGGTGGTACATCGCACACACTCAGTATAGTTGAATATTTTTCTTACTAACAAACAATAGAAAAAAGTCAGAAGAGACGATTATTGAATCAGGATATACAGTCACTAAGGATTCGATAGTTACTTGGCCATCTAATATCATCATAAAAGAATGTGTTCGATCGAAATGGACCACCATCCCAGCATTCATCAGCTACTTGCTTCGCACAATCTCAGCTTGGAAGCCACTGCTCTGGCTCGATTACTTGTTGAGCCTCTGGCGCACATCTCCTGTATAGTTGCCATCATTTCAGCTAACTAAGCCAGACCAAAAACTCTGTGCAGCCATGAAGAAGTCTGGAATTATGCTTCAACTATGTGCTCCTTAGCAATATCCGAGCAAAATAATTTCGCAAAATCGCATAAGCAACAAAAACTTGCACGCTTCGCAGTCGCACTTCTTGACGCTGTCTCTTGGAGGCAACTTTGCCGTAATCGTTAAAGTTTTGCCATATTTGAAGCAGTGCTTCATTCGACATTGGCTGCCGGTATGCAGGCGGCTCAAGTTTTTTGCCATACCGCATAAGTTTTGCGTACAACTTTTATGACACTTTGTCATGTTGTTTGCAGTGCAGTTGTCATATTGCATATTGCATGTTGCATGTTGCATATGAAGAGTGCAAAACTTTTACTAAATCTAGATCTCTGCTCTGCTCTGCTCTGTTCTGCTCTGCTCAGCTCCCAATGCGAAGCACAGCCATCGATGTCGTCTCTGTTCCCTGCAGCACTTGTAATAATTTAAAACAATTGCAGCATTTTTGTTGCTGTGTTTTGTTTTTCGCTGCTATTCTGTGTTGCTACAAATTGCTGCATGCTGTTTGCTGCTTGCTGCTTGCTGCACGCTCGTAGTTTAATTTCAATTTTCAAAATTTTCTTATGCCGGAAGTTATGCCTGCATTATTGTTGCTAGTTCCAGTTGTTTGCCTTCTTGCCTTCTTGCCTTCTGCTGCTGGGGAATCATTAAAAATATTGTCTTGGATTCGTGTTCAAAAATGCTTTTTGTGCCTCATTGAGAGCGGAGAGCGCACAATTAAATTTAATTGCATTTCCAATTTATTTAATTATGACATAAATAAACAGAATTCCACTCGTACTTGCAGCGTTAACAAGTACCCGCATACTTGCTGCTTGTTAGCATTGCTGCAGTTGCGCGTGCCAAATTCTCTTGACAGAGATTTCGTTGAAATTTGACAATTTTGCTTTAAGCAAAAGGAAGATTGCGACGGATTACAAACATATACGAAGCAGCAATGAAACAAACTGGAATATTGAGGGAGGCATAAATGCGAGTAACATTAATGCAAAATATAATATTGCGGAACAGTTGGCACCAATCTGAATAACAATGCAATTTGTCCTTATACACCGAAGTTACTCATCTTCTTGTTCTTGTTCGTAGTTCTATGTCCTGTGCATAATTTATAATTGCAAAACTGTAAATCGCGTCTTTATCTCACAGTTAATTATAAAAACACCATTAAAAAGCAACCCGCTTAATTAGAATGCACTTTTGCGCCTACTGGTTGCGCCCCGCAAGAGATAACGTAAATAGCCGCAGTTCTTAATTGCAACTCGGCAGCTGATAAGGTGGCAAACACACAAAAGCCGCACGACACTGGCGTACCCTACACTCAGAGGGAACAGATAGTTACACTTTAGTAGGCTACATCCGGAAGAAACAAATAGTTTGAGTGAAGAGGGGCACAAACTAACTAAAACATTGGATGTCAGTTTAATTTACCTGTAAGGAAAACCGGAAAACTATATACCTGAAAAAGTCTGTGGTCCTATAAAAGAAAAATTTCAAGTATCTCATTATATACTATATATGAAATTGTATGAAGATGTTACTATTGTAGATAAAAGTCAGTGTAGCAAATTTGAGCTTCCGCAAATATCAAGCAAAGCAATATCACGAGGAAGTAAGAGAAGGAGCGCCTTCAATACACAATCGTATATGAACTCGTATAAGAAACAAACTGTAGAAGGTGACTTGGATTCAAAATGTTGCTTAGAGAAGCATTTAGTATATGTATTGATTTAATGAACCTACTTTAACTTGAATATTTGTAAGACCAACAAATATTTGTTCTCAAAAGGATCTTCAAAGTACATCAACCGAGATTGCTCGTCCTTCCTTACATTTTTCTAAGGCTATTTTAAAGTTTTTTTTATAAAAAAAGTTTGTAAATATTTTTGATTCATTTAACAAAACATGGAGTCGTTTTGACCTACCTAACCAAATAATATATCAGTTAAACTATGAAGATATTCTTAAGATATCCGACAGCGAAGAGGAACCATGGAACAAAAAATAGTGAAGTCGGTGGTCTTGAAAATTGAAATACTGATATCCTTGATAAATTAATTCATTTAATTGTTCAACTAGTCCAAATGTGGAATAACTTTAACCGTTTCTTCTTATAAATGGTACCGATTACAGGAAAATATTCACAAACCTAACTGATGCAAAACCACATGGATATGGATGGAGGTATAGAAACGCTTGGATAATAATTCAAAGATGTAATGTAACTGGTGTAAAGTATACTATTAGCTGGTAAAAAGTATCCTTCCTATGTGAGAAACTGCGTGCACCCATGATGACTGTTCGTTGATGGCTCAAAGTACCAGTTTCGTATGAGAGAAGAAGGCGACATTTATACCCATAATAACTTGTAAACTTAGTGAGACTGAGTAAGTCATCAAATGTTCTAGATGTAATTTTATTCTAAGCGTTATTCATGTTTAATTAAGAATTTTGAACTGATAACTTCTTCATAATATATATTCACAACTTTACTTACTTGCCAAAAAAGGACGTTAAATCAATGATTTCTGGAAGGTTGGCAACAATGGTAATGAAAATAAGTTATATTCTATGCACACACCATCAAAACTTGCACTTGTCAGCACAGTTTCTAGTCGTTAAGTCATATAGCGAACCCAATCCTTACTCGTTAAAAATAGCGACTTCGCTAAGTTTCACATTTGTAATTCCGTACAAATTTAAACAAATTATTAGACATTTAGCTAGCTGAGACTCTTTCGGGTCGAGGGCGGTTTTTATCGTATTGGTGTTGTTTCTGGTGGATCTGCATCTTCATCCAAAGACATTCTCCATTTTTTCTTGCGTTATTTTGCTTCGCCATTTATTTCAGATAATTACCTGCAGCAGCCTTTCCAGTCTAATATCACAAATATAGAGTTGTGGAGTGCTCTGTTGAATCAATCCATTTAAAACTTTTTATAATATAGCTGTGTTCTGCAGTTGAACTCATGAACCAGAGTCTAGATATTATAAATGTAGTTAGATGGCTCTAAGTAAATATGTGTGTATATACATTTTTATTATTATTATTGCCTTGCAGCATAATTAATTAAATCCGCAGGGAATGAGTACTAGCAACCAAGGCCTTAGACTCGGAGCAAGATTCACTGAAAGGCCTGATTCGTAGAGAGTAATAAAAGTGCTCACGTAAGCGTTTCTTTTGATTGCAATTGGATAATGTGATGACAACTATTAATGTAATCTCAGAATGTGGCATGGTGGCGTATGAGTAACATTTTCCCATACTAATTTCACAAATTATATTTTCGACACACCGCATATGCAGGATATATAAAAAAGGATTAATTATAAATGTTTGCTTTTGTATATAAACCCTGTATAGTGCTTCTTCGCAACTCTAGCCATGTTTCAACTAAAATGACGCAAATATCCATTCACGGGTAATGAAGTTATTATAGGCTTTTTGAATGCATATCGCGTAAGTCCCAAGTAGAGTATCTAAACTTCGATCAAATTGCATGAAACGCTCTTAACTTTTAACTCTTGTTATTTAAATAGATACTTCGTTTTATGCAAACGTAAAGCAACAAAAAGACCAATTTCAACTTCGAGTTATGCGTACAGCGGCAGCAGCAGCGCCACCAGGAGCAGCAACTGCAACTGAAGTCCCGCAACTTCATCTGCAGCTTCAAATTAAACTCGCGCTCATTTAACATTTTAATGAAATTTCCCTAATTGCACTTGATTAACATGAGTGAGATAAAGTCACAAGGCTTTGTGTGCATACACAAGTAATTATAAGTATATGAATATGTGTGTTTGCCTATGTGTGTGGTTGGCTATGTGTATGTTTGGCTATGTGTACTTTATCCATACCCCATTGGAAATCTGTTGAAAATGCCAAAGCATACACAGGCAGAGTAATTGAACTTACAAATATATTTGTTCAATATTCTACCGAGAATTAGAACAATGGAAAGTTCAAAAATATGTTGGAGAACTGGTGAAGACCCCTTCCTCAATTTCTTTATTAATTTATAGAAAATTTCATATTCAACTTATATTTAAAGTTCACCCAGAACAGAGACTTACTTCACTTTGGGATAGTAGAAATATTATTTTTTCATCGAACCAACTTTCTTAATAGTTGATAGCTCAATATGCTCCAGTCCACATATTCCAATTGGCCATCTGTGGTGTAGAGAAGTGCAACAAAAGTAGCATTTTTATCTCAGATTCCTGCCTAGCGCTTTTGTAGTTGCCTTCACTTTGGCTCCGGCTTCGGCTTTAGCTTTGGCTTTGGCTTTGGCTTTGACTGTGTGTGCTTTTGAGAAAATTAAATGAACAAAAACAAAAAGCGACGTGACTAAACTGCAAAGTTTCCTTTATCTCGGAGCGAGTATAGAAGTGAGTCGCCGCCGCCCGCCCAATGCACCCGCACCTCCTAAATGGTTGGAGGCAATCTCTTTTTGCACGATGATAACGTAGCAAATGAACTTAAGTGAAATGTATAAATGCACCCATTATGATCCGGATATAATTTTAATATTATTTTATTATTATTATCATTAAAGTTATTATCATTTACGTTATCATTATGATTATTATCATGATTGTTATTATAACACTTTATTTTCCCATTTCAGCTAATTGCTAGCAGAGGCTTGAAATCTCTTTAAATGTATATATCCTCAGCTGTTTTGTTGACCAGGCAAGGGAGCAAAATGCAAAAATAGATGTTGACCCAGTAACACCTTTATATAGACAGACATATTGCTGTGAATCGGTGAGTCTTATTATATAAAGTTATAGCGAAATACAAGGTATAGAGACGAGATGATAAATCCAATAATATCAATAGAACACCTCCGCAATATTCAGTGTCATTAAACCGTCGAGAAATTGTGAACTACACCTGGCTCCGTCTAGGCCACACTAGACTTACTCATCTCTACTTGTTCACCAACGACCGCATCGAAAACCTCTCCATAGCCCTTCTACTAAATTCCCAAGAGATGAACCAAATAACGCTTAATAGCCGGCCTCTGTGGTCTAGTTGAAAGCATGCTAGACTCACACTCTGGGGCAGTGGGTTCGAATCCTGCCCCGGGCATGGGCTGGAAAATTCTTCTTTCTAAAATTTAATGACTTTATAATTTAATGTTGGTTAAAAGCACAAAAATATTGTGTATTGTCACCTTAAGAGGACTTACCAGTATATAAAAGTTTCTGGAAAGTACTCCACTTACTTTTGCTTCTGTTTTATGAAGTGTCCTGAAGTGAATCTATCTTTCCTTCCTATGCGGGTTATGCATGTACGACTGTCTGTCTGCAATTAATTGTAATTTCATTATTATATTTGAGCATGTTTAAACACAGATTTAAAGATACCACTTCCTACCTTAGACCCCCCCTCCCCCCCTCAACAAATGACATACAAACCACTCTGAACAGTCGAAGTTAAGACAAACACAAAATGCCTTTTATAATTTGCTCAATATGCTCGGATTTCAGCATTTGCTGCCGAAGACACAACAACTCAATTAACCAAAGCCTCAGAAATATTCCACACACGTCACAATTCCATTAGGAGACATACTCGTACTCAAAGCAACTGGCTAACTGACCGCTCCTCACTCACTCATAAGCCGGTCGCACTTGCAATCAATATAAATGTGCATAAAGCAATTTGTTATCTGGCGCTCCCATGGTTTATTATGGACTTAATGCGAGGCACACAAGCGCACACACACAGACCCAGCTCGACTGTTACTGAGCGCATAAATTTGTGTTCTTATGTCGTGCTGATGTCCTTATTATCCGCTGGGATTTGAGCTGCTTGTGGTCGTAAATGTTGTTGTTCTCATTGTCGTTTACTACCTAAACATATTACATCGATGATTGCGCCATTGCGCACCAATTTCTCTCCGATCACATTCGTTTTCATTTCGCATTCATGTTGCATCTGCCAGTTGCCAGTTGGTAGTTGGTAGTTGGGGGGAGTTGCCACCCTGGCGGCACCAATTATTGCCTGCCGGTCTGGCTGAGCCTATTCACTCCGCCTGTCTGCCCCCCACAATGGGTCTTTATGAAATTATGCATCCCCTGGGCTCATTTAGCCGCAGTCATGGCACAGTTCTAGTGCCGTCATGATTTCAAAGCCTTTTGGGTTCAATTGTATTTCATCTGGTTTCGGATCTGCTTCCTTGGAGGGCATTTTTAATAAAGTATTTCGCATTCAATTTGCCTGATATAAATTGTTTCTATTCACAGCATTCTCGCTAATTTGTTATTGTGCTACTTACATCAGCCTAAGCTAGCATTCTAGTAATTTCGTTGCAGTGGGCTTTCTTCGTAGGAACTGCAATTGTTGCAGCCCCACAGGCCTTCAACTCTTTATATATACTCTACTATATCGTATATGGAATTATATTACTGGAGCTGTGCATTATTTCATAGAGTCCAGAGAAATGTTCCATTATAATCATAATTAACAGTATGAATATGAATAAAAACTCTGAAAAGCCTTAAGAGTGAGGAAGCTATATTTATATGGGAAGTGTTCATATGTAAGTCAATTTAAAAATATTTTATTAGACATTGTAAATCCTAATAAAACCTTTATAAAGAATATAAAGGGTTATTTTATAATTCTTAAGAGCCTTCATAACTGCCTTTCAGGCTCTATAGTGTTTCACTAGTGTTGATGGAGTTACTCTATTACTCTTTGAAAATGCTTAACAAGAATGTTGCAACTTTTATTGCGTTCTTATAGAGCCTTTATACGAACTTCGTAAGAGCAAAAGTATTGCAAACACACTTTTTATTAAGTTTTATTACTCATTTTAATTTATTTTTATATCTAAATTAATATTTTTAATTTGTTCTTAAATTTAAACGCAGATCCTACGATTATCAACAGTCAACACCCTCAGAGCCTTTGAATCCTCTGCATAAGTCGACGGTGTATGCAACAGTGACAATTTTACGAACGAAACTCCACTTTATAACATTATCTATAGACACTACCTATAAACACATTATACATTTCTTCATAGAGTTAATCTATTTACAGAGTTGGAAGTAAATAACCCATATTATTAAACCTACCTCCAATTCATTTATTTATCAAGAAAGAAGCTTTGAAATTCGCAGCAAAACTCATCTCAGAAAATAAACAAGGCCTATGGCAATCCTTACTTAGGGACGAAACTGAAATCCAAACGATTAATATAACCCTAAGTGACTTATGTCACCCTAAGTATAACTTCCCACATTCCCGAGTAGGGTTAACTGGGAACAGAATAGACCAATGCCACCTTATAATGCTCCTGTATGATACACAGACGGCTCAAAAACTGAGGAGGGAATTGGGGTATATCGGGAAAACCAAGAAGTCACTTATGCACAAGCATGGACCGAGAAAACTCTGTTTTTCCGGACGAAACTCACGCTATAGAGCTCTGCCTAGGTAGGTAGGTTGGAGTGGCAGCCTTTGTCGCAAAAAGCACACTTAAGCATATAGAATGGCTCGTTGTGGTACCACACTAGAGCTCTGCCTAAGAGACGAACCAGATAGCGGTACAATCAATAACCAAATCCTTACCACTCTGGCAGGAAAACAGTAATACTAGCGCTGAACGCTTTTGTTATAAAATCAAAACCGGTTTGGGATTGTCTTCAACTGCAGAAAAAATTAGCAACTAACAACAGAGTGCTTCTGATCTGGGTGGCAGGTCACAGCGTAGATATAGAGAATGAAAAGGCAGCTGAATTCGCTAGGAAATAGAAAGCCAGTAGTTTTATTTGACCGGAAACATTCCGTGGGCTGCCATGGAGTTCCGCGAAATTCAACCTAAATCAATGGCTAGAGTTAAATCAATATTGGTTGGAAACAAAAGATATGAGAGTCGCAAAAATCGTCATGCCAAAAAGATCCCCTAAAAGAACTATAGAAATTCTAGGTTTAACGAGAACAGGAACTCGCATAGTCTCATACTTTCGAACTGGGCATTGTAGGGTAAACAAATACCAGGAAGGTAAGCCCAAATAACTATTGTAGGCTATGTAACGAAGAAGAGGAAACATCTGAACATTTGTGGTGTCAATGTGCCTGTCTAATCTGGACCAGATTTCGTTACTTAGGAAACTATTACCTAGACCGCCAGAAATTGCGGACAAATCTTCTAAGAAAATATCAGAATTCTTAATGAATTCGAAACCCTGGGATGTCTTGTAACTACAGAGCTTGTCACAATAGGCCCAAAGGTGACGCAGTGACTGAGTGACTTGTTCCCGCTCTCAAGCAATCTAATCTGACATAAAACAAATTTCTCTACAATGCCTTCAACTCTATAAAATGTTGTAGTCCGAAAATGTTGTAGACTAAATCTGTAAAGGCTTACTGGTCATTATTTATAAAGATACAAGCACTATATTTATAAAGTTACAAACCCTATAATTTTTTCTAAGATTGGATGGGTTACTGATCGAATAAAATTGACTCGAGTCGATGTAAATAACTCAATGAGCTCCATTTGAATACCAGAAAACGCCAAGTTTAATGGACATTTCTTCTAAGTACGGATCATTTGGTTGGGGGCTTAACAAGTCCAGCTCGAAGAATTCTGTCGGGCTGCTGTTGCCATGCAGGCTAGTATACGTGGCTCTTGTTCACTGGCTATTCTAGTGGCATGATATTCATTGTCAGAAGGCAGTGGTGGTGTATATTTTCCGATACTGGAACCGGTGGTTCCCTTTCCTCCGAAAATTGGAGTAAATTATGTGGGGGGATAGATTCCTTAGAATTTTCCCCCTTACTATTTGAATAATTTCTGCCAATTAAAAAAATTGTTTTGATTTAAAAAAAGAATGAGATTATTGTCTGTAAGCAGAAAATTTTAATTGGGTGAAAAGGTGGGGAAGTTCGCCTTAAAGAATTGCATACTTTACTTTTCTTCCTCTGAAAGAAAAGTCGAGCGCCTTGTACGGGAGCTGGTTTCAGACGAGTAAAAATTCCACCAATTCTGTCACATGATCTGAGGCCAATTTGGATATGAATCACCCGTAATGCTAATTGAGATCACAACCGTTCAACCGATATAAAAAATATAGAAGCAAAAACAAGTGAAAACAGAAAATCGCTGGAAAAGACTCACTCACTCGTTCAGAGCTGGAAGAAATGTGGAATGTTTGACAGTGTCGCGCTGCATGCTGCATACTGTATGGGCATTGTGGGGCATTATGCATGCGCCTAAACTCGAATGATTTATGTAGTTGGCCGTTATTTACGATATTGCCGTCGACATCAGTGTCGCCATCGTCGCGGCAATTTGTTTCGAATATCGCTTGCAACTTACTGGGAAAGCGGCCTGCGACACACAAACAACACACACAATACGAGCGTACATATGTACTCGTTGCCGCATGCCGCATGTCGCATGCAGCTCGCAGTGCATCTATTGTTTGTTTATTTTAAAAGCGCGCGTGAACTGATTTTTGTTCTTCTTTTCCCACCCATTTCCCTCTACTCGTATGTTAAATTGGAAAAAAATTAAATAAATTCTCCTCATGCAAAATAAAAGGGAATAAATTTCCGCGTACTGTGGCTAATACAATAAATTTGCCACCGAATGAAGTGCCACCGATTTTGCGCTATCCGCGCTGCTCCTTGCTGCACTGTGTGCGTGCATGTGTATGTGTGGGGGGGGGGAGGGTTACCCAGTGAGTGCAAGTGCACAAATTATTTTATCGAGCAAATTGTTATCGTCGCAGTCACAGTTGCAGTCGCAGCGGCGGCAGCAGTCGCAATCGCTGTTGCTGCTGTTATTTGTTGTCGCTGGTGAAATAGTGTGTTGCATTGTGTTAAACAATGCAGCAATTAAATGCCGAAAATTTATTATTGATTTAGTTTTATGCGCCATTTTTAAAAATGCCCAATCAGACCGAAGCGGCACAAGCCTCCTAAGCGGAATGTAAATTTTTTTCCGCTTTTATTTTTTTGCTATATAAAAACAATAAATGCCGCATTAAACAATTTATTGAGTTAACGAATATAGAATTTCCCCCTATCCACATGGATTGTTGCACATTCTTGCAGTTAAAATAGTCATCCATCAAATGGAAATGGCTTTTCAATCCAAGCAAATAGAGAAACTTTATGAAAGTGAACTGTTTTCATTGACAGCATTTAAAAATTTGCAATGTCGATTGAAGGCTAATTCACAGTTCGGAATGGTTCGATTGAGAGCCAGTGGAAATAAATCTTCAAGCAGTAAATTTTAGTTTTAACTTTTCTTCAAATCGGATGAATTGTTTCATAAATAAAGTGGAAACAATCAGAAACTTTTTCCAATAGTTTCTTCAGCACAACTACTCGAAGATGAAAAACATATACTCAGACTCAAATGTAAAGCGAAGTTTTCAAATCCAATACTAACTTTTGAATACTAACTTTCGAATATGGGACACACAAGCAAGAAAAGCCAGTGGCAGATTGCGGAGTGATTTATAGGCAAAGAGAGTGAATTGAGATACAAGTCTCTCAAAGAATATAATAGTAGTAAAAATGTGTACAGCAATATAATGTAAAAACATATGAAAGTAGCCCAAATTATAAGGAAACCTCGTAAGGTCGTTCAAAAGACCCATAAGAAAGATAGGTTGAGAGACGGTACAACAAACAGACAATCTGACTGAAGTTTACTTTGAGGTCTGTCTGATGATTTGCAGCGTAAGGGCAAGACTATATTAAATGCATCTATATACATATATATCAGTGCTATTGAAAAGGAATCAGCCAAAATCGGCTTGAGGGCAAAATGAGGTATATGCTGTATGCAAACAATGGGAGCGCGGCGTCTCGGCTCTGACGTTTCAGCGGGCAACTACAACTTTGAAGTAATCAAGGAATTTACATACCTTGGCACCGCCATTCAAACCAATAATGATGTCAAGCTGGAGATAAAGCGAAGAATCACAATTACTAATAGGTGCTATTATGGACCCAGTAAGCAATTGGTTTGCAGAGCCCTTTCTCGACCGACGAAGCTAACACTCTACAAGACACTCATTTTACCTGTGCTTCTTTATAGCGCGGAGGCATGGGTGGTATCGCAAACAGACGCAGCCGCTCTTGAGGGGTTCGAGAGGAAAGTTATTCGCAAATTCTGTGGTCCTGTTCGAGTTAACGATGACTATCGCATTCGAATGAGCCGCGAGCTGAATGAGGTCTACGCCGACATTGACGTAGCTTTTTTCTGCCTGCTTTAAATGAGTGGTTTAATAAATACTTTATAAGATTACTTGTTGTAAAATCCTAGAAAATAGCAAAAATCTACTTAAAAACTGCCAACAAATTCGCAGAAAATTCTACTACAAAATCGGATTTTAAAGTTCCAAAATCAGGATTAATCTCACATTGCTGAAGTTGAAGTAATGCTTGCTTCATTCATTAAAAAGTATCTATATTATTCCCAACTTGTAAGATCACTTGTTTGAGTATGTTTGTTTTTGAGTTTGAGTCAGTTATATGCACAATTGCACTATGACTATACATGAATAAATGTGAAGCTAAAAACGCATGCACTTCTCTGGCAGATATCGTGCATATACAGAAAGAGTCTGTGAGCTGCAGTAGGGGAGAAGTGCACGTTCATATACTAAATATGGGCTGGATATATAATTATTCAAAGATTATTTATTTATCAAGATTTAAATTAGAAAAATTCAATCACATATTAACTAAAAATGTCAGAAAATTAAAATAATGTTGATTTGTTATAATCTGTTCTCGTTAACTTTAGCCAAGAAAACTCAGCGACTAAGAAAGTGTAGCATATTTTTGAGGGCTGAAAAATGTGTGATACTGTTAAATTTGCAATATTAAAAATTGAACATTAACATTCAAAGCTAATTTCGGTTAACACTTCTGTGAAAATTAACATATTCTGCTACATTAACAGTAGACACTCAGTTCTTCACCATATGAGAGGAACATTAAACGTATTTCTCCTTTCCGAGTCACACGTTTATGTGAATAAGAGTGACAAAGGACCAAATTAAAAGCATTGTTCCACGAATAATGAACCAGAATGACTACATACAAGCTCAACTGTGTCGACCTATGTGGTCTAGCGGTAGGCAACATTAATCTTGTTTATAAGTCACGGAAGCGAAACACCAGATGAATCGAACGTAATTGGCGAATGCGTAATACAATTATACGAGCATTTTTATTATATCCGTATGTCGCATTCTATATCTTCATATCTTCAGAGTCGAAGGCGAAAGTTAGTAGTGCTCTTCCCCCTCAAAACCATAGCACATTTAATTAATCCTCTAGATAACCTTCATAATCATCATTATCCTCATACCAACTTTGTTTCATACTTGTATCTAGCAAATGAAAGCATAGACGCAGGGTCCAAATCTTGACCAATTTCACTTCAGGTGCTACATTATTTGTACAAATTATGTTTTTGAATTAACTACTTCAAATCAAAATCAATTTCAATTGAAAAATAAATTGTTTTTGATATTAATTCCATATTCCTTTTACCAACCAAATCAATCTTATTGAGAGCGTGTTTAATATATCAGTAACGCAGCCATTATGGACAAAATGAGACTCCCTGACAGAGTACTTACATGTGCCGCATTGATATCTGCAAACGATGAGAATGATTTCATTATAATACTCTTTCCCTATACGAGTTGTAACTTACGAATTCCAATGCAGAGGTTGCTAAACTCAAAATCAGGATTTTTTAGCGGGAATATATAAGGACATATCGAAGCAGGTTCACCGCTCAAAAAGAATATAGCCTTCAAGTCCGCATGCACATGAGGATAATAGTTGCATATTAGAATGTATCCTTTGTTTAATCTGAAAGCACAACTTTATAGTTCGGTAATTTAAGCATCGCTCGCGTCACCCACCTTTCAAATACGCAGCCCACAGCAAAAGTTATTGGATTCGCTAAATGTGTAAAATTGTTTTCCCCATACAAAATACCGCGATGAACCTGTTCTTCATCATCCCAAACAAGTGTGGGTTTATTAAGAGAGTCCTTTTCGTAATACCAACTCCTGAGTGCTGCTTGGACCAGTGTTCGCATGTAATATTGCCGAGTGAAGAAGCGATTTTGTGAAATTAGTTCATAAGAGGGCTCGTCCACACTCGAGTCGATAGTTGTGCAAGGATCGTCAACGAATATATTCACACATCTACGCAAAAACTTCTCGGCCATCACCTGCAAAGTGTAGTCCCACGACTGCGCTGAAATTTATTTACTTAAATACGAAACATTTTCACAAATCACTCTTTCTATACTCCACCATTTGAACCATGTTGGCAACTCCCATTTTTTCCGCAATGCGATTCCGTATCCCATTGTGACCCCGCAACAGGGTGCGTCGGAAATATTGTATGAGATGAGGGCTAATGTAAGTACTCAAATTAGGCTGACAATCGGAGACGTTGTCAGCTTTAATTCTTCCCTTGTCCTTATCCTGAGTAGAAAAATGGTTTATGTGGTTAATTGCGTTGGAACAATGCGAGAAATGTACTTACGCAGAGTGTGTGCGGTTGGCCGTAGCACGTCATGTTGCAAAAATTAGTATCAGGAGCAAATATTTTATGACCATCGCACACAGACACCGCTGCAATATTGATCACAGCAATTAGCGCGAATCGCATATTCATTTTAATTTTGGATTGAATATCACAGAAATCTGAAATAATTTTTTATTTTTGTTTTTTAACAAATTTTTTCAGTGACTGTTAAGAAATGTTTTGTGAGGCAAGGAAATTCAGATATAGTGTAGAATTTCATAGTGTATTACAGATATATAGATATGGATATATAGAAGAAATACGATTTTCTTCATTATGTTCAGAAGGCGATTAGGAATTAATGAGAAATCATTACTAAGAAGTCATTACTACGTAGCCATAAATAACTAGTTATAAATTGTGAACGATAGAACACAATCGTGTCATCTTAAAGGATGGCATCTCTTTCGTGTTAATGGACTTAATACTGGAGTGTGATGGTATGATCTTGCAGACAACTGAAATGGATAAAAGGAAGATGTATATGGTAATATTTGGAGTGCGGTTGTGACTTGGCACTGAAGAGTATTCTAGATATATCGGCAATCATGTTACAATGTTCTTAATCGGTCTTAAGCAACAATTTGTATATAATAAATGATGGGATCTTTTTCGTACTAAGACGGCTTGCTACTGGAGTATGCTGAAATGATCTCAAACGTAACTGAAATGAATAAAAGGGAGGCACATCATAACATTGGGTGTGCAGTTGTGACTTGGAAGCCGAAGCGATAAATTTGATGCATATAAAGGCTATCAGTTGAGATATTCTTAATCGATCATAAGCAACAAGTTATAAAGTACGAGTTATAAACAATAACGAGTCATAAATGATATTATATCTTTCCTGCTAATGGACTTGATGTTGGATTGGTTTGAAATGATCTCGCTGACAGCTGAAATGTATAAATGAATATGTAGATCGTTATATTTGGAGTGCAGTTGTGACTTGGAAGCCGCAGCGAAAAAAATTCTCACTCGATCATAAGCAGTAAGTTATAAAGAACGAGTCATAAACAACACCTCATAAAAAATGGTATCTACTTCTTGCTAATGGCCTTAATACTGGAGGTGTTGGAATGATCTCGCAGGCAACTGATATGGACAAAAGGAAGGAGGAGGTGACTGGGAAGCTGAAGCGATTACAGCATTTCACATGAAACTTGTGAAAATATTCTTAAGCCGTAGACGAAATAAATTTTGTGAACTATTGTTTGAAATTACTGTAATTACTCTGTGGTCTAGTAAGCATGCTAGACTCACACTCAGAGGGTCATGGGTTCGAATCCTGCCCGTTCTTGATCTCCAGCTCCTTCTTTCTAAAACATATTTTCTCTTCTAGTAGAAAGGGTCAATAGCTAGTACTCAATCCCCCACCCCTTGCCGTGTTACTGCAATTAAATCTAGATCATCACAAAAGTGTTTTTCAACTACTTAGCACAATCCAGTGATCGGACTATTAGCATAGCAAGTATTCGTGAACTACTTACATAAATACTGTTAGAACTCCGCAAATCCAATTTTCCCCACGACAAATAAAAACTTAAATCAATTGAATAAATAAAAATATGCACAACACTAACCCGACCGTGCCCCGCTCTCCTCATCGGTATAGAATTGCATTCTAACTCAGTTTCGGCAAAATCATATGTGCATATAAAGTATCAAGTGCCCAAATACAAAAAAAAGACGACGCCAGCGCCAAAAAGGATAAGCGAAACAAAATACTCGCACGCTAAACAGCCAGAGCGAGAGTGCCAAGGCAAATAAAACTGATATCGTACGGGGAAGAAAACTGTCAAAATATCAGAACATAAATTAATTTTGGTATGTCATACGAGTCATGACAGATGACAGTGCAACGTTGCTTTGAACTGCCGCAGCCGTACCCCCAAAGGGGTAATGCCACTGCGTCTCCGTTTCACATGCCGCAAGAGCTTTTAAACTAATACGCTCGCACGTTGATTTTAATGAAATCCATATGTTAAAATGGCATCGGGGGCAACTGGGAACGCTCTACCCAAATCACATCCTCACGCACACGCACACACACACACACACACTCCTCCAGCGCTAACGCAATTGTACCCACTTGTATAACCAGCAAACAAAGAGAAGCACTACAACAGCACAGCAATAACCAGCACTCTTGCTGTCAAAGGATTTTTGTTGGTGGTTTTTTTTATGTGTTGTTTCGCTTTTATTTCTGTTTTTGTTTTTGTTTTTGTTTTTGCTAGCGTTTTACTTGATGCCGCGCGTCAATTTGCTGAATAATTTCTAAGCTGTCGGAATAAATTGAGATATTTATATTACTTTTGTGCTCGTGCGTATGGAAATGTGTCCTTATATTTGACTATGTGTGTGTGTGTGTGTGTGTGTACGGTATGTGAATATACCACAATGAGGTCTCTTAAATTTTTATACGATTGAATTATTAAGCAAGCTTCCTTTGACATTGCCACCACACAAGCGCACAACTGTAAAATCATATTAAATTATTTGCAACAAATTTAAATTGCAATTTTTCATGTGCCAATTCAAGGCACTTTTGCACTCGTACATGTATGCATGCATCCGCTACTCCAACTCGAACAGTCTTATTAACGGCATTAGAAAATTGGGACTATCAAATCTATTCGTCTCGAAAGAGGAATTGTGACGAAAGAGCCCTTTCAATGTTCATCAGTCAACATGAATTAACGTGTCAATAAGGTAATTCTCGCTAATGCTGTGGTAGCAATATTCCACTGGTGATATTTCGTTAGTAATATTTCATTAGTGATATTTTCCTTCCGAAAGAAAAGCAATAACGATGATTTTACATCGTACATGCAAAAAGTTTTTGGAAAGCAAATTGAGACTATGGCAATGGCAACATAGAATAGCAGTAGTTCAGTTGCGAATTCAAAGCTGATTTTGAAGTGAAACTTCTAAACATATTTTACTGAAATACTGAACTACTTTCGAAGAGAATTGCTGTTAAATTAACATTATTTAAATAAATATAAACCACGATTTTTGAATTATCCAGTGAACGGACTATTAGCAATATAAATTTTCATAATAATATACTTAATCTTCCTTCATAACCAGAATAAAGAGTTCGACGTGTATGGTTATAGAAATAACAAGAGTACAAATATCCAATAAATCGCCCAGAAAAGGGAGGATTTAGGAAATGGGGGAGAGAAAGAAAATCCTGGCAGTCATGATTTCAATATGCTCTCAATGTAAACCACTCCATATTAAATTTCCAACAACAATTCTCTGTAGTGTAACAAGTTCAATAACCTCTTTTTTGAACATATTCATGGAGGCTCAAAATACCTTCTTCGGTACACAGTATGTACACGATCCTCAACAGATCGAATATCCTTCCTGCTCTACACTTCGACCAAAGAGTTAACACTCTTTTTTCATACGTCCAACCCTCAATTTCTTTATGAGGGAATCGCATTTAACCCCTGGGGTTTTAGTGTATATCCCACTGGTTTTATTCTGCGCCTAAATATGCCCTCTTTTAACGATTACTTCCGCCTAAACTCAAAACCAATTCGGGTCTAAAAATTTCAGGTTAGATCATTTCAACAATTGCTCTCACTTTGTCATTCGATTCTTTACCCAACTTCTGTTTCCATTAGACATAAATAATATATGACGGCCGCAACATATCAGCCATCCACTTGTCCAATTCTCACCTTAAGTAAATCTCAAGGACTCCAAACTTGTGTGTATCTTAAACAAGGTCTGTTCTGAAAAATCGTTTACACGCTGATATTAAGATCCGAAGAATATTATGGCGTCTGTTCGAAAAGTGTTCATACCCAATCATTGCAGTAATCCTCTCCCATAGGGACCCTATTCTCAGGAAAGTCCATAAAGTTCCTGTTTAATTTGAAGCCTATTTGGCTTATACAAATCAAGGGTTCCTGCAACTTCAGCATATTTCGGCCTAATACTACAGGTATTACAGATATCAGCGGAGTTCAATAATGCTTAGAGGCTTCATCAACCAACTTCTAGAAATTGATGAGCGTGACCTGGTTGAACGGAAACACACTGCCGGTGAAAATTTTTCGCCAAACGCTTAACCGCCGTGCCATCCAATCATTGGTGCCATTGAGTGATTAAAGTCCAGACTCCTCTTCTGAAACTTTCCAGTAATGTTTGGTCGTTAAATCTTGCGAAGTTATTCATAGAATCCAATTGCACATGCAATTATATGTATCTTGAGCTAAACATGGTTTAACTGTAGTTTAAAGAATCTGCTCTAATATAGGGTGTAGATGAGTCGTTAGAGACCCCCCCGAGCGGTTGTAATTGAATTCACATGTTGTGAGCGTTGACATTTTCGACGTGATGTCAGGCGTGGCGGAGCTGCATAGCCAGCCAGGCTCTCGACACACTGTGGTTTATTGCGGCATGCACATTTGCATTTGGAAGCACTTTGGAGCTGGCGTAACTGCTATGCTCCTCCTTTCCAGTCGCTTTTGTTGCCAATTGCATTTTTACAAAATTATTTCTCACTTCCAGCACACAATTTGTCACCATAATCATTAGTAATGCAACACTTTGAAATTTGCGCGCGTGTGCGTCCTTACCGAGCTGCCTGTAAGTGTGCCAATGCCGCAATTACGAGTAGCCGGGCTATGAAGGGTAAGGGAGGAGCTGCACAATGACCGCCTGCTTTGAAGGTTGTTAGGCCAAAAATAGTGCTGGTTTGCATTCAATGACAGCCGTGAAGCACGAGTCTATATGCAGCTTGATGGCTGCTCCGAAGTGACGCCACATCATGCAAAATGCAGTTGGCCACGCAAATTTACACGCGAAATGCGCTGATTGAGAATTTTATGGAAAGTAGCCGCATTGAATTTGCTGAACATCACAGATCGATATGCATAGGTAGGGTTTGTAATTATTGATAACTAACTATATGAGCTACAATCTGCTGCAAAGGACAGCCGTGCGTTGAAACTGAGTATGTCCTTCCCAGCGAAGCAGTAGTAAGTCAGTGATTTTGCACGATTCTCCATATGCCCAGGCATTCATAAAGGACTGGTTTACAATTATTGATAACTCACTCATAAGCTACAATCTAATGCTACAACATGGCAGTGACGCTCATTATCAGTTTATCTTAAAAAAAGGACAACTTACCCTGTGTTTAAAGCGTTTTCCCTTTTCAAGGTCATTCCCAAAAACTGTGGCGCTCACTTTATCACCCGATAATATCTTCTTGTTTCTTCGGTGCCCCATCGTATCGACTGTTCAATGGTCTCTGGTGGACGATTAGAGTGCTTCCATATTTTTACCACAGTTATAAATCGACATCAAAAGTTCTCGGATAGACCTTTACGGTCGCTAAATATTCCTGGGTAGTTTTGTGTTTATGGCCAATTGTGAGCAGCGTACACCCAACTTTCGGAATGCTGTTTCATATCCCAATTATCTTTATATATTCATATCCCAATTACCTTGTATATATTCTAAATCTTTCACTGAAAAATTAATAACAACACATACTCCTCAGCTTTACGTAATGGAAACTACTTCGAGTCAGGGAAATATCACTCGAGGCAAACTGGGTACATCAGTTAGTTTCCGATACGAGTAAGTTAATAAAAGTTCTTCAAATTTGCTCTTCAACATGCTCTCGCATTATTACCACCTCAGTAAAATGTTCACAATATAAATTCTATAATGTAATTGCATAAGTGTATGAATTTTCATTTCATTTGTGCACAATAAAAATGTTCAAGACTCTCTAATGGTAGTGTTAGACATCATCGTCATAATCCTCGAGGCATACACAGCTTGGTTGGGAGACGGTGTCGTACTGCACCTATTAGCTGAGCACTACGCCGGAGCTATTATGTGATTACCAGTGCCACTGACTATGTGCCGGTATGCAATCGTAACTGTGCTTCATTCACAATTGTGCAAGGATGCTACGAGGAGTCGCCTCCCCTTCACACCCAAACCACCGCAACACGTCACTGCCAATGCAAAACTGCTCTATCAAGTTACACTTTCGTTATTTTCTCAATGGCATTCAGGTTATATGAGGGTGTGTGTCAATGTGTGTGGCTCTGTGTGTGTGTGTGTGAGTTTGTGTGGCTGGAAAAACTTTTTAATATTGCCACTGGGTTTAAAATATTTACCGCAGGAACTACGTAGCGGCACACTCGTGCACAAACTTGGCGCATTTTAAATGTCTGTGCTGCGAAGTGGGTTTGGGCTTTAGTGGCGGGATGACATATTGACCATGTTGGCAATTATTTCGAAAAGTATTTTATTAAAAATAAAACACACATTTCCTTTAGGAAACCGTGTTAATTGGGAGTTGAGGAGGATGTTTTTAAGTAGCTGCGAACATTTTTATTCAAATAGCCATTTTATATGGTTGAAAAACTGAAATGCAAGAAAGCTGAACTTGGAAGGTTTTAATCCTGCTCAATTGGTGGAAGGATACAGAACACTACAAAATTTGGTTCTTTCAGTTGGAGGCACTAAAACGTCCCTTTAAAACGTCCCGAACACTGAAAATAATGCAAGAAAATTATGGTGATGGATTGAAGAGATTTTATTGCTGCATGTCTGGAGATATAGCTATCTTACCATGATATATCGTTCTATTAGTTTATAATTAGAGAAACTTATAAACTAATAGACCGATATATCATGGTAAGATGGCTATATTTATCTCCAGACATGCAGCAATAAAATCTAGCTAGAACTGCAGCCCGCCAAAACTCGTGGCTTCAAAGGGAATGGATTCGATTTATTGTATTGAGTGTATCCATGCACAAACCCCGAGTATTTCCATGAACTTAACGCAGTCCATTTTAAATCCATCTTGGAAATTAAAGATGTCATATTTTGTCAAAAAAAATATATCATTTCCATTCGGCCATTACCTTGGAAACGCTTTTGAACTATAATATAATATGTTTTTCCCTCGATCACAAAATGAAGTATTGTACTTCGATCCTTATTATGTCCACAAGTACGTTCTACCCAACATCCGGTTATCATAAACCTACTTACACCTCTGAGGGCGATATTTTTGATGTGTAGATCAATACGAAGCTGATATAGTAACATGTTCAGGGCTAAGACAAGTACGTTTAGCTCCTGTATTGCCCACACAGGCTGTTCTTCAAACTCTACTGAGCTTCCGAATTTGCAGCTCTTACTTAGAACTGGCCACCAAACCCCGATGTTTGCCCGATCTTTTACCGAACATCCTGTTGCAAGACTTAAAGACCATCGAATACTCTACAATTTTGGACTTAGTGATGAAAAACAGCAGCTCTATCTTACCCGGGTTCACACTAAGTCCGCAACATGTGAAACAATTGAGCTCTCATATAATTTCACTTGTTGTACCAGGGAACATCCGTGCTACTATATTTATTATTAACACCAAGTCGTCCGCATATGTCACAACCCTTTTTATATATGTATTAACAATATAATCTTCGACTGGTAGCCACGATAATGGGGAAATCACTGTTCCATGTGTGGTGCCTATACGATCATGTTTCACAACAGTTCTATTGCCTTAACTCTAAATGAATTAATTTGGATTTTTACACTTCCACAATTCAGACCCAAAGATGTAAACAATCCTGAAAAAAGAAACGCGGATGGTTTTCGTGCTCAAGTTATTAAACACTCTCTCAATATCTGTGAAGGTTACCAATGAATATTTCTGATGCTGAATTCGTTCATCAGCAGTGCGAGAAACCTCATGTAGGCCAGTCTCCGTAGTTCTACCCTTGACATAGGCTCTCGATAGTGTTCCACTAAATACCTAAGATGGAGTTCCGTGATCCTTTCCATTGTCAGAAGTTAGGACGAAGTAATGCAAATTTGTTATAGTCCTTAGTTGACACGTAGCCGATTTCCCCTGCCTTGCTCTTCTCTATCTAATTGACAAATAGTTGAATCTCCATGCCTTATAAAATACCCCAGCCATGGTACTACCAAGTCTTGTAGCTTCTTTAACACAATAAGAAGAATATCATCCTAACCCAGTAAATTATGAGGGGCGAATCTGTTAATTGAGTTTTAAATAGTTTCTTCCATAAACTGATGAAGAATACCATTCATTGCCGGTGGTTTATAAGCGGCGAATCTTAATTGAGTATTCCTTTTTATCTTCCATAAATCCACATTCGGTTGCTAACCAAAAGCTCATAGTACAATACAGATGAACAAAAATCGTTTGCATTACCAGTTGGAATCCGGAAATTATGTTGTTAATAAAGTGTCAAGATTCTCTGCAGATGTTTCCGTTCATCATTTTTTAAGTAAGATAGATGCGTACATTATCTGGAAGCATTTTGCTGTATCTTGGGGAAGTTGCAGTGGACTCAATTGAAAGACCGAATTATTTCCAGCCATCGCTCTTGGGTTTCCTGATACATTTATTATACGCCTTGAGACGGTATTCATGTGTTTGCCAATTGTTTTCCCTATAACATTGGTTGAACCATGTTCATATGATCGTACCTGTTATTTGGAAGTTCTTCATTTCACCATGGATTTCATAATCCTTTGAACTAGACAGGATTTCTTGTAAACAGTATTAAAAACTGCCTTAGGATGATTACATTGTGTAAGCGGTTCTTTGTTGAAATCTAATAGAAGCATTCTTACTTTCTTAAGTTTTGTCTTAGCTACTCTGGATGACATTTCCCAATTTCTTATCTTTGGGTAGCTGAAGAAGTTCGGATCTTTTGTTTAAAACACATATTGAAGATTATCCAAAAGGACCCATTATTGTATACCCTTAAAAACTGTACCGGGATTGTTGTGTTATTTAACAAAGTTAAATCTAGCATATCTTCCCATCTAGTGTAAATCTCTGAGGTTGAAACAGAAATCCTTCGAAAGGTATCCTGACAAAAAGTCGTCTATATGCCGACCGTATAACCTTCGTAACAGCTTCTCACAACACCATCGGCGTAATAAAGATCCAACCACCATTGGAATTGCTAGTACTGAAGATGCAGTGCCTTTGCACCCCGGACCTTTACACCCAGGCGAACGAACGGCGCCAAGGATAGTGAACTTAATTCCATGTAGTCTGGAATGCGTGCCTATTGCGGCCGCCTTAAATAACACTAAAAGTAAGTTATAAAATGGGCAGGGAAAGTTTTCTTCAGAGTGACTGAAATACTCATTAACAGCCTCGAACTGTGATCAGAATATTTTCGCTTTGCATACTAACTGCATAGGTTCGGCTCGGCTCGGCTGGAGCTTATGGCGGCAGTCCGTGTGTTCCGTTAAATCGTTCGCCTGGACGAAATGTTTGAACTTCTAATTGCCCCATTGCGTTGGCAAACAGCCGTAACCTCACGGTTTTGTTAGTGGCCAATTGCAAATAAATGTTCTACACGCCATTTAAAGTGTTAATTTCGTCGACAATTGCACTGCTCAATAAGTTTTCATTTCGTTTTGGTTTTTTTCGTTTTACCCCAAAAATATTTCCACATTACAGTTTACTTTTGGTTGAAGAAATGGAGGAAAGAAAAAGAAAATCCAAATAGAAAAATCCCCGCTTGACTGAACATGACCTCGTTTTTTAGTTTTATTTTCAGGGTTTGGGATATGCTCCTTGCTGCTAAAGGTTACCTATGCCAATGTGGCGACCACCGCATGTACACAGGGTCACAAGGCGGACAGAGACATCCCGCCTGTTGGTAATACTAATACGAGCGGCAGGACTTACCGACGTCCGCTCGAAGGGAAGGACACGGCCAAAGGATGCTGCCAGTGTAACTGAATTCAAGAAAATCCCACGAGAGACGATTTAATCCCACATTTCAAAGTTAGTCAAGTGCAAAAATGCTATAAAGGGATGCAAACAGAAGCGCACCAGCGCAGACATAACCGAAGAGTTCTTAGTTGCCATTTGATGTGTAGCTGGGATAAATTTGCTGGCGAGCACACTACTGGCAATCAGGTGGGTGGCGTTGTGCGCGCTGCTATTTCCTCACTCACGTGCATACGTGTGTCGCAGTTCTGTGAGGATCTGTATATATTTGTATATAAGTGTGTGTGTGTATGTGTGTGTGGATTAGCAAATGTATTGGAATAATAAAAGCGGCAAGGACGACGCTGTTTACAAATGTCGTAATCAAATGAAATCGAATTTCGAGTGGGAATTTAAATATTTGGAATTCGTTTTAACTATTGTGTGTGTGTGTGTGTGTGTGTGTGTGTGTGTGTGTGTGTGTGGCTGTGTGAGTGTGGCTGTGTGTGAGTGACTGTGTGTTTGGGTGTGCAAGTGTGTGCTTAGAATTCCGGTGCTCTATCGAAGCATTCACCTTAAACTCGAAGGCAACCAAAAGCACACAGGCACTACTTTAAGTTGGCTACTCTGGGTTAATTAGTTGGAATATAAAACCGCAAATGGAGTGACTATGTTGGAAAAGGCTGCGTTTAGGCAGTGTGCGAGTTGGCCTAAATTAAAGTAGTCACATAATAAATGGAAATACTTTGGCAAATATACTTAACTGGCATAGCAGATCATTTTAGTTGGGCTTCGATACTCTGATGTACTTTTTAAACCTGTTAAGTTCGCTTGAGCTTGAACCTTTAAAGAAGAGAAGCAATTGAAAGGCATAATTTTTTAAGTACTCTTACTTGAAAGCCTTGAAGCAGATGTCCTCCTGTACCAATACGTTATGCCAGTATCTTCAGATATTCTTAATATTCCTTAGTAGCTGCACTATGAACATGAAGCTGAATTGTGAGTCGGAACCATATTTAAACTGTACTCTGTGATGTAAAGCCAACCAATCAGATCCTCGTATAAAATTTAATCCTTACAGATTCCATTTCTTAAGTTATGCTTCAAGTTGTATAAAATAAGCCACCCTTAGGTTTCATATCCTATATTTCTATCCACTATTCTCGTGATGTGTGGTACTACCAATAAGCTCATCCTTTCCCAATTTATTGAATGCCATGTAATTAGTTCCCTAGATGTTTGGTATTAACTACTTCCATCGAGAACCTTGTCATGAACTCGAACAAAGAGCATTTCGAACATGCATCCTTCAGTCTTCTCCACTGCCACGATAACCAACTTCATCATTTAACCAAATTTCATTTCTCGAGTTCCGGGCATCTTCTGCCCTGATTTTCCTCAACAAATTACAATAGTATACGTTATATTGTTTCTGCGATAGGATTAGGATTTAAGTACTAGTATTAGCTTGTACTCATAGGAAATGTGCGACATCCAGTTGTCCAGACCTGTTCACTTTTCATCCAGTGATTAGTATCGTCGCACTCGAAATGCCGAAAGAGAGGCAGGTGGAGGACATCCCTCCAGCTCTCGTGGAGTTCACAAGCAAAATCAAAGCCACTTTAAAAAGATTAACGAATGAACGGTGGTACTTAACCGCCGACTGTCGAACATCTCGACAAAACTGAGCAAAAATAGGACTGACATACTTCTTCGGCTCAGTAGAGGAGAACTCAGGACTATCGTGGGGGTTCTGACAGGGGACTGCATCATAGTCTGAATGACAGCCAGATACGGTGCTCCTTTCAGAGATTATTGTAGGAGTTGTGGAGATAAGGAGGAGGAGGCATCGGTGCAATATCTGGTCTGTGATTGCCTGGGTCTTTAGAGGAGGCGAGTCAAGTATATGGGTTCGGCCTTCTTTGAAGAACTATAAGAATTAGCCGAACTGAAACTAACTGGCGAAAGATAATAGCAGGTAACCAAGTTTTCAAGGACTTTGCTTATAAAGAGGAGTTTAGTGATATTTAACAATTTTCCAACTTCACTCAAAATGGACAAATTCCTCAAGATCGAGAGCAAGTCCACTTGTCTACTATGAAATGCTGTAACTACCCTGCTATTCTCTTGTAACTTGATAGTTGCTTAGAACAAAATAAATGGACATTTTACAGGACACTGTTAGGTTAAGTTTTCGTGGCAGTCAGTCTACAGACCAACTCACTCAGACCACTGTGGGTCCATTGCGATACCACCGCGTAACACTGTACCTCTACTTTACTCGTCAAACCATTTTAAGCCCTAAGCAATAAAGCACAATAAAGCGTTTGACCTTCGCGCCGGACACTTCCGTTAGAGAGCTGAAAACCAATTTGCAAAAAGAGCCCGCTCTGCTTCTGGCTAGACCCGGGCACCTGCAGAAGCGTTGTTCCAAAGTCTCCTCCTCCTTTTCGTCTCTACAGCTTCTGCAATGTTCATGAGCGAATGCTCCCAGCCTGAGAGCATGTCTGCCAAACAACCAATGACCGATTATGCAAGCCACGGCCTTAGATATATCTTCTATACTGTTACTTTACTTATTTATGCATTTTTCTCACACACCAATCGGGATTATTTTTAGATCCCCATCCTTTGGTACAAATAACTTCCCTGTCAGACAAGCAAAAAACGGAGCTTGAGCTTTAATAACTAAAAATGATTTATGGGAAATTTGTTGGCAATTTTATGGTCGCACCTTCACACAATTGTTTCGATGTTCGAATATTGACTTAAATCAGCGCTTTTTGCTCTACTGTATTTTGCATTTTTATTTTCACACCCATTTGTGTAGTCGCTTTAAAATGATGGCAACAGATTTATAGCGGTTTATCTCGTTCCACTAGAACGAGTGTGGACTGCAAGTATCTAAAAATGTGAGCCGGTCGTCGCACACCACTGCACATGGCGCAACCATATCCACACACACAAACATGCAAACAAACACACCAGCACACACTCGCACACACACACACACACACACACACATACAACATTGCAAGCAGCACCTGTACTGCCAGGCGTGTGTAGGAATGTGTATTTAAGCAGTTCAACCGTTTGGCGCCATTTTTAAGGTTGTCGCCTCTGATGCCCGCCTGTCTTGCTGCTGCCCGCACGGATGAGTGCACAGCCCCAGCGGCAGTCAATGATGACCCAACGTGCAGTCGCAAAATTCCAAGATAAACAAAATAAATAAAATAAAATTAAATAAACTGCTGCAAAGCGAAAGGATCGATGGCGCTTCTACGGGGGTTTATAATTTTGCAATTTGCTTTTGCGGTAGTTGTGTTTGATTTTTAACATCGTAACCTGAATTTAAACGATTTAAATGAGGGAAATCCGCTGACCTTAATGGGAGATGAGAAGCAATTAAGCAGCATGGCGAATGCATATAAATAGAAAAGTAATTAATTAAATACCAGAGTCGTCGAAATGCGGCTCAGTTAATTGTTAACAATTACAGTTTAGAAAAAAGAATTTAAAATTGATGATTTCTTCCTTATACTCAAGCAAATATATTAGTCACATAACTTATTTAATCAGAAGTGTGGCAGGTTTCTCTGGCTTTCTTCTCAGCGTTCGGGTAAGAATTCTGGAATAGAGCGTTCATTTCTGAGTGATAAAATTTCATGAATTTTTGGCTCACCGAACTTATGAGGAATGTACCAATACAGTACGCCCACTATATAAGAAAACTTGGGCATATTTGGGCACTGCAATTATTTTATATTTATTTTATTATATGTCATCGATCTTAACTATGGTTCCAACTCGAACTATCCCCAGTTAAAACCTTGAAGAACGGCTGTTGTGATCAGGATTCTAAATGCAGACTTATTCATTTTCACCAGAATCAAGTAATCCCTGAGCCCACAATTCAGAAATCTTTCGATGATTAACATCTGATCTGGAAGAGGTACGTTATATGGGACCCCGATATGATGACAAAAGATCGAGAACAAGAATGAGGAGAATGAAGCCATACAACTAAAAAAATTGGGTACACCAATACACTATAGGAAGATCATCACAGGCAATGAAGCCTGGAAATTGGCTTATGAAGGACTTAAAACATTTTAATCACGGAGCTGACACATCAAAATGAGACACATCCCACAAACTACAACAAACTACCAGCAAAACAACCACAACAAAAAAAATCCTCCTTCTTCTCCAAAATGGAATGTCGCCAGTATTTGTGTACAGGAGTAAGGCGAAGTAAATGCTGATTGGTATAGCTTCATTTTTCGTCAACAGTCACACTTAGGCCATCATTGACCCCTTGTGATACAGCTTGAAATACAGGTTCCATTCCCTATCAAAGGTCCAGGCATTTAGAACTTTTTATGAAAAAGTTGATGGAGCTTATTTTCTAATGTGTCCCAGAGAGTCCAGAAAGTAGACGCCCATGAAAGTGTTTCTATCTCCTTTGGACAGATCCGGACATATCATATACATATCAGGTGTTCGATGGAGACTTAATTAGAGACTGGCACAATAATACTAGACACATATTCCTGGTACAATGTGGAACCTTGTAGCTGCTCTTGTTTCCAAAAAAGGAAGTAGAAGTAACATGGAAGACAATTTTGAAGTCCATAAGAGTCCATAACAACAAGTGAAAAATTGGTATTTTCTTTTGAATATGGCACCATAGGAAGTCAAAATTCATAGAGCAACTTGAAGAACACTTCGAAAAATCATAAAAGATATTCATCATTTGCTCTTTGTATCTTCCTTATTAGGCACACTGTTTTCAGTATGGAGAAAATCTCCAATCATCGTACTCTCATGTACATCTAATCGTACTCTACAAATGAGCAGAGCAGCAGAATTCAAATGATATATCAGCAGAACAGCAGTATTCAAATTATATATCAGACCGAGACACTAGTCACTAATCAGAGATTCGCTAAACAGGAACCTCATTCTGTTGCTAAACTATCTCGTAGTCTATTAGTTTGCTTCTAGATAGCAGTGAGGATTTCAAGTACATTTACAGGAATATCTGTTCCAAAATTTCATTCTCTGATTTCAATTCTTCAACCATGTTTCATCTCCTATGTGATTTTCGTGAGCTACATCTCTATCTTTCTGTGAGTTGGCATGCTTCCTCTTCATAACTCTCGATTACAATTTGTGCAAATTTTGTCACTTTAAATTGAATTCCCGTTGTTCACTTTAAAATGTACGGAAATTTGATTCGTTGCTATCTCATTTTACGTTTCAATAATTCAGAATAGCATTCAGCCCCTTAATTCGTTGTAGCGAATTATTTATTTTAAATTTAAATTAGGGTAATTAATTTATTCGTTTGTCGAACTAACGCAAATAGTCGTCGTTTTGCGGCTGGTACGGTTGCCAACTGTTCATAAATCCTGCCAAACTTTCCAAGCATATCGCTGGCAACGTGAATTGTCCGTTAAACAGGCCCGGCTCCGTGAGTTGCGGAAGGAGTGTGGCGGCAAGATTGTTACCAGCGCAGAACTTAAACAATCAAAACATGCTGTCAACGAAGTGTTTCTTTTTGGTTGTTGGACATTTGCGTACAAGTCGAGTGGAGTTGAGTTGAGTCGAGTAGGGTAATCTTTCCCCCTCTGTCTGTCCTCCCCAGCAGCCATTTTACTTTTGGCTGCTCGCTTTGATTACCCAGTGGCGTCTGAAAATATTTGCTTTGGCATTGTTGTTGTTGCCTTACTATTGTAGAGCGTACGTGATGTACAATTTACCGCATTGAGCTAGTAAGTAAGTAAGTAAGTAAGTGTGCTGTACGAGTACCTTGGCTGGCTTCCGATGGTTTATACAGCCAGCTACAATCTTCACGCTCACTGAGCTACGTACATACTCGCACAAGCACATCCTTAGCAGTGTGTATTGTGGATAGATAGATACTCGCACTCGTACTCGTGCAGTGTGCTCATGTTTTACCTTCACCGTATTTGCACAAAATCTTGCGATTGTATTACATACCAGCACGAGTACGACTTCGAGTACGAGTTCGAGTTCGAGTACTTTGTATTTTGACGATATTATTTACATTCGGCATTTCGTATGCAAAACAGCATCTATTTTAAATTAAATTGACTTTCCCAAGGATTCAGATTTGCTACTGCTGCCTCTGCAGCTCCTGTTGGTGTTTTTGTTACGGCGCTGCTGTGTTATAAACGCACGTCTCATTGTCATTGTTGCTGTTCTTGTTATTGGTGGTGTTGGTGTTCCTTGTGTTGTTGGCATTGTTGTTGTTGCAATTGTTTACATTCTCATTCGTTGTCATTTTTCGATAAATTCAATATTTACCAAAAAAATCTTTTTAATTTAAAACTTGCATAAATTATGCAAAGCAAAATAGAAATTTTTATGTCATTTTTATATACTGGAATTTATGTACTGGAGAGTTATAGGATTGGGACAATTACCAAGTCTTTTGAGGGTCCATTTCGGTTAATGAGATGTAAATGCAAAATAATTGCTATGATAGTAAATAGAAAAAATGTGAAATAATTGATTTTGACCGTGGAAAATCATACACCAGCTCAGTCATCCACTGGTATCCAATTGATTCCCGGTGCTTAGTATAGACAGAGCTCTTCAGTACTAAACTTTATTCTGCACCCTATTTATATATAAGTCCCAAAATATAGTATTATATGAATGGTTCCACGCCCGGACAGAAAAGGCAGACCTAGTTCAGGTTGTGAAAACAATAAATCGGTGTTTAAGCAACAAATCGATGCGTGATTATCAAAATGCTACTCGTGTTTCTATTTTACTGGAATTTTGCTCAATTAAAACTGAAGCCTGGGATTCCGTAAAATTTTTGTTACTATACTATTACACAAAAGCGGCAGCTCGTAGAAGGTTTTATTATACCATAATGACCAATTATATTAGCAAAGGATCACAGATTTCACTTCACTACCTGAACCCTGAAGGCGATATAGAAGATAAGGTAATCCCCTAAGATTATAACTTTTCTATAAAAACCAAAGAAGTATTGTTTAAGAAGAAGAGAAGACAATGTTAATAAGGGAAAGTTTCGGCATAGTGATGAAAACGACCATCTGATATTTGTGTGTATTCCCAACCAATCCCCAAAAAATAGATATTTAGGCTGTTTGTAAGTAAAGTACAAACCTCTCTACCCTATCGCGTGCACCTTGACGTGGAGGTAGGGATTGAGTGCCCCAATGAAGAGTCTAAGCTATGCCGGCGGAGATGACTGTTGTCCGCTCTGATAGGGTCTGCCATGCCGGACAGGTAAGACTCTGAGGTGCCAGACTACGCCAGGTACTGAAAACTTTATGCTAAGTTGTGAAGATATCCGTGCCGATAGCTGCATGACTGGTAGTGTGTAAACAGCCAGTTGCAAACGGTCCCCTTCGATGCACAGGCAAGGTCGGTTGTATTAAGTGCCTTAGCTCGGTATGCTGACTCTCCCGAGGGGGACCATCCTTCCGTGCATACTCGTGGGACTATAATTCCAAAAATAGAAAATGAACAAACAAAAAAATTAAAATGAGTGCCTACCTACCTACTCCTTTTCTATTTTGTAAACACGATTTGACGTCACAAATGTCCAACAATGCTAACGGTACAAAAAAAATTAAACGAAATCTATAGGTCAAGAGGCAGCAGTCCATTGAACACCTGATCTGCATGTGTCCCATTCATCTTGGACTCTCGGAGCGTGATACCGAAAACAAAAATATGTTCCAACTTCATTAAACGCTCCACATAACTAGACATATGAGAGGAAATCGGAGTTGTGTCCCAAAGGGTCAACACGGTCAACCATAAAAACTATATACGTATCTACTGAGCAATAGTGGAGGTTCATTACTTTCGTTATTAGTTTTCTACATAATCTACATTTGTTCACGTTTTCTACACACAAATTTATAAAGTGAGTATTAACAAATACACGATTGAACTGTTGAACACATGATTTATGAAGCAAAGGATCTGCTGAACAAATGATCTGCTGCAGCAATGATCTGTTGAGGAAATGATCTGTTGAAGAAGTGGTCACACCGTATTTTCCACACTTTAATCCTAATCATAAACATGTGTGTAACTGGGGATGAGTTTGGACTCTTTGAGTAAAAGTCCTGTGGCTTTTGTTTTATGGTTTGTAAATTCTTCCTAAGAATGAAAGCGTAGAGCAAAATTAATTTTATATAGATAATAAAGAGATCTAACAAAATTTGTGTTAAGTGAGTCCACGAGCTAGTAAAAATATCCGAATGTATATGAATTATCAATAATAGGATATTAAAAATACCTTCATTAGAATAAACTCACTCACATTGGATATATGTCATTGAGCAACATTTAACTTGGTAATGAAATTCAAACCGTCATTTATCAAGACTCGTGATCTCAAGTTTAGTGTAGCACTTTACGTAGTCTGAGTTACCAAGTTCGCATTGAGTGGTAGGAGTGCCATTTTCGATCATTTCTGTCCTTGTATTTGAAGGGAAGAATCAAGATGTCACTCAATATGGAACTTGGCAGTAGTCATATCGTATTCACTCTACGTAAAGGGAGAACTCGCGTGCCAGACACTGAAGTTAACTACCTGTGACCATATAAAAAATGCTCATGTTTTGTGTATTGGCTACTCTCGCTGTTTAAATGAACTAATATGAAGTAGTGGTGATTTCGAAGACACATTCACCAAATCACTGGGCACCAAAATGCCATTGCTAAGTTCATCACTGACTCAAATACCTGATGATCCGTCACTTAGAAGGAAGTATTCTCTCTCTTTCATTCCCTCTCTTTCTCTCTCCCTCTCTTTCTCTCTCCCTCTCTTTCTCTCGCCCTCTCTCTCTATTTCTTACTTTCTCTTGCTCTCACACAGAATGGGAAGTAACTAGTAAATTTGCTTACTGTTAAAGCTAATGTTGTTTTCAAAGTCACCTTCACCAAATCTCTGATTACCAAAATGTCACTGCTAAGATCATCACTGGATACCAGTGATGATATTTCCGAATTTTCGAAAGTACTTTTTTACTCAACGCAAAGTACTTTTTCCGGCTCGAGAGTACTTTTTTTTCTAATAAATCATAAATGTAAAGCAAAAACAATTGGTGTTGGTCTTCAAGTGTATATTTAATAGAAAAGTATCCATGATACTTCTGCTTTTAATTTATAATTATAACTACATTTTATATCAATTTCTATTTACATTTATGTTTACATGTATGTATATATTTATATTAACATAATCTACTCACGAAAATCTTTTAATTAGTTCAGGAGGAGTTCTCCTAACGACTTTGACTTAAATAATATAGAAAGAACATGCCCTCTTCTTTGATCGAAAATCTAAATAATTTGATAGTGCTTCAAACATGACACCGATGTATACGTTTGTCGTTTTACACTCCCACACTCTCAATGTTTGACCGGCATTTGATGTGTCTGCAGTCAGCTTTAGAACATAACATAGGAATTTTGTGCATCTGAGAGTACTTGTTTTGGGTCGAAAGGACTTGGGGACTTCTTAAAATCGAAAGGAGGTAAAAAAGTACAATTCCACTACAAATATCATCACTGCTGGATACCTGATGACCTCACTTATAGCGAAATATTCTCTCTCTTGCTCTCTCATTCTCCCTTTCCCTCTTTCCTTCTCTCTCTCTCTTTCTCTCTATATCACTCTCTTTCTCTCTATCTCTCTCTTTCTTACTATATCTCTCCCTCTTTCTCTCTCTCTTTCTTTCTCTCCTTCTCTCCTTCTCTCTATATCTCTCCCTCTCTCTCTCTATACATCTCTCTCTTTCTACCACACACACACACACACAAATGCATTCACTGAAAGTAAATCAGAATGCATCCATTCTGAATACGAGCATGTTGCAAGCGCCATTAGTACACACCGCATTAATATACGCATATGAAAATCCACACACCAATAACTGTGATTAATCACCGTGTCCAGACCGAATTATTCCCAGCGGTGCGTCAGCAGAAGCCGAGCAAATGCTTAATTTGGGAATACGGGCTACGAACTGTGTGCGTAATACAATAAATGAGTTGATTTTCATGAATTGTTGGACTTCAGTTCAACGAGAGTGAAGGATTTGCGAAATGCGTGCAGGCGCATAAATGGGCTAATTAGCCCAAAACGTCTTGAAAGGAGTCTATGGTGGCTTTCGGACACGCTTTGCTCTCACTCGTAGTTCAGTACAAATTGTTCCTGGCCATTCCAATTTACTTACTCTCCAGCTGCCCGAGGGTCAGTTAGTGCGGAGTGGGGGCAGTCATGCGTGCGGCCATTCATATTGGACACATTTGCCAAAAATAATAATTCAAAGCCAAAGCCAAATAAATGCTTAAAAATAACACAAACACAAATGTAGTAGTGGCGGAGCATCTAATGGCTTTCTTGATGCCCGAGGCGAATTTATCAATTGTGTGACAATTGAATTTGAATTTTGCGGTTTTTCTTATTGGTCCATGAATGAATCATGCCAAAATGCTCGTACGTTTGATAAATCTATCTGCCAGTCTGCAGGCATGCAAGCTCTGCTCGCTCGCACATGCATGCATGCGGGGACACAAACTATTTTTCAACTGATGTGGCAGCTCCGCTCAGAGTGAAACTTTTGAGTGTGGGCAACTAAATGCCAACTCGATGCCATGGCAGTGAGGCAGCCGGGCAGCCATGCAGGCAGGCGCAATGCAATCGATATCGGCAGCCATGGCTGAGGCGAAACTTTTGCACATAACTTGTGCAATTCGAAAGTTTGAAACGGAACTATCAAATACCAATTGTATTTATAGCCAATTGCACAATTTGGGTTTATTTAGCTAACCGGGCAGCACCAACACTCAAACACCGCATACATGTGTACGTACGAGCGCCATTATCAATGCGGAGCGGACAACGCTCCCGCCCATTTGGTGAACAAATGCGCACCAGTATGGTAGCAATTGGCATATCAAGATAAATGTTTTGCTCTGCAATAAAGTGGAACCATAAAAATTTGCTATTTCTGAAAGTTTGCCCAACAAATATTTTATGATTACGAGTTAAGATTTTTACTCCAAGCGTAGTTAGTGCGGCTATAAAGAAATGCAATAGAGAGAAGTTTCAAATCGAGATACTGATCAGTTGCTGATACGAACGTAACTGATTTTATAATACATATATCAAGCACACTCTTGAATCAGTTGCTGATACGAATATAACTGATTTTATTAAGCACACTCTTGAAATGATGTCCTCTATATATGTATGAGTAGCTTCGAACATTCCAATACTTAAGCAGTTATAGAAGCATATATAATTGCTATTTAAGAATTGTAGGAAGTCCCCACTTCAATCCACTCATTGCTGTGCAAGTGAATTTCAACTTCGAGGGAAACAGGGTGCAACACAAGTAGCCCTTTACCGCCACAGAGAATCAGGACCCTTTATACGGGCTATCATATAAATAATACTCTCAGAAGTTATACACTGAGAACAAGGCACATAAGAAAGAAACTGTGTTTATCACACTCAGAAGAAGGCGTGGCAGGATATTAATATATATGAATTATCAGCCTCGTGTCTGAGCAGATTACGTTTTTCCGTCGTTCTGTTTGTCTTCACTATGCTTCCACAACGTTAGAGATATCTTAATGGAACGTTACTAAACCAAAGTCTGGACTTTGGGATAGCACAAGATAGCTATATAAACCCAATCGGACAAAGATATATGCCTACCTCACATATGTCACACTGTCGACGATTCATACACACTATACTAGGATATCCAAAATCTCGAAGTCGATCTAAGCCGCTTTTGCAGTTCCCACCTGTGAAAATAAAATAAATAGCTCACACCCTACATTCGGAATCAAAATAGCGGCCCAAGAACTCGCTCTCTTCTGACTCCAATGCTCAACGCATATACACCGTCTAAACGCTCACTTAGCTACAGACATCCTCTGGAGACACTTAGGCCAGGCACTTACAACACATTTGCTAAAACCTTTTAGAGACTATTCTGACTTCCATTTTGGGGGATTTTAGATCAAAGGGATATGTTTTCTGGACCAAGACATCTCCATTGAGTGTTCTTTCAGTCATAATTCCTGAATTTCAGCTTTTTTTAAATTCTGTCTTTGGAGATCGATATCTCAGTATGACCAGATGCCAGAGCCTAAAGTCATTTTTCTTCATTGACATACAGCAGAGGCATCTTGATCCTCTTCGCAGTCATAGCTGAACATTGTATTATTCTAATTACTCCCAGCACATTTACCAAAAATAGACCCTTTCATCGAGGAGATAAATATTTCGATGAAGAACTATTTCTATAGAGCTCGACAGTCAACGATCACTGCCGCGCTTGGAATAACTGGATTTGTAGTGTCTCCAATTGATAACTCCAAGTGTACTGAGAGTATCCATCACTTGATCCTTCTCATGAAAATTCATATATCCTCTTTCAAGCTTTATCTGAAAATGCTTCCGCATCAAATAGGTTCGTTGGAGTACCATTTTCCTTTCGCTAGGCAACCAGAGTAGCATTTTTAAATCCATACCAAATTATTTTTGTCTCTGATTCCTATTCCCCCTACATCTTGATCTTCTCACCCTCGTTCTTGTTAATTTATCAACCCATAATTTCACCAATTTAGTGAAAAAATTATTTCGCAAATAAGCAAACTTCCAAAATCACCTTCTCAACAAAATCATGGAAATTTGTTTGTTCAAAGACCATAAAACCATGAAATTTATCTTGGCCATCATTGTTTTCCGTCTCATTTTAATTAATGAAATTCAACCTAATTTAAAAATGGCCAAATACATACTCTAATTTAATGGGATCGTTTCTTATTCGCCGCTCGTCCGCTCCGCTCCGTTTTAATGAAAAAACGTTTTCAACAATTTTTAAAATGCTGCCAAAATGTTGCACCCAGCTTAGAAATTGCTGCAAATTCATTTCGAATGCAAATGGGCGCTGCAACAGCGCAATACGGGGTGTGAAAGCAACATAGACAACGACCACAACAGCAGCCAATGCTGGCTGCAAAAAGGACACGCCGCACAGCCCCTTGCGTAGCGGCACCAGAGCGTTTTTCCCTTATACTCGTTGGGATAGGAGAGACGCGTGTTTACTGCATCCACACCACAGCCAGCCACACAAACAGGGTTTTGCCCCAAGGATAAACAAAATTCTCGTACACACTCGTCGTACTGCCAACAAACATGATGCTGTGTGCTGCTGCGGGCGCACTCCGACAGCAATTTTAGACAAAAATGAAACGTCAACACAATTTTAACTGTTATTTTCTATAAAATCGCTTTTGAGTTTTCCTTTGAAGGGAAAGACGATGTTTGGTGCTGCGTTCCCAAACGATGTAATGGTCTACTTGCTGTTGATGATGTTGTTGTTGTTGTTGTTGTTGTTACTGTTGTTGTGGCTGTCGGTTTTGGTGTCGATGTTGTTCTTGTCGTTCTTGGTGTTGTTGTTGTTGTTGTTGTTGTTATTGTTGTTGTTGTTGTCGTTGTTGTTGTTGTTGTTGTTGTTGTTGTTGTTGTTGTTGTTGTTGTTGTTGTTATTGTGGGTGTCATTATTATTTTGACACTTGCATTGTTTGACAGTTCCGCCAATGGTTTTTCACTTTACATACACTGCAGCCCCAGCCCGTAAGCACGGTTAATGACTGCTTGCACTTGGTCCAAGGATTAGCATATAAATTGCATTTCTATTGTAATATCAAAGGTTCCGGGGAAAGGTGCCGCAAGAAACATCTCATCTATGTGTTTATTAAACATACTCGTATGTGCCCAACATGGCACTCATGGAAAATGCAAAGTATTAATGCCAATGGGAATTTCAAAGTTTGTGTATCTGGAGAATTAAATATATTTTAGGCCGATATTCGAGTAATAAAGGTGAGGTAATAAAGAATAGATGATGAGCTCCTTCCCATAGGGCCTATTGAGTTTTGAAATGTCGTCACTGTAAATGTGTACAAATATTTTCCTGTAACTTTTGACAATTACCATAAGCAAGGCTAGGAAAGACGAGAAGAAGATTTCGAATTCGGCACAAAAATTCGCCTTCCATTCGTCGCGACTTACGAAAAGTATGCTGTTAACAAGGTCGTTAATCTTAAGTCACTATCCCGGACAATGCTTGAAAATACAAACCAACTGACTCCTTAATAGTTAAAGCAAAGCCTGCGTTGCCGTAGCCATGCCACAAGCTTCCGTATAATGCACACATCACCAATCTTGGAAAATGTTGCAGAAACTGATACGTTCGCCAGGAGAGTTTTGACTTGATTCGCCAACAGTATAAGATCTAACTAACGCAAGAGTGGGATATATGTGACCATGTGACGGTACTACGTTTCCCACTTGGCGCTAAGCAATCGATCTGTTAACCAAATAGTTTAGAATTGTTATAAAAGATGATATCAACTGGACACCAAGTAGTGGCGATTTGGCGATAGAAAACTTACTCTTGTATGGTTGACCTGAATCGCTCCTCCATACCAACAAACCTACGGCATTTACAATTGTGATCCAAAATACAATAAATCTCTTTTAATGAATAATTCCAGTGGGCCCTCCTCGTATGAGCTGCATCTGAGCAATAACTTCCAACTCGCTGAGAGTGAAATCGATAGCGCGGTTTACGACTATTCAATTTGATTAACACAGCCTGCTTCCGTAGAAAGTGAGTCACTTACTATTGAATTGCGTATGATTCGTGTCTACAAATTGTCACCTTTCACGGAAAACACACGTAAATTTCTGCGAAAAAAAAATATTTTCTGATTATTTTGGTTGTGCTCCGAAAGCGAGTTCCGTTGCATTTTTACAACGCACTTCAACAGCGCCACGAAATTGTCGGCGCTGCCAACTTTCGAACATTTCTTGTTGCATTTTTTTCCATCAGCCTTTTTTTGGCACTTGACACGTCATTCACGCACTTCTCCACTGCTGCTCTGCTACGAGTATGCAGGAATATTTCGCACTGGCACGTTGAAGCCTTGAAGCAGCAAATTAGATTTCAGAAGCAGGATGCCACGGTACCATTAAAAATTCGTGCCGTAATGAGAACACATGTGTGTGCATCTGTATTTGCATATGTGTGTGTGTGTGTGAGCATAGAGCAGGCAACCTCGTACAGTATCCTGGCTGCAATTGCATTAGTACCGCATCAAAGGCATCAAAGTGTTTCCTTTGTGCACACTTTAGTGCCGCTGTGACAGCTAAGAAGCATTAGGAGCGAAATCTTCAATTAAAATTTGCAATAAGTTTCATCAGTAGGTTTATTCTCGCATTCAAGTCGCACTGATCAATAGCAACATTATCCAATATTTTAATTTAGGACTAATCAATTTCACGTACAAGTGTAGACATAATCCCTCTCCTCTTGAGTGTTATACGAGTACATGTCTTCATTGTCACCCGTACGAGTTTGCATGAGTCCTGAGTGACCACATTTTACAGTGGTTTAATTAAGTGACCATTCGCAGAGAAGCCGCTTCAGTTGGCCACGCTGGTTTCGTAGCGGCTAATTACGTGCACACGCGAGTAGATTAGCTGAAGAGCGCCTTTTCATGCCCTCTATCGACACATGTGAGTTCCACGAACAAAATAGCCACACTCGAATTGCCAGCTTCAACTTGTTAACTGTCGCTTATGTGCAAATTTGTGTGTGACTACAACAACAAACTTAGCGCTGTCGCTAATTTTAACGAGTTGCGATTGGTTCGCTTGAATGACTTGGCGAATTGGAAAAGTGCTGCCAAGTCTGGAATTTTAGTGGTTTGTGCATAGCATAGGATTTTTATACCATTTATCCTTAAAATGGAAAAGGGTGTACTAATTGTTTGCAGTTGAGTTGTGAAGAAGGCGTGGCAGTTATTGGCAAATACTTGTATAAGTGGGTAGCATCGTTTTCTAAATCGATTTGGTTTTTGTCCGTGCGGCTGTCTGAGACCAACTTTCATCCACAGTGTTGGAGATCTTTTAAACTTGGTAAAACTTTTACCGAAAGATTTCAAATCATGAACCTAGTTTATGGTGATGATTGTTTAACCCGTGGCATAGTTCATAAGTGACATACGCGTTTTAAAAACGATCGTAAGCATATAAATGTTGAGCAACATGTTGGCCAACCGACATCCCTAATCACCGCAGATTCCATCAAAACCGGGCGTGTATTCATCAGTCGGTCTGTGGAACTTCTGGCGGCTTCTTTGGTGCTTGGTTGTTCTTGTTGTCGTTGTTCTGGCAACAGTAGTTGTAATTTTAGTTCTGAAGGTGTCCCACATTCCTTAATTTGGGACCGTGGACTTTTACTTTTTCGAAAAAATACATTTGACGATGTAAGGAAAGCGTTTTGTGAATATAAAAGCCACCCTAAAGCCTTGTACCTACCGACTTGTTTGTGGTTCTAAATTTTATAAAATCCTGTTTGGAATGAATCTTGTATAAGCATGCATCTTGTAATGCATCTTGTAATGCATCTTGTAATGCATCTTGTAATGCATCTTGTATAATCACAGCTTCAATACATGTGACGATTACATTTTATCAAGAGATCAGCTCCCTACTGGCTCAGTGTGGGAGGGAGTTACGTATAGACTCCCACGCCTCAGTTTTTCGGCAATGTACTATTGTGAAATCGGATCTATGTGGACATAATACTATGTGGATAATACCTTCATAAGGAAGACATAAAATATTGTCTACATAAACATAGTTCCTGAAACAAGGGCTCGGAATGTCATTTCTAGTTACAAATATAAACTATTGTTTGGTTCAGCCACCACCTGCACTTTTTCCACCATGAACGATTTCAACTCATTTGTCGTGGACTTATAAAGTTCTAATACTGTGACCTGCTAAACCGATTCCTTTTTAGATGACACTTAATTAAAAGAGCAAGGGTCCGATACTGTTGGACAGTATTACGAATCAACATGACCCCTACGTTCACTAATTGATCTTCCTTAATCACAACGGTGCTCATATAAAGCTGTGGCACAAGTGTAACTCCAATATAACTACGACTTCGCATAAACTCCATAAGAAAGCTGCAATACAAAACTAACATGAAGGGCGAGTAATTTTGTGCCATTGATTCTTTCGAGCTTATGCGCACATTTAACGGTCCACACATTCTTAAATTCGGGCAATTTGGCAAGTTGGCAATTCAACGCTTCCTAATGGTGCACGGCAATTGCTAATTTATTGGCAATTTATGAAAATTAATCACAAAAATCAAACAAAAGCCAACAAGGATAACATAGAAATTAATTGAAATTGTTCGCCTGTTATAGCAGATATATATGTGGATGTGTGTTGGTGTGTGTGTGTGGATGTGTGCGTTAGCTGGCGCTGCTGCCAAATCAGCGGAAAATGTGTGCTGGCTGCTGTTGCTAGCGTTGGTAGCGCGTTTCGAGGGAAGTCGCGCACCGAATTGATAAAGATTTAATTTCTCACGTTTCGCCACGAAATCCTGTGACCGGAAGCATTTCCTGCACAGTGTGCGCCACAATACGCATACGAATATGTTGTAAGTTGTACTGCTGCTTTGCAGTGTTGTAGCTATTGCATGTGAGCATGTGTGTATGTGTGTGTGTGTGTGAGACAGAGGGAATTGGCTGTGGTGCATTTAAGTCGGGAGCGTGTAGCAAAAGTTTCATTTGCACCCTGACAGGTAAAAATAAAAGTTCACAATTAGGAATTGATTACGTGCTAAACTTTTACAGCAATTTCAACTAATTCGCTCGCCAGTTTTGTTGCTGCTGTTGTTGCCTGCTGCTTCTTATGATTGTACTTCTCCTTCAGTTGTTGTTGCTGTAGTAAATTATTATTTGCTTATTATGGATTCTGTTGCTGCTGATGCAGCATTTTATCGCAGCTCAATAGAAATGCGGACACAATAAAAATTTCCCCAATCTTGTCTACACTTAATTGGCAACTAATTTCAGCTAATTGTAGGGAAGTCTTACGATTTCATTATTCTTGCTTTACGTTTTATTTGGGGGTATTTTTTAATTTTGAGTACCCGTATTTTTCGCAACAGTAGCGGAAGAGCATTATCTAAAATTGAGCAACTGCTAAGCTGACTTCATTTCGTACGAGGTGTCTGGCTTTGCATACCAAACACTTTAACCCATATGCAGTCACAGTGCGGCATACTTGCTTTTTCCGATTTTTTTTATTTATCTTACTCGAGTCCTTTCCACTGCGACTGACTCTATCACATAATATCACATTTGCCATGAGAAGCACGTATGTCAGATACATTTGCTGGATATGCAAATGTTTAGCACACTTTCTATCGCCCATAAACAAAATGAAACATTGCATCGTAAAAGCTACAACAACAGCCACGGCCACAGCCACAGACGCAGTCACTGCCACAACCACAGCAACAACAGCGCAACAACAATAATGAGCACAGTCACAATAATAACAATAACAATGAGCAGAGCAGGAAGCAAGCACATTCATTCACAGACGAGATTGTTGCGTCTTTGAGTACAATATAAATGCATAACGCAATTTTTTAATAATAACCCACTTAAACGTGTGTGGGGGGTAAATGTCATATTTCCTCGTAGTTGCAGTATTTTGTGATAAATGACAAAGTGGGTGCCCATTTACAGGGACGTTGAACACGTCCTTGAGTACCCACAAAGAAGACACAAACATTTTATGAATAAATACAATAATTTTTTGACACATTTAACGAAAAATTAGATTAAAATTATTTTAATTTTATTATTATTATTATTATTATTATTATTATTATTATTATTATTTTACCTTAGAGCACATTTTAATTATGACTGCAAAGGGTTGGGGGAATCAGTACTAGCCACTAAGGCCTTCAACTCGAAGAGAAAAAGATGTAGAAAGAATAATATCTCAGTAAAAATAGCAAGAAGGACAATTGATGACTTGTCAAAGCTTTCATATATTTTTTATCGCATACGGGTCCTGGAACATATTAGGTTCAGTTCGGTGGAAAATTATTATATCAGCTCATCTCTGTCTGCACCAAATCTTAATCTATTAGTACTTCCAAAGAAATTGTAACCGACTTGAGCCCCCTTATGATTTATCACTTCCACATTGGCTCTTTTAAGAATGGAGTCCAATTTTCGAACTCATCTATGACTAACCAGCTGTACACAAGGGGCCTTGAACAGGCGTAAGTGAGTCTAATCAACCTAATCAACTATATTTTCCTGTATTTTAGCCAACTCCATTTTTTATTTATATGTTGTACTAACCATTTTGTTTACATGCACGACTCTGCCTCCGTACTTGCAGTAACACCCAGATAATGGCATTGCACAAAATATGAGAAGGTCTCATATCCCAATTCCACTTTACTTCGAGCTAAACATAAATATTGCTTACATTTCTCTAATAACCACAAAATAGTGTTGTGACTCTCGATGAGTCTGTTTACTTCCAGCCCTGCGAAGACTTTAGTTGGAATCCTGCTTCTAATAAATTTGTCGATACCCAAACACTCTACCGGTGTCTCTAATTATGTAAAGGTACAGCTGGAGTTAAGGAGAGCATTCAGTGGCCAGACACAGCAACTTCAAACATATTTTGTCACATATGCAATTTAGTACAAACGACGTCCTCTTTCCTGACGAAGCCTGGAATATCATTTGTGATATCGGGTAATAAAAACACCATTGAAAATTCTTTTTCTAATTCAAAGTGGCAACAATTCCAAAAAAACACCCTTCGAATTGACATCAAAGTTACTCGCTTGACAGAAAACTGCTCACTAGGGCTAAATTTTGTTGAAAGATGGCAGCATTGGCAACAAATTTTGCCCATCAAATATTTGTATATGAAATATTTTATACTCAAACCATACAGAATGAGACTTTCACAGTTCTAACTGGATAAGTTGTAAATATAAACAAACTCAAATCAACTCGTTAACTTTACAATATTTTCTTTAGCGAGTATACCATGTAGCGAGTAGAGGGTAAACTCTCTAAAGAAAATATAGGGAAGTTAACGAGTTGAATTTGGTTTGCTTACGATTCAAATGCGGTTTTTGTTGCCGCTTCAGCATCCTCCATACATGCCATTGCAGTCATAGAGTTGATTTGTTCATATGGTAGTGGAGCCCGTTCTATCTAGATGGAAACTCCTTAATCGTTGTTCTAATTAACGCTTAATCCCTGTTGAAACCGAAGGAGTAGAAGAACTGATTGTCACAACTTTATATAGTCACATCGTACCATATCAAATATTGCATATACGAGTTGTTGACTTGATGAAACTTTTCTTTTCACACAATTCAATTGTACCTTGCTCCACTTTGCTCCACTCTCAGCACAAAAGAATTGGTTCGTTGTGCATGCTCACAGAATAAGTGTGCTTCACATTCTACCCTGAGATCAAAAAGTTGTGCTTTAATTGCTGTCACTCATACGCTCCGTGTTTCCAATGAAGAACTAATTGCATAAATTGAGCGATTATTTTTTAGGCAAATCGGCCAAGGATATTCGTCAGAATCTTTTTAATTGTCAGTTAAGTGGAAAGTTAAAAATTTGCATGTGGCACTTGGCGAAAGCTCGCGCAAAACTAATTGGGAACGCAAACACTGTAAAAGAAATGGGGCTCTATTGAATACGTTAATTGGTGTAAAGGGAAAGAACTGATGGCATATTTTTAAAAATTATTTCTGAAAATAATAAAGTGAATCATTGAATTAAGTTCAGGTATCATTGCATCCATAATTATAATTCTACTCAGTGCTTACAAGAAGGCACATTCCATAAAATCCTCCTAGGCATGAAATATTTTTAGCATTTATTTCACTTTCTACTTATTTAAGTAAAGTGCATTCATTAATAAAGCACACCATTTATTAGCAAACGAACATGCAACGTGTGAGGTGACATAATAATAGAAAACTGTAAGAAGCGCCCCGCTTCTTGAATCCTGCACGCCCTGCAAATATTTGCACGGCTCATATCAAAAATGCAAATTCGGCTCGACAACGCGACACATCGCATCGCCTCGCATCGCATTGCATTGCATCGCAACGCATCATACTAAATTTTAGTGTTGAATTGCAAATGTGCCAATTGTCAGCTTTGGCAGCAGCGCAGAAAGTATGCAGCCAAATGCGAGGGCGTGTCAGAGTGTAAAACGGCGACGTGTGGAACGATTGTGTTGATGAATGCGATGACAATTCCGAGCGCACATGAGGGCACGTAGTGAGCACAACTATGCCGGTATGCGAGTATGTGGGTGCACAGCGGAGTACGTACGAGTACTCAGGCTCAGATACTCGCATGTTTTATACACAGATGCATATGCAGAAAAGATGCCAAAAAGGATTCTAACGAGTTGGCAATTTATGCCCACTTAAAGACATGAATAATAATCAACTCGGCATTTAAATTTTCTAAATGTTTCATTTGCATTTCCTTTTGCAGCACAGCAAATGAATGCAGTGCAATTTAAGCCACAATTACTGAAATACACACACATACAGAAATATGTACAAGTTGGTATGCAACCAACTGGCACGGGGAAAAACTGTGTATTTCTATGCATAACAAAGTACGTTTGTCGACTGACATTTATCAACTTCTTGCGAAAGCCACTCGCAGAAATCTCAGGTCAACAGTGGCAGCTCATAGTTCAGTGGAGCAAGTATCGCGAACAGTGGAGCAAGTGCCCAACTTGGACTGATGAGCGATTCATTTATGACGCTGACTTTTATAACAGCGATCTCTTAGCCGCTGGTGCGGTGACCAGCGACTTGCGTTTCTAACTGATGAACTTCAGTACTGGTGAACTTCATTACTGCTGACTGAACCACATTTCTGCCAGTAAGCAGCCACTTGACGAACTGCTACCAGTGACATCGATCGCTGTTAATTGATCACTGTTAATGCATTGGTCACTGTTAAATTTTGTATGCATTTCGAACTGGTGGCAACTCTTTCACTGCAGAGTAAACTAAACTATGCCAACAATTTTGAACAATACGAAGTCTTGCCAGAAATATATATTTACTTGTAAATTGTACATTGTAAATATATATTTCTGGACTAAGGCACACACATAGTGTGTCTGCTTGAAAAGCAATTTGTGTATTGACTATGCTCGCTGTTAAAAACACCGAGTATGAAGTAACCAGTAAGTTTGGTCACTGTTAAAATTAGTGGTGATTTTAAAGCCACTGTCTCCCAATAAATTATTACCAAAAAATCTTTGTTTTGTTAATCACCAATTTTGATAGAAAAGTTTCCAAGCATCGATAGAAAAATGAGCAAATTAAATAAATAGTTTCCCCTGCCCTTATAGCTGGAAATCCCTTCACTTACACTAATTGAGTCCAGGTCACTGATCCATTGAACCAGAAGTATATCATAAGAAACCCTTATATAGCCTACAAGTTTAGTATAACGATTAGTAATGGAATATTCCCTTTTATGTATTGTGATAATTGGCTACTGATAGCACAGAATTCTTCAATTATATTGTACAATTGACTGAAGTAAGTAAGTAGAAAGGTTTTCGAAGAACAGTCCCTATAATTTCGCTTTTAATGCCAGACTTATAGGTCCAATCTAGCCAATCACTGCATGAGTCCGTCTGTTTATGGGTTTAATTTTCGAAATGAAACTTCACTGTCCATACTGGCCATGATTGGCTTCATGCCATAACATAAGTTAAGAGAACTTCACTAGATTTCTATTATTAAGTTCTCTAGCTACCGTTCGTTCTCCCTCGGTCTCACACACTCCTCGTCAGGAATTTAATTGCAAATTACAAACACAGTTTGCCGGGACAAAATTTACATTTAGTACTACAGGAATATCGCAGATGATTTAAGAACGGTTTCAAGAATGGTGTTTTGAAATTTGGTTGGGGGTTGATTGAGTATAACTACAGACTATTTGGGTAAAATGCAACTTAACAGGTGCTTTAGAACCTCTCTTTTTCGTTATGGTAGCAGTGTCAAATTAATTTATTTTTCTGATTCAAGATAACATTTGTACCCGGTATACCCTGGCAAATCATCAAGTAAACACTTACACCACAACAACTCTTTCATACTGTGCTAATTTAGTTTCAAGCAGAATCGCAGAGTAAATCGTTTGTCTTAAAGCTAAGAAGTTTCTTCTGCGATGAAACGTATTTCTGGCTGAAGTGATCAAGGTCCTTACATCCAAAATGTGCTGCTTAGGGAGCATTGAATACTGCTGGCATTTTCTTACATCTTCAAGAGTGAGGCTGAAGCTCTTGTTAGCGGCAATGGAACCCATTATACAAATATGATCACTAATTATATGTATGGGAAAGTGCGTCAATCAACTTTGATCATTTAATTTTATATTTTTGACCATGAAGTATGTGAAAGGGGGCTCCTATAACACCATTATACAAAAGCTGAATAGTTAAGCAAGGATCTGGACAATTTGGTCAATGGCAAGTATCTGGTAACAGCGAACATTTCCTTAAAACTCTTCTCACATAGCGAAAGAGACCAAAATAGCCCTTGATAAGTTAAGAACTTAGTTCTCGGCACTTGTCTCAGATACCCCGAGCCTCATTATTACACAATTTGGGCTCCGAGAAACCACTGTGCGTAAATTTCTCATGCTCAGCGTTCAACACAAAGAAATTAATCTAAAGCCGCAGACAGCGAAAAGCCGAAAATAAATCAACACTCCCATAATTCAACTGAAATAAGTGTGCCAAAACAGGCGCACACACAAACGCCACCAGCGTGTCACATATGCACTGGCGGTGATGGTGTTGGTGCGCGGACGGACAAGCGCGCTCGCAAGTGCAATGTCAGCAACACAAGCACACTAAATCCACCACGTCCAACCACTCCGCTGAGAAGAGCAGCTACTCGTGCTTGTGATAAATGGCGAGTCCTTCTTCATTATGAGCTGCGGTGCACTTTACCTTCACACTGCATGCAAATTGCTTAAATTATGCAAAATGCGCGCCTCCAAAAGAGCTCCTCCGCTTTCAACGCCAGCAACGTCAACGCCAGCGACAATAGGATAATGATGACATTTAAATTGTGCATCAGCACCAACTGCTCGATGTTTGCGAGTGACAATGTGTCTGTGTGTGTATGTGTGTGTCTAACTGCTTAAGTTCGTGACATGATTATTTCTATTGGATACAAGAGCTAAGAAAAGAGAGTCCTTTGCTGAGATATGAAGCAATAAAAATTAAAGATGAGCACATCATAAGCTGCAGCTTAAGCGAAATTAATATTGCTCAACTTAAACTATGAACACAGCTAAACCAATATCGGCAGCACTTGACGGCAGCAAAATCGCTGCATATGAATTTCCTGAAACGCGGATAAGGCTCAGTGTAAACTTGTGTACTTGCATATATTTTTTTTATTTTTTCTGCTTTCTGCTTTTTATTAGCTGCACTTTACATTATCTTCTTGAGAAACGTCACGTTGCCAAGGCAGCCTTCTCCACGAGTATATTAGAATGCTGCTGCTGCTCCCTGCTCACATGTTGCATGCAGCAAAAAACATGTTGCAAGTTCACACATTGCCGTTGAGCTGCTTTTCCAAAACAAAGTGCGTTTAAATATTTACAATCACTGCATGCGTGGTGCCTGGCGTTAATGCCGTCACTTCTTCACTCATAGTGGGAGGCAAAGACAGAGATTTTTACTTAAGTAGCTACACTGTAAAAAAAATATTCACAAATGGAAAAGCTCTCTCAGAAGTGAAAAGAAACTAAAGTCATATAACAAGGACACTTAAGACTCATATTTGAGCACCAAGTTTAGATTCTTTGAATGTAATTCAATTGGTGAGTATATTTTTTTTGGGCGGGCAAATTTTGAAGATGCTTTAAGCATTTTATTCCAATTTAAAATCAATCCGATTTAAAAAAAGTCTACGAAATATTTTCCAAAACTGTCGTATGTATGAAAGTTGTTTGACAGTCAAGATACCAACTAATGACCAATGAAATGTCATCCACATTTGACAGACACTTGTGGCAGTTATATGTGACAGTTATAAATGACAGTTGTATGACAATTGTTTGATAGCCATGTTACCGCAGAGTCTGGAAACGTTTGACAGACAAACACCATAAAAATTGATCCAGAAATGCAATTGACTTCATCAAACCAATTCGGAATCTGCAGTCATGAAATGCGTCATAATGGGCTGTGGAGTCGGAGTCGTACGAAACATCCCTTATTAAAGAAGTCGGAGTCCTAGAGTTTTGTCCCGTTTCCACAGCTCTAGTTACGAGACTAGACTTCATGAGTGTGAAATCCAAACAAGCTGCGAAATGACGAAATCGAATTCGAAAGAACCAATTCTAAAATCGAAGCCATTTGGTTTCATTTATTTTTTGGAAATATCGTGGAATCACAATTCCTTCCACTGCAGTGGGACAAAGAGTCAACAAAAAATATTATCTGGGTTTTATATAGATTTTTGATACAGGAGGGTCGCAAGGCCAGATTTATGGAAGAACAGTTCATGGATTTTTCAGATTAAGATCAAAGCCCAAGAAAGTGGCCTACAAGACGCATCTCTTTGGTGTCATCCCATGGGATTCAATATATTCCTAGCAAATATTTTGAAGCTTTTGAATTGTTTGCAAATTTGGGTTCCACACTTTTATTTACTCTATTCTCATCCTTGTTAGGAGTTAATCACAAGGCAGTCAATAAGATTATCATTAAATTTATTTAAGTGTATGCCTTTTTAAATAAATTAATAAATAAAATTACCATTTTATTTATTTTTAATTTTATAATTCCATTTAATTGTTGTAAATATTCTCAAATTTACTTATTAGTTTTTTAATCGAGTTCAAGGTCTGGCCTTGCTACTAACAATTAAATTGCATCCGGAGATTGATAATCGAATAATAATGTAATTTTATATTAATTCATATTTTTAATATCAATAATTACGCACCACCGATCTGGTATTCTATATATAAACTTCATATCCAAATAATCTTCGTATGACTTTTGCCGACTAGTCACATCTGTGCTCTGCTGCCATATCTCCCACTCACGCATTAAAATAAAATAAATCCAATATTGCAGTCCCAAGTCGCAGTTGATGATACTCGTATCTCAGATACTCCATTACTCCACATTCAGATGGCCCCTCCGCCTTAGAACGCGCAAATGATGCCGGTTGCATTGGTGCTGATTGACGCTAATTGCCATTTAAATGCCTTTTCAAGTACTTTGCACCAATATTTACTCGCCCAGTCCGATTAAGGTTAAGAAAGTTCTTAACTGTTGCTCGCATTAATGCGTGAATTTGTGGCTTCTTGCCGCGGCGGCCTCACACACTTTTCAGTCACCAACACGCGCTTCAACTGCAAACACAGTTTTTCTTCGAGCTCAATACACGCAAATGGCATTATTTTTGTTACGCATAGTTTTGGCGCTTCTGACGACAGCATCGTTTGAACTCATCGAAGGTGATTTGTACACTGCGAGAAGATTTGCAGCGCAGCCCAGGACCCTCCTGTTTCCAATAACCTCACCCACACGTGTGCAAGTAAGAGTTGTGAAAGAAACGATTGTAATGAGAAATTATCTCAAGCGAGAAGGACCAACATATTAAATTGTGACCTGTGCCTGTAGAGTTCTTCACTTCTACCATGAAATAATCATTCGTATGTTGAATTGTGACATTTGCCAGCAGAGTTCTTCACTGGTAGAACCAGGAAATATACTTTCGCATATTGAATTATGGCATGTGCCTACAAAATTCATCACTGGTAGAACCATGGTATATTCATTCGGATGTTGAATTGTGACATTTGCCAGCAGAGTTCTTTACTTGTAGAACCAGGAAATAATCATTCGCATATTGAACTGTGACATGTGCCTGAAGAATTTTTCGAATGTTAATTTGTAACGAGACTATTTCGTATTATTAGTACGGCTCCATGATCTGGGAACTTTTGGCGCAATTGTTCCGAGAACTGTGATTCTGTAAAAAGAATATGTTCTTCATGTCAAAATCGTCCGTCCAAAAATGTCATCATGTTCTCACCACAGAAGATGAAAGGTGGTGCCTTAATAGTTTACAAAAAAGTAAAAGATTAAAAAGAAAACACCTACTTCACTGGGAGGATCTTTTTTCCACAACATAATTGAGATTTTTCCTTGAAAATCAATTGATAGAGCCGCATATTTCATGAAGCAGTCAACACAACTCCAACAAACATAACATATAATATATCCTTACTTGCACAGCCATTATATATCATGTTTCAAAAATGATTTCAGTTCATTGGAGGCATTGGTATCCCAGTGGAGGATCTGAGTTTCGAATCGATTACATCTGGTTACGTACTGAAAGCCGAATATTTTCTGCCCACTCGCGCCGATGAATTTCACATAAATTATTTACGACCACAAACTATACATCGCCGCAGCCTCAATGGAACGCAGGACACACTTGAATCGCCACGCAGACACCGCACAACTAGGCAGAGGAGGAGGCATTCCAGGTTCGGTGATAATTTCCCAAGTCAGCAAAATAGCGCAGCAATTTATCGTTGGATCGTGTACAGGGGCTTAGAAACATTATTGAACAGGTTTGTATGTGCATGTGTGTGGGAGAGTGTCTGAATAGGTCTGAAAGTGTGCGTACGTATGTGTATGAATGGGTGTGTATTAGTGTATGTATGTGTATTTACAATCCTGCTTGCACTGAAGTCCAGTGTCGGCAGCGGTGCTTAAAGAGAACATTTCGCTTATTTTGGCACTAAAATTAATCAAGGACTTTTTGTGAATTTCCAGTGTCGACCTCCCAGGAAGGACGTGCCTACTGCGTAGCATTTGTGAGCATGCTGCGGTGCCGCTATATTACGACAGCGGCATTTTATCGGAAGTTTTACACATAATTCTGACGTACGTAGTTCCTTATATATCATTTTCATATATATCGCTTATGTACATGCTGTTAAATTGTTCTCTTTGCCCCTTTCTTTCAGACCATCCACATCGCAGGATCGTGTAGTTACCTCATCTGATAAAGAATACTTTCATGCGGAACTGTTTGGACGTGCGGGTGGCAAATGTGAGCTTGAGTTCAGTGAATGCACCAAGTCCCCCATTGATCTAATAACGACTGTAGTTGATTTCAATGAATAACCACGCCTAATAAAATGTGTATTTAAACAACAATTTTAATATTTTCCTCTGAAGGACTCTATTGTATCACTTAGCTGGGGCTGTGGCTACATCGACACTGCCCTCAAACCAAAAGAATTGAATTGCTTCCAATTTTGATCATGAAAATGTTGCTGGAACATTTTCACCATCACGCCGCGAATGGTGTTTATGTTTTTTCTAAACTTAGCTGATGGCCATGAAAATTACAAAGGACACAACAGCAACGGCAACAACAATAATTAAAAAACAAACAAACAAACAGAACACAATAAAGCTCACAACACAAGCAAATTCGAAGTGGTAAATGCAGTGTCAAAGTTTAACTGCTGCCAGCAATTACAATTACATTCTACTCCGAAAGGATATAAAGACACGCACACATGCCCACTTCTACGCGTACATGTGCCCCACCACAAGCAACTGTTGTGTTAGGCAACAAAAGCAGAAACATATGCACGTGCACTCGAAGTCATCCCATACATATGCGAGCATACTGAATGCATAGCAATTACGACAGGACATAAAAGTCCTCAGCACCAACTCCACAAGCAACGCTCCTGCTCAATGCAAATGATAATAGTCTCGCAAATACTGCCCGCTGCCATTACCACAACGCGAGTGTGGCGCATGCAACACTTAAGTCCCTCACACACACACACACACACACAACATATATACGAGTATATGTACGTACGAGTATGTGGCTGGACCTGCCCAACAGGTGCACAAGTAGCGCTAGCTCCCTCAGTGCAGGTGTGAGTTGTGTTCGCAGCTCCCAACAGAACATCGAGTCATTTACAGTTTGACATATGCACCCCAAATGGTGTTTTGACGGTGTTCGCTGCTCTTTGGTTGCCTGGGGTGCTTGTGGCTGCTTACGGTGTCACCCGTTCGAAGGTTAGTTGTGGCGCTTAATGACGCTTTTGCACTTTGACACGGCAAGCAACTTAATGGTTTTTACTCCGGTGCATTGCGAGACATCTTTGAACGGGAGTATTATTAGCAGCTGAAGTAATTTCCCTACGACCGCATGGTCCTTTATGAGCTCCCCCATAGCAATGAAATATTCAGCATACCTATTAATATGGTTGGTTATATGGAAGTTGGGAAGTCACCAGCAGCATGATGAATGTGGTATCCCCATGGAATCCGCACAACTATGACGACTAGTCGAAAGATGCACTCAAGATTGTTCGGTTTTCCTAAGCGGTGGGTAAAACACTTCACCGTCTCTTCAAATCTATGATTATAGTTGTAACATCACAGCATTTATTTTACTTTAAAGAGTTCCCTTCAACCGAGCCGAATAATGGGGAATAATTCATAACAACATGCCCTTTTTTATTCAGTGTTTAACTCCAACATATTGTCCGTGTGTTGAGGTCACTGAATACGGTTACGCTGGGGGCGAATTGTGCACTTGTCTCAACAAACCTCCTTGAAGTGGTGTGTCACAAAAATTCTATGATATTTGTGACGAAATCACTATCAGTATTCAGGAATGCACATGAAAACGTTATGATTCAGATTATGCCATAAACAGTCGATATGCACCGCTATTGCTATATCATATCTCTAATACTATGCGTGTGTTGAGTCGTCAGTGCTATCTCATTCTCCTTATGCTATTCGTCTGATAAGTCGCTAGTGCCGGCATCTCTTCCTGTCATATTACGGGGCATAAACAATGATGCTAGCTCATTTGGACTATGGGGCCCTACTTCTCTAATAGTCGCCGACCTTCCGGAAAGTCGAGTAGAAGAGAATATGATAACATAGAACTAGTGGCGCTGATGCTTCCGGAAAGCCGAGCACAAGAGAATAGGATAACATAGAACAGCACCTGATCAGATGAGTTGAGCAGAACTTTTATATAAGTAAAAGTGAAACTCTAAAAAACCTTCAGACTAAATTCATCTGGATTCCAATTCAATATTCAAATAATTATCAATGAATTGTAACTCAAACTCATCACTCTGATTGTCAGTTAAATTTATCGCTTTTTCTTCTATAATTAGGGCTGGTTGGTCTAGTAGTGAGTTTACCGTTCATAGTCTCCTTAAGATTCGCGAGCATATAATATTTTCCTTCTCTTCTAGTCGAAGGTCTCTCCTAACCGAAGATCTCATTTTCCCGAACTGTACGTCCCAAATTAGAAATTAAAATCGGAGCTATCCTGTCTGGTCATGCCCCTGCCCAGGATTAAGTACATAGAGAATAGAAGATGTTTCCTGAAGTTTTTTATTGAGACTATCAATCAAGCATCTTGTAATATGAGGTCTTTGCTTGGTATATGGAATGCAATATAAAAAATAAGTTCTGGATATCTTTAGTAACTATGACGAGTACATGTACGAGTATATATCCGAGTATGTATGAATTTATAATATATAAAAGCCCCTGTTTATGTTAAGTTTGTGTGGTGGCGATTGACGGTGATATCGAAATATTAAGTGGGTCGGCCGAGGGAAAATCATGTCCTGCAGTCATCTGACGCCTTCTATAGAAAACTGTACCGATTATTACGCCCATTAGCAGCACAATAATGACGCTCAGTCCGACGCCCAGACCAATTGAGGTGGCTGGACCGATAACTAAAAAAGAAGAATTTATTGTATTGCACACTTTCATCCAATTTAAGCTGGAACCTTAAAGTAGTCTCTTGAAAAACAGCCTACCAGTTTCCAATAACTGCATTACAAATGTGGACTGAACTTTATCCTCGTATATGATGAACTGGCATTTCCACTGTCCAAAATCGTCCGCGGCGATTTTGATGATTTTGATACCGCATTCCCCATGCTGCAAGCCACGCCCATAATACTGCACGTGCCTATCGAAATATAATTTTCAACAATGCTAATTATCGAGGTCTTAGTATATTGACAAACCCTGCTGTTTTAATGCTGTTGGGCGTGCCGACTAAATGCACCCGCCCCTGCGGGTCTATGAATGCACAATGGGAGATTGGTTCCTCAAAAGCCGACACGCACATTAGTTGGGCAGCGTCATCCCTCCGGGCCTTGAGAGATTCCGTCAGCACCTCACCGCCTTTTGGTTTAACAATCACCTGTGTAGGATAAAAGTTTAGCCCTGGGGCAGTTTTTAAAGCAAATAACCCACTTAGACCCACCCACCTCAATATTCTGCAAGACCTCTTTGTCGTACTCATGACCGCGCACACCACATGTCCATATACCTGCTATGACCGGCATATTTTGGAAGGTGCATTTACCATAGAGTCGTTGTCTCTGGAAACTTGACTCTTCCGGAAAGTAAACCGTGTTGTTGGGATCGCGCAGATAACAGTCATCAATCACGAATGGCACAACGCAGTCAATTTCTGGTAGTTTGATGTTCGATGCTTGCGGCGGGTCATGGATCTTCATCACTCTCTTCGTATTCAGTTGCTCAAGTTCCTTCTTCATGATATCCTGCTTACTCATGCCAACATAGAAAAGGCAGCCTGAAGGCGTGCTGGAGTCATAGTTTATAATGCGCCACAGACCTATTTCGTGGGCTTCAAGAGGCTTTGCTATCTCCAGCGAACACTTCGAATTCGATGTTCTGCATATAAATCAAACAAAGCTTTACAAAAGAGAGCTATAATCGAGGTGTCTACTTACAAGGTATCGTAGGAGGAATATCTGCCATTATATAAGCCATCCATAATGTAAACTTCATGCTTGTGGTCGGGCAATTCGGCCTGACACGAACGCAACGAGTCCACAAACTGGCAACGCAATACTATGCTCGTATTGGCAACATTCTCCTCCACGCTGGGGGTTGTGTACTTGGGATTCTTTATGTCCACAACGATGTGTTCGAGACTCTCCTTCATATGGCCCCAGTTGTAGGTGAGACAATCGAATGTCTGATTTGGGCGTATAGTGGTAAGTAGTTCACACTGAGGCCACTCTGCACCGGCCCCATCGATGATCTTGCAATGACTCGTGTAAGTTTCATCTTTGGTGCAGCTAATGGTGCCTCTGCCCAAATCAAGTTGCACATGCGTATCGAAACGAGTCTTCTGCATGGGAAGTATATTTATTTCTATGTAATCCTCCTCGAAATCACCATGAATATTTTCAACTTGCACAGTCCAAAAAGCTCGAATAGGTGCGGTTAGGTTATACACACGTATGCCACAAATGGTCGCTGAAAATGGCAGCACGAGTTCGCCCCGCGCGGTCGTAATTGGCACAGTGGAATTCATGTCAAGCATGACTTTCGGCTCACCTGTGAATAGAAAAGGTGTCACTGCTGCTGCTCCTTCGGTAGACGTCCCACAACGTTGCTGAACCACTTTACCTTCAATTTGAAACCAGCAATTCTGTATGGCTCCAAAGCTCTTCTCCACCTCCAGATACGCTATGAAACCTTCGCCATTCGCCACAAACAATGAACTGCTGGGCTGCATCATAGCATGTGCGGATGTGGTGGTAACCAGCCAAGTGAGAACTACAGTTAGCAGTACCATTGAATGCGGTTATCTAATTGTAATTGGGTGAAATTTCAATCCGTGTCGCTCTGACTGGAGAGAGAGCCAACTTTCGACCAAGTCACCGCAAAATTCCAACGAAGACTATCAGTGCCGTGCCTCAGAACATTAATCGCACGCAATTCGAACACTGCCGCTCCATGACAAATGTCTCCAATAATAAATTGTCTATTAACGTTCAGATACGAGCACATTCAACGAATTAAATGCAATAAATACGCTAATGAGATCGGCAAACAAATAACAACAAATCGTATGGGCGGCGATTCCGTCGGTCTCCTGCACTACGTTGCTCCACTGCTCGTACCCACTCTCAATTGAACTACGAATTTTACGAATGTGTATTTAATAAAATTGTTACACTTCTAACAAGCTCTGTAAATAAGTGCACATGGCGATGTAAAGGTGACTACACCACGTAAGCCGCAAGATCATTATCAGCATAGTTCGACCCGTAATTATCAGAGGGCCAGGCAAGTCAGCAAATAAACTGGAATGGGTTTAGTGAGTTTCTTCAAATTGCGTGGGAATCCCAACCCAACTTTTTTATATGCAAATTATATATGGGCGTAATTCTCAGTTGTACCAGAATTCGAATCCCATCCCATCTTTCTTGTATGCAAATCACACTAATCGAGCCAGAAGTTTAGTGTCCTAAATGCTACCAGGATATCATCCCATCGTTCTTGTATGAAAATCACACTAATCGAGGCTTAACTTTGGTGTCCTCAATGCTATCAGGATATCATCCCATTTGTCTTGTATGAAAATCACATTGGCCGAGGCTTAACTCTGGTGTCCTCAATGTTACTAGGACATTATCTCATCTTTCTTGTATGAAAATCACACTGATCGAGTCATAAGTCTGGTGTCCCCAATGTTGGTAGAATTTTTTTTTATGTAATAAGTACCCCGTGACTGTAGCCCGAATACAAGGGTGTAGCCTCCGCAAGAATATAGCTCAGTATAAGTGGTGGATTCGAAATTAAAGAATAAGCATTCCATATTTTGGGTAGGATTCGAACCAGCGACTGACGACTGAGAGCTTGCTAAGCAGACACAACAAATTTCATCTACCAATGTAACGTAGATAAGGTGTCCAATTTTATTGAAGTGCCAACCCCCGAGCCGGGACTGAACACTATATTTCCATACACCACTCTGTGCGCTCCTCAGATCACAATTCAATCAATGTTTCCCGAAACTTAAAGGTGTGACTAACATTAAGTTATTTATTTCCCAATTCTCTCTACAGATTTCATAGTATCCAGAATGTGGATCGGAGTAATCTCACAGCTTCGGACTTAAATCTCTATCTGACCAACAGTTTGTTTATTTAAATGACCATTAGGAATGGTTTTGGTCGCGTTAAAAAACCGTTCCAGGCGTATCTGCACTGGGCGAATTGGAAATTCCAATTACTTGATCACTCGGATCACTCCTACCAAATATATTTAGTAGGACCAAAGTGATTTGGTTAAACTTGTCGATGTTGTCATTCACTGGGTTTGGAATCCATTACACATTTTGTTGGATCTGGAGTTCCATTCGTTCCACAGCTCATATACCTTGTGTTTTATTTATTCCAATTCCGTGCTCGCCATTAACGGTAATGGAACCAAACTCACCCAGAGTATCTTTCCCAACAGCAATAGCCAGCCTACATATTGCTGAGACTATACAGTAGACAGTACACGTTGAGATATATATATATATGTATGTAGTAGTGGTTGCCTAACGACACACTTAGGCCAAGATTGGCGCTTTCTGATAACACAAAAGAATGGATGAAGGCTAGTGATTATGTTAGCCACCGAGTCTTCTGGGCGAATCTGAGCAGGTTCTTTGTGACCACTGAAATTGGACCCTCCAAATCGTTGAGAGACAGATTGCCCAGGAATGCCTATATATATATATATATATATATATATATATATATATATATATATATATATATATATATATATATATATATATATATATATATACATATATATATATATATATATATATATATATATATATATATATAATATATATATATATATATATATATATATATATATATATATATATATATATATATCTTAGATATATATAATTATTTTTCATTTTAATTCTATTACAATTTCCTTGAATTTCCCTCCGTCGCTTCAGATATTCTGATAACCTCGGCATTGAAGAGCATCGCTGAGTGTGTTGTATCCGCTATGTCTCATAGGACGAAAATTGCTTCGATCAGTGGAGAGAAAGAGAGAGAGTGAGTGGCATAAAGAGATAGAGAGTGAGAGACAGTGTGTGTGTGTGCGAGAGATAGATAGATAGATAGGTAGATAAAGCTAGAGTTTTCAACAGAGCACTGAGCTCAAAACAACACGTTTTGGAAAGAGTTATTCTCTGCTGATATCAAAGACTGACACTATTGGTGGTTTTAATAATGATCCCTCAGAAAACGAAGTCTTTCACAGATGTTCACATATTTTCGATGGTCACATAGTCACTTATTGTTGGCCAAGTTGCCTAGACTCTGCAGTCTGTAAACTTCGTCGGGTTCTCCAATACCGTAAAAGACTATTCTAGACGATTCCCACTACAAACGATAGAACGCTGTCCAATTATGTTGAACAATTTTCAGACTTTTTTTATAATAATTTTGGAAAATGTAATAAGAAAATCGCACTTTGATTTGTAAAATAGAAACAATATTCTAATTGAATTGTCGAATATATTTCAGGAAATTACTGAGATGAACTGCAAATTGAATCATCAGGATATGACCACAGCATACAGAATACAATTTCTCTCTGGTGAAATACTATTCCTTCGTGTGATCGGATGATTCTCTCCATCAAAAGGTATAAGAAATCGCAAAGCTGAGTTAACTCTTGGCTAAAGCAATAGTTGGTATTAAACGTGGCTGAGAGATCCTGTCCATTTACACATGACAGCGCGAGTCACTCAGTATGATCCTACATGATTGAACAGGCTCCACGGAAATCTGTAACTCTGTCATTAGGATGTATAGCTGGTCTCTTAACGGACTATAGAAGTTCAGTCTTAATAGACAATTATACGATAAGTTGAATATAGAATAAGTGCAGGTCCACAAGCTTTTCTTATATAGTTAGGAGCGATTTTAAGACCAGTCTGTTGCGAATTGTCCCGGTCTGATATCAAACGGATGAGGTGTACTCAGCTGGTTACCAAAGGAAGAATATTTAGAGGTGTTCCAGAAGGCTTATTCCACAGTAATTTTTACAGATTACAGGCTCCTCGCACACTGCGATTCCAATAAATCGAATTCCAAATAAAATCCGGAAATAAACTACACAAAAGTTCACAGTAGAAACTCTTTATCCGCCAACACCCTCATAGTCGAGTGGCTCAATCTCAGTGACTGAATTTGCCAAGACTATGGATTAAATTCTTGTGGAGAAGAACCAAAATGCACGTTCACAAAAGTCGATCAAACTCTTTTTTTTATTCGCTTTGTACTTACATATATAATGAGAAAATATTTGTAAAATGTTTACGAAATCGCACAGAACAGATCATGTAACTGAACACCGCTTATAAATACTTAATACATAATGGTAGTTATTAACATTTGAATGCAGAGCATTACGACCATTTTTATTTAACACAAAAAAGCGTTTAAAATTCTGCTTATATTATGAAAACAATAAACACTAATGAAAAAGTACAAAAAGTCTTACACAAGTAGTTAAATATCTAGGAATTAATAATAATTTCTCACACGAGATGAAGTTGATAACTGCTGCCATTTCAGACCTTGCAGACAGTACATTTCCAGTACTCTTGATAATTGTACTGATTTCAGTTGTAAATTCTATTCAATTTCTTATCACTTTCGAAAAGTCTGAGCAAGTTGGAATCATTATTGGCAGATAACAGAATATCTCTAAGTAATCTATCGTGGAAATTGTGGTGATACAGTCTTATTAGAGAAATAAACGAATAATTTTAAATTTTCACAAAATAGAGTCATCTTAAAATACAATACAACTATTCTTAAGAAACTCGGTTTTAATGTGTGAAAGTAACATTAATCGGTAACTCCCTTAACGCTTTTTTAAAGAATTACTCATCATCCAAGCGGGCAGTACACGCACTTTCTGTGGCGAACATTTTGAAGGCGCAATTTTCGTGACACGAGCAGTTGGAGCATTATTTGCTCTTTTCTTCACTGGCTGCGATGTTTTTTTGTCTTCGTCGGAACTGTCTGAGTCAATGTATTCGAATGCGGATTTCTTCTTGGCTAACACTCCGTATCCCGTCGAAGTGGTGGAAGGCTTATCAACTGTTTGCGGCAACGCAGTAGGCTGGGTGAACTTCTCCAAATCTGTTAAAAGTAAATCTAATTCACAATCTGTACTGCCGTCTAAATCCTGCATAGCCTGGAATTGTTTATCAACGTCTTCAACAGCTTGCGATAATTCCTCATCGCTTTCGGAACCCCATAAATCCTCCTCATAGTGTCGTTTACGCTGGGAATCGGAAGTTTTCGCTGGTATACAATTTGAAGATGTCTGTGCCAGCTGTGAAACTTTGGTAGTATGTGCCCCAGTTGATGTGGCATTTTGTGTGAGAAATTCGTTTTTAATTTCCTGGGAATTTTGTGACAACGTTTCTGATTTGATTGGCGGTGGTGTTGTGTTTGGTGTCTCTGCTTTCGTATCTGAAACTGCCTGTCCAGGCATGACAAATTCTGCGATACAAGTTAAGATATCTGCCCCAAATCGTTCATATTTCAATTCGTAGAAGCCGTCTAAGTGACAGGCTTTTAGTTCGGTCATATTTTTTGGCTTATTATCGGCTATTTGATTTATAGCTATATTCGAGGCAATCATGTATGGCATTACGTCCAGTTCGCTGGCGAATCTTGTGCGCAATCTGTGAAAAATAAAGAATTTAATACTTGTGTGTAAAAGCGATATAAAAAGGGGTCCTATCCAGAATAAACTAATAATTAGTTTGGTAAGTTTAAGTGGATAATGGATAATGAATATACAAGGCACAAGGTAGGTCAGTTTTAGGAAGAAAGTCACCATTTAATGTATGTAAGAGAATAATAGAACCCAAATCAACTCGTGGCGCTTGCTCCCTCGCGGAACCATAGGAATCCATTAATAAATCAATCCTTGGTAGAGTAGCCAAAGCAAAGCGTGGTAGAATTATTGTTATTTATTTTATCAATGATGCAACTATTTGTTGATAAATTTATCAGGCACGTAAAGGCGCAGATTTGAAAGCATGCATATACTCAGGAAAGTACATTGTTCAAATGTGAAATGCGAAATTTGAATATGCATTTATCATGCTTCACTGATAAACTTGCTATATACCTAACAATATATGTTGAGATTTCATATATTCAGCCTCTGGGTATCCCTTAAGATAAGGTAATTGTTTAGACGGCACAATTTAGGTATCATTATCTTGTGTTGTGTTTTATGTTCTATTTACAGCTTGGTTATTAAGTAGCAATTGCAAGTAAGACCTAAATAAACTATATGAGCAGTTATAAATGGGCGAACATTTGAGGCGCCGTTGGTCATTACGGACCTAAACCAACAAACCTAGCATATAAGGTAATTTGTGAATAGTCAACTATTATATAGTTTTTAGAGATATAGGTATTGTAGGAATAGGAATAGTTTTTAGAGAAATAAGTCAGTACTATATAAGTATTGAATTGAATATGTTTTATCTAAACATAACATACATTAATTAGTATGAGAAAAGCAAGCATACAAAATATACTGCAGCCACGAACATAATCTGAGTAGCATTGTAAACATACTCCAAAGTAGGTTTTAAACTGTCCCCAGATATATGTTATAAATTTATTATTGTGACTTACTTAAGTAATGCTTTCGTTATTTCGTTCCTTTTTGCATCCTGTTGTGCTGTTATTGTCTGCTTAACAATCCATGGGGCGTTCGTCTGGCCTAGAGGCCCATTACTGCTCGTATTATTATTGGTATTATTATATTTGTACGCTTTCGGTTTCAAAAACTTCAAAATGTCCGCATAAGGCTCAATTTTGACGGGCGCACGTTTCGCAGCCGCACAATTTAACCACGCATTCGCCTTCTTCGTTATATCCAGCACACTGAAGGCCCCGTAGGCACTTTGTTTTGTTATGTAATAAACATAATCATTCGTTTGCAAATTCTCCACGATTATCTTGTACCAAGCTTCGGTCTTGGAAGCACCCTTCCCAAAATAAGGATTCGTGTAATACTTCGCAGGCAGCTCTTGCCTGCGTGAGCCACGCAAAATGAGTATCACTTTACCCAGACCGAAGCGGCATTTGAGATCACGCAGCAACAGTAATACCAGTTCGGCATCGGAGGTTATATCCAATTTCCCTTCCTCATCTAGGCCATCGTACATCTTCGAGTAGTCCACATTATTTGTCTGGCGATAGCAGTTGTCGCAGCAATCGCGGCGCACTTGCAACTTTTCGGCCACATCGTCATCGAAGTACTCCAAAATGAATTTGCGACGACAGGTCGCAATGCGCGTGTACTCGGCCATTTTGAGGGCTAAGCTCTCCAACTCAACTTTACGGCGATCCGATGTATGGCCATATTCGCGCAAACGTTGATGCGTAGTCCAATCCGCCGAATTGTAGAATAATACGCATTTAGCATACAAGCCGTCACGACCGGCGCGACCAACCTAAAAATTTTGTATTGATATTATAGCGAAACCAGCCTTGAGGATAATCCCTGTGCCACACATACATACCTCTTGATAATAGCGCTCCACGTCCTTAGGCGCACCGTAGTGTACAACTAGACGCACATCCGGTTTATCGATGCCCATTCCAAACGCCATCGTGGCTACTATCACACGTATTTCATCACGGGAGAATTCGTGATGATATTGTTTCTTCTGCTTCATTGTAAGATTACTATGATAATAGCGACAGGGCAAATGTTGCGTCAACTCAGCCGCTACAGTCTCGGCGAACTTGCACGTGTTACAGTAAACAATGATCGAGCCCTGTTGCTGCTCGGCCCACAAGATATATGTACCGAGATCGCTCCACACGCCGAACCCACCTTGCAGCGCCGCCCTGGGGCGTACAATAAACTCCAAATTCGGGCGATCGAACCCACTGTTCAGCAGCTGTGGATTCCGTAAACCCAGTTGCCGGCAAATGTCATCGCGTACTTGTAATGTTGCCGTTGCTGTGAGCGCTAGAATTGGTATTTGTGGTACGGTGCGCCGTATCTCACATACTTTACGGTAAGCGGGTCGAAAATCGTGGCCCCACTGGGATATACAATGAGCCTCATCTACAGCTATAAGCACCAGATTATCACCAAGTGCACGCAGCAAATTAAGACCCGAATCAGAGGTAATACGTTCCGCAGTAGCATAAACGACATTAAACTCCAGCGCACGTACGCGTGCTTCGATATTTTTGTCACACTGTGCAGTGCCCAACAAGCACGCGCGCTCCTTTGTTAGATTCAGAGCCACAACCTGGTCTTCCATTAGCGAAATAAGTGGCGACACTACCAGCGCCACCTTGTTCAGATATACGGCGGGAAATTGGTAAGTCAGTGATTTACCGTATCCGGTCGCCATAATGGCGCAATTGTCACGCCCCTCCTGAAGTATGTACCGAATAAGCGTCCATTGCAGAGTACGGAACGTCATATGACCAAATTCACGCTGCAAACAGCGCAAATACTTTTCTGGCACATTAGGTAGGGTCTGCGCTTCCCGCTGTGTGAGGCAGGTGGATGGAATATGATAGCTTGTCTCCTGGGAACTTGCTTCTGGTTTTATTTGGCTTGCTGCTGTGTTGATCGTGGACCGCGTAGATGGAGGGTTTGGCCTGTTGAAGTTAAACCCCACATCGCTGTCGAATTCGCCTTCCGAATCTGTCTCGTATTGCATCCTTTCTAAATTCCTCCTTTAAAACACTGACTAAAAATTATTACGAGATAATAAACAACAAACTCCCGAATTGACAAATTCGACTGAATTCAATTTGGCAAAAATTAGGGTAAGAGCGCACGAAGTATTTCACAGATACGCAAATTTAAACGCACAGATTGTGTGTTTCTTCAATGTGTGTGTGTCCTAAATTCAATGTGGCATGTAGAATGAGTGCTGTCATCCAATCGCAAATTGGATTCGTTTCGTCATTCGTTTTCGTGATATTATTAAACAAAGAACAAAGTAGTCTCCAAAAGAGGTAAAAGTCTGTCGAAGAGTTTCACTTTGCTTTCTGCTTTTATGTTAACAATTGGGGGAAAGCGGCTGTGAACGAAGGAAAAAAACAATTTTAATTGTCAAGTTGACATTTATGATTTTATTTATTTTTATATTAAGCACAAATTCATTTTTACCAAAATTTTCCAGTTGGGTTTGTACAGTGCGAACGCTAAACTTACCTGATTTTCAACATTTGACAGATAAGCAGAAGGCTGAACGAATTCTAACCTACGACGCATTTTGGGAGGCTTTAATCTATTTAAAGTACATTGGTAGTCCTCAATAAACTCAACAATTTTAATAAATTCTAATCTGAGCAGTAAATATTATAGTTCTTTCGGAGTTCAGGACTTCTGCATGCTGCTTGAACTGGATTATAGCTTAGTATAAAATCTAATAATAGCACTAACAGCGTGGCTATAGGCTAAGTACCGATTTAAACAGTATTAGTACGAAAAAAAAATGTTTTACCTAAAATAAATATGATTATAAAATAGTATCAGCAGCCCACTGTGGTAAGCATGTTGGACTCACACTCAGAGGGCCGCCGATTCAAACCTGCCCCGAGCTTGGTCTAAAAAATACTTTATATAAAAATCTTTCTTCGAGTCGAAAGATCAGTAGCTAATACGCATTTCCCTAAACCCTTGAAATATATAATAATAATATTAAAACAGTATCAAAAAATGAGTATTGTGCAACCCTGACGCTGAAAACAAAATTTGTAAATTTTGGAATGTTTCTCCACAATACTTGTTTTAATGGAATCCAACAACACTTTTCTCTGCTGAATGCAACCATTAACGGGAACAGTTATTCTTGTACAGCTGTTAACTGTGAAAATAAAAAACAGTATCAAGGGCGGCCAATTGGAGTACTATATAATTTTTTCATTATCTAGTTTTTTTTTATTTTATCGATTAAGACAATAAAATTTATTGAATAGTCCCAAATTTTTTCTTTATTCGTATTTCATGCCTCATATGCCTGATATGCAAGTTTCCCCTAATTGCACTTGCATATGTAGTATATTTGACATTCATACACATACTTACATATGTATGTAAATAGAGGAGTTCAAAGTGCTTACAACTTCATTGCACTGCAAAAGAAATTCTCATTTCCACAGCAAAAATAATCTGATACTTTCCAAATTGAGTCTTAAGACCATATTAATGTCATACCATAGCTTACACTATTATATTAGCCCGCCCTATTCTTTTAATCAACCATCCTAATCCGAACCAAAATAACCGGATCCGTACCTCACACATATGTATCTACATACATTATACATATATATAAATAAATAAAATATATCACAAAACTTATTGGCTATCATTGTATTTATTTAAAATGAAATTTTTCGAAATGATTATCGTGATTACTAAATTCTCTGAACTTTATTCAAAATCATGTATGTATGTGTGTATATATAATCGTATATAAAAAGAATAAACACAATTTCATTGCAGTTTCTACACTACGTAATTAAATACCGATACATCCTGCTCGTTGGTGCCGCGATTCGACGAACCTGATGATTTGTTTGAGCCCTGGTTTATGGCTAATTGGTTAGTTTGGTGTATGACCGATGTTATGTCACTCTGTGAAACCGATATATCCTTGCTGGTCAAAACATCCGAACTGCTCGACCCGGAAGAGATGTGTCGTTCTGTTATACCATACTGAATAGGCTGATAACCGTGACTCGGATTGTATGTGCCTGAGTAAGGCATGTAAATCGGCGGATTCGGAAGCGGACCAATATCGCTCCGGATGCTCTCTGTGTCAGCATGACTTAAGTTGGACCGACAAATGGTATTACGATCATCGTTGACGACGTAGTAGCACTGCTCCGAAAATGTCAATTTATTGACGGTATGCTTAATGTAATTATTGCGTAGCATTGCTGAGACAATACGTCGAGCTTCACGACGGTCCTGTACGTCCTCCACATTCTCCAACACCCAATTAACAGCATCGGCGCCAATGAAGGCTTTCGGAATGGTAATTTTTAGCCACATTCGATCGCGTATCTCGAGACCACTGTCTGGCTTTGTCATGGCTTTTACAATTTCCTCCAAATTGTTCTGATCTAATCGCTCCTTGATTGGTTCCGGAATATCGTGTATAATACTGTCGTGCGAAGTTAGCGCTTGAGTGTGCGCGATCCATGCACCGGGATCAATGGGTCGCACAGGCTCTGTGCGTGGTATGGTGAAGTACCCTTTGGGGTTTGGATCCCAGCATTTAGCAACGACCAACTTTATCGGTCCAGGCTTTTGTACGACGTCACGGAGTACTCGTACAGCCTCGTCGTTGGTCATGTTCTCGAAATTCACATCGTTTACTTGCAGTATCATATCGCCCGGTTCGATGCGTCCATCCAATGCAACAGCACCACCCTTCATAATACTGCCAACGTAAATGCCGCCATCACCTCCACGATTTGATTGGCCTACAATTGAAATGCCCAAAAAGTTGACGGCTTCCATGTTTATAGAAACTGTGATTATATTAAGGGACATTGTGGAGTCGGTGATCGAAGAGTAACTTGAGGTACGCGACATGCTAGGGGCTCGCTTTTTGCGTCTTTGAGGCTTCTTGCGCACCTGCAACCGCTGCACACTGCTATAATCCGTCATATCTCGATCTAACGTAACCTCGGATTCTGTGCCAAACAGGCTGGTCGAGTCCAAATCACTCGAAAGCACCGATGCTGACTGATATGTAAGGGGCGGTTGCATCATTTGATTTGTTATGATACCCGAGCCAACTCCTACGCCACTACCAGGAAGTGAGACTGGTAAATATTTCATAATTTCAGCAGCTTTCTGCTGCATTTGGGGATTCCGTACATTTGAGCGTACCTCGCACTCACTGGCCGGTAGCTCTGAACAATTATCTGACTGATTTGTTCCATCCGCCGAGACTAACCAGGACACTACACGACCATTGAAACACGGTAATATGGTCGAATCATCTGCAATCTCCTCTTTTACGACTCCAAAGTCTGCGTCCATCGATTTGAAGAAGTACTTGTAGTTGTTGTTTTGTTTGTTGAGCACCATTTTGAAGTCCTTCAGTGTCACCTGCGCAGAGGGTATGGGTATTTTTACTAAGTAGGGGGTGGTTTCATCGTCAATGTGGTATATGACTTTTGTTTCTTGACCATTTTTATCCGTGTCCATTATTAAATTCGTTTTTGTTCGCTTATTCCAATATATAAAATAACCCAATCAAATCTTATCCTGCACAGCGTTTCCCCCAACGAAGTTTCAAGAATTTTTTATGGGGTTGGGTTGCAGTGGCTCCTCCATTCACCAAAGGCGTTGCTGCTTATGTTGGGGCATTTTCTATTATTTCTTAACCATTGGCTAATCGTCTGAATTCTTGAAAATACTACCGTTAGAAGACTGATACTATTTTTAATCACTTTTATGGACAATAATATGTTAAAAATTGTTTACAATCGCTTTTTTTTACTAATTAATTGATGCAAAAATGCGCAGACAATGAAAAAACCAGCAAAACTATTTGACATTCCGAAACCTAAGTTCCACATGTGGAATTCCAAAAGTATACGTACACATATATACTAAATTCGAAACAGTGTTGGAATTTATGAATACGATATTCGAATTCGTGACTTTTTTTTTATTGGATCTTACAATATTCTCGGAGTTGATTTTTGTTGGGTCCCAATTGTGATGCCCCAAATACATATAAATTAATTACAGCGTTCTAAAAATGTTATAAAGATTCTCCATTACTTATGAATTGAAATATATTCATCAAATATATTTATGAAATATTCCAAAAATTTGACATTCCGAAACTTAAGTTCCACATTTGTTGAATACAGAACTACTGTATTCAACACATGCACTGCTAACATGGTTGTAATTTTAGTATTAATCTACGAAAAGAACACAATTATAACGATAAAATACTATATATTAATATCATTTTACCTTTAGTAGAATGGAACAAATAGGTTTGGGAAATCTATAAATATTCTTTCTCATGTTTGGTTATATTCCCTTAATTCAAAACAAACAAAAAAGTATCAGTCACACTAACCTTTGGAGACACAAATAGTACCATCTTATGCAATATATATAAAAAGTAAAAACATTCAATTTATATATATATATATATATATATATATATATATATATATATATATATATATATATATATATATATATATATATATATATATATATATATATATATGTATGTATGTATGTATGTATGTATATGTATGTATGTATGTACTCGTATGTATGTATGCATACTTAAGTAAACTAATTTTTAATAGATGTTCCTAAAATATGCCAATCCACTAGAAGAATACAATAGTAACGTTAATTGCCGACGAAACGCAATCAAATAATAATAGCATTCGATGACAGAACCTCGTGAGAGAATTTAACTGATTTTCAATTCTTCTCTTTACATATATTATAGAATCTTTTTTGGTCCCATATGGTTTTCATGGTCCCTTTAGACTATAGTGTAGCTGTGAAAACTGAATGATGGATGTTTTTTCAGAAAAAAATTTCGTATATCGAATTAAAGAATTTTTTAAATTTTCTTCTTTTTTACAGCGTGATATAAATATACGAACTTTGTTAAATTAAATAAAAATAATGTTAAAATATATAAAAAAAAGTCAATAAGTTATTTTTGAGGACAATTACTTCTTTGTGTTCAAGTTAGAATCAATTCTCTTTAGTAACGCGAAATCCAGTTATCGGAATCTCACCATTTGATTAAACCACAGTGGTTAAAGCCGTTGCTCTATGATCCACAAATTCCACAAACAAAAATAAAGTACATGAAGTTCTCGATAATCTCTGATGATATTGAAAATGCCACCATAGATTACTATGATGCCACGATTACCTTTGCCTTGTAGATGCACAAAGAAAGAAAATTAAAAATTACTTTATCTTTCGTTTTATGATAATATTTCGCTATTTTTATTTTTAGATTATTTACCTGAAAGGTTAGTAATAGTCTTACGTGCCACTTATCCCTTCACCTGGTTAATGCGACCCGGATAATCGCGAGTCTACTGTAATAACTTTTGCTCTAGTATCTAATTCTATTTTGTATAACTCACTGCTTAATTTTATAAACAATAACTACTTTACTACAAAAAAGATGGCATTTAATAAATTTGCAACAGTAGCATCGGTATCGCGAAACTTGATAGGTGAATTTTTACCATGAAGCTAATTAGATAAACAAAGTCCAAAGTTCACATTAACAATAGCTTGTGATTTATTCCATATATTGAAACGTTTTCTAGGTTCTGTTACTATTCCTTGTGTCAGTCGCAACATGACTTCCAAAATTCTGCCTCAACACGATGACCAAATACAATTTAAGACTGTCTCGGTGAGCACACCAAAGCCTTTTGTTTTCCATGTCGAGCTGAATCGCCCCAATCGATACAATGCCATCAACAAAGAAATGTGGATGTAAGTTCAAACATATTTTTCTTAAATTAATGCAATTTACAATGCGAATTTTGTAGAGAAATCAAGAAATGTTTCGAGAGTCTTAGCATTAATCCCGATTGCCGTGTCATTGTTGTATCAGCGGCAGGAAAACATTTCAGTGCCGGTTGGTGGCTATTTTTTTTATTAATCTTGAAAATAAACTGAGCTAAAACATGAGTTTTTTAATGAAGGTATCGATTTGGCTGACATGATGCAATTAGGTCAAGAGTTGGGTGCTATTGATGATGTTGCACGCAAGGGCGTGGTACTAGAACGTTTAATTAAGTTGTACCAGGTGAATATACTTTTAAGTTTAAGTACTGTGCCGAAATAAACGTTTCCCATTCTTTGCCAAGGACTCATTAACAGCGTTGGAACTTTGTCCTAAACCGGTTATAGCTGCAGTGCATTCGGGATGTATTGGTGCTGGTGTTGACCTAATTACATCCGCTGATATCCGTTATTGTTCACAGGACGCTTTCTTTCAAATAAAAGAAGTTGAAATTGGTATGGCCGCGGATGTGGGCACATTGCAACGCTTTCCAAAGGCAATTGGCAGCCAATCATTGGCTCGTGAACTATGTTATACGGGTCGACGATTTGAAAGTGCAGAGGCGACCAGTTGTGGTTTAGTGAGCAAGATTTTTGCCGACAAAGACTCTTTGTTAAAAGGAGCCATTGAGTTGGCGGAAAGTATTGCCGAAAAGAGCCCCATCGCAGTGCAGGCTACCAAAACAAATGTGGTATATTCACAAAGCAGACCTAATCAGGAAGGACTGGATCAAATCGTACGTAAAAAACCATTTGAGTTTGAAATAAATATTTATTACTTAAAATTATAATTTATTTACAGCGCGAAATGAATAAACTCTATTTGCAATCTGAGGATTTCCTAAGTGCCGCAGTAGCACAACTGACGAAAGGAGAAAAGCCTGTATTTTCCAAGTTGTAGTAACATATACACAAATATTTGTATAGCAAATAAGTTTAGGAAAAAGCATTTTTTACAATCAATGTTACTGGGAGTACTCATGGTTAGTGCATCATTTGCGTCAGTCTCTCCATATTAATGGCATACACCTGATGTGAAGATATTAAATTACGATCTGTAAACGCTCGTTGTAAATCTCTGAGCGTAATCAAATTTCTATTCCCTGGAAGACTGCAAAATATGAATAATAAATTAATATTTAGTATACAAGTTATATAAAAAGATCAGTAACAAAAATGCAATGTGGCTTATTTTGTACATACACTTCCTCACATGCAGACAGGAATGTGCCATCGTCATTGGATCGGCGCATGAAATTCGGTGAGGTTATTTCCTTGTCCAGCTCTAAAGGTCCATCATCTATCTTTTGTCGTGTAACTGTATTGCGCAGAAAAGGATCTTTTAGCGGCGCTCCAACGTCGTAGTAGAAGGAACCATCGCCTGTTACTTTATAATGTTTCCGTTTCATAATAATTGCCGATATGAGATTCTTAAGTAACATTTGCACTGCCATAGCTACGTACTCTGCCACACTGTCTTCCACATTAACCAAACCCGTTTCCCATGCGCCTATCAGGAAACGTCCCAATATAAATCCTGCATCGGGCAAAAATATCTCTTGCACGCAGTACCGCTGTGTCGGCAAGATTTGCATATTAGCGTCTGTGCCTGCTGGTGGTCGTATACATTCCAAGTTATCTTCGGCAATGAAGTCCAGTATGTCATAGGGTTCAAAAGAAATGCGTTCGTTGCTGCCTCGCGAACTACGCTTCCGTTTTCGACTACGACTACTGCTACTAGTAGCGGTTGGAACTACGGGCGATACCTGTGGGGGCATGTAGAATGCATCTATTTTATTGAGTATTGCGATAAGAAACTGGTTGTGCAGGTGCATCTTTTCAGGAGGAAGTAGCTTCCGTGACTCAAAGTCAAACTCCTCCTTAGACCATTTATGCCTGAACCAAAACTTCATGTTTGCCATGTACTTAGGGGCATTATCAGCCAGTGCCAGTACCAAGGAAGTCTTTGCTGCAAGTACTTTGTTACTTAAGTCTTCGTTCATAATTATATTTTTGCACAATTTGTTAATTAATTGTTAAATATTTTATTTACGCACTGAATCCTGTTGATTAATTGTAAAAATAAACTTCAAAAAATCACCAACGTTCAGAGCAACGTTGCCAGACCGAACAAAGTATATTTTACTTTAATAGTAAAGTGCCAATTACATCTAACAAAGAGTGTGATAGCTTGAACAAACCAGAATTACAGAAGGGAGTATGTTTTTAAAGTTGGTAAAATAGGGTAAGTTCCGAGTAAAAAAGCATTTCAATACTGGTCTGTTAATATTGTACTAACTGTGAAATATTTTCACTAGAACCCATTGGTAAGCATTAATTTTTATAGATTTCCTTTCCATAGACAATTTGTCACCCGGCCATATTCAATTTTGTATTCAGCATTGAGCTCAGTTAATATTTATATTCCTTATGTCTTTATATAACTACCTTATGTCAGCAGCAATTGCGTTCCAGCAAGGTGAATTTATTTCAAAACTGGATATTTATTATTTTGAAATCCAGTCCCAGTGTGAAATCATTTCCTTAAAGTTCAATCTATTTTGATTATCTACTTTTTTGATAATACATAAAAGGTCTGTTCCCGTCGTATGAACTAACTGCATTTTTTGCACTATCTGCCCTGAACTGTGTTCGTTAACTTTCAGTTCATGAATTTTGCTAGTGCAGCTCAGTTCATATTCTGTTTGACAGCTAACGAACATATTTTTACTTTACTCCCTTAATTCTAAATTGAATTATATATAAAATATGCTCTTTCTGAATATAAAATAATTAATAATTTTCATTTTGTTCATTGTAAAAACGTAATTCCTCTTCTCCTACAGAACTACTTAATAATATATCAGTTACTTATTATTATTTCAATTAATTATTATTTTCTTCCATTTAGACTTTCCAACGTTTAATTGTAAACCAAACTTGATATTATGAACTGTTACTGCACTTCGCGTCAGAAACGTCCAATTACTGAACTGAAGAGAATTGAAATTGAACTTACACTGCACGAGTTCATGCGACTCAAAATTATAATATCAGTATAGGAAAAAGTAATCAGTCTGGCAGCACTGTATTTTGTTAAGAAACCATAGTGCAATTTAAGGTGGCGGTGTCGATTATTTATCCTCAGTTTTTATAGCAGTAATTTACATATAATTTTACTACAAATTTACATATATATTGCACAATTATGCATCAATTAAAATTAATGTTTTTGTTGTTGTGTAAATACTAATAATGGCAACGTACAATTCTAAAGTGAAATTAAAAACATAACACTGTCCTTTTGTCCCACACCTTATATTTTAATATGTTGGAAAACGTATCTCAGAGTTTGTTTACATTTTGGCTTGGAAAGCAAACTGCATCGATCGACGCACGTTTTCAGGCGATGACACTATATCTTCAAGTTTTATATTATGTAAAGTCGGTGTTTTGCGTAAAATATTGGATAAATATTTGCAATTATGGCAAGCGCAGCTAGATGTACGTTATTCCAGGTAGTGCTGGATGAAATTGCACTTGAAGGCTTAGAAGGCATTACGCTACCATGTGAGTAACATATAAAGGAAGAGTAGGTAGGTTTATATCAATTTAACCTTTTTCAGCTCTTTGGGTTTACGTTAGCAAGGCCAAGGAGCTTCCTCTGCCACTGGCGAATGACCTACAAGAACATATATGGCAATTTATCCTACGTTTCGACAAAGATCTGGAATTCTTTGAGTTGCCAGTAAAACGGCAAACAGTGCAAGTTTTTGATCGTTTTGCCCTTTGTGATAGTGACTTTGGAGTACCAATCTCACCGGTTCGCTTGAATCAATTGATTCAAAATGTATTTACTATATTAATAATTATTTATAACTCAACAGGAGCAATGTCCACTTCCGCGCTACAAGATTGTGCCTATTCAAAACGGTGCAGTAATTGGGTCATGTGAATTTTATCTTGAACGCATCCCCATTCGCATTGAGCAACTGCATGATTTAAGCGTAACTGATGTTTTAAAAACGTAATTTCATTTTTATGCCATTTATCAGCATATGCACAGTATTTTTATAACTGCAATTTGTGTTTAAAATTTACCTGTTTCGCATCCAAGGCCACACTTTGACAATAAATTTTGTATTTGTAGTTGGGGCACCAAATTCGTGATAGTCGCTTCACAGGAATTGCGTTATAATGCACTGACTCCTATTAATTGTATGCGTCCTGAACTCTCTGCTATTCACTACAGCGTCTGGGAGGCAATTGGACGGGCTCGGCAAAATGGAGAAACTACAGCCGGAACCTGGTCTCTTATCAATTTATGCAAGGAGTCTACATTTGTCTTTTATATTAAGTAATAATACCAGGAATTGAACATTCAAACTCATTTTATAATTAATGTTATTTAATTCTTTTTAGACACAAACTTGTTCGTTCAGGACTTGTGCAGTCGCAACCCTTCAATGAGAAACACAAAACACGACTAATAATATCCAGTCTATTAACCCTGCCCCGCTTCTACAGCACCCAGAGGAGCATGTTAACCCACATCATTCAGAAACTGTATGAAGCTCTAAAAGAAGCTCCTAATTATCGGATGACCTTGATTAAGGCGCGCCATCTCTTCCCCTCAATAGAACGCCAAAAGGCGTTTAAAAAGATTACCATAACGCATGTTTTTCGACGTTTGTTTGACGCACAGGTACAGAAATGCGCGTCTTGGTATCGTCGCAAATTATATTAATACAATTTGTATGCTTTATTTTAAATAAATATTGAAGTTATTTGTCTAAGTCTTCACGCAGGAACTAAAACGTTCCATTAAGGATAATTTTATATAGATCACAAAATTTGTACTTTTAGGCTGTACCATATTCCAAACTTCACGGAAAAACGCGTCGCAAGCAGAATTTACAATTAAAAGAACGCACTGTGACAGTGGTTAGTTTGCGCAATCCTAACTTGACGATTGAGGATTTGTTTGTAGAAGAAAGCACAGAACAAAGATCCATGCACAGTGGTAATGACTGCATTATAATTTCGCTACGTTCTTAATTCACTATATCAAATACTCTTTCCACAGGCGAATTTCTCGACTATAACCATACTTTTGTGGATATGCCATTTACAGAAGAACTCTATCGTGCAGTGAAGCGTCATGGCCCGAAGGGCTGCAGTCAAACCGATCTTTGCAACTACATGGGTTTGCATGGTTCGACGATACGCTACGTTGTTAGGGTATTTGAAGATAACGGTTTAATAAAGTCCTACTGCACCGATGTGGGGCGTCAAAAATTAACCATGTATGTGGCAAATGTGCACTCCGCCAACATAGATGAAAAGAAACATTTGTCATTAGACATGCTGAAGAACATGAAATGCGGAGAGGAGCCGGTGAGTTTATGGTTATATAAAGCTAAATATAAAATTAATAATTTTATTATGTCTTCCCATTTAATTTCGGCTAGAATTTACCTGATTACTCTGATATTACATTGACAGATATTTCTGCAATATCGGCCAATATTAAAGTGTTCGAGTATATCAAAAGTACAAGTACACGTGATAGTCCCTCAACTCAACGAACTGTGGCACGAAAAGCTCTCATTGTAAAATCTGTCGACGAAAAGTGTCTCGTACAAGTGCACGCATTGCGTCTCCAAATTCAATATAGGGAGAAAGAGGAAGGTTATCGGGACGAAGTATGCCAGAAATCGGTGCGGCGTTTACTTTACTCACTGTGCATGGACAAGATTGTGCGCATGTATGAGATTGTCTTGAAATATGACGAACACATTCGCCTATATCGTTATGTGACACATCCAAAGATCGAAATCGATAGTTACGTACTCAAACAAGAAATGCTTAAGTTGAAGAATAGCTTATTTTTAATAATAGAAGAGAGGCGGTTGCGCAACGAAGCTGCAGACAAAGACCAAGAAAAGAGATCTAGATTGGCAAAGAAGTCTTGCAAGGGCCCCGAAAAGAAAGCCAAAGACAATTCTTCTGCACAGCCACACAAGCCACCAAAATTCCTTATATCTCGATACATGCACGAATTTCTCTTTTATATCGTAGTCGAGTTGAATGAATATGAGAGACCTATAGAAATCACAGAGGAGTTGCTGCAACAATGGCAGGAAACAGAACCCGCTTTGCAGGTAAATGAATGCTTGGATTATTTGAAACAAGACGGCTCTAAAATTGTAGCCTATTCAAAGGAAATTAGTTGGCGCACTTTTATAAATCCGCTACCGAAATATGCGGACAAACCTGCTAGATGGGTGTACTTTATGGACGCAGTTGATCGCATGCCATTGTCCATGTTTAACAAAATATTTCGCATTGAAAGGGGTGCCGATGAGCGCTTACAGTCATACTTAGTGCATCCAGTGCGTCAACACTACCTTATGAGACAGCTACCGGTAGATTTGCAGTGCCATATCAGCCGCACACAGCTGCAGAAAGTGTATACCACCATGCTGAAGCTGTTGAACCATATGGGGCTGGTGCAGGTAGGCGAGCGGCAGAACATGAAAGACCCACTAATATTGTGGGTGTTTCTCAATCGCTACGCTTCGATTGTGGAGACGACCTCTACGGAGGCTAGCTACATGAAAATTAATACCGACCGCGATTACGACCGTTTGTCCTACGAGTTCAATTCCTTTGACGACCTTCATCAATATTGGACGAATTTGCATCGTATTTGCGTCTATACGAAACTTGGCTTTGGGCGTGGCAAGCATGAAAAACTTCGTAGGAGAAAAGAGCCGAGCTTCATTGGCTCGGTGGATTTCGATGATGCGCCTCTGCACGACACCGGAAAAACACCGGGCGATGGCTTGGGTGCTGCTGGTCTGTCGACACATCTTTTATCGCACACCTTCCGCAATTGGTCTTGGGTACTACATACCAGCAACAAAACAAAGCCCGTGCGTAGCGGACGTATAACGCAAACCTCCAAGCATACAAAAATAACGCAACATCGGAAAAATCCTTCCATTACACGTTTACAGCTGGGTGCTGCGATAAGACGCGTCGTGACTAAAAGTTCTGCGTCGCACGATGCTATTGACCGCGACGCTCTAAAACATATGCGCACCTTACGAGTTTCCTGGGCCAAGAAAGAAGATAACTGGCTGAAAATGACACGTGCTGTCTACTTGTACGTTGCCGCCCCAGTGCCCGCCTTAGGTCTACTTACAGTGGGCAAAATCTGCCGGGACATAATGCGACAGAACATCAACAGCTACAATAAAACGTCGCAGGCGTGTGTGCGCCGGGTTAATTTTATAATTAAAACCCACCGCCATGTGCCCGAAGTGCCCACATGGGTACACATGCTGCAGACTAATGAATACATGAACAGGAAATATGGCGACAATTTCCTGCAAAAGCTGAAGGAAACCTATCCTAATCGTTCTGAATTCTGCAGCTCTTTAGCAATTCACTTCATTCTAATTATGAACTACCTGTTTAAAATGATAGACAATACCTCCGGTAGTTCCAATTCCCGTTTTATTATTCCTGACACCGTTGCCGAGTTCAATAAAAAGTTCACTCATCGGCCATTCGTCATCGCCGAGCATGTGATAGAGTATCAGAACCCAAAAACGGAATTTGAGCTGCAGGTCGCCGTAGCAAGCTGTGTCTTGCACAGCTCTCTGTGTTGTGCACGCGACAAGACGCTCTACAATTTGCAAGCCTTTGAAATCTACAAGGGTTTCTCCGAAGAAGTGCTGCACACTGCATTTTCGAAGGCGCGTAGCGACACTCTGATCGTTGCTATAAAACGTAAAAACCTCCAATCGATGCAGACTCAATTGTCAGGACCAGCGTACCTACTCTCGTCCAGATATCGGTTGCGTTTAATGTTCCTGAAAATTCCATACAATGTGTACGATGCCTTTTATGGCTATTTCGAAACCGCTGTCAGCACATTATTTGGACCAAGTACATCGCAGGCGAAAAAGCAATTACTAGAGTTGAAATCCCCGCACTTGGGCCATTTGGTTTTCATTGCAGAGGGTCTAGCCCAAAGCTATCTGGAGTCATTCTTCAAGTTGCCCATAAACATTCTGACGGTCGATGCGGAGCAACGCCAAGCAGTGTCGTCAATGGATCGCATACTTGATCATTATCAGTGCATTCTGGATAATGCCCCTCACACAGAGTACACGAAGGGATTTGAGAACGAACCGTATGAGAAACAGGTAAACTAATGCCTCGCATTTGATGGGCTTCAATGGCAGAAAAGCTTTAAAGAGAATGGGGTAAGAATGTAAATAATGCTAAAATCCGATGATGTAAAGCTAATATCTTCGCTTTATTTCCACTTTTGTATGCAATTTGAACCCAATTCTTCTGTGGTGGCCAGTGTTGTCGATGAGTGGGAAAATCTGTTTGAAATGTGAACGTGCTACTACTATGGCAAAATCAATGCCAATAACACCATCAGCACAACAATCCCACTGGACACTGCTTAATTGGTAGACATGCTGAAAGACCAAGGTTGCCATTCTTCAGTGACTGCTGTCGAGGTTGTGGCTCTGAGGAAGAAAAAGAGACCGTGCCCCTCACTAGCTAAGAGAGGACAAAAATTCCTGATCTCTCTTTTCTTGACTGGTTTGATTCAACTATCTTCCATAAGTACCTACAATATAGCCAGGTTCATATCGGAATCACAATGGTTCCTCACTTAGTAAATGGGGGTACTTGCCTCAGTTTTTATTGAACCTTTAATTGTGCTTAAGTGAGCCTTTCTGAAGAAGGCTAACCGAGCCAGCATTGTTTATGTTCTGACCCTTACCTCATTTTGTTCGCTTCCAAAGCACCTGCATATTTTATTCAGAATAAATTCATTAATTTCTTTCTATATAGGTTCGAGTGGGCTTTCATCCTGCCAATTTGAGTTACAGATTGCATTATACTCCCTATGACATTATTTCCAAACTACCCACACGCTATTTGCACTTCTTTTGCGCTCTCGATCATCTGCAAAAAGAAGTGGACATAAATTTCAGCAAATTGCTGCGTAAGGACGATGAGCATGGCTGCGTCATTATGGAGTGTCCCTTCAATTGCATCATGAAGAATGCAAACTATATAAATGCAATCGAACGCATTGTTCGGGAAAATCGAGCGGTGCTGACAGAATTAAGTGAAATGCCGCCCCAGAAACTGCTGAACCTGGCGACCAGTGGCTGCTTGGTCACAGTACAACCGGCTAATTTGCTCACCTTAGTACGCATGCTAGAGTCGTTTTGGCGGGAAAAGGAGATTCCCAGTGATCGCAAGGATTTGGGTAAAGTGGCTCCGAATGTGAAGTCGAATAAAAGCATCGACTGGCAAAAACTATGCAATGAAATACTCGATTTCGATGCTAACGACGAAGACAACAACGACAAGAATGACGACTTCGAGCCCACTCTGAACAAAGAGGAACGCATTGCGCGTGCTCAGGATGTGTTCGTGGTGAACTTGCCAACGCTTCAGTTCGGCGTTAACTCGAAATTGAGTGTAAACACGGATACAGTGCGGCATGCTGGCATTGAAGTCCCTAAGGTCATGTTGGACACAGAAGTGAATCGAGAAGCCATATTGCAGAAAATTACGAGGCACGTAAATGAAGGACTTAAATTAGATATTAGTATTAATTTTTTTGCTGATTTTAGTGAATCGTATTGGAAGTATACGGAAAACACCTTCGAAGGCATTAAACCACAGTTGTCGGATCTTAATTTCAATGATATGGAGCTAAAGCATTTGGAAGATATCCACAATTTTATTGAATCGCACAAGTTGGGTGTTACTGGTGAAGAGTTGTTGGTGAGTGGTGTTATTATAATAGTCGTATTTTATTTGCTACGAATCTTTAATTACAATATTCTATAATTATACAAAAACAGTGCCAGTTTCCATATGAAGAATTTTTATTACGCGCGTTGCGTACGTTGGCCTCGCATTGCCTAATCAAGCGAATGGGTGTGGCTACATTTGTGTACGTACATAAATCGCACATGAGAGCTTGGGTGGTGCATACGTTTCACATCAAAAGATTGGAGCGTGAAGCTTTGGGCGGCGGTGACGAGGCCTTAGCTATGTCCTTAAAGAAAAGAACACACGATGAGGTGGAGAGTGTTGATGACTCGGAAGCTGATGAAGCAAACGTTAGCAAAAAAGCTAAATTAGTTGAAAGCTCTAATAATGAAGAGCCACTTCCTAAAAGGCAAAAGACACAAACACAAAGGTTGATTTGCAGCACTGGACTAAAACCGACTGTACTTAGCAGCAGCAAAAGGAGGTGTGAAAAAGAGTGCGCCGCCTTGATATGCGTTTTATAACCTTTCCCCATTTTTACATTGTCTTTGCAGGGACGTTATCGTTATGAAACCACAACCTTGGATGCGTTTAAATGGTTCTCTAAATAGACGCGTGCTCGACCGTTGGTTAGGATCGATTCTAACAGAATGCATTTCACGTGCCGGTTGCAGTGTTCAAGAAATCTGTTTACGTTTTCCGCACATGCTACCGGTGGATATAATGTTCCTGCTCGAAATTTTGTGCGATTTAAAATGTATTCATTTAACGCAAATAGCAGCATTGGAAGTTGACCTCTTCTCGGTCTATGAAAATGTCAAAGAGTGTGAGTAATTGCGTACTATTATAATTTGCAACCAAAGTGAAATAACGTAGCCCTCACATTTTATATTTACAGCAATGGCTACCGAGCTGTATAATCCCGAAGTGACCTACATAAATACCCATTCAGATGCAATAATGCGAATGGCGATCTTCATTGGCAATAAAAAATACACGGCGGAATTTATATAAGAAAATACGTTCATAAATATGTTAATATCTCTTTATACAGTAAGTTTATAAATTTAAGTATAAATATTTATGGTAGACTACTAAATCTCGAAATAATTTTATTTGTATAAAAAAATGCATATAATGGATCCGTTTGTTCCTTGTTGCAAATGAAGGCGGTTGAGTGAGATTATGTTTTCGCCTTTATTGTTGCAATATACATATATTGACGATTGAGGTGGATGCGTGTATTCTTGGTTAAAATGGTAAATGAAAAAGGAGTGTTTGCTGAATTGAGTTTTGTTGGGAATGTTAGGTTAGGTTCTCTTAATCAACTTTATTTAAAATAAACTTTCCACTCTTAAACTCTACAGAGCTAATCTGGACAGAGGAATTTGATTTCGTCCGCAAAATTCAGTTCACCATTTTTGAAATAGAAGCTGGACTGGAAGTGGTTTTGTTATTGGCGCAGTGCAATTCAGCATTTTTGGCATAGTTGAAGTTTGTGGATTTGTTGAAGGAACGGAATGGTAATGGGTTTGAGTTACTGATAAGGACCGCGTGTAGGTGGCATGATACAATGTAGTACAATGGTGTTATTAGTAATAAGCTAGGCGTCCATATGAGAGTGTTATATGAATTATGGGGATTAGTAATAAGGTGACAAGTTATGATATGACTGTATACGAGATTGGAATCTAAAAACCTCGTGTATCATGCTTTTTGACAGCCCGGTTCAAAGCCTCATCATCGCATTAATTCACACTAGGCATCTTGCAGCACCACACACAATCAGTTTAAAGTGCCAACTCAATTCTTGAGAAGGGGCCAACAAATACTAATAAAAAATCACTTGATATCCAGATTCCCGATTATGAAAAATGAATCTCTTCTCATTTGTTGGCGAATTTGAAATAAACTTTATAAATAAACTAAAATCCAAAGTAAATCAATCCCATTAACAAAGACGAAATTAAAGCAAAACGATTTGATTTGCAATGAGAATTTGATTTTCTATGAATCACATTATATTTTATTTTCATTTAAATTAAGGAAATTTAAGCTTATATCAAAATATACACCGCATGTACTCATATTACTGTAAATTTCCGTGTGCATCACGTCGAATGAAAATTTTGATATTTACATGCGTTGAAATATTTACTAGCTACATGACAGGAAGACCAAGTTTGCCACAGATGATATTTTTAGCAACTAATTTGGGTCTCAAGAATAAATCCAAAATTGTTGACTAGATAATTTTCACATTATTTGGGGTTTTCCAGTGAGCACCGTTCTTTCACGCAAAATGATGTCAACACTTCCACTTTGTTGTTGACCTGTATTAACACATCGTCCTCAATGCGTACACCAATACCGCGGAATTCTTTGGGCACATCCAAGCGATCGTGACCAATGTAAATACCCGGTTCTACAGTACAAACCATGCCAGGTCTCAGAGCCAGGGTTCGGGGCATTAGTGGTGTATCGTGGACATCCATGCCAAGATAATGGGAAACATGATGCGGGCAGAATTTATAGCCAGCCTATAACAAAAATATGAATAATAATAATAATATATGCTACATAAAAGAATAACAAAATAATAACAATCTAGCAAAATGAGCTTTTATAAAAATATTGAAATTTTACCTGTGCATAGCCAACATTATCCGATATACTCTGTGACACAAGTCCCACCTCTTGAAGATATTTTCCTAACTTAATACACATGGTATCGAAGAGGTTGTCTAGGGTTTCGCCGCCCTCTTTAAGCAGTGTGCCTACGGATAGAACATATGCTTATATTGTTATATTTGAAAGAGGTTAAAGGAACAAACCAATCAATTCTTTTTGCACTTGCAGCACTATGTCGTATAGTACCTTTTGCGATATAGTAAAATTTCCATTTATTGGCCAAGTGCGAGTTATGTCACTCGTGTAGCCGCCGTACTCACAACCGGCATCCATTAACACTAAATCGCCGTTCTTCGTCAATTGGCTATTGTTAATATAATGAATTGTCGTAGCATTATTACCGGAAGCTACGACCGGGGGATAAGCTAAATAATTGGCATTTTTCATGCGACATTTGTAGTCCACCATTGCGTAAATTTGATGCTCAGTGTGGCCGGGACGAGTCTCTTTGATTACTTCATTTATAGCTTCAGAAGCTATGCGACAAGTGTGCCTCATTAGGTGCTGTTCGGCAGCTGACTTGATTATTCGCAAGCTATGCACAATTTTCGTTGCTGAATTGAGCACCGGATTAAATTCGGACGCTTGGTGCACTTCCTCGGCGATTCTTTGTATATCTGAGCTGTGACTATCATACCAAATGGTTGGTTTATCACTTCTGATACAACTCCTCAGCACTGCTTGGAATTTATCGGAAGGATATGCTTCCTCGACTCCAAACATTGCAGGCGCTAAAATGATAAGTCAATTAATAGATATTAATTTTCACCAGAACTCAATGCGGACCCTTTTCAACACCAGTACGCGGTCCATCCCACAGCTCGGCGTGCTTGTCTTTGGGTCGCATAAACAGTATTGATTTCACTTCATCCCGAGCGTTGATTGTTAACATTAGTATCGTGTCTGGTTCTAGACAACCCGACAAGTAGAAGAAATCAGAGTTTTGTCGAAAAATATAAGGTATTTTATCGCTCATGTATTTTTTTGTTGAGGATGGAATTATTACCTAAAATTAATTCAATTACAATTACCACTCACAATTGATTATTACTGATGAATTGAAGATTCATTTATATATCGATTTTATTCAAAAATAGCGCTTAAAACCATATGATACTCTTGTAGTCTGCTTACCAGATGGTTACTGTTTGCTTTCTCCTTATTAGGCGCATTATCGTGAGCATATTTCTGTATGTTGATCATAAGTCGCGTTCTTCTTTCTCGGAACTCTTGCACTCTCACACCTGGCGCTAGTTCTCCTAACCTAATCAAGTGTGGATGGGTCCATACAGTGGGTTGCCCAAAGGTGTCATGGTGTAGAGCAGTGGCTACTTTCTTTGGTTTTGGGCTTAACTGTTGCGTGGAAGAAGATGACGAAAACGCAGCCAGCTTCCTTTGTACTTTAAATGCAGAAATTAAAATCAATTTGTTAGTTATTAGATGAAAATCTTACCATTTTTGGGGAACTTTGCAACAGGACGAGACTTTAAAATTTTTAAGAGATACATTTTTACGAATGTTGCGTTTGGAAACACGAAACCCTCCTTTTAACACTTCGTCTTTCATCTAAGTCAAACAAAAATTACGTAATTTTTTTACTGCTAGAAAAGGATTAACAGTCAAAAAAATAAAAATTATATTAAATTAAAAATGTGTAAAAAATAAAACATATTTTGTTTACGACTGGCCCAGCTGATTTTATTTTATTCCGAATGTTTTGTTCGTTTCATTTGTCAAATCGTTCCCGTCAGTAGGAGTGCTGTCAGTGAGTGTGCAAGGAACACATATAAACATTAGAACCTGGAATAGGAGCATATTTAATGGAGTTGGATCCATCTACAGCAAATAAACTATTCGAGCAATGCGGCGCACTTATAATAGCAGGCGTGCCAGTAGGCACGGAATTCGGCATTGATCTATGCAGCCACACAATTGGGGAAAAATTTCGTGGATTGAAGATGATTCCACCGGGGCCACATTATATTTGGTGTGCTTCAAAGGGCCCTTACGGAGATGTGGCACCGCGCGTTGGTTTCGTGCACTTTTTTAAAGGCAACGAGATTGTCGTTCGTGAATGGGATCATGAAAAAGAGGAGCTGCGAGAACGCAAAATCGCTGATCCAGAATTGGAGAAACGACGTATACGAGAGAATTTGCGCGAGTTGGATAAGTTTCTGGCACCTTATGACTACCGGTATGTAGCTGAATGGAAGTTACTTACGGACACTATTACAGAATCTGTGGTAGATCGTTGTCGACCCACACTTGGCACCATACGGACAAATGCGGAGCTTCAATCGTGTCCGGATTCCGAACGCCCACGCGGTACCAGAAGCGGAATGGACAAACCAAATATTAAAATAATAGCTGACGAAAATGATTTGCTACCAAACTTAAAGCCTATTGAGGGCACAGCACCGCGTTTCACACCGCTTCCCGAGCGGATACCTAAAAATGCCCAGCCAGCAGATGTTACTCTGCATTGCATGGATTGTGTGGCGGCCTTGCAGACGCTAATGAATGCTTTCTCCAACTCAAGTGCCCTCATTGAAGAAATTCAATTATCATTCATTTTCTTTATGGTTGGATATTCTTTGGATTCCTTGGCTCACTGGCGAAAAATTCTGCATTTACTGTCGCATTCAGAGACTGCAGTTGGAAAATTAAAACTGCTGTACATGAAATACAGTGAAGTGTTGGCGTATCAGTTGCCACATCTACCTGAAGAATTAATGGAACCCACAGAGCGCAACCTTGTTTACAGAGATGTGAGATCTTTGCTCCTTAACTTGAATCTAGGTGGACTAACTGCCAGCGCCTCGCGTTTGGCAAATAAACTTCTGAAATCGATGAAATGGGAATTCGAAGGACTCTTGGACGATGACCCCGATGATATGCCTATTGTAGTTGAAACAATCTAGCTGTATGTAGTTTAAAAAATAAATCTTTTTCAAATCAATACTGCTGGTGTATAATAATTTTTAGGAAATATGTGAAGTTGTGTTTTGAATTACAAACTTTTCTCATAGAAAAAGCAGCAGTGCCTCGATAATGCCGGAGACCGCTTCGCATCTGTTCTTGATAAATTTAGTAAAATAATAATTGAATCATGCATTTGTTGGAATAATATTTGAATCTTCGAGTTATTCAATTAGTTTCCACTGTTTCATTTGCTGGCATTCCTAAGAGTGTTAACATGACAAAAAAACTTCCGATTCAAGCGAACTGCGCAACAGCTAAATACCAAGTGGATCGAATTTGAAAACGAATATACACCACGGCGCTTCTTTTCTCTTCATCGAACCCCTGGTCACCCTAATGAAATTACATAGTGAGCACATTACATATGAGTATTGGTGCTCACTAGGTAATTTCCATAGGGTGACCAAAGGGCCGATTAAGAAAACTGAAGCGATGTGTTTTATATTATTTGTACATGTCTGAAAACATTTAAAAATTTGATCTTTGTGAAGAATAATATGTATAAGGAGAACCAGGGAGCACTTATTAGGTGACCGCAAGGGAAAATCACTCTACTTCTTGATCATGTTTGATGTTTGTAACATTACGTTCACCTTGACGACAAGCAAACAAAAATTAACATTGTTATTAGTTACTCAGCGGATGAGTAACTTTTAAGAATAGATTAGCTAAAATTATATACGCTGGATTCTATCAGCTGTGCTAATTTCTCGCTTGTAAATTTTAATTGATTTATGGATTGTGCTAAAGTAATTTTTGATAATTAAATCATTTTATAAGATTTTAGCAGTAAGCAAACACTTAAAGGATTATTAAATGTAACGACGCAATCCCGCTCACTTCTGAGAATTTTCTCATATGCTGAGTACTGCGAATGAGACAATGTTTGACAGTATACTACTCAGATATCAGAATCAGGTTTACTATGTAATCCAAATATGCCAGTTAAAGTGTTAAGTGACATAAAGCAGATGCGGCAACATAAATAGAATGCATAATTTTCTGTCGTTAAATTTTGTAGTTTCTATTGCAAATGCAAGGGATTCTGTTTCTGGTGAATGGCACTCTGCAGCTTCAGCGGGCCTTAGAGGGTCAATCATATGAGCCCAAATTCCGTATATGTGTATTTAAAGGTAGCTCTTACACGTTTCAATCGATTGCCGTCAAATGTTAGTTTTCTTTATTATCATCAGCGATACGAATGGTGGTGGTGTTGCATTTATTGCAATAGATTAATATAGATACGCAACTCTTCTTCTTCCCTCTTCTATGATATTGCCTTTGCATTCGCAGCCCAAAAGAAGAAAAAAGAATAAACACATTTGGATTAAAAATTGGCTTAAAAACCAAACGAATTATCGAATATAAATGTTATTTATAATGTTTCAGTTTCAGTGAATGCATGAGAATTAATATTAATTGTCGCTGCTTCAAACGCATCGAAATCTGTTGTTACTACCATGTTCACTGTATGGCGTTCGATTTCGAATAAGCAATAACTGGACTTTTTCTGTTTTTTTCAAACCAAGCAGTGCGACTCTCTCACGACCTGGCCCTATTAAATTAGTACTTATCAAGAGCAAACAATTCCATAAAATGAAAAACAACGAAAATTGTATTTCATAAAAAGAGATTGCGAACATTTTTAAATAAATTTTAATAATGAAAAAAAAAAACAATAAATACTCTTCCTTTGATGATATTTCTTCCCAATCATAACTAGCATCATTTTAACATGCTGTAGGAACAATAGCGTACGCAAATGGAAGCAAATATATAAATGTACGAGCCATGGTGGACACATTTAATAAAATTCCATTTTCCAATTCGTTCCTCTTACAAGTTGTCGAAACAAATGGAATTGTAAATGCTGCGAAATGTCAGAATTGTACATTTTTGCAAAAACTTTGCAATCTGATTTGTTTCTTTTTCGGTTTATCAATTTAGTTTGCTAAATTAAAATTGTTCAGTATTAAGTAAATTAAACGGGGGGAAATGGAGGTGAGTGACGAATGGAATATAGGCGATGTAGTTATATCACTGTTATTCTAGGATGAACTTGTTCCCCGGTTGCCCGTTGACCGGGAAACAATCAACTTCAGGGAGTGGACTATAAGTTATGAGAAGTCACACATTTTGAAAAGTATTTGCAAAAATGGACAGGATAAAAGTTGCGACGAACGTGGTTCCGATTGTTGCGAATTGTGTCAATATCGTTATGCTCTAAAACTGCCTCATTTGCCCGATATGGTTTTCCATAAGAATAAATTATCACTGTCCCATCGAGATGGTGCGCTATTGCAATTTTTACCGATGGATGCCTTACAGCTTGTTGAGAATGGAAGGCAACCGTTGCAGGTGGCTTGTGCCCAAGAATGGAAAGAAAGCAGGTGCATTTTACCTTTTACGAGAATAAAAAGTGTTCTTTTTAAAGTGTTTGTCTTTCCCCACCAAACAGGCCTGATTGTCATATGGAGGAGAAGTTTAAGCCGTTCGATTGGACTTTCTGTACAGACTATCAAGGCACCATGAATAGCAATTTTCGAATTGAAGAATCGGACCAACAATTAAACAAATTTAAACTAATGCAACGTGAGAAGATCATTTTTTACCATGATCTCACTCTATTCGAAGACGAACTGCATGATAACGGCATTTCATCCTGCTCTGTGAAAATTGTCAGTTACGTTTTATTATACCTGTTGATTTTTATTAACAATTGCTGTATTGTAGCGGGTAATGCCGTCTGGTTTCTTTATCCTGTTGAGAAATTTTTTACGAGTTGACAACGTGCTTATCAAAATTCGGGACACACGCTACCATTACGAAATTGAGAATGACTATATTTTTAAGGAATACACCAGCCGTGAGGGAACTTATGAAGAATTAAAAAAAGTAAGTTAAAATGACCACAATTAAACTTTATTTGTTCAATACACAATTCAGTTAATCTTCAAGAACTTTATCAATTTCTTTAAAAAAAATTTGTGTTTCCAGGTACCGCCTCCATTGTTCACGTTGCCCAATGAAATTGAGAATTACTTACCGATTAAGGCTAAGCAAGCATATAAATTATATTTCAAGTGAAACTTTTTTAACATGTATCAAATTAATTATTTAAGATAGTTAATAAAGCAAAAATACTGGTAACCTCATACAAATCGAAAATAAGTAATAAAATGGTTGAGAGGTCTAAATACTGCCGTATATTTCATAAGCACGTTGCAATAAAAGCAATAATTTGGTTAAGGTGTCTATATTATATTTAAGGACCAATACGGCGGTGACGCACACTTTCGTGTGGTCAGGCTTATAGAGATATACCTACTGACCTACCTATAGAGATATACCTATTGACCTACCTATAGAGATATATCTACTGACCTACCTATAGAGAAATATCTACTGACCTACTTATAAAGATATACTTACTGACGAAATCGCTTACCATGTGGATGGAAAACAATATTATTTTCTATATATATTGAAAACGTCTCGCAAAGTTGTTGGAGTAAATAACTGAATAGACCTGCATTGGATCTGATAAGACAATGTCAATTATTATACACAAAACTGGTGCAGGGTTTTCATATTCAAGATTACTATAGAATTACTTATTTTTTACTTGAATCTGCTTGCCTCTAGAAAGTAAGGACCGCCTCTAGCCATACTTATTAATAATGTTTGAATGTTTAAATTAACAGTTCTAGCTCTCCAAAGAGGTATGCTTGGTTCTCTTCTTCTATTTGGAATATGACAATTGGCTACTCGGGCTGCTGGCTTCACAATAGGTGCACATTAAATTATTTAATTTTTTCATGAAGAAAAAGGTGTCTGCTTTTAAAGGACAATATATAAAATAACTACACAACACAGTTATTATATTTAACATTAACTATTTAATTTATGAGATAATTCAACAAAAATTTGATCGTGAACTGTATTCATACATAAATTCGCTTTACTACAAAATTACACGCACTGAGATTTTGCTACATTTGCTTACATTGCTATCTGATAATGTGCTGGGTTTACAAAATGCTTAATTTAATAACTAATAAACATTCATATAGAGGATTCCACAAGTCCATCCTTGCTACTTAAGCGCCACCAAGGATTGCAGTTAGCACACGTTTGTAGTCACCAGAGGTTTCAGACTGCAAACAAATACGAATAAGTGATTAAAATGAGGCACACTATTTTTTTTTTTTTATAAAGCAGTTAATTTGTTTAAAGCAATTTATAAATGTTTAGCGGCCAATTTTGAATAAGTGTTCAAATTAAAAGACACGTATATTTACGTTAGATATGATATCCAATATGTACTTACATCCTACAAAATTGTATGCAATCACCAAACAACAATATGAAAATATTAAATAAATGTAAATTTATGAACTGTGACTACATTGAAATTTGGTAATTGCGTGTAAAACTCACCGTGACAGCACTGAAAAGAGTGCGATTGTAGATGCGCTCAAATTCATCCTTTATAGTACCCAAATCGATCTCCGAACGACTAACAATGATGCGTATCAAAGTGGTATCGTCGGTGCCAGCACCATCCAGAGCAGCGTACAAGCGATTTGCAAAAAAGGCGGCTGGCGATTGAACGCATTCAACTACAGACAAAGATAATGCACAAATAAGAAACAGATGCACTTCCACGACTCTCTACAAGACTCACCTATGGCCATCATGGCATCGTGCAGCCCATTAGCCATTTCGTGTTTGATAGCCTGTTCGATCGTTTGACCGGACAATTCTTTGTACTCGTCAAAAATCAAACGTAACTGGGCAAAACTGGAGTGCGCCATTATGCGATTAAATACCTCCTCATCCGTGCCCAGCTTAGCTTCTCCAGCAGCGTACAAATCCTCTGCCTGTCCCTTAGCTTCCTCGGCGTTGATAGTGCCTGTGGGATCTCGGACTCCAGTGATAATGAGCGTAAGTAAACGACGAAAATATCCCGAAGTCTCACTGCACATTTGTTCGGCTAAGGGGCGATCATATTTTGCCTCGTACGCGGCTACGAGCTCATGCATTTCTTCGTTGGACTTGGTGCAGAGTATCTCCACCAAAGTACTCTCCTCAGTGCCCATGCCGGCCATGGCGTCGTGTAACTGCTTGCATAAGTACTCCACTGGCGGCATCATGAGTGCCACAATGACTTTCTCAAAGGTGCCACTTAGTTCACTTTTTAAATCATCGATAATATCGCGCGATTCGAATTCGGTTTCATACACCTCCTTAATCTTCTGCCGTTGCTTATTTGTGCGTGCGGTGAGTATATCAATAATTGCCTGTTCATCGGTACCGAAGCCTCGCATGGCAGCACGCAGAGCCTGGCTGTCTGCTGCAGCGTCGAAGGGTGAGGCTGCCACAATCGTTGGTACGGGCTGATGACGCATAATAATATATTATGTGAAAAGCAGGCAAATCAATAATTTTTAAATACATACATGTTTTAATAATAAAGCAGACTCACCGTATAATCCATTATTAAGTTTTATATGTTTAAAATGTTAGTTAATTAAAATACAATTGGTATGGAATTCACTTTGTGCCGCTTTCTATTTATTTCGTTCCTCTGAGTGTGTAGTTCAACGAACAGCGTATACTCACTTTACTGGCTGCAACGTTACGAGTATACTGCTATAAATTCTGGTTTGTTTGCTGGTATTCCACCAGCGCAACGTAGTGGCTACGTATACATACATACACACACACACACACACTTGTGTATGATTTTAACTGCAAGTTGAACTTGAAGCTTTTAATTGTGGAGCTTTCTAAATTCTTTTACCCAATTCATTACAAACAGTGGAAATGATGATTATGACGAATATGACATTCTTTAAGATTATATAAAAAGTTGACCTCCATTGCCACCTCCCTTTTCTGTTTGCGTTATAGCTGCAGCATATTAGGAATTTAGTATTCATGTACATAGGCACGATATTTATTTTGTTTATTTCCTTGACTTTTTCATTCATAATCAAAATTCACTTACAGGAATAAAGCAGTCTATTCTCACCCACAAGGCAGGCGCTGTAGAGATGCGGTGCTCGGTTAATACAGCCCCCCCTTTACTCTGTGAAGAAAATTTACATTACATCACATACCTATTTATACGGGTGCATAACTCATTTCTGTGCAATAATTTGATACAAATTTTTTCTTCAGCACTTTCTTTTAGTACACAAATGATGACTCCGCTTTTTTTGGTATAGCACCAATTATTACTCCTCTTGTAGAGCACCAATTATTACTTACAAAAGTCGACTCAAGCATGACGTCAGAGTTTGCCGGTAGATGTGGAAATGGATCTTGAATGGAAGGTGGAAATAATGTATCTTAAATTTGAATAATGGCCATTTTCTTGATTTTGTTCATTTAAATAATGATCATTAAGTTATATTGAAGGTTTACTTCCACATATCACAATAAAAAGAAAGACTATTAAGATTGATATTTGATAAATGTTTATTTATATTATTATACTTTAAATATGCATGTGTAATATAAACAGATAAGTTCCATTTTTAATACTATGTCTTAAGAACTGTAACCATATAGTTTCGCATTCTTATCGATCATTTAAATCCAATTGTTAATTTACATTCTGAAAAATTGTGGTTTCTTGAAAACTCACAACTTCACACATTACACATACGTTCAGTTCCCTTTCCTTTGCCTTAATTCATTTTTTGTTTAGTTATTTATTAATATACATATTAAGTAATTGCATCATTATAATATATAAATCTCCTCAATTTTAGGGTTTTAACATATCAAAAATACAGTAAACTATGAAAATGCACAAAAGAAGAGTATATTATTTTGAGACCAAAAACATTACTTCTGTTACAATCATTTCAAAATTTTATTTGATAAGTTAATACAAAAAATAAATAAAATAATACAATTTAAAATTTTTAATTTAAACGACAGCCAAAAATAAATGTAAATGTATGTATAAAAAAATTTCACTAAGTAAAATTTGCGCTGCCTGCAGAGAAGTTCGAAACAATTTACTCATTTAATGAATTTAAGTATAATTCTTTGCTATTTAAACTTGCATGCGAGTTGCAAACCAAAAATTGAGTAATTATTTCTTATATGGAAAAACGATATTAAGTCTTTTAAGCAGTTTTTATATAGTAACACAAAAGGCTGAAAGAAACTTCAGTTTAAATTTCATCGCTTTGATTCATTTTGAGCTCATTGAGTGTCGCATTAAATCTGGCCCATTCATCGCGTGATGGTTGCGCCACATGCTCAGCCACATCATAAACATAAAGTTTGCCCGCGTCATCCCCAATGGTCAAATGCAGTCCAGATGGAGTCCAAGAGACGCGGTTGAGCGCTGGCGCACCCTCCACTAAAACAGATGCTGTGGGTACTTCGGTGTCCTGATTGAGATTCCACAAATCAAGACGACCGCTACCGTCAACAGCAGCAAAAAGTGCGGGATGAATGGGAGACCAAGCAACATCCATAACATAATCGGAGTTATCCTCAAAGGAGTATAGTGGCTTTGTGTCCTATGCAAATAAAAATATGTATATACAAATTAGAATACTATTAAATTTGCAAATGTTACCTTCAGTGACCACAATTTAATAGTCCAATCAATCGACGAAGTTAAGAACAGATGGCCAAAATCTGGCGAAGATTGATTGTGATGAGTGGAAACGCCAGTTACTGGTCCCAAATGTTTCTCAAAAACTTCATTAACACCCGAACGCGAGCCATGGCGGGAAGCTTTCATTTAAATATATAATATATAATGTTAGATTCTAGTTGTAATTTTACCATATTGAATATTTACCCGAATACACAAAACCATCTTCACTGCCCATGACCAAGCTGTTAATCTCATTGGCCGGGAAAGCCATACAAGTGATTGCGATAGCCTTGGACTGACGCTGTTGCAACTCCAAAGTATCCTGCGGTTGTGACAGCATATCCAAACTCCACGAGCACAATTTTCCATCCGATGAAATTGAGATTACATTGTGAGCATTCTGAGTACCAACCATTTGGAGACAGTAGACTGGGTGTGTATGTGCTGCAGCGCTCAATGGGGTACGTTGTATGGGAGTACGCTTCTGCACACGATTATCCCAGAGCACCACCTGCCCAGAATAAGTACCACCGAGTATCAAATTAGGATTGAATTTGGCAAAGCAAGTTGACATGACAGCACTCTGACAGTGAAACACATCTTCGGGTGTTTGCTTTTTGAATTTTGTATTCCAAACCATGACTACTCCATCGGGTTCATTAGGACTCTCCTAAAGAAGAACACTTGTAAATATACAATTTTCTATTCATCACATTTGTAAACATACCTCGTTATTATGATAAGAGGCTACCACTAGCTCTGGGAAGTGAGTTGACCAGTCCATGCAAGTAATGCAGCGATTCTTTGACCAACGATCGTCGTAGAAGACACGATTTAGGGAGAGACGCGCATGTGATCTCTCATCATTCGTGTCCTCGTTGTCGCTGCCACCAATATAATCCAAATATATGTCCACATTTTCCGAGATAGCCCGTTCCACAATGCGACCAGCACGCAATACAAACCTTTGGAAGTCCTCGGATAATATGATCATTTGCTTTTGTTCTTCTGAAAGTTCTTTAACTGAAAAAATGAAGGAAGCATAGCACATTAGTGGAAATTCAACGAGCCTCATTATAAATAAAACTTCCTCCAGGGAATTTCTGCAGGACAAATGGCAAATATAAAAAATTCCCCTGGACTTTTTATTCATAGTAAGGCTGCATATTAAATGGCGTTTGAACCCACTCTCTTTTTTCTCCTCTTGCTCCTTTTTCTGCTCCAGTGGCGTTATGGCCGGTGCGACATCTTTAACCGTTGGTAGACCATGCGTCAAATAGCCAGGCGGCAACTTGGATGTGAAACCATGTTCCAGATGCGGCAGCGAGCTCTCTTCGTCATCTCCTTGGGCATCAAATGCAAGCACTGTTTAAGGTATAAAACTAACACAGCTAAAGGAACATGACAATCGACAAAACAGGAACAATTCTACTTCTTTTATTTCTGGTTTGTTTTCGTTTCGTTTTTTGTATTTTAATTTGTTGGCTTTATGCGAGTTTTGTTTTTTATTTACTTTTTCTGTTGTTGCACTTTACACGTTGGCGAGTAACAAAATTGAAATTGTCTAATATATAATTATATAAATAACAACTGCTGTATATATTTTCAATGTGTAGTTTGAATGAAATGTGAGGTGGTGCATTGCAGTTGAATGTGAGTGCAGGATTGATGCGAGTATGTGCTGTACACATCGGAAGCGGCACAACATAGAGTAAAGAACGGTGTCCATTAGAATAAGTGCCGGTTATTTACTGAATCGCACAGTAGTCCTAAATTAGAGCTTTGCTTAGCAAACGATTCCATTTTTTATAACAACTTAAATTCCTGTTTAGTACCAGGGTGCAACAAGCACGGAGCAGGGGCCAAATTTCAGCTTAAGGCTTGAATTTTTCATCAATCTTTGCGTTGGTTATTTAATCTAATCGTATTTGTCCTTAACACTGTTGGCTTATCTCAAAATTGGCTGAACTACAAAAGACTAAATGATACCCTCGGGTCACTAATTCACATAAATGAGATATCGCAACCGGCTTCAAAAATATAACTATACGAGTATAATAGATGAAATATTATATACAAATCGATACATTTCTTCATTTTTCATATAAATAAATTACATTTACAATTTCTACTCCTCTTTAAGTAGGCAAGGATGAAAACTGATAATCAAATTGATACATTTAATAATTTTTCATATGAAATAAACTAATTTTATGTTTTTGACTCCGAATTCCAGTAGGCAAAGATGAACTATTGTATACAAATTGATACATTCATTCAGTTTCAATATAAATATAAAGTATATTCTACAATTTTTACTCCTCTTTAGGTAAATTTGTGGTACTTCTGCTTTGTACTTATTCCTTCCCCATCGGCTGAATGTGAGTCCTTCCACTAACAGCGCTGCTTTGTCATCCTCGTTATGAGCACTGTTAACTCAATATTATTGTATTTCTCATGATGATGATTGCTGATGATGATCCTTGCACACCTTTCAGGATCATTTTCTAATTCTATGCTAATATTTTTACTACTTTCGATAATGATTGCAACGAATCTGCCTGGTATATACCATTATATTTGCGTAATTTTCGCCTTGAACTCTGCTATTAAATCTCCCCAAATACTAAAATGACGAATTTACTTAGGAAGTGTTGATTGTTTCCCATACAGAATAACTACCAGCGCCGTTAAAACTTTATAAGATTATATTCCGCAAACATATCCATCTGTAAAATGCTTATAATATGTAACATTTAATACTTATGTATGGTTTAAGGATATAGGCGATTTATATACAAAAATATCTTACAAGTAGCTACACCGAAAGTGGTCTGCCGTGTTACCAAATGTATTTATCACTTTTGCATTAAGCGGCTCAAATATTATGCCAGCAGGTTTAAAGTTTATAATAAATGGAAATAATTCGACGTGAAAGTGTGAGTACAAGTACAACTTCACTTTAAAGCGTTCAATGCGTGCAGCGGCAAAATATGAGAAAAGGAGTTCGTGTAATGGATGTAAATAAATGTAATTAAATTAAATGTAAAAACTAAAACACATAAATTAAAATGAAGCAAGCTTATAAAAATTAGTGCAAACGATTAGCCACAATTTAACTATACACACGAATATATTAGCTGAGTTTATAAATTCGATTTCTTGTAATTCAACAAAGACAGTAGAAATTTGAATTACCTTATGTGGGGGTGCGTTGTTACACTGTGAATATGCATGTAAAAATTATGTGAATTTTTTAGTATATTAAACATGTACATTTATGAGAATATTTTCACATTTAAAGTATATATGGATCTGGTATAATTGGCATATATGGTACACAGTTTTTTTCAGTGCCAATTATAGAAGTTCAACACTATGAGTGTGCGTGAGTTATGATATTGTTTATGTGTGTGTGTGTGTGTGTGTGTGTGTATTTGTATGTAAGAAATTTTTGTCTGATAAAAAAAAATTCACAAAAATTTTCTGCGTTGAAACACAACTATGGACAATTTGTATAACATAGAAAATTATATTAATTAAAACTAGTTCACTCAAAGCCAATCATAATAAAAACATGTTTCGTATGTGTAATAAATTATTATTTAAGGTGAAAGTAATAATTTAGATATACAATTTTGCATATTTCTCCACCCAGTTTAAATTTCAATAATGGGGTCCCTATAATTGCAGATTTAATTGTAATTAAAATTTAAATTACATATTTTTCCTTAAAATTAATATTGCAACTCCATTGCTTAGGTGCTGAGTAGGAAGGAAATGCTTTTCGAGTGCGTGTCAGGTGGGCTTTGATGGATGTGAACGAACGAACGCGTCTGGACAATCAATCGATCGACCTCCCGTCCCGGATCAATGAACACAAAAGTAGGAACATATCAATCTTTGCAATTGCAGCAATTTGGTGAAAAAATTACATAAATCAAGTTAAATGAAAGTCGACAAATAAAACAAAACAAATGATTGTAAAGCAAACAAAACGAATCAAAGTCAAATAATGAAAAGAAAATTTAAATAAAAACAAATTTATATATATATAGAAAAATCCATTACACTTTTGAAGTTGTAATCTGTTGATTGTTCAATTTTTTGTTGTTGCGAAAATGAGTGTTTGAAATGTGTAAAAATACTTGTAAATTCAGACATAGTTAGAAGCAAGAGTGATCAAAGTGTTTACTGTAGCGAGAGAGATACCCCAGAAAGAAGCTATTTATTACTTATAAAATACCGAAATCGTTCAATGTCGAGTTTATGAGAATACAATAGTTTAAGTGAGTAAATGCGATTACAAGTACATTATATTGTAGTGAGTGGTGCAAGGCTTGATAAAATATGAAAAACTTTCTTTTTAATTGGTTGTCTAAAGCCGAAAAATTAAAATTATTGATGAAAGATGAATAATAATTGAGTGCCGATTATGCAATTCGTATTTGTTGTATTTTAAGTTTTATTTTATACAATTAGCTTTAGTTTTTTTTCCTAAACGCAAGCAATTTTCTATGAAATGCTCAGAGTGAAATGAAAAAATACACAAAAATTTAACTTTAATTATTTAATGTTAGTCGTTTTAAGTAGATGTCAAATTATTTGGTATTATTTAATAATTGTATTTTATAGCGAATATTTAACCTTAATTATTTAAATAATTGAATTTAATAACAAATATTAATTTGGCTAGCAAAATCTTTCCTTTTTAAATTTGAAGATTTGCATCAAACTCTTAGGAACAAATGGCATTGACTCTGACGGCGCAAGAGCTGTGTGGAATAGCTAAAAGCAGCATAGCAGCAAATTCAAATTAGAACAAATGGTATTGAAACTGGCAACCCAAGAGCTGGGCGTAGTAGCTAAAAGCGAATGAGTTCGAATTGGAACAAGAGAAAATAAAACGAAGCGCTACGAATTACATAATCCGGCTTCAGAGTATCTTTATTTGGCAATCTAAAAAAAAATTAAATTAAAATAATTGACAGTTTTAAAGTCTGTGTATTGAGTCCGGCTTTTAGAAGACAATTCTTAAAAATCATGTTTTTTGTTTGTCAAACCTCGCAGGAAATGAAGAGTTCATTATTAGTACATATTAACAAAGTTACGTGGCCCAAGAAAAGTTTATTGATAGTTATTTATGGCATGCTTTTAACAGATTAAAGGACATTTGTAAAATAATTTACACATATGCATAAACAACAGCACATATTTTGTATGCTTCTATTAAATTAATACTTAGTTAAAAGTGAATATACTATTTTAAAAATGTCCCACACTGGGTGATAAAAATGCTTTAAGGGTTTCTTTGATTATCATAAGATACAATACGAGTATGTATAAAATAAAGGCGAGCAGTTAAATACGTGATTATTAAGTATGAACACATTTACAAGAACAATACAGTAGCGGCAATGCGCAATATCAATTCTATTTATAGTTAAATATCAATTAATTTTATATTTTATGTTTCTTTAAAACCTAACAGTAAAATTAGTTATTAAAATATTTGCCAAAAAAAAGAAAAAAAAAATATTTGGTGCCTTGAATTGTTTTATTTTGAAACGTTTTATTTATTTCCAAACTTTTTAATTATATACTGAATTTTGACGTTCCTATTTTGCTTCATGTCGATTCCGTCACTGCTAAAAAGTGAGTACCTACCTGTGAACTCATCCTCCCACTCTAAACCCGGATTAAGATTGTACTCATCTTGAAAATAGAAAATATATGAAGGTTTTTTGGGGTTTCTTGTACGCAAGTTAACAACAAAATTGTATAAATTTTGATTTACTCGTAAATTATAAAAGCAAATGAAATAATTCCCATAATGTTGGTTAATTTTCATAATTGGTTGTTTTAGCCCCAATATCTCATCTTATCTCATCACTCAAATTTGACTTGGGATAAATACTGTCTAACAACTGTTAAAAATGAAAATATAGCTCCGTCCCTTTTCGTGGAAACTTTGGAAAGTATACTGGAATCGTTTGTAAAAACATAATTTACTGAATGCAGTCAGTGGTGATAAACAGTGCATCAAAACAGGTTACTGTCAATAACCAAAGAGCGAATGCGAGAACACAGTGAGAGCAATAAGCAGCTTGACACAGCAATAAGAAAAAGAGTCATACTAAAACACTGTTAAATTGTTGGACATACATTCAAAACTTCACTCCCACTGTCATGGGATTACTATGGTTGGACACTAAAACAAGAGACTTTAATAAGTTGGGTACTTTCATCGAGACAACTCCAGATGAGATGAGATATGGTGCTTAAGTCATATAGTAAAATTTCCAATTATGGGATTTCTAATTCATCAAAGCAAACACAGTGACTATTTTCCCAGTAGTTAAAAACATAAATATTTATAAATGTAAACAAGATAAACATGCACACTTGGAATTGCGCTGATTAGAAACACGCCATTAATAATTGATACAATTTTAAATACACAACGTGGCCAATGAGTGTTCTTCATAGCGAATAAATTGAAAATGAATGAAGAGAAAATTAAATGTTTTTTAATTGTACACAATAAAAAAAAAACTTAAAAATTATTTAAAAGAAATTTATAAAATTATATTTAAATGCTAAATTGTATATGGTAAAAATACTACACTTTATATTAGTAAAAACCTCTTATTTCTTATAAATCGAGAATAAAAAAATATATATATATATATTTATATATACATATAGAAAAGTTATCTAACCAAATTCTGTAATAAACTTTTAACATAAAATAATCAATTGAAATTATAAAATGGGTGGAGAAAAGAGTGATTTACAATCATTTACACACTATTTATATATAAAAAAAAAATTATGTAAAAAGAAAACCACTTTTAAAGTTAACCGAAATGTTAACAACGAAAAAAAATGTTCGAAACGAAACAAAAAACAACTAATAATCCAAATAACATAAACTAGGCCAAACATCGTATGTAATGGACAATTTTCCAAAAACATACATAAAACATATAACTATGAATTATACTACGCACTTACATAACAGAAACAAAGGAAAATCTCAACTAAAACATAAATTTACAAATCAACTCACCATAATAATCCGTGGCATGAGCTAAAATATATAACAAAACAAACGAAAGACAAAGGGATTATTAGCATACACAAAGAGTAAATTAGAAAAAAAATATTCTTTTATACAATAGAGAAAGAATATTTATAGCCTAAGAAAGAACTGATTGCAGCTTATTCGAAATGTTTGAAAATTAGACTTTAAATAACAAAAGTTTCAAGCGTGTTTTTACCACAATAAATGTGTATACATAATATACAATTAAGTAAATAAGTAATAAAGTAAATGAAAAACAATTCAAGTGCTTCTTTATAAAATCTGTATTGATGAAATCATAAAAAAAGGTTTATCAAATGATACAACATATTCAAAATGTATTAAAGTACCAGTACCTTTGCGTGGTCTCCACCAATCCTCCATGTATCCTGATAGAGGTGAGGAGTGGCAAGAAAGAACTGTATTCGTTATTTTATTTCACTATGATTTTCATTAAAGATCGATAATTTTTCTCTTAACATAGTATACACTCGTATACAGTATATATACTTATAGGTGTATTTAGCTGCCAACACAAAATTGCAAAGAACACTCAAGGGAAATACATATGTATATATATCAGTTAAATATATCAGCGCGCCAATGCTCCAATTTTTACAATCTGTTCACTAAAGGTAACTGCTCATTAATGGTTCAAAACAGGAATATATGTTGTAATAAATAGGAGTCATGCATTGGAATATATTCAACAAATTAAAAAGTATTATAAAATTGGCAAAGTAAAAATAATCTTTATATTTAAAACAATTTATAAAATTTTAAGAAAAAACCAACAAGTTTGGAATACGTCGCAAATAACAAAAGTTTCAACTTTGAAATTAAAAAATACATTTTTTATTAACCTAATATCGGGAATGTCCTCATACAGTTCACAATTCGGTTTCTGGCAATTGCAATTACATATTTGCATTAATTAAATTGATAGGAACAATTATGAAAAGGATCGTTGGTATCACAGAATATTCTCTGTATTCTCTGATTGGTATTATACAATTCAACTCTCTAAGGAACAAATGGAATAGAACTTGCAAAGTGGATTGCATTGACAAAAAAAAATTCATAATTGGCCTTCTTTTAACCGTACTTACTATACTCTATGGTAAACAATTTACAAATATGTAAAATATATCACAGTTCTGTTTGGAGAGATTTACACTTTAAAATGTTACTTACTAGGAAACCCCAAAGGGTAAGAATTCTTTGATTGGCTATCAACTTCATTTTAAACAATTATTAATTATTAAACTTAGTTTCATAAATTTTCTGAACTTAAGATAATGAAATGAGGCACTACTGGATTTACCAATCTACTTAAAGGAATAATAATTAAAAATGTTTCCAGAAATTGGAACTGGGAAATATAACTATTGCAATCATAGAGGACAATCATAGAGGGGGGAAAAGCTTTTGCAATACAGGTACAAATGACAACAAAAGCAGCAATTTGAAAAAAAAGTAAAAAATAAATGGTACCCACCATCACGTTCGTGTCCACCAGAGCTTTGTGTTTGTGTTTGCTTACTGTAGACGAGTGTCTCTTTTGGTGGAATGTTCGTGGCCTGCACATTGTAAACGCTCAAATTCAAAGGTTGTTTTTTCACACTGATAAATAAATGGAAAGAGACAGATTGTATTATAATAGATACTTTTTTAAGATAATATAACTATTATAATTGATAGATATTATAATAAAATGTTGGATTAAATACCTGATACTATTCACATTTGTCTGTAAGCTAGCATCGGGTGTTTGTGTATTCGAATTATCTGATGTTAGCGAATTGACCGAGGACAATGATGAAAGTACTTCTGAAACGGGTGCAACGCCCAAAGAAGACAACATTTCATCGAGGTCTCTATAAAACAAAAGTACATAATGTTAAAGAAACATAGATAAATAAACAAGTAACGAGTGGCTTACTTGCGCTGGTCTTTATCAATGCCCCCACCACCACCCAGACGTCCAGCCGCTTCTTCCATGTCCTTCATTTCCTTTTCCCGTCTGCGGCGATCTTTCTCCTCACGTAAAGCAGCCAATTTGGCTTTTTTTCGTTCAAGCTCAGCTTTACGATCCATTGTGGTGGGTGTGGTTTAGAGGGAAGATGAATTCTTCAGTCTAGTAACGATTGTTTCTGGGAGAGCTATTGAGTAAAGCAACTATTTTAAATCTTCGTATTCCACTTAATAAGTTTCGAGTCTGAAAACATTTTCGTAAACTCTTAAATGCTATTAAATAAAAAACATTTGCATATGAATGAGAAAAATTGCAATAGCTAGGCCAATATGGGAAAGTGATGACGTCACCTTGATGGTTTATTTTATAAACAATTTGCAAAGAATTCTAGTAATGCTGCCTTTTCTTTTTATTGATAGTTTTTATAACAATCCTGTATTCTTAAATTTAGTTTGCACAACACAAATTTAATTTTTCAATTTACTGCAACACAAATGGAAGAGAAAAAATCAATACTCAGAATGATTCACTGCACATTACTTGTAATATTAGCTGTGCAAATAAAATTAATTGAATTGTTAATTTTTAATTATAATCCTGGTTGTCAATATAACTAATATATGCAATTATATATAAAAAATATAGCTTTCTGGTTATAATTAAAAAATAGCTCTTTTACCAATAAATTGTTTTGTTAAACTGGTGAAACTGCGTAGCTTTGAAAAATCCAATATTTATTTGACATTCCGAAACTCAAGTTCCACATGAACGATTCCCTTTTTCGGCACAATTCCCTGCTGCAATTGTAATAGATCACTGCGATATGAATGAAAGCAGAGCGGATCTTCCATGGATTTTTCGGTTTTGAGAAGTGTAGTATCAAACAAAGAAAAACAAGAGGCAAATTCTTTAATTTTCTCGATCCCATTCTAATTATATATTTTATGTTTTGGGATCAATTATTTATTTGGTGAATTAATATGGTCAGGTGAGCACCCTTAGACGAAGGTTCGGATGAATTCAGTATGGCGAATTTGTGTTAGAGGGGATGGATCAATATTTTTTAATGACAGTTTCTGTGACAACATTCATTCCTTTCAAGTTTAAAGTATTTTCATTAGCTGTTTAATATGCTTTTCACTTTTTTTGATAATTCACTTACATTTGGATGTACACAGGCCTTTACACGGTATATCAAGGGGATTCCGTCATTTACTTGAGTGTAAAGCGGACCTTAGACGGTCAATTATCGACGTCAACTAATGTAGGTGTACTATTAGTGAAAATTGTTTGAATACATCACATGGACTCGACAGCATTCGTCGTCGCAATCAGTTATTCGATGAAAATATAAGAATTATAGAATGACAGTTAACTAGCAAATCTGGGTTCAAAAAACTTCCTTTAGGCATCCACCTTGCAAACGAATGGTGTGGCGTTGGTGGTGTTGCCCACAACACTGGGCTGCATGCTACTTAACACGGCAGTAAATTTTCCCGTATACGCTCGATTATTTTCCAGAGTTTATCCGTTGACATGGAAATACATAAAAAAATAAATATTTGTTGACTCAATTCCTTCGTAAAATTAAATTGTTAGCGTCATAAAGAGGCATATAATTATACATAATTTTAATATATAGCTTTTTATTTTTATTTATTACCGTTAAATATTTCGTTTTGAGAATTTTGAACAAAAAACATTGGTAAAAATGGAAAAGAAATCGGCGGTTTATATCGATGCTCCTACTCGCATGGAGGAAGATATAAAACAACAAGCTTTAGACGAAACGTCGGATGAGGAGTAAGTACGAGTATTTAACACAAAGGCAATTATTTAAAAGATCTTTGATTTTGCCAACCACATTTGCAATATTGGGATTTAGAATGATTAAATGATTAAGTGGGAGAAATGGTCCATTACTCAGGAACATTTCATGACAAAAGTCATATCTCATAGGTCGAAGGATCATTAAATATAGTGAAGTTTCTTTTATAAAAGCACATTATATATATGTTTTGGACCCAATCTGTTATGATTCTGTAAATCCTTAAATACGATTTGGGTTCTTCAAACCCATATGCTGCAATTGAAAAACAATCATATAAATTCACTTTAATATTTAGACCAGCAAAAGTCGAGCCTTCAATGAGAAGATGGAGGCGGCCTGCTTCCGACGACGAAGACGACGAAAATGCCAACTTTAGTGTGGAAAATGCTTGGAAAATGTTGTTTAACTTGCCAAATTGCCAGCAAGTGATGATTACGTAAGTTTTTTGAAACGAATATAATACTGTTTGGATTGAGCATAAGTACACCTCCTCTAGGGAAGACGTCCAGTCCAAGTTAAATATACTGGTTGGTGTTAACGTAACTCAGGAATTTCCATGGAAACAGATCAAATATAAGTACCTACGCGATTTTCTCTTCGATGAAGTGGATAATGGAGATTTGTATATTGAGAGCTTGGAGGGATTTGATCCTGAAAATCACATACTTATTGGATACGCGCCACTGCTCACACAAAATCAGGATGACATTCCTGAGGGAGACCCATTCATTTTTTACAACAGCACCGCCGATGCCAAAACTGCTTTGAACATCATTCGAAATATTGAATTATTCGAACGGTGGGTGATGAATAAACGTCTCGTTAAGAAACCGCGTCGCTGGGTCACACTTGGCAGTGAGGATGAAGTGAAGTTGACGATACATCAAAGTGTCATTGAGCCAGTGGATGTGGAGATACAGAGTATATATCCGTTGACTATACCAGCCAAAAAAGAATTCGCATTTCGGAAATCTGAGGATGTGCGCGATGGTTATATCGAACTATTGCCGGCAGAGTCAGTCAAATTTGACAATATTATCAAGCGACGCGTAACTATAGGCATACAGTCCGCCCCAGAACGGGTTGACTTGGCACAACAAACCGATCCAACATTTCCCACAAATGCAGCGGCACAATATTTGTACGAGATCGATGAAAATGGTAACGATTTTACTAAAATTATATATGTAAATGTATAATATTGTTGCATTTAGAGGAGGCCTTAGATGAGTCTTCAGAGGACGAATCTAGCAAGGAGAAACAAGGTGCTAGCAGAACACCGACTCCAGCATCAGAAGGGCCGAAAACGCCAAAGCCACCCCCCGAACTCTCAGATCAAATAAAATTACTCTTAAAAACATTGGAATTTAATCAAGTCGACATGTATCGGTAAGGTATACAACTATATATAAATTAAAGTAAGATTAAGATATTGTCTTGAAATCTATAAGTAATCTATTTCAAAAACTTAGCAGAAAAGTTGTTGGTAAAAATGAATAAATTTTCTTATTAGGAACGATTATCCTTTGATATCCGAGCAGGAAATAGGACACTATAGCAATCCCTATCTAGAAGAAGTGCTGTGTTTTGCCAACATATCAAAAAGTTATCAACGCTACGTGTGTGGCATTGATTGGTACCCAACTTTGTCAGGCCTTATAGTCACATCGTATACTTTCAGTACAGCAGCGACCATTGATTTAGGTACGAGTATGGAGAATATATAAATTCTGGAGTACCTTAACTATTGGAAGTTGCTTTTATTCAATAGTTTCATATAAAGTCGATATGGTTCAACGTGCCGTATTGCAACCGAATCCCATACTAATGTGGAGTTTCTCGGACAACTTGAATTACAAACTGGAATTTGAATCTCCACTCGAAGTAACCGTGCTTTCTTTTTGCCCCCATGATCCTAATCTTCTCTTTGGTGGGACAAAAACTGGTCGAGTCATTATTTGGGATTTGCAAAATCGTGTGCAAAAACTTGACATTGAGGAGATCCTTACCACAGCACAGGCCAAATATCGCGTTATAATATCTGATTTCCTCAATTGGACAATAATAAGAGATGAGGATTCGACCGTACCGCCAGCAACAATTACCAGTCTGGAGGTATCGCAAAAAGCAGCTATTACAGGCATATATTGGTTGGGGCAACATTTCTATGTGAATTCGTTTGGAAAAGTATATTTAAATCCAGATCCCAAGTCTCACCATAAATTTTTCATAACCTGTGCTACGGATGGGACGTTCGCCTTCTGGGATTTGGATGCAGTGACTGAGAAGAAAGGACAGGGAGGTGGTGGATCACAACAATTGCCAAAAGCTTTAACACAAAGCGAATCGGCGTACAAGAACAAGATTATGAAACCCGTATTTACGGTATGCTTCAACGAACCGGTTACATCTATCATCGCTGACACAGCCTCGTACAGTTGTGTGGTTAAAGAACCGCTTACTAAGCGTAAAAACGCCTTGAATTTTCGAACAGAACTGGTGGCTCACGATCCCAGGGAAATGCGACAATCGGTGATAACTTCATCTTTTTATGGACGTATTGAGAGGGTACAATGGCTGGGGCTGTACGCCGACCTCGACAGGCGTGAGAATGCCACCATTACCACGAGTTTTTCACGGGTTCATGATGGACCTGTGATTGCCATGAAGAAGAATCCCTTCTATCCAGATATATTCGTTTCCATAGGCAGGAATGTGTTTGCGGTGTGGAAAGAAGACTACAATTATTCGCCAGTTTTTTGGCGTAAGCGGAGTTGTGATTTGACGTCAATCGCTTGGAGTGAAAATCGTCCCGCAGTTTTGTTCTTAACACGCATCGATGGTAACTTTGAGGCATGGGATATATTGGGTAACGTTGCGATTCTAGGAAAAAAAACATTTCATGGCATTTTTTGTTCCAGCACGCGATGACGACGCATGCTTGAGTGACGTCTTAGGAGGAGGGATTGTGACGGCAATATCGGAGCATCGTCCTACAGAACCCGAAAAATTGCTAGGGATCGGTGACTACAATAGCAGCTTTCGCATGGTCAAGTTACCTCGCAGCTTCTATGTACAAGTGCCCAACGAATGTGATGTAAGTCATTTCGTTCCAGTCTTTCCAATTAAAACAATTCAGATTTTTGAGGATTTAATAGAGGCTCAAAGATTATGTCCAAACAGAGGTTGCACGTAAAAAATCCATACAAGCTTGGGAGCAAACATACAATGAAAACAATCTCGATGTCATCGAAGCCAAACGAGAAGCGGAGATGGATGCGCGCAAGGAAATGGAACGAATCGAAAAAGAGAATCTGTTGAATGCCGCTCGGAAGGCCAGAGAGGAGGCTGAACAAAAAACGTTTGTTAATTTTGGACTTGTTGAATTCGAACCAGATTTTCGTAAAATTGTTTCATCTTCCAGCATAACTGGACCGATAGCAAATCTTCCATATACCGAACGCATGAAGCGTTTGTGGGATGAACTGAATCTGAATCGGCTCCTGCAAATTCTCATGACTCGCAAGCGCGTAAATCCTGAGCAACTGCTAATCGAAACAGCTATGGAAAAGGAGCGCCTCGCCTATGAGGCTGCAAAAAAGGACTCATTTATCCAAGTCTTGCATCGAGTTGGTGAGGAAGTGGCGACCATACGTTCCAGAATTCTACCAATCGAAATTCCCGATTTACAACGCAATGATATGATCCTTTCGATTGTAAATGATGTTATGAAGCATGTGGAGACATTTGATGAAATCGTAACGGAAGCCGATGAAATTATAAACAGCTATAACGATTTTGATGACATAACCTATATTGAGTTTGTGAATCGTGGCAGACATCGTCGCCAAATGTTGAATAAGTCCTTGGGCGGCAATACTGAACGTGTATTTTGGTATGAAACTAAAAAACACGAGCAAACACTTAACGAGTGCAATTGGGGTTTTGAAGATTTTGTTAATGCTTCTGAAGATCTGTTGGGCAAAGAAGGGACAACAAGCATGTACAAATCATCATTACTGGAATACTCAGAGATGGACACTAATTATACAGCCACCAGCGTTGCTTTGAGTGCAAATTAAATACAATTTTATATTTTATTTTGATTATATGTAAATTGCTTTCAATTGTGGGAGGCCAAGGTTCAACTAGGACCATCCAACCAACGGTGATGACAATGCTTTCAATTTGGAAGAAGTAAGTAATATGATTTATATGGGACAATAAAGGAAAGTAATTATAGTGAAATATTGGTTAATTTTCAATGTTTTTTATTCAGTCTTCATTTTATCTACCACAATGGCAAATAGGGTTTAACGGTAATGTCACTGAAAGTAGTTCCCCCGTTTAATAGTAGTCGCATTCACGGCACTCAGCGTTAATCAGCGTATGAGCTAATTTAAGGAATTGAGTCCACGTGTGGCGTGAAGGATTCTAGCTACAATTTTCTACTGTTGATTCTATCAGCTTTGATCGGGATTGTAAATTTTTAATTGATTAATAGATTTTTGTTTAATAATTAAATCACTTTTAATGTTATTTAAAGTGCAGAGTGACATTGTACAGAAACAGATCCCAGTACATCTGCAATTCTTTTTCTATGTCCGCGCTGTAATTGATTTACCTTTTCAATTAATATAAAGACAAATTTCTCTATCGTTCGCGCCACAAATGAAATTTGGCATTTCTTGTGAATTCTGCCATGCCTCTATACTATACCTGTTTCTCTCTGCAACAGAATTTACTCCAGAAATAATAATTTTCTATTCTGTTTCTGTTACCGCTTCTTTTTTATTTAAGTCTGCATCTTCGGCAGTTTAAAAACACTTAACGGAGTATTAAACATAACGACATATTCATATAACCGCTTCCGGTCAATTCTGAGAAACTACTCATCCCATGAAAGTCGTGAATGCGATTAGTGCGATTACCGTGAACTGAACTGTTACAATAGCATACCGTATATAGAGAATAAGTTACAATCTCCTATTATTGTGAAAAAGTGTTATTAATGTTCAGAGTCACCAATGTTACGTTAAACGTAATGACTAAAAATGTCTTGATATATGTTTTTGTGCAATGGAACTATCAAATATCATCATATGTATATAATTTATTGGTGTTTGTCGCTAAAGGTGTGTACAATGTGATTATAAGTTTGCCCGGGACGCAAGAACTTTTGCGCACTAAGTTCACTTCGAGCAGTTTCAGTAATTTCACGTCTGCGATGCGAACAGTAAAATACAGTTAAAGTTCATAATTTCAAGTATTGTTTACAGCTGTAAAGTTTTGAGTAAAGTCGAATATTTTATATTGTTATTAATAAAATGGAGCCAGAAAAAATAATAGCTTGAATATTGTGGTGGTGATTGGTGGTTCTGTCCAGGAAGAAGAAGAGAAATTACGTTTTTACTAGGGAAATAATAATTTTTAATTATTTTAAAATAAAAGAGTGCTTATTTTATATATAATTGCATTTAGAATTATAGAAATAAATTGAGAGAATTCGAAAATTCTCGTTAACTATCAAACAGAATATGAACTGAGCTCATGAACTGAAAGTGAACTTTCTAGGACGCGAACAGGAACGTTCAAAAGAACTTGCGACGCGAACTTAGTTCAGGGCACATAAAGCAAAAGTTCAGATAGTTCTTGCGACGCGAACTTAATATTTCATGTAATAATCTTTGCAAATATCATATATAATTTATAGGTGTTTGTATTAAAACCCCAGAATGTGGATATCTGATCAGGTCTGATTTTCGAGTGTGTCCAATTTCAGTTGTTTTGTATAAAAATATGGTTTAATATTATAATTTTTCATTATTTATAAATTTCACCAATTTAAATATCTCCATAGCTACACTCTGTGCCCCAGTGGTAATTATACTAGGGGTCGTGAGTTCAAATCTTGCCGCGGGAATGGTCTTAAAATATCTCCTTTCAAAAAAATAGATCTCTCTTCGAATCGAAAGCCTTAGTCTCTAGTACTCAGTCCGCAACCTCTTACAATCATAATTAATTACGTTGTAAGATATAATAATATTAATAAATATCTCCAAAGCCATTTTCCTTGTTTTAATGTTTTGATTTCTACACACATTAAAGTATTGATTCTACAACAACAACTTGTTTAGAATTCCAATTTCTTTGTGAACATTCCATTTCCAAAGTTCCTATAATTAGGTTGATCAGCTGTTCCTCCGGTTTTACCGAAATATGGCCACATATTTTCTGTGAATTTTGAACGTACACGGTGAGATCATTTTGCGAAAAGGTGGCACAAATCGCACTGAAACTTGTTAGAATTGTATTAATTTGAAAGTGATTCCAAATTGCACGGCATGGAAAGATTTGGATCGAAGAAGAAAATGGAGACTATATTGGTGCCGTGCGGTTGGAGTGGATGTACAACACAATGCTCCAACGATTGGGAATTGAATGGGCACATTACAAATCACTTGGAGGAATGGGAGGTCCGAGAAGTTGGACGACATACCTGCCCGTGGCACGACTGTCAATTTCGGACGAAATGTTTCAACGAGCTGCAACGGCATATATACTATCATGGCTATTACAATTGTCTGCTGGAACGGGGAAAGTATGAGTGCGAAAATAATCCAAGTGTGCCCAAATGCTATGCTCCACCAAAAGACTCGTTCAAATTGCCTGAACTGAAAACCGATTTTAAATGTCAATGGACCGACTGTGAACGTACGTTCATATCTATAGTAGAATTCCACGACCACGTTATTCAACATGCCTCCTTCGAATACGAGATACTAAAATCACCAAACGACACTCGTCCCATCATCCAGTGCAGCTGGAACTATTGCAAGTTGGAGCTGAAGAACAAATATCGTTTTATCGAGCACATACAGACCCACACCAACAAGAAGCATGTGGCTTGCTACAAGTGTGGAGAAATCTTCCGCACGAAAACAACACTCTTCGACCACTTACGGCGTCAACCAGACAATAATAGTGAGTATAGAAGTAGAATGCTGTTAATCTATCTGTAAACACCGTCAAGCTCTTATTTTCTTATACAGCTCACAGATATCAGTGTGCTCAGTGCTATAAATTCTTTGGCACCGAGAAATTGTTGCGCTCACATGTGGTTAAGCATGTGAACTGCTACAAGTGCAGCATGTGTGATATGACCTGCTCATCCAGCAGCTCGCTGGCTACCCATATACGCTATCGTCACCTGAAAGACAAACCATTTCAGTGCACAGATTGCGATCATCGCTTTGTACGTCGGTCTGACCTCGCAAAGCACGTCCAGTTCATACATAGTAAGAAGGTGCATCACTGCGAAAAGCCTGGTTGCAATTATGCTGTACGCTCGTATAATCTATTGCGTAGGGTAAGATGAGAGCCGCACATAATTATGAGATTGATTTAAAACTTTACTTCTACTATTGTGTGCAGCACTATTTGGAGATGCATGGCAACAGTCCGTTCATTTACATGTGTCACTGCTGTGAGAACATATTCAAAACGGCTAAATCATTATCAGCGCACTTGAGAAAAAAACACGACTATCAGCATCCCGCTGGTCATAAGCGTTTCACATATCGGATTGACGAGAATGGATTTTTCCGCTTGGAAACCAGACGCATTCAAAGCATTGAAGTAATGGAGCAGATTATGTCGCCGGAACTGGCTGATATTACCGAAGACAGCAGTTGTTATGAGTTTGTGTCCTTAGCAAATGCACACGATGAGCAGATGATTGTATCAAATGAGGCGGAATTGTGTCCCGTAGGCGAGGTATTAATTTCATTGCCGACTATTGACGATCCTGATATTTAGAAGGCAGCAGCTTTTGTAAAGCTAGTTTTTTGCGTATATGTATATATAGATAGTGTCACATAAGTATAGAGATAATTATAAATTAAACGAATTTCAGTATCATATTAAATAGAAAATAACACGATAATTAATTAGTCTCCAAATGTTTTGAGTGATGAGTAATTAGCATAGCAAATCTTTTTGATTCGAACAGAATCATTTTGAAATTATGGTCTTTATAGGTTAAACCGTGACTCCACTACTTTCAGATCAGCAGGTCCACCGCTAGATTATGGACCAACCCAACCTTAAAACTCCTTTTGATCCTCACGAAGGAAAGTATTTTAGTTGGCACTTTCAATGACGGCGCAATTTATTGTGTATTTCAGCTTACCCCCATTAAGCTACGCTGCTATTCGCCTTCGCACACATTGCTTTAATTGTTAATGATGAACTCCAGTGTAGGCTCATCTAGGAAGAGGCCTATTTTGTAGTCAGTGAACTCGGTAGTCATTTGTTCGATTTTCTTTTGAGGTTGTAAACTATTTTTCGGTACAGTTAAAATTATGAATCAATAATATTTATTTATATAATCGTAACTAAAAAAACATATAATTAAAATCACTACTAAACTAAATCTAAACATTGACGTATTTTTCATCAGCTTTACGTTTGTATTTTTAAAACTTAATTTAATAAAATAAAATCGTGTGCCTTTCATCAAATATTTACAACATTTTTTAGGTCGTGCGGTAAGAGTTCCTTCATGCAATCAATTTGCGCCCGTATCTGTTCTCGTGTGGATCCACTGTTACCGTTGTTCCACGAGCCTGCTTCGCTTATAGACTTTTCCGTATAGAGATTCAATTTTTGCTTCAGCTTGAGTATCATATCGATTATTTCTACTTCCTGCTTGTCGCGCGCCCAATGTTCGAGATTGGCCTCAGAGAGTGCCTGAAGTTGTAGGTCCTGCAGTGTGAGCTGTAGTTCACGATATCGCGACTCATACCAGCCTCGGAAATTTGGCGATTTAAAGAAACGTTTATATAATCCCATCCAATCGCCCTTCAGTGGTGATGTTAAATGGGGGCCCGACAGTTCGAGGGTTGCTAAAAAGTCGTCCAGTTTGAAGGTATTCGCATTCGGTGCAGATTTAAATGGACTAATATCCTTTTGTAGGGGCATTAGTGAAGCCATATACCGCTCAAGCGGTATCATAAAGCTATGCGTTAATTCAAGCAGTTGCCTACGTAACAACGCTGTTTGTACATGCTCTGGGCGCTTCGTTTTTATGCCGAGCAATACCTTCTTAATTAGGTTTTTATCCTTTTTCAGGAATGGTTTATATTTCGTATGCAGACCTGGTGCCGATCCGTCACTGCTTATTAAACTAGAGGTGGCCGATATGGTCGCGTTTGAAATGCTGCTGCTCTTTTTGAAAGTCATGTTACTAGCGCTGGTGAATGAAGTCACCGAGTTGCAGTTTCGCATGTTTTTGTGGAGCAATTGTTGCTGTTGTTGTATGTTCATCTAAATAATCAAAGCAATTTAGTATAACTATTTGAGCATCATTAAATTATGTAGTCTTCTCACCTGGTTATCTACTAGACGAAGCATATGAGGCCAATCCTTGAGAAGTTTTACAAAAAAGGGATTAGTTACACCTAATATAACTAGCGGAGGAACTTTTCCGCACTCACGGGTAATTTCCTTAAATTCACTATCATGTATTGTGAAATAAGGACGGGCCTCTGCACAGAACTCCAGCGGTGCTATCAGCGCCACCAATGTTTGCACCATATGAGAACAATCAGCAGGCGATGTACCCACAACCACAATAGGTTCTCCAGTTAGCACCAGCTCCCACAGAGTGTATAAATTTTCTATAATGAATCCCAAACTATGGAATAGCTCGAGCTCGTTTACGGACCCAATCACCTTCGTTGGCAGTGTTTTATGCGCATTGCTGCTGTCGCCGTCAGAGAAACCTCTGCTTTCCGGCATCTGGTTCATTTTTCTACTGCTCACCTTAGGGATTAGCAGCTGGTAGCTTTGTTCAAAAAGTGGCAGTATAAGTGACGTGCCCGCCTGTAATGTAGGCCACTCATTTTCAATTAGTCGACACGCTTCCTCTAATACCGAGTTGCCTTCGCTAAAGAATTTCGGAGCCAACTGCGATAAAATCTCATAAAACAAATTGAAAAATGGCAGGCGAGTTACAAGAATAAAGCTTTTCTGGAAATATCCACGAGGTAGGTTTGGGTCTCGTTTCTGTCGAAAGTAAACAAAACCCCAGTAATGAGATTGATCTGCCCGTAGCACTGGAGCACAATCACTGTTGTAGAGAGCTTGCTCTCTATGATTATCTCCATTCTCAGTGTCAGTTGCTATTCGGAAACGCATATGAAACTTTGTATCCCCCATGCAACCAGAATTTGAATCAGGAAAAGCCATATAGCAAATATTGCTAATCTCCTGATCGGTTGGTGTAAATTGACGCGGATATACGTATTCTAAAGCTTGTCCCAAGTTCAGATCGAAGGTGACCACACACATGCAGTGGATCCATTGTGAAAAACGAGTCCAGTTTTCTCCTTCGTCACTTGTTGTCGTTTGGTCCGCCTGAGTGCTGCACACAGTCGCTGTCGTTATCTCATCGTTAAACTTCGTGTGTGTGATTTCATCAACTATTTTTGGGCTCTCATTCATGGTTTCATTGGGTTATATTGAAATTTAATATTTTTTTTTAGCACGAACTTTCACTTATTGCTTAATTCCTTGTTTTTGTTTGTAATAAAATTTGCAACGAAGATGCAAAACTGTCACTGAAAGGTGGTTTCAGTGGAAGTAAACAACATTCTGAATAGAGCTGCCAGACTTCGAGATTTTTAGCTTCTTTGTTGTACAAAAACAAATCATGTAATTTTTAGTGGATTGGTTTGAATTATGATGAAGATGGTAGACACGCTTCAAAGATTCCGACAGCTGTCAATAAGTGTCCGAGAGAAATACATTTTCTCAGAAACCTTTGCAATCAGCATTATTTTCTTTGTTATATATAAAGAAGCGATATCAGTGAATGAATTGCACCAGTCTAACGGATTTTCTCCCAAGATTTGACTGTTTTTATTTTCACTCATAGGTGCAATTTTAAGCTTCCACTGAGAATTTTTAATGAAGGTTTTTTTGCATTTAATAAATCTTTTTCTGAATACACCGCATTTTGCTTTTTTGTGTTTCACTAATCATCTGTTTAAATTGCTAATTTTTTGTTTTCACATAATTTGTTTAGAACTTTTGTTGATATATATCCGATATTCTGGCATTTCATCCATTGTATGACTTTATTTATAAGTCACACAAACAATGAAATGAATTATTTAATTAATCTAATGCTGATTGTCAGATTTTCAAGACTCTTTTTTGAAAGTAGCGCAGAAAGAGGATTTAGTATGTAATCATATTGAAGTTTTTTTTATAAAATATATAATTTTGTGAGGAAATATTCGTTTGATTTTCCATACTACATGAATAATATCACATACAAATTATAAACGTTAAATTCAAATTATTTACACAATTTTGAATATGTAATACAATTATCATTTGTTTTCAATAATGCTGCAAATGATAATAATGAAGTTGTGTCTTCACTGTGAATCATAAAAGATCAATGACATTTTTTCAAACTAATGGTCACAAATGTACTTGACCATACTCAAAATAGTAGCTCCAGTATTAAAAGGAAGCAAAAACCACACAGCACTTAGGCTGTGAATTCAAAACAAACCCCATTATGGGATTAAAAGTAAAAGAAGGAAACAGTTGTATTAAATTAGACTTCCCAACTACTTCATTTAGAAATTCTCATATGATGATATGAGTATATTTGTTGAAACTATTTGATATCGCCACCGTAAATATCGATGTCAAAGCTACTGAATATAAAATCGAGTATTCACTCATGTTTACTTAATCAGATGTGATGATGTCATTCGTTTAGTCAACCCTTTATGTTATATTTACTGATTTCGCTACGATTTGGAAACTTTGTAGTCAACTACTACTTTCAGTTACGTGTCATTCCAAAAGAAGCTTAGTGCCTATAGCCGAATGCTGTGCGGTGTGGTTCTATGATATTTTGAGGTTTAATTTAGAAACTATGTGTTTATACGTAGCAGAACATAATACAGAACAGCGCTGCAGAGCACCGCCCAGCGAATGCATTCTGTTCAGGCCTAAAAGTTTTAGTAGCCTACTTGAACGCAGCCAATGACAGCAGACGTGGACAACAAGATGATAGCAGTTGCAACTTGCAATTGGTGTTTGTAGACGAAATTTTCATGTTTCTCCGTGTTAATTGAAATTAATTGAAAAAGTGAACGAGTTATCAGGCGAAGTAAATGGATTTTCTCAAAAGCGGGATTAAAACTGTGCTGGGCACAGTAGAGCCTGGCCAGCAGCCCAGCGCAGCCGAAACAGTAGAAAAGCTTGTTGACCGAGTCACTTCCTCTACCCTACTGGAAGACCGACGAGACGCCTGCCGGGCTTTAAAGGCACTCTCACGCAAATACCGCATAGAAGTAGGCGCACAAGGTATGCCAGCACTGGTGCAGGTCCTCCAGAATGATGCTCAAGACAGTGAAATTATCAGTTACGCCCTTGACACACTTTGTAATATAATTGAGGGCAACCCATACGAGGAATTGGCAGATAGCCCAATAGTTACTGTCAACGTGGGGGAACAGTTCACGGAAATGTTCATTAAAGAACCGGAGCATGTGACACTAATACTGGGCTACCTGGAGTCTTTCGATTTTCGAGTGCGCCGCGCATGTATCCACTTGCTTACCATACTTATTGCAAACAGAACAAAAGATTTGCAGGAGATAATTCTTGTAAGTCCCATGGGTGTGTCCAAATTGATGGACATTCTGGTTGACAGCCGAGAAGTCATTCGTAACGACTCCCTGCTGCTACTTATTCAATTAACGAAGAACAATTCGAACATTCAGAAAATTGTGGCTTTTGAAAATGCTTTCGATAAAGTCTTCGATATTATACGAGATGAGGGTTGCTCCGATGGTGGCATCGTCGTCGAAGATTGTCTTATATTGCTGCTAAACCTTCTTAAGAATAATTCAAGCAATCAGCAGTTCTTCAAAGAAGGTTCGTATATTCAGCGCCTGTCGCCAATGTTCGTGTTCCAGCCGGATGTTGAGGAAACTGGTTGGACGCCACAGAAAGTGTCCAACGTTCATTGTATGCTTCAAGTGGTTCGTGCATTGGTCACACCCAGTAATCAACAGCAAGTAGTGTCTTCTAGTCAGAAAACTATGCGGCAGTCCGGTTTGCTGTCGGCGCTTTGCAACATCTTCATGAGTGGTGGTGTGCCGGCAGACGTACTAACGGAGACAATTAATACCGTTGCAGAAGTGGTGCGTGGTGATCAGGATAATCAGAGAGATTTGAGCAAAGTAATGGCTCCTAGTAACCCACCCAGGGCAGCTATTGTGGTATTGCTTATGTCTATGATAAATGAAAAACAAATTCTGGCTTTGCGCTGCGCTGCACTTTATTCATTCCAATGTTATCTTTTTCGCAATGAGCATGGCCAACAAGTGGTGGTACAGACCTTGTTGCCATCGTCGGCGGCAACTACGACCAGCTTGTCGACTGGACAGCTATTGTGCACGGGTCTCTTTTCTGGTGATGCTTTGGCCAACTGGTTTGCGGCGGTAGCTCTGATGCACACTTTGGTCGAAAATGTGCCCCAGAAAGAGGAGTTATTACGTGTGCTATTGGGAACGCCCGGCTGCCAACAACCTGTGACTTTGTTGGAACAGTGTACTAGTTTGTTGCAGCAAGACACTTGCAAATTGCAGAGTAAGATCGGATTGCTCATGGTGCTCAGTGTTTGGGTGGCCCATTGTCCCACTGCGGTAAAAACACTGTTGGCCTCACAGGGCACCTTAGCTTACCTAACAGCACAAATAAGTGCAAACGAACACGACGAAAATGAGTACCTGGTACAGGGTATGTGTGCCTTCCTCATGGGACTATGCATTCAGTTCAACGATAACTCCTTGAATGGTCAAAAGCGGGAGGATGTTTGTCAACTCATAATAAAACGCATAGGACATGAGAATTTTTGCAATAAACTGAGTGACGTATCGCGCCATGAAGCGTATAGTCGGGCCTGTAAACACCCTCAGATACGTGCCAAGTCTTCCAAGGAGCTGCTGTTGGATTATGAGTATTGCCGCATGTTCAAAGGATTGGAAGCACTCATAGCCAAACTCATTTGCGGTTTCGATGTGAACGGAATAGAACTCACCGAGCTTACACTTAGCTCCGAGGCGTCTGCGTTAGTTGCCCAATATAAGAGCATCATACGCGGTCTGGATGGGCAGATAAACACTTTAAAGGAGTCTGTGAAAAAGTTTGAAACAAAAAATTCAGAACTCGAACAGAAGCTCACACAGACCGAAGGCATTAACACGCAACTCTCCGACCAAAATACGTTGTTAAAGGCGCAACTAGCGGCTGTGCAAAACGGCAGTGCATCTCCTTCCAGTGCGTCGCCGGCTGTTACCGAAGACGCCTTAAATGCTGCACAGTTCCAGACGAATTTATACCACGCCGAAAACTTGCGTTTAACCAAGGAAATGGAAACAATGCGGCAACGTTTTGCGGAATTAACGCAACGTGCCAATACAGCGACAGACGATTTGCAGAAACTACACAAGGACCAGGAGGACCTGCTCGAATTACTTACCGATCAGGAAAACAAAATTTCACGATACGAGAACCAAATGCGAGCTTATGGACTGCCTGTTGAAGCCGACGATGCCGTTGATGAGCAGGCAACAGCGGAGCAAGCGATTGATGTCGCGCCCCCTCCAACGACTGTCTCCACTTCGCTATTGAGTTGAAAGTCGTCCACAAACAGTGATGATGAATAACTGGGGCAAATTATTCACTGCCGCAACGGTCAGGAATCATAGATTATTTATTAAATGTGAACGTTTTCTTTTATATATAAATGTGTGTAATCTTTCCAAATATTCGATTAATAACTTCATGAATATGACAAATTGTAAATACAAATAAAAAATTGATGTTAGAGAATATATCATTAAAAATATTATTATTACCATTACAACATAATTAATTATGATTGAAAGGGGTTGGGGAAGGAGTACTTGCAACCAAGTCCAGTCCTTCGACTCGAAGACGGATTCAGAAGGAAGAATTTTTGAGACCATGCCCGGGCTGTGATTTGAGTTAAAATCAAGAGAATATTTCTGCGAGTACAAAATTCTCTATTGAAAATATTGCGCCAGCAGATTCATGGAGTACCAAGGGAATAGTGAAGAAATGTCGTGATTTTTTAGTATTTGCGTCTTCCAAACTTGATTTGACGCAAGATTCCGTCTCTATTGGGGTCAGTGATTCAAAATATGGAAACGGATGGTGAATAAACAGCTTGGGGAGTTTTGAGTAAAGAAGAAATAAGACTCCACCGTGAGTTTTGATTTAGACCAAGTCTGCTTAATGAAATATGAGATCCGCAAGTGATGTTCATCTTGAAACGATTATCAATTAAATTCAGATCATACGTTCAGGACCAGACCAATCAAGAATGATTGTGTATGTATAGGTGTGGATCTTATATGGATTGGAACTAAATATTTTCCATGTCACCAGTGACTGCTTTTCGTACAAACTTCTCACTTGGATCTGGGGTTTTCAAATGATACTAGGCCATAAAATGTTGTAATTGAATTAATACGTATTTGTTACATTTTATTAGTTATTTTTATTTCCACATTTTATAAAAACTCTGCTAAAGTAATTTACTTCTTGTCACTAGAAATAGAGCTCTTCGATTCTCTGATCGAAGCGGAACGACGTCTCTTGGCTTCTTCGCGTTTAGCCTTAGACTCCTTCTTTCTTTGAGCTAACAATTTAGCGTAATCAGCAGCAGCCTCCTTAGATGCCACTTGGCGTTTCTTCTTAAGTGCTAGACGTCTGCGTTTCCTCTGCAAAACGACTGGGGTGACCAGACGTTGGATTTTGGGTGCTTTAGAAGTGGCCTTCTTGTTATCCTTTGCGGGGAGTGGGCGACGAACAACAAAGCGACGGACATCGTCTTCCTTGTTCAAATTGTACAATTTGCGGATTTTGCTCGCTCTCTTGGGTCCCAAACGACGTGGAACTGTTGTGTCGGTCAGACCACCGATCTCAGTTTCTCCCTTCTTAATAATAACGAGAGCCAAAACTGACATGTTGCCATCAACAATGCAACCACGAACAGATTTCCTCTTACGTTCGCCAGTACGGCGAGGACGATAACAGGAATGACCCTTCTTCAGCAGCAAACGCACACGGCCTACAATAAAATTAAGCTTTAGTTAAATTTTCAATAAAATGTAAATAAAGTTAATTTTTTTACCGTGAGACAAAACGCCTTGTTTCATGGGGAAACCTTGTTTGTCGTTACCGCCAGCAATGCGGAGAGTGTAACCCTTCCATTCATCACCTAGAATATCGGCCTCAACAACTTGTCCCATACGCTTGTCGTAGAACACACGCAATTTGTGTTCATCGACGACTTCGAAGAGTTTTTGACATCCCGTTGCAGGATAGGAAACGTTAAGCTGAAAAGAAAATATCCACAATTAGTTACCAACTCAAACTGCACACATAATTATGAGTGTAAATAGATTTGTTGCATTGCTAGGAAGCCGATTAAATCTGCAAAAATCTAAAGAATCCTGCAGATATATCGAACGATTTTATTTACTTCCACTAGCTATGAGTCTTTTGTAACATTTTTAATAAAAATTTCACAATTACACTGGTTATTTTGGATAATATTTAAAAAAAATTTACACACCTTCATTTTGAAAGTCTAATTTCGCAGACCAACGAATTGAAAGGAAAACCTGAGACGTCAAACACCAACCGCCTTGACAGTTTATGACCAAGGTGAGTTTACATTCAGTGTGGTAAAAGTAGAAAACACATTGCACTAGTGAAGCAGTGCTATTGATATGGAAAATTCAATTGCACATTCTCAATGAATCAAATTTATAAATGATTTCTATGATTATATTTTGTTTTGATAAAAATTAAGTGAGTTATATGACAGAGGATATTGAAAATGTATTATCTCAGGAGATATAATGCATATCCAATTTTAAGGATATTATAAGAACGATTCCAATTTTTTTCTCTTATTGTTTTGTGTGTTTATACTTATTATACTCATAACTCATTATTTTTAAACAATCAATACATTTTATTTTAATTAACGAGGAAGGTAATTTAATAAGTGTACAAAGCTTAAGTGATATGAGTAAAAATGAATTTAAACATTACAGTTCGTTGAGAGTATCGCTTTACTCTTCATTTCATTCACTATGCTGAATGAACCGTATTGAAGGAGCTAAGAAAATTAAGTAGTAATGTTAATTAAATACAAATTTCGAAGTATTATCTAAAACAGTAAATTATTTTGTGTTAAAGGCTTAACTGTATCCCCAAACTATAATTTTCAATTCCAAAAACTAAGCATTTCGAAATATTTATATATTTATCCCCAATCAACCAATCGTGATTATTACGGCTGAGAGTGCTCTAAACTTAACAGTAGCATGTTATATCTCTAAAGTGTTCACCCTATTCTAGTTACCCTGAACACCCTTAATATTGTAATATTGTAAAATTTAAACTCATAATATATTGGAAATTGTAATCATTATTAACACAAATTAAATCCGTGTACGCATTCAAGGAATTGATTGCTTTTTACATGTTAATGGTCACTTTACTTGATTATTTTATTTATTTATTATTTTTATTATTAATTTTATTATACCATACAACATAATTAATTTTTGTCTGCAAGGTGTGGGGGAATGACTTCTAGTAACTAAGCCGTTCAAACCGAAAAAACACATTTAGAAATAAAAATTTTTCAGACCACACCCTGGGCAGGACGCGACCTAGCGACACCACGGCCACAGAATATATCTACATTTTTTTTTTAAATACTTATAATAATCCAACTATTATAAATAAAACTAGTGGAAGTTTTGGTTGGCAGGAGTGCAACTTTTTGTGTTTTGAAAATGTTTAAGAAAAAAGGTTTCTAATTGTTCTTTTCTAGTTGTTAAAAGATTGGTAAATTTCATTGACTTCTATATTATTAATTATTTAAGAAAATTATAATTTTAAATATTAATTTATAGCACTAGCTGTAAAATGTCTAGGACTAAACTTTATTTATTATTTAATGAAAATATTTTATCGTATATAAACATAAATAAAGATTAGATTGAATTATTATTAAATTTCGTAATTTTAAATCACTTAACATAGTTTTATATAAGCCTTATTTATTGTCAGAAAAGGATTTATTATATAATTTTATTTAGTGGAATCAGTTTTTTTTCGGACAATTCCATGCTAAACTTAATAAAAAGATGTCAAGAAAAAATTGGAAAATATTAACAAATGGTAAATGACCCCTGAGTTTGAATTGAAGATGAGAAGTTTTCGTAAAAATCAGCTTTGTGTCACTGTCAGCTGATTCTCTTTTACCACTCCCAGCTGTTGCACCATAAATTTACACGTGCGGTTTTGTTGCCTGAAATTGCATTGCATTTAATAAAATAAATCTCAAAATATTATTCACCTATATACAAATCGCATTTGCGGAATATTTCTTAATTTGTTTGACATAAGAACGCATATTTTGGAAAATAAAAATGGGAAAAGCAAAAAAAACTAATATGGCTGGTAAATCTGCTAAAAATGTTGCCTTGGAGAAGCAGCTCACTGCCAGCAAACTTGCTAAAGCTAGAAACAAGGACAGATTTCACTTACGCGCGGAAGAATCCTCGGTATGGTTAACTAATTCTCAATATTTCGATTTTTTATAACCGCTGTATATATATCCAATAGGTTATTGACAGTAAAACGAGTCGCAAAATCTTGGCAACTGCCAAACAACAGCAATTGGAGATAAATGAAGACAACTTCCCCGTTTTGAGTTCTAAGAGGACAGTTAATTTTAGTTTGGGTGGGTTTAAAGCAAAATATATTTAATTAATTTTTGTTAATTTGTGTGATCACAGGTGGTGGTGGTGGTGGTGGTAGAGATAAAGACCAGGATGTGGACATTACGGAAAACGATTTTATGGATGATCTGCAAATCGATGAGGAGGATGCGAGAGCTTTTGAACGTTTCCAAAATCCAGAGAGTGGCAAACGTACGCTTAGGTTGGCTCAAGTGATAATGGATAAGATACATGAAAAACAAATGGATATCCAAACACAATTAACAGATGATGGTTCTCTTAAGATCGAAGATATTGATCCAAGGTGAGCAGGCATCCTAATGCCTCAGATGTTCTTTGAATACGATATTAGGGGTTTTTTTCAAAATACATTTTTGTATTTATTTATGAAGGGTTCGTGAGATGTACGAAGGAGTGCGCGATGTGATGAAACGTTACCGCAGCGGCAAAGTACCGAAAGCTTTTAAAATCATACCAAAATTGAGAAATTGGGAGCAGATCCTTTTCTTAACAGAACCACATAATTGGAGCGCTGCTGCTATGTTTCAAGGAACTAGGTATTATTTCTTCTCTAAATTCCATATAAATGAAATGATTTTAAAAACTTATTTATGTTTAATTTCTAGAATCTTTTGTTCGGTTCTATCTCAGGGAATGGCGCAAAGGTTTTATAATTTAGTCCTTATGCCTAGAATACGGGACGATTTGTGCGAGTATAAGAAACTGAATATGCATTTGTATAATGCCCTTAAGAGGGCTCTCTTCAAGCCGGCCGCCTTTATGAAGGGCATTATATTGCCGCTCCTCGAGTCTGGCGATTGCACTTTGCGTGAGGCCATTATCTTTGGGAGTGTAGTTGCACGCAATTCAATTCCTGTCCTTCATTCGGCTGCCTGTTTGTTGAAGATCTGTGAGATGGGCTACACCGGAGCGAATTCGATATTTATTCGTTATTTGCTGGACAAACGATATGCACTGCCATATCGTGTGGTGGATGCAGCTGTCTACCATTTCATAAGGTTAGTGCTTTAGACAATTTTTTTTGACCCGTTTGTTAATAATTGTTGTTTGCAGATTTGAAAACGATAAGAGGGAGATGCCTGTGTTGTGGCATCAGAGCTTATTAACCTTTGTAGAGCGTTATAAAAACGATATTTCAACCGAACAAAAAGAGGCATTAATAAATCTTTTGAAGTAAGCATCATAGTTAGGAAATATGAAGTGAATATAATATTTTTAGCATGTCGGAACTGTGGAGAGAAAGGTTCAGTCCCCATGATGGAAAAATTTCATTCAATTTTCAATTTAAATTTAAATGCTGTCTTTTATAAGATCGTTTCCTTTTATAAGAACTATTTGAACGAATGCATTTTTCTTTTTATTTTATAGAGTAAAATCGCATCCTAAAATTTCTCCTGATGTCAGAAGAGAATTGGAAGCATCCTCTTGCCGAGATATTGAAATGGTGCCGTTTGAAAACAAAACAGCTTCAGTACCCTTGCATATATACACGGATCAAGAAATGGGCTATGAATGAGGATCTCGCAGGAAAGTTTTTTTTTGTATTAGTCGAAATTTTGAATATATTTACATATATATTGTAAATAAATTTTTTTGTAAAATTTTATTAAGGAAATGTATTTTATTTTTGCAAATAAAAAAATATAAAAATCACGGGTTTTCGTAATTTTTGAGTGTCTTAATTAAAAGTCTATTTAATTATTGGAGATTGGGATTGCATCAGTTCTGTTGTAAATTTAAACGGATTAGAAATCTGCCCAATAGAAAGTTGAACTCACATGAAAAGGCTGCATAAGAATACCATCTCATATAAACTAATTAGAAAACATATATTTTGCCAATCATTGGCAATTTTTTGTATATTAATATGAGATAAAATATAAATATAATCTATAATTATGAATATATCAAAAACCTTGTCTTTGGCAGGCCGTTTTCAGTTTTGACAACATGAAAATCACAACATTGTCCGACAGTCATTTTTCTGGATAGTTCGGTTTCACAATATTAAACACTAAATTAAAGAAGTTTTTTCTGAACCTGAATAGCTCTAATCTCTAAGAGAATTTAGGATTTTCAGGATTTAGGATTCAGGAGAATTTAGGATTCAGGATTTTATTCCATCGAATAACAAATTCTTCAAAAAATGTGCTGCATACTTTTCGGTGCTGAGTTGATTTTGTGGCGCCGGAACTTGCTATCCAGATCAGCCTTAATATGAGTAAAACTTCTAACCGACAAGAATATAAAAAATCGCTATATACTTTTCAGTGGTAAGTTGATTGTGTGCTGCCGGAACCCAAATACGATATATTATGAGAGATTTGCCGGAACCTGCTGTCGATATTAACTTTGATATGAGTGAAACTTCTAGTTACCAAAAGTACAGAAAATGCTGCATACTTTATGGGTGTATATTCTCTTATCCCGCCTGTTGTCATTTTTGAATGTGTTTGCAAATTTCATTAAATTTAATAAATGTGGTTTATATTGAATTTTTATTATAAATGTTCACTTGAAAATGAAATTTACCTCTTTAATCTAGTCTGGACTAAACCAAAAACACTGAGAGTCACAAAAACACAATAGTAAAAGAAAATTCTTTTCGTTCAATTTAATTTAAGAAATGTATTTTATTTTGTAAATTAACATAAAATACAAACGCAAAAATTTCGAAACAAATATTATTTGGACATTTTATTTCTGCATTGTTTATTTTAAAGATTTCATAATATTCGATGATATGAGCATTTGGATATAAAAAAGCATTTATCACAAAACTTGTTAAAACAAATATTCACTTTTTTTGAATTTTCCACAGTTACTTTAAAATAACTAATATAAAAAAATAAAATATATAAAATTAGGCAATTAACACAATTTCCACAAAACTATAATAACAATAATCTTTTTGAAAAAAGAAAATTTCGTAATTGTTTTCAAAGTTTATCCTTATACACAATTAATAATTATATACAAACATTTGAATACTCGTATATGAAATACCATTTACAAATGCATTAGTTAGATTTAGTTCGAATGTGTTTATAATTGCACAATTTATATACTCGTATATATATATCTTCCGTTTACCTTCTGTCATTTAATTCGTTTCACTAGTCGGGAACATTTTCAGTAATTAATTTATTAAGTACTCGCAAATGCAGTATGGACAACATCGATAGAGAGACAAAATTGACAACACGTTGTGTGTTGCTGGTGACTTCAATGAGCAATTTGATTAATCTATTAATGGTTTATAGACGAGAAATTATCCTTGGCACACTACAATTAAGACTAAGAAATGGAGAACTTAACTAATGAGTGGTGAAAAGAATTTATAAAAATGTATAAAAAGAAAAGTTATGCTAATGAAAATTAATGCTATGATCTTTAGTTTTATTATGAGCGATAGAAAACCACAAACTGCATTTTACTTGCATTCGTTTACTAAATTTTACATTCATATTTAAGTTTAAGTGTAAGAGTTAAATTTTCCAATTAGTTATTATGATTTTATTATTAACATTAAGTAAAAATATTTGTAATTTTTATGCAAATGTTTGCTCTGACCTTTTCATAGTAAATATTTGTATATTTACAAAAACAGTGGTTACGGAACCAACTCACTGGAGTTGTGAAGAATTTGTTTTTGGGGCACATAACTCCAAATGTAGGACTTATAGGAGTTGTAGTGTTGTAGCGTAGTATATGGCCAACATAATATAATGATTGTTTCGGGAAGGGTGCTCTTACAAACTTTTGGCACAATTTGACTATTTGAGTCTCACAAAGTCAGTACTTAGAACATTCACCGATACGCAACTTAAGCGAGGATAAAATGAAATGATAAGCACAAGACAGTAGTGCACCCTAAAAGTAGGTGATGATTTTATGAGAAGGATTAGTAGCGACAGAAACATAAATGATAGAGACATCCAGTATATATATGTTTCTGATGCTACTACAAATATAATGTTTAGTACCTTTTCCAGACTCAGAACTCACTGCGCACACTTACACAACATTTATGCATACATGTGCTGTATAAAAAGTGCAGCATTTGTTCAGGAGAGTTGAAAAAATACTGAAACTACTCCCAATTTCTTTCTCATAATTTCAAGCATACCTCATAACATTGAATGAGCCTACTTTTAGGCTTCGCCACTAGCTGCGATTCTTAATTTGTTTTTATTGTTTTACAAAGGTTGAATGTTGAAAGAAATGTTTGTTTAACAAAATGCTGGCGTTATTGTGTGAAAATAAAAAGCCTTGGTAATTAATTGGTTTAATTATTTGTTGGTTGTTCCTGCCACTGTACCCAGCAATTAACTGGGTGTAATCAATTTTTCAATTGCTTGCATTAAACTACGTTATTTATCAATTAAATAATATATAAATATATATTTAAATTTTAGTCAATCATTTAAATTTACGTACTTAACTGCTAGTTTCGACTATAAGTATTGTTTCTTTATCTCACTCGAACATTTTTCTTAATTTGTTACTGTGTTCAGGCATTGCAAGTGATGCACACACCGTCGACCAACTTTTTGAATGGATTATGCTTCTTATTTGCACTTGGCAGACAATGAAGCTCTGCAAATAATTTCAGATTTTTGGTTGCCATTTCTCCGCCATCTATTTTCAGAATTATACTATAAATTTTGTGGACTTTTTCGGACATAAACTAAATACAGACCCAGCGATCTTAAATATGATGATCCTGCTCCTCAAATAATTGCCAGCCATAACGCAATCCGAGTCAATAAAATCTGTATCAGTCTCGCTGGACCTTTTTAGTACGGATCCTGATGTTTCCCAAATCTTAAATATACATCTTTGCATTTATGCATGCCTGTATGTCAGTTTTCAGAACTCAGATATCATATTGTATATTTTATTTGTTTACTCTATTTATATTTATCCTTTGTCTGTTTAGTTTTGAAAGAAAATCATGCTCCAAATGTTTATTTGTAAATGCAATTTAGATATTAATAAATACATATTTCATATGCATTTAAGTGAATTAAGGACATCGACAAGGAGATCATACACTCTGGTTAAAAATAGTAAATACTCCTACACCTAAATACTTATACACTTATACATATACTGTTGTCATTACAACAAAAGCCACTTAAATACGAGGAGTACTTATCTCATCCAGACATCGATTTATATTTTAAATTCTCTGTAATCGGTTCCATAAATACTTGCAATATATTTAAATGTATTTTTGGTTAAATTTTGATATAGTTCATACTATAAAACAACCTAAGTTTAGAGATGAGAAATGCAGTTTTGGACACAAGTGATGCTAATTCACTAAAATTGGTTAATTATGCCGTCATCATTATTCAGTGTTGTCGTCATCGCTGACAAACTCTCGTCACCAGTAATGTGAGCACTACAATCCAGAGTACGGGCCTTGTTATGGGTCCAGCAGCATGTTGCATTGCAGCTGGCTCTTCACCTAAAAAGACACCATAAGGGACATGCAAAAGGACATTATATTATCATCTTTCGAATTTACCATTTAGCACGTGCACCATCACAGCTCCAGTGATGTCATTGCCGAGCATGCATGTGTAGTTCCCAGTGTCGTGTCGGTTGGCGTTTGCAATGTAAAGCCGGCTCAGCGCGCGTCCTGGCAGCATGTCGGTTTTAACGCTGGAATATGCAAATGCGAATAAATAATTTAATCGGCTGGAATAAGGTAAAATTGTAAATGGCGCAGATTGTCCGAAGCAGTCACTTTTACTGCTACTTGTTTTGCAGAAAATGTACGTGTAACAAGTCAATTCCTAAATAACTTACATATTGTTTTTGCTTTTAGATTTTCATATTGCTTCAGGAAGTTAAAATAAATGCTTTATATACTGTTTTTGTTCAGAGAATTTCATATAGTTTCACGAAGTGCACACGTGACAAAAAAATTCTGGAAATAAACCCCTTATATACTGTTTTTGCTCTTAGCTTTTCAGCCCAGCTTTTCGCAGCAAGTCCCAAATGATTAAATAAATGTTTTATATACTGTTTTTGCTCTTAGCTTTTCATATTGTCTCAGGAAGTCATATCGTCAGTTAAATAGAACATGCAAATATTGGTGTATAAATGGATAAGAATCTCTAGGGTTAGTACTAGTCCCCTGGTAGGCAGTCTTTATCAAGCTTTATATTCAAATCCTCAACAATATTGTCTTTTATACAATACTAGCTGTACCCGATGCGCTTTGCTACCCCTGAATTGTAGGGGGGGTGTAGCATTCAGCTGGTCAAAGAATTTTTGAAATCGGATGAGTTGTTTAAATAAATAAATTTGAAGGAAACACATTATACAAATATTCAATTCATTTTGATTTGTATGGGAGGTACCACTCCCCTTTCTCCAATCCCGCCCATATTTGCAGCAGCACTTAGAATATGTACACTTAACCTATATACCAAATATTGTTCAAATACTGTTAACCAGAGCAGAAATAATGGATTTTTAATTTGTGATTTGTATGGGAGGTACCACGCCCCTTTGTCCAATTGGACCGGTACCAACTGAGAAACCTTCGTGGGCTCATGCACAACAACTTTGCTGAAGATGATCACATGATCAAATGCATAGTTTACGATTCTATAAAGGACAGACATACAAACTTCCATTTATATATATATAGATTTATATTAATTTAGAATAAATCAAATATTAATTAAATACCACAATTTCGTAAAGAAACTACCTGATCTACGTAAATAAGGACCCAATTTTTGGAATCACAGCAAATCGAATTTAATCTGAATTAACTTTTTTTCTTAAAATTTCATCAACCCGAAAACTTTGTCTGAACATTGCTGCCCTTTGTAGCATCTCGAATCATCGCGCTCCGATGGACACTATTGAAGCAATCAGTCGTCATTTTTATTACTTGTATTTCTGAAACCAGGCTTATTGAGGCCAAGTGCCCTACTTAATAGAGGCAGTCATTAACTACTTGCCTCTGCCTTGTTTTTCGTTCTTAAATTGGAAGGAATTTCATTTCACAGACTCCTAGCATGGCCATTTTGATTGACATCAATGCAGTTTTAAATTGCTTTTACTCGTAATTCTCAATCAAAGGCTCCATTGAGGTAGCCACATACACACACACACACACACACGAGGATGTGGAAGTGCTGGCAGGTCATATCAAAATACTTCATCATGCTGACTGAGGATGTCAATGGAGAGAATGTGAGAAGTCATGAATAAATGAATTTTCAAGCGAAATGGGAATTTATTTAGTTTTTATTCCGTGGAAGAGACGCAAAAGTTAAAAAATGCATCCAAGTACGACTGAGAGTCGGGTTGACCATAAATCCATTATGAAAAGAAAATGTGAAAAATAATTCCACTCATTTTCGTTGGCCTTCTTCTCACTGATATATAATTTTCCACTTGCCTGTGGCATACCCCGTAAAAACCACGCTCCTTTGGTTATTCCATTGGAGGCATAAAAAGCCAACAGGACTTTTTATCATCATCAGCAATCGGCTCAATACAATTTTAGTTATATTAAAGTATATATGTATGAAGATAGGACAATCATAGAGAAGGCCATGGATAGGTGTGAGGATTGGTACTCGAGGCTTTCATATGTATATTTTTGTCGATACTTTTGTAGTCATTATTGAATCATTGTAGTTGGTATTGAAGGTGGACTATTTCAAATATTCTCCAAGGATCAGATTCTCATTTGTTAGAAGAATAACAAAAAATTCGGGAAGTGGATAGAGCAGGAAAGGAAGTCACTAAACAAACGCTGCACAGTAAAAACGTTGACAAAAATTTGAATAATTGTGTTTCCAAACAATTGCACTGAAAAAGAGTGAAATCTGTAGTTCTTAAATTAAATTAAATTCCCTCACATTGAATAGTTCGGATCACTGGGTTGTGTCAAAGAAACAGTAAAGAAAAAGTTATAAAGTTTCCACAATAAGAAAATCAGCACATGAAACGATCAGAGAACAAACAGAGTGTGAGGCATTTAGATTGCCAACAGTTTTGTACTGAATATATATAACTGATTCTTAAACTAAATGCCTTATACTCGTATACTGTGCTCTTCCCTATGCATATTGTTTCAGGAATGCAAATGGTTCTATCAATTCTTAAAATGAATTCATTATATACTGTTTTTGCTCAGAGCGTTTCATATGGTTTCAGGAAGCGCACATATGACAAGTCATTCTTAACCCAAATGCCTTACATCCAATTTTTGCTTTGAGCGCTTAATATGGTTGCAGGAAGTCATATCATCATTTATTTAGAAAACTGATATACTTGTATTTGTGAAGGAATGATATATACTTGTGTATAGGCCCATAGAACTGTTTCTTAGCTCTGTCCAACTTATTCAGCGGAGAAATAATGCCGATCGTTGGCCCTTGTTGTAATTTTAAGTATTCACACCTGAACATACAATTTGTCTTTCGATATAGGATACTAAATGAGTATAGGATACTAAATGAGTCTAGGATATATTAAACGAGTATAGGATATGTTACTTTTACTATACTGGTATCCCTAACCTTACCACACACCAAGATCCTCCTAACAGATGGCTAAGAAAAACTTACAGCAATGAAAGCAAAGAAATTCTCTAGGAAATATAACTACAAAAGGTGTCAAATCACATGATCTGGAAGGTCATTGAAGTGATCATATTGTGGCCAAGGTAGGTAGGTAGGGCAGCGGCATTACCAATAAGCCAGTGATGCCACTTAGACCACCAGTTGAGTCTGTTGTGAGCCGCGGTATTGTGGCCAAACTCTGACTACAAAAAATTTGTGATATTGTTAACCATCCGACGTACAGTTTCCATTGGGCATTATGTGGATTCTATGTAATTATATTGCTCTGGAGTGATGGAAGAAACCTTTTGCTTTCGGAAGCGTTTCCTGATATCTTCAGCTAAAATCGTCATAGCAAATGGATGCAAAGGTGTACATATTGAAGGCGAAGCAATTTCTAGAAATTCTCATTTAATAAATGCATTCAAATTGAATAATATTCACTAGAAAAATGTAAGTGGCAACTTCTTTATATACAACTATGGTCACAAATGAGTCTCGTACACCACTAAACCCAAAATTCTCGACCGCATTTCAGAACACTTCTCATGAAAATATATTTTCTGAGTCTCACTAAAATTGTGTGTCCTCGTCTCGATCGGGTAGAAGCGGATTTGTACACAAGTTTGCGGCTGAATTTTCGCCGTAATCCCACAATTGAATCGCTTTAAGGGATTATCAATGCTAATATCTCGCCAGTTATGGATCATATTTAGTGGCCTCGTGTCTAATTGAATTGTCAAGTAACCAATCAATTAAGCAGATTCCAGCGGTACGTTGTCGGGCGCAATATTCATAAATTGTTTTGTGTGTGTTTTTTGTTTTTATCTCACCTGATGCCACCACGGCTGGTATCATAGTTGAGCATCCGAGTGCCATGGCGCCACGTTATGTAAGAGGTCGGCTGTGGAATTTTCGAAATGACGCATTGCAATTCGATGGTGCTGCCAGCCTTGTAGTACTTCTCGGGGGTGGTTGAACCTCGTTCATCGAGTATTTCCACATGAGGAACTGCAAATAAATACAGCAAAAATCGCACATTATTACCATGGAACATAAAAAGTCACACACACACACGAAGCGACCATTATCGCGGAACATGGAACTGCTGCACACATACAAGCACACACAAGCTCACTCACAATGCGTGCCATGACGAACATAAAATGCTTCAGTGAAATTGAAAAATGTGACTGAATGACAGGCTGCGAACTCGGAAAAGCCAGAGTGAGTGTCGATGATGTTTCATCACACACAACCACCACAATCACACACACACACCAAACAAAACTCGCTCATGCTATCACACACGCTCACACATGTACTCGCACACAGCACACAAACGCACACTAGAACAACACATTAAATGCGGCACCGTGTTGACTTGGTGATTAATACTCGTAGTACTTGTGCGGATTTGCGTGATGGCTGTTTGTGGGTAACTTACCAATTACAGTTAAGTACACTAACAACACTAAAGGCGGATGTGAGGAGACTTGACACTCGTAAGGACCCTCGTCACGTTCGTTGGCGTATTGGATTAGAAGTTTCCAATCATTTGGCTCATCAAATTCCATCGAGTACCTTGAATCACCGCTGTACGTGTGACGGCCGAATGTGATTAGTGCCAAGTCGTCGCCTCTACGTCGCATCCAGGATACCTTAAATTGGAATAGAGAGTAAACATTATTTATGTAAATGCGTGGCCAAAATATTTCAACGCAAGCAAGTTCTATTCAATGCCTTCTTTCAGCTCTCTTTACTTAAATTAAAGTGCCAATACAAATTTCATTTCATGCGTATTCGAAATTTATACAAAAGTGTTTTTGCATACATTTTTTGGATTTAATTATAATTAATTGTAATTACAAATTAAATCCAATTACTGATTAAATTTAATTAGTAATTGTCTAAATCTCCTTTGTGAATTTCTAGTATGCCAATTACTTTGCTAATTAAAGTTAATTAGTAACTTTCTAACAATTTTGTATAAATTCCCAATATGCATATGGACGGAGTATGGACATCTACGGTATCTCCTAAACTGATTTTGTTTTATTTTTTATTTACTTGAAATTAATGCAAACTGGCAACACAAACTGGCAGCACAAACTGCAAATGAAGGTCATGATGAGCTGTCAAAAGGACATTCCTGATATAGCCTGATATAATAGCATGTCCACGCATGGTATCAGTAATGGACATGCGTGAGGAGCTGCCTTTCTAGTACTTCCGTAGTGGCAATATATTTATGACTCACCACATCTATATGAAGTCTATTTTGCCCAGGACATACTGATGAAACACTGAAAGGTGCATCTCACTTGAAGAGATTGTCCTGCCATAAATCTATCTGTATAAGAAAAATCTGACCAATATCGTCTCTTCTCCTAAAAAATAAGCAGAGGGTGTGATTTTGTATATAGTCCTGGAGTATAAACTATTTGACATGAAGCGAAACTCTGCTTCAGGGAACTTCATTGGCTTATTTGTGGTTGAGGTTCCTTGCACTGCATAATCTTCATTTAGCGAAGGACCCTAAGCCAACAATCAACTGCTCGAAAATTGTGAGAAATATCTAAGCTTCGTTCGACATCAAACTAGTGTTAAGGTTCCCAAACGAACTACTGCTCTAAAGTGGTCTCTCAGGATCGTCTACCTTTGGAGTTCTCCATAACAGGAAGTTTGATTTGTGTTTCTCTGTGAACATTAAATCTTGAACAAATTGCCAATGGACTTCAAATAGTGACAAAGTAAATGTTCGGATGAAATTTATATTACATAAAAGGGATAATAACGCGAAAACAAGGACAACGCTTAAAGTAGCGGTAGAGCCGAAGTGAACTCAGTTTGGGACGAACACAACGCACTGCACATGACCACAGTCTTATGGCCGCTTTTAATGGGCTGTTCCTGCCTCAAATTATGCTGTGCTGCTACACAAAGTTGTGGGTGGGAGCGCCGCAGGAAAGTTGCTGTTCGCCATACATACCCGCGTATTCAGGCAAACTTAATAAACAACACGAATGGATTTAAATACTTTGCAAAGTTTTCGATTGAGGTCACTACTTAGCACAGAAAGCTGTGCTGCCAGGAGGTTAACACGTAGAAAATTGCTCTGTGCTCATGGACACACACACATACACACATACAGACACACCCACGCCCACACCAATTGAAAGCGTGTTATCGCCATCCGTGGATTTTTCGCCACCATGGTAGTGCTCGTATATGCAACGTTTAAGGACGTGCATGGCATCACAAGAACGCTTACAATCGTGAGATGAATTCCATGTTTGTGTTACGTTTTGCTCCTCTTACGTATATTGAAAATTTGTGTGTGTGTGTGTGTGTAGGTGTGAGTGAGTGTGTTTTTGTGTTCCGCTGTGGGGCTGTGCTGCGTCTCGTCTCGTCTCGCCTCATCTCGACTCGACCGGTTTTAATTCATAAGTCGACGTACATTTTGGCAGCTGAGCGCTTGGCTGTGCAAGGACGAGCGCGGCGGTATTCGCAACTGTGCTCATCTTTTGTACGCCATGTTTGTTTAATTAATTTGGTCATATTGTTTAAGAACAGCGAGCTGACAGGTTGAACGACAGTCAGTCTGCGTGGCAAGTAAATTAAGACTCCGGGACCTTTTTGGGTCCGACACTAAGTGAATTAATTAAATATTTTTGCTTGTGTTAAGGGCGAAATGGCTTAATTAGGAGATACAAGTTAATGACGGTGCGGAGGGCGTGGCGGCATGTCGAGCTTAGAAAGTGTTACGCATACAAAGCGCCAGAGTGTGTTGCCTGAGCAACACATTGTGCGTTATCGCTAATTGCGCGGCAATAGCGGCTCTTATTCGTTTAATTAGCGCAGGTGGGGTGTGCCTGAAATATGCATCGCAGCCGTTAACAGGAAAAGGAGCACTATTAACAAAAAGGCAGCACAGAAATCCGTTGTGCATTTAAATTTCCCACACCCGTAAATATGCGCTATTGTGGTAGTTTAACAAAAGATTCCTTCCTTCCTAATACTTTAACACATTTGCTGCAGATTTGTGGGGGTTTATTTGGCAGAGCCACCCTAATCTCAGTTCAGTTTTGTTCTCTAATCCTGGTGGAAATGCAACTTACCGTCTTTCCCTGCAAATCGTTGACTTTGCAGTGCAGGTGCACATTTGAACTCAATTGCGTGCTGACGTTAACGGTCGTGTATGGATCAGCAAAGAACGGAAATGGTTCGTGTGTGGTGGTCTCCGTTATTTCCAGCTCTTCATCCTCGGGCGTATCTGTGAAGGGTGATGAAAATTCTTGCCAAAAATTCTTGGGAAATGTATCGAATGGATCTCCGGCTCTTGGACGCTTTACTGCAAATAATATGAAAGGAAATAGAGCGCAAAGCGCTTTAGAGCAGGAAATGCCAATGTTTGCCATGCAGTGCAATTGCATGGCATTCTATTATTTATACTTGTACGTCCGTTTGCTTAGAACAGAGATTTAAGTGCGTAAAACGAAAAGAAGACAAACTAAAAATAAATAAATAAATGAGAAGGAAACTGCGAGCAAAAGGAAAAACTGCCAACACAAACTGGCAGCACAAACTGGCAGCACAAACTGGCAGCACAAACTGGCAGCACAAACTGGCAGCACAAACTGCAAATGAAGGTCATGATGAGCTGTCAAAAGGACATTCCTGATGAGGCCAACTGACAGTGTTAGATTGGAGAGCATCAATCCCGACAGCTGGGGCGCATTCTTAAGGTTGGGTTAGTACGCGTGCTTTTCTGGATGTTGGCAAATAGAAATTTGGTTTCGTGAAAGGTGTTTAATTTCCTAGCCACTTAAATCTCTCAATGAATTTCTGCTCTTTAAAAGGAGAGTAGAATGTGGTGAAAGCAAAAGGATTCTGGTGTAAGGAGCAAAATTTCCGTATAAATTTTGCTCCAACATAGTTCTTCTGCCACAGCATCAATTTTTCAAACCAAGCCACGAACCGCACTCGATTGTTCCAGAAGCATGTAATTTATTGCATTATCAGAAGCAATTGGCAAAACCCACCCCTAATAAAGCCACAACAGAATGCGCCGATCATGACATCATCAACAACAACAACAGAGGGTGCAACAACAAACAATGCCATGCGCTTGACAACAAGCCGAATTCTGCAGCGATAATGGCGGTTACGTTTGAATACAATTTATTCAACAACAGAAATTTCTGGAAACTTTGCGACTGAAACTGGGCTATAAAAGCAGCAGCAACCGAGGGACTCGCTCTCTTTTCCTGAACAGCCATCGACGACTACGCATCGGCAGTAACTCTTTACATCATCAACCATCGACGACTACGCATCGACAGGAGCTCTTTCTTCTCCAGCAAGCAACGAAGACGCATCGACGGACAGAGCTCTTTCTTCTCAAGCAACCACCGACGACACATCGACAGTAGCTCTTTACTTCATCAGCCATCGACGACTACGCACCGACAGTAGCTCTTTTCCTGAACAGCCATCGACGACGACACATCGACGCACACGAAGAAAACATCGACGCACCAAGACTTTTGACTCCAGCATTTGATGCAATCGTACTGAGACCATTCTGGATTAGTGGATTATAGGGTTTGTAGTCGGTACTCCACTAATTCCGAGAATTACCAACGTTGTACCGAGACTTTGTATTAGTATTAATATTAGCTATTAACTCAGCATTAGCTATTATCGAAAGATTTAATTTAATAAATTAAACAAAACCAATCTAAGTAAACTCATAGTTATTTTCTGTTAACGACCCCTGGCAATCCGGCGAGCATTACCCAGGCGAAAGAAGGAAAAAGGGTTCGGGACTGGTAAACTGGGTGGCGCGACTTACACTCTGTTCGCTTGGTTAGATGGACGGTCTGTGGAGTGGTGTCTGCCAAATGTTTATCTAATGCTGTACTGAAATTTAATTTCGAGCATGAAGTTCCGTCATTGTAGAATACTCATAGTAATTATAATATTATAAAGTAGTGGAACAAGAAAAGGAGACTTCTCCAAAAAAAAAAGGAAAATTCTCGTTGCCATCCCTTTCGGTCTTCTTGGTTCTTCCTACTACGAGAATTCGCTCCGTCGAGACGAATTTATGTGTTAGCCTGTTAATGAATACCCTCGAGAAGAATCTATCTCGTTGCCTGGTAATAAACACCCTGTAAAATATTTTATAGAAAAAATTCCAAATCCCAAAAGCCAAACCAAGCACAACTGAAATATTCACCAATACTCAATTTTGAAATATTGTTCTCATTAAAAACGCAAAAATTGCTTTATACGCAGGATTTAATGATCATTCTGTCCAACATTAATAACAGGACACGGAACTTCGAGCGGGTGGTACTGTCAGCAATAAAACTGTGCGAAATTATGCACAATGAAGCTAATTAATTAGCGGTAGTAATTCAAATTAAAATAAAGCACACAGCTACTGAGTCATTACAATGAATACAGTAACCGACGAGCAGGACATCCTTAATAAATGGCACACATTTTTACTTGTAATACTCGTAGTAGTCCTGTCATTTATGCCATTGCGGCGACCACTCGATTATGCGACATTAAAATTATCGCCTTCCCACAATTAACCCAGAATGCAAATGAAATGCTCATAACCAAGAATCCAGACGGACATTTAATCAATTAACATATAAAAATTGTGGATTGTTTCCTTGCTGTGCACTTCTCAATAATCCTGGTTGGCGAGAGACTTATCCTTATCTTTATTACACTCTAGGTTATATGTATTCCTAAGTCCAGATAGATTTTAGAGCTACTTCAATACTAATAGAATGGCAACAATGCCAGTCACTCAGGACTCTAACAACAGGATGTGTTTTTTTGTACATGGGGTTTCTATGTATTGATTATGACATTGTAAATGCTGTGAAAGCCATTGGGATTTGCACTGATTTGCCAACAAAATGAACTATTTGAATTGGCGCATTCTCAGTTTTTGCCATAAAATTGCAGCCCCATTTAAAATATCATTTAAATTGCATTTGTCTGCTGTTCATTTTGTGCGGAATTTCGAGATCACGGCGTAATGACGGTTTATGGCGCCGTGCCATATCAAGCGGACGTACGAATGGACACAACGCAAATTGCTGCAAAGTGGGCTGATTGGGCGTACGCAATGAATTGCCAGACAGGGAGAGAGAGCGGGAGCGAAGGAGTGTTTGCAGTGAAAGCGGAATTTTAATTCTTAAATTTATGATAAGAGCGGTGGTGGTATGAAATGCTTCGAATACATTCAGTGCAGTGCCTCGGTCTTTTAAAGCCAATATTTAAGCTGCGGCCTGACAACAGCTCTACAAAGTGTATCCATGGTGGAACAACCACGGTGATGAAATTAAAATGGATTAAGCTTAATTCCGAATGCGCCGCGTTGAATTTAACTCTGTTTGTCTTCGGAGTCATTTGCGAAAGTCATCTGGAAAAGCCCTTTAAAGTTATATCACTCTAATTAAATTGTTATAAATAAATTTTTACTATTGTGAGCAGCGAATATTGGTGCAGTATAGCTCGATATTGCTTAATATCTTATGTTCAAAATTCGTCAAAGAAAGGAATCTCCAAGGTCAGATCAATACACATATTCCAAGGCTTCTTCCAATGCTCACACCTTTCATAGGGCTAATTTGGTATAGCCTTCAGCGCCTTCTGCGAATTCTCCTTTATCACCTCAAAAGTCTCCAAACGCTTTTCCCGAAGTTTTCCAGCTGGAGACGTGGGAACAGGAAAGAGTCACGCGGGGCCATGTCAGGTGAAGTCGGAGCTTGTGGAATGGCAATAAAGTTGTTTTTGGTCAAATAGTCTCGAACAAGATACGATTTAAGCCGGTGCGTCATCGCGGAGAATAAACCACGAATTGTTTCTCCACAATTCCAGCCAGTTGCGACGAACATACTCCCTCAAAAGCTTCAGACACTACTACTTATTTACTGTTTGGCCTGGCGGAAGGAATTCGGAGTAGACCACACCACTGCAATCAACGAAAACAGTCAACAAAACCTTGACTTTGGAACGAGTTTGTAGTGGTTTTTTGGGTTTTGTCTCGTCTGAGAAGCGCCATTCCGATGATTGTTGGTTCGTTTCGATGTCATATTCAAAGACCCATGCCTCGTTACCGGTAATGATCCCTTCGTTAACATTTTGGCTCAAGGAGAGCATTTCTTTTGCGATAGCAATGCGATGTTGTTTTTACAAAAAATTCAGCACACTCGGCAGAATCCGCCCTTCAACTCGTCTCATCCTCAAAACATCGTGCATAACGCTTTGCACCGATCCGAGCGAGACACCAATATCGGCTGCTATCTCCCTGATGCTCACATTACGATCTTTGAGTACAATTTTCCTGACTTTTTCGATGTTTTTGCCAGTCAAAGAGGTAATTTTTATACCCCAACTCCTTGGTATTTGAGTACCTTTGAGTAAGTGTGAGACCTGGAGTAAGGATCCACACAAATTCCAGGGCAGTACTCTTTATAATCTAACTTCTGATATTACAATGGCTTCTGTGTGGCTTTTGGCCGATTGTGAGTCCCTTTGACTGGAGTAAGGCGCCAAACAGATCCTAGGGCAGTACACTTTTGATCCCCTAACTTCAGGTATCACAATGGGACTTAGTATGGCCTAAATGTGTCTTCTGGTCGAGTGTGCGTGCTGTTGACAGCCACTTAAACCTACCTACCTACCAATTAGGGATAATTCAATAGTACAAATTCATTAGTGATATATCACTGGTGATGTTGTGTCATTGTCTCCTACTATGAGGCATACTTGACAAGTCATAAATGAGAATTTCTCTTTTGCACTAATGGCTTCAGCTCGGGAATGTGTTGAAATGATGTGAAAAGCAGCAGAAATAAGTTAAAATTGTATATGCAGTGACGAAAGAGTTCAGTTGTTATAGGGAAGCTGTAGCGATTAGAGCTTTCCACAAATACAACTGAAGTATGGTAAAACATTGTTAAATTAAATATTGTCGAACTATTCCCTTAGTCATTTAAATTGAAATGAAACTACTTCAATTGAAGTTAAATGACCTAAAAACAAGTGTTTTTGAATCGCTTGACACAATCCAGTGATCGAACTTTTAGCAAAATTCAATTACTATTGTTACGTAAATAACTTTGCCAATAAAGCGATTCTGCACTAGCTTCAAACTGCGAGTAATTTAATAGTTATTAATAAAACTATTCATCTATAATTCGGTCACTATAAAAACTGTGCGAACTTTTTAGTAATAGTTCTGAAACAAATATTCTCCGGCAGAACTAAGCACAATTACACATGTGTGCATCGGTGGCAAACGTAAACAGTGTTCAACTATGTGGAAATTAATAAATGAAAATAATTTTAAATTATCATCAGTGATTGAAAAATTTCCGAAACGGATTTTCACTATTGAAGGAGACCCCAGAATTTATGGATTTGAACTATTTTATGCCGCTGTCACAACGCGACTGGCATCTATTCAGACATTTGTGATTAATTGTTATGCGGAAATTTCAACCCACCCAAATACGAGAGAATAGAAACTGAACGGAACGCAGCGGAACACATCAATTTCTGGCCATTGTATGAGTAACAAACGAAGTGGCAGTGGGCGGATGCATTGTCTTTAGATGAAAACTAAATTTTATTTGTTTTTCATCCTAATGCCTCCATTTATCTAAATAAATTGGCATGCGCCATGAAATATGATAAGTTTGCAGTGAAACCACCATCAATGGAATGCTGACAATCATGAATCATAACAATGAAATAAAAATTGCATGCCGAAAATTTCCAGCCAAGCAAATGCAATGGTAATTTCTTTTTTAAAAGCAGGATGTCGCCTCCTTTCGGTAGGAGGAGCAACCATCGACAATCAAGCATCAAAAATCAACCATCAACAATCAGCCATCAAAAATCAACTATCGACAATCAACCATCGACAATCAACCATCGACAATAAATTATCAAAAACTAACCATCGACAATCAACCATCGACAATAAAGTATCAAAAATAAAAAATCAATCATCAATAATCAACTATCGACAATTATCTGCTGCTATTTACTTAGGCACTATCGTGAATATCGGTATATAAAATACCACGATCATAGTTCAGAGTAGTCAACCAATAATTTTCCAGTAAACTTACATAAACTTGCTAAAAGGGTCTTTCAAAAAAAAATTAACAGCGTTCGCTTTGGCCACATAGTTACTCACCTTCCCAAAAAGAACAACGAACTCAATCCTTTTTATAAACTTGGCAGCACTGATAATAGGAGTAACTGTGCTGTCAATTGCGGATATTTTTATATGAACAAATTGCTTATCCTATGCACAAACCATACACAGTCGGACTTGGTAGCACAGTTCCAAATCGTTAGGTCGTGTAAAGGTACAGAGTGACATAGGGGAGAAACGACAACAGCAACAAAATCAACAACAGGCTTGCAATACGGTCTTAACAGTTACTCATATTTCGTTATGAATGAGGAAAATACTATTTCGTCACAATATTTCGTTGCAACGAAATGCGTGCTATAAAATGTTTGAAACAACTTCTCTACTCGTTATTCATGTAGTAACGAGTAATGTACACGTACAATAATCAGAACTTCACTCCACGAAGTAGAATGGGAAAAACTTAAATCGCTTAATGGAATGGGAATCCATCTGGTTGAAGTCGATACGGTTTAAGTGGGTTGAAATAAAGCTTCAATGGCTTGGAACCAAAATGGCAAATTGAAAATAAATGAATTAATTGAATGAAAATGAATTCAGTGAATTTAAAATAATAAAATTTCACAAATATAATATTAATTTAAGTAATGTACGCCGCAATGCCAATGGTGGACATGCATAAATTGTTAATTGGAATACTCACATGGAGATGACGCCGATCCAATGTGCTGAAGCGTTGAATAAAATATTGCAAAGATCCAAATTAATTTAGATTCCATTGCTGAAAAAGTCATAAAATATGAAAAAAAACATGAAATTGATTTATGATTATTTTCATTTCAGGTTTCCGTTTTATTGCTTTGTTTTTGCGCAAATATTTGAACTATTGACACATAAAAAAAATATTAAAATTATTTACAAAATAAACAACAACACAAAAGAAAACAAAAACACCGACATTTGTGAGTATTTTCATGGGGAAATACGCGTTCGTGCTGGTTGCTGAATGCAGAGGAAGCTGTGAAAGCGTTGTTTTTAATTGAAAGTTTGACATTTTTCAAATATTTTTTGTGGACAAAACAACACAAAAATTTTATTTGTGAAACCATTGCTCCCGTGGTCTAAAATCGTTCAACAGTTAATTTTTAAAATGAATTCTCGATTTCACTTAGGTGCGTATACTAAAAACAGACAGTAAAGAAGTCAGAGTTAGGGTTGGACCGACTATGAGATACTCTACACACTAAGTTTTCCGATTTATCTGAGTAAAGTTAGTTTAACCCAACTGTGGCCTTACTTCCTCGTTTTGATTAACTCTATAAGAAGATTCGCACATGTTCCACAAGGGATTGTAGGTTAGGTAAGGTTTTCTTGGCAGTCAGTCTACAGATTGACTCACTCAGACCACTATGGGTCGAATGCGATACCACCGCGCAATACTGCTCCTCTACTTTATTCGTGAAACAATTTCGAACCCCAATAAAGCGAGGAGAGCTGAAAGCATTTTTGCCTAAAGAGCCCGCTTTGCTTCTAGCTATAGCGGGGCATCTACAGAAGAGATGTTCCACAGTCTCCTCCTCCGCTTCATCCCCTTAGCTTCTGCAGTTGAAACTTTGTGGATAAGGTATTCTGCCTTGCTCCACCAGATACTGTGAGATTCTAGTATACTAAACACACCACCTCTAATAGACGGATTCACACTATGCCAATTCTGTGGCAATGTGAAGAATGCTCAATGTTCCATAAGGCAGAAGGATGTGTGAAAAGATGCATTAATGTCTTCACAGTCTTTCGTGCACACGATTTTCGTGTTTATTCAATGTTTTTGCTCTGAGAAATACCTTGCCAATTACCTGGGCCACTCCCACTTCTTTCTGTTTCTTTATGTTGGAACCTGCCTCTACAGAAACATTGGTATGTCTCACTTTTTTCTGAACATTCGTGATTTAATTGAAATGGGAAAATAAAAACCAGAAGAAAAAATCGAACGAAAGCGGTTTAAGCAAAAAATGAACGAAGAAGATAAACATCGATTATGTCAACAAAACAAGACAAAATGAAAGAAAACTTATTGAAGCTGGACCCCCGTTGCCCGGGGCAAAGCACATGCGTTCACTCTGATTATAATCGATATTTGTTTTTTTTCAGAACTTCATGATTAGCCTGCCCTGAAAGACAGCGGGCAGGAGGAAGAAACTAACTCATTTGTCTTTGTATGCCTTCCCTTCTCAGTGTTAGAAACGACCGATTAAAGTCGTTAGAGATTGTAGCTATATACTCAGCGGGTGGGGGTAAAATAACAGTGCCATAAACAGTGGACGTGGAGACGTTTAGTGCGAGGTCCTTGCATGCAAGATGTTGAAAAGGAAAAAGAAAAATGCGCTCAAAAACCAAAACAAGGCAAAAGCGAAACGAACTCAACCAACATGTCAAACGCTGATGGAGCATAACTTGAAGGAGGAATTACTTTAGACGCTGTCCTAGACCCACCACCCACACTCCTCTCCTAGATAGTCCTTGTGACACAGGCTACAGAAAAACAAACAAAATACTCTATGAGTATTTCAACTTTTCTCTGCCAGGCTCCGCTCTGCTGTTGCTGTCGTTTTCACATTTAAACATTTCCATTGCTGAGATTGGCGAGGAAGATTTTGTCTCCCATTTTTATTTGTTTTAAATTTCTTTCAGCAAAAGATTAAATTCTGTGCTAAATGAGGAATGTAGTGCTTTGGCCATCGAAGTGCTAACGAAATGGTGGCAATAAAATCTCCGAAGGGAAGAACAACCGAAACAACAACAACAACAACAACAACAACAAGTCAAAGCGCTTAAAAATTAACCTAATTACGGGTGCCGAAAAGAGCCTCAGTGCTATTTTTTTAGCGCTGCTTTAATATAATCCCTCTCGAAGCGTATCGGCCGCCGATTTGCATGTAAATGTGCTGAATTTGAAAGCGTTCTTTTCGTGTCGGCAACAGTAACGAGCGACTGGGGTGCAGTGTGCCAGTGGGAGTGTGTAGTGTACGGGAATTGTGATGCCACAGAGAAGTGGAAAAAATATTTAAATTTGATTATATTCAGTGTCAGTCAGCAATGAAATTATCTCGGGAAATATTTTGGGTAATTCTTCTCATCCCGCGTTTGGTGTACAAAATCTGTTTAAATATTTGATTGCACCAGCAAAGGGAAAACTCCATGACGGGACTCGTTGAATACGGTTACAGTGATTTTTACAAAGTGTCCTGTTGCCCTCTTGATTCACTTTCAGCTAATTTAGAAAGTAGAGGTCTTAATCCCAGTTAATCCAACCAGAATGCGATGTGGAAGGATTCTAGGTGAAATAAGCCTGATAAGACTGGAACTATACTCATTTTCCGGGACTGATTTTATTTGTCATTGCGAGTAATTCTTATTCTCTTTGGGGTTTATTTATTGATGAATTTATGAGGGAAAATAATAATATAATTACAATGGAAAAAAGAGCACTCTCTGCCAGGACTTTAAGCTCCTTTTACGGATGTACAATGAAATGGTTCAGATTTGTGGCAAATTCTGGGTATGGTATTTTAACTTAAATTATAAAAATGGTTTTTTGGCATTTATTTCATTGGATTTCAGTCAATTTGCTAATTATACAATACAATGTGAGTTAGTTTTATAAACCTTGTTTGCACTTCTGTCCCTAATGTTCTGGATTTCATATAAGTGCTTTCTCTCACTTTATTTAGTAGGAAACTATTTAATTCGAATTTATTATAACATTATTCTTATCTTTGTTCCAAACACTGTGCTATCGAGCAGTTTCAGTCTATCAGCATTTAAAGCCGATTATTCTACACTGACTATTGTTGTTCCTTGCCTAGAAGGACACAACAAAGGTGCCGTGGGATTAATAAGACTGCGCCTACTGCTGTGTTTGCTTTTGGAATATACTGAATATCATTCATTCATATTTGAACTCCTTCTTATGGTTCTTTAGAATAGATATTGTTTCTCTAAAAACGACTTTGGTTCTATAGCCGATTTTTTCACTCTTCATATTCTCTCACTACACTCTCTTTACTACTAGGTAGGTAGGTAGGAGTGGCAGCCTTGCTGAGTCGCAAAAAGGCACACTTAAGCACATAGAATGGCTCGTTGTGGTACCACACTAAGACGACGCGACTCCCCCGTCTAGTATTTTTGGAACCACAGTGATTCCGAAATGAACCTGGCTATGTCCTTAATGTTGATGGAAGATAGTTCGGTTAAGGAAGTGAAGAAAGGTGAGCCTAGGAATTTTAATCTTCGCCTGGCCAGAGCTGGGCACTGAAACATGAGATGAAGTACTGTTTCTTCCTCCTCCTCAGAGCCACAGCTGCGACAGAAGTCATTATGGGGCAGTGCTAGTCTTTCAGCATGTTTCCCGATCAGACAGTGTCCCGTAGGCACATTTATTATAGTGCCGAAGGAGTTCCTGTTAATATTGACTGACTAGTACGCCTAATGTCGATAGTGCTCCAGGTTTGTCTGGCAACACTACAGGTATGCTCATTTACCCAGGCTTTTTTCGCTGCCTCAAGGTAGTCATGTTTTATGGCCCATTTGACCGTGGCCAGTGGGACACCTACATCAAAGGAGGGAGAGATGTCAGGGAGCAGCGTACCTATTTTGGCCAATTCATCGGCCTCGCAGTTTCCTAGAATGTCGCTATGTCCAGGCACCCAGCATATGTGAACTTGTGAGTTACCTGAGACGACGTTCAGGGAGGAGCGGCAATCGAGTACAAGCTTAGAGGTAGTGAATACACCAGCCAGTGACTTGATTGCCGCCTGACTGTCCGAGAATATGCGTATCATCACATCGTATACTTCATTGCAATTAAGCCACTTGGACGCTTGGAATATTGCCATTACTTCCGCCTGAAAGACGCTGCAATGGTCAGGGAGACGATAGGAGAGCTTGATGCCAAGTTTTCTGGAGAAGATGCCGCAACCGACCTTATTCTCCAGTTTGGAGCCATCCGTATATATGTCAATGGAACTTCCAGTGACCACTAAATTGTTGGACCATTCCTCTCTACTAGGAATGTAAGTGTCGAACCCGTGGTTTAGATTAGGTGTAGATACTATTACACTATAATCACTGACCAGGCTGATATTCTTTGCATATTTAAACCTATTCATCTCATATTTGATCCTATGATCTGTTGATGTCCTTTGTGATTGGCTGGTTTGAAGTTTTTTTCGTATTGTTATCAAGTTTCCTTAGCTGCCTCTCCATGTATAGTTATGTGTAGTGCGGTAAACTTTAGCGGATATTCCATGACTTCTATTGGGGTTATACGATTGGCAGTTATCTTGTTCGCTCATACTTTGCATGCATGTAAGATTCTTTTCAGCGGTCCTATAACTGATGTTTGCTCTAATAAAACATATCAAAACCAGGTTGGAAAAATAACAAAATTGTCCATTCAAGAAACCTTGTCTACCATATTTCTAGGTACTAGAACAGAAGATTTGTTGCAGTCGACAGGTAGAGATAAAGACACAGAGAGAGAGAGAGAGAGACAAACACTTAGGGAAAGGATGAGAAATTGTAAGGTTGTAGACTCAGTTAATGTGGAAAATTGCGCGCTAAAAATGATTGATGATTTATGATTTATTATAAACTCTCGCCATGATTCACGTGTTACGTGCCCACGTGTTGCAAGAATTGTTCTGTGTCAGACAGGCACAAATTGTACAATGATTTATGAGAGCGCCACACATGCTACCGATATGAATAAACGAGCGTAAACTAAGCTGTGGGCATGATTTTCCGCCCTTGCAGGTTTAGCAAAACGTGCCCTAACAGATTGACCCTTGAATCACTATCAAAGCAAAACCATTTGATTGAGGCAAGAGTTCGAAGGATCCACTTGGTAATGCAAATTCTTCTCCAAGTGCCACCGGGTCATATTAAAGTCTGCTTCTTATAAATACTCGCATATCAAGCCACTGAACGAAGCATATTATTCCACTTCCTTTCATTTCATTGGTATTATTTATTTCCGTCCGTTCTACTCGCACAATACAAAGTAAGCTTCCCTCACAGTTTGTATCTGCGCACCTTTTGGTAAGAAAATAAGCAAAATAAATTAAATTTCCACATTTTATGTGACTTCTGAACACGAATAAAATTGAATAAAAAAAGCACAAGCAAAAAAAAGGAAGAAAAACTCACATGCCAGAAAGCATGTAAACTGGTCGTAGCCGAGAGGGAAGAGACATAAAAACTTCCGCAATAAAACGGGAAATAAGAAAAATAAAAAATTCAAATCCAAATCCAAAGCGTCCAAACATATCGCTCGGTCAATTTCCTGCACATTCTTCGCATTCAGTTTGTCGGTCCTTAAATGTCCGCACTACAATTCCTGTATTTTTATGTCGTACTTTAATTTAAATCAGGTTTGCATGCAAAGGTCCAACATGGCGAATGAGGATGTTTTATAACACGCTCGTGAAACTCTTCTAAAATAAGCTTCCATGTGGAGATTTATTCATCTACAATTTAACACATTGTCCCAAAAAATGTTGAAACAATTTCCAGTTGAAGAGTCTGTTGTCACTTTTGTAGGGTGATTAAAGAAATGTGTTCAAGGAACAGGAAGATTGCTCCCGATGATGAATTAGGTGAACTGTTTTCTGTGTACTCGTATCAATAGTCTGTAATTCCCAGAAGCTTCAAACTCTCTTAGTATCCTTTTGTCAAACTGTGTTGAATAAAAAGGCCACTCATCCACATGGAATCACTTCTGTAATGCATACTCTTACCATTCCCAAGAAACGATATTCAATTTTGTATTGTATTGTTTAATAATTGTTCCGTAAATGCATCAATAATGTACTGAAATAAAGAGAAAAACAGTAAGTTGTAAGTATTACCTTAGCAAATTTCAACACTTCTAGTTGAAACATTGTAATAAATATGTGGGCTCATAGGAGTAAAGTCCTGTAAATTGCATCTCATGGGTGCTGTAACTGGAAAAAAGGAAAGAAGGAAACTCTTAGAGAACTGTAACTTACAAGTACTCTTAATGGGTAAACAAATTTATATGAATATGAACGATGAAGTATATTTTCATTCATGACTAAACATGAATAAATGTTAAAATTACCTTTTAAAGGTTCTTACTGACAAGAGTTAATTAGTGGAAAGTCAATAATGAAACATAAATTGTAAACTATTATAACAAAGTTATAAGCAAGGAGTGATAAACCATGAATTATATTATCTCGTTTGCAATAAGGGACCTTTTTCTACAATGTATTAGACATATAGATAGCAGTGGGGTAGGCTGGAGAGCAGCCGAAGAAGGAGGTATCCAAGCACTAAGGCATTGATGCTCATTGTAGTTTAAACTTTGAAATATTTCTGTTCACAAATAAGGAATATACATTGTCCATTCCCAAAGGTCTGTTCACAAATAAGGAATGTACATTGTCCATTCCCAATACACCTGACCCAAATATGCGCCTCCTCAGTCCGGCAAAGGCAAGACAAACACGTGGAAAATGCTCTGTGCCGTCCTGTTCTTCCTTCAGACAGAAAACGCAGTTCGGACTCTCGATGATGTCTATGGTCGCCAATGATCGAGTATCTTTCCTTCGTAATATTAGAAGGAAATCTACAACTCTCTTGTTTGGGCTCTCTAAGAGGAACTTGATTGTTTTGCAGGCATCTAAACTGTTCTATCGGTCCTTGAGAATATTATTCACATGTCTCTTGATCCAATCAATAGCCCCTTATACAGATAATGGCTCTGGTAACATTAGAGATCCACAGTTTGCCAATTCATCCGCTACTTTGTACCTCCGTACGCCACAGTGTCCTTGAACCCAAATAAGTTCAAGTAAATTCCCTCTTTAGTTGGAGATAAGTCTTGACTTACATTCTTGGGCATATTTTGAAGTGATTAATGCGGTTTCGAAGGTCTTCAGTGCAGCCTGACTATCACTACAGACTCTAAGACTATTCTCATTCTTTTACTTAAAAATTCTTATGCATGCCTGTCGACACTGAACACAAACCAAGCAAAGCATATGGAACAATCGACTCGCTACGAATATATAAATATGTGTGTAAGAGTATCAAAGTGCAAGTGCAAGACTCGTATCAAGCAAACTAGGATACGAGTCTATGAATGCTCCAATATATCCTGTGCAGTATCTTCATATATTGTGTTTTCTACCTCAGCGAATATACATTGAGCCGACCCTATAGTATTTCAAATCGCTTATATTATTGAGTTTTCCAATAGGGGGTTTGATCACTGGATAGTGTCAAGTTCAATGTTCAAGAATTGCTTGTTTGATTTTATTTCAATGAGTTTAATTTAAGAGAAATTCACCTAAGAAAAAAAATCAACAAAATTCGGTTTATTTCTCTGAACTTCTACTAATCTAATATATCTAATATATATGTTTCCAATAATCTAATATATATGGTTCCTAAGTACCTTCATCGTCACGCCTTATACCCACTTTATTTATGAGTTTATTTGAAAACATTCTCAAATTAAATTCTTAAGTTATAAAAAGATGGCATTATTAATGACTCGTGGTTCATAACTCTCAGTATTAGAGATATACACACTATCGCTAATAACCTTATACTACTGACTTATAGCATTTAACGTTTATTCATGTTTTCTTATGAATGTTAATAATACTATTCGCTTGGTGTATTTTCCTACTACTCTATTCCCATGCATTTTTCATATATTCATTTATAAGGGAATGTCTTTCAGATTCTTGGTGACGTCATGGCCCAGTCTCGTTTTCAATAATTGCTTCGCTTATTAATAACTAAAGTGGCAAGTTTATTGATAGCATTTTTTTATGCGTTCTTGCATAGCGAGGAGTGTGCAACTTGAATTATGTGTAAATCTCTCTCTAGACAGGCACTCTCATTATTGGTAGTGCGAAGTCTTCTGCCATTTTCTTCTTCGCATGATTGTTTTTCTGAAGTAGGTCGCAATGGAAGCATTGAAAGCATTGCTCACCCCACTCTACTTAGCACAGTTCCACCAGTCACGAATGGTACTTGTAGCTTTTCTCTTCTGTTTTATTATGTTTCTTTATTTCTGTCCTGATAGTTTTCGTAGGAGTTGTGATTTGTGTGAAAATTGTATGAAAAAAATTATGAGAAGCACAAAAACGTGGGCGGAATCTGTTGCTCCTCATTGACTTAAATGGATTACTTGAAAGAAAGTGTTGAAGCGCAAGTAATGCAGTAAAGGGTGAACAGCGTATCAGATCTGTCAAGATGTCAGAGAAGCTTTTTAATTTCTTCGATTCAACAAAAATCTAGCAATCTGATTCCACTCCAGTGCACTCACTACGTGGACACAGAAGAATGGTGTTTGAAAACTTTACTCTGTGGTGATGTGGTGATAATTATATTGCGTACCCGATTAACGAAAATCTATATACTCAGGCTATTTCAGAGAGCAAGCGGTCTGTTTATTGTTTAGGAAATTAATAAAGATGAACAGAGGAGAAGGAGATACAAACAGAAGTGAGAAACTTTTACGGTGACTGGAGAGAAACGTTTACAGGACACAGTTACATAGAAAAGATTTGTTAATAGTTCCATCACTGGATTGTTTAAAACATTTACTTGATAATATTGCTTCATTTTAATTAAGTTCATTTCAATTATTTAAAAATTGCAAACTGTTTGTTTTTTTTTTAAAGATTTCTATTGAAGGCTTTCTATAATTGATGCAGGTAAATAAGGCATTTTCTTATATAAGACCATATTCCTTAAGTACGAGTATTTGTAGATATTATCAATATATTATGATTATCCTTCTCTTGCACTGATCAGAGAATATATGAAATGGAATTTGTTATAAACAAACATTATTTGTATACAGAAAATATTTAAAATTTGACAGAAAAATAAATTTTATTATCAATTCATTTAAGAAATAATTGATCCAAATTATTTTAACAATAGTTTTCAGAAAATTCAATTAATTCTTAAGTCGCAATAGCTCTCTCTTTTTCTTTCTGACTCGTTCTCTCTTTTTCTTTCTGACTCGTTCTCTTTCTTTCTGTCACTCTCGTTCTCTCTCCTTCTCTCTTTCTCACTCTCTTTTTGCCTATCTCTTTCACATGTATATCGTAATGATGCATTCATTTTTTGTTCAGCTTCTTTCAATATCATTCCAAAACATCCTAGAATTGTTCGAAAGTATGTCAGAGTCCTGCCTTTGCCAGAGTAAAAACGCGCTTAGTAAGTTCAGATGTGTTGGGAGTAGTCAACGTACATTTCTTATCCCTGGACAGACTTCTGAGATTCATAACAGAGTCAAATAAGTTTAAAAAGGTGTAACTTTCCTTTCACAATTCTCTATCTCCCCCTTCCAAGAAAATATTTTTTCTCTATTCTATGTGAGGGTCCACAAAGAGAACCCTTTTTGACTAATTGTTTATGACTCTACATTTATGACTTATTGTTTATGACTTTCTACTCATGACTGTTCACTCATAATTTTTCAAAAATGGTACTTTTCTTATTCTAACTTATCACTCTGAATCTCTCATTACTGACTTACCATAGAAGACACACTAATAGCATGTTAACATTTATGCATGTTTAGTTATGAAAATGTAATTTCACCACCTTATAATATATGATCGTTTGTGAGGCTGACCAACCTTTTCCTCAGTGATTATAATATGATCTATGAATAAATGTCCGAAAAAGACTGAAAGTCGCTCGTAGAATCACTTTATTTGGTCAATCTAATCTAGGGAAAAATAAATTCTGTCTCTATTACGTCGATTGAACTAAGGAGCAGGATTTTTTTATGTGTATCTACTCTGATTACAGTGAATTGCCGTTGAGTAGGACAGAGGGAGATAGCAATACAAAGTTGCTCACGGGCCGCTGGTGTAGTTGCCGAACTATTAATATCAAATATTCCTATTTGGCTTATGAGAATATGATTCTCAAACAAACCCACATATACGTACCCACACACACACACACACACACACACAAACACACACACGCACATACATACACACACACCCATTCTTACACACACCCACTGAAACGTAGAAACTGTAAGCGGACTTTTCGTATTTTATGACCATACACAAATACACTTTGTATTCATATCGAATGCTACTTTGATTTGCATATTTTGTTCAATATCTCAAACTCGTACACCCGCAAATCCATTGAATACATTAAGGATAAGGATAAAGGCTTAAATCCTAATGTTCTTACAAAATATGGCTATATATATTTTTTTGATTATATTATTTTTGCAGGTTTTATTTTTATTACTAAGCTTATATTCAATTTCAATAAAGAAAATGCTTTGCAAATCAGGAACATACCAAATTCAATACTTTTCCTCTTATATCTCAGATACACAATACGCCAGTGTGCTTCAATAATGGCAGGAATTGTATTTCAAGTTATCGACGTGTATTGAAGTTCATCTCCTGTTTGTATATTGAATAAAAAATATGCAACACGTATCGGAAAAGAGAGGATGGGGCTGAAATTCCTACGATTCGTTTGCCATGGCCTCATTTTAAGCATATTTCACTATTACGGCTCTTTAAGCACATGTGAGAACCCGCACCAGTTGTTGTAAGGTGCAGATAAACTTATATTTTCATATGAAATATTTTAAAGGACTCACTTATTTCAAAAGGTGCAGATAAACTTATATTTTTATATGAAATATTTTAAAGGACTCACTTATTTCACAAGGTGCAGATAAACTTATATTTTTATATAAAATATTTTAAAGGACTCACTTATTTTATGTATTTCTCAGCAGAGAGTTTGCTTGAACTTAATGAACTCTTCAAATTTTTAGGTACCAGCCACAATAATAATAAAATGTGTGATACAGGGTGATACGGTTAAAATTGGTCCTACGACTTCGTTATATATTCCGCACAATCGTTGAGAGCCATTTTCGTTATTAATTTATTTTTCAATTTACATATCATGGAAAATGATCGAATTTTTGTGCTATCAAAATGTCTTTAAAGCAATCAAAGTGTTTCCGAAAGTAATATAGTTTATGGGGAACACAATTCTAAAAAAACAATAGAAATATGCGGGAAAGAATCACCATTGGTGCCACACTGCTTCTACCAGTTTACTTCAAGGACTCAGCACAGTTTCTCTGTGTCTTACAAAAGCTGCTTAAAGGAATCACAATTTCTGCTTTATTATTATTACAGATTTACTTCAAGGACGCACCACTATTTGTCTCTGTCTACCAAAAGGTGCTTGATAGAATCACAATTGCTGCCACACTGTCACTACTTGGTTTACTCCTAGCAAGAAGCAGCGTTTTATGAAGCCTCAAAAAGATCCTTGAAAGAAACACCACTGCTATTTTGTAACTATCGAAATATACTTCAAGTAAACAGCACTGATTCTAGAAGGTGCTTGGAAGAATCACCATTGCAGCCTATATCACCTACTACTATAGATTTACTGCCTACTATAGATTTATTTCAAGGACTCAGCACAGCAAAAGCTGCTTAAAGTAGTCACAATTTCTGGTCTATTATTGCTGCAGGTTCTCTCCAAAGAACCAGCAGCGTGTCTCTGTGGCCAGCAAAAAGAGCTTGATAGAATCACCATTGCTGCCATATTGTTATTACAGGTTGACATAAAGGACTCAGCACTATTTCTCTGTGTCTACCGAAAGGTGCTTGGAATAATCACCATTGCTGCCACATTGTTACTAAAGGTTTACTTCAAGGACGCATTAGAGATCTCTGTGCCCATAACAAGGCCCTTGAAGGAAGCACCAATGCTGGTTCTTAGCTATCGAAATATACTTCAAGGAAGAAGCAGTGATTCTATGTGGGCACCAGTGCAGTGATTCTATGTGGGCTATGAAAAGATTCATAGAAAATGTTTCGATTCTTCAGTTTCAAAAGAGACAAAATAAGTGAAACTTTTAATCTAGGACAACTTTAACCGCGTGTCCTGTCGGGTTTAATATGAGTGAAAATAAATCACCCAAGTAAAAAAAACCGTTGATATTCCGCTTCTATGATATCAACACTCATTTGGTTTGCTAGGAACTAATATAATCACAGTTGCTGCCTGAGCTAAAATAATTGCGAAGGATTGTGCTCTGGCCTGTAGACAGAGAAGTGGAAAAAGAGGGCACTCCTCCAGTGCCACGAGATTTTTTTGAGGACCCAAAATTCCTGATTTGCTAAATATTCAGAACATCAGTCAAAACAGCCCCTGAATTTGTACCCTGGATGACTATGTACCCCCATGGCTTTGATCCTGCAATGTAATTTTTCAGTGATTAGGAGGACTTTTTGTCCTTTGCCCCCTTCTGCACTGTAGTAAGTGGAGTAAGTACTGTGAAGGAAGTTGTGATAAATGTCTAAAAAAGCATTTTTTTAAATTTTTCCTGCTGAATAAACAATTTATGCAAAAACATTTGTGAACTTACTGTGAAGAACGAGGGAAAATGCCGGCAAAATGGCAGGATTAGAAATGACAGCTGGTATTTCATTTGTTTGTGTGAGACTATTTTTCTATATTTACTTTTATTGTATTTTATTTAATTCGATAGAATGAATTCTATTTCTCTTCTAAAATACGCAACAAAATTCTGCTTTCGATCTGGGTGCATTATTTTCCAATTAAGTTTGTTTGTTTACGGAATATGAGAAGAAAATGTAGGAATTGGGGTGTATCCTTGGGGAACCAAAAGTTCGAGGTTAAAACAAAAAACTTTGAGTATTCAACTCAAGGCAGAGAAAATAGAAAACAACATGATTTTGTTATTCACAGAGGCCTTCAACCGCAAACGCAGGAGGGAGAGAGATATGAGGGGAGACTTTGTTCCCCATCGGCCATCCTGAGCGCTTCATTTTTCATTGAAAGATGACAAAAATGACAGCAGAGCAGTGGCAGACTTTTGATGCCTTGTCAGTTAAGAATTTCAATAGAAACGTTTTCAATCGTTTGGCATTTTATTTGATATGCCCATAAAATTCAAATTATATTGTGTAAAGCACTTTAACATGGCTCCAATGCTCATCAATCGAATTAATTACACACACAGCACATTGCAACGCAGTGCAGTCAGTCGCAGCAAATTGGCTGCCTTTGCTGTTTTTCCGCTGAACCTGCCCACTCATCCCAGTAAATCTTGTCAAAGCCCATTGAAATAACAAATTTGCATCGGAAAGGGCACGGAAAATGCCCATCATGCAAGGCCACTGCGGCGCTTGCTACAAATATTGATTTTTGGAAGCCTGGCACTGGCAGTTTTCAGTTCCTGTTTCCATAATTCATAAGCAGAAGGGCTGTGAAGTCCCTGCTCGGAGAACTAATTTTGCATTTGGTCATGCTTTCAGGGGTGCGTCTAAAGTGGAGGCAGTGCTCGTATTTCGATGAGTGGGATATTTGCAGTGATGGAAACTAATGTGTAAATGCGGTAAAGAGAGCAGAGGCAGTGGTGTCTCTTGCGAAGTTGAGTTGCGGTGTTTCCAAAGCTGTGTTGGCGTTTGTGGGGTTTGCCGCTGCTACTCGTGAGTTGTGTTGCACTTTTGGCATCGTTGCACACTTCACAAATTCGTACGCTGCAGGGTTTCCGGATTTCTGGCCGTAGACGTGCTTGGGCTGATTTTAGCAGTTGATTTTGAAGCGGGTTCCTGGCTGCTTCTCTGCAGCTGTCATGGACCCAGAAATTAGATGAAGAAACGACTACCGCTAGATTCTGCTGAAAATTGTGCATTTGTGGCATGAACCACAGATTTAACTTTCAATTTATGGCGACTATTGCCTTTAAAGGACACTAATAGATAGGTTAATATTTCAGCGCATTGCGAACTTAATGGGAAGAACAATTACACTGAAGACAGTTTTGTATATGGAATAGTCGCTTACTTAAATTTAATAGTTTGAAGACAAATACAGAAGTTCCGATTTGATCCCAAAAAATTTAATACACTGGACGTAGAAATTTACAATCAGAACTTACATATTGAATTACTGATACCAAGGATTCATCGTTAGTAGAATAGAAGTGGGGTAGGCCGGAGAACCGCCGAAGAAGGGGTCTCCAAGCACTCTGGTAATGATGCCCATATAAGCCTGGAAATGTTTAGGGAAAGAGCGTGATAGAGGATTGTGAAAGGAAAGTTACATATTTTCCAACTTCTTTGACTCTTTTATGAATCTCAGAAGTCTGTTCATTCCTAAAACATCTGACCCTAATATGCGCCTCCTTATTCTGGCAAAGGTACGACAAGCTCAGAGAAAATACTATGTCCTATCCTTCTTCCAGTCAGGAGGCGTACTTCGGATTAGTTTTGTTGCTTCTGGCTAGAGCCAGGTACCTACAGAAAAGATGCTCCACAATATCCTCTTCCTCTTCATCCCTACAACCCCTGCAGTATTCATTAGAGAATACTCCCTGTCTGAGAGCATGTCTGCCAAACAGTCAATGACCGGTTATGCAAGCCACGACCTTTGAGATATCTTCTCTCGTCAGGCCAAGTAAGTCTATAGATTTTATCCTATCAAGTTTCGGTCACATTAGCCTAGTCGTTAATCCAATCGTCTGCCCAATACCTATTGGTCTCACGCACGACGCTATCTTTCAACATTAGTTTACAGGTGGCAATTGGCATTCCAACCTCGCATCTGCCCAGACACAGAGGAAGGTTGGTGCCTCGTCTGGCTAGCTCGTCAGCCCTACAGTTCCCTTCAATATCCCTATGACCCGGAACCCATTTAAGGCGTACCCTGAAAACGGTGCTGATATCATTCAGAGCTGCCAGGCAGTCCTGGGCAACCATTGATTTCAGTGCCACCGAGCTCATTGACTTGATGCCCGCCTGGCTATCCGAGTAGATATTTATAATATTCTTTGTTACGGCGTGTAAACATAAGTAGACGGCTATTTCCTTTATGGCTAGGACCTGTGCTTGATAAACACTGCAGTGGTCGGGGAGACGGAACGAAAGTTCCAGTCCCAGTTCTTTTGAGAAAATTCAAAAGCCGACTCCATCGTCAAGCTTGGATCCGTTGGTGTAGAAATTCATCTACCCCCTTCTCCATGGTGTGTGTGTTTGCCTCTCCCTTCTAGACAGAATAATATCTTGAAGTGCCTATCAACGCTGAGATTAGATATAGAGTGGTCAGTGTGTTGCATACACTTTCTTCAGGTATGCACGATAGTCGAGCGGCCAGTCTGGAGAATCTAATAAGTGTGACGAATCTTCAGAGTACTAACGTATTTGTACCATCAACGAAGCAGTTGAAGAGACCTACGAGGCTTTTAACGAGCCCATTGTTCCCATATCGGTTTGGAGATTGGCATTCGCGTTCCCATAACTAAATTTTGGATGCTTATTCGATGGTTTAGGAGTATTTCTACTCAGATCCATGTGAATTTCGCTTTAAAGTACAAAGTTGGTTCGTTTTTGTATGCTCACACCCTCCAAAACCACTCCAGGGTTCGCTGCTGGATTTTGTTGTTTATCAGATTTCTGAATAATTAAAAGAATACTTTATTATTTTGTGTAATGGTCTATTTTGGATGCTCATAATCCTCTTTTAATATAAACAACGCGTGCGGTCCTTCATACTGAAAGTTTCTTCTTTTGTGTTGTTTGCGTTCTATTTCCCCGTATTGGTGATTTGAACAGTTCGTGGCAGGGAGCGCAATAGCTGTGCCCTGGTTCGTGGCTCATGTAGAAATATTTTTTGTTGTTTTTCCTTCACTTCAATCGGTTGCTACTTGGCATAATCATTAATCGACATTTAAACTGGTACCGCTGCTTGTTCCACTGTTGCTCTGATCTCATACTTGGCTGTGTCAGTTATGGTCACATCATTAGAGCCGACAACGTGGCAGCCAATTCACCCTACAATGTTCGCGGGAGTAGTCAAAAGGAATCTGCCTGATTTTAAATACGCGAGTCACTGTAAGGACATTTGCGCCGCTGGATTTAAATTTAAATGGAATTTTATTTTAAATGAGTTTTGCGAAAACAGCAAATTAATTAATTTTCATTAATTTCTGGCGGCTATAAATTTAATTAATTTCAACCAGAGGAATGCGATAATGATAGATGTTCTCTTATGTGCACTCGTCTTTATTGACAATGTGGATTGATGTCGTTCGTACATATTGAGCTCCAATGTTTGCGAAAGTGCAGAGTCACTTTCAGTCCTTTGTCGCAATGGAGTCTATTGTAAATTTATAATGTTCATTATTACATTGCAGCTTCAGCGCCAGTCAGCAGATTTTGATGCTGGGCACACAATCAGGAGTACACAAAGAAACTCAGATATACCCACAAACGCAAGATCACACACCGGCACACACTCATCCGTGTGATATGCCAGTTGCAATCGCACACACATTGGTTCACCAAACACCGACCAACAATGGCCATCAACATGGTTGAATAGTGACTGGAATGGCAGTGTGAATACGAGTAGAGCTGCTAGTTCAACATCTGGATAGCTGCTAATCAAAATCAAGATGCGGCAAGCATATTGGAGCCCGCAAGTGACGCGGAAGGATGTGCAATTGCTTTGTTGGTAAAGGATATTTTTTAAACTTTAAATGTGACTGTGAAGTTGAAGGAATCTGCTATAAATTTTTAATAGTTATTTGAATGATTTCTTTGGGATTCATATTTTTTCTCAATTTTGATTCTAATTAATTGCAATTGGGAGTTGAAATTCTGAATTCCTTAGAACTAATTTTGATGAAAACTATTTTTGAGGGTTAGAAATTGTGTGTTGTAAAATTACTCTCATAGTATCATTACCCCAGCAATTAGGGAGTTTATAATCCCTGCGGCCTTCTGTAATTGCCAAAAGAGGACTGGGTGCATACCTGCTGCGGCCTCTGATGTTTCAAATATACGCCCCAACTTTGCCGCATATGAAATTCATGATTGAATATTTTATAAATGCGAACGTTGCTCTGCTATGCATACAAAATTTCTCTTAAGAATTCCGCTGGCATACCGCAAATTGTATGAGTGGGGGTCTGCCGCAATATGTCAAAATGGTGTCAGTGATTGGCTGTAGGAAGTGGAAAGTGTCGGGCAAAGGGTTTTATAAGTCTGGTTATGCGCCCGTTTCCGCTCCTATGGCGTTCGGTATTTGTAGAAGACAATTTATTTGAGCGGCAGCCATGACAGCTGTAATCCTGTCGGATCATTACAGTTGTCAGGTTTATTCTAAGATAAATTGTTTGTCTTTCGATGTGTGTGTGCCTTTTTTATGTTTACGAGTATTACTCAGCACAAACGCACAGCTTTATTTTTATGAACATTTTGCCAATGAAGAAAGTCTCCTCTGCTTAAATATATACTTCAGTATGGGCTCTAATGAGTTATGTTGGTATAGATCATGTAAGTGAAACGCTATATAATCTGAGAGATAATCATTGCAAATAAACATGTTCATTATGTGCCATTTAATGGAACATGAGCGAACTTCCATTTCACGTCCTTAATTAAAACCAAACTCATATTGCCACAAAATATAAACTTTTTCTTCACAATAATTACGTAATTGAAGACAAAACGCTTCTCATATTTACATGCAACATGAAGAGAGATGCACACAAAAAGCATCCAATTACTGCAATTTATTTACAACATGTTTCAAAAATAAAGTTTTGTTTGCTCAAAGCTGCAGGACGTACAATATTTACATGCGTTTCAATTGAAAATATTTATGGAAATAAAACTATGGCAATGGTTCTGGCGGCAGCACAAGAAACTGACTGTGAGCTTCGTGCATGGTTGACCTATTTTTGCACTCAAGTCAAGTGGTTGCCTGGTACGAACTGGAACACTTTTATGCATAGAAATATATTTTTGAGTTACAATTATGAATTTCCTGTATTTATTAAGCCATTTGATTACACGTAACAGATGTTAAGGATACTGCTACGAAAATTAGTTTTGCTAACAGTTCCATCACTGGATATTTACGAGTACGAGTATATGTACATGCATAGGTACATGTATATGTATATGCATATGCATGGACTTGGATATGTATATGCTTATGTACGAGTATATGAATAGGTACATGTATATGTATGTGCATAAGGATATTTATATGTATATGTATATGTATGTGTATATGTATATGTATATGTATATGTATATGTATATGTATATGTGTATGTATATGTATATGTATATGTATATGTATATGTGTATGTATATGTATATGTATATGTATATGTATATGTATATGTATATGTATATGTATATGTATATGTATATGTATATGTATATGTATATGTGTATGTATATGTATATGTATATGTATATGTATATGTATATGTATATGTATAAGTATATGTATATGTATATGTATATGTATATGTATATGTATATGTATAAGTATATGTATATGTATATGTATATGTATATGTATATGTATATGTATATGTATATGTATATGTATATATATATGTATATGTATATGTATATGTATATATATATATATATATATATATATGTATATGTATATGTATATGAATGTGTATATGTATATGTATATGTATATGTATATGTATATGTATATATATATATATGTATATGTATATGTATATGTATATGTGTATTTATATGTATATGTATATGTATATGTATATGTATATGTATATGTATATGTATATGTATATGTATATGTATATATATATGTATATGTATATGTATATGTATATATATATATATATATATGTATATGTATATGTATATGTATATGTATATGTATAAGTATATGTATATGTATATGTATATGTATATGTATATATATATATATATAAATATATATATATATATATATATATATATATATATATATATATATATATATATATATATATATATATATATATGTATATGTATATGTATATGTATATGTATATGTATATGTATAAGTATATGTATAAGTATATGTATATGTATATGTATATGTATATGTATGATAACACGATATTTGCATTCTATCTGAGAGCCAAGCGGATTTGCTCTCTCTGGATTCGGCTATTCTCACCTCAAAAGCCGCAAATTTATAGAGGAGATAGCTGAATAGATCCGTCTGCACTTGAACTGAGTTCCCGGCCATAGGGATATTCGAGGGAACTGTAAAGCGGATGAAGTTGCCCTAGAGGCTACTAAAATGCTGATTCAACCAGAGAGGTAAAACCTTGGTATTCCTATTGCCACATGTAAGCTCTTAATAAGTAAAATATCCTTAGGCTCAGCGGGCAGGTGTTGGTCTGAAGGTACAGGGTGCTAATAACTAGACTATCGTGGACTGAAATAAACGTCAAGCGCATAAAAGATTTGTCATCTATAGACAGACTAAGTATAGGTAAGGTAGTAAGTGTTCTAACGGGACACTGGACCCTGGGTTCTCACGGGAATTTCTGACTTCTGCAGGAGTTGCATGGACGACGGGGGGCAAGAGTCCATTGAACTATGCTATGTGGGTGTCCAGCGTTGCCCAGAAGGAGGCGCACTTACCTTGTTGACCACTTTGGGAGATATTTCGAATAAGAAAATAAACTGCTTCATAAAAAGCTTCAAATAGGTGGACCTGTGAAATGGCTTGTGGCTTATGCTGTATCATAAAGGGTGAATCAATGTCTACTTCTGCTTTTCAGTCACAACTGAACTACCCCTTTTTATAGCTGAGCTTGGTTATCAATGGGTTTTTGTATTCCCTGCCATTATTTTACGTAACAGTTACTTTATGTGCATACTAGGTTCCTATGATCAGATGTATTTAAGGGCTTAATATAATTCAAGTTGGAGGCAGAGTTGTAGTCCGAGCTAGCATTGGAGTTAGAGTCAGAGTTGGAGTGAGAGTTAGAGTCAGAGTTAGTGCCGCATATGCTCGAGAGCCCGGAGAAATGGGCTGCGGTGTGTGACACTACCGCTGCCATTATGAAAGACCTCCGCAATGGGAAATAGCTAGGAGGGGTCCGCTGACCATACTACCCCCATCCCTTCCCCCCCACGGATTATCTTGCGACGGTCCCACGGGGTGAGGCTGCGATGGAGGTGGTTTTAGTGGGTAAGAATCCCACACTACTGGTGCTGCAATGCAGTGGGAGTCAGAGTTAGAGTCGGATTTGGAGTCAGAGTTAGAGTCGGAGTTGGAGTCGGAGTTAGAGCCAGCGTTAGACTCAGAGTTGGAGTCAGAGTTGGAGTCGGAGTTAGAGCCGAAGTGGGAGTCGTAGTGGGAGTCAGAGTTAGAGTCGGATTTGGAGTCAGAGTTAGAGTCAGAGTTAGAGTCAGAGTTGGAGTCAGAGTTGGAGTCGGAGTCGGAGTCGGAGTTGGAGTTGGAGTGGGAGTTGGGGTTAGAGTCGGAACTGTGTTATTACTGTTAGTGACAATTTAGTTAGAGTAGGAGACATTATTTCACGACCCTACACCATTGGTTTTCTACCATGTTACAGTAAATTAAAGAATGTTGTTTATTAGTGAAAAAGAGACGGATTTATCATTGTCTTATGTACAATAGAAAGAGAGAGCAATATAATATAAAATGTTCTTGTTATAATATGGAAGTTAAATACGCTTATTTCTACTTCATGGCCATTTTGCAGCAAAAATCGGAGTATAGAAGAAAACCAAACACCAGATTTCAATTATGAGAATTTCCGCTTTTGTCCTATTGAATTGAACAATTTGTAGGCAATGTAATTGTGGGCTACAGACACCACACTTTCATCATCGTTTCAGTCATTTACTCCATTTCAGCAGGAATTTCATCTGATAACTTCAATTGTTTTTTTCCATCATGTTGGCGAGGTTTGTTTTTTGTTTGAAATAGTTTAAAAAATTGAACAATATCAATGGGTGTTTTTTTATGTGCAGGTTTGCAGCCATGCAAAATTGGTTTTTATTTCCTTAATCTATTTTATTTTTTCTATTGATTTGTCACATGATTACACTGAATTACGAGTGCATATTAAAACGTGACAATAGTGACTGGCATGCAATCGCGATATGCAAATTTGCGGGTCTTTGCACAAAATAACACGAGCTCACGCAAAACAAAAACTCATGAATAAACAAAATTTTTTATAAAGGCGAATTTTGTGTCGGCTTCGAATATTATGTTCAGTTTTATATTTCATTTTTTAACCAAGGTTTTCGAGATATTCAGTAAAAACGAATTATTTTGCATAATTGCTATAAAAATGTCTGTGAAATTACTGTTTTTTATTGAATAATTTCCAAATCGATTGACAATTGGGAGTTACTTTTGTTCAAAATGTTCCATTAACTTTTCGAAGAGAGGGCGATTGATAAGTATCCGTGGTTGACAATAGATCGTGTCCCTGACGTGAAATCTGCACACATCTTCAGTGCCATCTGCGAAACAGCGACTGTGAAATTTCAGCGAAATCCATTGAGAGTTTTGGTTTTAGAAGTTGTAGTGAGCCTTCTTAGCACAGCGGATTATATATATAAATGTTATGAATTGTGTGCGTGACACTCTATTTATTCCACCCACATTTTCCATATAGACTAGTGGCATCTTCATTAACTATACTACACATTTGTATTATTACATCATAAATAGAAACGAAGCTGTGCTCATTTGAAACAAGGTAACAACAGTTGCATATATGGGAGGTAGGCGTGTCCTCAATCCTATTGGGGTCAAATAGCTATATAAAATTGTTTTAAAGCCCGAGCTATAACTTATGCAAAGTTGTATTAATACATCGCTAAAAAACGACCAGATGGACAACGAACAAAATCGGATTCAGGAAGGACATTCATTTAAAAGGTACATTTACAGGCCTAAACCTACAAAATACATACAATACCACACCTTCTTGTGGGTGTTATGCCCACAGCCCAAAATCACAACATTGTTACCGCCCTTTCTCTCCATATACGGGATTAAAACTATAATAGTTAATACCTCAACAGAGTTTCCCTCTACAAAAAGTGATTTAATTTAATATCCTTGTGATAAAATTTTATTGGATTTTTTATTGAAGTGGAATTGATATTTAATTTCAAAATGTTATTCTATCAATTAAAGAAAAAGTTATTGCTATTATTGGCAATTAAGTCTTTGTTATTTTATTTAAATATTCAATTAGTGTTCACCCTCTTTACCCACTCTCATTTAACGTCGGCACGTGGCACGTTTTGTGATTTTTTTGTCAATTGTTAATGAGCTCTGATTCGTCCTAGCATACTTTTTATTAGAAAATTATAACTGAAGTTAATGTGAGTGATAATTAAGTGAAAGAGAAAAAATGTGTAATTAAATAATAATAAAAATTATAATACAAAAGAGCAAAATAAACATAATTATATAAGTTGAGCTATTGCGGGGGTTCCGGCTTCAAAACAAAGTGCTTAAACTCTTTTAAAAATACTCTGTCAGTGTGAACAAGTTTGACGTCAATGACATTCATATACTTGCCAGCTTATTAAATAGGAAAACTCAAGGACTATAGCCCCTATTGGCAAAGGCTCCCCCTATGAACACTGCATTTCAATAACCCAAAGAAATTTAAGGATATACTGAATTTGACTATGAATGGTTCCATACAAAAGAACATAGCATTGCATTTTGTTACTCTGTTGAATATTCAAAAAATTTATTAATTTCTCTCACTCTATGTCTCAGGAGGATATTAAAGTTTCTGTTAGGAAACTTAGAGTCCTGGCTTTGCTTCTCAATTGGCTCTTAAATGAAGTATAGTATTGAATGCTTTACTCTGTTCAATATTCATAAATTTTTTTAATTTCTCTCAGTGCATATCTCAGGAGGTTATTAAATTTTCTGTAGAGAAACTTAGAGTCCTGGCTTTACTACTCAAATAGCTCTCAATTGAAGTATAGTATTGAAACTTTTACTCTGCTCAATATTCATAAAACTTATTAATTTCTCTCACTCCCTATCTCAGGAGGATATTAAAGTTTCTGTTAGGAAACTTTGAGTCCTGGCTTTCCTACTCAAACGCCTCTTAATTGAAGTGAAATACTGAATTTTTTACTCTTCTTTCTATTCATAAAGTTAATTAATTTGTCTCACTCCCAGTCTGAGGTGGATATACAATTTTCTACACACAAGGAGGGAAACTTAAAGTCCTGGCTTTGCTACTCAAATGTGTCATAATTGAAGTGAATTATTGAATTTGTTTACTCAATACTCGTAAAATTAATTAATTTCACTCATTCCAAGTCTCAGGTGGATATTAAATTTTCTACACAGCATTATTGGCAAAAGTTTGCAAACTCAGAGTCCTGGCTTAGGTACTCAAATAGCGCATTATTTTAGTGTCCATAAACTGAAGTATTAAATGCCAAGAAAGCACTCACAAGTCGTGATAAATATTAAACACCCACTGCCATAAATCTCAATGAACATACCGAGTCTTTGTTCCCGCACCGTACAGGAGGACAAGCGACATTCGTAGAGACTTTCCCTTTTCTAAACAAATCACAATCATTGGAGCAGTTCCATAATTTTGAATAAATAATGCAAGACTTGGCAATGCAATGAAAATAAGCTCGCAATTTATATTTAAATTTCGGTGTCTCAGACATCGTTTGTCGGGAGGAAATCCCGCAATGTAAATAAATGCGTCGCAGGCATGTCGGGCGGCAATCTGGCTAATAATAAACACAATGAACAACTGGAGTGGTGTGAGTGGTCCGTGTCTAAATTAATGTGATGTGTGGTAATAATTCGTCGTCTGGAACTGCGGTGGTCCCTTGTCCAGTCTGCAGCGGGGGAATAATGAGAAGAACGTTATTGCCTTACTTGCAGAAAAGTTCTTAATTAAAACACGTGTGGCTGAATGGGTGTTAATTAATTAGCCAGAGTAAGAAAACGAGAATTTAGCAACTCGAATGAGGCCAAAATTGTTTAATATAAAGGACAAATTTATTTGTAAATAAAAGCATTGCTCTGCAATAAATTAAACCCTGAGCAGAAGAGATGAAAAATAAACATTTTCTATGGAAATAAATTGAAATATTTGAAAAATTTCGAGCAATTTTTATATATACGAATGTGAAGAATTGAAAGTACTATATTAAAAAGAGGTCCTTTGCTATGTTTGTATTGAGTGATAGAGAGCAAATTAATGGACACTTCATCACTCCAACATTTGGGTAGTTATTCTAAGATGGGTCCGGGAAGGCATTCAGCAGACTGTAGAGAAAAATAAGGCTGAAGGACTGAGCAAAAATCACTCTGCATATCAGTGATAATCGAATGAATTTTATTATTATATGTTATTATTATTTATTATACAATACTATTTTTTAATCATGTCCTTGTTATTATTGTTAATTATGTGTGCAAGGATATGATAAATGATTACTGGCAACCTAGGCCTTTGCCTCCAGGGGAAAGTGGAAATATACAGCAGTATTATAAGACCACTACGCGAGAGGGGAAGCAGCATTATAAAACTGTCATGGGTTGTATTCCAACAGATAAACGAAAGAGGAATTATAAGACTGCTATTAGAGGCAGACAGCAGTATTATAAAACAAGGAGGGGTTGTGTTCCAACTTAGGCTGAAATCACAGCGAAAGTAAATAGAGAAAAGAGTATTATAAGACTGCTATGGGAGAGGGGAGGCAGTATTATAAAGCTACTATGGGTTGTATTCCAACTCGGGATCATTTGACAGGGAAAGTAGAGAGAGAAATTAGATTTATAAGACTGCCATGAGATACACAAAACAGTATTATAAAACTGATATGGGATGTGTTCCAACTTGGGATCATTTGACAGGGAAAGCAGATTGAGGAAGTAATATTATACGACTGGCATGGCTGTGGCAAAAGAGTATTATATACTTACTATAAGGTGAATTCCAACTCGGGATCATTTAACAGGTAAACTAAAGAGGGATTTTAAGACTGCTATTATAGGCAGATAGTAGTATTATAAAACTAGGATGGGCTGTATCCCAACTCAGTATGAAATCACACAGAAAGTAAGAAGAGAAAATAGTATTACAAAACTGCTATGGGAGACAGAAGGCAGTATTATAAAAGTGCTTTGGGCTGTGTTCTAACTCGTGACCATTTCACGGGGAATATAAAGGGAGAAAATTGGATTATAAGACTGCTATGAGGGAGACAAAAAAGTATTATAAAACTGTTATGGGCTGTATTCCAACTCGGGAATATTTCACAGGGAAAGTAAGGAGACAAAGTCGGATTATAAGACTGCTATGAGAGAATCAAAGCAGTATTATAAAGCTACTATGGGTTGTATTCCAACTCGGGATCATTTGACAGCTAAAGTAGAAATGGAAAATAACGTTATAAGATTGTTGTGATTGAGGGAAAGCCGTATTATAAACCTGTTGTGGGCTGTATACGAATATGCGATCATTTCACTGCAATACCACTATCCACAGCACCATCCACAACACTATCCTTGCAAGTCCAGCAAGTGTGTGAATTAAATATGGACTTGTTTGTTGAAAATTACACAGCGTCATTTTTTATGGTCCAATCTATTATGCACCATTTGTAATTGCGAGCTTACCAAAAGATGAGATGCTTCTTACAAAGTTTCGCCCTGGAATTTCTGAGTACAAAGAAGCCAACAAACAATAGAAGTACCATTTGTTAAACTTTTCTTCCGAATAGCTTAGTCCAAAAGGACACAAAAATTCAATTTACTTCTTTACGAATAACTTAGTTCAAAAGGACACAAAAATTCAATTCTCTTCCTTACGAATAACTTGCACATATTAAAATATTACCTCCCTGATATCCCACGGCTCCACTATATTCATCTACAATTTCCAAACATTCAAATTTAACAAGTGGCAAAGAAAAATTTCCAAATATTGTGTTAAGACAGAGCTCCAAAGTGTCGCAGACATTGCAATAAAGGTGGGGTAAGTGCTCTTGAAGAGCACAAATTAAATTGTTGCATAACAAAATTCCAACCATGTTCCGCGTGAAGCACTGCGAAAGGTGTAATTCAATTTCTTTGCGTAACAAACTGAAATTCCATGCAAACGAGGACTTTGACTTTCCCAGCATCTTTGACGCGCTCTGCAAAGCTGTCATGACAGTAGCACGAACGGCAGCTCTCTGAAGTTTGTAAGTGCCCAATAAAAACACTTCCTTGGAAGTTATTGAATAAAGCAGCAATACGAAATTTAATATTATGTTAATAGCTAGCTTTGAGTTAAGCGTGCTAAGGACGCCAGAGTTCTGCTGAGATGTTAATCCCGGTTAATCACATCAGTAATTTATAAGCAACATTTGGAATTTCTTTCTTTGAGTGTTGATATATGTCCTGAATGCGATTAGAACGTCATGAAAGGCAAGTAAAGATTCTGGTATGGAATCTTTTTTAGAACTTTTTGGTATTCTAGTTCCCAATACATAAAATAAAGTCCGTATTAGTAAGCTCAGAGTTGTCCTATACATGTGATAATATCATATATTGAAAGTAATGAATCCCTTTTGAATTTTTGCTGGTTGCTACAGAACGAAATATTGTAATGAAAGGGTCATTTCGTTATTAATGACTGGACATAAGTGAGTGTCAAACGCTGCAAGTTATTAGTGAGAAGTGAAAGGTCTTTAGTGATAAGCAAATAGTCCTCATTCATACGGATCGCCGAAGAAGGAGGTCTCCAAGCATTCAGACATTGATACCCATTGTACTATATAGTCAAGGACATGGAGTTTTTCATTGAATTTGGAAGGCTGTTGGATTTTCTTCGATCCATTCTTCAAAAGAAGAAAATGTTTTTAAATTATTCTACTCTTTGTACAATAAACAAACTATTAATTCATTCAAGATATGGTGTTATGATTTCCTGAGTTACCACAACTGCGCCATCATCAACAACTGAAGGAGAATGTTTAAGAGTTTATGTGATTTTCTATTAGGAAATACATCAAAGCAAAAAAAAAACAAATGCTGAACAAACCAATCAAATTTCAAAGCTCCGAAGTTATGCTTCCATCCCCCTGACGGAAGTTCATTTCAAATATATTGTTCTTTTCTGAATCCAATTTCTATCCAACATAGGACCTTGCTTCTAATGGCAGCCACTCTGCTGCATGCTATGAATGTACATTAAATGCATTCAGCTTCAAAAAATGCGAGAATACATTTCGCTATTTGAAATTTATGTTCAAATATATTTCACTTAAATTTAAAATGCTTCTCTTAAGCATCGGAGTCTCTGTCCTTCCAGAAATATAGCCATAAATTTATGTTTGCACTGAAAAAGTCGCTGAGATTTTTTGTGGCGGTTTTAAAATTAAAAATGTGAGCACGTCCTTTATTTGCAATTTTGCGGTCCTGATAGAGACATGGAATCACACGCAAAGTTAGCTGGGCAAAATTTGTGGAAACATTCCACATAATTAAAATACAAGTTATGAAAAAGCAACGGAAAGGCAAAGCGACGATTTCCGCCGCGTTGCTTCGATTGCAAATTCCACATTTGCCAGTCCTGTTCTAAGCATTCGCTTGCAGAATTCTGGCAATGAGCAAAGTTCGTTAAAATTTTGGAAACTCACTACAGGAGTGCTTTCATCAGACTGCTGTGCAGCTGCATATCTCATTATGTGTCAGGGATGAGCATTTCGTAGGCACTCGAGGAATGAGCAATGCAAAGACGGGGAAGAACGAGCGTTCTCTTTGTTAGCATGCTGGCATAGAGGGGTTCTGTTTGTGGAAGAACTCAGCGTTGAAATTTGAATGTGTGCGACGACGATGCTCATTTCATAACCTCATAAAATGACAATGAAATAGTGGCGAAATTAAATTATGCATAATTGAAGTCATTTAAATTTTAATAAAATAATTACGAGTACATTGAGCGAATAAATAATTACACTGTGCTAATAAGGATACGGGAGGACACGGGCTTGCGCTGCATGCTAAACTGAGCATTTTACACCTCACGTAATTCAATATTCTGTTGAAAAAAATATTTTTAAATGCGGGTATTAAAGTTTTTAAACATTTTTTGCGGTCGGTCATGTCGACTATGACAAATGCAGTACAATATTAAATATTTGAGATTCAATTTTTTCACAAAGCAAAATTCGAGTTAGCAGAACTTTGCATATTCATAATCATATACACAAATATATATTACTATATATATAGATATATACACTTAATTTTCATAAATCCTCTAAAATAGGAGATACTGAAAGAATACTAAATCGATCTGCAAAAACCCAATATAATATAAAAGCTATACAAGGAACAAAAAGGAGTCGAGTGTGCAGCTTATGAATACTGCAGCAAAGTGGCAAAACTTTCACTTACTCCCTGACAATAGTCACGCACGGCGAAGGCGGTGCAGCAGAACTTTACTTTTATAGTTTTGCTTACATGATACTTCCGTGCGCAACTTCGCTTAGAATACTACAAAGGAAAATAAAATGAGGAAATGGGAAAAATTATGCTTACTCGTAGGAATATTTTTGCTCACTCAAATCAAGCAGCAAAGCGGAAAGTTTACAATTCAAACAGTGTTACACAAGGACCCGCAAGTTGAGGCTTGGAACCGTGGACACTTGCGAAAATAATGTTAGCGTTTGTGATGCTAAACTGAGAAATGGTAATACGTGGATTAGACGTGAGGACTTATCATGTCTGAAACGTGCTAAGCTTGGGGCTCCAATTGGTGCTTCAGTTGCTGCTTCAGTTGCTGCATTAGTTGCTTTAGTTGCTGCTTGCTTCAGTTGCTTTAGTTGCTGCTTCAGTTGCTTCAGATGCTGCGACGTTCTGTATGAGGGAGCGAAATTGCCATCACTTATGATACCATCACTGCCCTATCTGAAGACAAACATTGTGGCGGCGCTGGTGTTGATTAATAGCAACTGAAGCTGCTCCAACTGTTGTTGGCGCTAAGACTGTAAAGAGACGTAGGCATCTCGGGTGAAGTTGTGGTGTATGTGCTCCCTCCAAGCGGTAGATCCTAAAATTGGTTTCGTTTACTAATGACAGCGTAGGGGCTTATGATAAACAGTATGCAATTACTTCTATGAGATTACTTCCTACTTCATGCCTTATGCCCAGTCATACTCACAATGCTGCTATGGCCATGAAAATTATATTGCGGCCATTCTCAAGGCCACTTCTAGTACTTAATCACATTCACCATATGTATTGCTGGGCTTTACCGAAGATAATACTGAGACCCTGTTGTTCCATTGATTTGGAAGAGCTCCGTTTTGTTCAGCTTTTGGCTTTGTAATCTTCTGGGAAACACTTCTGTTGCCTCGCCTCAAATGCCTTACAAATCCCTAACAAAGAATTTTGCATCAGATAAGATACCTTTTATAACTAACCAGCCACTAACCTAACCTAATCATTTTATTCTAATGATCATCATTCCGTGACTCATACTCAGAAGCATGTATATAACTATATAATTATATATATATATATATATATATATATATATATATATATATATATATATATATATATATATATATATATATATATATATATATATATATATATATATATATATATTAGGGCGGGCCAATTTGTATGGAGCCGAAAAAGTGGGAGACTCGAAAATCGAGATAGACCTATGGTTCCTTCACCAAAGTCGCTTAGAATTGTCCATAGAATCATCCTAGGGGCTGGCTTTGAAATTGGCCCACCCTAATATATATATATATAGATATATATATATATATATATATATAGATATATATATATATATATATATATATATATATATATATATATATATATATATATATATATATATATATATATATATATATATATATATATATATATATATAGCTGAGAAAATTTCAAAGAAATCATCACTGCCTCTAGGGTCACACTATATACAACACCATGTACAACTGCCCATGGTTCACAAGCCTCGCCGAACCACTGAAATCATCAATATTTGCTTTTTGACACTTCTTGCGAGTACTTGAATGCATATGCTTTAAATACCGTCACACTACGTAAGTTCTTTTCCCTCGTGAACCAGCCTTCAAGAATTTATTGTGGCCCCTGGCAAGTAATGTGATAATTGTATGTAATCACTCTTCCAACGGGCGATTTAGCAGTTAAGAGACCAGAAACGCAAGGAATGTCACCCATCAAATAGTTCTCCCTTGGCGCTGTTTGCTAAGCTTCTGCGTCTGTTGTGCTTCCGGCCATAATTTATGGCATTGTGGAGATAATTGTTGACAACAATTCACTTCGTTCTGGGGCGCTGCTTGGTGAGCCAGAGAAAGGGTGCGCCACGCTCCTTAAAGGCAGCCGTTGAGGTTTCATACAAAACTTTGTGTCGTAACGATTTAACTTTATATTTATATTTATGTTTATTTTTGTTTTTCTTTTTAGCTGAAGTTTACACCACAATTTGACACAAACATTTGCAAAAAGCGACGCTTCTGTTGGCAGCACGCGAATATCATAAAACAGAGTTAGTCGAAGGAAACTTTAACTAAGGGTATCATTACATAAAATTGAGATCTGCGCAGTGGTATTGACCGAGGCAGCTCAAAGGTCAGAAGTGGCGCTTACGAGTGTGCATAGAAATACTCAACTAGGACTAAACCAATGAACTGCAAATCAACTTCCAATTAGGGAAATGATAGCCACTTGATAGAGAGGACCTGGTGATGAGTCCAAGTTATTATAATAATTTAGATTTAGTATTTGCCCAATGGCCGAAACTGCGACCTAAAAGATCTTTAGTGTCAGTCCAAGTTATTGCAGAATTCTAAAATTTATATTGTTAGCTTGTTGTGAAGGAACTAACAGTTTATAAAGAAGACTCCAGGCTGCAGTAGGGACTCTACCATTTTTGAAGCTTCTTTTATACTCTTAGACTAAGAAATTCAGATTTAGCTGCCCCCTCTGGTCTAGCGGTAAGCATGCTAGACTTATACTCAGAGGGCCGCCGCTTCAAATCCTGCCCTGGGCTTGGTACCAAAAATGCTTCTTTCTAAAAAAAATCTTTTTATCTTCGAGTTGAAAATCTCAGCAGCTGGTATTAATTCCCCAACCCCTTGCAGTGATAATTCATTATGGTGTAAGTTTTAATAATAATAATAATAATTATAATAATAAATTTTGACTTGAGGCACGTAGATTGAGAAGAGGCGGAATTTGGCAAAACAACACCGAAAGTTGCTCCGTTAAAGTTGTATAGAAAAATTACAGAAAATCTGATTTAAAGGTGCATGAAAACTAAATATTTGCTTTAGTATATTATAATTATTATATCTTACATAATAATTAATTATGAGTGCAAGGTGTTGGGGGAATGAGTACTAGCTACACACGCCTTCGACTCGAAGAGAAAAGGATTTCATAGAAAGAAGCATTTTGGAGACCAAGCCCGTGGCAGGATTTGAACCTGCAACCCTCGGGGTGTGAGTGTAGCATGCTTACCACTAGACCACAGAGGATGGTGGGTTTAATATAATAAATAACTATTTGCTGCAATAGATTTATTAAATTTCAACTATAAATCAAAGGACTAGTAAGGTTCCAGCATCATAATTAGTTGATGATATTCTCTAAATCGCGTAGGAATAAGGCCTATGCAACATTTTAATTAAACTCTGCCTCGCTGCTGCAACAAATTCCAGACTCAGCCTTGCGATTTACTGGAAGAAGTGTTCAGGAATTGTGCTCACATAAAAATATTTGAATAGCTAGAAGACTTTCTGCTATAAGTCCTGTGAAGTTGTCCTATCAAAGTAAATGGAAAAAGTCTCCGCATAAATTTAAGCAATAGTCTCCACCTACTCTCTGTTCCTTGACTTTGGCCTTCTTTTTAAGTTCCTTCCACTTACTTTTGACTTCAAAAGACTGCCCCATTTTATTATTTCCTCCATTAGGGTTTTGGTAACTCTGTCGTAACTCCCAAGATTTATTCTACTAAAGAGTTTACATGATTCCTTTACTTCCCTTTCTTTTCCTTTCCTTTCCTTTCCTTTCCTTAAAGTTGACATGATTTTTAAACATTCCATTCTAAATTAACTTTTTCACATATATTATTTAGCTTGCCGCTCCTTACATTGTAAAAAATATTCCATTTATATTTTCCGAGCTATTTATTTTTTCTCATAACTTTTGAAAAGTAACTGCATCGTTTTGATTTCAATTTCGCCCCCACGATACGATTGCGTACAAAAAATAAATTTGTTTTTATGCACGAGTATGCCACATAAACAAAAAAACAGAGAAATAATTACATTGCGGAAGCAGTCTGGAAAATTTATCATATCACATGCGAGAATGGCACCCGCACTCCTGGCAGAGTGGCTTCTGCCACAAATGTGTGCATATGTGGCTTTTGTAGGAACACAATTTTTCAATGCTTATGACACATGAATTTATTCTCCCTACAAATACTCGTAAAGTAGCAATTTCCTCCCGCTGCCAAACATTTACAATGGCTCGAAAAATGTTGAGACAGCTCCAGTGAGCTGCTTGATAGCGGAAGGAGCCACACACACAAATGTTTTTTTTTTGTATTTTATTTTAAGCAAATTTAATGTGGCACAAGAAAGCGTTTATTCCGTGGTTTTGTTGGAAAACACGTCCAAGTCAATCAAGGAGCAAGGCTTGGGGCACCATATGAGAGCGTATAAACATTGCAAGCACACACACACTCGCACATGCACACGCTCGACAATTGCTCACAACATCATTTGACATTAGATCAGTTGCACAGCTCCTCGGGCACCTTTGCTGGTACGTGCATATTTGAGTGCATGTGTGTGTGTGTGTGTGAGTGTGTTTAATTAAGCATGAACTCTGCTGCTTCTTTTGCCCGCCACGCTTGAGCGTGCAATTATGTATGAATGAGTGAGTGTGTGAGATAGGAAACTCACCAACAAAGTTTGAAGTGAAGCACTGCAGTGGCATTTTCCTTTCTGCTGCCAGTGACGCTGCTTATGCGGTTCCTTGTTGTTGGTTTCTGTTTTGCTGCTGCATTTTTTAGCATTTAAAAAACATTTTTTTTTTTAAATAAATTTTTATAATCCTTTTTTTGCACACACAATCTCTGCCATTGTCCACCTGCCGCTTTAGTTTGGGCTTTGTTCCGCTCCACACCCGCCACACACGTTTAGTTTGTCGTAATATAGGTCAGAAAAATTGCACACGACGCCGGAGATGTGCTGTCGTCGGAACCTCGGCGTGAAACTACATAATTGCACTGTGTGATGTCGGCGCTCAACTGGCAGTGCACATCACCCTTTTTCGGCACTCACTTCAGTTCAGTTTTTTCGCATGCGAATCGACTCGAACGCTGCCATGTACTCAAACGCAGTTGTTGCGCCATTTGTGAGCCCAGGGAAACTGTTGGCTTTGCGCTGCTGGAAAGCAGCTTTCAAGGAGAGCACATCCTTTGTCGCTCTTTCGGTGAAGTTTTCAGCTCTCCCATTAGTCAAACTCAAAAGGAAAACATATTTTTTCAAATAACATAAAAATAGTAATATAATTATTTTTATTTTTTTTACTTTTTATATAAATATTTATTTTTTTATTTGAGTTTTTTCAAGATTTTAGAGAGACTTTTTAATATTTAACAACAAAATGCAAACTGGGTTTAGCAAAAATTGCGCAAATAGAATAAAAATAATTATTTTTTTTATTTTAAAAATATTTTTTATTATTTTTCATGATGCCTTTTTTAAATTAATATTTATAATTAAGATTATTGCTCAGCGAATTTATTGACAGACAAGCTGCGTTAGGATTAATATTTATAATTAATCATAATTATAATAAAAACTATCAAATCAAACAGAAAACTTGAAAATTACAAAAAAATTGTATTCTATTTATTTTTTAAAATTATTTTTATTAATATTTATTTTGATTTTAGAGTGAAGAATTATAATCACTTCTATCCCATCATATATATTTATAATTAATATTCTAAAATTAAGATGCACACTGAGCTTTAATTTTTTTAAATATTATATTTTATATTATTTCAAATTATAAATTTTGATTATATATTATAATTATTTGTATTATTATTTATACTTAAACAAAATTATTATGCATTGTCATATTTATTATTATTATTATTTATACTATTAAAAAATAATTATAAATATATCTATGATTATTATTATTTATACTTTTAAAAAATAATTATAAATTGTCAAATTTATAATTAATATTTTAAAATGAACAAGAACACTGAGCTTTAATTTTCTTAAATATTATATTTTATATTATTTCAAATTACAAATTTTTATTATATATAATAATTATTTTTATATTATTAATATATTATCTTTATACTTTAAAAAAAATAATAATGTCATATTTACCATAATAATTTTAAAATTAACACCCACACTTATACATTTTTTAAAATATTATATTATTTTAAAATAATTATTTATTATAAACTATTATTAGTTTTATTATTATTTATACTTAAAAAAAAATTTTTATAAATTGTCATATTTATAATTAATATTTTAAAAATAACATGAACATTTATTTTAAAATAAAAATACTATTAAAACTATTTTTTTTATTATTATTTTTTATATTATTTAAGAAATAATAATTATAATATAAAATATTTATAATCAAGTTAACCCAATAATAAATAATTGTATTTCAGAATTTCAAATCAAATTATAAACTGGGTCTAATTTAATATATAAAAATATATTATTTTTATTTATTAATAATAATTTTTATTAATAATAAATTTTTATTAACTAAATATTATTTTTATAATAATAATTTTCTGTTTTTTTTTTAATAAACTTAAATTAATATTTAAAATCAGTCATAAAAATTGTATATTATCTAAAAAAAAATTAATGCTAATAAGAACAAATTTTTTTAGCTTTAAAAATATTGCTTTAAGCATGTAGTAAGTAAGCATAATTAATTATTTAAAAAATAATTATATAAAAAATTTTTATTTTCATTTTGAATTTTAATTTTTTAAAAATTAATTTATGAAATGTCCATGGAACCAAGATTGGGTTCAAAAACACGATCCATGAAAATACCCTTGGCGTTTTGGGCGGTTAGAGGAGATTCCCTCATAGTGAATTTGGTTACACTCCCACAGCCTCCTTCACAGCTGCAGCAATTCGAAAGCTAATCCAAGCAAATTTGCATGCGACTGGAATGCTGCATAGAACCATGTCATAGAACCATGTCACACTTGCATTTGAAAAGTTTGTTGTTGGTTTTTTTACGTAAATTTCAAACGATTTGCAACACCCAGAGGAGTATTCCTTCCGCCTGTCACGAGCTTTGGCCACTCTCTGCTCTCGTGCTGGCACATTCTCCCCTTCTATTACGCATGCGTTCACACATTTAACTCGACTCGAATTGAAAGAATGGGAACAGAAGCACTTGTTTTGTGAGTCAAGTGCCGTTGGGGAGGCTGCAATGAGAGGCGGAAAGTGCCGAAAACGAACACTTTTACCTCCTGCCACTGATGAACGGCGAGGCAAGACACCAGGAATTTAGCATCTTTGCCCTCGCTTCATATGCAATGCAAATAAAAACGTTTGCTTGGTTTTTGTTGAGGTGGTGAAACGGTTGTCCTTATTTTGTAGGCCATGCATATTCATTTTGTTTAGACGTATCCTTGTTTGCTGTTGCCACTTCGAAGAGTCGGCTTAAATGCTTTTCCGGGCTGTTGGTATGCATTGTGACAAACCTAATTAACAATTAAATGACCAACGTTTACTTCCGTTTCCCTTTTGGTACGTGTATCTCTGGGTTGTAGTGGTCTCTTCACCACCAGCGTCAAGGCGAATATGGCAACAGAACGTGCTGGCTTTGTAGCTTATATGGAAGTGTACGTGAAGCGACCTGTTTATAGCCATCAGCTGCCGGGACAATTTTTAATTCTTTGTTTACTGTGTTGCAGAATAGCATAGGAAAGCGTCATTAAAAAGCCATTAAAATATTTCGCTAGAAGTTAACGACACAAAGAGCGTGTTTAGCAGATTTTATTATGCACTTAAGTGTATGAAACATAATATTAATGGAATTAATTTAATAAACACTTCGAAGCATCCAGCGTCAAACAGTTGCCCACTCCACATAGTAACATGTTTACTATGGAAACAAGGAACGCAGTTTGCGCTAAGAACTGTTTTTGCTCCATATGGAAAGAATTACACATCAAAGTACTTTAATTAATTTAGTAGCTCCACCCTCTAAGCACATTATTTGAGCATATCCTTGTATATGTATGTCTCCTATCCGTATATTAACAGTCAAGCAATATTTTAGCTCTATGCAGGAGCAGATCCTATACTTAAGCATGTTTTATTTAATTACAAATTAGTGCACTTTTCATAATTTAATTGCACGTGAAGAAATACACACAGGGATCTCACAGAATCCAAGTGATGGTTGATAGAGTACGCGGAAGTAAAAGAAGATACGACTGCTCCAACAGAGTTGCATGAGAAGAAGCAAAGTAGCTCTCATGCAGCCGCATTCTACTTTCGCGCATTCTTCTGACTTTGATGGAAACGTTTCACTAATTCATGTTTCTTAAATGTTGCACGTTGCACAATCCAGGAAGAACATCTTCATCACAAAATGGCATTTTAGCGACTTTCTAGCAAATTACTCTTCAAATGCTTATTTCTCAAGAGCAAACATCTCTAAAATGTCTTCTCTTTGTGTAAATACAGCAAGGAAACGCATTTTAAAGAGATGGAATAAAAAGTTTAAAGCTATTTAAGGATTCGCGTAGCCACCAGCAACAAATATAGAAATAGAGAACGAGACTTAAGGACATTTATGAAGGATTTACTTATAAAATCGTATGAAAACACAAAATTACAGTTTCTGCATTATTCAAATGACAACAAATAGGACTGAAAATGAAATGTTTAAAAGCGATGTGTTGTGCTCTTAATAAAAGAATATTGAATGTTGAACATTGTCCTGCAGACAGGATTCGGATATATTTACTCGTATTCTCAGTATTTGAACAATTGGTAGGGGAAACTGCAAAAACCTGATTTAATTCTTCGATTTACTTAACTTTTTAACTTAAAAAATTGTTTTACTTCTTAATTATTTATCATTGTTTGCTTAATAAAAATAAATAGAGCAACTGACTACCAGTATCTTCCACTCGAAAATTAAGATTTATATATTTGAATATTTTTTTTAAAAATTTCGGATCCGTTCAGAAACGTCCTTTAAAGCAATATTTTAAACTTAAACCATATTTTCATTACGCAGTCTCAAATTTATAGTAATGAAATACATTTTTATATAAAATTTCATATAATTTTTGGTCATTCCAATAAGTTTTAAAAATATAAAATATTCTTCCAGCACATATTGTTTTATTGGATGAACAACTTCCTGAATCGCACCAGAAATTTACGACAATTTTCCCTGCATTTAAAAATATTCTTTTTGAATGCTTTAAAGGAAATTTGCGGTATCATTTATGTTAGCAGAACGCATTAACGAGAGCAAAGTGTATTTAACAAAGGCAGCGTTTAATTAATTATAATTATTAATGTATTTTTTTATGGCTCGTTGAGTTGCGTTGTCATAATTTTTGAAATATGACCTGGGAAGGAATGTTTGAACTTTAGCTCGGAGGGATTGGTGTGTGTGTGTAATTTTAAAGAATTATGTTATTGTTTCAGGAAAATGTTTCTCTCATTCGCTGCTGAATTGTTGCTTACTTATGGACCTTCATTTGACCTTCATAATTGCTAGTCATTTAATGAGTTGAAATAAAACGGGCACCAAATATTTACACGATTTCTTTAAAATTATAATAGAACAGAATCATTTAGCAATATAACAGGATCATTACTCACAATAATGATTAGTAGATTACAGAACAGTTGATTTAGATCACTTGGGGTGAGAGTTGTTAATATCTGTTCAAGATTTCCCCATTCATAGACTTCTCATAGAATGTAGTTGAAGCACATTTTATTGGCATTGTCAGTTGCCGTAAATTGAAGAAAATGGACTTATTTATCGTCTCTTCTTTCATATCAAATGAAAAGTAGGTCAACCTAAATAGGAAAAAATCTAATATTTCTTACATCCTTAAAGCAAACTATGACCTGCACTTCCCCCATTCAAAACAAAAACCTCCGCACTTCTTCAACAGTTGTGATAATCTCAACAATTGCAATAAATATTCTGCCCACAAGTAAGTTTGGAGTGTTTCAATGTTCTGAATGGTATTGCTCTGTTCAAATACTCCCTTCTTTCCACCTCAGGCAAGGAAGCTACTTTGATAGGCTGTTTAAGTTGCTGTTGTAAAGAAAGTTCGGTACCTGCTGTAGTGCGAGCACAGCTTTATAGTCCTGTGGGTTGGCCTACCAGCCACATAACTGAGTTGATGTTTGTAACTTCACCATTCGCACTATTCTTCTTCATGCTCATTGTCCCACCTACAAGTGTAATACTCTTCAGGGTATCCACACTGCTTTTGTGGTATCAAGTCAAACAAATAACTAAATGGGAGACAATGAAGCAGTTGTGTGTTGGCTTTTGTGAATGTAACGTCTCATCCTTGCAAGGGTTTTATACATTGAATTTCATTGAACTTTTACAGAAAATTTACTTCTGGTTCTGAGGGTGACTTTGATTATTGTAGAGAAGAAAATATATCTGCTTTTTATTTAACATCTTAATCATACGATTGTAAGGACTAACGACTCTACTAAGAAACACCCATTGAAGAGGTGACCTTAAGAGCAGTGCGAGTAACAAAATATTGTTTCAGTGTCGATTTAATTAAAGAAATTGAATTCCTAAACGCCATCAGCCAAAAGAAAATAATTTGACCACATTTGGTAGCTAGTTCGAGAATCCTTGGCAATTAATTGCAGTGTGCTGATTTTAATACTCCTCTTCTAAAATTTTGCCAGTACTTATTTTAAAGGAGCACTTCTGCAACCTACTTTGGCGTTGCAGTATGATTGCGGCGTGCCAGAGGAAGCGTGCCACCACAGCTGAAAATTAATTTAAGAGAAGGGAAGTGGCTGAATTTGCGGGGGGGTTTGGCTTAGCGTCATGAAGTGTGCTTCCACACCTGCTGTGATCTGGCAGAAAATGTATGTAGCTACTGTACAAATGGCTACAAAGGCCAATTAAAGCTCACTCAGTTTACACAAGTGCCTCGTCTCCTTCATAACTCCCTTGGACTGATTTAGTGTGGTTGCAGTCTGAAATTGTATTTGCAGTCGGAAGTTGCTTTGTAGTGCGTTGAGAACTTGAACTCTGCCTTAATCGGTCTGAGTGCGTTCATAATTTAGGAGCGTTTGCAACTCCTCCGCTGTGTAAGTTATCTTCACTGCGTTTTGCTAGCAGTTATAATTAGAGGCTACATCTGCAGGAGAGATATCTTTTTAATAAATTCTACTGTCGGCAGAGCACTTCCGAAAAATATGGAAGGAGTAGCTAGCAGTATAATGAAATGTGAAGCAAATGGAGAGCTATTTACTATTCATTAGAGGACTATTCATATGAGCTTCTAAACAAGGATAATGCGTGTATGTGAATACATGCCACAAGGAAGTTACTTAATAAATAACAAAATTGTAAAAATAACACATCCTGCTTATGGAGATACTTTGTCCTAATGTGCCAGCCACATTTAAATATACTTGTCTAAACAGCTAAAGAAAAATTGCCACAAATATACATACGCTCTATTCAGGGCTGTGGTGACTTCTTCAGCTCTTTGTTACTCCAAAATACTGCGACAATGCTTACAGTAAAATTACAATTGTATTTCATTATTATGACAAGCCTCAAAGATCTCCCATGATAATGGAAAATTATGGGTATACTATAAAAACACCATTGATTGGGAAGCTGCAGCAATTCACGGTTCGCCGAATATTGATTAAGATCTAATATAGTGGAAAATTAGTAAAAGGATAATATGATATCTTTAGCCCCAGCTGGAAATATGCTCATCATTACCACCATCATTATGAATGGCGTCAATCATGTATTTCTGTCAGCTTAAACGAATTGATATTACGATTTATAACTTTTATCGTCTTTTTGCCCACCGAATATATTCGAAAGTATACCGTTACTATTCAAGGCTAAATAATTGAAGTATTTGCTTAAATTTGTGTCCAATGTCCTGCTAAAACATGTTAAATAAATATGTGTAAAATATTATCTATTATCCTAAATGCGATGAGCATTTATATTTCAAAATGTGTTCTTTCCATAAAGGACAATTTTGTTAATCTTCTTCCTGACTAACGATATCAGACAGTGTGCATATATCCTTCAATTTGAAATGATGAAAATATATAAAAATGAAAGGTAAACAATAGGTGACAAATGTAAAAGAGGTCCTGAAGAGACCTTCCTGAGGGGACTGAAATGTATGCGAATAAAAAATACCAGAAAAATTGTCTTCTTAGTAAACGTTGAATTCGAAAAAGAATAAATGAATAAGAGACAAATATAAATCGCATTTCTGTTTTCAATATTGCTTTGCAGACAGCAAAGAAGACAACAGCAATCAAATCAATACACAAACAGAACGCCGGTCAATAGAATTACTTTTAACTGTTATCTTGGAAATGTCATAAATTGCCGAACAAATGGCAACAGGCGTAATTGCATAAAACAAATAGCAAGGAAGAAACTTTCAACTGTAAGCGCTGACTTCGCTCTCGTCCTTGCTAAACTCTCCACGCTGGAATGGGTGCCAAACAATCGCCCATTAAGCAGGCAATTATCACCAGTTATCAAACTGTTCACAGTGGATTGAAGAAAAAAGCAATATTGAAGACGATTTGTAATGGAAACAAGTCATGCGTTTATCAAACTAATGGAATAGAAATCGAAGAGAAGTATGGAAGAATAGGTTACATGTATGCGAGAGATTCGGAAAGATTTGCTGATGAAAGTTTCATACTAATGTAGTACTGCTAAAATATAGATTTGCTATAAAGGCAACTTCCTGTGATTTAAAAGAAATACTGTAGCAATTTTTTAAATTATATTTCTATGATTTCATATCGATTTGTAAGGAAATTGCTAAAATGTGTGTGCACAGTTCAACAAATAAGCATTAAAAGACTTCGTTCGTGTGGCACCTCGGGCCGTATGAGCAATTTTAATTCCTGAATATAAATACTAAAGTTCACTTTGATTACGCCTTGTTCATGTCAAATAGCAGTGGGTAAATAAGTGTCCTTTTTAATTTCATACAAATTTAAATAAAAGTTTCAATTTAATTTAATAGTCTTAAATAACTTTCAGCTGTTCATACGTGATAAATTGCATTTCGGTTGCCAATATTTGCTTTCATCTCATAAAATTTTTTCAGAGACGTGAACAAACAACAATAATCCTAAAGTAAACATTTTCCTGCTTCCTTTTGACTTAAAACCGAGAACAATTTGTTCATTGTTATTTTTCAATTTATTTTACTACGTTCAATTCACTGCATTAAATTTTATAATTAAAATTCGCCCGCTACGTGGGAAGGAGTTTAAGTATTGAAATATACTGAAATAATACTTTTTTATAGTCTTCGTACTTTCATATGAAGAGCAAATGGTGAAATTCTGCTTCTGCTGCTCGGGCAATTGATAAACTAATAGGTCGTTGCATAGATCCTTCCCCCTCTACTAGAGTGGTTGTCGTAGGATATATGCAAGCTTAATGGCACCTACGTTTATGGTACTTGAACTGACATTTCAACTCTATATTGAATACTTTATCTAGAAATTGATCAATTCAGTAGCCTCTTTTATAATGCTACGAACAATCCTTGTTTTTTAATGGCAAATTAGAAAGATTTCTGAAATTTGTGCAGTTTTTTTGAATAAATTGAAAAAGGTACCCGAACCCCATGAGCTACAAAATTCATGAGAAACCTCACTCATCTTCATTTCCATACCCTATTAATTTACCATTTATATCGCATTAGAGCCAAGTTATCACAGAAGTTTGGTAGAAAATCACTCAAAATTTGGTTAGTCTTAAATGACCTTTTGATGGTCAGTAAATGGTATTTTGCTTAAAGTGGAGTTGAAGTCATCTGTAATTCCATGAAGTCCAAAAAGATGGTATACATTTAAATTATGTTCCATCAATCATTTCCACTTGATTCCTGCCATAGTTGTAAGTCAAATTGAGGTTTGCCTTTGGAAAAGATACCTTGCGAATTGTCATAAGATTTATTTTGCAGCTGTTGCAAGCAATAAATTAGAAGCGATGACAGAGCAGTAAATGCAGTAGTGACAACAATGCACCTCTTTTGTGTAATAACGCCAAGCTGTGCCTAACCACAAAATTGCTGCGTCGTGCATCTCAGTTGACATATCCTGCGAAAAGGCACTCCAAAATACAATGCACACAACGTGAGAAATGCATGAGTATTGATTTTTGTTGTCAGCGCGGATATAGGCAGAAGCTGGGATTAAAGTTATGTGATTTATGTGAAATTGCAGAAGGTAACCTTGAAAACACAGTTGGCAGGTTGTAAGGACAATCGGAAGACAACTTTAAAATAGCAATTATCAAGTTGCTTATATACAAATCTGTTATTTGTTATAAAAAGCTGCCTTTCTGCAAATTATTTTATAGAGAAAACCAAACTGGGCTATTTAATAATTTAAGCAGTTTGAATTCCATGACTATTCAGGTCCTGTGAATTTTGTTTATGTGTTAAAGTGAGGCACTGAAGTAGCAACTCAGCCCTATTGAAATAACACCCATTAAAATATCACGAGTACGTGGCTGTATCCAACAAACACCACACTCAGCAACAATTCCACATATCAGAATATCTTTTTGCAGAGTCACATGTGCGCGTATTTCGGCTCCATTAAGGATGTGACTCTTCATGCAGATGGAGCACATGGTTCGTGTAACATTTTTGGCTCCGGTAGAATGCATGAGCACGTTACGCTGAGCCACAGCTGTGGAATCAACCATGACGTAACTTTGTGTCAGTGAACCCGGTGTCAGTGAGACAAAAGAAGAAATTAATTTGTGGCCTTTGGCAAAGGATGCAGTCACAAATTTTGGATTATGACACTGCATTTATTATTTGAAATAAAATTTTCTTATAAAAACAAATTTTATTATTATACCTTAAAACATAATTAATGTGTCAGCATAGATCTGGTTGACTTAGTACTAAGAACTATGATTTATATATATATAGGATTGATCAGCGAGTGTGGTTTTTATGAATAGAAATGTATTCTGTGGATTAAAATACCAGTAATTAAGTCTAGTTCCATACAACAGCATACTACAAAATGTTTGTATTGCCTTTTATTCCTCCGATTTCCAATCGTACTATATATTAACTTATTTAAAATCGATTTTTCCTGGATGTTGGCTTCCTTACACACTGCAACCACTTCAACCAGTCCACACTGCAACCACATTAAGTAAATCCAGTGAACTCCAAATAAAATTCACTGTACTATACGTAATCAAAACGCATCACCAGCTTATGTTGTTGTTTATGTTTTACTGTCACAGGACATCGTTTCCGCTGTTTTTGTTCTTATCCTGGCCTAAAGTCCCACGCTTCACTTAAAAAGCGTTCTCTGCCAATGAGAATTTGTATTCAAAGGTTCCGTGCACAAGTGGTCTTCGCGTATAAAGTATGGAAACAATAACACTCTAAACACTGTTTGCAAATATTCTGTTACGTATACGCCACGTGAGCCACTAATTTACTAAAAGCTGAAATGGCGCTCTGTACTCACTGCCATGCTGGATATTGTGTCGGCCAATTGCGGTGCCAACGTGGTCGGCTTACCTGCAGTGCTCAGTTGTCAGCCTGGCAAAGTTTGCAGCTGCCTTTAATTGTGTGCTCTTTTGTTGTTTATTAGTTTCGACGGAAGTTTTGTTACAGTTCGTTCTTTTCAAAGCAGGAAAATATTCGCTCATCAACGCATTTCGGCACCAGGATCACAGGAGAAAAGATAAAAACACACATTATACGTTGCAATTTGAAAGTATTTATGGTCATCCATAGTCAACGCACTGACCAACCAACCGACAACGCAGTTTCTGCTGTAGTTTTGTATGTTGCATTGCGGTAATCGGGATTTCGTTTTCCCATTTCAGGAAATGCGTTTCGTCTGTGAGTAAAGTTGCGCAGTTAGACACTTCCGCGGTTGCTGCAATTTTTTTGGCCACCCTAAAGACAAACATTTATGGTTTTTGGCTGCGTTGAGAGAAGGATGCCCAGATTTCTAGTGGCTTTCTTGTCAGCACACAATTTATTACATATACTTATACGTGTATTTGACTCACATTGTGTGAGTGCGAAGGATTGATGTGTGGGCAGATTTGGCGAGATATTTTAATTTTTTTTTATTATACCAATTTTCAGAATATTCCATGGTAAGCTGGTTAGTCTCGTATTTTTAGGAGAGTGCGATTCCAGGCGAAGGTGTGGAAATGCTTTTTTCTAAATGTTTTTCTCTTCTGGACGAGAACTGTATATGCCAGTGCCCATTCTCTAAATCCTTGCAGACATAATTAATTATGGTACAAGGCATAATACAAATAATAATACTAGGACATTTAAGCTTAAGAATATTTAAGCACACAAAGGAGCAATGAAATTGGAGAGGTTTGTAACAAATAAGTAGTCTTATTATTGTCAATATATGCATGATTATTAATGAAAGCGATTTAAAACGAATGCTTATAGAAACGCTTTCCTCACGAATAGCAGATAAGAGGACTCTAATTTCAGAAAAATATTCACACATTCCCAATATGTTGCACAATATTGGCCTAAAAATCATGCTAAAGATTTATACAATTATGTATCAAATACATGCATGATGTAAAAGCTGAAGTGGCATAATTTCACAGACTAGCATAGTGTGAGTTATCATTACTTTACATGCAGCATTACGCCAAGAGTTGCTTCTGAACTGTATTGGAGTGAAAGTAAGCAAATTCGAATGATTCCTAATACTGCTCGACTTTGCTTTACTGTGCATCAAACTTCCACAAGAGTTACAGAAACTGAAGCCGGAGCTACAATTTTAGGAAAATAAAATTTCCAAAGTGTGGCGAATCTAAATAAGTCGAAATGTGATGAATTCATTATTTTCTTACTTAACTTCTTTTAACATCGAAATTTCCAGATGGAGCCATCACCTTTAAATCTAATCTTTCTTAGGTGAGACACAAACATTCAATGAACGATGAAGAAGAAGTGAGATTCAATCTGGTAAAATATGTTTTCTTATATATTTCATGCATATATTTTCGCATGAAATTCCAAATACTCCCATTTCTTGGCCTGAATTGAGTCAGGAGTGTGATTGATTATCAAAAGTGTTCCATACAGTGACGTGAGTATGTGACACCGAAGATACTGCAAAGTTCAGTAGAATAATTTGTGAAAAGAAACAACCATCTTCAATCGACGTTACTCTGAATTGTTCTTGTGTAGTCACACCAAAGAAGGAGGCTGCTCACTTAAAGCCACAGCCACAAAAAGTGAAACTTAAATTCAAATGAAATGCTCTCAATGCTGACTTAGTTTTGTCACTTTTGCCTTTTGAACTTTCACCATAATCAACCTTTTCTTTTTTATGCTATTGATTGCTTTACTCAAACTTAGTCCTACTTAAGTCAAAAAAGGATTTCATGCAGAATATTTCAACATCGTCTTTGGTGCATTCTCTTAAAAAAAGGGCCACTGCTTCGCTCCTGTAAAGTACTCGTAAAGTAAATATTTGTGCACTTTTTGGCATACGCGATTAGGGAGAACGCTATGGAAAGAATGGGGAACTTGCCTTTATATATAGTCCTTTGCTTTTTTAATAAACTATATAAAATTTATGTTCCTTTATATTGAAGGAAATGATGCCTTCCAATAGTTTCAAAAATAATATGTCAAAAGTCAGTTTGAGAAATACACGAAAATTGAACTAATTTCTCACCCCATTTCCAAATAAAAATGCATATTTATTTTAATCACCGCTTTTCAAGAGACAGGTTCGCGAGGAGCACACAAAAACCACTTCCATCATGTTTGCATTCAATTTATTTGTTATCAGAAATAAGCAGAAAACATATTCAAATTTCAAAGACACAACCAACAAATTTCGACTACAACATTCTTCATGAATTTCCTGCCTCACATGCCAACATTCCCTCTTACCACCTGCGCAGCTTCGATACAGTGTGCACCGGAGCAGAAACTGTTCTCAATATCTCACTACGTCTGAGTGCCTTAGGCATTGTTTTGCCGTGAATCACACGCCAACCCTTTTTGGTGAACTTATTCGCAACATGGCAGCAGTTTACTCGGCGCACATAAACAACTTTCGCAGCGAAATTGCTCCCGTTGTGGGCATTCACATTTTATGTTTACGTTGGAATGTTTATGATGCGCCCTGAGTGCCAAGAATTCTTTAGAAGCAGCGCAGGATATTGTCTTCATAGTTTTTGGGGAGAGGGGGGAGGGGGGAATTGCAAGAGTTTTGTTGCCTCGTTCAATGCAATTTAAGTTATCCGCGTATTGTACTCACCTTCAAAGAATGGTAACTCCCCAACTGCTCTCAAATATCTGGCTGCATATGGCAAGGATGCAAATATTCAAATTTTTATTTCTCGATGTCACTGGTATTTCCATTTACTAATTAATTTTTTATATTTTAAAAACTTTATTCAAATTTTTGTATCTCATGTTAATATTTTACTTTCGCACTTGTTTACACATGTTGGCACATTTTGTCAATTTGATGCTTTTTCCCATTTCACTTTTGAAATATTCAAATTGGTTTTTCATGGTTGCACAAAATTTCACAATTAAAAAATTCTGCTTCACAACTTTTTGTTCAAGAATGAGAATTCGCGCTATTCGAGATTCGCGTGAAACGATTTTACCGTCGCTTAAACAAACTCAACACTCCTGTCGCCGCAAATGCACTCCTAATGGCTTCGATGCTGCTTTACCGAAGGTTAAGCAGGAACAATTGCCGCGTCCTAACAGCGCAAATGGAAATCTGTTCAGTTCGTGTGCCAGGACCAGCTTTCAGGCGAACGAAGCATGTTGACATCGCTCTTTAGTGGGCACTTTACAATTAAGAGTTCTGTCGATGCTCAGTTTCAGCACAAAGCTCTGCACCGCACTCTTAATCAGACCTTAAGCATGTTGTAGAGTTGACAGCATGCGCATACTCGGAAGTGTGCCTCTTTGATGGGAGCTGTTTCTCTTAGTTTGGGAAATACTCTCTTTTAATATTGACTCTTAAATGTTATTTAGCAGCACAGAATTTATATGAATTAATACTTTCATGCTCAAAGAGTCGAGAAAGTGGTGGTAAAGTGCCAGGATAGTGCACCTTCTTCTTGACAGAACTGGACACTTTCATAGCAGGTGTCCAATGGACTCTTACTCCTCTTCGTCCTGCAGAAGTCGTTAGAGGCAATCCCCAGCCTACCACCATGGGTACCCAGAGTCCAGTGTCCCGTTAGGACACTTACTACGAAACCTATACATAGTCTATCTAGAGATAGTATATCTTTTGAGAGCTTGACATTCATTTCCGGCCAGGTTTGTGTAGCTATTTGGCATCCTGTACCTTCAGACCAGCGTCCACCCGCTGTGCCTGATGATATTGTATTTATTAAGAACTTACTTTTGGCCATGGGACCACCGAGGTTTGACCTCTCTCGGTCAAGTTGGATACCATTTACAGTTCCTTGTATTTTCCCTGTGTCCGGGAACCCAGCTCAGAAGGAGACAAGTCTGCTTAGCTATCTCGTCTAAATATTTGTGGCAGTCCTTGGCGGCTTTTGAGATGATAATAGCCGAATCCAGGGAGAGCAATGCTGCTTGGCTGTCAGAGAGAATACAAATATCTTGTCCAGATATCTTCTTCTTCTTAACCCAATACAGTACTGCCTCAATAGCCGCGACCTGAACCTGAAAACCACTGCAGACGTCGGGCATCCTAAAGGACATGTTAATGTTCAGCTCATCTGTGAATAAACCACCTCCCAACCTACCCTGTAGCTTGGATCCATCTGTGTAGATGTGAATCCCTTTTACATGAAGAGGGTGCCATACTGCCATTTGTCCCTAGAGGGAATGGAGATCCTACATATGCCATTGAAGGCATAAAATGGTGTGATGTAATTGGAGGAATACCTTCGAAACGTCGTACGATAGACGCATGACCTGCTTTCCTGGCATAGCATTGATGCGTAGCTTTTAGCCTTACAACTGAATTTGCAGCAATTTAATCCCCAAAAAGCCTGACAGTCAGCAGATTAAGCATCACGTCCAAGGCTGCCGTTGGAGTCCTTCCGATGGCTCCACTTATCAATAGCTCCGCAGTTGTTTGTACCTTTGTTACCAACCTGTTGTATGTGGACTTACTTAGGGCTGTTCACCAAGCAAGCACCCCACAAAAAAGGACTGGTGGTACCACAGCTGTGTATATCCTATACGGTACCTTAGGCTGTAACCCCCATTTTTTTCCAACAACTCTACCCTATTCCATTTCACACTCATGGAAAATACTTTTATTTTTACACAGATTGCTTTGAATATTGCTCCAGTATTTTCTTTATTTTTATAGAGAATAAATTTTTAAAATTTTTTAAATATTCCAATTTAATTTGAAATCTATTTTAATAGAAATGTTTCCTAGTCCAACAACTGAGACCTTAATTTCCATTCTCAAGATTTTCGCAACTCTCGGATTCATTCATATAATTAATAATAATGTGTTGACATTTGAGGATGAATATGGAGGTAGTAACTTAAATAGTCCGCTGGACGATTTCCTATGGATTGTTGGAGGCTTTGGTGAGATATAATCCTCGAAATTCCATAAACAAGTTCTGCTCTAATTGCTCGTTTCTTTATATGCTCATCGCTGTCAAGAAATGCTGCTTTCTCGACTGTTCCGCGGCCTAGCTACCCTAGTCATAATTCAGTAGTAGATGAAGATTCATTCTGGAGAAAGTTATTACAAATCATTCATGAATGTAGTTCTGGTACTCCTGCTATTCTAGTTATGTGGCATCTGTAAATAAAAATTATACTTTGTGTGCTCCAATAAAATTCGTGTATAAAGTATACCAGAAGTGTATAAAAAATACCAGAACTATTTGTTTATTAATTACTCTATTCATGTTTAACTTGCTTTCAAGTAAACTTCCCGCTTTTTGGGAGATGATACAATTTGCTGTACATTGTGCTTTATTTCTGTTCTATTGCAAGAGATTTCAATAACTACCGTGGAGCTTTCAATGACTTTCCGCTAATACTTCTTTGCATTTCAAGTGGTTTCGGTTCAATTTAAAAGGATCCTGTTGTACTTAAAATGCTGCTCCTTTAAGAAAGCAGTATGCGAGTTGTTCAACTGCACTCAGCTGGATTGAACAACGCAGTCCTTTTAACGTATTCCTTAAAACTCTTTCAGGATCTTAAGCAAACTTCAGCCAAAGTACACAAACAGAGCATTTGCTTAGATGAATTTAAATTTAGGTGCCCACTTGTCCTCGGAGCCTGGCGCTGCAGGGAAATTCACTACCACAGCGCCGCTTTGCAAAAGTGCAGTAAACAGAATTTAAATTCTGGGTAGCACTGCTCTCTGAATTTGTGCGTTGCTAACTGTTGTTGCAGTACTTTTGTTCAGTGTTAGTGTTTGCAGATACTTCAATGCATGCAAATTCGGTTTCAATAGCATGTTGTCTAGAATTCTCTTTCTTAACTGAACGTCTGATGACGATTGGCGGAATAATAAAGAGACTTCCTATTCTATTCTTAAGAACTGTGTGAAGTGTGTTTAGTACAAAGGCTTTGGAACTGGAGCGCGGGACTAATACTGTGGATACCATACGGTTGTCATTTAGTAACCCTAGTCACAAATTATGTGAGAATAAGAGAGAGGCGATCGTTTAAAGCTAAATTTTCGAAGGAAGTTTTCATATAAATAAACATATAATACATAAAATATCAATATCCGGTTATTAACTGAATGACTTTTTGATGAAATGTGTAAGAATCATTTTATTAGCTACAAACTGATCATATCTGAAATGAGCGATTACCTTCAGTAATGGTCGGTGGCATTAACGACTATTGAAGTGAGGAATCAAATCAAATTGTGTCGATTGCCTTCTAGAATTTGTTTAGAAAACCTTCTTAAATGGCTCTGTGTGTGGGAAATCTAATTAGAACGCCTCCGTGAAAATCCTTAAACACAAAGTTTAAAGCTTTATGACCTGTCTGGAATCTACACATTGTAAATAATGAGTCGCTGCATATTCCAAAACTTGGTCTCCAGAACTTCTCGCTTGATAACTTGATCGCTTCACCTTCTCACAGTGTTATGAAATCAGACTCAATAGCTCCATAGAAATTTCCGTGCTGTTTACTAAAAATGATCTAATTGTTATTTCAGATTTCGAGGATCAGTTTATATTTTGGGTAGTCCGTTGATTACCTTTCAAAAATTTATCAATTCATAAATAATAACTATTTCTGGTTTATTGGGTGTTTTCTTAAGCTGGGGCTTATTCAGTTTCTTCAGGGCTTCCTTTATTCGTCATTTAATTCATTGATAAGACATTGGAGAAGATTTAGGGATGTCACTACAAAGTTCCCTATAGCACCCTTAATGCTATGAACTCCTGGTGAACATGCTATGAACTCCTGGTGAACTGTTGTCGTCCTGGAAGGCAAGTCCATCATAAATCATTTTTTTCAATTTTCATATGTATGTTGGGTGCAGAACTTAAGATGGAGGAGTTTCTGTTCTGTCACCAAATCGCTCGTTTTCTGTCATACAATTTTGTAGTTTCTGTTGCTGGATTCTCTTTCTGTTGCCGTTTCTGCTTTTTGTCACTCTACTAGAATAATATTTTTATATTTTTTATTGCTTCGGCTTCTTCGACAAAGGTTTAAATATTGTTTAAATCAGCAGCTAAAATCCACTTTAGGGCCTTGACTATTAGATTTACATACACCGAAAAATATTCGTAATGCACTCTTATAGGAAAGGCGCAGATTATATGATTTAATAATCTATTTCACAATTATTGATTCTACTCTGGTGCGGTGGCGGTGCAGCCATTGAGAAAGAAAGAAAAAAACAGCTTCCATTGCTAAACCACCGCAATTGGCATCAGTTTAGAACAATTTCCTTAATTCAAATTCGGTTTATCCGCATTTTCTCTCATTTATATTCCTTTCACGTTCTCGCTTAATGCGAATTTAACTTCTTCTTTATTCAAATTTTAATTTGCTAACGACCCAATTTGTACCTCATCCCTGAAGGGTAAACATAAATTCGCTTTTTTGGAGCTCACTTTTGCATGGATAATAGACCTGGCCACATCCCTCCGATTTTCCGCTGCTATAATTCCATTTAATTAGAATTTTAATATGGATTCAAAATGAAGCAAAAAGCCGCCTTTCCACACAGGAAATGGGAACTTGCTTTAGCTCTCCCTCATTAAAGGTCATTATTGTAGAACCCAACCAATTGTTGAGTGAACCTTTAAATGAGAGATTCATGTAGTAAACTCATTAAAAAATTTCTTTTCTTCAGCCATTTAAATTTCCATTTAAATTTCCATTTGTCTTTAATAGAAAGTTGTGAGAGCAGTTCAGAGAATAAGTTGCTTAGTTGGAACACGAGTATGAATGTATTCGAAACCTACTTTTGTACAAATACTGTTCTTATATCCTGCCTTCAATATGTCAGGTATTTTAAGTTATATTAATTTTGTTCAAGTGTACGACTGAACTGTGCCATGTGATGGGTCCCCAAAGTAGGTGGGATTTGGTTTAATCGCCATCTTCGTATCTGTACAAATTCTATGGGAAAACTTTTCCCGTAAATCAATTGAAAATTTGTGTATTAACAATCAAGAATTACAGATTGGTAAATACACCAAATATGATTAATGCGACACCTAAGCTAATTTCTGCTTCTGTACCCTGTAAATTGAGCCGTGCACAACCAATTCTTATACATATATATTTGTTGATTGGCGATTGAACTACAGCTGAGCTATGAGAGGGACAACGGCTGCATTTGAATGGTCTTGGCAACAGCTGCCAGTGAAGTTGCAGTATAAATTTGAATATTGATTGTCCTCCTTATTCATTATAAAGTGTCCCACAGATCTTACTCCGCTACTTATTACTGTAGAAATGGGTGCAAAAAGGACCATATTACGAATCGTCAAGGAAGGTGCTGGCCGCGAGAAAAGTTGTAGTAAGAAACAACGAGACAGCATCATTACCACTATACCCCTCGCGGACCTACCTAGAAACGACATGAACAAAATTTACCACTTTGAGAAACGCTTCACAGTTGTGGTTGGGAACAAATGGATGGAAACTTGAAACACTTCAAAATATTCTAAAAGCTCATACCATCAGGTGGTTTGAATTGTCCTTTATGTACTGCAAAGTGACTTGGAAATCTAATATTCAACTGTGAACCGCTGCCAGCTAAATGCGAACATGCTTCATTTACTCACACTACTTGGATTGAGAAATACTTCCACTCACCTGTGCATAGAAGCATATGCAAGTACATAGATAACTCTGAATACACCTCTAAATACTTACAGGATTAAAAGTATGTGTTTATAAGGCGAACACGGAAACACCATTACAGAACTTTAAAATTGTGTTACAAGATTTGTAGATGACGACATCCTGCCATGTCACTACCACAACTGTGAAGTCCCTTGGTAATTATTAACAAACGAAATTTTAAATTATGTTAATGGGGAATTGCAAGGAGTCTCTGGTATAAGTTTTGACTAGTCATACTATTTTATGGATAATTAAGTGGTGTATTCCACCAGATGCTCAAGGTAAATCCTTGATGCGAATATAATATGTGAACCACAATTACAAGGCCCGGAGCTACGTGTATATGGAATACTGATGAGAAGTTTATTCTCTTAGTATGTTTAGAAACAATCAAACAGTGCTTCAAATAAATATATTTGGATAGATTTTTCATATTCACTCACACTTTGGTCCATAATGTAAATGGTGAAGGAATTCCCAGCAGAGTTTCATTTGATTCTCAGTTCCAAATGAAGGCCTCAGTGGCGCATAATACGAGTATCTGTGACATGTAGTATTTGTAATTAATTACGAGGCTGTTATCCTGCTTAGTATAGGTAAATTTATCGCTTCAGGGAATTATATTATTTCCCATATATCTGTGAGAAAAATTAACAATACTCAGCCAGCACCTACAACAAATGCCACATCAAACGATTATAACTCCCCTGACATACTTACATTCCTTTGATGCTTACATAAATATATACCTGCTCTTTGGTGACTTTGCTGTTATATGCAATGACTATGCCAGTGATATACCACCACAAACAAAGGCACATATCAGTGACATATGCGCCGATGTATTTATGTACTCATATTCAGTTGAGCAACCAACTGGTCTGCATAAATAATTCAGAAATTCCCTACCTTAATTAAAAATGAGTTATTTTGGGAATATTGGCGCCAAAATGGTGTCTGAGTTTTGTACATAAATGGCTAAATATGGGGGCATGGTTTCTGGAATAACAACCGATTGCAATCGCAAGCGTAAAATGTTTACTATTTGGAAATAAGCTGAAAATTAGGCTAGTCATCCCTATCTGTAAGTCACAGGGATACATTCACTGGTTTAACTAGGAGAGCACAGAAATTACCTCCTACCACAAACTGCTTGTACAATGTGAACAATGGGTTTAAGGGAAACTCGTTTGCTTGGCAGCGTGAAATTGCATTCCTGGGTTGATTGTGTCCATCGGAAGGATGTGTGCTGGTAGTGGCGTCTTACTCACAGGCTGCTGTTACCGAAACAGAAGTGCTCGAGATGCCATTCTTTGCGTATTTGGCCACGTTCTGCACACATCCCAGATCCTTTGCTCAGCATGTCAGAACTTTGTATGTGCAATACACGCAGTTCCGTTACGCACGTGATTGCTGAAATTTCGGCTTTTGTTATATTAAGTGGATTTATGATAAGCCGCCTGTGTCGAACGTATACGATGTGTTTCGGTAAACTTTTATCCTTTTCAAACTCGAAGTGTTAACACTAAAATAACACAGAATTTGTCTTTGTGCCGCTGGAAGAAGGAAAAGCATAAATTGCTATGTTCATAGCAAGTTGTAAAATGTATATGGATGCTCTGGGGATGGTTTCAACACCACTAATCAAGTATTTAATAATGTAATAGTTTAACAACATAATAATTACTTAATTAACTAACTTAGTAATCATTTCAATGGTTGAAACATCAGCGGCAACTTTTCAAACTACAGATTTTAAGGAGTATTTCCCATAGGAAGGAGAAGTCTTCTAAGAGAGGCCACTGTTTCTACGGAATATCTATTCAAGTAGAGCTTAGCTTTATTTGGCAGTAGAGAACTTGGTATTCTAACTCCCCCCCCCCCCAACACCCCACAAAATATGGCTACAATCTGCACACTTATCACAATCTGCACTGGGACGAACTCAGAAATATGTTCGAAGGGGGTGTAGAAGTAACTGAAGTTCATTGGTGATTTGAAAGTAGCAGTGAAAAAAGAAAGTCAAAGTAAAACTCTTGTAGTGAATCAAACTTTATTAACTAATGCGTAAGTAAATTTTTAATTATATTAATTAAATATATATGAATTATCAAAGAAGCGTCTGGACAAAATCCTGTGATCGAACTATAAGCAAATCTTAAGTTGGCATATCAGATTGTGGAAGGCGCAGTTATAGAAGTATTGTCAGTAAAAGAAATACTCAAGGTCGTAACTGCAGCCACCTTCAGAGCCCCCAATCAAAATTCCCTCAAAGTTTGCTTCTTGTGACAGACTGAAATCATTTAAAATTTATTCAAAGAAGGATCAAAGTTTAACCATACGAGTATCCACAGCAGAGCGATTAAACCGAAATGTCCTTTTAAAGTTTATTTACTCTTGTCTACTCTGGCACTTAAATTTCAATCAAGATGCAAATCCAATCAAAATCTTGCTGGCATGTTTAATTGCTGCGATTTGAGTGGAGCGTAGACAAAATTTTGTCTACGTTTTCAATTAGTTAAGTTTATACAAGTTAAGTGCAAATATTGCAGGCCTGCTCTGCTTTGTGTTCTGTGCAGCAATTCATAAATTCATAAGCAATATTAAATGAATCGTGTGGTTTTCGAGGTAGGAGTGGGATGTTGACATTTATAAAGTTGTCAGTGTAAAGATTGAAGTATCAAACTGTTGTTTTGTGGCACGGTAAGAACACATTTAACCACTTTGAATATATTATATTCAAAATTCCGAATTTTGTCAACAAAACGAGAGACAATATTTGAGAAATTCATTGAAAAATATTGCACGTCTCCAGAGGATCTCAATCAAAGCTTGTGTTAAGTGGGGTGAGCAAAAAGTGATTTGTGTCAAATCCACACCTTCATTTAACAACTCCATTCATGGGTTTATCTGTCAACTGCAGGAAGGCGCAAAGCGTCTCGCTTTGACGTGTTGGTACACAGTTCTACTCTGTAGTAGTTTTTCGTTTTTGGTCCTTGCTGTAAAAGAAGTCCACTGATTGCTTTTGGTACCCGGATTTATTTTGTCCTTTTTCTGCAATGACCATGGGACGGCATTCATGCGTGTCAGGAAGCAAATCAAACGCCGCTTAGTCACAAAATCTGTGTCCTTAAATCTCTATTGGTGTTTGCTTCATAGAATGGTCTCTTTGGGGAAACGTTTCTGTGATGCGTTTACTCTGCAGTGCTGCAGGGATAAATGCATTTTCATTTTGTTTTTTAAATATTTTAAGTTGCAATATTAAATGTTCCATTAAGTTTAATGTTCAGTGTAATTTGTGTTTAAACCAATTTGAAAAACTTTGTTTCAGAATTTCAACGGAAATATTGTGTTTCATTTGAGCTCATTGGCATGGCAGGTAGGCTTGGTACTAGCTCGGTATTGAATTGCGTTCGAAAAATAGCTTCTACGAAACTAAACGCTTTTATAAAACTTTGCAAATAAGATTAAGTTGTGGGTGCAACTGCAAAGAGTGATTTGCTTAGTTTCCCGCCGTACAATTTCGATTGAATATGCAAATTCCATTTGAAGTTTGCTAAACAATTGAACTGTGAATGGTGCGAGTACTTCAAAAAATTGGCAGGCCATTCAATTTATTCCAAATACGGAGCGAAAATGGCAATTTTAGAGTAAGTACGAAACTTTATTCTACCTTCAGTTGTGCTGCACACTTACTCTGAACTTCAGAATTAATTGCTTGTTATCAAGTTTGATTGATTCGTGGTGAGCCCCTACAATTCGGGCGTATTTGAATTGATTGTAATTCCTTTGGGGATTTATCAATGCACCACAAGTGGCAAGGATTTTAATTTGTTAATTTATCAAATGGTGCGGAAATTAGTTGGCGTTAAAGTTAAACATACGATTTGAAGCATTCTGGAAAGTTTAACAATATTTTGGTTTGCTTAAAAATAAATTCACCGGATGTTGTGAGCATGTTATTCACATAACTGGAGACTGAGACTGGAATTTCAGAGTTTTTAAGTGTTCGACCTATATAAAAAGTCTGAAAATCTGTATATATATATATATATATATATATATATATATATTATTATATTATATATTATTATATTATTATATATATATATATATATATATATATATATATATATATATATATATATACTCGTATATAGATATATTCTATACATATATCTATACCATTCCTTTATAATATCCAGAAATTGTATTTAAACTGATAAGGTAAAAAAAAATTTAATAATTTTTTATTGTTTTAATTGCAATTAAAATTTAATTCCCTCGTATACATTTCACTGAATTTTCTAGAATGATTTCTTGACGAATATTGTTCCTTCGTCGTTATTTTCCTACTGCAAGAATTATTCCTTTCCTCTTAACATCGAACAATTTCATTGCACTTGTTTTTTCTTCTTATTCTCTAGCCTTTTTTGTATTCATCCTCCTCCTCACAGAGTTTGGGATCCAACTGACATTGGCCGTATAAGCCGACGGTAAAATCCAAGTTGTTGATTTTAAGCATGCGAACGGATTTATTTCAAATTTTAATATACTGAAGTTATTGCAGCATTCGTGTCGTGTACCTCTGCAGTGCTTGCTATGAATTGCATTTTTATTTCTTTACTCTGGAGTAGCAAGATTTGCATGTTTTTATGCACACTTCCTGCAGTGAAGTGAACCTGATGGGTCTGAATGAATCACTTCGTTTTGATTTCACTTCCTTTATAAACATTTTTAAATATTTTTTTACTTTTGATTTAAGTGTAAAAGCCGCACTTAAATCAGTCTAGTGAGTCTGGCTTACAATTATGGCTGCTGCCTATTTTTCATTACATCATAATGAAATACTCTTTACCTGAAGAATGTCTCATAGTCACCGTAGACCGATTGCATATTATCCTAACAAACTTTTTAAGTTTTTTTAGTATCATTCTCATGGGTGGGCACTGTCTTGGCTTTCCTCCTTGTTAGTTTTATGTCTTTTTGTTCACTCTTTACAGTCATGTGTTTTAACACCCTTTCACTGGGCTTCATCTGACCACAATTTGTCTTTTTCACAGCCTTTTGAGCTGTGTTGGCAAAACACGCTTTTCATATACGAAGAAGCACTTAAAAAATTTCAAAAATTCCCAAATTTCAAGAGATTCCGAGCTCTGTGTAAGAGGGCAGTTCCACTTGCAGCTGTTACAGTTTCCGTTGCTGCGAAGTAATACGTAAGTGTGGAAGACTTGTTTTGTCGAAAACTGGAACAGTGGAGATCTGGGCGGATTCCTCCGATTTGGATTACAATTTTCAAAAAATGTTTCAACATAGCTACACAGAACATTGCAGATTGATACATTTGAGTGGAAAAAAGTTGAGAGATGCGTATTTGTGTAACATAATTCAAGTATAGAAAAGGAAACATTTGGTTATTTTACTCTATTGCATAAACATTTTTCATTAAAAAAGATAGGACAATTATTTAATTGACAATAGAGCTACATGGAGAATTGTTGTGATATTAAACGGTAATGCATCTTTGGAAAGATTCTCTTATGATGCTCTTCATTAAGAAACCTTGAATTGGATTGTTAGAGTGATTATTTATGTATTGATGTGATCTACTTGTGAAGGGGAATGATTTTGTTAAAAATTATTAAATACTCGTATGTAATTAGATGAAATATGCTTCATAGATATGTATTCATGTATGGATTGCATGCATGTATGTATGTGTATGTATTGTAGATGAAATATGCTTAATAGAAATAGTATTCATTGATATAAGCACTACATTCCGTATGAAATTGCTGATATTTGCTCCTCAGCTTCTCCTTGCTTTGAATCTAGAAGGCTTAGGAAAATCTCAATACAAAAATGTACATTTGGTGATCTTCTCTATAGTGAGGGGTAATTGTTTCGTACACTGACAACAATCGAAATTTAAAGGAATTTAAGTTAGACTCTTTTCTGCGTCAAAGGGGGATAGTGGCAAGGAAGGACTTAAGCGTCAAATGCCAAAGCTGCGGCAAAGCCACACGTAACTCTACACAAAATTATTTCTATATTATTATAAACCTGGTATTATAATATTTTACTGGCCCAATCACAAACATGCTGGTATATAAATAATGCATATAAATAATGCCCACTTTAGATATGAACAGAATAAATCAGGATGGTAAAACTGTAACTGCGTCTATAATAATTCTATTGTGATGCCTTCACTGTACAACATTGCGTATGAGGAACATTAAATATTTTGATATATGCATTTTCCATACTTAAATGCTAGACATGGTAACTGGGTTCGATGCTACCTTCTATAATAAATAAACTCTTATATACTCCTTTTGATTCCTCCTCAGATTATAGAATTTTGTAGAAAATTCACAGTAATTGAATTTGAAATATGCTTTTATAAAAAGTTCCAAACAAAACTTTTCGAAGCGTCTCTGCAAATATTGGACACTGTTCCACTTGATTAAGTCAGCAATTTTCAAATCGATTTCCCTGCATTTAAACTACTCATAATAAAAAAGGGAAAATAACATAAACTATTCTAATATATAAAATTACAGCTATCGTCTACCTTACTAACTGCCTAGCAAACCTCTCCTTGGCTGCCACAGTTTTACTTGATATCTTCGCTTAACTTTTCAGGTAACCAACGACTAGAAAGACGGACTGCCCAGCATTAGAGTAACAAGCAACGCTGTGCATACAAATTTCATTTTACTGCTGCTGACTGAAACTGTCAAGAAACTACTCCCTCAGCAGCACTGAAGAGTTTAATATCTTGCACGGAATGAGGATGATACTATGTAATTCTATTGGAGTTAGAGTCATGCCACTTTATGCAAATCTTTCATGCTACGTAGCCACAATTTATCATGGTCCAACTTCAGGTGAGTTTCACAATTTATTACCTAGAAATGAATTCCATTTCTATTTTCAAGTTTTAGTGGAAACACATTTGCTCCGCCTCCTCCTCACTTAAATTCCACAATCACCTTGTCAGCTACCAGATACTTTCGTTTGGTTACACTTTTGCTATCCATTTAAGCGGATTTTTTTTGGTTTGTGTTTTTGGCGTTGGGGATAGTACCAAAAATTGCTGTAAAAAATCACCGCAAAATTCGATTTCTCATGGTGTCCTCTCAGAAACACCTCCTGGCAAGTCAAATACAAGCGTAGAGAAGCAGAAATACTGCGGTGGATGCTTATTCGAATCGAGTCCAAAACTACGAGTTCAAAAGTGGTTAAAGGAGTGAATAAAATACTGATTTTCGGAATATTTCGGAGGGGAGGAAAGCAGGCCTTAGAATCAATTCATGAGGGAGAAGTTAATACTTTGGTATTGAATGATACTTGAAGCCGATATTAAAACCTGTTTAATTGTAATTTTGCGATTCAAATAATTTCTAATTTACTTAAAAAACTATTAAATTACAATTAAATCAATTTATTACACAATATTTAAGAAAATTTGGCTTCACTTAATTGCAGAATAATATGAAGGAGAAAGTAATCAATCTTCCTGTAGAACATTGCATATAATCTTTAGTTCCTTCATTTCTATGACATAAAACTTCTACAAACTCATAACAAATAACTAGTAAAGCAATTTATTGCGTTTCTCTAATTCTCTTAATTATGAGGTGGAAAGAAAATGTATATCACAGCAAGAAGCGAGAAATGGGGGACCATGCACTCACCTCCAACTGGAATGTGAAATGATTCCAAGCAATGTGTGCGTTGAAGTCAACAAATTACTAACAAGCTCCGCAGGGTTATGTTGGTGACAAAAATTAACCTACTAAGCTCACAGTGCCAGTAGCTCAGAACGCAGTACGTTATCACTGTGCTGGTTTCTGATATAGAAAACTGTATTAGTTATTATACGGATGGGTGGTTTATTTTTCAGACACACATGTTTTCTATATACATATCTACTTCGTTGTGTGATATACACTTAATTGCCAGCTCCATATACTTATAGGGTGATTCCATATAACAAACTTCCCACTGGCATATTCGGAGCTACTCACATGTAAGCTCAGCAGAATATCTTTGGGCTGTCCTTCAATTGCGGCCCTGAAGTTTGTTGTACGCCTCATTATTTTTCACTGCAATGGGATTTTAGTAGTTGATTACTCTTTTTCCGTCCGAAGACTGTGTGCAGAACTTTTCAGTCCCCTGTACTTGGTGTTAAAACATTTTCTGCATAATTTTGTTTAATAAAACACTCTTTTCAGAATTCAAAAAATGTCTGCTGTTGAAAGAAGGAGTATGCCCGAGACAAATTTTGTAAAGGAAATTATTGAAATGCCTAATTAAACGAAGAAATCCGTGAAGAGTACTTTTGGCATTTAAAGATGAAAGGAAATATTTGCCATGTTCCCCAGTTGAAGTGTTTTTTTAGTACATGAATTGCTCAACATTTTATAATGAAATTTTTACTTTTTAGTTTTGCAGGTTACTATTTTCACCTTGTTTTATATACTTTAAAATTTGCAATCCTTTGGGAAGCTCTTTGGATAGATTCACTGCTTATTCCTCTCAATTTTTAATGTCAAAGTTTCAGTGCAGTAAAAAAGCACACAAAAAAAATCAGAACAAATCTGACCTTGAACATTTGTAAAATACTCACTAAAGGACTTCCAGTTAATCACCACTTCTGCAGTTAAAAATTTTACTACTTCACAGCTAAACTTACACCCTAATTAATTATGACTGCAAGGTGTTGGGGGAATGAGTACTAGCTACAGAGGCTTTCGACTCGAAGAGAAAAGGACTTTATAGAAATAAGCATTTTGGAGACCAAGCTCGTGGCCGGATTTGAACCTCCGACCCTCGGAGTGTTCAGTGTAAAATGAATGAAACAAGTTTCCAGATAAAATTAGGAATTTTAGGATCCTCACATGGCCAACATATTGGCTTTTGAATCCGGCAATGATCACGAAAACAATACTTTAACCCACCATCGAGGTTAGTTAAGGTTGTTTTACTCAGATGTTGTTCTTTTTACCGTTAGGCTGGCAATTTTCCTAGAAGAGGTTCTTGTCAGGATTGTCACAGGCGAAAAAGTCATATGCGCGATGTGAATTATAGGCATCAAGTACTCTTTATGAGAAGCCACTAACAATGATATTAAGAGAAAAATTTAAATAGTAACAGAGTTGAATACAAATTTTTGGTTTTTAAGTAAGAATTTTATAATGGTTGAGCTCTAGAAGGATTATCAGGATTAAAACAAAAAACCAAGAGCTCTTCTGTTAGAAACTAAAATTTGAACGGATATTATAAAGCTATGGAAGAATATAAAGTTAAAAGACAAAAATATGATGAAAACTTGTTCATAAATGCAATGAAGCGATTTAGGATTTAAAAGCGAGAACCATTTGTCGACATATTTCTTTACAGTCGTTGATTACAAATTAAAAACATCAAGGATTTGATGTCGTAGTTTTCAGTTTTAGACCTAAGGCAGCATATTCTAATTAAATAAAAAATAAAAATATTATATATAAATATTATTATATTATTATATATAAATTATATAAACTAAATCACTGGGTGTGAACCTGGTTGCAGCTCTTTCAGTACTTCCTTTTCAGTGTTTTGTGATTAATTGCAGATGAGTTGTGAAGTAATGGGTCTGCCCACACGTTCCGCAGCTGCCGAATGCAGACATGCAATTCATGGTGATATCGGTTTTTGTTACTGAAGGGTTGAAACAAATCGGTTCAACCAACAAATGAACTCTGCAAGTCGGTGTTCCTTTTCCTCACTCACTGCTGTGGCTGGAAAAAAATTATCAGAACAGGAAGAAGCTTGAAACATAAGGTTTAATTCTATTTATTTTTACACTTGGTTTAATTTGGGCAATTTATATTCTTCCTTTTTATGCTTTGCGCATTATCCTTTTCCGTTTTGTGCTGTCCTAGTTCCTTTTTGTGATTTATGCGTACTGAAATCTCATTTGTGGACGCTTATCAGTCTCAGACTGGAGGCAAGCGCAGGTTAGAATATTGGAGGCGAATACAAATTGAGCAGCTAAAATGAATAATTATCGTTAGAATATTGTTTTGGATTTTATTTTAGGGAGATATTTGTTATTAAAATTCTTAAATTTGCAAAGTAACTGAAACACTGAGATGGGTAGGAACCCTTGTATGAGTTGAATAATTAGTCAAAATTACAGGTGATTTGGTGGTTTAATATACTGGAGTTTCAATCAACCATTATAGAAAACTTTTCAGTTATTCCTCACACTTTTATACTCGGCTTTCTAGTGTAACTAAATAAGTGCACAATGAGTTCAAATCATCCATAATCATAGCTTGCCTTACATATTTCACTCCTTTTGTTCAAGGTTTCTGGGTACCATGTTCCAATAATGATACTAAATCGTTTCGTTCAACTCCTCCTTTAACATTTTATTAAAATAAATTTTTTTTCAATCTTTCTGTTGGCTTTAATGGGATGAAATTGTTATCAGCCTCCAACACGATTACGCTGTGATTTAAGCAAACAATTCGCAATGATTTTGAGTTTTTGGTAAAGTGCTCCACATTAATTTGAGATGTTGTGTTGAGGAGGGTATGGCATCTTTTCAATTGAGTACTTAAGTGTTTTTACACAAAAATCGTGTCCCGATACCTCAAAGAGAAATTCGTTGCACAAATTGACGCAAATTCAGTGGGAGGATCATAAATCACATACTCCTCAATGCAAAAATGTTCAATACGCCCACAACAATAACACTTAGAAACCAGCTACAGTCCATTGTCAAATATTGGTATGACATGTCGTATACGATTTATTATTGCAGGCGTCCTCATTCTGTTGCACAATTCCCAATGAACCCTCAATTAGTGACAATATCATAGGAGTAATGTGCCTGTAATTTAAGTGTCCCCTCAAACGGAAATGATGACGCTGGAGTACTGTGTGGTAGAAGGATTATTTAAGTATCTAAGCTCAAGGTTGTAAAGTCATTCACACATAGAGGAAGATTTGCCATTGAGCATTTATAAGAAAGCGCAAATATTTAATATTGAAGGTGTAAATTTCCGCTTCAAACCAAAGCCAGGGGAAATATAAAGTAAGCTGACTAAGACTGCAAATCAATTGTTTCGGATAAATTTATCAATACTAATGTTATTGTCAATCAATTGTTTCGGAGCAATTGATTAATATCATATTTACCATTCAATTTACAACCCGAATTTTATCTATGAGTTGAGCCCTTAATCTTGCTTTCCAATGCATTTTGTTTTACTTTCTTTTAAGTAGCATTCAGAACACTGTTTGGTTTCTAATTCCTTGCAGGCTCGTGATGGTGAAGTAAATTGGGCTGTAGAGAATTCCATACCCTTCCCCGTACTTATTCAGGTTAATTACAATAGCGACCTACTTAGCGTAGAGTTCTGATCTACCTAGTATAATGGTTGCTGCTGACATTGACCCATTATGCGATCTTCATATAAAACCCTGTTTCATAACTAATTATCTCAAATCTCAATTTCATCTACAGAAACAGTCTCCTTTCCACAAGAACCGTTATCTGTGTGTCCTTAGTAATGGCGCCAGTTAGTGCTAAAATCCCCGTTGCCACAAATTTTGTTGACAGGAAAATGTTTACATTTGCTATGCCACCAAGAGTGAGGATTATCTAATGAATTCATAGGAGAGGTGTTTGTTTATGTCGAGCTGCTAAAATATTTGCATGGATTAGCGCAAAGTCTCGGGTGTCGTTTTGAAGGATGCGCATTTTAGGGCAGCAACACCAAAACATAATTTTTGTTCGGTTTAAAGTGAACTCCGAAGCTATTTAGTTTGGAATAATATGATATTTTGAATTAAGAATATTTTAACAATAAAAATACATTATCTGGACCACGTATCCTTAAGCCAGTTTAATTTCGCAACACTTTTTTTAATGTTCTTTTGGGTTACGTCTTTAACACTTCGATATTATTTAAAATATTAATCCAAAAGTGTCTGAAAAGTAGGACTATTTTCATCCAACCTCTATTTTTAAGGAACACACAACAAAAAAAGTAGGGTACTCATATTGATATAGTATCAAAAATCAACTTTTATGCAGTGTCCTAGAAATATTCTGTTTGTTGGAAACGAGAAATCCCTTTGGCCATACTTGTGGCTTTTTGCTGAGGAAAACAAAATTAATTTATCTGGAATATTAAAAAGAGAATGTCATGACAATGAACCACTGAAGCCACAAACTGGATAAGGAGTAGCTCGAACGTCCTCTAAGCGGCTATTTAAAGTCAAATCGATTTCCTGTGATGGCTTAAAGAGACAAATGCCTGTATATGAACACATTAAATGAACATTTGTTATAATCTTAAAAAGATTTAGCCTGAATTTTTATTGAGAATTGAATTAAATTAAGCATAATTAAATATTTATTTAGTTATTATAATAATTTATAATAAAATTATTATCAAGTGTCACTGCACGATGGCAGGACCTTCGACCTGAAAAAACTGTTAAACTATACTTACATATTAAATTGTATACACTTTAAACTATATAAGCTGAATTAACTTGGAATAAGTTAAAGATTATTAAATTTAAAGTGCCTTCTAATGGAATATTATTATTATTATTATTATTATTATTATCATTCCTTATAGTGTCATAAGCTTATCTGTGTGTAGTTTTACCTCCAATGTGTGTTTTCTTTTGACTCCTTTTGTGCGTGGTTTGTGCTTTTAAATTCACAGTTGGTTGTGTGGGTAAAAGGATAAGAGAACTACAATCATAAAACCAACCTATAATAATAAAAAAGGAGATATAAACATTATATTTAAAGTAAAATGAATGAGTAAAATCGGAAAACCCATTGGAGCGATGCGCCTTGATGCAAAGAAACACTCTTTCAACTCAACACTGCATGTCTTATTCCCTTTTGGAACTGGCTTTGCTTCCTTCACACTGTTATTCACTGTTTAGTTCCAAGTTTCGATTCTGTCCTGGTTTGGGGAACTCGCATTAAAATGATCTCTAAAATTGTGCACATTTATTCAGGCTCTGTCGAGCAGCGACCCATTTAAGCAACCATTTGGATCAACTCAGCTAAATGGCTTCGATACTATTTGAGTCAACAATATGCTTGACCTTTATACAAGACTTTAACTCAGATTAAATGCGCAAATTTCAACTGTATTTGTCAGCTTTCATTCCAAGCAATTTTTTTTATCTCTGTTGCTTCCAAATGATGCCAGTTAGCGTCACCGTTGCGTGCACACCTCCACAGACTTAATCGTAGCAGACATGAACATATTTGCATTTGCTTTGCTCTGCCACCAAGAGCGTAGTCCTTTACAGCAGTGGTGTTTGTTTATGGCGCTGTTAAAATGTTCTCGTGGATTCAGGTGAAGTCTCGATGGGATTTTTAAATTATGCAGATTTGAGTGTGCCAAAACCAAAAGCGAATGCTTTAAAGCATTTGGCAAGATTACAGAGGAAATTCGAAAGGTATATTTACAGGACAGGTAATTTTTTCTTTAACAATTTCTTCTTCAAGTTTTATAAACAACATTTAAAGTCTGAAGTGCATTAATACAGTTTGTATTAATACACTTTTGCAATACTAAAATGGACTTTTATTGAGACTGTGCCTAAAGTCCAGAAATCCTGAGTCTGTCTGAAGTGTTTATACTGACAGCCTGAGGCATTAGATAAGGAAAGCCAAATTATACCTCCAGTTTATGGAGTAACTTGTTGAGTGGGAGCTCGTAAGGAACAGTCATATTGCTTAAGCTTCTGTTAATGGGATTTAAGAAAGGCATTCAAATGGAGAATAGTGGTTTTGATATAACCATCATTGCCGATGCAAATGACATTCAAATTTTATATTCTAGAAGTTATAAGTAGAAACTTCCATCACCAAACACACATCAGGATGCTCTTCGCTTATACTTAATCCAACTGCACTGACAGATTCCGACTAAATAAACTAAGAATAGTATACAGAGATGATAGATTCTGTTGCCACTATTCGAATAGTATAAATATGCTTTAAAAGTCTGAGCTCCATTAAGAACCTTTTTCCATTCAATACATTTCTGCCTCTCTCAGCCATCCATCTTTTTCCCCAGTTTTACATACACATTGGCTACCAAGCGCGCCAGCAAGCGCCATAAATTCTACTCACTAAACGGAGGCAGATTTTTTAAGCCTGCCAGGAATACTAAATAAGAGCTTTATCTGAGTAGTAGTGCCGTTGCCTTTGCCATAGAAAAATATGCGGCTCTATGGAAAGCCTTCTATTTGTAAGCGTTGATTGCTCCATTTAATTAATTTTCATTTTATGGCCCATTGAATGAGTGAAATATTCGTGCAATTCCACTTTTTACCTTTTTCGTACAATTTATTATTCCTCTTTTAAGCCAATTTCAGACTTGATGTAAATGGAACAAATTTATCGCTTGTGCATTTGTTGTGTTTCTTCAGCTTTGAAAATTCCAAGCGGATCCTGCTATTTACCCTTTTAAATTAGTTTTCAGGAAAATGCTACACTTATTTTTATGCATTTATTCAATTGCGTCCTAAACAAGGACTTGAAGACTTGGAAAGCCTTTTTGAAACACCTGTAATGCATAAAAAAGGACATGATATGAAAGGATGTGGGAAATTATGAGCATTGAATGAAATATAAGTTAATTAATTTTATTTCCTTGGAGATACGAAAATTCAGACTTTGAATGTTCAGAACAGCCTTTAATTAAATTTTAAAAATTCTGAGAATCATCAATAAATGTAAAACTATGACGTCATCACACCACTGTGAGCTAAAAATATACCATGCAATTTATGTCAAAGGGCTTGATTCATATGTGGTTGTTTCACATAAAAATTGGGAAATTAATAAATTTGCAAAGACCGAATAATTTACGAGTAACATCCGCAACTATGAAAAATACTTCAACCCAATTTTACAGAATTGCCTAGTCTCATATTTCGTTGTTCAGTGAAGCATTTCACCCCTGCTCTGGTTGCTGGATGGACTCTTTAAATTAGATTCGACAGGGATTCATTTAATTTATTTTCTTACCTTTGATTTTGATGCCCATTTTAAATGAAAAACTATTGCTCTTCAAGTAAGGATATATAAATACATATGTGTTATTTCTATTATACTCAGCATCAAACATGTTCTTGCAACTTGAACTTAGTCATGTGTGAATAGTTAAGAAATATACAAGAAGGCACCTGCCTTCCTATATAAATTTAGAGATATACTCGTAATAATGCCATTTTATCATGTGCTTTTGTTCTCCAGCTTACGACCGTTGGATTTGAAACCTTTCTGAAATGATTTACTACCTTTCGAGGAGCATAATTCACATAAGGAAAAATTACTGTTCGGCATCAGATATCAGGGAAAAGGATTTTAAGATAAATTGTGGAGACTTGTGTAAACTAGAAAGATATTAAAAGAAAAAGGAGCATTGCATATCGCAATTATCTTAAATCAATGCGAGAAAACTAATTTATGTACCTCTTCTCATATTTCCATAAAAGGCAAGCACAGGCCGGGTCTCACAATAAGGACACAATACAAATTTGATCGTATCAGTTCAATTAATTGACATCTTGAAATAGAATATTACATGAATCTTCTATATCTAAGATCTTTCTTTGGTTTCATCCCACATGTTAATATGGTTACTTTGATTAGTAAGTGAGTTGAAGCAACATTTGAAGTGATGTAATCCGATGGATGGATGGATGGGAAATCCTACATAGTATCAAAGACACAAATAATGCAAGAGGACTTAAAAATCCCTCTTCCTGTAATCATCCTCTTGTAATCATTTCATGATTTATTTTCTCATACCAAACTGCAATATGATTCTTTTAAAGTTGTCCCAAACCCATGTTGCCATGTTAAAGCAATCCATGAAAACAAGACTCGCAGAGAATTCCATGCTGGTGCAGGTTTCATTAAGAAAATATGCCTTTAAATTCTTTGGAGGCACAAATTGTTTAATTTTTGATAAATGCAACAAACGCAAATGACGCTCAAGGGGCATGGCCGTGGAATTCCTACAATAGGCCATTTATGTCTACAACACCTCATTCATAACAACTTTTGTCAGCAATTCTCACAATTCCAAGTTGTGAAGTCAGAGGGGAATTTACGGAAGAATGAGAAAATTTTGTTTTACTACAAGAATTATGAACAAAGTGTAATGAAACTTAGAGTCTCTGATGTGTAGGACGACAGTGGAGTTATTATGACAAGTTTATCATCTTGTGCCAGCATACTTTGAGTAATTTCGTATGATGAAATGCTATTCTATTGTCCCGAAGGTTTAGAAATGGATTTATATGCATAAGCGTTTGGTATCAACTTACTCGCATGAGTCCTGGGTTTAGCAGCCCTTCAAAAGCACTAGAGGAGCATTCAGTTCTATCTCACATATTGTAGCTTTCATTTTGGGTGTCGTCGTTTTCTGAAATTTTATTTCCTCATTCCATTTGTGTTTAGTTTGTAATTCAGAATCACATCTTTCGACTCCTTCAGACACTTTTCTGTATTATTCGTAATTCTTTCTTGAGCCTAATAGCGAATTAATTAATTTTATTTCACCCTTGCAACGAATTCACAAAATTTAAAGAAAAGTCCATTGTTACTTCAATGCCAGGTGAAAAGACGCTTGCGCTGAAGGATCTGCTGAATACTTGGCAACAGGTGGCATTTTACTGTGAAGCTTCTCCCGGACTCTTCTTTCACTGCGTTGATTTTCACAGCTCAATACATTCAAATTGCAAAATGAATGCGCACGAACAGAAGATGCGCATTAAAGTGAACTATGCAAATGAATTTGTGCGGCGTGAAGGTATTTTCTTGACAAATAACATATTACGAAGGAAAGGAATTGTAAGGAAGTGTTTACCAAGAAAGGATATCGGTGTGCGGCATGATGGAGTTGAGCTAGAAACTTAACAGAGCTGCGACAAGGACGAACAAAATGCATATAGAAAAGTACGAAGAAAGTAAGTATAGCAAAGTGTTACAATAGATAGCAGCTTTCCTGGTTTAGTCATAAGTTATACAAGGTTGCCGAGGCACCAGAAACCTTCCAAGTCACGGACTATTATTCTTTTATACTGTAATTGTTTTACATTCATCTTTCCAGATTTTCTTTTATCTTTTCTTCCTGATCAAATCACAAAATTGGAGCAGCTGAGGTCATTATTTCAATTGAAAGCGGGTTTCTCCTCCACTCACTTTGGCAGATGTTGTCTATTGTATTATCGCCCTAGAAATAGTTGAACTCTTGTGGTTTGCGGGTGGAGGCGGTATGTCAGCCTCAGTTCGCATTCCCAACAGACATACGATTGCCGCAACAACCGCAATTTCACAAATCTGCTCTGACTGCCACAAGCAGACTTTCGCAATTGGCAACCTAACTGCCTGTAACTGCTTCGATTCGAGCGGCACCGCCAAAAACTTGAAGTTTTCAGTAAATGATGTGAAAATAAACAAATGAGGAGCCAGTGGACGGAGAAAATACCTCGAATGTTATTCAATTTGTCTGCCAAAAGGTCGAAAGCTGACAATTTTCTAGTTCACTATTCAGCTCCAAGGATTATCCATTTATTCATAGCTAAACTATTGCAGCTAATTTTTGTGCTTTGTGTGGACTCAGTTTGTCAGTGCACTCAGAGTTGATTCTTTTCCAAAGATAAATTACCACCGGTGAGTTAAGGTGGAAGGATTCCATGTATGCGTGGTGCCAACGGTACTATAGTTCCGGCCGAGTGTATGTGAGTGATTGTTCAAGTAGTATGAGGAGATGATGTGGTGAACCGGTGAGGTAAGGGGAGGACTCACTTAGGCGGGATGATGTTGGACGTCGACACAAAAGCACATAAAGCACCAAACCCAGACATGCTGCAGGACTGTATTGGATAGGAAAGAAGATTCAAGTATATTACGAAGCTTGACTATACTGCAGAGGCCAAAAAACTGGGCACTTATCCAAAAGAAAGGTGTGAAAAGTGTGTAATTGCAGCAGACCTTTCTCTGCCTATAAGTTTTGGCTCGTGACAAAGAGAAATACCAAAGAAGGATGAATTTATACCCTTTATACGGTATATTCAAGCGAATATTGGTTTCATAACTAAGAGACAGAGACCAAAGAAGGATGAATTTATAACGTATAAAGTGATTCGAGCGAATAAGAACTCCTCATATCATCATTAACACTAATCTTGTACGAATTGTTAAGATTTGATCGCACACCAACTGATCAGACGAAGCGTGAATGTACTTCCTCGATTTCATTTCAGCTCCGTGGGGCCTCAATTGAGCAGTTTTCTCGACATGGTTTGTCAACTGAAAATATTTCAATGGAGACACAAATATGTAAATAAACACTGAACTCGTACGAGAAAATTTCTGTGAATATGTCGGCAGTGTGCCTGGTGATATTGACACTGGTGACTACAATTGGCGGCCTCATTTATATATTTTTGGTGTGGAAGAGAAGAGGGATGCGCAAGGCAAGTGCATTCATCCAGAAGCGATATATTGTTCATGATTTGGAAGATGCGGTGCGTACACACAAAAATTCACGAAGGTGAGTGCTGAAAGCTCTTGGGAGAATTATAAATTATAGTCCATCCTTGAGAAGTGTGACATGTTAAGAACCGCGTCCGTGAAGGAGATAGGCGTGGTCATCACAATACATACAAAGACAAGGACTCATAGAAAAATAATTGTCATCAACTCAAACGCCACACCTAATTAATGCAGAAATTATTCATTAATTACGTGCTCCATTAAAATTTCAACAGCTCCGCTTGGCATTGCATTCAACTGTGAATGTTAAGGCACGAATTGTTAATAAATAAGTTTTAATTCAGCAATTAAGGTTACATCTCATTAGGACTTTATGGGCAGATTTCTGTAAATAAATTTCGAAAGAAAAACTCACATTATTGAACAAAACAAGAGATACCCACCGGGAGAATTTTAAGGCTCAAATAGACACTCTAAATAGTGCCTAATTGAAAATTAAAAAAGATGTGATTAAAAATCAAGGAAATAAATATAAAATTATATGGGAATGTGGTCGCTTCGTGATTCAAATCCAGAATTGTTTAGGAGATCAAATATACTCGTATGCAAATATCAGTTGCAAATTTTGTTCTTCAAGGATCCGCATATATTCGGAATTCTAATTTTGTTATCCATGGTCTGCATGCTTCTGAGTCTCGGTACCATTAAAGGTACATATTAAATTTCTGATTCTTTTCTTATAAATTATTCGGTACTGCTGAGAGTGTCTGGTAAAAGTCTTTGGGCGTGCAGTAGCTTCCATTTTATTCATCCCTCTATTTCCCTCGGAACGAGTAAAAAACTCCGCTGTCAGGACTCGTTTAAAGAAAAAATTTGCAACCAAATGAGTTGAGTTTCAATGCACATGGCCAACAAGAAATAGTTAAGAGCCAGGACAGCTTCAGGAGTCTGTCTTGGCTCAGCAGACTCCATAATTTCCAGAAAAAGAAAAATAAATAAACTGGTGATATTTTAATAAACCGGTGGTAAATGCCTTTATTACTGGAGGTAGTGACTAAAACCAATTTGACTACATTTGTCGTCATACTCCAAATCTTTGTGGTTCTAACTCCAAATTATTGTGAGTGTACACCAAAGAGTGTGATTAAAGAGAAAGCAAGTTTAAGATGAATATCTCTAAATACAATCAAGAATAACTTTTGTGCTCATTGTGAGGTAAGCAGAGAATAATTACAGAACCTTAGAATAAGTTTATAGAAACTAGAAAAAGGATAATAACAAAATGAACACTTCTTCCCACTTCTGCATATAATTCATTACCTAAATTATTTCGCATTGGTGTATCAGTCAAGATTCACAGAACCACCCGCTGACCCTAATGCTGGCAGCATGCACCACAGCACAGCATGCAGCAAATTTGCAACTATGTGATACTGAGAGACCGCATTTAACGATAGTGCTAATTAAATGGGAGAGAACCCATGATGATGTTCATGAAATGTATTCCAGGTATCCTAGGTATCCACATCATAGTACGCACAATGGTGTGGTAAGGTTGCTTCGGTTGTTTTCTCATTAATTACTCCTAAGCATTTCACTTCAACGCTTTGAATGCATTGACTTGCTTTCAACATTGGCCACTGAAACCACGTACGAGTAGTTGAATTAAATTACGTCTTTGTGTATTGAATTTGTATACAGCATAAGATGAGGATACCTGCATAAGTAATAAGGAGATCAACTTAAATGGGTTTCAAGGCATTCTGTTTCATTTCAAACCTCGTTTTCCACGGCAAATGAACCAATTTAATTAACTTTACTTAATTAACTTAATTAACTTAATTAACGCTTATTTAATTAACTTTATAGTGTCAGTTGAAGGCTTATTAACATGATTGTCTAAGACACAGAGCCTTAAAGGACTTATGCAAAAGTGATCATTATCCTACCCAGTGGAATATTATGATGTTTGTTATAAGTGACGTTTTTGATCCCCAGAGAAGTGATTACAATTCAATTAAAGAGGATATATATCTTAAATCTGACTTTACCTCTTAATATGGAACCATCAGACACAGACACATTCAAATATTGGGAACTTTTCCTTAACCGAGTACTTTTTTCATGAGCTGTTATTGTTATTATACCATCCAAAATTACATAAATATTCATAATCCTTTTTTGTTTCAATTTATGACGTGTTTTAATCGGAGATTATACAATAATCGCATAAGCGATACGAATCCACCAACTTTTCTTGATGGCATGTGTTATCGAGCAACGCACGAGCCTTCCGCCACAGCGATACAAGCCATTAATCATTATGACCATGTTTGGTGCTTTTGCTAGCTGCGTCGAGTCTTTCTTTACTTGGTAAAAAGGAACAACAAACATGCCCATGAATGTAACGAAGGAGTAAATTATTGACTGAAGTGACTAATATCGAAACACTTGTGCTTTGGATACATATAGTAGGAGATATATAGTGGGAGATATATACGAGTACTAGGAGATATATACCGGGATACATATACTGGGAGACATATACTGGGAGACTTATATTGGTGGACTCTAGTGGTGTATTAAAAAAGAAAGGGAAAATTACTATGCTTTATTTTTGGGAATCCTCGGGCTACGCTGTTATGGGCAGTTTACTAAATTAAACACTATAAAAAGGATTTCTGTGATGTGCGCCGTTGAACAATGAACTTAGTAATAAAGTAATAAATTAAGTTTTAACCACAAAACTGAATAAGACCAGTTTCACCCCATGCATCCACGATGTTTTCTTTCTGCAGTTCAACGGGATGAACAGGCCTTCCTATCCTTGACACCTCCAAATTATAAAAACTTCTTAAAAAGACTAATTGAGACAACTTCGTAATTGGGACAACTTCGTAATTGAGACAACTCCGTAATGGAGACTACAACGTACTACAACTCCTTGAAGGTGGATTGTATACAGTTCGGTCACCTCGGCTTTGTGTTTCTCTCAAAGTATAAACTAAGTGAGGCTGGAGTAAATATTTCATAACATAGAAGCCAGAATCCTTTCAAGGTGGATATTGGGTAAAGTGTCCCGATAAGAAGTTCTTTTTCTTGTTGTGTTAGTTACAAACTGGATATTCAAATAGAAATTGTCCCATCAATAAAACCAATTCAGGATTGAAAATTGATGAATTGCATAAAAGGGCCCTAAACACACATTTTTTATATGGATACATGCATTTAAAAGGATGTTTCCATATATGTACACTCATACACGTATGATAGCTTACAGACAGCAGAGAGAATGGCTGCCATAGATGAACAAAATGGAGCAACTAAAGAGTACATGTGCCGAAATTTCAACCAAAGGAACCGGATCTTTGTCGATTTTCGTAAAGTTTGAACTCAGTACCAGGTGGGTAGGTAGGTAGGAATAGCTGTCACCAGAAGGGCGTTTTCCATTGTGAGCTCCGGAGCATGCCGCTAAATATTTGCAGAAGAGACCTAAGGGTGGCAGATGCAGAATATGTCAAGGTTGGCGTGCCACTTATTGCTAATTCTGCTGATCTCTGTGCCTTACTAAGTATTTCGCACTAGGTCCTTTTCTGCATTGCAGTCCACCTGACAACATTTCCATATAGGAGAATGGGCCAGACAACTGCAGTATAAAGTCAGTGAGCTACCCTGGGCTAAATTTCCCAGGTTTTACCTACCACTCTTTTGCAGGCTTAAAAAGCCACCCCAGCCTTCCTAGCTCTTTCTAGGGTGTTTGACTTCCAAATAAGCTTTTTATCAATTATAAGGCCCAAGTATTGCTTTTCTTCTGAAATCCCTAGATCTTTTCCCTTAAGCATAATTGGATCTCAATGAGGGATTTTATGTTTCCTAGTAAACAGAATGATCTGAGTTTTATCCGGATTTACTCCAAGACTACAGTCCTCCGCCCACTTTGAAAGAATATCTAGAGCAGTTTGCAACAAGTATCTCAGATTAGATGTGAATTACCTGAGCGTAAGATATACATTTATTTAGATTATGGCATAACAATAATATTCAGTATAGTTGATTTTTTATTAAGGATAATAACACTAAATAGTAATTGCTTGTTATGATTGATATGATTAAATAATCATTAAAACTTTATAAATACCAAATTTTTATCAAGGAATGCCTCCTCTTGTATAAAATTCCGTCTTACGAATGTTAATTGTATATTTTTGATTGCTTCATCTTCAATATAAGGAGGCTTGGAGTAAAGTTTTAATTTCCTTCGACATTCAGCATTACGAATAAAATATCAGTCTCTATTCCAGATGCTCCACAATTTCTCTCTTTTTGTTCTCTTAATATAACTGTCAACAATGGTGAAGTTATTGATGCAAATTTTATATAATATAATTATTTATATCCAAATCTATATTTAAACATTTTAAAGAACAACATCCTCTGCTCAAATGCACCAAAATATTACGGTTCCTTTGGACGAAATCTAAATAGAGCAAAATGAATTGAATGTCCTGCCAATAAGCGACGCAGTGGTTTACAAAATGAATTATTGGTGATACTCGTAAATTCACATTTTATGCAATTGTTCAGAGCATTAAACATTTGCAGAATACTCAAATTTAAGCCTGGATTTCTCATTTCCATCACAGAAATCACTGCGAATGCGGCTCTTGAAATAAGTTAAAAATCCTTGAAAAAATTAATCGCCCAATTTTTTGTTTAAAATATTTAAATAAATTAAATATGACTGGACAAATAAATAGCAACCCCAAACAAATATGGAAATAAAACACACGTATTTCATTTTTTGTCAATTTATACTTGGATTGGCGATACGAGTGCTCAGGTTGTGGTGACTTTCGTCGCGTTGATACCAGGAAGGGTGGCCCGACGTAAGTAGTTCACATATTGGCTTTTTGCTGTTATGTACTGGATTGTAACGAATGTAAAAGAAAAACGAAAATTCGTACTATTTACATATGGATTTCATAATTAAATAAAACAACAGCGAAGCCGTGAAAAAGGATACCAATATCCCATTTTAAAAACAAAATATTTTCATGTGTTTCGTGTGGAAACAGAAGTGTGTGATGAAACTGTTGTTAACAAGGAACCGTACACCTCAGTGCTTCCGACAATGTATTCCCCCAAAACGCAGCACATGAACTTGTTTTTAATTAGCTTGTTCGCCACATTGTTGCCTCGTCCTTGAACACAAAAAATAAAATTCTCTGGGAAATTTTGCTTGTAAGTAGGCATGTTTACAATTTGAGTGAGGAGCCCCCATGCGGCTGAAATTCATTAAAAGCTGCCAGTAATATGGGGCACGTGCTCGGAGCCCGTTGAAGCTCGTGGAAGGTTTCCCTGCGACAAGAGAAGAGGCAACGGTGCTTTGAGTTTTTAATTAAGTTTGATAAAACCTTCATTTTATTTATTACTGAATTCTTCTATAGTTACTGGCATTTAATGCAGTCTTTGAGATTATTTGCATTTCTTTTTGGCGCTGTTTATTCTCTTCTGCACTAAGTTCATTAGAGAGATGTTTGTGAACTCTTTTTAAATGAGTAAACTGCGCTTTAAACGTTGGTAAATTGAGTTGCTATTGCTAAACGACAAATTGGTCCTCTTCGAAGTGAGACTATGAGGATATTGTGATACAATACTGATCCGTTTCTCAACCTTATTAATTTTTAGAATGTTCTACAAAGTAACATTTACACTTCAGCAATATCTGAAGCGGGAATAAAGGCATGGAAATAAGTACATGAACATTGTTCATATAAAGCTAAGCGAAGGAGGTCCTTCATTACCCATATTTACGATTAATTCAATCAAGTAGAAACACTTTTCAATTAAATTGCTTTGTTTGGAAACATTGAAATTTTTGAATTGCAAGGTTGTGAATTGCAAAGTTGTTGCTATGCCTGCGTTGGAATTCCATTTCAGCTTCTAACTAGGCACACATGCAACTAGGCACATATCTGGAGTCTCAGTTATAATGTTTCACTCCGCTTCTTGTACATATTTCGTCTTTAGTTGCACCAGGTTGTTCATCTATTTCAGCCTTTGTCTTTGCAGTCTCTGAGCTATCACATGAGTATCAGCGTTCATATATGGAAATCCTTTTTATTTCCATGTAAATAAAAATATATTTTAGGTTTCCTTGATGCAATTAATCAATTCTCAAAGCTGCATAGGTGTGGTGGGTGGTGAAATGTTGCACGAATTGTTGCACCCGCAAAGTGAAAGTGTGGAAATCACGGAGAATGCAATAATGTGCACACGAAGCAATTCACACAGAAACATCGACGATATTTCATGATATTTCAGGGAAATATACGCGTCCTCAAGGGAATGAAGAATAGGACACAGTGCACAATGACAACACAGTCTTCAAGGCATAGGAAGTGAGGATTTATTTTTTATTATTTGCTTGTTATTTATATCAATATTTTTTAGGTTTTAAGTTATCTCTTGTTACATTTCCGTATGAATTGGATCACTGTTCTACTCAGTCCATGTAAACTGCGCACAGGTATGAGTACATCTTGGCCTCACAGCCCGCTCCGACTGCTTTCAGTAGTGTGAAGTTTCCAGAAACTTTCTAATTTACCATCAGTAGTCATAAATTCCAGGTTGCCTTTAGCAGATATATCAAAATAGTTTCCAATCCTACTCTTAATTCTTAATATGGAAGGTGTAGTGAACAAAATAATCTAATATTTTGACATCTCTTTTAGCCAAGTTAACTATGTAATACTGAACTGGCAATACAAGCTCTGCTGGAATTTCGGATTTATCCTCTGGGTTACAATGTTTAAAAATTAAGCTCTCTACCAGCTTCAGGCATACAACAAAGGGCACAGCTAAAATTCAGGTGCGACACACACGCCCAGCATTTCCACTCCGTGTCTGTGTATTAAGCACCCAACAAGGAAAGGTGTTGTACTGCAAAGTGAAATGCAACTCAGATTTTTCTATTATTATGCAAATCCCGCAAATCCTGCACATAAATTTAATCTGAAATCGCAGCACATTGTAGCATTGCTGATGAAAGTGCCAACAATGGAGGGGGAATTGAGAAGAGAAATTACTGCCACATTTTCGAAATAGGATTTAAATTTTTAGAATAGAATGCATTAAAGTTTTTCCATGATTTCATCTGCTGTAGCTCACTACACATTATTTTTATGCCCAGTATGCATATACCTAGGAAACTTTTTAAAGAGATGTTGTTGAAGGAATGATTTCTTTGGAATATACCCATAAAGTTCAAACAGCAATGGGAAACACCCCCAGAGTCCAGAGGCGAAATTATTAATAGTATTCACTAAGATACCATGCTACAGAAATGGGAAGCTTTCAATCCAAAATTTCGTTGAATTTGGATTATGTCTAATGATCCACAATGTCTCTCAGATCACACTCTCCAAGGGGGTTGAAGTATTTATTCATTCTCTCCACATTATTTCCGCACTTACTTATTTGAAAACTAGTCTTTTAAGCAGTAATTATATTGTTTGAAGGACATTGGGTCAACGTACCTGAACAGTAATTGGATCAGTGCTTCTGGAGATATCAGTACGTATAGAAACATAGATGGCCACTGTCACAGTTTCACTTTACAGAGGCACAAATCAGTATTCATACGACAGCTATTTGCAATTACTTAGATCCAAATAGTCATAAAATGAGTCACTTCACTGAGCTCTGTGACTTGTTGTATTTAATGCAAGATATCAAATATTTTCCAAATTTATTAAGCTGTGAACTGAGCGCTGCTTTAGATGTGCGTTTGTATCTCCTCAAATACAGTTCTAGAATTTGTTGACATTAAAACCTTGTTTACCAATAAATTATTCTGCTTGTGCCAATTTGAATGTTCCCAAACGGGGCCATGAAGACGTCTTTATCGGTCGCATTGCTTCAGTACAATGAAACATCAACATCGTTAATGAAGAGTTTCCCAGCTCACCACAGTGCGTAAGTGCGTGATGTTTCTGCAAAGGATTCGTTTTATTTGGTCGCAAATGACTTTGATATATTTTTGTTTGCAATTTTCTTTGAAAATCATACTCGAACTCTCAGAAGATATTGTCCTCTTTTTATATTATTGCATGAAAAATCCAACTCCACATTGAAGATTCCCCGAATACAACAATGAATGCATTAAATAAATTTAGACTTTCTTGCAGATTAGCTTTAAATTTCTACAATGATAGGGGGAGGTCGGTTTGTAAATATTGCTTAAATAAAAAACTTTTCAGTGAGTTACCACTTGAAACACCTTCTGAAGGATTGTTAGCTGAGCATACTTAATCATTGTGCTTAAAAAACTAATAGTTTCCCACAGCAGTGAAACTCAAAATGTACGAAAGGCACTCATTTACTTGTACAATTTTCCAAATCAATCCACAAATCAAGTGGCGTGAGAAACTTCGTTGCCGTAGAAAGTTGGTCTATACTTGGTCTATACTGGCTAAGTGTGGTGGCATTGTGGGTGCAGTTAATCAGTTTAATATTTAAGGATATTTTGTGTTCTTTTGTAATCTTCATTGACTTCCAGATACAATTTAACAATATTACAGATAAATGATATCATTGAGCATTGAAATAGTTGATGTCAGTAATTGTACACGCCACTTGATTGTTGTAGAAAAACTCAGAGAAAAGTGCAATATTTTATTAAAGCTCTTCAAGACCCAACGCTGTTATGAGCCAATAAGGATTTTCTTTTGCCCTCAGGTGTTTACTTTCAACTTATCAACCAGCAATTCTCACCTCGTTTGGTGTCGTGCAAAGTTCTCCTATTTCAGTTTATTGTTTGCTATCCTGGCTGCCTTCGCGGGGGCTGCTATGTTTGGGTTTGTTGTTATTTTTGTTGTTTTATTATGTTAGTGCCGGTAGAATGCTTCACTTGCACTCCCACATTCTCACTGAGAATTCCACCCATTGTAATTGAAAAAAAATGGAGATATATTTATGGAGTATTGGAATTTGCCATGTTTGCCGTGGTATGTGCTTACTTCTTGTACCGAACCCTTCTGCTCTAAGGATGGATTCATTTTTCTTGACGCATTTTTCAAACATTCCTTTTATGTTTGTTTAGTATATCGGTGTATCAAATAAATGGGTTTATCGTATTACCATGATGCTTTCAGGGATGTCAATAATGAATTTATTAGTTACTGGTGCAGGATGTGAACAAAAGTCAAGTGAGTTGCTTACTCGTAGTTAACTAGGCTTAAGAGTAAATATCGTATTAGTTATGCGACTACCTTGCAAGTGACTAACTTTTCTACGTTTCTATACTAAATAGTACAATAATCATTGTAAATACTTTTAATTTCGTTCCAGCAATAATACGAATACTCGATAGGTTCACTTTTTAGTTGTATGAACATTTTTTCGTACATGTCGCGGTCCTCTTCGAAGGAAAATTAGTAAAGGAATTTATTGAGGATAATCCTTTTAATCACATAATTTATTGCGGATTATAGTATCTGTATTTCCTAGAGATAATACTCATATAATTTGTGAAGGACAACACTCTGGGATTAAACATGTTACAACATGTTCATTTACTGTGTTCCCAGTACTTTATTTGACCTTCCCCAATATAAACTGTCGATATGTTACGAATACATCTGCCATACTAGCAACATGTAACACAGCGGAGGCAATGTGCGTATGGGTCCAAAGAGGTCAGCATGACGTGTAATCCATCAATACAAGCTGCAAACTTTTCCTATTCAAATATTTTCCAAACAGACTGAAATATCCTCTATTGTTTTAATTTCTATGCGGATGTTGGCATCGATACGCCGGTCCTTTAGAAATGATATGAAAATTTTCCATTTAAAACAAAAACCTACTCACATCAAAGTCAATCATGGGAGAAAAAAGTGGGGCTGAAACTTGAAATAGATTCCAAGAATTCGAGTATAAATCACAGGTGTGCATACAGCGACTGGTAACAACTGGGCCACAAATCAAACAGGTCACATAACAAGCAGGTTACAATAGCGATTATAAAATAGCCTTGTGCTAAATGTCGGCCACTATGCAATGCTAATTAGCAGTTTTGCACAAAGGACATTTGTAAGAAAATTCGACTATATCGATGTGTAGCACAAGAAATGGGACAACATTAACTTTTGAAAGTTTTAGTTGAAAAGCGACTTTCGAAGTTCTTTGGGAGCAGCAATATGCAAATACCGACGGACATTCTCATAGTTCGCCATTAAATTGGGAGTATGTCAGGCGATATGAAAGTTCATTTCACGGAGTGATGTGAAACGAAAGCAGCACAGCAGTAGCACTGTGTGACCATATCAAAATGCCCAGTAATGCGTTATAATACGGTAGGAAGCCTATAAATCATTTATTGTAAATTGAAGTGTGCAAAGAGCCTACTTGAAAATAGCAGAGTCCAAATTGCCAATCGTTGCTGATTCTGCAAGTGCCAAATACACAATTGATGCTGGAGCATGCTCTCTATTGCAAATGGACATTTTCCCAATTGACACAAAACAGGCGATGGCATCAAAATGACTGCATTGCATGGAGGAATGTAATTTAGGAGTCATTTGCTTGATATTGACCGCAATTGAGTGAAATGTATGCAGAGATAAATGGAGCTAAAACCGTACTCAAGTGTCTGATTGGCAAAGCAGCGGACCAAATACTGGGAGGGTGGACTGAGAAGTAGTTGGATTAGGCAATATTAGTCATCACTATAGAATGAATGTTATTTAACGTGAATAATATTCTTCAATTGACTGCTGTCACATTTTCCGCCAACTGAATCCTTCAATGTTGTATGTTTGACTGGGACTCAAAGCGACAACTTTTCCATTGTGAATAATTTTGTCTGTCACCAGGAAAAGGTATGACAGAATTGTCAGAATTCGATCTTCATCCACCATATACTGTAGATTGAGGTTCTGCTACTATTATCTGTATCTAAAAAATCCAAAGAAATGGCTTGGTAGATGAAGGTGTAACTCGAATGAAGAGATAATGGCTGAGATAGATGTCTATTTTAAGGGCCTCGATAAATAGCATTACTCGAAGGACATCAAAAAATTTCCGAATTATTTGCAAAGAAGTAGTGTTTTGATAACTAGGCCGATTACATTCCTCTTTACCCTCGTATGTCAGAGTAATTAATGTATTTATGTAGTGTCAATCCAGTTCAATATAATTATGCAAATTCGAGTTATAATTATTGGAGCTGATAATCAATCAAAACGAAGGATGTGTGAAAATAACTCAGAAACCATTTATGTAAATTATCCTCAGTTGACTTGATTAGTGAAGCAAGTTATTGAAAGGATATGCACTTTTGTATCAAAGTATATTATGTATCTACAATATATACGAGTGTATTTAATGTATTCAGGATAGTAAGCGCCTGTGTGCACTGTGTTGTTGTCTACAATATCGTCTACTTCCTCGACGATTGTCCTTACCACTGTGCTTATAAATTTTATAATAAAGGAATTGAGATTTTCAAGGGATTTGAATCAATTTCAATATACAAGCAAATGTTTCCTGATTGCAAACTGCCGAGAGGTGAACAGTAGATTGGGCTACAATTGATTTGATTTGAGTTTCATTAAATATTCATTCAATATTGATCCAATTCAGCTTTTCCTTTTTAAAAGCTAATGAAGTGACTGATTACATTTTTTAATGAACCCAAAGAATTACATTTTTTATTAACTTAACAACCACTGAGAGGGAGTTGTTTACCTCATTTCAATTTAAATCAATCATCTTCAAAATGTATTAAACATCCTCACCGTTTAACGCCAGGTGAAGGTGCTCACTTATGCTCAGTTGGTTGAAAAAAGAGGCCAAGTCAAATGAAGTCCACTGTTACCGTGGCCATTGTAATCTAGTAAATCATGAAGGACATTTGAGTCGCTTAAAACTATGATGCCACAAATACGAATATCATTAGCTTACATAGGTCCATAATGGTTGACAATTTAAGGATTCTTTCTTAGTGAGTATTTTGATGATAACTGGCTTCGCAAATTCTGCCTTCTGCACCACTCTGAAATGAAGGAGTCACGTACTTGTCTTTTTCAATAAAATTTCTTTTATAAATCATTTTTTACTCTACAAATGGGAAACACACTTTTCCCTCTTTACTGATATAAGGAACAAGTACAAATGCGATTTGAGACTTGAAGTCATTTAAACTAGTGGCTGACAGTTGCCTCTAAGTTTAGTACTGAACCCTGGAACTATTCGTTATGACCTCTGTTTTGAGTAGAATAAGGGATAAAATCTAGCAATACATTCAAGAAAACCAAACCACATTTTAATAGGGTAAACTCAAGTAGTGCCTCTACGTATTGGTGAATGACGTCACTACTGAAAACCCTGCACCATAATATCGGTTTCCAAAATTTGTTATTTCATACGAGCAGTTTTGGCTCATGTCCCTCATTGGTGCTGTTGAATTTAACTGACGTCAATTATGTGTGTTAAATTAACAAAAGCAAACCCTTCATGGTCATGGTCCATTATGTTGTTTACTTTATAAATAACAGAAGCCCGTCTTCCACCTAGAAAGGCTGGAAGATGTTATCACATTGCTATTTGCATGCATGGATGTGTGTATACGCAAAGAACAAAGCGCATTGTTAGTTGCTTCGTGCACTGCAGAACAAAGAGGATAACCACCTCGTTGGTTGATGCTTGATGGCTTGGCATCTTTTGTTTACAGCAGGCGAGGGACAACAATGAACCAGACAAATTTATGAAAGTTACTTTCATTTTATTTAATTTGAGTGATTGTTTTGAATAAACTACTTTTAAGATTTTCATTATTTGATTTTTCACACCCAAAGCAGGCGATTCCAGGGATTAAATTAATGGAACATCATACTAAAAATGTCAAAGTGTTCAGTAACAGTGACCTTAGAATGACTTCCAAAGGAGGCCAAAATATTGACGAATATAAATAAAAAAAATTTGAAATCTTGAATTTCATTTATAATTGTGTCTGAACATTGCATCTAGAAAATACAAAAGAAGTGTGTCTAAAACTGAAGATGGTTAAGAAGTATTCAACTAGCAAAAAAATCATGTTTAGTAATGGTCTAAAAATCATTGTATCCAATATAATCCATAGAACAGATGTATAAAAAGGAAGGAAGGATCTAAAGGTTTCGTTAAATTTATACTGATATTTTATGCTACACACAATTGATTTGCCTGCATCAGGTTTAGCTTCTTAAAGAAATATGACTACATTTCCCACTTAGGGCATATTTTTTCCTTGCATTTCTTTTTATTTTTTTTTGTTAACTCATTTCAGACACAAGAAGACATTTTTATACACATTGCATCTGATAATAGTACAACATCAATATCCTTCCGCTTTCTTTGCCAATACAAATGAGCTTAAGTTGCACTCTGCTAATTCGACTACAAATATCTGAGCGATATGCACTCAGCCCATTGCAAAAGGTTTCTTTGTAAATCGATAGTAAAAGCCAATGGGAGTTTCGTCCTTAAGTGCCTTTGTGTATAGATGGGATATTACGACTTAAGTGCTCTTTCCAGATGTTGTTTGTTTTTCCTGATTTTAGTGTTGATTTCGACTTTACCTCCAACTTTGTAGATGGAAGCAAAATGGAATTAGATATTGAATGGAAAAAACATTTTGTAGAGGTATCACAAAACGAAATTCGGAATGCAGGAAGTGAGGTTTCGGCTCCGTTGCACTTAAATTTTTCTTGTTTTTCAATGTTAACGTTTGTTTACGGAAGCACGTTTCAAAGTCACGAGTGAAGTTACATTGCTGTATCCGTTCAAGTGGTCAATAATAATGATAGTAGTTTTCTTCCTTTATATGAGTAAGGAATGCTGAAAATAACTTACTATTTTTTTTACAATGAATTCGAAAAGTATCACGTTTGAGATGTGAAAGTGTTGAGTTAAAGTACTGCTAGGAAGTATGGAAATGTTGCAGTGGCATTTCAGAATTCAGAAGGATTTTTCAAGTTGATCATAACTCAACATGTAATCAATTAAAATATAGTGTAGGACTGATTAGTAATAAGGACAAGGATCAAGGATTTGTGCGACAAATGAAGTATTCACTGAATTTCAAATTTAGATCCTCAATCCGGTGGATAATTTTGGTTGGGCACAAGTCAATGTACCCACAATTGAACTGGAATAGTTTGAGTTTATGATTTATAGTTTAGAGGACTGATTGCTGTTTATGATTTAAAGGGCTGACTTTTAATGAGGCAAATTTATCCTTATTTTGTGCAACATTTATTCATAGATACCTTGAATGTTATGTTCGGAAAGGAACCGTAAGCGTCCTCATAATTCTATGGAAATAATAAACTTTAAATGCTGCTCCTGATAAAGAGTGAAAAAGTGAAATGGAAAGCTGGGGCATGCCGACATGTTTGACACCAATATCATTAAATGAACCGGTTGAGTCAATTCTTGTCTGTGATTTTCTGTGCCATTAGCTTTTATTTCCGTTTAAGTACACAGCGAAGTTGGTTAACAAATTTCAAAGGTACTTAAATTTGTTTAGAATACTCGTGCCTTGCATCCTCATAAGCACAATTCTCTCTCGGCAGCCGCCACTAATTGGATGCCTGAAGTTGAGTTTCTTTGTTCACTACGATTAATAAAAAGAAACACAAAACCACAACAATTTGCAAACTTTACGCACGACGATTTCTTGGTTAGCCTTGCTTACTTTCTAATTGGGATATTAAAGAGGCGAATTAAATTTTATTGAGCACAACAAATATTTAAATACCGAATCTGCTGAACGTGGATAATAAGGCAATAAAAAACTTGAGAAATTACATTTTCAAAATATGGTTGGCAAATAAATTGTTAAACAGCACTTTCGATATTGAATAAGAGTACTACTAAAAATCTACTTTGTGACGACTAAAATCTTCTGTGGGAAATTTTGACCCACACTTCAGGTGACAGGGTCGCTACACAACTATTTCCACACACACATGACGATAAAATACCCGAACCGAAGCAACTGCATTAGAAACTTAACGAAAAACTACTTACGTTGTAACCAATCAGCGCAGCAGTGGCGGGAGTACAGACCACTAGCAGCTTATTATACCAGTTGGAATAATAACTAGGATTACAACAAAAGCAACCTCACGCACAGCCAAAACGATCTTGCTAACCAGCAACACGCATGCGAAGAGAGAAAAACCACAGCGACGAAGAATACAGCAAATACATGCAGGACAAGAGAAGGTGAGTGCACGAACTCAAGAGGTGGAATTTGCCGAGTATGCTCGCTCGGTAAATTTTACACTAACAACACGCAGCAACGAGAGCAAAGCACAACAGGGACTACGACAGAGCGACCACCAAGCCCACCGTCAACAAGTACAAAGCAGAAGGAGGAATGAGAAGGAATATGCTGGCTTGTTGAATTAAATATAATAATATTTAGCAACAACCACACTACAGGATTTCGGACAGCGCTGCTTGCAGCCAACAATACTGCAGGCAAACCAGAAACCGCTGGAGTGAGGTGGCTGACCGACAGGAGTTGAAGGTGGCCCAAAGGCAAAATATTACAATAACAACAAGCCTGGCCCCAACAACAACAAGCCTGGCGACAACAACAACAAGCGAGGCGATTAGCAGAAAGCGAGGCCGCCCAACGGAAGTGAAATCACACAACGTTGGCCCGCCAACAACAACATGCTCCAGGCGCTGTGGCAAATTGGGCTATACGAGTATAAGCCGTGTGGCCCAAACAGCAGCCTCTTCTTCAGGGAATAACCTCCGAGCCGACAACAGCCTTCAGAACCATACGCCGCCGAGACTTAGTAGGAACATCAGGCTTCCAATCGATTTCTTACTAAGTCACCTACACAACCAGGACATAGCAACTCAATAAGAACACCAGGTTTCCAATCGGTTTCTTACTGGGGTACCTATGTTACATACTTTACTAAGACCAACACGATACAGAGCCGTCGCGACTTAGTGGGAACATCAGGTTTCCAATCGGTTTCTTACTGGGGTACCTGTGTCACTGGACCATACATTTGCCGAGACAGAAAGACTGACAACGAGTACACAAAGGTTATGTCTTTTATATAGGAATAGGATTAAGATTAATAAGTAGTTTTGTTTGATTTTTGAATTTAAATAAACACCATAAAAATCTAACTCGCCGGAGTATTATATTTTCTGTATACAACCCCTGGAACCGCTGAGTTTACCCCAGCTATAAAAAGAGTCGTTACAACTTCTACCTTACACCAATTGTCAATTTGTCTTGGAAAAAGTGATTGAACAATTTATAATAAGGAATAAATTCACAAAGTAAATCAATCATTGAACAATTGAACAAAATGTCTAAAAAACACTTGAGACGAAAATGAAAAGAAAAAACTCTCTTAACGGAAAATATCTGCGGCTGAAAGCGAAGTCATGCTTCAGGATAGGGACACTTCTTCAATTATTCTTTAAAGCTCATTAAACAGGAATTGTGCTGCCGCAAACTTGATGGTCCTTAAATGTGGATTGGCTCCGCAGATATAAAAAGGCGTTATTTTGATAGATTGAACAGACGATGGAAATGTGCAGGAAAAACTGTGACATATCAAGGAGAAAAGAATTAGCAAAGTTGAAATAATCATTCTCGCTTTTATATAGAAACAAATTCACTGTATTACCCCCTTAGCTGAGGAGAATAATATAGTCAGTTAAAGACGGAGAAAATCTCATTAAGTTCTCCTTTGGGGCTGTGAGACTACTTTTATACTAGGGTTAAACAGCGTTGAGTTATTTCCTTTACTTATACTTAATGTACAATGCTGGATAAGTAAGTGCAGTGAAGTATTCTCCGCACCCTCAATCATGTTTTTACATAACGCCTTGTAAAATATTTTCTGCAACCCCATTGAATTTATTGAATTTATTTTATAACGAAACTACTTCCTTTAAATGCGGCCAGGAACACGCACTTCTGAAAAGTTCCAGCACTTACCAACCTCACATGAGTTTTTCTAGAAAACTCATCAAACACAAATGGAGACTCAACTGCAGAGTGAAACTGCGTTTTAAACAAACTCAGTTATATTCAAACCAATGACTAAACAAGGGACCAAGTCACAGCAAGGCCACAATAGGGTAGCACCCTTCTCGTTGTGGTAATATTAATGCGTAGGCACTTGGAAGCATGACACACATTCTCCAAGGTAAGCGGATGTGATGTGATCCCGTGTGCACTGCACTCTACTTGATTAGTATGCAGAGGTGTCTAATTGGCATATTTCCTTTCAGATCGTTGATAAAGTGCTTTGTTCTTTGATGCATTAGATTTACCGTTGATTAACGAGGAGAGAAATTATTTGGTGTGGTGCGATTTGTTCATCAACGCATTAACGCGATATACAGGCAAAGTACAGTTGTAAATTGACAGCAGCGGCAATAAAATTGATTTAGAAGTAAATGTAAAAACTGACTAAACTATTGTATTGAATTAAACTTCATTAACAATTTCTTCAGTGAATATTTCTCAATTTACTCTCTTGTTATTGAAGCTGAGAAATCAAAGAATTAATTTTGTATCACTTCATTAATTCAGTGATTCGAACTGTAAGCAATGACTTAATTTTCATAATTACACTTGTACAAACGATATTTCCGTCTTCATTTTTTAAGGCCGAAAATAGGCAATACTCAAGTTTATGCAGTTGAATGTGTGGAATTCAGCCTTCTCCAACTTCCCTACTGACGTAAGCTTTCTGATGCGTTGTCTGTGTTCCACCAAGACAAAATATATTTGCACTCAGGATACCTCCAGGATTGCAGCCCTGCTAAACCGTTTCACAATGTAAATAAAATTATTTATGGTTGAAATGATGTGATCGATAATAAAAAGTTCTCAGAATTTTTTGAGCAGGTCATATTAAACAGATATAACTATGCTTCTTTGCATTTCAATATGACATATCTGAGTGGGAGTCGGAATTAGTATCACACCAATTTTAGTTGCCTGATATCTTAGGTGAAGAAACATTAATTTGACCATCAAAACTAACCTTCAGCAGGATATTTTCTAGGTCCACTTTGAATGTGACTGGAACATAATTTCTAATAATAATGAAGCAACGTTGTGGCTGTTACATCAATCGTTCCCATGCAGTTGCCTCACTGCTGGACCAGTCATTAACGATTCATGGGATATCTTACTGGCCATTCTGGAACTGCTACTCTCCGTTGATTGATTTAGGCTTTCCTTCTTTGGCGAGTAATAGGAAAACTTGGATTCAACAATTTTATTGTATTGCACCTTTTCACCGAGGTTGTGGCTTCGAGGAGGAGGACGAGACGGTTTTCCACCTCTTATGCCACTGCCCATCCTTGAGCAGAAGAAGAATTCGCACCTTTGGTGCCCCATTTCTTACAAGCCTGACAGAGCTGTCATCCATTAATATTAGGGACATAGCCAGGTTCATCAAAGTATCAGGATGGTTTCCTGAAACATGACGGGGGAGTCGTGCCTTTCCAGGCACTGTCCTTGCGCTGACTATCACCATCCCAAGTATGGGAACCTTTTTAGTCAGTGCTGGAAGGGCCGTGGTATCACAATGGGCCATTATGTGTGCTCAAGTGTGCTTTTGGCAAACTGGGCGGCCACTCCTACCTACCTACCTACCTACCTTTTTATATACGAATCATACCACATCTAAATTTAGTTGCCTTCTCGGCAAATTTCCCTTCCTTCTGCTCAACTGCATCAATCACGAACTCGTTTGGTATTAATTGTCTCTGAAAGTTCTACAAATTATGCCAAAGACGTTTCTCTACGTCATTGGTCTTGTTTAGAAACAAATATTTCTCAGGACTTGCTTTCATCAATATGGTTATGAAGAATATTTTTCTGCTTCTTAGTAGGAAACATTTTGCTACTTCATTGCCACAATTTTCATTAGCAAGGAGTCCACTTTTCATCGTTCATCATTCACTGCCAGCGAGGAATTTCAAATTACCTGAAAGCTGTAATTAGAACCCAAATATAGAGTTGCTGATTAGAAGCAAAAATCCTGGTACAAACAAATTTTCGGTAGATTTTGCGAACCAAAGGCGAGAAACTTTTTAGTTAATTAGTCAAAGGAAGTTATGAATATATTTTGGGATCGCAGCCGGGTGGATGGATACACAGTAGTACGTGTAGAGGGCGAACATTTAATACTTCGCAGCTGACAGAAGAAGGATGAACGGTGAAGGCAATTCGAAAAGGAAAAAATAATAGTCTAATGCATTTCGAAGGATATTAAAGTAGTAAATTGCGTGGCTCCAGAATGATTTTGTGTTTGAGTTGGGGAAAAATTAGTTGCTTGAGCTTACTTACGATGCAAGTAAAAGTAGCTCGGGTCTAAATTTAAAAATGAAATTTAACTGGGAGGACATTAATCTAAAAACACAGATTATTAAGTTAAATGAATACTAGGAAAAAAAAATTATAATCAGGAATTTGGAATCTCATATTAACTGGAACCAGTTAGTTTGTATTTACTTTCATTCCAAAGTGATTTATCCATTAAAAATTCCTTCACAGCAGTTTTCTCATACTAAATTCCCTGTGGCGCCGTCGAAGGTCAAATGTACTGAGTTGAAAAAATCAGGTCAATGTAAAAAAGGTTTTAAAAATCTGTGTGATTAACTTGTCGCCCCTGCCCAAATGGTGAATTAAACGTGAATTGCGCTGCTTGGCACCCACTTCCAGGACTATTTTAGTGTACTCTTAGGGCCAGTGCAGAGAAATGCAAGAAAATCAAGTTTTTTATGCAGTTCTTAATTCGAGTTCGTTCGCAAGCATTTTCTCCGTTGACAGTTGGTGAAGGTGAAAACGGGCAGTTAAGGTTATTTTAGGGACAGTGTGTTTTTGCGTGGCACATTCAGATGTATAGAAAACAGGATCCTGCCACTGATCACACCAGAAAACTAGAGCATCATCACAAAATTATACGAAACGGGAAGAGAAACAAAATCAAGAGTTGCTCTTTCAATTAATTGGGATGATGTCCACAAATCCTTCAGCGTATTTTTACATGAGGAATACAGTTAATTGATGTTTTACCACAAACTCAAATTACAATTTCATTCCCAACACTTATTGAGGAATACCCAAAAGCATTGAATATCCTGATACTCTTTCATGTAGTTTAAGTTCAAGACCCCGAAAGAAATATGCAAGTTTCATGCTGTGATTTCTGTTAAGCAGATTGTTTTCGAACTCTGCCAAAGATGTAAATTTTGACTCTATTCGAAAATAAGTTTTTCAGGCAGTGAACTTACTGTTGGTTTATTTTCCCATCCATTTTGTATGACACACAATTTCAGGACAGAATCTCAGTACAAACTTTCTGCACATTATCAGAGCTGCCTTTCTAACCAGCTTGGTTGAGAAATCAGACACTCAACAAACTCTGTGAAAATCATTTCACATACTTATTCAAGAAAAAGTGCTTCAGCAGAGTTAAGCATTCGTACACAAGGATTTTTGGTGTACCGAGCAGTTCTTTTTTGTACTTCACTTATAATTCTCTCTCTCCTGCATAACGACTGTGACCAGGCAAAGCAGAAGCAGACCTCAAATTTATGGTGTTGTATTTGGATTTTTCATTTTTGTTTTTGTTTTTGTTTTCCTTCTTTTCGTGAGGCCTTCTTTGAAGTTTTGGAGCATGCTTGTCACAAAGGATGTTAAGAGTTGAATACTGATAACAATAAGTTTGACACCCCAATATAAGAATGTCTTCTCTTAGAAATTTATGGGAAGGACTTCATCTTATGGATTTTTTTCTCTATTTAGGAGGGTATGCTTATGTGTTGTGAAGGCTTGAGACATTACAGGCAAACCAAAATGGAAAGGTAGAATTTAATAGCTAGTGATGTAGGAGAGCTCCAATACGAAAATTTGGAACTAATGAAAAGTTTTTTTCAAATAATCTAGTACACAAAATATGTGGTCGCAGAACTCAGTACTCCAAAGGGCTCTCCTCACTTTGCTGGTGTTATTTTATAATAGTGCATAGAACTGAAATCACACTTTGTGTAAGTAAATAACTTTTATATAATAAAATACCCTACCGAAGAACCCTTAAAAAATTTAGTTTAACATTTGTTAAATTTTTCATATAATTTTATTGAGTATAAATAACATTAGAAATCAATTCACACGCTCGTATCTCAAGCTCAGTTGGCCTCAAATTAATTTGGAGATTTAATCACCAACACATCCGTTTACAAACAGCGGCAGGCATTTATAATTATCATGCGAATGCTCTCAAATGTTTATTTCTAAGTGAGACAGTTGCAGTCAATTCAATCGTTATTGCAATGAACAAATTAAATATCCGCACTGGCGGTGCCTGAAATGATACTGCAACGCTATGTGCGATAACAATTTAAAATGTTTTTATACGCTGTGAAGTTTCATTATTCCGTCCATGGCGCTTTGTGGTGATGATGATATTCCAAACACATTCGAAAAGTGGCAGATTTGTGAATCGCTGAGGTTGCGTGCATTAAGTGATTTGTTTGAGTGGTTCAGTTTCATTTTGCAGTTTCGTATTTCAATGTAAATTTGTTAAAATTTTAATTAAATAAAAAGGTATTGAAACGCATTAAAATTATGAGAGGATTCTCCTCTGCTAAAAGCCAAAAAAAGGCAAAATACATTTAGAGAAGTGTTGAGTTTCCATCAAGCGTCAGGCGGACTGGCCGGACTACAACAAAAACAAATCCACAGAGTTTTTAAATAGAAGTTGTCGTGATGTAGCTAGGATTACTGCAGTCATCACAGGCCACTGGCCCATTGGGAAACAAGAGGCCCATTGGGAATAATGTTCACTACCAGTTGTTGGACCTCTGAAAACAATGCAGAAAGGGAGACCGTGAAACACTGCCCATGTGCCTCCCCGGCCCTGGCCAAAAGAAGATGGAATACACTAGGCAAACCAATTTTCCAAAACATTGAAGCAGAATAAACATAGCAACACGGTGGTGGAGAACAATGTATGAAATACCAAATAGCAAGGGAAAAACCACGGTTCGAGGACGGTGTCTAAAGTCAAAACAAGTGACAAAAATAAAAAGAAAACCAAAGCAATCGAAAACGTGGTCATATGTCAATTGCGGATGGAAACGTGAACGTGCTACCACAGATGCAGCCACACTCTCTCAGGAGCACATAAAAAGCTCCTTCGCCATACTGCAGTTTGCTGATGACACTCAGCTACGACACCCTTTGGCTGTGCAAAACCAGACAGCAAGGACACTGTGAATTTCCACTCTGCTGTGTTGCTGTTTACTTTCCACGGTTTACTGTTTTTCATTGCTGAAACAGTTTTCCCACACTTCTTTCAAACATTTTGTTCGCATTTAATGGGAACCTCTGATATGCAAGACTAATTCTAATGAGATTAACCACAACGGAATGTTCGTGGAAACCTGAACAAATAAAAATAATTACGTTATCTGAAAAAACCAAGAATCATTTAAAGTGCTCTTTTAATGAAACCGCGTATCACTGAAAGCAACATTAGAGCCAATTAGAATGCAAATTTGCACAGCTGCGATGCAAGAAGGGAATGATACAAAACTCACTCCTTATAATTGCGATGCTGAGCCAACATTTACATTAAAAAAATTGCTAGAATTTGGCTCAAATAGAGAGGCGTCATTGAAGAGATTGTAGCTATCCACCGCAGAATGCCACAATTATAGATATTCGCATAAACAATCTTGAACAATTATAATTATTCACATAATATAGGTATATTTTAAGAGCTCCAACACTTCTGTAGTTTAAGGTATATATCTTCTGAATATATCCCCCAAACAGTACATACAAAATACAGTCTAACGTCATCTTCATTTCAAACACAGGGAAATGAATGTGGTCTTTTTCACCTGAATAAACACTTGGTGCGCAAATTTGCTCTTATGAACGAGTCCAACACCAAAGGAAGTGTTGATATGAAAATTAGCAAAATTATAAAATATATTTACTAGTATGAAAGCCTCACTTGCAGTGCAAAGTAAACCCACTCAAGAGACCACAATAACCCTTAAGTAGGCCCTCTTTGAACACGCACATATCTGAACCTTTGCAATGTTGTTAATAAGAAACAGAAAATGGTAATTCGTTGATTAGACTCGGACACTTATCGTGTATAAAGGCTCTTGAACCTGCCACTTGAAACCCTGTGGTGTGGTGAGTGGGAAAGCAGAAGTGTTTGTATTAGCAGGAAGCTGAAAATGGCAAAAGCGTTCGGCAACATTTGTTTATGTTGCCTGTAGTGGCAGCTGCTGCAATGTGGCTATTTTTGTACGGATTTGCGGGTACAGATCACAACAACACTTGCGTGTAAACGTTGTGTTCGCTTAGCTCATGAAAGCAAATTTGCAATGGGCTCTGTAAAAATTGTGTTTAAGGACGAATGAAGTACTCGATGTAGATGTCGTTTTATCACAACAAAGGTTAGCAACGAAATTTCCTGGCCCTGCTGTTACTGAGCTTAAAGCCGTTTTTTTTGCCTTACAAAGCCAAGTAAATATGAGTTGATGTTCTTCAATTAAGCAGCTTTATTTTTCCCACTTGTTTTTCCATCTAAGTGCAGCCTGTAATCCGTAAAGGTAGCTACGAAATTACACCCAAATAAAAAAAAAACGTACAGAATACAAATTGCATTTGTGTGTTTGTTGGGAAAATATGCCTAGGTGCTTTGAGGAGGTTCAGTTAAATCATTTTTCTCAGAAAAGGGAACAACTAGCAATACTATTTCAGGACTTAATTGGTTTCCAATTGGTATTTTTTTATTTTCACGATCAAGTTTTGAAAGCAAGCTACTATTTTCAATTAGCAATTCGAACTACGGCCATTTCAGGATTACACTATGTTCATCTCAGACTAACCCACGTTGGTGGCTTACGACTTCGACCAACTATTTATTGTTCAGTATAATTGGAAACCCTCCTAAGTAAGCGAAACTCCTACTGAATTTTTAGACTCCTTTATTCATATTGTATATTTCGTATTACTATAAAAAGCAACTTCAGATGCAGCACTCGAAATATGGTTAAATTCTAAACGCTTCTTACAGTCAAAAGGGCCAAATTGCAGTGGTTTGTATATAAAATTATTTGCCTGCGGAAGCATGTGGCCACAACGGAAAATGAATTCAAACAGAGAATGGCAGCACACATGAAGGAACTCGCATATTTTCTAAACCGTGCTCTGGGTGCTTAATACAACGTATGTAATGCCACAATGTTCGCTTCGACACCTGCCATTTTCAGGCAGCGCAGTCCTGTTGTATAAAAATATTTCAAAAGGATACTGTAGTGCGTACGTAGGCTGCTGTAATTTATGCTGCACCAGGTGTGCTCACAGAAATGCAGCTATACTAGCAGCACTGGGGGCGGGCGTACTTAGTTTAATGCAAGCTGCTAAGAAAGAGAATTAATGTGGGTTTCTATTACGAATCACCTCATTTTCAGTGTTATAAAATTTGTACTGAATGTCAACAATTAAACATAAATGCACAGTTATTTAGTTTGATTTTAATCAGGTAATTACTTGAAATACCTGTATATCCGCAGTGATTCCTTCAATTCGAATTCAACACTTCTAAAGAAATTGGCTATGATGATGCATAGATATGACTAATATTAAGAGAAATTAATTCGAGACTGATCTGTGAAAGCGAATACTTGTCGTAAGGAGGCCTCGAATTAGGACATGGCACGAAACTCTGTTCAAATAGAGTGCAGTATCGAAACAAATGTATCAAAGCCACAAAACACACACATGGAAATATGCCCGAATGGTGGTGAAGTCGATGTATGATATTCCAATAAATCATCATCAATAGCACAGTTTTTGCCACTGTGGAAGAATTTACCATGCAACTTTTGTCTGCAATAAATGAGAATTGATGACAATGCACAAATTGCAGCAGCACAGCACCAGTGCAAATGGGAAAGTATTGTGTTCCTAAACACTTCATAAGGCATATTACACTTTCTTTTAAAATACTTCATTTACCAAATAACTGCAATGTTCCGCAGGTCAAGTTGCACGTCTTAACAACAGGCAACCAAACGGATATTGAAACCTGCAAGAAAAGGGAAAGTGAAAACATGGATTTCCTGGTTTGTGGTTTAAGTTATGTGAGGCGGGAAACGGTGTTTTCCATTTCCAATTGCAGTAAATTTAATGGGCTTCCAGTTTTTGAAATTAATAAATTAAGTAATTAAAAATAAATCTCTTCTTAACTTGAAAAGGTACGAAGCAACAGCCTTAGTAGTGTTTACAAAATCCTGTTATCAGGATGCCACTGAACTCAGGTAGACTCACTGTAGTCAAGTCTAATAATACACAATACTGTCACTTCATTTCCTTCCACCGTGATTTCCGTTATGTGCCTCGCGTATTTATTCTGTATAAAAATATAAAAAAAGACAAAAGTTTATGTTACGTATACGCCGCGTAAACCAAGAATTTAATGGACACCAAAACTTTGACCTTTGAGTTAACTTTCAGTGAGGTCAACTACGATGGGAACACAATCTATTTAACTGCTCAGATTGTCATCAGTGTTTGCACCTGCCTTTTTCTTCTGTGTTCAAGTGCATATGTCAACCGTTCTTTGGTTCTGTAATAGTCGTGCTGAGTTGCTTCTGCGTTCCTATCTGGGAACTAACGACACAGAGGAGAACTGTTGTTGAGGTAATTTAAAAAGATTTATGTCTATTGCCATGTGGTTACTACAGGGGCTTTCCTGCGATGTCTGCAGCAGTTGTTCCCAGTGTGGCATTTCAAGGATTCCAGAGATGTGGGAAACGCGTTATTCTATTTAATTGCATAATGTATGAGGACAAGAACATTTTTTATACTTAATTTTATGACATTTTCTTGGTATGTGCTTGAGTCACACAATTTGATAAGAGCAAAGTCAAAGTAGTTGATTGTAAGCCCTGAGTTCTTGCAGCATGGCAGGGACAAGTGGGTGAGTGCTGTTCCCATATGACCACCAAAAAAAAGTTGTTTATATAAAAATAAAATATTTCTATGAGTTTAAATTTATTAGATTCCTTACGTAGCACTTTAAACTTGTGTAAAGGTAAATGTAAAACTAACTCTTTTGGAATTTAATTTGAAAGTTTGATACTCATGCATGCAGGCAGGCATGGCAGTGCTTCTCAGCGCAACAGACTATTTGAAAGGAAAGTGCCACAAATGCAATTTGAAGTATTTCTACGATGTTCCTTTTGCCTGCTCTTCGCTCTGTTGCTCCACCACCTTCATCAGTTCCACCATTGCAGTTCTCCTCTTGAGTGTGTGAGTAGGAGGAAGTTCTATGGGTATGGGTGTACTTGCAAATTGGTTTGCAGTAACACATAAGCACATAAAAAAATCATTTTATTTTCATTCATCCCATAATTGACTACGTGGGAAGATGCCGCAATTGAACACGCGTATACAAAGTGAGAGTGTTTAAAGTGAGGGTAGACTGCTCACACATAAACACACATATTCGCACTCACAAACTATTGCAGATTTTACAGATTTTAGTTCATGTTATCTTATAGAGCAGAGATGTGAATGAAGTCCCTCTACCCTAGGTCTTGCATTCTCAAAATGCTCGTTTAGAAGGAAGTGCTTGCGAATGCATCTGATACTTTTACGAATGAGTGCATGTATCTTCATAGTATTTACTTTAGTATGAGGAAATATTGTTAGTCAAAATTGAATTGATAACTTATATATATATGAGTTATATAGCATTTTGGATTTTTTTGTAGAGACACGAGATATCCTGAAATTGCAAGAACTAAAGTATGGGATGATTATAAATGACTTTATAGGTCGACCTTACCATATTAACCAAACAAAAGTTTGGCCATTTATCACTGCAAATACAATTAAAATTAAAAATCAATGTTTCTAAAAATTAAACACAATTTTCAGGCAACTCAAAATTCTCCCTCCTCACAGTATTCTGCAAGTAGAGAATACGAAGGCGCAATATTCATTCCAATATTTCTTATGTTCGTAAAGGCGAGATTTTTGGTTGCTCCATAAATAGAATATAGAATTTTGCTTTAAAAGAAAATTTATAATAAACTAGATCTTAGACCAAAAGGAATTTTGAACTATCCCTCAATCACTCACATCCTAACGTAGTTATAAGCTGTGATGTGTAAAACTTTAATATTTAATGTTTCTCCTCAGTTTTTGATGAATTTTTTTTTCGTTCTTCACGTTTGTGCCACTCAAATTTGTATGCGGGGTAAATGAATTTTCATCTTGAAGGCCAGAGAAAATATTTTCGCACTTTAAGTAGAGGAGCACGTACTGAAGCTCCCCTCTATTCCCGGAGTATCTACATACATCATTTGTATGTTTAAGTCCGTTGTGCATCTGCAGGGAGTGTGAAATTGTGTACAACTGCGCCACCCGGACATGAAACTACTATCACGCAACCTTAAGTGATGTAATAAAATACAAGTAGGATGGTTGGTTCCCTCGTGGGGAAGTCTTTTTATTTATTATATAATACACATGCATACTTTAAAATAGAGAGCTTCATCTGAAGGACACACATTTTTTTGAATTATTCGTTAAGGCTGGGAACATAACAAGATATTTTTATATACAATCGTCCTTCTCCATATATTAAAATACTACTAGATTCGGAGAAGTTGTTTAATAACAAGTTTTTATTATGTAAAAAAGCATTTTTGCACAAAAGATGATTTTAAACTTTATTTTAAGAACATTTCCATAAATTGGATTTCCACAACATCTTTCTACCACTGCCAAACCTTAAAATATAAGGCTAAGGTGCTCAAGTGATCCTTTGATAATTACAATAAAGTGCAGAAATACTTAAAAACTCCACATAGCGATTAAGTTTAAGTCCTCATAGCGACCAAATTCGAGGTAATTTATAAATATTGGTGAAAATGTCTGAGGAGACATCTTTGTATTGTTTGAAAATACAACGTTGGGTGTTAAGTCTACCCAAACAGTATTCGAACAGGTTTGTAAGAATAATGCATCATTATTAGTGATCAACAATAGCGTTCTGAAGTCATTTGATCATATATAAAAACAAGGCTTCTACGATTAAATTTCTGATTAATGATTCCTGCCGATTTCGCAAACTATACTAATTGCTATTAATTTTTGTTAAATAATGATTCCAAACATACAACTAACTTCAACATTTTAAAGAATGGAAAACAGTGCCACAACAAAACATAATGTTAGCTATCATCATAGCTCTGTCGAATCTCTTGTTTTCATAAAAGAATAATGTTTCATTAAAATTGATTGAAATGAGGATGTTCGATATTATCCAAACCGACTCTGAATTCGTTTGCATAAAAATACGTATTTGTGGACTATTTGTATTGCTCTGGCCACGAAGTCGCATTGCTGAATTGATTTCATGCAGAGCTACACACGAATTCAAGGATATAATGTTTTACCCAGCATGCCACAGGACATAGACGCTCCGGGTTTGCTTTCGTAAACGATGTGCGTGTTATTCTGTCACAAACTATGACAATGCAAAGGATTGTTTTGATGCCTGGGTACCCAATTTATTAGTAAGCAGCAAAACTTATTCATGAATACGACTTTTGTCTCTCACAGTGTCAAATTAATAGCGTGTCTGATATGGAACAGCATGTTTCAGTAGGTCAAGCACTGCCTACAATGTTTTGCTGTTGTGTCTACGAGCGGTGCAACATTTGATTTTAAATATTTATGGAAAATTCAATGTGCAACGTGTCGGTTCTTTTGGGAGTCATCTGCAAATCCTTTCAACCTAAATGCATAAATTATGACATTTGTTAGGAATATCAGGCATAGTTCCCTTGTGTCCGGTAGAAAATCTGACAAAGGAGATAACCACATGGACACGTACATGGAACAAAATTCAAGCCGAGAACTAATGGAATGATTTCTAAATCAAGCATGCAAATAAAATCTTCTCTTAATGCCAACAAAAAACAGTGTCAGTTCCGATCCTTTCATTTGATTGTATTTATTTTGTGTTTGAGTGTGAGTGTGAGTAGAACTGCATATAAATCTTGCTGCCTTTGAAACTGTCTGACCTATTTTCAGTATATTTTAATTTAATTAAAGACATACAAAATCAGAGAGTACTGCTTTTAAATAAGCTAAGAAAAAAATTTTTCATTCTATTTTAAAGCAACGAATAATTTATAAACCTGAATTCATATTGAAATTGATATCACAATTCGATATTCTGCTGTGGGATTTAATTTGTATTCGTTTCTAATTTATATAAAATTCTCTAGAATATTATATTTTAATAGCATTTCTCCAGAAATACTCGTATTTCCTTTGAGAACAAATAATTATAGAAACGGCAAAGACGGAAATTTAGTTAGAAAAATTACTGTATCAAAAGAAAACTGCTCTGAACAGTTTGGAATAAAAACAGAGGGGAATCTGAACTGCCGAGACTAATGTCACTTAATCTTCTCACAGCGGCACGATGCAGTGCAAAGATTAACTGACATTGTACCTGCTACAATCTTGCCGCTCTATTCCCATGCAGCAGATTATAATAAGACTGATTCTTAGCTCTTTGTGGCATGCGAAGGTCACATTTCATTATATTATATCCTCTTCCTTTTATCATGGTATGCTGGAAAATACATAACTTGGATTTTCGCAAGGATAAGAGTCGCGACTTCATGAAAGCTCCAAGTTGTTTTCTGACGCTTCCAACTTCCTAAATAGAACCTTCGTTTCAAACAATTTGTAACATGTCCTCCTTCGTCAATGCATGGACCGTCATGCCCACTGTGTTGCGTGTTACTTGGTGTGCTTTGGTATATTCCCCTCATATAAAGAAATTCGCAGATGAATGCTTTCTTCACTTGTCTGATATTGAGAAGATTAACGTGAAGCTGTCTGTCAGAGAAGGATGCGATGTCATTTTCATGAAATTTCAGCCTATTGCAATTTATGGTGAAAGTCCTCAAGGAATATGCCATATCAATTTTAGCGATATACAAACAAAAAAAAATTAAAGCGCTAATTCAAACTTTGATTTCATTTACTCAAACAACACAATGGAAGGATGGGAATAATTATCCTTTAAACATATCTTAATTATGAGGATGATACATATTCCTATAATAGTATCATTCCGAAACATGCTTAAAAAGTCAGAAGTCTTCGCAGCACCTATATTAGTTATAATAACTTCATACCTTTATAACATCAAATCAAGTAAGACAAATGGCAGAGAATATAGGAAAACTTTGAGTTTATGCTGTGCCATATGTTTTTCTTGGTTTGCTCAGAGGTGGAATTTGTGCATGGCAAGTAATGCAAAGGCCATTACACAAAATATGACGTAATTAAGAAGCGGGTCTGGTGATGAGCTCACCCCTAGTTCGTATTAGGGCAATGGGACTATTACGGATTAGTTCTTAGTGCTCTTATGAGAGATGAAGCATTGCTTTAGGTCCTTCAAACAAATATAAATGGTCGCAGTAACATGAAATCCACAGTAGATGAATTAAGATCCAGGGAGAAAAACGTGAGGAGGCAAGCGACACAGGAACAACTGATCAAAATAGCCCGTAGGAGCTTATCTCAAATTGACCATGAGACTGAAGGAATTGAATTTGAATTGCGTATTTATTAGATTGACATTTTACTGTAAATTATAACCGAGAATAAATTATAAACGAATATAACCCACCACAACTTTGAAATGGTGTGAACTGTGGAAAATCACAGATGTTTAGAAAGGGGTTTAGCATTTAGAACATTAATTTAGCACCATATACTGCAACACTAAACTGAAAAGCAGATATATTTGCTTAAAAGTTAAAGCGTGAAGCAATCTTCTACAGAGGAATGTTTATACTACACTGGCAGAGCACGTGACTAGAAGCAAACGTTGTCGCTTTTACAATGTGTGCACAAATGTTTTTGTTTTGCAGCCTGAAATGCGTAAAAGGATTATTTATTTTGCTCACAAAATGCTTTACAACATCTGTTCCCGAAAGGGAATATCCTTAAAAGTACGGCAAATACTGATTCCCTAGTTATGGTCCTAGTAGGAAACTGGTAAGTTGGGATGCGTGTTAAAAGTTTACAGTTAACCCTTAGAAAGCCATAAAATGGGAGTGAGTTTACTCAACGTTATTGCCCCGCCTATTTGCAGTTTTCAGATCGGTTTAAATTTTTTCTCGAATGGTGCAAGGAGAAGTGGTAAGTAAACAGAACAAACAAGGCGTGTAGTTTTTACACTTTCTATGGCTTAAATTGTTGGTTGAATGCCACTTAACAACTCATATTTAACACACGCAGACACTCCAATGCCTCTTTGAGATGCAGCCTCAAAAAAAAGTGGTGCAAAATGATTCAATTAACGTACCGTGGCGCTTGTTGCTGAACGTGAGTATGCGTAAAATAGTTTTATGAACTAAAAAGATGTGCATCCTGGAAAATTTATATCCTTCTGCCATGCACAGCTTTCATCGAAAACTTTTCCCTGCTGTTAAGCAATAATTAAAAGCACGCGTGGGAAGGATTTTATAAGTTGTAGTACGTGCTTCGTCGCCTCGTTCGCTGCTGTAGTTGTGTTAAAGTCAACATTTTTATCAGCAACACAAGCACAACTTTAATTTAGTCATAAGTCAAAGTGAGGGTAGAATTTAAGCAGGATTAATTTGTTACACGACGATGTTTGTGCAGGATTATGTGAATAAGTTTCGAATGAAAATTTGTGTATGTAAGAGAGTTTTTCAAATTTTAATTTATTGGCCACTTCACTCCCAAAACACCAACGTTTTGCACTTCGGTGTGGCACATACCCAATGAGAGTCGAGTGTTCTACCATTTATGGTTAAGGAGTGGTCTCCCATTTATGGTTACAGTGTGGTCTCCCACACGAATTCACACAAAATATTTCCACCAAATACTGAGATTATAAATGAGACTCCTGCGCACAGGCAACGTGACACTAATAGTGGTCCTAATGGTAGCAAAAGGCATGGGAAGAATCGGTTCCGTTCCAGAAAAACTGGCTTGAGATGCTCTATCCGCAAGTTTCTCCGCGACTTCATTCACTATTCAACGCGCACAAATGTTCTGGAAGTAATGTTAGCATCAGAATATTAATGGTTTACAACATAACTTTCTCTGGATTTGCATAACAGCACCAACTGGGAAGTGACAATGGGCTGAGTTTTTACTAATTTTGCCAGGACATCAGCTTTCGACCACATAGTCCATCACCCTTAGGATTGCATAAATTTCCGCCTGAAAGACAGAAGCATGACGACCAAAGGCGTCATGGAGTTAGACACTTTGAGTTTCAGGAAAACACCAGAATCCGATCTAATATCTATTGTGGAGCCATCAATGAAAATACGAAAGTACTGCTCAGTCGTACGATCATAGCATAAGTGGTCATCTGAAATTTGTATGCAGTACCTCCTTTCTGTTATAGCAAATGAGGGCATTGAATCTATGGGCATATCCATGTCAGCGCCAACAATATCTTCAAGATTCCAACAAGCACCCTGCCACTACCTATTTCATTGAATTAAATATAAGCACAAAGGTCTTCTGTTTATAAATAAGTAATGCATAATATATGACATGTTACCCACCCCTGCTCTGTTTCAGCTCCTTCCAAAAGTCAAAGGAGCAAAGTCACTGTTGCAAGTCAACTTTCAGATCTTGTCAACGTGGCACCACCTCATCATGCGTTTAGTCTCGGTTGGTTTTGTTTCAAACTTTGCGCTCAATGCATTGAAGCGTTAGTGAAGAAGCATAAATGAAAACTTTTGGAATTACGAAAGAAGGATGTGTGCAGCGCAGTTTAGTGGCGGATACAGCAAAGTATCCGAGGAAAGAATATTAAATTAGTGTACTTAAGTTAAGAAGATACCGCAACCTGCGTCAAGTCTCCACTTTAGGTAAACAATTCCTGTATCTGGTGCAAATCGAGTAGATTCGTCATAAGAACATAGATTAAAAATTATTTTATATATTTATTATATATATCGAATACTGAATTTATGAGAGCGACACAAATTGTTAGATTTTACTACGGAGCGTATGAGTGTCGAATAATGGGTGCACATGAGCGATTCAAATAGTTAACTTGTACAACGGGGCGTATGAGTGACACATATTTTATATTCATGGTGAACATTCTTCAATACACAATAGCCGCTTATTCAATACAATGTATAATTTTTATTTAAGATTGCACTGAGAGATGGATTTCTGAAACTCTCACTGGCTGCCAATTAGGCTTTGAGTAGTTGTTGGGTACTGTTTGGCAATTTTTTGTGTGGCATTGCTTCAGATAACGTTTAATTATATTGAGAAACACCATTTAAGTGCCGCATAGTAATAGAACCAACTATCACAGCAGCGTTTAAGAAATGAATGCACCTCTCCTCCCTCAGTGGTGGTGTCGCTCAATTGCAGACTTATATACGAGCACTCGATATAACAATCAATCAATATCCCTCCTACCTTAAACTGACTACAATTTTGATATTAAATTAGAGCCTTAAAGTATTTTCTTCCAGCTCCCTAAATGAATTCAACTGCTACTGGCGACATTTTAGCTTCGAAGTTTAAAAGCCCTCTGGCATTGCTACCTGCGTGACAGCCGAACTAATAGTTACCGCCAAGGCATGCAGTTTCTTATTAGAGCAATTTGCGGAAATTTGCTTTTGTACTTCTACTCGGAAACTGGCTCTAAACTGAAAACTACCGCATCCAGCCACCCCCAATTTAAGTGGCGCATAAATCCTTAGAAGTTAGAATAATTCTTTCTGATGAAAAAGTTTCCCTTCCACCATCAAAGATAAGTAATGGTACAACTTTCGCTGAAGAGTACAATTTATCTTCTTTGAAGCGGATGTAACTTCAATTTTAAAGTTTTGATGAAAACAGGTTCTGCATCCGTGGTGTTTGTGGTCTCTTAAAGTGATACGAAAACAACCTCAGAAATCACTGCAGATCCAAGTATGCAAGGACGTCATTTCTAACTTTTCTTAACCATTTTCAAAATATAATTTATAAGTATTAATGTGGGACAATTTGTTGTTCCTCTTGATTTTCAGTGTTTGGAACTGAAGAAGAATTGGCTTTGATTAATTCATAAGAATTATTCTCAGTTACAGCGTCACTAATGCATCGACTCTCACTCAGGAGTGTGACCTCAATTCTATACGCAGATTTTATTTGGTTTTATTCAACCATACACAAGTTAAGTTTGGGCTTTGTGCATATGTGTGTGTGTGTGTGTGTGTGTGTATATGTGCATAAGTGTGGTTATTGGGATTTATGAGCTGCTCTGATGCGAGGGTACTATTAAGAAATATTTCCCCTCTTTGTTTGTGTAATTGCATCCTCCCTATACCACACAATTCATTGATGGCATATGAACAGAGTTATTTATCACGCATTATAATCGCACTTTGCTTTTGCAATGTGTAAAATAACTTTCTAAGGCTCAGGCTATATTTTCAGACTTCAATGAAACTTTGCCTTACTGTGCATGGATGCGACTGCAGAGCATGCAATTTAGTGACTGCATTCACATTTGTGGGTTGTTTACACTTATTTGAATACTTACTTATATCAGAATTATAATAATTTGTACTTTTATGATTATCACTATATTCAAATAACTACAACAGGAAAGACAATCAGAAATTAATAATTTCTCATACGCTAGGAAGACCGCAGTTCATTTGAAATTTTCCTAGGAAATCATCCACAATAATGAACTAATATTGATGATGGTCAGGATATGACCTCATCCTAAGTCAGATTATGGCATAAGTGTGGGACATTTCCGAGGTTATTTGCTCACCACGAGTATCTTGAAGAGGTGTAATAGGGTTATAATAGTATCAAAGTAGGCGTAGTGGAATTTACACTCCAGTAAACAAGAAAATAACAGCTTGCAATCTTCTTATGCAGATTCTTTCAAAACTGTATTCAATGCAACAAAAACAAATCGATAGAAGTGGATGTGATGAATAAGGAAATCTTCTTTATCTTAATTACATGGAGTACTGTTATTATGTGATACGTCAATAGTTAATTAAATCTGTTCAATATTCAATACGCAAGGAATGGAAAATTGCATGTGTAGTGAATGCCTTTCTGATATATGGCGACAAATAAAATTAGACATAAATTTGTAGTGGGACTTATACTTTCCAGCTAAGGAATTATGTCTCCTAGCAATACTTGAATCGCCATTTAATTGATAGAAAGAAAGGCAACCTTCAACTAATTTAATACTGAATTTATCTTCAGCTATTCAAGTGAACTGAGCAGTAGCATCAGCTCCTCGATATGAGGTACGAGAAAGACGCTTGCTTATAAATGAAATTAAATGATAAATTTCTGGACAACATTTGTGGCAACTGGTTCAAGATGGCATTCGAATGGTTATTGAAGTAGACACTAACATTAACATGAGGAATATAACAAGACCATTCTTATAAGAAAAGTATTCCATGGAATACTCGCCTCTATATATATTATCCATGCAGCCAAACAAATTTGAGTACTAAGACAAACTGTTTCAGATTCACATAAGGACGATTGGAACTATCGAAAGCGAGATATCAGATATATTTGGAAAGCTGAAAAGACAGCATATCTTTTGTTCAGCAAAATTTATATTTCGATTCACCAAAAGAATGAACTTGTTAATTAATTCCGTAGCTTTCCTCTCTCCCGAAGATTATGCGAATTCCCTTTACTGTAGAGAGGTTTCTGATGCTTTAGTGACTGTATTTGATGGCTGTTAATCATGAACAATGTTTCTCCTATCTACTTCGTTAAAGCTCTCACAGAGAGTTGCATTTCAGTTACGAACACAATTCCTTAACCTCTATAAATTATTTTCCACCACTCTAATGTGGAGGTAATGACCTATGTAAGTGGTCCTTGATCTATGCAAGTGGTCCTTGATATGTAAGTGGTCCTTGATCTATGCAAGTGGTTAATTACCAATGCATGTATTCGCTAAACCTATATTTTGCTGTATATTTCAGTTGCCTGTTTTTCCAATTGAATCAAGGTTTAACTCCCACCCCAATTTAGTTTCTAGGATTATTATGATAAATTATATGAGGGTAAACGAAACTTTGTAGTGTCAGTCTAACAGGACTTTTTTACTGAGATCTTGTAAGATTTTTGTAAATGCGACTGATGAAATAAGCGACGCCCTCCTTTTGTGCGGTTGTACTTGAATTATTGTTGTACTTCTGTTTGAGTTATCACAAGCAATTCTTTTGAGCATCGCTCAAAATTTCGAAGCTTATTTCTACAGACAAAAAACAAGGACACGACTACACTGAACAAGGACACCACAACACTAAACGAGCACCCGTTCATTTAAATTAAACGCAAGTTGACGTGTTCCACCGACGACGTACTCACACTTTGACAATCAAGTAACGGCAATAAGCGAGTCAACCTCGAGCAGTTTACATGATGCCACCTTGAGTGGAATATAAATAGCTGCTAGAGGCAAGTTTCCGTTTGCAATAAAAACACAGTTGGCTTTCCTGGTACAAACGATAATCCTGTCATAATAATTTCCCGCTTACATTTCACACCATGCCTTTTCACGCTTCACAGTACGTAATAAAAAATTATATTCTGTCGAGTTACTTCAAGGTATGCAACTGCACCAGTTGATGCGGGAAGTTGTACAAATGAGAAGGCAGTGTCCTCGGGAAATACAACTGCCTTTCATTTTGGGAAGGATTTTATGTTTTTTCCACAATTTCTTTTACTCAAATACAAAATTTTTATATTTTTTAAATAATTGTGGAAAACTCTGTCTTTATGGAGCCCTGAATTTATGTTTTATGGTGGGCATGTAGAAAATTATTACAAGGAAACGTACAAACTCAATTTTTTTGAAATTACATAAACAAAATCGGCATTCAACTGAGGCTCTTAACAGAACAATTACGAGTACCATAAAAATTTCGCCTTGTTGCCTTTGGATTGTTGCAAAATTAGGTCAGCGGTGTTCATCTGTTGAAATGAGGTTTGGTCCGCACCTGTGGCATAGAAGCACCGAGTCGTTGCGTGTGTAGCTGGTAATGAGAGCTGTTGACAGTTTCGTAGGTGAAACCGAGCTGCCAGAATCACACACTCCTTTGGGCTGACTTACAAGCCAAGTTAATATGTTGCTGGTTTTCAAATTACCACACACACAATTCGTCTGCACTAATTTTCCTGTCCACAACATGTAATCCTTCGGGGTTACCACACAATTAAGTCCAAAAAAACACACCCCATCGGACATAATGGAAAGGAATTTCTTAATTGTTTACTTAGGTAGTCATTTTGTAGGTATTGTGTGGGAGGGGTTGGTAGTGAATAAACGAATTTTTCACACTGTGAATATAAATTGATTATTTGTGTTTTGCCACCGCGGTTTTATGAACGTGTCTGAATTGCATTTTTGCATTATTCGTGACGTGGAAATGTTTTCTGCTTATGTCTGGAAAGTGATATTCGGTTTGAACATTTTATAACATTTCAATTCGGTGCTCAAATATACAACGATCGAGGCTATATAAAGAAATGGCGTTCTCAGACTTTCATTGAAGCAATTTTGAAGCTTTTAAATCATATTTTTTTTGAAATTTTGGCATTTCATCCTGGATTCCATTGTAATATTTCATATGAATCCTCGTATTAATCACTTATATAACCTAGGAGGTAGCCACGATTTAATCTACATTTTGGGTAAGGGATATTATAAGATCTCTCCTTTTATTCAGAGAATTTCTGCGTTCAGGTCACCTTAGCACTACTTTTAATTTGAATTGCTCTCAGTTTCCAATCTTAACTACATTCATACAGAAGCCTATTTCCCACTCGAACACATTCTGCACACATATCTAAACTTCTTCTGCAACCTGGTCCGGACATAATATTTCGCATTATTAAATGTTTGTCTATCTCTTCATGCCAAAGGAATTCAAGAACTGCAAATCTGCCCTACTTAAATCCCTAGATAGAGCATTCAATCCCTCCTTAAGCTTTATGCAGAAAATTAATTTCTAACACTCCATAAAAAGCAAAACAAAGCCTTGGAAATTTTACCAAAGAAGTAAATGGGGGAATTTATGACTGTCTCTGTAATTCCCTCTCAAGCAGATAAGTTCCATGAATGTGCAAATTGGAATTGCAGTTAAATTGTGAACCCTTGTCATGCGCGTTTGGATTGCGATGTGAACATTGCGTTCAAGGATTTAAAAGGTGAATAAAATAAATTGGAATGTAGCGGTGCAGTCGTCTGTAGAAATGCTGAGCACTAGTGTGGACGTTGCCGATGCTTCATCTTCCACTATCCACAGAGAGCAGGATAATAGTGTGAGCTTTGTGTAAAGCAATCTAGAAGGCTAATGTAGGGAGTATCTATATGGAAATTATGATTACTGGTGAGCCACATTTGAGCTTCCCTGCCAGTGTGTGGTTGGCTTTGCATGCAGGCATAATTAATTCAGGTGTGCAGACCGCTTTATGTGCTCGGTTATTAAATGTGAGCTAATAATGTGCAAATTTGCAATTAAGGGCGTTCATTGAATATGATTAAATTTACTAAAATGTTTATGTTTATTACCATCCAGCAGGAGCTCCTTGCACGCTATCGCTAGTAATGATAAATTGCTTGTCAAATAGAAGTTTTTCTGATGAACCGTGCTCAGATATTGCTCAGGGTTGTGGTATTTATTGTGCAACTGTTGGAAGTAATAAATAAAAAGCAAACAACAGAGTAAAAGTGATGCAGTGATGTCAACTAGGAGTCAGAAACATACGAAACCTTCACGCATACGATTGGAGTCCTTTACTTTATATAACTATTAAATTCAACAGCTGCATATTGAGTATTACTCTTTCTCATATCTGAAATGTGTCGTTTGTTCTTCAAAAAAGTTAATGCCAAATACTCTTAAATATGAATGTCAACCTGCTCCCCTCAAATTTATGGTTGCAAAAATATGTCATGTTGTTCATGCATTTACTCTATTCCGGAAATTGCTCAAATTTTCCCTTTCACTGCGTATTGATGCCACAAAATAAAGTTGTGTCACTTTTAAAAGTATTTTGCGAGAAACCTGAAGAAAAAACTATCAAAAATAAACATACGCACTGAAACACTTAAAAGTTTGCTACTCGAACCACGCTACAACTGTCGTACAAGTAACTGAAGGGAAACTTCTGTTCTCAAATTATTATTAGAAACTTTATTTTCCCCTCAAATACACTCTGTCAAAGTGGATCTTGGCACTGCAGCAACAAATTTTCAGGCTCAATATTTAGAACACAGAAATTGTGTATACATTCGGTAGTATGAGGAACCTTTCGGTGCATCTCAAATACAGGAACATGGCGGTATGTGAGAATGGAGCGAATAAACTGCAGACATATCTTAAAATTTATAAATATTTATTTAGTTATGAACGAATTTTATTTTAATATTTTTATTTTAAAAGGTTTTCCAACAAAAGGTGTTATTTTGAATCACCCGGTATTTCGGTAGCTGTCACTTTTGAAGCTATTATTCTTTGACATTTGACAAGTATAAACTACGTCATTACTAAAAATGGAACGACACACGCTTCAACAATGCATTGAAATTATTAAAATTCACTACAAAAATGGTGAAAATCTTGCAGTCACAGTTCGCAAAACTAAAGTATTTTTGGGTCGTCGTGAAGCACCTTGTCGGACCGCAATACAGCAATTGGTGGAAAAATTCGAGCTGTTGGGACAAATTAGTGATGTGAAGAATAAAACCCGTGCACGTCGCTCAAGAACAACTGAGAATATTGCTGTTGTAGCCCAAAGTGTTGAAGAAAACCCAGGTTTGTCCATTCCTCGTCGTTCTTTGGAATTGGGCATTCCACAAACGTCATTACACCGTATTTTGCATAAAGACTTGGGTCTTAAGGCTTATAAAGTACAGTTAACACAAGAACTCAAACCGGCCGATCATCAACAACGTCGTGTCTTTGCTGATTGGGTCCTTGAAATGCATGAAAATGATCCGGAATTCCATCGAAAAATCATTTTGACTGATGAGGCCCATTTCCACCTCGGTGGCTACGTCAACAAGCAAAATTGTCGCATCTGGGGCTCGGAAAACCCAAGAGTTATTGTTGAGAAGCCTCTCCATCCTCAAAGTGTGTCTGTTTGGTGCGGTTTATGGTCCGGCGGGGTCATTGGACCTAACTTTTTCGAAAATGAGGTTGGATCAACAGTTACGGTGAATGGATTGCGCTATCGAGAGATGATTAATGATTTTTTATGGTCGGAGTTGGATGGTATTGATCTCGACAACGTTTACTTTCAACAAGACGGCGCGACGTGCCACACAAGCAACGAAACCATTGCTCTTTTACGGGAAAAGCTTCCAGACCGTGTTATCTCTCGAAGAGGTGATCACAATTGGCCACCGAGATCTTGTGATTTAACACCTTGCGACTTCTTCCTTTGGGGCCACGTGAAAGATAAGGTCTACGCCAATAGCCCAGCGTCGATTCAAGACGTCAAAGATAGAATTCGCGAGGCTATCGTGGACATAGGGCAGCCACTTTGCGACTTGGTTATGGAAAATTTCATGAAAAGGATATGGTCCTGTAAGCGTGGTCGTGGTGGCCATTTGGCTGATGTTGTTTTTCATTATTAGTGGGATACCTTCCTCTTTATTATGAAATAAACATCCGATCATTTATCTCAAAAAATGGTATTTTTCTTTGAATACCAAAATAACACTTCTTATTGGAAAACCCTTTATCTTACATCGCAACTGTGGAAAGACTTTGTCGAATAGAACTAAGGCATCCTCGAACAGGATTTTTATAAATACATTCTTTGTCTGTGAAGCTTTCGTTAATTCTGTGTAGTTTTTTCATTGTTTAAAATGCACACTATTTCTGAGGCGCTGTCCTTGCGCTGAATATCACCACCTTTAAGTAGTAGAATTTTTTTGTTTCAACTATTTCCTAACGTTTATCCATATTTGTAGAATGTTTGCCAACCAGACACTTTGTGTCAGTTTGGTGAATCTATAAATGGAAAGCCTCATTACCGCCCATTTATAGCAACCTTCAGAATTTGCAATTAATCTCCCTTAAGTGATAACTTAAGTAGGTGAACATTGGGACATGCGGCACACAGCCGCCATCTTTAATCTCCAAGATTAGATTGAATCTCACTACGAGGAATACCCCAGAGCTACATTAAAGCGAATGGAAATATTTGGTCAGGTGATTAATAAGCTATTTAAAGTTAACGGTGCTACTTAAAGAGGTGAGTCAATTTTAAGCCATTTGAAGCCATAAACAAAATGAGGCAATTAACCTTTAGCGGCCATTTGGGATTAAGCATAATACTCGTTCATAAAAAGTGTTTGCAACATAAACGCAAAGGGAAGAAATATAAGACTTGGTATTTATACCTACATTGTAATAGGCAAAATTGAAGTTGGGGATTTGTGTGTTAAAGTATGAAGAGGAGGCAGATGGCATTTGGTACAGCTCCTTGATGCCTTCCAAAAGCGGATATTATAGACTATTAATATCTATTACAATATATAAACATATTAATGCATTGGGTTGCAGGAAGCCAAATAAATCTGTTGACGGGGTCTCTATAAATTATTATATTTTCATAAATTGGGCAATTTTCAGTGAAATCGACCTGAAACACCCAAATGAATTTTATCCAAATCGTTGATAATTAGAACACAAAGTCACCAAATTTCTAGGAGCTTATTCTTTAGAAAATAATTTTCGTACGTCTGCCTTAACCACTTATGGCTTATGGTACTCTAAACTTGGATATCCTAAAATAAAGGGTGCAATATACGCGGAAGATATAATTCCCTGTACAAGTTAAGTAGCTCTGAATATTAATGCATTACAATTATTAGTCCAGTAGGAAGAGTTATGGGGTAAAATCACTGGAATTATGAAAAAAGCAGGATCAGGTCAAGCTCAATGAATCAGGGAGTATGTAGGAAATTACTCGTTTAAGGTCTACATGACTCAGCCCTGGTAATGTTCGAGACAAAATCTAGTGAAGTATTTGTTTTTTTTTCAGCATTAGTGGTGATAGGGAATCTCTTTCCATTTTGGGGATGAATGCCAGTCCATCAAACGTTTTTTCTCCAAATTTTTTCAGCACTGATTAAATTGGAAGTTGCTTAGAGAGATGTCTAAATGCGCCAATAAAAAGGTGAGGCGATGGTGGGAGAGATTCACGCAGTTGTTTATAAACCTATTATTTCGCAGTGAGGGCAAATATATACTTCCTTACCAATTTTGTGGAATCATCAATGTAAAGAATATTTTGTTGACTCCTTTTAATGCTGAACTATGTCTACAAAAAATGATGTGAAGAAACTCAAAACACTATCTGCTTATTGACTCTGAAACCAAGCGATGCTTTTGAACACGATTTCTTTTATGATTTCAAAAAATCATTATTATCCCTATATGTGTCATATATACCTCATATATGTCATATGTACCCTATATAGCATATATACCCCATAAATATTTATATCCGCAATGGGTTGGGAAAGGATAACAGCAACTACGGTTATAAATTTAAGTGGGAAGATATCCTATTATCTTTTAGTTTTGTGGGTATTTTAACGAATAATTCTCATGGGATGATAGTCACGCTCACACTGGCACATCCATTTATAGAAAATACTTAATCATTCCGGTTAATAACATATGCAAAGGCACACGCAAATACCCCGACGCAGCGAGGAAATATATACAACTATACAACTATACAAACATATTTATCTATTAGTTATTTGTATAGGGATATTTTTATCATCTCATTCTCACCTCTTCAGCCAATGAATTCACTATTTAAAGCGTTTCTTGTAACTCAAAATATTCATGTATTAAAACACGTGTAGGCAGGATTCATTTTGTGCGTTTCTCCCTTAATAAACACAAGGACTGGAAGCACGTTACATCAACATCAGCAACTGGTATTGCTATCTCTTAGGTCGAACTGCTTAAATTGCTCTTTTGCATATACGACTATGTAGCAGTAAATTTATTTGGATAGCGGATTCAGCCATGGGAAATTTGTGGAGGTGTCGCCCACTGGCTGAAGTGAGTTCTGGAAAAAAATTGTGAAATATATGAAATCGCTTTGTATATAAAAGTTGAAACAAATTTATTGCAGATATTAACTGATATTTAACTCAATATAATGGGAATGGTCCATAATTCCATGACCTTTGAGGAAAATAGAACACCGGTGTATATCAAGAAATGAGGTTTGCATGTGAGCAATTGTGTGTTAAGAGAAGGGGGTACGATTGACATACACTTGCAATATAAATAAATGCTCGAATGGGTATGCAGGACACAATCAGAAACTAAATTGAAATGGCGATTAACAATTTAAATTAATTGCTTAGTTAACTGAAATCCTTGGCAAGCTTCATCCACATTTTAAATCCATAATTTAAACTGAGAACTTTAATATATATTATAATGAATTGGAATGCAAAGAGGCACAGCCACAAATTCCAGAGATGACAGTGCGAAATAACAAAACTGCTAAAGGAAATTCTGCATATCAGTATAAAAGCAAACGGATTCTTTTTGAAAGTTTTCAATAAAAATTCTTTTTTGGTTCTTCAAAACAGAGCTTAAACCAAAATAATGCAGTTTCGTGCCGTCACAAGTTCTCCTCACTCTAATTTTAGTTATTCACCACTAACTTTCCTACGAGTACAGCAAATAAATTAAGCCATATGTTAGTATATCCCTAACAAGGATTTAGAATTGTAACTGGAGAGCAACAACTCCCTTAGCGATTATTCAATAAAAATTCAGGTCTTGCAGGATTCCTGCACAACAGAAAAAGGTTGCATTTAATTTTTAGCGTTCTTCTTTTATATTACAACCAAATCCAGTTTATTCTCCAATTCACAAGTGCTAAAAAAATATGAGCTGAAAGCAATCAGCGTGCAAGGAGAAATAATAACGTGAGCCACAAACTTTTTCAATTAAGGATTTTTCAAAAACACACTCAGTTAAAGGCTATTCTATTTTATCTGGATGGGAAGAGGCTGCACAGAAATGGGTTGATCATTGAACGGCCATTTTCAGCGTGTGTGCCGATAGTCCAATGACCTGTGTAGGCAACTATAAGGTTGTTGATTGTGTGTCTTGGCTTATTGAGAAGATGGTTGGTTCTTTCTGCACTGTAACCAGACCACATCAGTCTCGAAATGGTACATAACGCAGTGTTTTTCGAATCACTTCCTCGTGCCTTGCAGAGGAAGTGATTATACATATTTCCTTTAACAACAGTTAGGGTAACGCCCAAGTCCATACAGGAGAACACTTGATCGGTTTCCTTCGCTCAGCAGCCCTCTCTAGCTCATCAGCCCTTTCGATGCCTTCAATGTTTCTGTGTCCCGGAATGTAGACGAGGGATACTATACTATTTTCCAATAAGGAGTTAAATTCTTCCTTGTAGAGGTCGACAAGCTTAGAGCTGATAAAAAGTCATGCTAGCTCCTTTATTGCTGCTTGGCTGTCGGAGTAAATTGAAAGGATTTTGGTCAGCTTGAGTCCCCTCAGCGCTCTACATGCCTACCAAATTGCAAAGACCTCTGCCTGAAAGATATTTGATGTCGATGGCAATTTGAAGGAGAGTACAAAATTCAGAGATTCGGAAAGTAAGCCTCCACCCACCCCAGATACCATCTAGGAACCATCGGAAAGGATGAATTAAAAGGTGTTGAATCTTTTGATAATTTTTCACAGGCACTCGCATATACATAAATTACCTTCATCTGTTTTATCAGACTCTGCTCCTTATGTCTCCATTATTAATATTTTTATATTTAGAGTCATTCAAGAATCTGAGAGGATACAATTAATAGTAAAATACTACAGAAAGGACTCAATGGTCTCTTAAAATCATTTAGATTTTAACCTTCTTTAATGCTCTTTTTCCACAGTATCCGCATTTTAATCTGATACGACTAAATCTGGGTCATAGCATCAGGGTCATTGCTTGCTATAATTAAGGAAATCATTTAATATTAAGTTTATCCCTGGGAACCTTTACTTCATACAGAATATGTTTTCTAATTGGTGTGATTTATCACTCCAAAAGCATGCAGATGCTGTTGATAGTTGGCCCATATGTCGCATGAACTTACTTTACTTTGTCCATAAACTACACAAACAAGTTTGTTTTCTGCTTAACTTGGTTACGAGAATGTTATCAACTAACCCTCACGTCTAACATAATGACTTCCGGTGTGAGTATAAGCGAAAAAGGTCTCCTGTTATGTATTACCCAATAACAATGATATTGGCAAGGATGGCTGTGCACACATAAATCCTGGCGCTGCTACAACATAAGTAAACAACAGAATTGTCTTTAATGCTTCACAATTCTATGTTTTTATTTACTCAGTCTACGAGTATGTGATAATAAGGTGGGGATATGTGTGCCATTGGCATTTATGTTGCTCGAGTGTTTCAGAGGTTTCTGCTTTATAAACAAATTTATACGTATTAGATTCGTGTGTGGGGTTGGATGATGTTGAGTTAATGTGGATTGCTTATAGAACAATGCTATGCTGTTAAAAGGTAATTGAGGCGACGATGATGTCTGGTTAAATAGTGTCGTTTTATTAGAGAGCAGCACCTAAATTTGAGACAGTATACTTCATTATTCTAAAATAAAGCAAACTACTTACTAAAGTCAGCTTTATCTTTCACATTGGTAATGTAAGAGGCAACTTCACTAGAACATTGCTCGGGACAACTTATTTAAAAATATTATTTTATTCTAGTCATTCATTCGAATGCAGCCTGATGGAATAGAGGGTGGTATGCAATTATATGTTTGCCACTTTCTAAAAAAATTTTCATTTTCTGAGTCCTTAAATCATCCTAAGACATGTCTTTATATTCTCTAATTCTGCTTATAAATATGTCCTTGAATCATCGATATTCGAGCTTTCCACATACATGTGAAGATTTTGTTAAATATTTATTATACTATTACCGACCTATTCTCATATTCATATTAATTTATAATTGAACACACGATATTTTAGTACCTTCTTCTTTTCGTACATTATTTAACAATTTCTTCAGTAATTTTATATGAGAAAACGATTGAAGAAGCACTAGTCTAAGTGGCATCATCATGTCGGACTCCGTACCAGGAGCTACTTCATTTTCACATACGAGGGCGGATTGATATTGAAGCTACCTAGCGCTAGATGGCAGCACAAACACAAAAATTTTTTTTTTTAGAAATGGCGATCTGTCAAACGTCAGCTGTTAAAATTTCACCCAAATTCATCGATTAGTTTATTTGTTGTAGTCGTTTGAAGTAAGCATCTTTTGTGTTTCTTGAAATATGGAAAAAACGACTTCCGTGCAGTGATTAAACACTATTATTTGAAAGGGAGAACGGAGAAAGAGACAAAAGAAAAGCTCGATAAACATTGCGGTGAGTCTGCTCCGTCAGATTACATGGCAAAATACTGGATTGCTGCATTTAAACGCGGCCGAACAAGCACTGCAACAATACCATCAACAGGAAGGCCAAAAGAGGTGGTTACTGAAGAAAATATCAAGAAAATCCTCGATATCGTTATGAATGATCGCCGAGTCAAGTTGCGTGAGATTGTTGAAATGGTAAACATATCATATGAACGTGTGTTCCAACATTTTGCATGAACATTTGCATATGAAAAAGCTATCGGCAAGTTGGGTGCCGCGTTTCAGTGTCGCACAAAAACGAGTTGGACAGACCACTTCACAGCGGTGGTTGGACATGATAAAGCGTAATCCTGTTGATTTTTGGCGTCGATTAATAACTGTTGATGAAACGTGGGTCCACCACTACACACCTGAAACAATGGGTGGAAGCTGGTGGAAGTGCTCCGAAGAAGGCGAAGGCAGTGAAATCGGCTGGCAAGGTTATGGCCACTGTATTTTGGGATGCACCCGGAATATTGCTCATCGATTATCTTGAAAAAGGATCCACAATCACAGGAAAGTATTATCGTGCATTATTGGATCAATTGATTGATGCAATCAAGGAAAAACGACCACATTTAAAGAAGAAAAAAATGCTCTTTCTTCAAGACAACGCACCGGTTCACACAGCACTAGATACGATGCTAAAATTACGTGAAATACACTTCGAATTGGTTAATCATCCACCATATAGTCCAGATTTAGCTCCTAGTGACTTTTTCCTGTTTCCAAACTTGAAAAAATGGCTCGCAGGAAAAAGATTCATCTCAAACGAAGAAGTGATTACCGAAACTAACGCCTATTTTGAGGGGTTCCCGAAATCGTATTATTCAGATGGTATAAAAAAGTTGGAATATCGTCTTACTAAGTGTGTCGAAGTAAAAGGAGACTATGTTGAGAAATAAGTGGCTTTTGAAAAAACAAATGTTTTTTTCTTACTTAGGTAGCTTCAATATCAATCCGCCCTCGTATGTTAGATTAATAGTTTGTATCGCTTTACGGCACTGTTTAAGTGCGGTTTATTGCCCCAGGCTTATATTCACAGCATCGCTTCATCACGAATTCTACACTGTGAGCCCAGTGGCATTACGCCGCGTGTTCACAGCCTGTGCGAATTTCCTGTCTAATCCGTAAACTAATTCAAACTAATTGCTTTCAAACAGGAATTTGTTTTGCTTATTTGATCAATAGGTAATTTAATATTTTTTAAAGCACTTTATATTCGTTTTGTAGTATAATTAAATTAAAATACTTACGAATTTTGTTGTAACAGAAAATTCATCTCGGAACTTTCCATAAAGCTAACTTCAAATGTCTTTTGTACAATACAATCTTAATCAACTTTTATTTATGCTTTTATAAAGGGTAAAAACAGATAGAAAACACGTTCCAGATTTCCTGCGAAAGTGTTTCATGAACTCAAATATTCATTCAAATATTAAAACAAACATTTTACTTTCAAATTATGTTTACTGCTTCCTCATTTCAAAGGATTCCACCTTGAACAATTTATTATTTATATGGAACTATTTCCTGAATTATATTTGCTTTCTGTTTCTCGATATCCAGTCTCATCTTCATATCTCTCACATAATCGTCTTTGCATGTGAAGCCCACGAAAATGCTCCTATCGGCAAATAGTTCAATATTGTAGGCAATCAACACATTTCTTGAAAAGAAGACTCTTCCCAAAACGCAGTCTGTCTCCTGTTCTTTCTTCTAGTAGCTTCCCTGTATGTTCTGTATCAAAATTCAGTGCTTTCCTATTGGCTTCTTACAGTGAATGATCCAGTGCTTCGCAGATCCTTCCTTCCTCTTTATTTTATAATATAAAAATCTGAAAATTCGTCGAGAAGATAATGTTATTTTTCTCTATTTGGAATTCTGCCTGAAGCAAATAAAGTATTGTAATCGAATATAAATACAATGCAAGATTTCGACGAATGTAGACGGCCCACTTTTCAGAAACCCACATATGTTGTCATCCGGAGGGACACGTATCTGGTTCAGAAATCCTTGAATGAGTGAAAACAATTTTTTAATATTTAGTGGAGTCATCAGTGGGGTGTTTTATGAGGTTGCACTATTTAAATATATCAAATATGAGAGATTCGGAAAAATAATTGGACTAAAAATAAAATCTATAGTTTAAACTTTCCTATGGACCTAGATTTAGGGTGCATAGATAGGCTCACTTTCATTCAAAAATTGTGCTGCATTGCTACAGAAAACGATGGAGCTGCTGCGGCTCTGGAAGATTTGTGTTGTTATGATTTGTGTACATATTAATGGGAAGTTTAGAAGGAAATCCTTTGGATTTAAATACTTTGAAAACTTATCGATTAGGCTTACTATTTGGTACCTTGAACTCGTAGGTGACTACGACCGTGATCTTTGCATGTTAATAAATAAACAATTCTTCTGTGACGCTAATAAGACTAAGACGTGTTGTCGCCACTCGTGGATTTATCGTTTCATGGGGGTATGTGTCAAATTGAAGAACGTGCACGGCATCGCTAAAATGATTTATCGTCCTGAAATAGATTCCAAATTTCTGTTAAGTGTTTGTTTTTTTTTATATGGGAAATATGTATTTGATTGGGAGTGAAGCAGTGTCTTTTCGTATTTCGATTTGTTGCAGATTTGTGGGAGTTTATTTGTTAGAGACACCCTAATCCAAAGCACTCGATTCAGGTTAGTTCGCTAATCCTTGTGGAAATGTAACTTACCGTCTTGCATCTAGTTTACTTTTAACCGCAAGTGCACATTTCAAATTCCATAGTCATCTTCAGTCGCATCACTGAAAAGCAAAATTCTTACGGAACTCTCTTGCGGAAATGTATTGAACGGGTCTCCGGATCTTGGATCCTTTACTGCAAATAATATGGACAGAAATAAAGTAGAAAATGCATTAGAACATGACACACAAATGCTTAAAAAGTTTTGCAATTGCTTGGTATCCTATTATTTATATTTATTTCTAATTATTAACTTAGTTTAAAATATCTCAAAGATGCTGCGAAGCTCAAAGGATAAAGTAAAAAGAAGCAATGAATAAATAAAACAAACAAAAAAAAAAAAACAATAAATGAATAAATAGCAAAATCTCAGTAATGAGAGAAGCTTGGACAAAAAGTGCAAGCACGGACTTCAAATGACTGGCATAATGTGCTGATAAAAAGGACACTCTGATGAGGGCAACTGTCAGAGTCAAATAGAAAACTACTTAGCCATAAAGGGACATACCACCTAAAAAAAGTCGAATCACTCACCAATCTCTCTAAGAATGAACTTAGGATGATAACAGGCCTACTCACAGAACACTGTAAATTGAACACACATATGGTGAGAATGGGGGTCTGTGTGGTGGAAGAGGAGACGTCCTTGCATGTGCTAACACAATGACTGGCTCTCAGACACACCCGCAGGAAGTACTTGGGATTCTTCCAAGACGCTGCCAGTGATGTGAAACCTCTCGAGCCAAAGCTTGTCATCACGTTTATCCAGAGCATAGGACTCAAAGATGTACTTTGAATCTCTGATGGGGGCACAATAGTTTGTAAGGTCGCTGTGCTTTCAAATCCCCTACACAATAATAATCAACTATGTTTAGTACTGGCATATACATAGCGTAGTCACATGAAGAGGCAGTGGAAGAGCATGTCCTAGAGTTTCATTTTAATTCGTTATCATGTTTCATAAAGTAAAAATTACCCAAAAATTCCAAAGGATAATAATAACAATAATGTCAGAGCCCCTGCCTGTGTATTTCATTTAACTATAGAGATGAAGGATACACTTTCAAATCAATTCGATTCATCACAGAGTCCTTTTATCCTTCTACTACTCGCACAATTAATTGCTTCAAGTACTAAGATTCCAATACGTCAAAACTATGCAATATTTCCCATCATTTGTGTCCCACAATAAGTGTGAAAAAGAAATTGAAATGAACAATATTCAGCATTTGATTTAGAGTGTGTCCAGCATAAGGTTTTGCAGTATGGCAGAAAATCTACGAGTACACAAAGGAATCCTTAAAATTTTCTGGTGGCCACAAAGTAAAAGCAACATTGCTTTGATTACTCATATGAGAAGGAACTCCTAAAATAACAGGAATAACTGTGTATTCTCAGATATTCCCGTTGCCTTGTGCTACTTTATGTTAGAACCCTTTCCCAGAAGTGTCCTTTAATACCGTAAAAACTTTTTCTGAAAGTTCGTGAGTTAATTGCAGTTCCGAAAAAGCAAACAATGCTGGCTAATTGTAAGCTGAACAATCGTGAATATCGATGAGTGCCAACCATGTAAAGTAAAAAAGCTGACAAAATGCGAGTACCATTTGCCTGAAGCAAAACACTTACGTTGCCCATGTGTGTTTTATCCTGAAATTAAGCACGTCATGTTCGCCAAGGTGCATGCCGACAACATAACTCATTTGTCGCAACGTGGCTGCCCTTTCAAGTGTTAGAAAATTCCGATTAAAGTCATTAGAAATTGTAGCTGCATACTGAGGGAGTTGGGGTAGAAAAACTCTGCCATATACAGAGGAGGTGGAGCATTGTTTTGAGAGGTCCTTGCATGCAAGATGTTGAAAAGAAAAAAGGGAAACCAGCTCAAAAACCAAAACAATGCAAAAGCGAAACGAACTCAACCCACATGTCAAATGCTGATGGAGCATAACATGAAAGAGGAATTACGTTAGCCTCTGCCCTAGGAGGACCACCCCTAGTCTTCTCCTAGATGGTCCTTGTGACAGTGGCCATAGAAAAACAAACTAAATACCTCTCGAGTATTTCAACTCTTCTCTGCCATTCTCCGCTCTAATGTTGTTGTCTTTTTTACATTTCACGAATTTCACTGCTGAGATTGGCCCGCAAAATTTTTCGTATTTTAGTTCTTGTTTTAAAGTAATTTTAGCCAAACAATAAATTCTGTTCTAAATGAGGAGGAGCGTTGTGGTGTCAGAATTGTGGCATTAAAATCTCCAAAAGGAACATCAACAGAGCAAAAGCGCTTAAATTTAACCTAATTACGGGTGACGAAAGAACCGCATCCTTGTTTTCTGCGCGAGCATTTAATGTAATCCCTCTTGCAGCAGATTAGCATGAACATGTGCTGAATCTGAGAGCGCGTTTTTCATGTTGGAGGGATTGAGGTATGTGGTAGGAATGAGTAGACAAATCTGATCATCGCAGTGCAGAACTGGTGAAATTCCCTTATAACTAAGGGGCAGGGGCAATATAGATGGGTGAATGTTCCTCATGGTGGTACACAAATTGTTTTGAATCTTTTTAATTTTCAGGGAGTTGAAATGAAGGGAAAATTAGATGTATATAAAGTTGATTATGTCTGTAAATGTCCATTATGTGGAGAGCCTGCGATATACAATGCTATTAATATTGTACAATGTTATGTCACGGAGGTGGTCTTTAAAATGTTTTATGAAACTTTTTCTCTTCGAGTCGGGTCTTAGTTTCTAGTAGGCATTCTGGCACATCCTTCCAGACAGAAATGATTAAGATATAAGGTATGATAACAATTATAATAATTATAAAATGTTATGGTAATCAAATAGCTCAGTCCAACTTTCTACTCTACAGGATCATCAGAATTTGATATTTCTAATATGAAATCCTCAATTGAAATAAGTTAAAGTTTTCGAAGAATTCTTCAGTTTTTCTGGGGCTTATTTTAGGCAGGATTATTACCCAAGGAGATGTGTGTTTCAATCCTTGATGGAAAAGGAAAAACTGTTGTGGGCCACGTGCTAACAATTTGTATGCTGTAGATGGCAGTTTTTTATCAACATACTTTGTGTATGTCCTTAGCGTCATTTATCAGCATATCAGTAACAGTGGGAATACTCCTATATTATAAACTGTATGCATTGGGAGACCTTCTCGACTTTTGTGTCTTTATGCGAATGTATCGTTAAAAGTTGGCGTTGAAACATCCATCAAAAGTATCAATCTTCAGGTTAAGAAATTAGTTCGAAGGAACAAATTGAAGGCACTTTGAATTTATATGCGGAGCTTACTAGAGTTACGAGTATTTGATATGCAGAGCTTACTGGAGTTATTTGATATGTGAAGCTTTAAATAAATCCAGTTACTGCACGAAGCATATTACTCCACTTATTTTCTTTTCATTCACATTATTTATTTCCTTCCGTTCCACTTGTGTAGGAATAATAGTACGAAAGATTTTTCCGTATTTTGAATTTGTGTACCTTTCAGTAAGAAAATATGGAAAATTCCACAGTTTATGCGCCTTCCGAACAGTAATAAAATTGAAAAAAAATCAACAAAAAACACTTTGATGCACCAAGCACATAAACTTGTCATAACGGAGTCACAGAGAGATGAAAACTTCCGCAATAAATGGAAGAAGGATACTAGGAAGAATGCACATCCAATATTCCCGGTTAATTTCATTGCAGATTGCTTGGTTAGCTTTGAGACTTCCGCTATACAAGTTTCGTATTTTTGTGTGATATTTTGTTTTGTAGCAAGTTTGTATGTGAAGGACCGACATAGAGTTAAAGGATAGTTTGTTTCAAAAATGTTTAAATCTTATGTAGTTCAAGTGTCATTTTTCAATTGGGTATCTAAAAAGAGAGTAGCTTTCAGCTAATGTTACTTTAGTGTCTACACAAATTGAAAATATTTCTACATATCCAATAGAAATGAATATATTTGCATTAGGGATAAGTTTAAAACTCAGTAATGAGTTAAATTCCACAATTCTATGCAAAGAAGCTTTCGTTTTTCATGGTGGTCTATGGCCGCATATGCGAAGTTTAACAGGACGATTGATTCAAGTCTCCTACTATGGAGAGAACTTAATTTTTTACAGTCAACTAAAATAAATTGAAATGAGTGAAATATCAATTCTAGCTGCTCATTATAGCGGTCTGACCATTTCAATACGAGTATATCCTTTTAAATTCGAATTGATTTTATTCTCAAAAGATCTAAAATTGAATTTAGCTGTGTAAAAGAATTTGATAATGATGCAATGCCATAGAATAAAGCATGGGAGAATACTTACACATCATAAGTGGTAACGCACTGCACCCAGTTGGCTACCTTTGCAGTTTTCTAACTGCATCTTCCCTCTTTTCCCGATAAATCCTTTCCTTTTAAAGCAGATTGAAATCCCAATTTTGCATAGTCAGAACTTTGAAATTATTCGGCACGAAAGGTCACTGCAGCACTTGTTTGTTACTCAATGATTGTTTGAAGCCTGATACTGGGAGATTTAGTGCCTTTCCCCATGTTTCATCAGCAAAAGGACCATCAAATCCTATGCGAGTCGTTTGCTGAGAGAACTGTTTTCAATTTGGTCATGCTTCCAGGGAGACGACAAAAGTGGCGACACTGATGAAAGGCATCAATGTTAGGGACATTTGCAGTGAGTGTGTTAATGCATCAAATAGAGCAGTGGGAAAATGTATTTTGTGTTTGGGATGATTTTGCTGTCAACTTGCGGGAATGTTATTGGCAGAATTTCATTCTTCCGGATTTGCTGGCAGTACGGATTTTTTGGGCACTTCAGTGAGTTGAGCAGCTTATTGCCTGATGCTTTTCAGCAGGCGTAGTCAAATGTGAGAAATTGGTTAAAAGTGTGCTAGTGAATTCTGGCGAAAACTGTGTCCTTGTGGAGTTGAAATTTTTATTTTCTTGACGCAGACTTTTGGGTAATTTTTGATGAGGAATGTCGAACATTAATTCGCCAATTTATTATGTACTGTATTCAATGGAAAACGCCTTCTAAAAGAGTCCAGCATGATTTGCAATGGTACATCAATTGCATGACAGTCAGGAACACCCCGCTAAGTCAATTTTTTGCTACTTCAATTGACTCATTTGACTCTTAGTAAATGTGTTTCATAAAGCACTGATCCACTCAGTTGACTATCATGGGGCCTGCAAATCTGAAATCACATCAAACCGATGAAGAAACCTTTAAAATAACATTGTGTGGTTGAAGTCCGGATTCGTAGCTGTGCTAGTAAGTGGGTCTCGAGGCACTGCAGTCACAGATCTGAGGAAATTACAGGCAACTGGGGAATAATGACAGAAGTCCCGGGTTGGGTTTCGAATCGATTTATTGCGAGGTGGGAAATTACACATACTTTCAAGACAATCAACATTTATTCTATACAAAAATATATAGTGTGGGAGTGCAATCTAGAATTAAAAAGTATGTCCCCGACATATCGTGTCCTACAAAGGTGTCAATAGTGCAAATTTTGCGAGGAACCATACTTGAAATGTCATGAATTTATGCGGTAAGATTCAGTAACTGGAAAAGTTACGCGATATAGTTACTTGGGTGTGGAGATAATGAAAACTAGTAAAAGATTGGAAAATGTTCCCCGTAAAGATCTCCATCGCTGTTATTGTGCTTCTAATTGAATCGTTATAAATTCACAGTTTCAGGATATGAAGTGTAAACTTACTCTAAACTGTGTCTTTGGTATGTCTTACTACATATCAAGGGAGGACTTAACAGAAAACCTACTTATGAAGTTGGATTCGATCCTAGGTAGGTAGGTAGGAGTGGCAGTCTTCTACCCAAAAGCACACTTAAGCCCATGTAATGGTTCATTGCATCAATCCTAAGCACGGGTTCGTTTATTTAAAACACTGCTATAATACTAGAATTTAGATCAAAGAGGGACGTGATACACCCTTCATATGACGTACTCAGTTCACAATACAATCATCGCTCAAACATACCCCTGCAGACCGTACCGTAAATTATGGCATCTGTTTAGTGGCTAACTTTCATGTATTTGCAAATGATTTAACATCATATTTAATTAATGGGCCATCACACAGGATTTATTATTCGATCAAATGCCTGTTTTTGGTGCGCCGCGTGCATAATTCGTTTTTAATTAAAGCAACACGTAACTTTAATGCTCAAAGTTCGCCCTTGTGGGGCCATTTACTTCCACTCGAATGCGATGCATTTGTATAATGATTTATTTAAACGGCACTTCAAATCATTTATGGCTTTGCTAAAGATTTATTCAACTTGATTGGCTGCCTTTTACAGTTTCTAATAATAAAATTTAAAGTGGAGCAGTTTCCTTTTTTATTGTACATTGATTGAAATATATCACATAAATACTCAGCTGAGAGCTATGCTGATAGTCTTATATCTGAGCTGCAAGTTCACTCTGCAAATAAGCCGCGAGTGAAAAGGACTCTTTAACATTTTTAATAAGGAAGTCATTATAGGAATGTTTAACCTCATTGTATATAAAAAGATACTTTCATTTCCATGACCTCTGTGGAAAGAGCAACTCAATTAATTTGAAATTAATTACTGGCGAGTGAAAATTTAATTAAATTCAGGGCATACACAGCCGCCGCAATTGGAGAGCCGGATGTATTATTCACTTATGTACATTAAATCGTTGGCATTTTGTGGCAATATTCTTGAGCATTCCTCTTTATTGACAGTGTGGGGAGATTGGGTAAATATTGAACTCAAATAAGTTCTCAAATGCAGAGTCAGTTGCAGTCTGTGGGGTTTGCGGTAATTAGTTTCTTTATTACAAGCCATTGCGAGTGGTCGTCAGGAAATATTGATACTGTGCTCACAACATTATTTATTCATAGCAATATATGTTTTTAGATTGAGGTTACAAGCGTACAAAGCATGTATCCTCAGTGTAGACCACACAATGCCCATCAAAATGCTTGAGTAGTGACTGGAGTGGTATTATAGATGCGTCAGTTCACCATCTCACTTGGGGCTATTAATGTGAAACTTCAACATTCCCATTGATAGCTGAATAGCAGGTGCAATTTCTTTCTACTCTAAAGAATACCTAATAATACTAAATAAAAAATACCCACAGCAATTTTCGTGAACTAAAAATTAATTATAGAATACTTTATAAACAAGAATATTTCTCTGCTATTCACACAAAATTTCGCTTTCGAATTCCGCTGGCATGCCGAATATATTACAAGTGGGGACATGCCGCAAGTCAAAGTCAAAATTGCGCCAATCATTGGTTGCAGAAGGTAGAGAGTGTCTGGCTCCCATGTCGTTTAGTATTTGCAGCAGATAATTTATTGGAGTGGGAGCCAGGACAGCTCAAATCCAGCTGGAGTACTACAGTTGTCAGGCTTACTGCAAGATAAATGATTCGGCTTTGGTTACGAGTGAATTTCTTTTGAGCAGTAGAAATACGTGTGCTGCATTTTGACGGGTATGCTGCTAATGTAGGAAGTCTGTGTTGCTTATGATATCCTTCAGCAGAGGCTCTAATGACACATAGCATGTGTAAAGCAGTTTTAACCGATATATATGAGCATAATACTGGTAGCTTTATTCAATGAACCCATATCAAACCGATGAAGAAACCTGGAAATAACATTCTCTGGTTGAAGTCCAGTGCTAGCTGTACTAGTAAGTGACTCTCGAGGCACTGCCGTCACACAGCTGAGGAAATTACAGGCAACTAGAAAATAATGACACAACTCCTGGGTTGCGATTCGAATGGATCCAATGAACATAAAAATTACTTACAATTTAATACCCTTCTGTTTTTAGCTGAAATACCTTGGATAACAGTCTCTTAATTAATACGAAATATATATATCCATAGATCAGAGCACATTTTGAACTATAAATAATGACAATCGTGAATTCAGTTCCTATTCATATTCAAAGCGATTGGATGCAGAAGTTCAACGGCATTCAAATCATTCGAATTTGTTTGCTTTGTAGCTTGTACTCATTCCCCCAACAACTTGCACTCATAATTAATTATGGTGTAAGATATAATAATAATAATAAAAAATATTTGGAGTATGTAACAATTGATTAATTGAATAGTTCCGAGCACACTCCTGTCGACTGCTTCCTGGGTTTCCGCTATTGTCGGTATACTTCCGCTTAGTACATACTCGTATATGGTGCTATTTAATTGCGAGGAATGATTTCAATTCAATTCCACATCATAAAATTCCCAGCTTGCCTTCAATCGTGTAATCCATTACAGCAGGAATTACACATGATCAGTCGTCTCGTGTTTAAGTGCCTTGCTGACCATTTTTTAAAACAATTTTGAATATTGAATACCTAACAAGAGAGTCCCTTTTTTCCACGCAGCATTTGGAATTAGTGATTTTAATATTATATATTATTATTTTTATTATTTCCTGTTTATTTTGAAGCTTGATTAAGCGGAATTACGGATGCGTATTAAAAGTGAGAATATTAAATGGCACACAGCTACGATATGCAAATAGAAATATCCTTGCAGCTTTATTTAAATACGTCATTAAAAAAGCATTTCATTAGTTAAAAGTGAAACGTTTAATTTTGTTATATAAATATTTGTTATTTTAGTAAAATATTCAATTAGTGTGTTAAACAGTTTGCCGAAGGATATGGAACCCTTGTGCCCTTGTATGTCATTACAGGTTTTTGTTAGATAATAAAAATTTTATTGTTTTGTAATCAAGTGAAAAACAAACATAAATATGGCCTTCGGGGTCTAGTTGTTTGGTAGTGGGGTTCGAATACCACACGGGTTGTGATGTCCTGATGTCTCCATACATATTTTACAATATTTAATTCAAGTCCTTAATTGTTCGTTAACATTGCACGCAAATATTTAGTTTATTTAATATAGTTATTATACCTGATATCATAGAAAATTATTGGGAGAATAAATGTTAGAAACTAAATCCGTTGACTCGAATTGACAGATATCCTATATATACTAGACTTCCCATCACTCTTTCAATGATTGCATTCCCATCACTGTAGTCGTCAATACTTATTTCTTAAATATTAAACTATAACTTTATTATCTTGAATGTGGTTTATATTGCCTCACACAATAAAGGTTTGCTTCCCCGTGCACCTGCAATTATATCTGACTTCCTTATAGAGTCAGCTGAAACTGTGGCTAATCACTCTTCCCATGGACGACTTTGCAGCTAAGAGACCAGCAACAGCAGCAATCCCACACAAACAAACGGTTCTCCCTGGTCGCTGTGTGCAAAATTTCTGCGTATCTTGTGCTTCTCGTCATAAGTTATGGCAATGCGGAGATAATTGTTGACAACAATTCACTTTGTTCTTTGGCACTGTTTCGTAACACAGACAAAGGGTGCGCTGTACTCCTGAAAGGCATGAGTTGAGGCACTTCAAACCGCGCACTTACCCCCTTTGCTTAAGTGGACGAAAGTTTGAGTCGCAACGTTTTAACTTTTTATTTATGTTTATTTTTATCCTTGTTTTTCTTTTTCACAACAGTTTTTACCACAATTTCACACACACATTTGAAGTTTTTGTTAAGTTTGAACATGCATACTATAACAAAGGTTAGTTTTGTAACAAGCAAGTGAGCGAACTTTGTCTAAGGGATGCACTAAATGACTCAAAGATTAGAGTAGCGGCGTATTGAGGCCAATGAAAATTGAATAAGTGACAGTTCATGCAAAGTAGGACATAACTAGGACTGAGCATTGAAATATATTTGAAGAAGTTCTGAGGAAAATTACTATTTTACATAAAATTATATTGAGGAGAATCTGGAATATAGTCTCATTAATATCCCAGCAGCGGTGAAAAAATTCACCTGGAAATGTTGCCTGCATTCACCTTCTATTGCTTATCCGAACTTCGACTGCTGTACTTTAATTTACTTTTCTTTGAAATGCATTTGACTAATACTGCAAATTTGGTGGTCCTTATTTTACGATTAGAGCATCGGATATCCTCATATCGCTCGACGTTTACTTGAACTTAATCAGTTATATATTATTTGCTTTATATATCAGATTTTTTTACTACTCAGGTTATATAAATATCGTATACTATAAACAATTAAACTCTGCTGCATGATTTTATTTTTTCAAAATAAATGTATTCCCCTCATATCGACTAATTTTCTAATATAAAAAAAATTTATTGAAAAACATAAAAATTCAAATAATTTGATATTTGTGCATATTTCAGATTTTCCATAAACCATATTTTGTTGTATAATGCCCAGAAACAAAAGAGGAAACGAATAATTTTATTCCGGAAGCAGTCTGCAAACTGTATCATATTACAAGCGAATATGGTACTCCCACTCCTGCGTTCTCTCCGCCATAAATGTGTGCATTTGTAGCTCCATTTTTCAATGCTCATGACATATGAATTCATTTCCCCACAAACACTCGTAAAGTAGCAATTTCCTCCTGCTGCCAAATATTTACAATGACTGCATAAAATGCCCCACATTAATATTCGCATTGCAACTGTGTGACTGAGCTACAAGAGAGTGGAAGGAGCCGCACACCGCTGTGGTATTGTTGTCTTTTGCTTTAAACAATTTTAATGTGGCGTATAAACATATTTTATAGCATTTCTGTTAAAAAATGAAGCATGTTTCGTTATTTTTAAAAATTTTTTACAAAACACATCAAAGTCAATCGAGTAGCATGGCTGGTGGCGCAATACGAGGGCACATTAACATTGCACACAAATTCAACCACACTTCCTCACAACACAGTTGAATAACTCCTGAGGTACATTTGCGTGTGTGCTTAACTGCAATTGTTTGTGTGTGTGTGTGTGTGTGTGTGAAATGAAGCATTAACTGCTGCTTTTGTTTCCGCAATACTTGAGCGCAGGAAAGTATATGCGAGAGTGTGCGTGTGAGAAAGGAAACTCATCAACAAAGTTTGACGTGAAGCACTGCCGTGACATATTCCTTTTCGCTGCCAGCTTTCGAGCTAGTGAGGTTGTTTGTTGTTGTACGGTTCTGTTATGCTGCTACAACTTTTTTCTTGAGGTATTTTGTTAACAATTTTTTTAAAATTAACGTTTTTGCTCACACTATTTTAGCTTTGCCTTTGCCTTTACGGCGCTTTATCCACCCACACATTATGTTAATATAGGTCATGAAAATTGCAAATGATGACAGAGATGTGCTGTGTGGAAACTTGGCTTGCAATTAAATAATTGCACTGTGTGATGTTGGAGCTCAACTGGCAGTGCACAGCACTCGTTTTTGTCACTCAGTTCACTTCAGTATTTCCGTATATGAATGAGGCTGAAACTGCCACATAATGAAAGGCAACTTAGAGACTCAAGGAAACTGTTGCCTTTCTGATTTTCAAGAAGAGCACATCCTTTGTTGGTTTTCTGTGAAGTTATAAGCTGTGTTGTTAGGGAGCCGCAAAATACAAATTTGCTTCATGAAAAGTTTATTTAATTTACGAAATATGGTAAATTAAATAAACCTTTCTTAAAACTCCATGCCAGGAGAATTGTACGAATAATTATCTAATAGTGAGTTTGGTCATACCAGCATTTAATAATCAAATCCAGCATCTTTGACAGCAATTCCAAAGCTAATTCAAACCAATTTGCTTGCAACTGTTATGCTGCATAAAACCAAGTGGCACTTGCATTTGACAATTCTGTTTTTGTTTGTGGATAACTTGGTGCTTCCAATTCTCCACACTCCAGCTTGCACATTATCTCCTCACAGTACGCATGCGCTAACTCATTTAACTAAACTCAAACAGAAGGAAGTGAAACTGAGTTTGTTTGGCCTGTCTCCAGAAACCACTCATTTTGTGAGCCAGACTCAAAACTGCCAAAATCAAGCACTTTTATCTCGACTGACTTACGCCAAGCCAAGGCAGCAGGAATTTGGCATATGCACATGGAAGGCAGTAAAAACATGCTGTCTTCGTTTTTGTTGAGGTGTGACATGTGTTTTTATGCTTTGGTGGCCAGGCATATTCATTTTGGTTAGTCCTATTGTTGTTTGCTGATGTCACTTCGTAGAATGGGTCTAAATGCTTTTCCGGGTTGTTTGGTATGCATTGTGACGACCCTAATTAATTAAGTGACCACCGCATAAAGCCGCTGGCATTATTTGTACATGTATTTCTGGGTTATATTGGTCAAATATCAGTGATTATTATTGGAAATGTATAGTATTTCTTTATGAAGCCTTGGGCTGCATCAGTATAATTCATGAAAAATTATTTGTAACTCAATACTGTTGACTGTTGCCTTTTCTAACGAAAAACTTTTCACTGAATTCTGTTCTTATTATTAACAAAAAATTAAAATATTCCACTATGGAATTGTTTGAGGATTACTGACCTTCATTTCATTGTTGCCAGTCACATAATGAGCAGAATTGAGAAACCTAACATTTGTAGGACTACTTGATAATTGTGTTTGTGGCACTTCCTGAGATCTCATGTTTACTTTGGCTTACCAAAAATTCCCAGATACTTCACTACCTATAAAAATCTGACGCCTTACACTTAAGTTAATATGAAATACAAAAATCTCTGAGGTATCTGGGTTGTTAGTAGCATTATGTATATTTGGAGTTTCGAGATACTTCGTTTATACCAAGTTCAGGGTGCTTTCCTTTATATGATATAGATATGTGTAGGGTAGCATAAAATACTTGCAGTTGAATGCAGCAGTGTTCCAGTAGCAATGTCAATTCTAGTGTTTGGGGTTTACATATTGTTAATCGATTCTCGACCTCCGGTTTAATTTCACAGGCTAAAAGGTCTCAGAGTGGTAGAAACAAAACAGAGTTATGCGAATTGAAGTAAAAATTCCCATATTCTGGTGATATTCAGACCGTGAATCTAAATTCTTTACATGAGTGGGTAATACGGATCAGATCTGTTCAGCTTATTCAATTTTTTACCCAACTTGTAATGTTTTCCATATAAAGAAAAACAATGCTTTTGCTCAAAATCTTCTCTTCATCAAAGCATATTTCTCCACCGATTATGAATGATTGTTGTTCAATTCATCACTACAGCAAAATACCAAAATGATAGTGGAATTATAGAATCTATGAAATGTGGCCTAATAGCAGTGGAAGCAGCCATTGCTTTTAATCCTTTAATAGCAATTGCCTCTTCCTTATCACATTTTCACTTAAACGAGTATCTTCGACATGCATTCATTAGTTTGGCTTATAACTCACAGTGGTTATCTTCAGTCCACAGCTGATTTTCCATCATTTATGATGTGAGTCCTGAAAACTTGTCAGAGTTTGAATCTATGTGAGATCTGTGAATAATGGATAATTATACTCGCACAATTATGGCACTGTAAGATGTAAAGAATTGTAGGAAGTGTATCAGTTTATCATCTCCCATTTTATATTCCGGGCATATTGCAGATATAGAAATATATTCCATTAACATTAGTTAATACTCTTACATTCTTAGCGCCTTTCACATACCGTCTGCACATCCGCACTGCTCTACCATCAGCAATTGCAATAAATACTTTTATCTTGTATAGGAGGAAATATTTAGTTTGCAGTATTTCATAATTTTCCCAATGTTATTGTTCTGCTCTAACGTTCCTTCCTTTCTGCCTCTTGCATGGATGCTGTTTAAGTTGCTGGTAATGAAAGTGGTGTGTATTGGCATGCATTGTGCAACCGCAATTGTGTAGTCCTACAGATTGGCTTACAAGCCAAATAAATGAGATGACGGCTTTAACTTTTCCCTTTGTATTGTTCTCTATTCTTTGAGCTGTTCTATCTACAAGTGCAGTTATTTGGGGTAACTACGTGCTTATTGTGGTGTCAAACCAAACAAATAAACTCAATTGAAAACAAGGATGCAGTTGTGTGTTTACTTTTGTGAATATAATATTTTACATCTTGTCTTTACACATCTATTTCCTTGAGTTTTCTATGGTAAAACATTTTTATCATTAGGGTGCTTTTAGTTGTTGTGAAGGAGAAAGATTTTGCTATAGTTGTCCTCAGTCAGGAGCAATTGAACAACATAAACTCATATGTTCAGGAAAAATTGTGAGTCACAAGATGGTGAAATGTGAGATACAAGATAGTGAGATGGTAGAGAGCATATCCAAAACAAAATAAATACTTGTCCGAAATGCAGAGCAGACTGGGTTTTCATGAATAATCCGGATTTTCATTCCTAATGCATTATAAGGTTGTGATTAATTGTCTTAAAATGATTTCTTACTTGTAACATAATGAATCACCGATATATATTAATAGTATAGCCTGAAAAGGATGAGAGTATTACAAAACAAAATGCCAACCTAGTGCAGGTCTCCATAAAAAAAATAACTCGTGTGCAGGTTACTATATTTGAGTTGGATTTGACAAACGATTTTCTGTTACTTATCAGGCCTGGAAACTTCTGGACAACTTTGTAAATTGGGATCTTCGAATACTACTCAGATATTGTGTTAGATTATGACCGAGATCCATTAAGTCTAAATAAATTCTACGCCCTTGCAGCTTTGATTTGTGCAATTTCACCTGCCTTCTGAACAATATTAATGAGAAGAAATCAGCGCATGAAGACCACATCAAATACTTGTATTTGTTTGGAGGAAATGTATGTTTAATTCTCTTCGAGTCGAAGGCCCCATTAGCTAGTAGTCATCTCCCAACCCCTTGAAGTCATGATTAATTCCGGTTTAAAATATAATAATAATAATATTATATAATAATAATAATAATAAAGAACCATAATGCTATTCAGTAAAAATCAGTAGAACTCTAACAGCACCGTCAGGGGTTCGATAGTTCCTCTTATCTCCAGAAACCCATCAGTGGAATAATTTTAAAATATTGTAATATATTCCCAATTAGCAATTATCTAAATTACAACCTTTAATTTAAGCACCAACAGCAGAACCAAATTATTTGAGCACATCGAGTATCCATTGAAGGCAACTGGCCAGAAGCTATTTTCATAGTTCTCCACACAAATTTTATACGCAATTATTTTAAATTAGCAATTCTGCAGCCTGATCAGGCGTTGCAGGATGAATGCGGTAAAACAGTGGAAGTGTGCCACCATAAATGAGAGTAAATTAATATGGAAAGAAAATTAAAGCGAATGAAGGGGAGTGTTCTTGAGTGTGGGTACTTGGCTGATATTGCAATTGTGCTTCAATGTTGAAATGCTTATAACTCCTGCTTAAACGGTTCTAAAAGTCCAAGCTAGCTTTCCTCCGATTACACAGGAGATCCTGCCTCTATCATCATAACTGCCTTGACCTGATCTACCATGCACACAATTTGAATTTATATTTGCAGTCTGAATTTACTTTCTGGTTTGAGGAGAACTTTCCACTGCCTTACTTGGCGTTAATCATAATTTATTAGGTACATTGGATAACCATGAGCTAGTATTACGAGGAGTTACAATGTGAATGAGGATATGTGTACCTACAGTTATGATAAATTTTAAATAAATGTTCGTAACTCAAAGGAGTGGGTAGGTGAAGGTGTACATCAGAAATAGCTCTAATATAATATAATATAATATAAAGGAAAACACAAGCAATTAACTTATATAGACGAATATTATTAACGGTTTATTAATCATTGTTGAAAGGCAATCGTGAGGATTTGAACACATCCTAGATAGAACACATCCGTATATGAGAAAGTTTTACACATCACATTCTACTTCTAGCTCCCACATTGTCCGAATCTCAGGCAGTTTTGCACTTGGAGCAGACAAATGGAAATTCCAAGCAGGATAGGAATAATCGGCACAAATGCGTGTACGCACTCGCTTTGCTTGAGCTTATGGTAATATTTAAGTAAGAGTGTGTAAAAAATGTTTTGAACTCTCAAAATATTGTAGACAAATAATTGATTATTTTTAATAATAAATAAATTTTCAGAAAATTGCGAAGAAGTTGTGTTGTAACTAATAATGGAATGAGCTCGCTTTTTCGTTTGGCAGACAGGGGCGTATGAGTGTTTTTAATAGTTGGAAATAAGTGCTTCTATCGCAAGGAACTGGACGCTTTGCTTCAAGTCAGTATTAAAGTTGTATTAAATTTAAAAATTAAAATATAATCACTACGCAGCAAGTTCTCGTACATAATTTCCCTATTAAAATATACTAAAATAATATTTACCTAAAATAATCAAGTTTGAACTCATCTGCATTATTTTCCTTATATATTAGCATGCATAGGCCAGTGTTAAAATTGTTGGTCACTACTAAATTCGCATCAGGGAGACACTAATTAATTCTACCAATCAACGGTGGATCTGTGCCACTACCTGTGAAATCGCCAGGCAAACATGGCCGAGGCTAAATCTGCCTCTATCTAGGAATATCATTAGACTCAACAGACTACAAATTAGGACTTTAATAGGAGCGCTCATGGGACATTGTCTAATTGGAAATCATGCAAGAAGAATGGGAGTTTATACACATGATTTCTGCCGCAGCTGTAAGAATGAGGGGGAACTGGACAGCATCTCTTCTGTACATGTCCAGCTTTTGCTGGAAATGGGGAGCGTTTACTAGGATCCCAGTTCTTAACAAGTATAGAGGGTCTATGCCAGTCAGGTGTTAACAACCTTCTTCGCTTTGTAAAAGGCTCTGGTTGGTTCAATCTGGAGGGGGAAGCGTAGCCGTGCCTCGCATCCGTAGCTCACAACGGACCCAATTGGTGGTGTAAGCGGCATCACTGGTTTATTGGTGATGCGGCTGCCCAACCTACCTAACCTACCTACTAAATTCACAACAGTTGTACGCAATAAATTAAAAGTGATGTAAAGCATTCAATTCAGGAGGACTTCTAATATTTATCAATATACAAGTCATGAATTTACTGCGTCACGGTGAACCTCTACAAACTGCGTTTAACCACAAAAATGGTTCCCTGCGTACTGAACTGACATATCCTGCGACCAGGCAACCAAAACCACAATGCACACAAAACGTGAGCAATGCATGAATATCGATTTCTGCACCACGCTGAGGTTTGCGGCAGCTGCAAGGTAAGGGGTTTGATTTATGTGAAAGTGGAGAAAGTAGCCTTGAAAACACTCTAAGCAGGGCGTAAGGATACACGGAAAACAATTTTGGTGGCGAATTTTAAGACGTTTAATAAAAAGGGCAGCATTTTAGAGAAGAATATACAGATATATACATATGAGAAGTCTTTAGCATATTTCATTTTTTTTGAGAAACCAAATATAATATGATGAGTCCATAAATAGTTTTTCATATATGACCCAGTAGTGTGAATTTTGCATTTATGCAAAATTGAATCGGTGAAGTAGCAATTGAACTGTGTTGACATAAATTCCCTTTAAAATATCATGACTACGATACCATGTTCAACAAGCATCACAGTCAGCAACTATTCAATACATCAGTATTTCTTTTTGGAGTCACACAAGTGGGCATTTCAACCCCATTAAGGCAATGACTACCCGTGCACACGAAGCAGATGGTTACTGTGACATTTTTGGCTACAGTAGAATGCATCAACCCGTAACATTGATTTGAATCAACCATGTCGCAACTTTGATGCAGGTGAGAACTCACTTCACAGAATGGCTACTCCCCAACTGCTCTCACATATCTTGCTGCATATGAGAAGGAGGCAGATAGTTCGATTTTAATCTCGCGATGTCCTGGTATTTACAAGTATTAAGTCACTATTTAATTATATTCCACAGAGTTCTAATTTTGTAAAAACATTTTTAATTGTATTTATTTCTTTAATTTTAATCCTCATAAACTTAAATTATAATTGTCTATTTTACCACATGTTTCACTACAGGGCAGGTATAAAATTTAAGAACTTCATGGCTATTTTTCAATTCCTGAACCTTTCCGAGCTGTTTTTCATTATTGTACATTTCATAAAAAACTGAACTATATAAGAAAACATTGTTCACAAAACTATTTTTACCACAAATTGCGTGAAACAATATTCATGTCTTTAAAGCGAACGAAAATTCGAGTATACTCCTATTTGCTGTGATGCTGCCTTAACGATGGTTAAGCGGGCACAATTGCTGCGTCCTAACAGCGATAATGAAAAACTTTCAGTTCGTGTGGCAGCTTTCAGCAAACACATTTAGATTGCTCTTTTGGGTATATTTTATTCTAAAGAGTGGGGTGGACACTCAGTGCTACTACAAAGCTCTGCTAACCATGGTCCCTAACAGGTGTGCCATTTTGTAGATAGCGTAGCGTGCGCATGCAGCGCTCAACTGGCAACTGTGTCTCTTCTGTTGGAGGTCTTGCTCTTAGCTTAGGAAATACTTGCTTCGGGTAGTGTGAGTATTCTCCCTTAAATGTTAAATGTGTGGAGTACAGCAGGAAACTGTGCGTTCGACCAATCTTATTATACAAAGCTAATTATTTGAGTAAAGTTGTGGAGGAATCCATACTTCTAATGATGAGGCGACTGCTTAAGCACCTTTATGTGGTCGAAAAAGATTAATTCTCCATAATGTAACTGAGAATCGCTTTAGAACAATTTTAATTGGTTTTTCCCTCAAGTTCACTGCAAGTATCCAGGTGTCGATATATTATTTGATTAACACTCGATATAATTCTCAAGTCAACTCAACTCAATGTGACTCCTTCTTTGTACCTCTTTCAAGTGAATTGATCCAATGATAGCAGATGCGACATGTTTTGAGATGTATTATGCTATATAAATCCAGACATTCTCATTTTGAAATATGTTTCAATGACTCGTCTCGTCTCTCGTCTCTTCAATGACCCGTTACAAAGACTGCTTGGTATTTAAAGAGGTGGCAGTTCAGTTTAAATGCCCCGATTTGTACTTAAACTGCTGTTCCTTTAAGTATGTGGAACGTCTATTGTTCAGCTGCACTCGGCTGGATTGAACAAAGCGTTCCTTTCTTCGCTTTCTTTATAATATTCAAGTGTTTATGCAAACTTCAGCAAAGTATGCGCACTCTTTGAGGAATTTTAATGTAGGTGCTCGCTCGACATTACTGCGCCTCTCAATACTTCCGCTCCAATTCGAAGCAGGGCATTAAAAACCATTTCAAAAGGACCGCGAATGACTACGCTTTATGCTTGTGCTTTGTGAACTGGTGCTGCTGGACTCTTGTTCTTTTGTAGTCCTTCTAGACACGTTCACATCTGTGTATGTAAATTCGGCTTAAGGAGCATGTTTTCAAAAAGCTTCGTTCTGTTTTTGTTCATTTCCTCCTTGTAAATAAAATTTTTCTGTTTATAGCTATCCCAAAAGCAAAGGAACTGTACTGAATATTATTAACTGTGATCCGAGAACCCCACTGGAAAAACGTTTTAATACGTCCAGTATAGATTCAGAAATCTTTGAATCAATCATTTGCAAGACAAAAAGTGGACTATCAGTGACTCTAGTGGCAAATTAGGCCACAGGAAGTCAGAGGCTGTCGTCAGGAGCACCTCAATTTCTAGATTAATCTTCCATTTCACTGTCATACACTGACTTACTTTCGTGGCACAATCGCAGAAACTGCGAAACAACCCGCTATCGGGTTACGGCCGAACTTAACAGAGCTCTCCAGGCGATTCTGCTTTGCGGGCGTCTTCTCCAATCTGTTATACCAAGCTTGGTTAGGGTTTCCTCTTGACTTGATCTTTCCATCGGATTAATTAATTAATGTTGTATAGAAAAAATGGAGGAACCGTTTCATAAATGACATCAGATAATTGCAAAAACCAGTAAAGTCGGTTAAAGCGGACTCCACGAAATCTTTTCATCGGTAACAATCAAGTAAGCTATGCACTTTTAGTATGGTGTTTAATTGTAAGATCAAATGATGGTATCTACTCAATTAAAATACGTGTTTTGTTGGAAATAAAAACCCAAAGACAAAAATAAAGAAACTTGATTCTGTTCAGCATCATTACACATGCTTGATTTCTCCTCGTGACCTCATTTATATTCCTTCTGTTATTTCCTGTAATGATAATTAAATTTCTTCTTTATTTAAATTAAAATTTATCCACCCAAGTAAAGTTTATCCCATCTCTTCAGAGAAAGAAAGTATGACAATGGAAAGGATGCTCAGTTCAGCGTAAATAATCGTCTTACAACTATTCCTATACTTAGCGCTGCTATGGTTGCAGCCAATTCAGCATTTTAAAGAGATTCGCATAAAAAATGAATCCTAAATCCTGCTTAAACTTTTCTCAGTTAAGTAACATTTGAACTTTATCCAATTAAATTCTAACTGAAGTTTAAATGAAGGGTTGGGAAATCATTTCTGAACTTCAGTATTTTGAGCTTTAAATCCTCTTATGAAATTGTGAAATTGTAAAACAAGTATTCGTGAAATTTTACGCATACCTTTCTCAAATTGCAAATCTACTCATGTGTCCTTCCAACTCACGTGTCCTTCAAACCAAATTTCAGATATTTTAAATTCTAATAATTTCACGGAATGTTTGATTGACTTGTTGAATGGGAATATAATTGAAAGCAATTGTATTCAGGTATCACCCTTCTCCGGTGTAGGAAAGGGCAAGCTGTTCAGCCAGCTTAGGATCGTTGAAGGACACCATGGTACAAACACTGGATTAACACACCAGGCCTAAGGGTATCAAAGAGTCTGTTAGGGACATACCACCTAAAGAGATTCGAGTCACTCATCAATCTCTCTAGGAATAATCTTACGATGATGACAGGCCTACTCACAGGACACTGTAAACTGAACTCACATATGGTGAGGATGGGGGTCACCTCGGACGGCTCCTGCAGATTCTGTATGGAGGAAGAGTAGACGTCTTTACATGTGTTGACAGGATGTCCTGCTCTCATGCACACCCGAAGGAAATACTTGGGATTCTTCCAGGGCTCTGCCAGTGCTGTGAAACCTCTGGAGCCAAAACTTGTCATCACGTTTATCCAGAGGATAGGACTCAAAGATGTGCTTTGAACCGCTGATGGGGGGCACAATAGATCGAAAGGTCGCGGTGCTTAAATCTCCTCCACACAATAATAATAATAATCACAGCTACAAAAATACTTCCATTTGTTGGAAATCTTTTCAAGGAGTTTTTAGTCTCCATAGAATAGTAGGAAAGGATGCATAGCAAAATCCTCCTAGTAATTTCTTTCAAGCATACAATATCTGCTGCACAATCTACTAGCCTTGAGCGTAAATAATTCAACAATTTTAAAAGTACCTTTTGAATAATAGAAACAAAGCTTGCGGAGATATCCTCACATATAATATAACGAGGCAATGCAAATTTTGCGTCTCTAACTGAGATTTAATTAGTGATTTATAAAGAAGGCAATGATAAATAATCATCACATTTCCTTTATGCAGCATTGCTAAAGGCATTTGCATATGTTTTCGGCAGCATGTGAAACCGTTTCTAAAATTCAGGCAGCAGATTACATAAGTATATAAAAATCAGGTACTTACTCGTAGATGTATGTCTGAACATGAGCAGCAAGAGTAAATATGTCTATCTCTGGATAATTGCATTTTATGTGACGAACGCACACGCAAATACAATTTCGCAACTTGGTAATTGTGTTAGAAAATGTGGTTTGCTAACGACTGCTTGTCACACCACTGCTTTCTTGTTTCTATTCGTATACATACCCAAGCTCCTGTATACAATTGTGTAGGGATTAACAACTAAGTTATCACTAGTTGTACTTTGCGATCCCTAAAGTGGTGGTTCACAAAATGTCTGTGTAAATATATCTCAAGAATTCATTCTGCAAGTATGTGTTGAATAAAGTAAATTGTGCCTGGAGCTCAATTTCCAGGTAGAATCATCATTTTTTCTATTACTTGGCTATAATTCTGTGGAGACAATGCTTCAAATAATTACTCGAATTTAAAATTTGCTCCATGGCATACATTTTGGAGGATTCTTTTAAATATCAAATGACATTTGTTTGTATAATACACCATTAAACCCCTTGCAATGTCTTAGATCAGTATTGATTTTCCATAATGCTCAAATACGAGTATGTCAGGGAAACACAGTTATGAAAAATTGATCTACTTAGTAAAAAATTAGAAGGAATGATTAAATAGGGAGTCATCTATGACATATGATGGTTTAATTAAACTACTTACTTAAGGCTTCTAGACTTATTACTTCATGTTTCTTTTGCATTTAATAGGATGTATTACAGCTTCTGTGCAATAATTTCACACTGCTCTATGTCTACTGACTAAACCCAGAACACCACTGGCAATGGGCTTCCATATCATACACAAAATGAGAACATATCGTAACAGTCCTCATCGCTAAATTGCCACTGTCACCAAAATGTAAGTGCCGGAATCACATGTTCCGAGCATTTGGTAACCTTCCGTATGAAGTGCTCTCATTTCCACCAGTTTACAACGTGCCGTTCCTTTGCTCAGATTGCCGGAAACTGTACTGTTTATGTGTCCTACGCCATTTCGGTTGCACACATGATTGCTACAAGTTTAGCTTTTACAATATTAAGCGGATTCAGGATAATCCGCATGTCAGCACAGGATTCGTTGTGTTTCTCGTACCCTAAAGTTTTATTGTTTTGAAATTTGCAGTGCGAACACTAAAAGCAAAGATAAGTACAATTTATGCTGAGGGGGATACAACAAATCCATCCACTTTCTTTTGGCAGTAAGTAGCTGATTCTGGTTTCTCTGGACTTTCTAATACGTGCATTTTTTTAACACGAACAATCAGAGTTTTATTTTAGTCAAAATATTCTCGTATTAAGAGATAAATACTCAATTATTCTTAATTATCCTTGAACAGATTTCAATAAAAAATTAAAAGTTGTTGTATTTTTACAGGAACAATTTTCAAAAATCACTTGGATATTCTCCGTCGTGAAAATAAGTTCCTCATTGGGTGTAGGATACACTTTAATCTATCTTAAAATATCTTCAATTTCAGTTTAAATTTACCTTTTCTTAATATTGATAGCATACAAGAATGCCGAAGGCGATATCGATTATTCCCTAATTCTTCTTGAAAACCCTTTTGAATATATTCAGTGCCTTTACGACCCGCAGTCTCTGTGACAGATAATAATTTCCTCACCATCTTACTTTAATATTAAATTTCGCATCAATAACTGTGGCCACATGCTAAGGCCCCTGCTCAAAACTCAATCAAAAGTTCTCTTACCATGACAGACTGGGAAGCAGAGAGCAGCCACTTTAACCATTTGAAATCTAAAGCGCGAACAAGAAAAGGGTCAAAGTTCAACCACAACCGCAGAAGATCGATTAAACCAGTCTTAAAATGTATTTCCTTTTGTCTACGCTGGCAATTAAATTCCAATCAGGATGCAATTCCAATCATAACCGTGCTGGCATGTCTAGCTACGATTCTAGTGGAGCGGGGATAAAATTATGTTTGGATGAACTAAATTCTGTTTATCCTTTCAATTATTAGAGCTGAAAGTTAAGTGAAAATTTCGCAGGCCGTTTGTATTTTCAGTTTTCTGTGGTAATACATAAATTCATAAGAAAAATTAAATAACTTGTGTGGTTTGAGAGGGAGGAGTGGGATGGTGTTGTTGCGAGTATCTAAAAAGTTACCAGAATAAACATTATTCTGAAAGTTTTACTCGTTGTGGTGTGGCACGATTTAAACATACTTAATCACTGTAAATAATGGCACAAATAGGACGAATCTTTGGGCAGAAGTTGACAGCAGAAGCAGACGAATATCTGCTAAATTCATTGAAAATTCTTCCTCGTTCCCATAGAACCTCAATCACAGTTCGGTTGAGTTGGGTGCGCAAAAAGTGATTTGTGTCAAATCAACACCTCTGTTGCCACTGAACATTTCCAGTCAAAAATTAATATGACAACTGCGTAGAGGTGGCAGAAAGTCACCTTCTGGTATTTTGGTTTAGTACTCGTAAGTTTAATTGTTGGCTTTAGGTCATTAAATATTCTAAGCGCCTCCATTTGCGTTTTCCTTTGGTCTCATTTCTATTTGGTTTTGAACGCCATCCGTGCATGTCAGCAAGAAACTCAGATGCAGCGTAGTCTGAAAATATTTGTCATCTAAGTCTGTTCGGCTGCTTGTGTCAGAGGGGACTATCCTCCTTTAGATGTTTTAAAATAAGGACACTTCTGGAGTCTCTCTGATACGCTGTAGCAAAGAATAAAAAGTCAAACTTAAGTTTTCTTGTTATTGACTAATTTTCAGTATATTTGTTTTCTTGAATCAATTTTAAACTACATTGATCCAAATTTCCTCATTTCGTCTCCAGCGTGTTGTGCTACTTAAAATCATTGCTATGGAAGTTAAGCGTATTAGTTGGGTATTGCATTTCTGTCAAAAATAGCTTCTGCAAAACTAAACGCATTTACAAAACTTTGAAAATAATATTAAACTGTTGGCTGAACTTCCCAAGAGCCATTTGCTAACTTTGTCCCACATTCAGTCAAGAGTGAATATGCAAATTTCAATTAAAGTTTGATAAATACGAGAAACTTAACTGTGAAAAGGTATTTAGAGAAGTTGAAACTAATTGAATCCATGCTACATACAGAGTGAGTGTGGCAACTTCAAAGCAAATACGACACTGAATGCCACCTTTAGTAATGCTGCACACTTACTCTGAACTTCAGAATTCATTGTTTGCTAACAAGTTTGACTGATTGCTTCATTGGTTTCTCACCACAATTCAGGCGTATTTGGATGGATTGTAATTCCTTTGAGAAATTATGAACGCAATCTGCTGCAAGTGGCAAGGATTGTCATTTATTAATTTATCAAATGTATTGAAAATTGATTGGCATTTAGGTTAGGTTAGGTTAGGTTAATATGGCAGCCAGTTCAAGGACCAGCTCACTCAGACCGCCATGGGTCCATTGTGATACCACCGCGCCACAACGCACCTCCGATTTACTCGTCGAACCATTTTGAAGCGCAGGATTTGTTTGATCTTCGCGCTAGACACCTCTGTAAGAGAGCTAAAAGCGTATTTGCCTAAAGAGCCCGCTCTGCTTCTGGCCAGAGCGGGGCAACTACAGAAGAGATGTTTCACAGTCTCCTCCTCCTCCTCATCCCCACAGCTTCTGCAGTATTCATGAGAGAATACTCCCAGCCTGAGAGCATGTCTGCCGAAAAGCCAGTGACCAGTTATACATGCCACGACCTTAGAGATATTCTCTCTCGGCAGGGCAAGCAAGTCTCTAGTTTTCCTACTATTAAGTTCCGGCCACATTAGCCTAGTCGTTAAGCAAGTGCCCTCTTGTGCCCAAGACCCATTGGTCTCACGCACGACCCTATCCTTCAGCATCAGTTTACAGGTGGCAATAGGTATTCCAATCTCACATCTGTCCATGCCTAAAGGAAGGTTGGTACCCCGTCTGGCTAAGTCATCAGCCCTACAGTTTCCCGCAATATCTCTGTGCCCCGGAACTCATATAAGGCGTACCTTGAAAGCGGTACTGATATCATTTAGGGCTGCTCGGAAGTGCTGAGCTACCTTTGATTTCAGTGCCACCGAATTCATTGACAAGATGGCCGCCTGGCTATCCGAGTAGATATTTATAATATTTCTTGTAACGGCATGTCTATTTAAGTAGACGGCTACCTCCTTTATGGCTAGGACCTCTGCTTGATAAACACAGCAGTGGTCGGGGAGACGGAGAGAAAGTTCCAGTCGCAATTCTTGTGAGAAAACTCCAATTTCCGACTCTATCGTCAAGTTTGGATCCGTCTGTGTAGAAATTAAGTTCCCCCCTTCTCCATGGCATTGGTGTTTGCCACTCTCTTCTAGACGGAATATATGTCTGGAAGTGCCTATCGAAGTTGAGATTAGGTATAGAGTGGTCAATGTGTTGGATAGAACTACTCCAGGTATGCGCAATAGTCGAGTGACCAATCTGCCGATCATGCCATAACGCCGCACATTTCAGCCTTAGTGCTGATGTGGCGGCCACTTGTTTCCCTACCAGCTCTAATGTAGGTAGTTTGAGTATTACTTCTAAAGCTTTAGTAGGCGTGGTCCTTAAGGCCCCAGAGATACATAAAAAAGCCGTTCTTTGGACCTTGCTCAGAAGCTTCAAATAGCTTTGTTTCTGAGTGGCTGGCCACCATACCAGTATTCCATATAGCAATATGGGTCTGACCACCGAAATGTATAGCCAGTGCATAATTCGTGGGGATAGCCCCCACCTGATTCCGACCGCTTTTTTACATGTGTACAAAGCAATATTGGCCTTCCTGACTCTTTCTTCAATATTGGGTTTCCAGGTAAGTTTTCTATCTAGTACTAGTCCCAAATATCTAACTGTCTCCTTCATCGGAATTTCCACACCTTTGTATGTTAGCGGGGAGACTTGATTGGCATTTAGTCTCTAATATCATTTCTCTAAAATTGAATTCCTATAAAATTCTTTCACCGGTCGTTCTATTTCTTAGTACGAAAATAGTCGTATATAATTATCATCATATATAACAATTATCATATACTCGTATAATTATTATTATTATTATTATACCTTACACCATAATTAATTATGAGTGCAAGGTGTTGGGGGAATGAGTACTAGCTACAGAGGCTTTCGCCTCAACGAGAAAAAGATTTTATAGAAAGAAGCATTTTGGAGACTAAGCCCGTGGCTGGATTTGAACCTGCGACCCTCGGGGAGTGAGTCTAGCATGCTTACCAGTAGACCACAGAGGGTGGCTTCATATATAATTATCATAGTGCATCAATGACATTTGCTTTTAATCATCCCCTAGCATAGGTTAGGTTTTCGTTGCAATCCGTCTCCAGACCAACTCACTCAGACCACTATGGGTCCATTGCGATACCATCGTGTTTTCACTGCTCTTCTACTTTACTCGTGAAACCATTTCGAAGCCCTAAAAAAGCTCAGGATTTGTTTGTCCTTCGCGCCGAACACTTCCGTAAGAGAGCTGAATGCGTATTTGCCTTGTATAGAAGCGCGCTATGCTTCTAGCTAGAGCCGGCCACCAGCAGAAGAGATGTTCCGCAGTCTCCTCCTCCTCTTCATCTTCAAAGTTTCTGCAGTATTCATGCGAGCCTGAGATGCCTGTCGAATAGCCAATGACCAGCTATAAAAGCCACGACCTTAGAGATACCTTCTCCCGACAGGGCAAGTAAGTCTCTAGATTTTCTCCTATCCAGCTCCGGGCACATTAGCCTAGTCGTTAAGTAAGTGCCTTCGTCTGCCCAAGACCTATTGGCCTCACGCACGACGATATCCCTCAATATTAGTTTATAAGTGAAAATAAGTTCCTCATTTTTTATAAAACTGATGAAATTTTAAGTATTTGATTATAAATGAAATTTAACATTGGTATTCCAACCTCACGTCTCTCCATACACAGAAGAAAGTTGGTATCCCGTCTGGCTATCTTCACCCTAAGTGAGCAAATGGATAGGCCAAATATAACAATTTACTGCAGTGTCGTGTGCATTTATATGTAGAAACGAATATGGGCATTTTACTGGATACCAAAACAGAGTACTGAGATGTGGAACAAACGCTCCTTGGTATATAAGAAATACTGATCTTCATCAAAATCTGTATCTGTAAAATACTAAATTCGTAACTATGCGGAAGCCCACGAGATAAGGATAAAAGGTCACGTAAATCGAGCTGCATCGATACGTACCATAACTGCTCACCTGTCTAGAAGATTGCTGCGAACTAAGCCAACAGAAAAGTTAGAACTTTTCTGCTTATTATTTCCAGTATACTCGTATATCTTAATAATCATTTAATTAAATTTTCCAAAGGACCTTCTGCTATATACTAAATGTAAATATTTCTAATTTATAATGTGTCTAGATTATATATATATATATATATACCAATGCATATACTAAATGAAAGCTCTTTGTCAGTTTTAGAGACTAGTTGTAGTCTTAGGAGATATTTATATAATCTCATTATAACATTTCAATAAAAAACAAAGTTTTACTCGATTTGCGAGTGATTTGTGATTCCTTATATAGTCTAAAATTTTTCATTTTCATTTATCTGTACAGAGATTCAATGCACTGCACAAATTTCGTCAAACCACATTATAGTTTATCCTTCCAACAATTTGCTATTGCTCCAACTGGTATTGACGGATAAGAGGTACCGACTTCCTTGTAACGAAAGGTGATGTTACACAATCACATTGTTTTATTTCAAATTTCAACCTCCTTTCTTTCTGAGAAGTTGTATCGTGTACGTTTGCAGTACCAGCCACAAATCTATATTTCTTTACTCTGGAATAGCTTCATTTGCAGATTTCTCTTCACCCAACCTGCAGCAGAGTGCATCTGATGGCTTCGAATAAATCAGTTCCGATTTTATTTTATTTCCTTCATATATTTTTCTATTTTTTGTAGATCTGATATTTTAAAGAAGTTTAAATAAATATTTCAATAAAAGTCCCTGCCACTACATCATAATTTGTTAAATGCTTATAGAAAGTAGTGGGATTTGTAGCCACTGCAGACCGATTGCATATTCCTCTTATACTTGTTTCTTATTTTTCCATGACGGACCATGGTTTTGGCTTTCATACTTGTTAACCTTACGGGATTTCCTTCACTCCTTACAGTCATATATTTCAACACCGTCCACTGAGCTTTAACTGACCACAATTTGTCACTGACCACTTTACCCTTTTTGTGAAGTGGTTGCGCCACTTAGAAAATATCTCTATGACCAGAATTCCTCTAAGAGTTGCCAAGGTTTGTGTATGGGGTCAGTTTTTCTATTTGCAGCTGGCAAAGTTGCAGTCACTGGAAAGGAATACATAAAATAGGAAGATGTGTTTTGCTGAAATCCAAAATCTCTGAGGATGTGCTCAAATGTGGAAAGGAAGGATTCACGCAGCTTAAAAATCTAAAAATGTTTTGTCTCTGGTCTAAGATAAGAATGCTTACTATGGGATCCCTGGGTATGGTGTGTAAATGCTGCGGTTTTATGCTTTTCTTCTAGAGTTCAAAGCTTCAGTTCCTAGTAAAGTTTCCCCCAAACCTAGTTATTGTAAAATGTGAGGTATTTAATAACAGAAATTGCATACATGAGTCCTCATGCACAGCAAGGATTAACAGCACAGACAATTTAAATTGAATTGTAATAAGAGAAATTGATGGTTTTTTGTCATATTTCTGATACAATAAAAGAAAAATCTTATTGATGGTGACTATTTCAGTGACGTGTAAAAGATTGTAGTAATTAAAATCGTTACTCTACGAATATTTCTATGGATCTGTAAGAATGGGTCGTATAAAACTTCCAAAGTGCCAAGGAAGGCAACACTTGCACTTCCTTGGCACTTTGCACACTGTAATCACTTTAACTTAACGAGTGAAGAAAGTGAAACACCACAAACTAATTTAAAATATAAAATTGCTACTATCGACTGCTTCGTTGATTGCCACGCAAAGTTTCTCACATCCACTTGGCTACAGTAATTATACTCGAAGCCATCGCTAAACTTTAAAACTATAAACTTAGCCAGAGACAGGAACCACCAACAACGAGCAATACAATCTTCGCAGTATTAGGGTAACCAGCAAAGGCGGGCATACTAACTTCGGTTTACTGCCGTTAACTGAAACTGTAAAGAAACTACCTTCTCAGCAGCGCAGTAGAACACAATATCCTGCACCCAAACAGGAAACTGTGCAATTCTTATGAAGTTACGTCGCAGGACCTTCTATGCAAAACTTTCACTTTACACAGCCACAATTTATCAGAGGCCAACTTTAGGTGAGTTTTACAATTTATTACTTTGGAAATTAATCGCATTTCAACTTTAAAGTTTTAGCGAGAACTCCTTTATTCCTTCGCCTTTGTAGCGGTGTCTTAAATTGCGCAATAACCTCCTAAAGTCAGGATGTGCTTAACTTGAGGCTCTGAAGTTTATTTTACGCCTTGTTAAGCTTCACTACAGTCATAGAAGTGGAATATTTGCATCCTTTTTATGTGTGGAACTGTGTGCAATACTTTTAAGTTCACTGTCCTTCGCATTACAGAACTTTTAGCGGAATTATCCATTGAACAGTGGATGATTTTCTCCTGCCAAAAGAAAAAATATGCAAAGGAATTCATATCAAAAGGAAATGACTAAAATAATAATACCTAATTAAATCATTGAAGCCTTGCAGGACTATTTGGGCCGCATAAAAATATATGGAAATATGTATATCTAATGTCCTCCACTAAAGGGATTTCATTGCGTATTCTGGACAAATTTGATTATGTATTTGTTTACTTTCTATTTCTGCAGTTAACTTCCTTTGACTTAGTCTAACAAATTGAAATGAACTCATTTTGGAAGTTAATTGCATCCATTCACTATTTCTGCTATTCAAATCTGAATGTCCGTAACTCAAGTGCACCCCAAAGGACTCTAACCAAAAATATGCCAAAATCTCTCCATACAATTTTTTAAATACTCATTTAAAATTTTTTATTTAGTCCTTTGGTAGTTAAAATTTAGGAATTAAATTGCAAAGTAAATTTCTCACAGCCCTCATGTGAGTTCAGTTTACATTGGATGGATTTGTTTGGCTCAATAAAAAACACTACTCACATATTTTTCGGTTGGGAGATTCTGTGAAGTGTTGTTATGAACTTTTTTGAATGTGGAACCAGGCATGACAGCGAGAAGGATGCTTTGCAAAATTACATTTGCATATTCGAGTAAGTGACGAGTGCACTTGAGTTCAGAAACTCACAGCAGGTCCTTTTCAACAACACTGGAAAAGGGGAACTTTTTTAATTAAAATGTTTATGTTAATTTAATCAAATATATTTTTTTAATATATGAATGCGTGGCATTGCTCTTCCCATACAAATGGCAAAATTACAATTTTGTTAAAATCATCATAGAAATAAAACAATTTCAACCACTGAATGTGTCCGGGATATTTCGGTTCCGTTTTTTTGGTGTACTCTTAGTTTCCTTTGTATGGCTCCGTATTAAATGAATATTTCAATGTAAAATCAATGGAAACAGAAGGAAACTTCTCAATAAGCATAAGCAAATGTAACAGCAAGTCCTTAGATCTTAGTTTTGATCTTACCTCATGTGTATGAGGAAATGGGTGCATACAACAAGGCACAAAAACGAAAAGATGGAGTATGAGTAGCAACAATTCTCATACCCCATCTGATGCTGATACTCACATCACGTGGATTCTGATACTCACAACACGTGGATACTGATACTCAAAACACTCTTAAACATGCTGGCGGTAGGAACGCCCTATTCAGATATCTTTAACGAGGAACTATTAACAGCATTGTAACATCCGAACATCATTTAAGTGACCTTTTATGTGGACCGAGGACACTGGAGTACTGTATCACTTTACAACTTATAAAGAAATTGTGGCAGTGCGATACATACTAGTGTAATAAGCTCTGGAAATATCATTCTGCTTTGGGGCACACAACAATATGTTTCAAAAATTTAGAACCAATTGAATGGGTTCCCCAAAAATGTGAAAAGTTTCCATTAAAGATTGAGAGAATTTCTGTGTAATTTCATAAAATTTGTGTTGTCCTAAAGTAATCCTTGCCTTTAAGTTCTGTGCTACACAATTGTGCAAATGAATACACATCAAATTTATCGTAGCCAACGGCCATGTAGTTGGAGGTAAGTCAGAGTAAACGTTTACCGCAATCATGTATTGACATAAAGAACAAATAAAAGCAACGACAAAAATAACAACGCCACAAATGTCGCTCCTTGATCCCTTCAGAGACATTCGGTTTTATTTGTTGCTGCAACGAAGAGGGGCAATAAAATCATAAAACCAACAAAGCAAAGGAAGGAAGGTATTGTAACCATAACGGCATTTGACCGCTAACACAGCAAATGACTTGTACAACTGGCATGACGTGACAGTTTGCTTGGAAGTCCTCTTTTAACTGACAATATAACAGAAGAATAAGTTTGGGTGTCCTTACATTGGAAAATATTCAACGCTTTCAGACCTTCATTTATATCTCAGTTTCTAATGTAATTTAAATTCTGGAGCGTAGGGCAAAAAGGATTAAATCAGTTGCATAGAATCTATGAATAGTGCTTCAGCCACTTTGGGAAAGCGACCTAAATGTCGTCGCTAAATCTGGCAGTTAGTATAAATATATCTGTGCATGATGTTCCTATATAAATTTATTTCAAATTAAATTAAACCAAACATCAATTCCATGAGATTTATTTACATACTTTCCCTTCAAAGTGACGCCAGTTAGCAGCACAGTTGCCTGCTCCCCTCAGCGAATGTACTCACAGCAGATATGAAAATATTTACATTTGCTGTGTCACTCAGAGTTAGGGCACCCTCATTCCTTCTTAGAAGTGGTGTTTGTTTGTGCCAAACTTGTAAAACGGTTGCGCGGATTATCGCCTAGTCTCTATGCTAAAAGTTATTTAGTCCTTGAAAATACGTTTCATTTTTTAAGAGTATAATTGAAGTAACTAAATCACATTTTTCTTCCCCTCTAAATTATACGGAAATAAAATCCATTTCCAGACTTGACCGGTTTGGAAAGTGATTTATTGACAGGCTTTTGTGGCGAATTTAAGAGAAACTTTTCTCAATGAAAGTTAATGACCATTTAATACATACATAATTGGTGTGTAACTCTTCCACTACGAAGTGATGAAGTAGAATGCTGCTGCATCAATTCACTTCAATTGCGGTTTTCGTTCTTTGAAATTGTTAAATGAGGTGTGAGAATGTTTTCATACGACTTGAGCATAATTCGAATAAAACTGAAAACTTCTGAGGATAAGTAGGAAATAAGTGAAATATTATTCCACATTTTTATAGAAGAAAAATGTGCGTTGTGTTTTCCTTTACAGAGATTAAATATTCACTAAATAATCGCAATAAAAATTATGGGAAATATGTGACAACAAAAAATTCGATGATGGAAGGCACTGTTCATACAAATTATTTCAAGGAGTTCCGGGAAAATATTGAATACATTTTTGCAAATAGCAGTGATCATTAAATTCAGTTGGTTTTTAGTTCACATATTTTTGGTACTGAATCTTTGCATTACTCAGTCAGCTGAGTAGATATGAAGGGAAGGATGAGGGATGCTGTCTTATGAACTCTTCAAATAAATTAATTTCATGCGCACCCTCACAATTTGAGTGGAATACATACTCGTATGAGTATTTCAACTTAATTTGGCTCAGTTCAGGTTCAGTATGATACTAAATAAGTGAAAACACTTGTTTACTTTATCAGGACTCATTAGTATCTGTTTCAAGAGGCGGTGCTTTATGCTAATTTGCTAATTTCAAATTTCAAATCTTCAGTTTACCAAAGCAACTGTGAGAACTAACATTTTATTGAATTAGTGTCTAAAGACTTTATTCAGGGCAGTTGAACTATGACCGATATACTAGTATTTATTCAGGGAAGCTGAACTATGAGGAGAAACAGAGCTAATTATTCGAGAATTGGAATTGACCCACAATGCTCTAGCTACTATTGCAGGAGACTCGCAGCTGGAGCATTCAAGCAGACATTGCTAGTTTGCCATCAATATCACACTAGACCTGACTGCAATTCAGTTCGTCAAGTCCATACCCTCTAACCACAGAGATACACATTTTACAAGCATTACTACCGCCACATAATCCCTTTTGTAATCATCGGTTACCATCACACAGTTTACTGGCAGCATCCGACTTCATATTGTAAAATTGTTATTGTATTGTATGTTGGCCTTAATTTGCATGCAGCTGTTTTTTGTAGGAAATGTGGTCGAAATTTTTCTTAAACACTTCATTGCCTTTGCAGGGCCATTTTTCTATGCCATAAGTTTTTGTTCATTTTGGCTCGGTCATCCATCTTATTCTCAGTTTTGCATACCCATTGACCGCAAATCTCGCACTCCATTTAACTTGCTGCAGATTTTTTTAAATATGGTACACAATTGGGGTTATAAAGTGAGAGTCCTTTTCCCATAGAGAAATATTTGGCTCTGTTTTTGTTGCAATTTAATTAATTTCAGTTTTATGGCCCTTTGAATGAGGGAAATACAATTCTACTTTTTGCCATTTTAGCAACAATTTATTGCTCCTTTTTAAACTGATTTCAACGTTGATGTGGAAACAGGCTCTCTTTCTCTCACTTGGGTATTTGCTATACTTTTCAGCCTAGTAATGTATATCCTCGAAATATGGACTTTGCTACTTTCTTGTCTTTCATTCTAATTTTCTGAAACAAATGTGTTGAGGGTTCATTATTTCAGTGTGCAATATGAATGTGAAAACTCTTAACAATCTCCTAACAATCTCTCCCTAAACTGCCTGGAAGCTCTAAATTCATTTATAAAAATTCACAATCCAATAAACTTTATATGAGTGTATATCTGCTTACCTCTGTGCGTCTTTGTGCGTTTTTGCTGATTAATCCGCTGAAATTTACTTGTAACTAGGCGACTAGCTGTGAAATTATCCTTCGAATAATGCAAAGTGCACTTGCAATCGAGGGGAAATGTACAAACTTTGCTATTGGAATGGTTTGATGGACATTTTACAATGCAAACTAAAAATTGGGCTCATAAAAAGTCGAAAGAGGTAACAGGCTGGCTGCTTTATTGAGAGAAGCCGCAATCTGATTGCTTTATTCAAAGAGGTCACAGGCAGTCTGTTCTAATGAGAGAGGTCACGGATTGGTAGCTTTATTGAAAGAGGTCACAGGGGCTGGCGGCTTTGTGAAAAAGGTCACACTTTGGCTGCTTTACTGAAGTACGAGAATTGTCCAATAATACCCCACGAAAAGTGTTCTGTGCCAGGAGAAATAAGGTTTCTTTATGTTGTAAAACAAATAAATTCGAGGACAGACGTAAATTAAATTGCTGCTTCACGACAAAAAAGGTGCGAGTATAAAAAAGAAATGAAATTTTGAAATGTTGCTGGTGCCAGAGAAGCAATACCAACAATAACCGCACTTCATTCCTAACAACTTTCATCAGTAATTGTCATAATTCCAAAATTTGAAGTTATAAGAAGGTAAAGAATTTATAATTTCGGGATTACTCAAGGAATGTGGACGAACTTTAAATCAATTTCTGCATAATATGAGGTCCGAAATGCCTGGTAAAAACTTACTAATAGCGTGGCACAATCGTGCAAATAAGTTACTGCATTCATCATTTCCTTTAGTTTGGAAATCTTTTCATACAACAAATGCCTTCCTTGAGGAGAAAACTTCAAGGAATACGTAGGAAATAATATGGAAGGTAACCATTTCCCGTCTCTTGCAGTATAAAACACAGCAGTCTCTTAAATGTATTTTCAAAGAAAGGAGTAAATTTTTCCGTGTCATAGTTTTTTAAATCTAATTATCCTATTTATCCGGTGCTGTCTTTCTCATGATATGAATTTCACAATCCTTTCCGCAATTTTCAGCCCAATGCCCTCAGATTGCAAAATGGATGCGCACGAACAGAAGGCGAGCATTGAAGTGAACAATGCAAATGATGTTGTGCGTCAGGAAGCTACTTTCTCACAAAATAAAATATTAAGAAGGAAATGAATTGTATAATAGTGTTTAGGAAGAACAGATGGGTGCAGATTGATGGAGCTGAGCTGAACTCTTTAAAGAGCAGTAATAAAACACCAACAAGAATTTCAAGGTAATAAATAAAGTACAGTGTAAGTTTTCGTATGTCTGAAGAAGAAGTCGTGCTCTGAAAGCATCTGGAAAATTTCCTACAATATTTTAGGATCTTAATGCTCTGCGAATTGAAAACTTCCTTGCGTAATGAACTATGACAAAACAAAGGATTTCACAGAGTGATGTCCATCTGTACCCATGTTTTCCAGTGTATCCTGTTGAACTAAGATGTGTGTGGAAGCAGTGGATAAAAAGTTTTGGGTATAATACAAATAAAATTTTTCAGTTACAATCCTGAAGACAATCGCTCTAATTCTTAATTATCAAATTTCTAAGCGGCTTACTATAGTTGAATTTTAGTTACAACATTATATAGGAAATAGGAGGTCAAATTGACGTAGCATCCCCGCTATTGGTGCGGGCCATATACGATTCATTACTATTCTTTATCATCCAATTTCATGTACAATTCTGCGATATGTGTAAAGGGTTTCCACAAAGGACACTGCTTATTATTACGTTATTATATAAAGTCTCTTTGACTTTAGGTTATCTGCTAATCAGTCCTCCTGATTTACATCTGCTAATGTATTTGAACTAAATTGTAGTGTGCACGAGTATGTGAATAATCTGAACCACCAAAGTTATTTATTTGTAGCATAATGTTCATACGAGGAATCCGATTATTTGTAGATGTGGATCTGCGGTGCTGTCGTCTAACCACAAATCCTCATTAACAGAAATGGCAACAAAATTGACAAATTTCATTAGCAGCACAGCAAATTGTGTTTAACCAATTAGTGCAAATAACTTTCAATATCTATGAGGTTTGTGATAATGCTTTGTGGCACTCATATTCTAGTTAAAATGCCGTAAATGCTGAAGTTACTCGTAGTTGGTAATTGTGGTTTTGGGTGTGGTTTCACTTCCCATTAAACTTTGATCCCATTCTTTATGGTATATGGATTCAGTTGTGTTGCGTTTGGTGGGGAAAAGAAAAATATTAGTAAAGAGATGTGAATAGGTAACTCATGTTTATGTGAACCCAACAAGTTTACCGCAAATTTACTTGCTTAATGATTAAAGTTTCCATTTCAACAAATATTTATATACTAGTTTTCTCTGTGTGTGTTGTCAGTGATATAATTATGCAATAATTTGTTGAAGATACGAAACTCAGAACTTATTCATTCCGTTTAGTAGGAATATCACGCAGCATAAGAGCCACATACAACAGTCTTACAAACCATTAATCATTATGACCGTATTTAAAGCTCTTGCTAGCTTCTTCATGTGTTTGTTTGTGGAATAAAAGGACACTTTTCACATGTGGCAAAAAGTATCTAAACTGTGGAGTATTTGTTAAAGTGATTTATACTCAAACACTTGTAGGGTTCAATGAGACTTTCACACAAATATTTCTACACGGCTACTAACTTGCAGCCTAAAAGGGACATAATAAAGTTTTTTTAGTATTTTGTTAGTGTGGAGTGCTCAAAAAAGGTCCTGCCCTTTCAAGAAATTTTGCACAAAAAAAAGAGATCTCTGCAGGCAGACATTAAATGTTGAACGCAGTAATAAAGACATGAATTAATTGTGAACCCTAATGTTTTCCTTTTTGCAGTGCAACGGACTGAATACGCCCTCTTCTCATTGCGCGGGACAGTTTTAGATTATCAGAAGTGTACCACAGACTCAGTGAGTGAGGTTCCAGTAGCTTCTTTTAAGGGGAGCTTGTAGAGTAAGGACCCTTTGGCTTTTAATAATTTATCATAGTCATAAGCAAGTGCGGCTGGAGTGAATATTTCACACTGGATATAATCAGATAAGTTACATACCCTCTCTTTCAGTGAGAGGCAATTTTCCAAGCAGATATTATATCTGTGAAACCAACAGCACACCAACTATGACCCTTCCCAGGAATCGAAACCAGGGGTCGGGTTATTGGCTGTGTATTCTAAGAATATTGCTTGTGTCCATCCAGACAACTACCCTCACTATATTAGTTGTGTCTATCCGGACCACAAAGCTCACTATATTGCTATTGTCCCTCCAGATAACTTCTCTAACTACAGGTTACTTAGGCAAGGTCCGTTCATATAATGTCTCATTCAACTGTATTCTAAACTAAAATTTCTCATTACTACCCCTCCTTTTTCAATAAAATTCCTCTCACTTATTATAATCTCGTTTTATTATTACGCTAAAATAGTATTAATTTACACGTGATTTTGTTTTAACTCACTTCGTAGTTTTATTCACAACGAAATACTATGATTATCTCTATAAGAGACTTTAGAAATTGCACTTTTTCGGTCTGTGGCATAATTTACTAATCCTATTTATGCCCATTATTTAAATAAATAATGTCTACTTCACAAATTGCAGTGTAATAAATTTGATCTAAGCCCCCCAAAATACTGTTTACTAATTTAATCCTGAGGACGCATTAAAAATATTTAAACTTTTTATACCTAAACATAATTCTCTCCTTTATGAAAGCACTAAAAACTGGCCTGGACAAATGTTGACTGTGAAATAATGAAAATTTATAAAATATTGCGCCAATGAGAGTGCGATTTATTTAATCGACCGCAACATTAAAAATTCAGAAAATGTTTCCGAGTGTTTTGTTCATGTCCGTGACTGCTGCAAAATTGATAACGAATGTGGTGGCGCGCGAAATTTAATGAAAATCCATTGACAAACTCAATTGGCAGTACGCAAACTTGCTTAAGTTGTGCTAATTATAATTAATTAATTATAATTATAATTATTAAGCGTTTAAATAATATAATTATAAAAAATTATTAAGCGTTTAAATAATATAATTATAAATAAAAACAGTGAATTTTAAATTAAATAATATTTATTCTTATTAAGAAAGTATTTCTATTCAAATTTGCTGACAGACAGAGTGCACATTGTTGGTGGAAATGTGGTTATGCTACCGCAATAATTGCCAGAAGGAGAGTTACTCAAACGTGTTGGCAGATCTTATAGTCATTTCGAAAGCTCCACTTGTCCTCATCAGAGATCTTTCAATGAAACCGATTTTTCCCGCAGTAGATATTATGTCTCAGAAAGCAACAGCACACCACCTATGAACCCTCCCAGTAATCGAACCTGGAACTTAAGGGCTTATATTTGTCCATCCAGACAACTACTCAAACTGCAGGTGTGGCATTCCCTAAGAAAATTGTGTCTCAGTAAGCAACAGCACACCACCTATGAACCCTCCCAGTAATCGAGCCTGGAACTTAAGCTCTTACATTTGTCCATCCAGAAAACTACTCATACTGCAGGTGTGGTATTCCCTAAGAAAATTGTGTCCATGTATTGGTCTCAGTCTACCGCACTCTAAACTGATGTGTTTCATTATTAACCTTCTTTTGTTTCATTAAATTCCTGTCATCGGACCAGGAGGCTAGTATGTAATCAATCCTTAGTATAGGAATATTTCGATATCTGACACAAAAGTTCAGTATTCCCTAAGCAAATTATGTCCATGTATTGGTCTCAGTCTACCGCACTCTAAACTGATGTGTTTCATTATTAACCTTCTTTTGTTTCATTAAATTCCTGTCATCGGACCAGGAGGCTAGTATGTAATCAATCCTTAGTATAGGAATATTTCGATATCTGACACAAAAGTTCAATATGTCCAACTAAAATAATTTTCAGTGGCATATGTGGAGGCCATACACATACGTCTGACCGCGATTTGATGACGTGGACCTGAGTGGGGTAGACCGGAGAACCGCCGAAGAAGGAGACCTCGAACTACTCAGGCATTGATGCCCATTGTACTGTAGGGCCTGACTATGTAGAACGTCCTCCGTATCGTACTGCGGGTATAAAGCAAATTGCAGTGGAGTTATGGGCACTCATTTTTCTATATTAAATATAAGTCTCATTTACATTTTCCTGTTTATTAAACATGATTTAATATATGAAATCATTTAAATGAATCAGGTGGAAAACTATCGCACATACGAGTATATTCTTCATATTCTTATTGTGCTTGGTATTTAACCACTCCACGTGTGCTCTGCACTTCACCTAAGAAGTACATGGTTTCAATCTACGAGTAAGTTGGGTACCTTCAAGATTTAATTTTCATACAAATGCATCCCTATAATATAGAACAGATTCCAGCTGGTCGTGATGAAAGCCACAAACTGACACAAATAAACAAGCTTACAAAAATTCATGCATACTTGTGTAATGCTCACTTCTGAGCGGTATTGTTACATTTGCGGTGTGTTAAAGCCATAAAACCGCATTTGTGGGGCCATAAATATTTTATGCCCACTTTGCGTACAAGTGGCAATTCAAATGCGGTTGGTACTTATGCCATTTTCTCGACACTGTTTGCATTACTTCCATCCTGGTAGACATTTGCGGTTACTTTTGAGTGTCGACTGCTCTTTTGTTGTCTTAAGTAGCAGCCCAGGAAGTCTGCTGTTGTAATCACGCACTTGAACCAGAGGAAGACCTCTTCGCAGGCATTGGTATACATTTGGTTTCTACAACAACATTTTGAAGTTTCGTGTCAACAAACTCTGCTCTCGCTTTTTTCACATATTTCATAATTGGTCCATTAAAATTTCAGTAACAAAGAAATTGTATTAAGGTGTTTTTTTTTAACCTTAGAGCAGATTATTTCAGTAGTTTTCTCTTTTAAGTTGTATTATTTTATAAACATCTTTATTGTAGAAATTTTTACTATGAATATTGCAACATTTTTTCAGTTATTTTAGTTTTGTTTATTTGTTTACTCTAACATATTCGCTTCGATAAAAATTGATTGTTCCACTCATAAAATCGTTCATTTTTCTGAGCTTTATTCGCACCATTATGTGAAGAAATATATAATAAATATTTCCATATTTTGGATACATTCGTAACAAAATGTTATAAAAGTATCCTTGAGCATTGTGGATAACTTTAACTTAGTGTCATTTTTAGTGACAAAGTTGTAAAGCGTTATTTTTATTTCAAGTAAAGCATGAAATTCATTTCAAGTAAAGTGTGAAACTTCTGTCAAGTTTGGAAAATATAAGAACAATTGGATTCCATTGATTTACATCAAGGGTTGTTTCGAAATGGGGTGAAAGAATGAAAAAAATAGTTACGAATCGGGAAAAACTATTCAAATCGTGCGTTTTTAAACTTTATATAAAGGAAGTTTGTTACAGTACCACTTCAAAAATGTTAAACATAAACTTCGGCAGTTCACATCCTAATGTATTTGTAAAAGGACAACTCTAGAAGATTCCTTCCATGATTATACTGCTAAAACCGCGGGTTCTCTGATTCATGTCACTCGTAGCTCAGAATAATTATTTTTAAAAATTAAGTTTAGGGTGCAAGGAAAATACTTTTACTGACATAAAAATATGTGTGTGTGCCCATCTGGAATAGGATAGAGTAACCGATGTGGACTAAGGGCGCCTTAAAAAACGAAAACTTTGATGTGCCAAATTATTACAATTATTATTAACTATGACTGCAAGGGTTTGGAGAATGAGTACTAGAAACTAAGGCCTTCGGCTCGAAGATAAAAACATTTTAGGCTCGAGGATAAAAAGATGTAGAAGGACGCTTTTTTGGGATAAAGCCAGGGGTAGGATTCGAACCCGTGACAACCGGAGTGTGAGTCTAGCATGCTTCCCACCAGAACACAGAGGCTGTCAATTTATCAAATTAATATGATTCTTATAATAATGTTAGGAAATTGCTCACTTGACAATTTATTCTAACTCTCAATACTCGGATTCGTACCACTGGATTGTGTTTGATTACTGCAGTCGTTGGTTAATTTAAAATAATTAACTTTATTTAATTATTGCAATTTACACAATTAATATTACAGTTTACTTTAATAAAATTTTGCACTTTAACAATTCATTTAATCACTTTATTACATCTTAATACTGTTACTGTCACGATTGTAAGGCACGATGTACACACTGCTACGATTGCTCTTCAGCTGTGTCGACTTTGAATTGCTGGTAGCTTATGTACCTGTCTTATGTTGAAGTAGAACATTCTAGAACAATATTTACACCTCGCAAGAAGTTTCGAGAACATTCTAGAACATTATCTACACCTCGCAAGAAGTTCCGATGAGGTTCTAGACTATTCTCTGCATGGATTGTGTCTTGGCTTAAATACATATCTGATGGTGCACTATTCTCAAACTTTAACTTGGATCCTAAAAGTATGCAATCATATATGCTTCAATAAGTTTAAACCACGAACATGGTTGAAATCAGTCCAATAAATTTGATCATGGTTATTTGTAAAATACAAATAACTTTCCTCAATTATTGTTTATTTGCTTTCAGGTTTAGCTTTGATTTTAAATAGGCAGCTCATTCACTTAAACCGTACCAAGACTTTTGAAAAATAATAATGCAACCGCGTCAGAGTGTTTGCAACCCACATTACTGGTATTTACGTCAAGCAAGATGGGAGTCAGGAAGCTGCTTTTAATAATGAACCTCGCACCTCAGCGCTTCCGACATTGCATTTCCCCGAATCGCACATGAACTTGTTTTTAATTAACATGCTCGCCACATTGTTGCCGCTCCCTGCACACAAAACTTTACATTCGTTGGGAAATTGCGGTTTGTAAAGAGGCGTGTTTACGATGTGGCTTCTGGGTGGAGTCCGCGTGCGGCAGAAATGCATTAAAAGCTGCCAGTTATATTGGGCACGTGCTCGTTGCTCGTTGAAGGTTGCGAAATTTTCGCCTTTGCAAAATAAACTTTCACGGCAGTTTTTAAAGTTTATAATTGAAACTTTTTCAACTTTCATTTTCTTTTTATTGAATTTTTTATAATTACTGGATTAATTGTTTAAATCATACTTTGATGCCGTTTATGTGGGTTTACTTTAGCTCCAATCCCTCCTTGCTATACCGGCTTTTATGTGTGAAGTTCATTGGAGAAATAGTTTCATGGTATTTTGCCAGGTAAGGAAAATGCCATTTGAATGCTGTAAAATGGTGGTGCCATCGTTAAACAAGAAATTGTTTCACTTCCATGAATTAATACTATGATGTTGTTTACTGATCCGGTTCTCAGCCTTTAAACTCTTTGAAAAGTTATACAATGTACATGTAACAGTTCGAAACTTAAGCATGGTGGAAGTGGGAAGGACTAAAAATATTCAATTAGCAATTCAATTGGCAATTTTGCGTACTTGGCACCCTTCTGACGATGAACGGAGAAGTGTTTTAATTAGCCATTAAGTTTAATAACAGTTCATTTTCCAATTAAACTTTTGTGTAAATGAATTTTATGGTATGAATAAAAACAATTTTTATTAGGAACTTCAATTTTTATTATCCTGTTTGTAGCTTTTGACCCTTTTCTGTTACCAGGAGGACTTTCATCAGTGACGCGACCCGTTTTATGGGGTTTGCAAAATTTAGAAATATACTTATTGCATACATAACTTGAATATGGATATGAATACAATTTTTTGCTGTCTGCACCGCTAAAATCGTTTTCATAAAATTTTTCCAAAACAAATATAGACAAATTTTGGATTAGAAAAATCCAGGATCTGGTAGTAAACACCTGAATCGACCCATGCTGAAATTTAGTTTGCATGTGCAGAGTTCGCTTCTTGCTATCTTGTTCTTTTCTTCTTTATCCAAATCTCCTATAAATGTTCATCCAATCAGAATACGTTGAAGTATTGCTGAAAAGTGATTCGGAGCCAACTCCTGTTTCATTTATGTTTTTAGAACCAAAACAATATTTTCGCAGTTTACTTTCACTTAATTTCCTCCAAAAGTTGCGATGTTTTAATAAATTTTGTGCTCAATTAGTTGGAAAAAGTGTTGTGAAAATTTTACTTCTCACTTTGAAAATGCAATCATCCTGTAACAAGCATCATCCTGTACATTGTGGCATGCATATTAATTTCGCCTGCACTGGAATTTCAATTTAGCTTCTAACTAGGCGCTCATGTAGTCAGACACAGCACCGGAGGCACATTGAGATTGTTTTTACTCAGTTCACTGTGCTGGCGGCGCTCATAGTGGCTGCGTTTCGTTCATCTATTGCAACCCTTCTATTCTCAGTTTCTGAGTTAGAGGCAACAGTGCATGTGCGTTCACATATGGGAAATCGTTTTCAACACCACAATAAGCAAATAAAAATTTCAGTTTAGTTGCCGTTTTTCAATTATTCAATATTTCAGCTGAATTGCTTTTGTTGGTGGTGCAATTTCATACCACGAATTGTTGCACACACAAAGTGAAAGTGTGGAAATGGAGCAGAATGCAGCGCGCTCACGAAATAATTTATAGGAAAACTTCGAGGATTTTCCGTGCTGGTGGTGGAAAGTGATATTTCAGGCGAATAAAGCAATTTATGGCCATACGCAGCCAACTTTACAGACAGTTTATGTGTTAGAACAGAAAAAATACGATTATGCGTAGGAGACCTCATGTGCAAGGAATTGGAGCCGGCAATTTATTGTTCAGTATTTTTATTATCGGTCTTATAATTCCTAGTTTTGAAGTTGCCTCTTTTTACACTTTCTAATAGAATTTATCAATGTGAGGCATCACTATAATTCCTGTTCAAAATATGGAAGGTACGTAATTACCGTGGTTTAGAGGTAAGTAAGCTAGACTCACACTTGCGGTGTCGTGGGTTCGAATCCTGCCCCGGGCATGGTTTATGCTTCTCTCTACAACAAAGCGGAGTAACAAACCTAATACAAGAAAATGGTGCACACTATAATCAGGAGTGGCCATACGATGTTCTAACTGATATTGTGGTCCTCTATATTAGAAGAAAATAATATATCTCTTCACATAAAATAGCGCCCCCAAGCGTTCGACTCTATACTATGTTGCGAAAGTTCCTTCTACTTTACAGAGTGATGGTAAATAAGTAGCCGCACCGCATTCGAACAACATGACTGCAACAATTGGCAAAGTGATGACTACGAATATGATAGGAATGGAAGAAATTTTGATGCCAATTTGCAAAAACAGCCCACAAAGAGGGAGCAGAATATCCAGATTGCCAATTGTCGCTGGTGCTGTACTTGCATGTGTCTAACATAAATACAATTGCCGCTGGAACGTGATGTGTGGACCCTCAGTTGCCAATGAAAATATCATAATATGCCGCAAAATAAGTCAATGGGAGCAATATAGCATTGCAATAAAGAATGTCATATAATTTAGGAGCCATTTGTTTCGTATTGCAAGCGTTTGAGCTAAATGTATGCATAGCAAAGCGGAGCTGACAGCGTATCTCATGTGATCCAGTTTCATACACTAATCGAGCAAAGAGGCAGGCAGAATACATCTATGTAAGTAATCCATCAATGCGGACAGTCATTATGTAGACTAATGCAAATCTTCTTAATTGAGGTGATTACTGTTGTTATTGAAGTGTAAATAATATGACACTGCAATCAAAATAAAGCAAGTGTGTAAAATATATTAAGAAATGTTTGCTTTTGTGTTTAAATATCTCTAATTGAACATTTCAAGCGAATCGAAGTGAAGTCATTTACTTCTTCAAAAATTGATGATGATATGTATAATAAACATAATTGATACGTTTATTAAACAAATTGTGTAAGTAATCAATGTATTCATTCATTCTTTCAGCTTCTAAGCTCCTGATTCTATTGTACAAGTACTTTTGATTTAATTATTGTTCAGCTTTTCAACAGTTGTCTTCATTTATAAGATTATTAGTTTTAAAACGAACTCATTAGTCGCTCAGAATTTTATTGTGTTTGATACAATACCCATTTATATTAATTTAGAGCACATTAGTAAAAGGGTGTAATTGATTGAGTTTGTGTTTCATCATAAATATTCCATCAATATTGATCAACATCAGCGTTTCCTCTTTAAAGGATAATCAAGTGATTGATTGCATCACGCAACGTACCCAAAGAATTAATTTTTTTATTCACTTAATAACCATTGAGAGGGAGTTCCTTTCCTCATTTTAATGTATACCAATATTCTTTAAAATTAAATATGAACTGCCAAGGATTAACACCACGTGAAGGTGCTTGCGGTAATTTTATATGATATTTTACTTATCCTAGTCTTATTTTTTACTTTGACAAACAAGCGAACTGAAATTAAGCCCACTTTTAGGGTCGAGGCTTGGATATCATGAAGAATATTTCTGCTGTTTATGATAATGGTGATACAAATACGATTATCATTAGTTTGCACAGCCAATACGAATAAACAAGTGGGAGTTTCTTTATTTTGTACTCGTATTTTAGAGGCTAATAAAATTGTTAAAGAAAATTGGTCCTGCTACAGTCCAGTCCAGTACATGAAGCAAACTTGGTAAATTTGATTCTGATTCTCATGTTTGACTATACTGTTATATTTTACATTAATTTAATACCATTGAGAAGCTAAGATATTGCTATACAGATGGAAAAATTCCCAAATATAACCTGAGACATCATGACACTCAAATCCGTGGCTGAGTCGTGAATGCTGAACTGTGACTTTCACCACAGTGCCTGCGGATGGATAATATACTCAATAATAAATTCGTGTGAAGTCCACTTCGCACTCTCATGCCACCAACAATTTGTTTGTCTGCTTCAACTATGCTACAGAAAAAAATTTACATTATTTCCCGCATTAGTTTCCTATCTTTTTTGTAATCAAGGCCACAGTCGTCTTTAATGACATTGTATTTAATTACAGCACAATATCAACTTCTTTCTGCTTTCTATCACAATAAAACTGCACTCTGCTAATTGGAGTACCAGGATCTGAATGCTTGTTGAAATTAAATGTTGCAAAATGTTTCTAAGTAAGTCGACAGTAAAAATCAATGTGACTCCTTTTTTTGCCTTTGTGTAAAGTCGCTCTGTAATGGAGTATTTTATGGCTACTTACAGATGTAGCTTCCTTTTCATTATTTTAATGGTTGCTCTGCCTCTACATCTACATTTGTAGATAGTCGCAGATAGGAAATAGTCTGAAAGTGGAAAAAGAAGGATGTGTTTTAAAAGAAGGATGTGATGTTTCTGGCTCAGATATACACACAATTGTTGTTATCTTCTTCACATTTAAATATTCATTACTGAAGCATATTCGAATGGTCCTCCTCAATTGCTGTATCCGTTCTAGTCTGGATCCGCATGCTTCATATGTAAATGAGACGATACCTTTAATTTCTGTGTTAGCATAGTTTTTAGTTTATATTTTAATTAATGAGGTATATTAAACTATGCTTTATTTGAACATTTATCAATGACAGCATCAAAGACGAAAACCAGCAACATGTTCCATTGGCTTGTAAGTTAACACAAAGGAGTGTCTGATTCTGCCAGCTTGGTTTCACCTACGAAGCTATGAGCAGCTCTCATTACCAGCTACACACGCAGCAACTCTTACTTTACTTCTTTGACACAGGTGAAGTCCACTCAACTAATTTCGCAACATTCTAAAGGAAACATTGCACGGGTAGATTTCTATGATACTTGTACCTCCACTGTTACAGATACTCGCTGTTGAGGACATGTAAGGTTGATTTTATTATTGCAACGTGCGAGGATTTAAAAAGAATTATAATGAATTTTAAAATTCGGAGCTTTTGGCAGTGAATGCGCCCCTTCTGCCCTCAAAATTGTATTTCCTTGACTGAAGTGAACAAATTACTTAAAAAATCCTGCACTCCATAAAGACAGAGTTTTGAAAAGTATTCAAAGCAGAAAAACCAATCTTAAATTTCATGAAAATTACTACAAATAATATTAATCATTCTCAAAATGAAGGACACTTGGCATTCCGGAGGACACCACCCCATTTTTACAGCTTCCAGCATCAACTGATGCCGTTGCCATCTTTGAAGTAATGCGACAGAAAAGATTTTTTTATAATGAAATTTGATGCGCGAAAAAAATTGATGCGAAATGTAAGCGTGACAATTTTGACAGAATTATCATTGCAAATAAAACTGCGTTTTTATCGCACACAAAAGTTTTCCTTCAACAGCCATTTACATGCCACTCTGGATAAACTGCTCGAGATTGCTTTGTTTTTTGCAGAATTTTTCCTTCAAAACAATACGATCGATTTGAATAGCATTTTGAATCAGTTTTCAAGTCAAGGTTTTATTTTGAAGCGGAGCTACTTTGCTTCCGTATATTCATAAATTTCCTATGACCCAACAAGGTTTTTTTGCCTATTTTAATTTACATACCATAAAGTGACCCTTGCACCCACTATCTTTTGTTTAATTCGGTGTTCACTGAAAAGGCATCTTTAACTCAAATTTCTAACAACAAATGATAACTCTTTACCAGCAGCCACCTATCAGGACTGCAGATACCGCAATTGATGAGTTGAGAGCACATTATAAGCAACTGCTTTCAGAATTCCTTTGCCATTTAGAAATATCACTTAACTTTGCTATAACACAAGAACGATTAAATGATAATATTTTATCACAATGTAATAAAATATCATTTAAAAGAGAAGCTGGTTGTGCCTTTCCACACAGAGTCAGTTGAATTTACCAGCAAAAGTTTCCTATGATTTAAGAGACCACAGATACCACGTATGCTCCACCTGTTCACATCAAACTCTGAAGAGGAAGTTTCAGCTTTAAAGGTGATAAATTGTATAATTCTCTCACAGATGCTCCATAATTCACTCATATCTTTGGTGGTGGAAGCGAAAGTTTGGTGGTTTTTCATCAGAAGGGATTTTTCAAACTACTTAACACTAATGCAGCAGATAATTGGGAGTTGGGTGGTGCAATGTATTTAAGTGCAGATGAGCGTTTAGAAAACTCACAATTTCCTTGGGGTCTTATATGAGGAAGTTTCCTCAAAAGTGCTCTACCACTTTGGCTTAAAAATGTCCAGAAAAAACTAGTTTAATATGAAATCTGTGAATTTGAGACCTTAGTGCTGCAGTAGATTTTTAGTGTTTATACTATATTAACTGCTTTCAGCCCCTTATTTATATGCAAGCAGTTCAAGAATCGTGCAGCAATGCTACAGTAAAGGCGACAATCACCAAACAACACCTACTGAAGACTTCTTAATCAGCACTCAGTGAAAATATCAAACCTGCTTCTTCCAGTTTCACTTACAAGTATAATTTCATTTTATATTATTAGAGTAGCTTTGAGTATTAAAAGTTCATTTACAAACCTAAGCAAAAATCTGTCACTCATACGCACCGTGGTACACAATAAACTTTTCACCCTACTTTTATCTATCTTACAGTACAATGGGCATCAAAGCTTGAGAGGTTGGATACCTCTTTCATATGCAGCTCTCCGGAGTAGTCTACTTTTACACAATAAACAAAATTGCTATGTCGCGTTTACAAAAGGACTCTTCAATGCATATGAAGTAACCACAAATCACATTAATTAAAATACCGTTAGCCCCAGCGTGCTTGTCGAAGCTGCAAAGTAATAGGAACCAAAACAATAAACCATATAATAACGCAGCTTCAATGCAAATAAGGAGGTAATTGTATCCTGCTACAAATTTAAATACACATATTGAATATTCGTCTTTCAAATATTGTGATTTATCTGCCAATAATCCACACATCCTGTTTTCATATTTCCTAAAGTTTTAATTTATGCTATTAGCTTTTCCACAAACGCTTAAATGCACCGAGTGCAAAGTTCGAAACACAACCAATGCAGACTAAACGCTAGATTAGGTGGCGCCACGTTGACACAGAAAATCTGAAAATTGACTTGCAACAGTGACTCTTCTCCCTTTGCTTGTTCTAAGTAGTTGAAATAAAGCAGGGGAAACTAAAATTTCGGTACTCTCTGAAGGAAAATGCTTTGATATAGTTATCAACAGAAAGTGGTTGGTGGAAACAATACAACAAATTCCCTCTTAAAGGATCAAATACTATAAATTATCGACGAATGCAAATAAAGATGAAAACAACTTGTGAACAATTCTTCACACAATTTCTAGTTGCAAAGTGAAATTAAGAATCATCATAATTATTATATGATAATTGCATTTAAGTTTAGATCAATTATTATTCGGGGCTAATTGAAACTAGTTAATTTTTCAATTATGATTGAAATATGCTCTCAGAGGACGAATGTGTGATTCGTGTAGGATCCCATTATGTAACCATGTATTGTGACCACTGGAGCTTTAATGGTACAGTAACTTGGGGTTGAATGAGTGAGTACTCACAGAGTGGAGATACGCAATTATAGATCTATTCAATATCCTTAGCCTCTATCCCAGTAAGATCGTTGTACGTGTTGACGAATCACACCCTGCTAGAGGTGACCCTGCAATTGAACTTAATCATAGTGCCAAGCACTCCAGACGAGCCTAACTTTAAAGTCATGTCAGTGGGGTGGCTATTAAAATCCTATGTTGAAATTCCTGTTAATTTCATATATTTTCATTCAAAACTGAACTCCAGCATAACACCGATGTGTGAGTAATTAATCGTTATTAAATTCAACTTTACTTCCACCCCCACTCTTGCTGAAGACACAATTAAAGGTGAAATTGCATCGCTGATAAAGTTTAACTCCAACACAACTTCAGCATCAGAAGCCGGTTCGCAGCACGCCTCAGTACAGCATAAGTTATAAAATCCTCCGCATGGCAAAAAGTTTACAATGAAGGCAGATAGCGGCAGGTTGTTTTAAAATTTCCCCGGATTTCCAGCCTTTAATTCAGAAAATTGAGTTACACATACTCACATGCAGGAACAAAAGTCACAGCATGTTAATTGAAGAATTTTCACAACTTTTTCTTTAAGTTGGTGCTCGTAGAAGGATGAAGTTACTATAGATATGAGTTATTAGTCGCATCCAACGAATTCTTGAAATGCTTTATATTTTTATTAAACAATTGAAGATACAGGAACCAGCCTTCAGACAAATAGAGTTCTTGCTTCACAGCTTATTTTATACCATTCCAGAGCATATTCAAACCGATTTGAAAACTCCAAATTTGCCTGGGAAATAATGTTAAGTAAACCCGCTCACATTTTATGACTTCTTAAGGGTTAAGTTTAACCTTATAATACGCATCCCAATTCATGTGAACCACTTTCCTACTAAGGGAGTTAAATTTGGCGTAAGTTTAAGGCGCTTCCCTTTCGGGAACATACTCCTATGTTGTAAAGCGTTTTCGGAGCAAAATATATAATCCGTGTACGCATTTAAGGCAGCAAAACAGAAACATTTGTGCGCACATTGTAAAAGCGGCAACGTTTGCTTCGAATCACGTACTATGCCGCAGTAGTATAAATATTCCTCAGAAGAGGATGCCATGACATTTTTGCTTTTAAACAAACACTTCTGCTTTTCGGTTTTATTTAGTGGAACATGTGCTAAACTCTAAACCCCTGCTTTACCATCTGTGATTTCTGAGAGTTCGCATCCTGGAAAACATGTGGTGTGTTATTATTGTTTATAATCCCCTCGCTATTATACTGCGTACTAAAATATAAACTAGGAAACATGGAATTTAAATTTCATTTCATTTACTCTTGGTGTAAATTCTCGGTGAGCCGATTCGTAAGCATTTTCGAAAAGTTGCCCCCTGTCACACTCCATTACTTATATTTCTCTGTCAGTCATGTTTTGTCCTTATTTTGCCCCTTTATATTCATTCACTTTAACTATAACTTAGAGGATTGACTGATTTAGTAGTCAGCCTAGACAATAAAACTGTTTTTCCAAAAAACTCCATTTATTTTTTAATATAGTTATTGTTTCAGCTCTAATAGTATACATTTTGTCCAACGATTCTCCACATTTTATGCCCTTCGAAATATTATTTCTTGCTCAATTTCAGCGAATGTCTCCTTATTCGACCCAAGCCTCTTTCTATTGATCCATTTCTTAAAGTTTTAGAGACAGATAATAATCGAAGAGCTCCAAATCTGTAGAATATTTTGGTTGAGGAACGTGTTCATAAAATTCCGCCATGCCAGTGCAATGTTCTGGTGGAAAAGTATATTGTAAAGCGCCAAATCTGGATGAAAGTTTTACAGAAATAAATCTTTCAAGTAGTCAATATAAAAAACATAATTTGCTGAAAGATCGCACAAACGCATCACAATGTTCGCCGGATTAGTCTAACTCGCTTAAATATGAACTTAATGACGTCATAGTTTGTTATATGGACTTGCAGTACTTGCCATGAGACAGTTCCACCCCTACAGCAAGAATTCGACTCGGACTCGGTCGCTTTTGAAAATAAACAAAATAAAATATATGACACAGAAACTCATTTCCTGAAGTTCTACGTCCAAACAGATTGAGCATTTATTTTCTTGGTTAATATAGAAATTATATTTAATAATAATTATTATTATTAATATTGAAATTTTTTAAATTGATAATCGACCGTCGGATGAAAAAAATCCCATCCTACGCTCCGTACAAATAGGACTGGTTTGAATCTGTAATCAAATTGAAATAAACTCATTTAAACGCTTTCAATTGATTGTAATGGCAAAGGAGACTTATGTGCAGTTCCTCTCCCGTTCGTGCCTCTGCTCAAGTGAGACAAAATTACAGGATGTGACACTGATTTGTTTTGTGCATTAAGACTGGATTTTAGTTGCATATTTGATTTGAAAATCTTTGCATTAGAGGAGCTTCGATGCATGTGCCTGGTGCTCCAGAAAATTGATCACAAATGTCATAATTTATGCATTCAGGTGACAATTCTACATTCGTCTGAAGATGACTTCCAACAGTTATGAAACGTTGATCCTGCTATTTCACATAAATATTTAATACTGAATGCTGTGCCGGAAACACCAGCATAAGTGTACACACAAACATTGTGGGCAGTTACATGCCTACAACAAACTGCTACTTCGTATAGAAGACATTTTCAAATTATCTTAGAGATGAGATAAAAATTCATTTTCATAAATAATTGGTTCATTCTGCTAATAAAATGAACACAAAAAGCATCGCAACATTGCTGTGAATTGTCACAGTTTCCGACAAAATAAAAGTCACAATTTACGAAAATAAGCACCCAATTATGTCCTGTGGCATACTGGGCATGACATTATTTCCTTGTGTTCATATTTGCGTCTGCTCAAACTCTTTCTGCTACTCAAATAAATAGCACTCCGTAGCTGGAAATGCTGGAAGCACCCAAGCAAACAGTTGACAAATGCATATTTTAATGCAAATGAATTCAAAGACTGTGCGCAAATTGGAAACATACTCCTCGTGTTGAAATGTGAAGGAACAAAAATAAAAGAGGAGTCTTAAGCACAATGAGTCTTCTGACAATGGTGGGGAAAATGGTGCATATGCTTTTTTAGTAACTGATTTAAAACCTTAGTCAACAGATTAAGAAGCACAAAAATTTAATCAAAATGACAATAGGATATATTTAATATTTACAACTTATCAGGCCAGACCTTTTCCACAAAGAGTTTGTTAGATAATCAGCGAATATGTTAAATTTCAAAAAACTATTTAAAGTCTCATAAATATAAATTAAGTAGTTTATGTAGAGTAGTTTTATTAAATAAATTATTTCCTGACTTATCCTTTCTTTCAATTTGAGGTGAACAGCTCGATTAGTGAGAATTTCAATTATCAATTTTATGTCTTTTGTGCCATGCAAGTAAAAGGAAAATTGTTGGTCCCAGCAGTCACATTGTGTCATTACCTGAATCTAACCACACATTAAGAATACACCAAATGATTCCCTGTTTTCCGTGCACTTCTGATTTCTGAATAAGTCAAGTGGGAAGATATCAGATAGTGCCTTTTTTGGTACTGTAACGATATGAAAATTTTCCATAATTAAGTCATATTCAAACTTTCATCACAGTGAGACATGCATTCTTACAGCAAACTTCTTTACTCTGGTATTGTGGAAAAACAAATTCTGAGGAAACTTTATTCACTATCTACAATAGAATATGTGAATTTCGAAAAGGTTGGAGTACTTCAGTGGGTCTATTTGCTCTTGTGTGTACAGGATGGTTTCGCTTTAAAACACTCTCACTTTGCATACGCTTTTGCAATTGCGGGATATGCCAACGCCGTCAATGATTGAATAAAGGAAAATAAAATGAATACTTTACTTGCTTATGTAGTGATGTAAATCAATATCATACAAACCCACCCACATAAAGAGCTTGCACAGACTAGGCAGAAGAGCTACAAACGATGAAGGAAATGGAGGCAGTAAACTAGGTGCAAGCAAAAATACCACTATATACTCGTATAAATACATTCAATTGCATTCACCGCATTTTACTTCCAATTTACTCCGTTGTGTTCACAAGAACTGCAAATTTTGCTTGCATGCGGGAGCAGAAACTTTTCGAATCAAATTTCAAAAGAGGTTTCAAAATGAATTCGTAGTTCCCAAGATTGATTTCTTTAATATACAATATAGAACTCTTCTATGGATATACTCGTATAAATAAGTTTATTTTTGGCATTCATAGAATATCATACTCAGCCATTTGTTGTTGCCATGCTGCCTTGTTCCAGTGCATATAATTTAGAAGTTATTGCTCCGTGACTTGATTTCACACTCTTATTGTGTTCCTTTCGGAATAATGAAATTACTCCAGCGCATACAGAATATAATAGAAGAATATAACTAGATACTTTAACTACACGATTTTACGCAAGAGTAACTATGATAAATATTAATAATTCTCTCTGTTTCTTATGCAATTAATTGGAACAAAGCATGTGCTACAATTCAGGAAGTCAGATGTGCCCCACTCTGAAGCCAATGAGGAATAACTGCAGTAAAGAGTCGTTGAAAGTCGCTGTATTAATAAATCACGAAAGTCATGAATCTTTTTAAAGTACCTGAACAACAGTTCTCTTCTTTGCTTTCCAACAAATGAACGCAGAATGAAATTGGAGAAAACAATCAAGTCGCAGATGTACTTGAACAAAGAATAAAGAGACAGGTGAAACAAGTGAAAAAATATGTCCAGCAGAATGGGGTGTGTTGACATCGCAATTGACCCCCACGAATGTCAGTACACGCAAAGGTTAAATAGTTGGCTTTGAACAAATATGTGGTATACCCGGCGTATACGTAACATACATTTTTGGCCTCTATTTTCCTTCGTATGTTTTTTTTTATAATTTCATATAAAATTCCCTGTCATATAAAATACGGAATGACTTAACAAGCGGACTGCTTAATTAAAATCATTCCGGTGGGCGCTAAAATGAGAGTGTGTTGTAATACTGTCGTTCCTATACAGTAATCAAGAATTTGGTTCCACTTCTAACTTTTGCACTCGTATCTTTTCAGTTTTAAGAGCGATTTATTTTGAAATTTAATAAATAAAACGAAAATTTCGAAAGTCTACAAAATTTACTGCATTTTGCACAATGAACCTAACGCACATTCTTTACACTCCGTTTTCCTCCTCTCACATAACTTAGTCAACAAACCACATTGCTGCATCTGGAAATCGATACTTGAGCTTTTTTCTTTTTGTAGAGGTGCCATTGTGCTTCTGGTTGCATGTTGTTAGAACGTGCAACTTAAGTTACAAAATGTTGCTGTTGTTTGATAGATTGTGGCCCGTAGAGTCCCATGCAGAAAGCAAGCTGCATGTTTTATGTATAAGGGCATAAAAATAGTTTGTCAAATTCGAATCGATGCTGCTGCTGCATTTTCTGTTTTGTCATCGCCTGATATTTATTGCAAGCAATAGTAGCACGATAGATTCTGAAACAATGTCACAAGAAAATGTCACAAGCTAATTTTGAAGTGGCCTTGGTATTTCGTATCATTCCTTTACCATCTTAGAGCAGAATTTCCTGTCATATCCTTACTCTAAGCCTGCATATTGAAAATTATTCGGTTTCACAGGATTATCTCTAATAAAATTATCTCTAATAATTTAATCCTTTTATGCACCAATTATTTAGATTGTACTCCTGACAAATTTACATTGAAATACTGAGCTCAATACCGAAACTGAACAAGCAGCTGCAATTCAATAAATACCCACAAACACAGCATTCCACATTTGCACCGCGTTCATCCATCTGAATGTGGTGGAAAATCAGCATAAAATGCCATTGTCCGAATACTCAAATTCAACAGCGACCAAAAACAATTCAAATTGTCATGGAAAATTGTGTTTCAGTATCATTTGAAACCTTTACTACGAGTAAGTAAGTTTTAATACCACTTTGAAATGACGATTGAGTTAAATACAACCATTTCGAATACAAACACACGTAAACAGTTCAAAGCTTAATATAAGTGGGTACCGGTGTTCCTATACAAATATACATGCAGATAATATTCTGTGTGATCACTGCAAGGACTGAATATTCAATATATCATAGTGTGCTTCCTTGGACGACACTCCACCGCCCTTAAAATAAACTTAACTGCCTATGATATTCACCTTACAACTAAATGCAGAGCAATTGACGACGGAGGAAATGCTTATAAACGTCTGAGGCTCTTAACGATTGGTTTAAAAACTTATTTTTCTGTCATTTCACCGCTCTGGTAATAAGAATGCGTTAAAGTAAACAAGGACAGTTGGTGCCAAGCGGCTGGATTCGCATTTAATTCATCGTTGTAGGGGAGTGCGACAAGTTAATCAGACAGATTTGTAGCACCTTTATTTACCCTGACCCGATTTTGCCAACTCAGTGCATTCGACCGGGCACGTCACCACTGGGTATTAAGTGTGTGAAATCTGGTGCAAGCGAATTTTTCAAGTGGCAAAAATGTTCGCAATGAGAGAGAGAGTAACGAAAAATAACTGAAGCAGGTGGAAACTTAAAATAAAGCAGGGATTACCTAAGAATCCTACCAAGCCATGTATGTCACAGAATCCTACCAAGCCATGTATATCACAGAATCCAACCAAGCCATGTATATCACAGAAGACACGCTGTTTCCTGAACCAATATAGAAACGAAGATCCCATTTCTCCCTTATTATACATATTTTGTAAACATTTTATATCTAAAGGCGTGGACTCTGCAAAATTCCATTCAGCATCCTTGTTCTATAATTGCTGGCAGTCAAAAAGGGTAAATTCTGAACAGTTAACAATTGCTACAATTACTGCCAAGGAATGCTGATATTGAGGTGAAGAAGTTACTTTATCAGAATTTTCATGCCAATTGTACAATTTCCTCCGCTCCATGTTGTTCATTTTGTGGTGCATATTTTAAGAACCAATTTCAATACCTTCTCCGAAATTATTTTGTCTGCATAAAAATAGAATTGCAATTATTTCAGTATTAATTTCATCCTCGGTGTAAAAGTATTGTTCAGTCACCTGCTTGAGGCAACATAATTGGGAACTAAATATGCTAATTATATGATATGGAAAGCTTGCCTGAAAGTTGCATTTCCATAGCTGATGAGGTTTCAGAATATTCAGGATGAGTTCATGAACATATCGCATCATACTTATTAATTTCTCTCCTTGTTAGTCAACGGTAAATCTAATGCATCAATGAACAAAGCTCTTTGTGAAGTATCTGAATAGAAATATACCAATTAGAACACCTCTGCATACTAATCAAGTAGAGTGCAATACACACAGTTCTGATGTATTTACCTATGGGAAATCTGTGTCAAGCTTCGAAGTGCCTGAACCACAACTAGGAGGGTGCTACCCTATTGTGGCCTTGCTGTGACCTGGCCCCTTATTTAGTCATTGGTTTGAATTTAACTTAGTTTGTTTGAAAGGCACTTTCACTTTACAGTTGAGTCTCCATTTGTGTTTGATGAGCTTTCTAGAAAAACTCATGTGAGGTTGGTAAGTGCTGGAAGTGCTCGGAGGTGCGTAGTCATGCTGATTGCTTAACAGGAAATAGTTTCGCCATAAAATAAATTCAATGGGGATACAGAACATATTTCACAAGGCCTCAGGTAAAAATATGTTTGAGGGTGTCGAGAGCACAAACTGCACTTACTTATGAATAATTGTACATGTAAATTAAACAAATTCTACTCCGCCCACGCCGAGCCCTTCACAGAATTCTCTTAAAGTTACTGGATATTCAATGTTGAGTGGTCAAATGTATTATTTTCAGAAGGGGCTTACGTACACTTTGGCTACCCAGCAATTTGTTGGAGACGACACCGTACACAGAGTGGAATCATCGCTGAATCCCTGATGGCAGTTACGAATCTGCTGATAGTTTAGGTATCAATGTCGGGACTGGATTTTGTCTGTCTTTGGGGGCTTTCAGACATTTTCTTAAATTGTTTAATAATTGATTAACTTTGTGAACTTATTCTTTATAATAAAATGTTTAAGAACTTTTTCTAAGAAAATAACAATTGGTGTAAGGTAGAAGTAGATGTTTACTATACTCTTATTCAATATCGAAAAGTGCTGTTTAACAATTTATTTGCCAACCATATTTTAAAAATGTAATTTCTCAAGTTTTTTATTGCCTTATTATCCACGTTCAGCAGATTCGGTATTTAAATATTTGTTGTGCTCAATAAAATTTAATTCGCCTCTTTAATATCCCAATTAGAAAGTAAGCAAGGCTAACCAAGAAATCGTCGTGCGTAAAGTTTGCAAATTGTTGTGGTTTTGTGTTTCTTTTTATTAATCGTAGTGAATAAAGAAACTCATCTTCAGGCATCCAATTAGTGGCGGCTGCCGAGAGAGAATTGTGCTTATGAGGATGCAAGGCACGAGTATTCTAAACAAATTTAAGTACCTTGGAAATTTGTTAACCAACTTCGCTGTGTACTTAAACGGAAATAAAAGCAAATGGCACGGAAAATCACAGACAAGAATTGACTCAACCGGTTCATTTAATGATATTTCTCTCAAACATGTCGGCATGCCCCAGCTTTCCATTTCACTTTTTCACTCTTTATCAGGAGCAGCATTTAAAGTTTATTATTTCCATAGAATTATGAGGATGCTTACGGTTCATTTCTGAACATAACATTCAATATATCTATGAATAAATGTTGCACAAAATAAGGATAAATATGCCTCATTAAAAGTCAGCCCTTTAAATCATAAACAGCAATCAGTCCTCTAAACTATAAATCATAAACTCAAACTATTCCAGTTCAATTGTGGGTACATTGACTTGTGCCCAACCAAAATTATCCACCGGATTGAGGATCTAAATTTGAAATTCAGTGAATACTTCATTTGTCGCACAAATCCTTGATCCTTGTCCTTATTACTAATCAGTCCTACACTATATTTTAATTGATTACATGTTGAGTTATGATCAACTTGAAAAATCCTTCTGAATTCTGAAATGCCACTGAAACATTTCCATACTCAGTACTTTAACTCAACACATTCACATCTCAAACGTGATACTTTTCGAATTCATTGTAAAAAAAATAGTAAGTTATTTTCAGCATTCCTTACTCATATAAAGGAAGAAAACTAATATCATTATTATTGACCACTTGAACGGATACAGCAATGTAACTTCACTCGTGACTTTGAAACGTGCTTCCGTAAACAAACGTTAACATTGAAAAACAAGAAAAATTTAAGTGCAACGGAGCCGGAAACCTCACTTCCTGCATTCCGAATTTCGTTTTGTGATACCTCTACAAAATGTTTTTTCCATTCAATATCTAATTCCGTTTTGCTTCCATCTACAAAGTTGGAGGTAAAGTCGAAATCAACACTAAAATCAGGAAAAACAAACAACATCTGGAAATAGCACTCAAGTCGTAATATCCCATCTATACACAAAGGCACTTAAGGACGAAACTCCCATTGGCTTTTACTATCGATTTACTAAGAAACCTTTTGCAATGGGCTGAGTGCATATCGCTCAGATATTTGTAGTCGAATTAGCAGAGTGCAACTTAAGCTCATTTGTATTGGCAAATAAAGCGGAAGGATATTGATGTTGTACTTTTATCAGATGCAATGTGTATAAGGATGTCTTCTTTTGACTGAAATGAGTTAACAAAAAAAAAATAAAAGGAAATGCAAGGAAAAAATATGCCCTAAGTGGGAAATGTAGTCATATTTCTTTAAGAAGCTAAACCTGATGCAGGTAAATCAATTGTGTGTAGCATAAAAGATCGATATAAATTTAACGAAACCTTTAGATCCTTCCTTCCTTTTTATACATCTGTTCTATGGATTATATTGGATACAATGATTTTTAGACCATTACTAAACATGATTTTTTTGCTAGTTGAATACTTCTTAACCATCTTCAGTTTTAGACACACTTCTTTTGTATTTTCTAGATGCAATGTTCAGACACAATTATAAATGAAATTCAAGATTTCAAATTTTTTTTATTTATATTCGTCAATATTTTGGCCTCCTTTGGAAGCCATTCTAAGGTCACTGTTACTGAACACTTTGACATTTTTAGTATGATGTTCCATTAATTTAATCCCTGGAATCGCCTGCTTTGGATGTGAAAAATCAAATAATGAAAATCTTAAAAGTAGTTTATTCAAAACACTCACTCAAATTAAATAAAATGAAAGGAACTTTCATAAATTTGTCTGGTTCATTGTTGTCCCTCGCCTGCTGTAAACAAAAGATGCCAAGCCATCAAGCATCAACCAACGAGGTGGTTATCCTCTTTGTTCTGCAGTGCACGAAGCAACTAACAATGCGCTTTGTTCTTTGCGTATACACACATCCATGCATGCAAATAGCAATGTGATAACATCTTCCAGCTTTTCTAGGTGGAAGATGGGCTTCTGTTATTTATAAAGTAAACAACATAATGGACCATGACCATGAAGGGTTTGCTTTTGTTAATTTAACACACATAATTGACGTCAGTTACATTCAACAGCACCAATGATGGACATGGGCCAAAACTGCTCGTATGAAATAACAAATTTTGGAAACCGATATTATGGTGCAGGGTTTTCAGTAGTGACGTCATTCACCAATACGTAGAGGCACTACTTGAGTTTACCCTATTCAATGTGGTTTGGTTTTCTTGAATGTATTGTCTGATTTTATCCTTTACTCTACTCAAAACAGAGGTCATAACGAATAGTTCCAGGGTTCAGTACTAAACTTAGAGGCAACTGTCAGCCACTAGTTTAAATGACTTCAAGTCTCAAATCGCATTTGTACTTGTTCCGTATACCAGTAAATAGGGAAAAGCGTGTTTCCCATTTGTAGAGTAAAAAATGATTTATAAAAGAAATTTTATTGAAAAAGACAAGTACGTGACTCCTTCATTTCAGAGTGGTGCAGAAGGCAGAATTTGCGAAGCCAGTTATCATCAAAATACTAACTAAGAAAGAATTATTAAATTGTCAACCATTATGGACCTATGTAAGCTAATGATATTCGTATTTGTGGCATCATAGTTTTAAGCGACTCAAATGTCCTTCATGATTTACTAGATTACAATGGCCACGGTAACAGTGGGCTTCATTTGACTTGGCCTCTTTTTTCAACCAACTGAGCATAAGTGAGCACCTTCACCTGGCGTTAAACGGTGAGGATGTTTAATACATTTTGAAGATGATTGATTTAAATTGAAATGAGGTAAACAACTCCCTCTCAGTGGTTGTTAAGTTAATAAAAAATGTAATTCTTTGGGTTCATTAAAAAATGTAATCAGTCACTTCATTAGCTTTTAAAAAGGAAAAGCTGAATTGGATCAATATTGAATGAATATTTAATGAAACTCAAATCAAATCAATTGTAGCCCAATCTACTGTTCACCTCTCGGCAGTTTGCCGTAACTGAACATATGCTTTTAGATTGAAATTGATTCAATTGCCCTGAAGTATTCAACGCCTAATTCCTCTATTAGAAACTTAATAAGCACTGTGGTAAGGACAATCGTCGAGGAAGTAGACGATATTGTAGACAACAACACAGTGCACACAGGCGCTTACTATCCTGAATACATTAAATACACTCGTATATATTGTAGATACATAATATACTTTGATACAAAACTGCATATCCTTTCAATAACTTGCTTCACTAATAAAATCAACTGAGGATAAATTACATAAATGATTTCTGATTTATTTTCACACATCCTTCGTTTTGATTGATTATCAGCTCCAATAATTATAACTCGACTTGCATAATTCTATTGAAGTGGATTGACACTACATAAATACATTAATTACTCTGACATACGAGGGTAAAGAGGAATGTAATCGGCCTAGTTATCAAAACACTACTTCTTTGCAAATAATTCGGAAATTTTTTGATGTCCTTCGAGTAATGCTATTTATCGAGGCCCTTAAAATAGACATCTATCTCAGCCATTATCTCTTCATTCGAGTTACACCTTCATCTACCAAGCCATTTCTTTGGATTTTTTAGATACAGATAATAGTAGCAGAACCTCAATCTACAGTATATGGTGGATGAAGATCGAATTCTGACAATTCTGTCATACCTTTTCCTGGTGACAGACAAAATGATTCACAATGGAAAAGTTTTCGTTTTCAGTCCCAGTCAAACATACAACATTGAAGGATTCAGCTGGCGGAAAATTTGACTGCAACATTTGAAGAATAGTATTCACAATAAATAACATTCATTCTATAGTGATGACTAATATTGCCTAGGCCAACTACTTCTTGGTCCACCCTCCCAGTGCATCTTTGGTCCGCTGCTTTGCCAATCAGACACTTGAGTACGGTTTTAGCTCCATTTATCTCTGCATACATTTCACTCAATTGATGTCAATATCAAGAAAATGACTCCTAAATCACATTCCTCCATGCAATGCAGTCATTTTGATGCCATCGCCTGTTTTGTGTCAATTGGGAAAATATCCATTTGCAACAGAGAGCATGTTCCAGCATCAATTGTGTATTTGGCACTTGCAGAATCAGCAACGATTGGCAATTTGGACTCTGCTATTTTCAAGTAGGCTCTTTGCACACTTCAATGTACAATAAATGATTTATAGGCTTCCTACCGTATTATAACGCATTACTGGGCATTTTGATATGGTCACACAGTGCTACTGCTGTGCTGCTTTGGTATCACATCACTCCGTGAAATGAACTTTCATATCGCCTGACATACTCTCAATTTAATGGCGAACTATGAGAATGTCCGTCGGTATTTGGATATTGCTGCTTCCAACAGAACTTCGAATGTCGCTCTTACAATATTTCAACTAAACCTAAGTTAATGCTGTCCATTTCTTGTGTTACACATCGATATAGGGGAATTGTTTTACAAATGTCCTTTGTACAAAACTGCTAATTAGGATTGCGTAGTGGCCAACATTGAACACAAGTCTGAGTAATCAACGCTATCATATCTGACCTCCAGGGTTTGTGACCTGTTTGATTTGTGACTTATTTGAGATGTGGCTTGTCATTACTTGTCGCCATATTCACATCTGTGATAAACATTCGAACTGTTGGAATCTATTTCAAAGTTTCAGCCCTACACTTTTTTCTCGTTCTCCCAAGATTGACTTTGATGACTGTAGTTTTTTGCTTTAAATGGAAAATCTTTATATCATTTCTAAAGGAGCGGCGAATATATGCCAACATAAAAAATTTTTCAGTATGTTTGGAAAATCTTTGAATAGAAAAAGTTGGCAGCTTGTATTGATGGAATATACGTCACGCTGACCTCTCTGGACCCATACGCACGTTGACTCCGCTATGTTACGTTGCTAGTGTAGCAGACGTACTCGTAACAGAGCGTAAGTTTGTATTGGAGAAGGTCAAATAAAGTACTCCGCACATAGTAAATGAACATGTATTAACATGTTTAACATCCTGCACCAGTTACTAATAAATTCATTATTGACATCCCTGAAAGCATCATGGTAATACGATAAACCCCTTTATTTGATACTCCTATATACTAAACAAACATAAAAGGAAATTTGAAAAAAAGCCTGAAGAAAAAGTGAAAAAACTTCCCTAAAGCAAAAGGGTTCGGTACAAGAAGGAAGCACATACCACGGCAAACATGGCAAATTCCAATACTCCATAAATATACCTCCATTTTTTTTCAATTACAATGGGTGGAATTCTCCGTGAGAATGTGGGAGTGCAAGTGATGCATTCTACCGGCACTAACATAATAAAACAACAAAAATAACAACAAACCCAAACATAGCAGCCCCCGCGAAGGCAGCCAGGATAGCAAACAATAAACTGAAATAGGAGAACTTTGCACGACACCAAACGAGGTGAGAATTGCTGGTTGATAAGTTGAAAGTAAGCACCTGAGGGCAAAATAAAATCCTCATTGGCTCATAACAGCGTTGGGTCTTGAAGAGCTTTAATAAAATATTGCACTTTTCTCTGAGTTTTTCTACAACAATCAAGTGGCGTGTACAATTACTGACATCAACTATTTCAATGCTCAATGATATCATTTATCTGTAATATATTTAAATTGTATCTGGAAGTCAATGAAGATTACAAAAGAACACAAAATATCCTTAAATATTAAACTGATTCATGGCACCCACAATGCCACCACATTTAGCCAGTATAGACCAAGTATAGACCAACCTTCTACGGCAACGAAGTTTCTCACGCCACTTAATTTGTGAATTGAGTTGGAAAATTGTACAAGTAAATGAGTGCCTTTCGTACATTTTGAGTTTCACTGCTGTGGGAAACTATTAGTTTTTTAAACACAATAATTAAGTATGCTCAGCTAACAATCCTTCAGAAGGTGTTTCAAGTGGTAACTCACTGAAAAGTTTTTGCATATAAGCAATATTTACACACCGACCTCCCCCTATCATTGTAGAAATTTAAAGCTTGAAAATGCAAGAAATTCTAAATTTATTTAATACATTGATTGTTGTATTCGGGAAATCCTCAATGTGGAGTTGGATTTTTCATGCAATAATATAAAAAGAGGACAATATCTCCTGAGAGTTCGAGTATGATTTTCAATGGAAATTGCAAACAAAAATATATCAAAGTCATTTGCGACGAAATAAAACGAACCGTTTGCAGAAACATCACGCACTTACGCACTGTGGTGAGCTGGGAAACTCTTCATTAACGATGTTGATGTTTCCCTGTACTGAAGCAATGCGACCGATAAAGACGTCTTCATGGCCCCGTTTGGGAACATTCAAATTGGCACAAGCAGAATAATTTATTGGTAAACAAGGTTTTAATGTCAACAAATTGTGGAATTGTATTTGAGGCGATATAAACGCACATCTAAAGCAGCGTTCAGTTCACAGCTCAATAAATTTGGAAAAAATATTTGATATCTTCCATTTAATACAACAAGTCACAAAGCTCAGTGAAGTGACTCATTTTATGACAATTTGGATCTAAGTAATTGCAAATAGCTATGGTATGAATACTGATTTGTGCCTCTATAAAGTGAAACTGTGACAGTGGCCATCTATGTTTCTATACGTGCTGATATCTCCAGAAGCACTGATCCAGTTACTGTTCAGGTACGTTGACCCAATGTCCTTCAAACAATGTAATTACTGCTTAAAAGACTAGTTTTCAAATAAGTAAGTGCGGAAATAATGTGGAGAGAATGAATAAATACTTCAACCCCCTTGGAGAGTGTGATCTGAGAGACATTGAGGATCATTAAACATAATCCAAATTCAAAGAAATTTTGGTTTGAAAGCTTCCCATTTCTGTAGCATGGTATCTTAGTGAATACTATTAATAATTTCGCCTCTGGACTCTGGGGGTGTTTCCCATTGCTGTTTGAACTTTATGGGTATATTCCAAACAAATCATTCCTTCAACAACATCTCTTTAGAAAGTTTCCTAGGAATATGTACGAGTAAACTGGGCATAAAAATAATGGGTAGTGAGCTACAGCAGATGAAATCATGGAAAAACTTTAATGCATTCTATTCTAAAAATTTAAATCCTATTTCGAAAATGTGGCAGTAATTTCTCTTCTCAATTCCCCCTCCATTGTTGGCACTTTCATCAGCAATGCTACAATGTGCTGCGATTTCAGATTAAATTTATGTGCAGGATTTGCGGGATTTGCATAATAATAGAAAAATCTGAGTTGCATTTCACTTTGCAGTACAACACCTTTCCTTGTTGGGTGCTTAATACACAGACACGGAGTGGAAATGCAGGGCGTGTGGGTCGCACCTGAATTTTAGCTGTGCCCTTTGTTGTATGCCTGAAGCTGGTAGAGAGCTTAATTTTTAAACATTGTAACCCAGAGGATAAATCCGAAATTCCAGCAGAGCTTGTATTCCCATTTCAATATTACACATTCAGTTCGGCTTAAATAATATTAAAATTTTTAACCGTTTACTGCGGTGGAAAACAAACAAAAATGAGGAAATCAGAAAATGAAAGCACAGGAAGTAGCAAAAATTAACAATAATATAATTTTTGTTATGTTCACGACTTCTTCAATATTCAGTCTAAAGAGAATGAGTGAACGAGGCAGTATTGTCCGTTGGATGAGATCCTGAACAGTGGCAAGTACAGATGAAATTTATGGATGTGCTTAGCAAATGAGAAATTTGTGGCATGCTCTTCAATACTGAAGCCATTCGGAACGGGCTGTTAAGGGTCTTATCTATGGGAAGTTTTGTGTGGACTGCACAGGACTGTGGTCATAAAAGGACCCTAAAATGCATTTTGTATTGGTATACAAAGTAATAAAAGGATTCTCAATGGATGCTGATACACGAGTTCTGAAGGCCCACAGACTGCACATCGAAATAGTGCAATAGATGAACGAGATGGAGCAACTAAAGACAGCAGATGTACAATGAGCGGAGTGAAAACATTATAACTCAGACTCCGTTGCTGTGCTTGGCTGCATGTGCGCCTAGTTAGAAGCTGAAATGAGATTCCAACGCAACCAGAGTTACGATGCAGTCCACATCTTTGCTCACATTGAGACACGGTCTAATAAAGGATGATGGCTGCGAGGAAAAGTTGCATAACACTTTTCTCAGTGTAATAAATGTTTTATTATTAAAAATGTAATAACAACTTTTGACCAAATGAAATAAATGCAAAATGTGAAATGTGGGAAGTAGGCCTTTGAACTAAGAAAGGTAAAATTAGAAACAAGAAATTTCTGTTCCGACAAAGACTACAACAATAACACATTCAACAGTTGAAGTTTGTTATCAGAGGAGCGGGAAATGACTCAATTTGTATCTCATTGTAATCCCTGCGAAAATGTGTTTACAAAACGGACCCTCTGGAATAGGTCACTAGAGGTTTTTGAGGTGTTTAGCGGCATTTACTCTCAGATATTTTTGTTTCGTTCAAGAGTACAAAACTGGACGTGGAAGAGTTCCACCTCCCATAGTTACACCCTGACAACGCGCCTAGTCTACAATAGTATAGAAGATCAAGCAACCAACTTGCGATTAATTCGTATAAGAACATCAAAGTCAGATGCTTCTTAACATCAGTTGCCAGTTATTGAGTGTTTAATACAACATACCTAAGAAGGGGTTGAATTTAAAATTCCCACAAATTTTATTTTCCCAACTCAAACAAAATTTCCAGCACTCCAATAAAAACAAAGGAATATGTTTTAGGTTGAAATTTTACTCGTATTTTTTGTAGTTCATATCAATTTAACTCTGTTTGGAACAAAAAAAATTCACTTATTAATGTTTGAAAAGATGATCTACAAGGAACAGGACAATACATTCTGAATATCAAGACAAGCCTGAAACATATTCCTAAAGAGCCAATATCATATTTTTACTATATTTCGGCAATCTTTGATACTCGTAGATTTCAACACTAGAACGAAAGAAAAAAGGAGTTCCCAACAAAATTCAACTCACTCTATAAAACTGTTAACCGGTCATTCAAGCTCATGGAGAAAACTGACTCTGGAAGAGACAGCGAGAGGAAGGTAATGAATATTTAAGAAGAACACGCCAACAGATATTTCAGTTTATGTTAAAAAGTGTTTTTGTTTCAAAACAAAGCAATTGAAATGAAAAGTGGAATGTAAATGAACCGTAAATTAATGGGTAATGAAGGACCTCCTTCGCTTAGCTTTGTATGAACAATGTTCATCTACATTGTTTATGTAAAGAAACTTATTTCCATCCCTTCATTCCCGCTTCAGATATTCCTTAAGTGTGTAAATGATATTTTGTAGAACATTTTAAAAATTGCGAAATTATGAGTGGCAGTAATATTGTATCATAATATCTTCGTTGTCACAGTTCGAAGTGGACTAATTTCTCGTTTAACAATTGCCACACAATTTAACAACGTTTACTTCCCAATTGACTCATTTCAGATACGCATATGAAAACATCTCTCTAATGAACTTTGCAAATTTGTGCAGGAGACAATAAACAGCGCCAAAAAGAAATACAAAAGAAGTGATGCAGAAATACTCCAGTAACTGTAGAAAAATTCAGTAATAAATAAAATGAAGGTTTTATAAAACTTAATTAAAAGCTTCAAATAGGGAAAACATGCACGACCTTCAAAGAGCTACGAGCACGTGCCCCATATTACTGGCAGCTTTTAATGAATTTCAGCCGCATGGGGGCTCCTCACTCAAATTGCAAACATGCCTATGTACAAGTAAAATTTCCCAGTAAACTTTATTTTTTGTGTTCAAGGACGAGGCAACAATGTGGCGAACATGTTAATTAAAAACAAGTCCTTGTGCCTTTTGGGGAAATATAATGTCGGAAGCGCTGAGGTGTACGGTACCTTGTTAACAACAGTGTCATCACACACAACTGTTTCCATGCCAAAACGGGTAAAAAATATACTTTTTACATCGGAGATTCGTGTAAATTTTTCACAGGTACTCATCATTTAATTGGGAAGTGCCCGAAATTGAGCAATTATTTTTATTCGATAAAATTTATTGAATATTTTTAAAGCTTGGCTGGGGTTTAAACTGAAGGATGGGTGAAGGATTTGCGTAAGGAAAATCTCGTTTAAGTTTCTAAAATAGGCTCTGATCAAATTCCTTATTTTTAATGAGTATCCAGTTAAACTATCCATTACATTATACTTCTCACATTATCAGACAGTTCAGACTCGTATAAACAGTTTTCTCCTAAAACACTAAAATTCATTTTAAAACAATACTAAAATAAATGAAAAATAAATACTGAATGATGTGTTCATAGAGTTCCATTAACATAATGAGAGGTAACATTAGTGGCTTAATTAAAATTTGTTTACTCACAAATCGTGCTTCGTACTCACAATTGCAGGAACTGCCCAGAGGAGATGCTGAAATTTTAACAGTACACGCAGTTAATGAAAAATTACGGGTTCTATGGGGTGTGGCCTCAGAGTATGAATGCTTAATTTTTATACAATATTATAACATAAATTAATTATTTCAAATTGTTGATTAATGTTTATGACAGTTATTTGACCATGAATGCTTGAACAGGTTGGCCAAACGAGTCCATACAAAATAACACAAAATAGCAGTCATAATTTAGATAACAGTTTTGCTCCTCTTGGCAAGTAATTTGAATAGCTTTGTATCAAATTAATAAAAAATAAATGCTCACACAGCCCTCTTCTCCATCCCCGTTTGCTTATTTTCACACAATTTACTGGAAACTGTAAAGTTTTGGCGTTGCCGCTGGTATCGAGGCAGTTACTGGCAGTCAAACTGCCAATTGTGAGAGTCTGCTTCTGGCAGTCAGGACAGATTTGTTAATTTGCGATTGTGTCCTGACTGCTGGGTGTACGAAACGCGGCTGTTTACTAACTATTCTATTATACTGCAAACCACAGGAGGCCAACTATTTGTAGCATTATAATAGAATGGAATAAACGAGCCAAAGTGAACAGAGGAGAATAAAACTGCATTAAATTGAAATAATGACCTCCGCTGCTCCAATTTTGTGATTTAATCAGAAAGGATGGTAAGAACAAAATGAGGGAATGAATAAAAGTAAAATAGTTACAGTATAAACAAATAATAGTCCGTGACCTGACAGGTTTCTGGTACCGCGCCAAGCCTGTCAAACTAGAAATGCTGACCTCTATTGTAAAACTTTGTTATTCTTACCTTCTGCGTACTTCTCTATAACCATTTGAATTGACCTTGTCACAGCTCTTTTAAGTTTTTAGCTCAACTCCATCATGCCGCACACCGATATCCTTCTTGGTAAACACTTCCTTACAATTCCTTTCCTTCGTAATATTTTATTTGGCAAGAAAATACCTTCACGCCGCACGAATTCATTTGCATAGTTCACTTTAATGCGCATCTTCTGTTCGTGCGCATTCATTTTGCAATTTGAATGCATTGAGCTGTGAAAATCAACACAGTGAAAGAAGAGTCCGGGAGAAGCTTCACAGTAAAATGCCACCTGTTGCCAAGTATTCAGCAGATCCTTCAGCGCAAGCGTCTTTTCACCTGGCATTGAAGTAACAATGGACTTTTCTTTAAATTTTGTGAATTCGTTGCAAGGGTGAAATAAAATTAATTAATTCGCTATTCCGTTTAACAGTGAATTACGAATAATACAGAAAAGTGTCTGAATTTTAGAACACGATGACACCCAAAATGAAAGCTACAATATGTGAGATAGAACTGAATGCTCCTCTAGTGCTTTTGAAGGGCTGCTAAACCCAGGACTCAGGCGAGTAAGTTGATACCAAACGCTTATGCATATAAATCCATTTCTAAACCTTCGGGACAATAGAATAGCATTTCATCATACGAAATTACTCAAAGTATGCTGGCACAAGATGATAAACTTGTCATAATAACTCCACTGTCGTCCTACACTAAGTTTCATTAAACTTTGTTCATAATTCTTGTAGTAAAACAAAATTTTCTCATTCTTCCGTAAATTCCCCTCTGACTTCACAGCTTGGAATTGTGAGAATTGCTGACAAAAGTTGTTATGAATGAGGTGTTGTAGACATAAATGGCCTATTTTTGGAATTCCACGGCCATGTCCCTTGAGCGTCATTTGCGTTTGTTGCATTTATCAAAAATTAAACAATTTGTGCCTCCAAAGAATTTAAAGGTATATTTTCTTAATGAAACCTGCACCAGCATGGAATTCTCTGCGAGTCTTGTTTTCATGGATTGCTTTAACATGGCAACGTGGCTTTGGGACAACTTAAAAAAAATCATGTTGCAGTTTGGTATGAGAAAATAAATCATGAAATGCTTACAAGAGGATAATTTTTAAGTCCTCTTACATTGTTTGTGTCTTTGATACTATGTGGGATTTCCCATCCATCCATCCATCGGATTACATCACTTCAAATGTTGCTTGAACTTACTAATCAAAGAAACCATATCAGAATGTGTGATGAAACCAAAGAAAGATCTTAGATATAGAAGATTCATGTAATATTCTATTTCAAGATGTCAATTAATTGAACTGATACGATCAAATTTGTATTGTGTCCTTATTGTGAGGCTTTGCCTGTGCTTGCCTTTTATGGAAATATGAGAAGAGTCACATAAATTATTTTTATGGTATTGATTAAAGATGATTGCGATATGTAAAGCTCCTTTTTCTTTTAATATCCTTCTAGTTTCCCCACAGCTCCCCAGAATTTATTTTAAAATTCTTTTCCCTGATATCTGATACCTAACAGTAATTTTTCCTTATGTGAACTATGTTCCCCGAAAGTTGGAAGATCATTTGAGAAGGATTTCAAGTCAAATGTTTGGAAACAAAAGTATAAATTACTAAGTAAAAAGGCGATATTACCAGTATATCGCTGAATTTCCCTAGGGAGGCAGGTTCCTCCTTGTAGGAGATGAATACGTCTAATCCGTAACTGGGCTCGTTCGATTATGTTAAGTTAAAGACGCACGGATGTGTTTGGATCTAAGTATAATAGAAATACTCTTATAACATGTGTAGTTGTATCCTTACTTGAAAAGCAACAGTTATTCACTTGAAATAAAGCTTCCAAATCAAAGTTAAGACAATAAATTTAAGGAATTACTGTCCTATATAGTTGGAAGAGTTTAGATTGGCGTCAGCACCTATGTCAGTGATGAAATGATGATTCAACGGAAGAATCATATATGAAAAGATCTAATTCTGTAAACCTGAGTACGAGTATTTTTCAAAATGACAAATTATTTTTTTTTGCATTTCATAAATTTGACAATTTTTATAAGAAAGAGGAGTGAAACCACAATTAATTAGAGCAAGTGATGTGAATCGTTCTCCCTCCGAATGATTTGATGATATTATATTTGAATGATTCCTGGAAATTTGTGTAAATTAATTTTTCTATTTGTTGCTATTATTATTATTCTTATTATAACTTACACCATAACTCGTGGACCTGGATTATCGCAGTCCTCTAAAGCAAGTCATCCACTTTGTATGTCCTCACATTGCACATATTTTCCGAGGATGTCGTCTTTTATGTGTTACACAGGGTTCTCGAGCAGGTTGCATATTTAGATTTTCTGTCTAAAACACATTCGGATAAATTGAAATGAACCATAAGTAGAAGCATTTTGCTGGAAAGTGATTTAAGAACCTAAACAGCGATATTCATTTGGTGTGCTTAAAGCTGAAGGAACGCGCCAGCCATAAATTTGTAGAGCCTGTTTTAGCATCCACAGTGAAATTGGCTTAAAAGAGGAATAATAAATTGTGCGAAAAAGGTGTCAAGTGGAATTGCACGAGTATTTCCCTCATTTAATTGCCCATAAAACTTAAATTAATGAAAAGGAGCAGTCGGCGCTGACAAATAGATGGCATACCATGCCTAGTCATGATAAATTTTTGTTCAGACTTCTGCAGGGATGATAAGTTTTATTTGGATAAGTGTGACACAACGTTTGAAGCCAGCTTAGCAAAACAATATTTAAGCTCCACAAAATAAGCAGACTGGATTTAAAGAATGCATTCGCAGCACTTTCTTTTGCCAGGGTGTATTTCACAAACTTGTTATTGTAAAATTGTTTGAATCCACAATTGTACGTTTCGAAATAAAATGTTTGGGTTGTTGATGATCGATTTGATGGCGCACAATATTCCCACTGTGTACCAAAGATGTCTGAGTTACAATGCATTCCGGACTAAGGAGACACTTTTAATTGCTATTTTATAGCTATATCAGTAAGAGGGTAATAGAAGAGAATACAACAAACTAAATACGAAGTGAGACTTGTCAGGGTGTGGTCCTAACAATAGTTTCTTAGTGCAAACAAAGAATGTTTTAAATTAAAATTATCATCTTATTTAAATCTGCCGAATTGCCTCTTAAATTTTTTCGATTTCTTTAAAGCAAACATACTTTCGCTTTTGGTGTTAGTTCACTCAAATATGCATAAATTAAAATTCACATCGAGACTTCGCACGACAACGTTTTAGCAGCGTAACATAAACAAACACCACTGCAGTAAAGGACTGAGCAATTCTACACTCCTAGAGACAGAGGAAAGCCAATGCAAATAGCTTCATGTCTGCTACGAGTACGTCTGCAGAGGTGTGAAGGCAACGGTGACGCTAACTGGCATCATTTGGCAGGAGTCGCTGATAAATAAATTGCTTGGAAAGAAAACTCGCAAATACAGTTGAAATTTACGCGTGCCGTAATTTAATCTTAATTAAACTTTTATGTAAAGTTAGAATATATTTTAATTTAAAAAGTATCTATAGTTGCAGAAAGAAACTCGTTTAAGGATACGTGGTACAGATAATGTATTTTCATTGTTAACTATATTTTTGTATAACTAAAAACATCACCTTATATCAAACCAAATAACTTCGTCTTAAATGCTGGATTTCACTTTAAAGTAAACAAAATTCTGTTTTGGTGTTGCTACACTAAAATGAGCATCCTTTAAAAAGACCACCGAAACTTTGCGTCATATCACGCGAACATTTTAGCTGCTTGACATAAACAAACACCACTCCTATGAAGTCATTAGAGCAATCTTGGTGACATAGCAAATGTAAACATTTTCCTGTCAACAAAATTTGTGGCAACGGGGATTTTAGCACTAACTGGCGCCATTTCTAAGGACACACAGATAACGGTTCTTGTGAAAAGGAGACTGTTACTGTAGCTGAAATAGAGATTTAAGGTAATCAGTTATGAAACAGGGTTTTACATGAATATCACATAAAGGGTCAATATCAGCAGAAACAATTTAACTGGGTAGATTAAAACTTGCCACTAAGAATGCCGCTGTTGTAAATAGCCTGAATAACTCTGAATATCTTTCTTCAGTCTACGGTAAGCTCGTTCCTTCACCAGAACTTAGCGTCTTTGTGTATTCAAGTATATCAAGGTATCATAGAATTTGCAAAGTTTGGAATACATTATTAATAATAATTCACTGGTATTAAATTATATTCTTCATTTTCTTACTATTCCTGATCATTGAGTATATAAAAATGTGGCCCTCAGTTAATTTGATTGCGTCCATTGGAATTGGAGGTTTGCTACTACCGAAAAACCACACCAGATCGTGTAACATTCCTGTAGCTCAAACTCAGTGAAAAGCTGAAAGCCCCTATTAGGAGAATGTTACTTTCTACCGCTCAAATCACTTCACCACCACGAGCCAGAATTGTATTATATACCAAACATTGTCCTGAATGTAATTCTGAGGAAGCAAAACAAATCCCACTGGAAAACAAGACAAGGCATTTTATTTGTATTTCATACTTATTGAGAAGATGTCTTGGCATCATAGCGCATCACCAAGATTGTTTCACTCATCTTCTACATATTAAATGTTCCCTTTTCTATCTACTGTTTTCATTTTTCATTCATGTTTCATGACTTTAGTGTCTTAATATGATCACTTACTCAAATATATGCAAACTGACCTCTTTATTATACATATCTAAAGAACAAACTTACCCTGATGGATGAAATTTCGGTAGTAAATTAATATTTCTGTAAGTTCATCTGAATCACGGTTGCCGGTATTTTCAGCTTTCATTAATCTTATTCAACCACACACACTACCAACTCAACTGTCGACATATTTGTGACTGATTTTTCAAACTTGAGAATCCTTCTATCACACAGTACTTCAGTGTCGTGTTTGTACTTGCAGGAGCATTTAAATGACAGGAATACAAGCCTACGATATTGTCACTAGTTCAGATTTAAAGAAGAAGTGTGTAAAAGGATATCGAACTTACGCTGCCAACGTATACGATGTGCAAATAGTAGCAATATCCTGATTTGACAATAGACTGTGACTGGAATTTTGACGTAATTGTGGGTGTGTTCAACACTTCCCTCCCATTTTGTATGATTTATGACCTTCCCATTGAATTTGCGTCAGATTGTTTTTCGAACGATTTTCTGTGTGAGTATTCAAAAAACTATTTCTGTATAAAAACACTTAAGTACTCAATTGAAAAGATACCATAGCCCACACCACAAGAGCCCCAATTGACGTGGAGCACTTTACCAAAAATTCAAAATCATTGCGCTCATTTTGCTCAAATCACAGCGTAATCGTATTAGCAGCTGATGGCAATTTAATGGTAATAATGCCAACAGGAATATTGAAAAGAAATTCCATGCACATAAAAAGTAGAAACTGGGAGCTCAATAAAACGAGTGAGTGGCATCATTGGAGCATGGTGTGTTGGAATTGATGCGATAAACTTTGACGAAAAGTCGTTCAAAATTTGGTCTGAGCTTTGATTTACACCAATTTGTTCAGAATTATGTTCACTAGGAAAGCCGAGGATAAAAGTGTGTGGAATAAGTAAAATGAGGGAATAATTGTTGATTGAAGGTCAAGTATTCATCTTTAAATTTGAGTAGTGCTCTAAATAAGATAAGGATACCTCAGTGTTTTGGAAATTTTAAAATCTTACATATTAAAATATCCTTTAACAAAAATACTAATTTATAAAATATAAACGAAAGCAATGTTCTAACGAGAATTATTCAATTTAGCTGTTCAATTTGTGCTCTCTTCCAAATATTCTAACCTGCATTTTCCTCCATTCTCAGACTGAGAAGCGTGCACAAATGAGATTTCAGTACGCATAAATCACAAAATGGAACTAGGACAGCACAAAAAGGAAAAGGAAACCCCACATAAAAGGCAAGAATATAAATTGCCCAAATTAAACCAAGTGTAAAAATAAAAGGAATTAAACCTTTTGTTTCAAGCTTCTTTGTGCTCTGATTAATTTTTTCCAGCCACAGCAGTGAGTGAGGAAAAGGAACACCGACTTGCAGAGTTCATTTGTTGGTTGAACCGATTTGTTTCAAGCCTTTAGTAACAAAAACCGATATCACCATGAATTGCATGTCTGTGTTGGGCAGCTGCGGAACGTGTGGGCAGACCCATTACTTCACAACTCATCTGTAATTAATCACAAAACACTGAAAAGGAAGTACTGAAAGAGCTGCAACCAGGTTCACACCCAGTGATTTAGTTTATATAATTTATATTTAATAATATAATAATATTTATATATAATATTTTTATTTTTTATTTAATTAGAATATGTTGCCTTAGGTCTAAAACTGAAAACTACGACATCAGGGATGTCTAATCCTTAATGTTTTTAATTTGTAATCAACGACTGTAAAGAAATATGTCGACAAATGGTTCTCGCTTTTAAATCCTAAATCGCTTCATTGCATTTAAGAACAAGTTTTCATCATATTTTTGTCTTTTAACTTTATATTCTTCCATAGCTTTATAATATCCGTTCAAATTTTAGTTTCTAACAGAAGAGCTCTTGGTTTTTTGTTTAAATCCTGATAATCCTTCTAGAGCTCAACCATTATAAAATTCTTACTTAAAAACCAAAAATTTGTATTCAACTCTGGTACTATTTAAATTCTTTCTCTTAATATTATTGTTAGTGGCTTCTCATAAAGAGGACTTGATGCCTATAAATCACATCGCGCATATGACTTTTTTGCCTGTGACAATCCAGACAAGAACCTCTTCTAGGAAAATTGCCAGTCTAACGCTAAAAAAAAACAACATCTGAGTAAAACAACCTTAACTAACCTCGATGGTGGGTTAAAGTATTGTGTTCGTGATAATTGCAAGATTCAAAAGCCAATATGTTGGCCATGTGAGGATCCTAAAATTCCTAATTTTATCTGGAAACTTGTTTCATTCATTTTACACTGAACACTCCGAGGGTCGGAGGTTCAAATTCTCCCACGAGCTTGGTCTCCAAAATGCTTATTTCTATAAAGTCCTTTTCTCTTCGAGTCGAAAGCCTCTGTAGCTAGTACTCATTCCCCCAACACCTTGCAGTCATAATTAATTAGGGTGTAAGTTTAGCTGTGAAGTAGTAAAATTTTTAACTGCAGAAGTGGTGATTAACTGGGAGTCCTTTAGTGAGTATTTTACAAATGTTCAAGGTCAGATTTGCTCTGATTTTTGTTGTGTGCTTTTTTACTGCACTGAAACTTTGACATTAAAAATTGAAAGGACTAAGCAGTGAATTTATCCAAAGAGCTTCCCAAAGGATTGCAAATTTTAAAGTATATAAAACAAGGTGAAAATAGTAACCTGCAAAACTAAAAAGTAAAAATTTCATCATAAAATGTTGAGCAATTCATGTACTAAAAAAACACTTCAACTGGGGAACATGGCAAATATTTCCTTTCATCTTTAAATGCCAAAAGTATTCTTCACGGATTTCATCGTTTAATTAGGCATTTCAATAATTTCCTTTTCAAAATTTGTCTCGGGCATACTCCTTCTTTCAACAGCAGACATTTTTTGAATTCTGAAAAGAGTGTTTTATTAAACAAAATTATGCAGAAAATGTTTTAACACCAAGTACAGGGGACTGAAAACTTCTGCACACAGTCTTCGGACGGAAAAAGAGTGGATCAACTACTAAAATCCCATTGCAGTGCAAAATAATGAGGCGTACAACAAACTTCAGGGCCGCAATTGAAGGACAGCCCAAATATATTCTGCTGAGCTTACATGTGAGTAGCTCCGAATATGCCAGTGGGAAGTTTGTTATATGGAATCACCCTATAAGTATATGGAGCTGGCAATTAAGTGTATATCACACAACGAAGTAGATATGTATATAGAAAACATGTGTGTCTGAAAAATAAACCACCCATCCGTATAATAACTAATACAGTTTTCTATATCAGAAACCAGCACAGTGATAACGTACTGCGTTCTGAGCTACTGGCACTGTGAGCTTAGTAGGTTAATTTTTGTCACCAACATAACCCTGCGGAGCTTGTTAGTAATTTGTTGACTTCAACGCACACATTGCTTGGAATCATTTCACATTCCAGTTGGAGGTGAGTGCATGGTCCCCCATTTCTCGCTTCTTGCTGTGATATACATTTTCTTTCCACCTCATAATTAAGAGAATTAGAGAAACGCAATAAATTGCTTTACTAGTTATTTGTTATGAGTTTGTAGAAGTTTTATGTCATAGAAATGAAGGAACTAAAGATTATATGCAATGTTCTACAGGAAGATTGATTACTTTCTCCTTCATATTATTCTGCAATTAAGTGAAGCCAAATTTTCTTAAATATTGTGTAATAAATTGATTTAATTGTAATTTAATAGTTTTTTAAGTAAATTAGAAATTATTTGAATCGCAAAATTACAATTAAACAGGTTTTAATATCGGCTTCAAGTATCATTCAATACCAAAGTATTAACTTATCCCTCATGAATTGATTCTAAGGCCTGCTTTCCTCCCCTCCGAAATATTCCGAAAATCAGTATTTTATTCACTCCTTTAACCACTTTTGAACTCATAGTTTTGGACTCGATTCGAATAAGCATCCACCGCAGTATTTCTGCTTCTCTACGCTTGTATTTGACTTGCCTGGAGGTGTTTCTGAGAGGACACCATGAGAAATCGAATTTTGCGGTGATTTTTTACAGCAATTTTTGGTACTATCCCCAACGCCAAAAACACAAACCAAAAAAAATCCGCTTAAATGGATAGCAAAAGTGTAACCAAACGAAAGTATCTGGTGGCAGACAAGGTGATTGTGGAACTTAAGTGAGGAGGAGGCGGAACAAATGTGTTTCCACTAAAACTTGAAAATAGAAATGGAATTCATTTCTAGGTAATAAATTGTGAAACTCACCTGAAGTTGGACCATGATAAATTGTGGCTGCGTAGCATGAAAGATTTGCATCAAGTGGCATGACTCTAACTCCAATAGAATTACATAGTATCATCCTCATTCCGTGCAAGATATTAAACTCTTCAGTGCTGCTGAGGGAGTAGTTTCTTGACAGTTTCAGTCAGCAGCAGTAAAATGAAATTTGTATGCACAGCGTTGCTTGTTACTCTAATGCTGGGCAGTCCGTCTTTCTAGTCGTTGGTTACCTGAAAAGTTAAGCGAAGATATCAAGTAAAACTGTGGCAGCCAAGGAGAGGTTTGCTAGGCAGTTAGTAAGGTAGACGATAGCTGTAATTTTATATATTAGAATAGTTTATGTTATTTTCCCTTTTTTATTATGAGTAGTTTAAATGCAGGGAAATCGATTTGAAAATTGCTGACTTAATCAAGTGGAACAGTGTCCAATATTTGCAGAGACGCTTCGAAAAGTTTTGTTTGGACCTTTTTATAAAAGCATATTTCAAATTCAATTACTGTGAATTTTGTACAAAATTATCTATATAAATTATGAGGGAGAATAAAAAGGGGTTTATAGTTTGTTTCCTATAGAAGGTACCCTCGAACCAAGTCACCAAGACTAGCATTTAAGTTTGCAAAATGCATATATCTAAATATTTAATGTTCCTCATACGCAATGTTGTACAGTGAAGGCATCACAATAGAATTATTATAGACGCAGTTACAGTTTTACCATCCTGATTTATTCTGTTCATATCTAAAGTGGGCATTATTTATATTCATTATTTATATACAAGCATGTTTGTGATTGGGCCAGTAAAATATTATAATACCAGGTTTATAATAATGTAGAAATAATTTTGTGTAGAGTTACGTGTGGCTTTGCCGCAGCTTTGGCATTTGACGTTTAAGTCCTTCCTTGCCACTATCTCCCTTTGACGCAGAAAAGAGTCTAACTTAAATTCCTTTAAATTTCGATTGTTGTCAGTGTACGAAATAATTACCCCTCACTATAGAGAAGATCACCAAATGTACATTTTTGTATTGAGATTTTCCTAAGCCTTCTAGATTCAAAGCAAGGAGAAGCTGAGGAGCAAATATCAGCAATTTCATACGGAATGTAGTGCTTATATCAATGAATACTATTTCTATTAAGCATATTTCATCTACAATACATACACATACATACATGCATGCAATCCATACATGAATACATATCTATGAAGCATATTTCATCTAATTACATACGAGTATTTAATAATTTTTAACAAAATCATTCCCCTTCACAAGTAGCTCACATCAATACATAAATAATCACTCTAACAATCCACTTCAAAGTTTCTTAAGGAAAAGCATCATAAAAGTTTCTTTTCAAAGATACATTTAATATCCCAACAATTCTCCATGTAGCTCTATTGTCAATTAAATAAAATAATTGGCCTATCTTTTTTAATGGAAAAAATGTATGCAGTAGAGGAAAATTGCCAAATGTTTCCTTATCTGTACTGGAATTATGTTACACAAATCCGCAACTCTCAACTTATTTCCACTCAAATGTATCAGTCTGCAATGTTCTGTGTAGCTATGTTGAAACATTTTTTAAAAATTGTAATCCGAATCGCAGGAAACCGCACAACTCTCCACTCTGGAGCACTTCAATAGAGACTCCAGTTTTCCACAAAACATGTCTTCCACACTTACGTATTACTTCGCAGCAACGGAAACTGTAACAGCTGCAAATGGAACTGACCTCTCACACAGAGCTAGGAATCTCTTGAAATTTGGGAATTTTTGAAATTTTTTAAGTGCCAATTCGTATATGAAAAGCGTGTTTTGCCAACACAGCTCAAAAGGCTGTGAAAAGGAAAAATTGTGGTCAGTTGAAGCCCAGTGAAAGGGTGTTAAAACACATGACTGTAAAGAGTGAACAAAAAGACATAAAACTAACAAGGAGGAAAGCCAAGACAGTGCATAATATCCGGTGAATTTATTTTTAAGCAAACCAAAATATTGTTAAACTTTCCAGAATGCTTCAAATCGTATGTTTAACTTTAACGCCAACTAATTTCCGCACCATTTGATAAATTAACAAATTAAAATCCTTGCCACTTGTGGTGCACTGATAAATCCCAAAGGAATTACAATCAATTCAAATACGCCCGAATTGTAGGGGCTCACCACGAATCAATCAAACTTGATAGCAAGCAATTAATTCTGAAGTTCAGAGTAAGTGTGCAGCACAACTGAAGGTAGAATAAAGTTTCGTACTTACTCTAAAATTGCCATTTTCGCTCCGTATTTGAAATAAATTGAATGAGCTGCCAATTTTTTGAAGTACTCGCACCATTCACAGTTCAATTGTTGAGCCAACTTTAAATGAAATTTGCATATTCCATCGAAATTTCACGTGCGGCCAATTAAGTATATATATCTCTTTGAAGTTGAACCCACAATTTAATTTTATTTGCAAAGTTTTATAAAGTCGTTTAGTTTGCTAGAAGCTATTTTCGGAAGGAATTCAATTCACAGGCAGGTATACGCTTACCTGCCGTAATAAGGAGTTCAAATGAAACACAATATTTTAGTTTAAATTTGAAAAATATGGTACCAGTAAAATCAGCACTGAAGAGCAAACTTACTTACTGTGAAATATATCAGCTTAAAATCTTCTTAAAAACAACACAAAAAATGCAATTTTAAATAAGGAACAAACAACATAAAAATGCCTTTATCCCTGCACCACAGCGCACTAAACTTACCACAGAAACTTAGTCTTTTGAAACAATCAAAGTGACCATTTATCGAAGCAAACACCCACCGAGGCTTAGAGAGACGCATATTTTGTGACAAAGTGGCGTCGGATTTGCTTGATGACACGCACGAATGGCGCTCACAGCCAAATGGTAATTGGCGCAAAAGGACAACCGGGTACCAAGAGCATCTAGTGGACTACTGCGACAGCAAGGACTAAAACCCAAAAGCTATTACAAAGAGGAACTGCGAAGCAAAACATCAAAGCGAGACACTTTGCCGCCTGCCTCCAGTTGACTGATGAACCCATGAATGGAGTGGCTGAATAAAGGTGTGGATTTGACACAAATCGCTTTTTGTTCATCCAACTTAACACAACCTTTGATTGAGGTCCCTTCAAGACTGCAATGATTATTTTGTTAGACAAGATAATGAGAAATCTGACATTAATGAAGTACTCGGAAGTGTTAAAATAATAGTTTATTATATGAATAAATAACGATGAAACGTTGTAAATAGTGGTGAAACGTTGTTGGGCTTCAGAAGCGCATCAATACTCAATTTAGAATATGCTATAAATGGTGCAATTTATACCTTTTATTTCTTCTTTCTTTACACGGGAAACTCTGTGTTCTTTTAGTATCAACACTTTAGCTTCCAAAGGCGAAAACTTTATGTTCCAGGCGGCGTACTATCATAAATCCGCTTAATAGTACAAAAGACAAAATTGCAGAAATCACCTGTGTAACGCAATTGCCTTTGTGGCACATCAAATCTTACGGCAAACTGAGCAAACAAAGGATATCCACAGAATGTCACCAAATACAGAGAGAATGGTACCCTGGACACTTGTGTTTGGCAACAGTGGCAATTTGGGAACGAGCCCTTGTAAGACACCCCACTGCCAGTATATATACTTGCGTTCAATGTAGTGAACCCAGGAATGCAATTTCACGCTGCCAAGCAAACGAGTGCCATTAAACCACTTGCAGACTTTATAGTTTATAGTAAGAGGGAACTTTTATGTTCTCCTAATTAAAGCACTGCAAGTATTGCTGTGATTTACAGATAAGGATAGCGAGCTTAAATCTAACCTTGTTTCTATATAGTAAACAATTTTTGTTGCGATTATTATTTAGAACTTTATTCACAAATCTCAGACACCACTTTGGAGCCTCTTTTCCCAAATTAATGTATTTTTAATTAAGGTCAATTGCTTATTTATGCAGCCCAGCTTCGCAAATAAATAAGAGCGCATAAATATGTGGGCGCATATGCCACATATTTCTGTCCTCATTTCTGGTGGTAATTGACTGGCATAGTCAAAGCATAAATCAGAAAAAATGCTTCAACAATTCTAATTAAGGGAATTGCAAATGAATCGTTTGATGTGGCATTCGTGGCAGTTGCTGACTGAGTATCGCTAATTTTTCCCACGGCCACAGGAGAAATTAAATAATTCCCTGAAGCGATAACTTTGCATGTAATCAGCGGGATAATATCCTCGTCAATATAAATACTGCATGTCACTGAAACTCATATTAACGTGCTTTGAAAGCAAAAGTAAGTAAAGGTCTGTTGGGAATTTCTCCTCAATTTATATAACAAAATGTGAATAAATATGCGAATATATCGCTAAAAATGTATAATAATAAAAATTGAATACATTTTTCAGTAGTTTTCCATAGATACATGGTTTCCAGGCCTTGTGAATGTGTTTCATACAAATGCTAATGCAGGGGCAGCTAATTCCCATGTAAATATCCTTAGAAAAATAGTATGAACACGCACTACTCAGACCAGAGAGTTTTTGCAATCCAAGTAACTTTGAATTGTCCTTCCCATCGCCAGTCCACACATCTCTATATACAAGAATTCATTTGGGAATGTTTTATAGGCTTATTCTTAAGAAAGAGGGCCGAGAGAGTCGTAAATTTGGCAATATAATCAAAATTTGTATAATTCAGTTCAATTCTTCAATTCTTGATTATTGCTCCACCTCACTGAACATACTCGTACACAAATACATAGTTTGCAATTGACTTCCGGAGAAAGATTTCCCTGAGAATCTGCATTGACGCCAAGGAGACGAGACCACCACATTCCAACCTCTTTGGAGTTCTATCGCCCGTCACAATTCAATCGTACACTTGAACAAAGGATTGAATATGTCTTATATCTTAAAAGTAGGATATGTGAGAAGTATTTATACAAAAGTAGGCTTGGAATCCCTTATTTCTCAATGAACCAACTTATTCTGCCCTCAAAACTTATTGTTAGAGACAAACGGAAATTTCAATGGCAGAAGAATCGAAATTCAGGAATGAGTTTACTAGAATCTCTCACTTAAAGGTTCAATCACCATCTGGTTGGGTTCTACGAAAATGGCATTTTATGAGAGATAGTTAAAGCAAGTTCCCATTTCCTAAAAAGCCGACTTTTTCCTAAATTTTTAATCTAATTGAAAAATATAATTAAATGGAATTGGAGCTGGGAAGAAGAAGTCGCGATGTGTGCAGGTCTATTATCCACCCAGATGTGAGCTCTAAAGCATTTGTCTTTATGTGCACCCTTCAGGGAGGAGTTACAAATTATATCGTAAGCAAATTTAAATTTGAATAAAGGACAAATTAGATTCGCAGTATGCGAGACCGTGAAAGGAATATGAATGAGAGAAAATGCGGAGAACCGAATTAGAATTAAGAAAATTGTTCTTAACTGGTGCCAATTGATGATTTGGCTGCACTGCATCACACGAGAGTGGAATCAATAATGTTAAATAAATTTTCTAATATTGTGTAAAAATTATTCGATAAGAATTCTTTAATTTAAACAATTTTAGTCTAAATCTGAATATGAAGGCCATTAATTTCAAATCAAAGGAGCTTAAGCATATTATAATACATATATGTAAAGGGTTTTCCAATAAGAGGTGTTATTTGGTATTCAAAGAAAAATGCCACTTTTTGAGATAAATGATCGGGCGATTACTAAATAATAAAGAGGAAGATATGCCGTTAATAACGAAAAACAACATCAGCCAAATGGCTACCACGACCACGCTTACAGGACCATATCCTTTTCATGAAATTTTCCATAACCAAATCGCAAAGTGGCTGGCCTATGTCCTCGATAGCCTCACGAATTCTATCTTTGATGTCTTGAATCGACGCTGGGCTGTTGGCGTAGACCTTATCTTTCACGTGGCCCCAAAGGAAGAAGTCGCAAGGTGTTAAATCACAAGATCTCGGTGGCCAATTGTGATCACCTCTTCGAGAGATAACACGGTCCGGAAACTTTTCCAGTGAAAGAGCAATGGTTTCGTTGCTTGTGTGGCACGTAGCGCCGTCTTGTTGAAAGTAAACGTTGTCGAGATCAATACCATCCAACTCCGACCATAAAAAATCATTAATCATCTCTCGATAGCGCAATCCATTCACCGTAACTGTTGATCCAACCTCATTTTCGAAAAAGTAAGGTCCAATGACCCCGCCGGACCATAAACCGCACCAAACAGTCACACGTTGAGGATGGAGAGGCTTCTCAACAATAACTCTTGGGTTTTCCGAGCCCCAGATGCGACAATTTTGCTTGTTGACGTAGCCACCGAGGTGGAAATGGGCTTCATCAGTCAAAATGATTTTTCGATGGAATTCCGGATCATTTTCATGCATTTCAAGGACCCAATCAGCAAAGACACGACGTTGTTGATGATCGGCCGGTTTGAGTTCTTGTGTTAACTGAACTTAAAAGCCTTAAGACCCAAGTCTTTATGCAAAGTACGGTGTAATGACGTTTGTGGAATGCCCAATTCCAAAGAACGACGAGGAATGGACAAACCTGGGTTTTCTTCAACACTTTGGGCTACAGCAGCAATATTCTCAGTTGTTCTTAAGCGACGTGCACGGGTTTTATTCTTCACATCACTAATTTGTCCCAACAGCTCGAATTTTTCCACCCATTGCTGTATTGCGGTCCGACAAGGTGCTTCACGACGACCCAAAAATGCTTTAGTTTTGCGAACTGTGACTGCAAGATTTTCACCATTTTTGTTGTTAATTTTAATAATTTCAATGCGCTGTTGAAGCGTGTATCGTTCCATTTTTAGTAATGACGTAGTTTCTACTTGTCAGATGTCAAAGAATAAAAGCTTCAAAAGTGACAGCTACCGAAATACCGGGTGATTCGAAATAACACGTCTTGTTGGAAAACCCTTTACTATAAGTTGACCGAATAATTCTTTAGTCAGTGCTTCTTAAAACAAATTTGGTTAGTTAGCTTAGTTGTTTATTACCTGAAGTTGTGAATCAAATATAAAACTGAAAACGATATGAACTATAGTCGACATTTCTTATAGTACGAAAATCCACCGAAAAAATTCACTTCGCTCTGCAACGTGTGGTCTATTTTCATAGATGCTAAAAGGAACTTCCACGCACTTCTGGACGTGAGTCCTAAATTTGGCATAAGTCTCGGTATGCCATACTCTTTATCCAATGACATGTTAATGTATTATATAGGGGATAATGCAAGCTCCGAATAAAATCAAATCAAGAATACTTTGGCAAATTTTAAATACCCCTGAAGAAACAATTCTTTATGTATTGTTAATTTGTCCTTCAATGGGAAAAAACGATTAAAACTTATCTATATATATGATGATTCTCGAAATCAGGAATAACAAGTAATTTTTAGAGAATAACACCGACATTTGTCTGAATATCGCAAATCTAAAACGCATACCGGTCATTTTAAACTTTGTGTTTAGACAGACATTTATAAGATTCCTTCTACTTCCAGCGACCCAAGAAGGATTTTCACTCAAGACAGTAAATTCTAAGTTCTACTAAGGCTTGCATAGTCCTGTTAGCCTACATACACTTCTCACTAATGTTCTTGATAATAAAACGAATTTCGGTTTCTTTAGCATTGTTTAAGTCCTATTAAGATATTTAGTTCCGTAAAGGATAATTTAACGAATACTAGACACCAAGGTATTTAAACAAAATTTGTATACAATGAACAAAAGTGTTGCAACAACAGCTAAAAAGGCACAAAACGAGAGAAGAGTGCTATCCTGAATTTTAAATTCTGTTTACTGCACTTTGCATAGTGGCGTTGTCGTATTGAAATTCCTTGCAGCGCCTGGCTTCGAGGTCAAGTGAGCACCTAAATTGAAATTCATCTAAGCAAATGCTCTGTTTGCATGCTTTGGTGAAGTTTGCATGAGAACCTGAAAGAGCTTTAACGAAGACGACAAAACAATTGCGTTGGTCAATCCCGTTGAAAACAAATTAACATTTCGAATATTGCTTTCTTAAAGCAGCAGCATTTTCGGTACAACCGAACCGATTTGATCTAAACTGAACCATTTTAAATACTAAGAACTTCTTCTCGCAAGTCTTTGAAAACTTCACGAAAGTTGTACACACCTTTTGTAATATTATAATGACAGGAGAAATAAAGCACAACGTCCCCAACAGGTATCAACACCAAAAAGTTTATTTAAAAGCAAGTCAAACGGGGAATGATTAGTTCATAAACAAATAGCAACAACTTCATATTAAAATTTTATTGGAGGACAATGTATAATTTTTATTTAAAGATGCCACATAACAGAACTACATTCATGAATGATTTGTAATAACTTTCTCCAGAATTTACATGGAGTGATAATTATTATTTTTATTTAAAGATGGATATTAACATAGAACTGGAATAAAAGGTTTACAGGAACTACATTCATTAATGATTTGTAACAGCTTTCTCGGGAATACCGCATCATCTACTTCTGAAATGAACTTAAGAGGGTAGTAATTATGCCACACAACATCCGAGAAGTCCTCATTCCTGGAGATGAACGCATTAAGAAACGAACCATATCTATGTAATTTCGAGGATGACATCTCACCACAGCCCATAATGTATTTTCCAGCCATGCAGATGAAGTCGTGTAGGGGACCATAAAAGTCCTCACCTCCAGGCGCCTCCACCGAGGTCACTATATTATGCATCAGATAAAGGAATCTGAGAGTTGAAACAATGTTGAGAATGATGAGTAAAGTTTCAGGTCTTTGGCTAGGAAACATTTCTGCTAAAATGAACTTCAAACTAATTTGGAATACTTCAGATATTTTACAAGTTTGTTCTGTATTACATGTAGAAAAATACTGACACAATCTTCAAAGCAATCCGTGTAAAAATTTAAGTATTTTCCAGGAGCGTGAAGTATAGACACAAGTTGAGTTTCTTTATTTTGAGGTTCTGAAAAGTGAATCCCGGAATTAGCAGCCAGTGGAAATGCACGCTGTACCAGAAATGTAGCATGACTCAGTACCAACTGCACGGACACTTCAAATTGCGGTATTTCTATTAAATGAAAAATGTACTTTCGATTGAAATTAATTGGTTTTCTCAGTTCACCCGTTGACACTTTTTAAGTAGATGTTGGTGAATGCACTGGAAGTGAACTCTATTATTGGACCCTCGCATGTTCTCAATATGTTGCTTGGTAGATTAGCGACACAGGACAAGCAATAAATTCTGTATCATTGGAGTTCCCTCTGATATACCCAGATTAAACCTGAAAGCCTCCAAATTCTAAGTTGCCGCACATGCGATCATTGGTTTGATTTGTGGGATGTCCACATGAAAATTTTTTTTATAGGAAACAATCAGAAGCCAAATTTAACACTTCCTAGATAACAAAAAATTAATTGTCACTGATATCAACAATTGAGGAATTACAAGATAACTGCTAATAACATTTTAAATTTCGATATGAACGCTCAATAACAAGCAAAAGTTGTAACATCGCGATTGCCACGGTGCCAAAAACTACTTTCAACTAACACAAACTTTACACAGAAACTAATCCCTGCTCCTCTAATACTAGTAATAAGCCATCACAATGAACTAGCATCACTCACTGATATCAACTCGAAGTCTATAGAGAAACACACCTATTCAAAATTCATTAGAATTGGATTAAAATCATTCAAATACTGTCCAGGATAGGCCAGGTATTTGTAAGTGTCCCAGTCAGGGTATACCTACTCTTGTTAACATTTTTTGAACTATGATTGGGAATAGAAACCTTGGACTTTAAGACTAACAGCTTTCCCTTCTCTCCATAATTTAATTACACCCTGACCAACCCCAACAATTTTGTAGTTGTAAAGGTCAGCTGTGCTTCAAAGAAGTCACATCGTTTTCATATAAGCATTAACAATTCGCATATGAATTACATACAAGAATTTAGTTTAGTTCATTCAAACGAGTTTTTACTTATTTTACACGAATTTGAATGAAATAATCCACACAAATTCAATGCTGTTAAATAATCCATACGTTAACTTCTCTACAACATGCAGAAGGTCTGAGTGACTGGAAAGCTCTGTGTTGGAACTGAGTGTCGGCAACACTCTTAATTGAGAAAATATCCACTAAAGAGAGAAATAAATTTGTGTCGCTCGCCTGAAAGCTGGTCCTGTCACACGAACTGAACACTTTTCATTTGTGATGCTAGAACGCGGCATTTGTTCCTGCCTAGCCTTCGTTTAGGCAGCATCGAACCCAATTGGAGTGCATTTGCGGCAGCAGGAGTGTTGAGTTTGTCAAATCAATAGTAAGATTGTTTCACGTGAATATTGAGAACCAGAATCTTTAGTTGTTTAATTTCTGTGCGGCCACGAAAAAAAAATTTTAATATCTCTGGGGTGAAATGGGAAAAAGCAGCAAATTGACAAAATGTGTAAAAATGCGTAAACAAGTGTGGGACTAAATAATTAAAATGAGATATAAAAAATTTAAATAAAGTTTTTATTAATATAAATAAGTTTAAACAATATAAATAAGTGGATTAGTACATGGAAATAACAATGACATCGAAAACTTAAAATGTGAATATTTGTATCCTTGCCATATGCAGTCAGATATTTGACAGCAGTTGGGGAGTCCTATTCTATAAAGGTGAGTACAGCATTCACGGCTTCGCAGATAATTTAAATTGCATTGAGGCCAGGCAAGAAAACTCTTGCCATGCCCCCTACAAAATATGAAAACAATATCCTTGCCTGCTTATATTGAATTCTTGGTACACAGCGCACGTCATAAACATTCCAACGTAAACATAAAATGTGAATGCCCACAACGGGAGCAATTTCGCTGCGAAAGTTGTTTATGTGCGCCGAGTAAACTGCTGCGATGTTGAGAATAAGTTCACCAAAAAGGGTTGGCGTGTGATTCACGGCAAAACAATGCCTAAGGCACTCAGACGTAGTGAGATATTGAGAACGGTTTCTGCTCCGGTGCACACTGTATCGAAGCTGCGCAGGTGGTAAGAAGGAATGTTGGCATGTGGGGCAGGAAATTCATGAAGAATGTTGTAGTCGAAATTTGTTGGTTGTGTCTTTGAAATTTGAATATGTTTTCTGCTTATTTCTGATAACAAATAAATTGAATGCAAACATGATGGAAGTGGTTTTTGTGTGCTCCTCGCGAACCTGTCTCTTGAAACGCGGTGATTAAAATAAATATGCATTTTTATTTGGAAATTTTCGTGTATTTCTCAAACTGACTTTTGACATATTATTTTTGAAACTATTGGAAGGCATCATTTCCTTCAATATAAAGGAACATAAATTTTATATAGTTTATTAAAAAAGCAAAGGACTATATATAAAGGCAAGTTCCCCATTTGGAGGCCACCTTTCTTTCCATAGCGTTCTCCCTAATCGCGTATGCCAAAAAGTTCTGCTCCGTGCACAAATATTTACTTTACGAGTACTTTACAGGAGCGAAGCAGTGGCCCTTTTTTTAAGAGAATGCACCAAAGACGATGTTGAAATATTCTGCATGAAATCCTTTTTTGACTTAAGTAGGACTAAGTTTGAGTAAAGCAATCAATAGCATAAAAAAGAAAAGGTTGATTATGGTGAAAGTTCAAAAGGCAAAAGTGAGAAAACTAAGTCAGCATTGAGAGCATTTCATTTGAATTTAAGTTTCACTTTTTGTGGCTGTGGCTTTAAGTGAGCAGCCTCCTTCTTTGGTTTGACTACAGAAGTCCATTTCAGAATAAAGTCGATGGAATATGGTTGCATCTTGATGCTTATTTCTTGTTTCCTTTCACAAATTGTCCTACTGACCTTTCCAGTATCTTTGCTGCCACATACTCATGGCACTGTTTGGAACCCTTTGGATAATGAATCACACTCCTGGCCCAAATTCAGGCCAAGAAATGGGAGTATTTGGAACTTCATGAGAAAAGATATGCACGAAATATATAAGAAAACATATTTTATCAAATGGAATCTCATGAAAAAGAATGTTCATCGTTCATTGAAAGTTTGTGTCTCACTTACGAAAGATTTTAAGATGATGCCTCCTTTGGGAAATGTCGATGTTAAAGCAAGCTTTGTATTAAATATAAGGAAGAAAATAATAAATTCATCACATCGGGACTTATTTAGATTCGCCACACTTCGGAACTTTTATTTTCCTTAACTGAAGCTCTGGCTTCGGTTTCTGTAACTCTTGTGGAAGTTTGATGCACAGTAAAGCAAAGTCGGGCAGTATTAGGAAACAATCGATTTTACTTACTTTCACTCCAATACAGTTCAGAAGCAACTCTTTGCGTAATGCTGCATGTAAAGTACTGATAACTCACACTTTGCTAATCTGTGAAATGATGCCACTTCAGCTTTTACATAATGCATGAATTTGATACATAATTGATTTCTAGGCCTATATTGTGCAACATATTGGGAATGTGTGAATATTTCTCTGGAATACAGTCCACTTATCTGCTATTCATGAGGAAAGCGTTTCTATAAGCATTCGTTTTAAATCGCTTTCATTAGTAATCATGCGTATATTGACAATAATAAGACTACTTATTTAATACAAACCTCTCCAATTTCATTGCTCTTTTGTGTGCTTAAATATTCTTAAATTTAAATATCCTAGTATTATTAGTTTTTTTATGCCATGTACCATAATTAATTATGTCTGCAGGATTTAGAGAATGGGCACTGGCATATACAGTTCTCGTCTAGAAGAGAAACACATTTAGAAAGCATCATTTTCACACCTTGGCCTGGAAACACGCTACCCCACAACCGTGAGTCTAACCTGCTTACAATGAAAGCTTGTCAAACTATTCTGAAAAGTGGTTTAATTAAAAAATTCAAAATATCTCGACTAATCTGCCTACACATCAATTCTTCGCACTCACACAATGCGAGTCAAATACACGTATAAGTAAATGTAATAAATTGTGTGCTGACAAGGAAGCCACTAGAAATCTGGGCATCCTTCTCTCAACGCAGCCAAAAACCATTAATGTTTGTCTTTAGGGAGGCCAAAAAAATTGCAGCAACCGCGGAAGTGTCTAACTGCGCAACTTTACTCACAGACGAAACGCATTTCCTGAAATGGGAAAACGAAATCCCGATTACCGCACTGCAACATACAAAACTGCAGCAGAAACTGCGTTGTCGGTTGGTGGGTCAGTGCGTTGACTATGGATGACCATAAATACTTTAAAATTGCAGCGTATAATGTGTGTTTTTATCTTTTCTCCTGGTATCCTGGTGCCGAAATACGTTCATGAGCGAATATTTTCCTGCTTTGAAAAGAACGAACTGTAACAAAACTTTCGTCGAAACTAATAAACAACAAAAGAGCACACAATTAAAGGCAGGTGCAAACTTTGCCAGGCTGACAACTGAGCACTGCAGGTAAGCCTACCACGTTGGCACCGCAATTGGCCGACACAATATCCAGCATGGCAGTGAGTACAGAGCGCCATTTCAGCTTTTAGTAAATTAGTGGCTCACGTGGCGTAGACGTAACTGAAAATTTGCAAACTGTGTTTAGATTGTTTTTGTTTCCACACTTTATACGAGTAGAACACTTGTGCACGGAACCTTTGAATACAAATTCTCATTGGCAGAGAACGCTTTTTAAGTGAAGCGTGGGAATTTAGGCCAGGATAAGAACAAAAACAGCGGAAACGATGTCCTGTGACAGTAAAACATAAACAACAACATAAGCTGGTGATGCGTTTTGATTACGTATAGTACAGTGAATTTTATTTGGAGTTCACTGGATTTACTTCGGAGTGGTTGCAGTGTGGACTGGTTGGAGTGGTTGCAGTGTGTAAGGAAGCCAACATCCAGGAAAAATCGATTTTAAATAAGTTAATTTATAGTACGATTGGAAATCGGAGGAATAAAAGGCAATACAAACATTTTGTAGTATGCTGTTGTATGGGACTAGACTTAATTACTGGTATTTTAATCCACAGAACACATTTCTATTCATAATAACCACACTCGCTGATCAATCCTATATATATATAAATCATAGTTCTTAGTACTAAGTCAACCAGATCTATGCTGACACATTAATTATGTTTTAAGGTATAATAAAATTTGTTTTTATAAGAAAATTTTATTTCAAATAATAAATGCAGTGTCATAATCCAAAATTTGTGACTGCATCCTTTGCCAAAGGCCACAAATTAATTTCTTCTTTTGTCTCACTGACACCGGGTTCACTGACACAAAGTTACGTCATGGTTGATTCCACAGCTGTGGCTCAGCGTTACGTGCTCATGCATTCTACCGGAGCCAAAAATGTTACACGAACCATGTGCTCCATCTGCATGAAGAGTCACATCCTTAATGGAGCCGAAATACGCGCACATGTGACTCTGCAAAAAGATATTCTGATATGTGGAATTGTTGCTGAGTGTGGTGTTTGTTGGATACAGCCACGTACTCGTGATATTTTAAAGGGTTTTATTTCAATAGGGCTGAGTTGCTACTTCAGTGCCTCACTTTAACACATAAACAAAATTCACAGGACCTAAATAGTCATGGAATTCAAACTGCTTAAATTATTAAATAGCCCAGTTTGGTTTTCTCTATAAAATAATTTGCAGAAAGGCAGCTTTTTGTAACAAGTAACGGATTTGTATATAAGCAACTTGATAATTGCTATTTTAAAGTTGTCTTCCGATTGCCCTTACGACCTGCCAACTATGTTTTCATGGTTACCTTCTGCAATTTCACATAAATCACATAACTTTAATGCCAGCTTCTGCCTATATCCGCGCTGACAACAAAAATCAATACTCATGCATTTCTCACGTTGTGTGCATTGTGTTTTGGAGTGCCTTTTCGCAGGATATGTCAACTGAGATGCACGACGCAGCAATTTTGTGGTTATGCACAGCTTGGCGTTATTACACAAAAGAGGTACATTGTTGTCACTACTGCATTTACTGCTCTGTCATCGCTTCTAATTTATTGCTTGCAACAGCTGCAAAATAAATCTTATGACAATTCGCAAGGTCTCTTTTCCAAAGGCAAACCTCAATTTGACTTACAACTATGGCAGGAATCAAGTGGAAATGATTGATGGAACATAATTTAAATGTATACCATCTTTTTGGACTTCATGGAATTACAGATGACTTCAACTCCACTTTAAGCAAAATACCATTTACTGACCATTAAAAGGTCATTTAAGACTAACCAAATTTTGAGTGATTTTCTACCAAACTTCTGTGATAACTTGGCTCTAATGCGATATAAATGGTAAATTAATAGGGTATGGAAATGAAGATGAGTGAGGTTTCTCATGTATTTTGTAGCTCATGGGGTTCGGGTACCTTTTTCAATTTATTCAAATAAACTGCATAAATTTCAGAAAGCTTTCTAATTTGCCATTAAAAAACAAGGATTGTTCGTAGCATTATAAAAGAGGCTACTGAATTGATCAATTTCTAGATAAAGTATTCAATATAGAGTTGAAATGTCAGTTTAAGTACCATAAACGTAGGTGCCATTAAGCTTGCATATATCCTACGACAACCACTCTAGTAGAGGGGGAAGGATCTATGCAACGACCTATTAGTTTATCAATTGCCCGAGCAGCAGAAGCAGAATTTCACCATTTGCTCTTCATATGAAAGTACGAAGACTATAAAAAAGTATTATTTCAGTATATTTCAATACTTAAACTCCTTCCCACGTAGCGGACGAATTTTAATTATAAAATTTAATGCAGTGAATTGAACGTAGTAAAATAAATTGAAAAATAACAATGAACAAATTGTTCTCCGTTTTAAGTCAAAAGGAAGCAGGAAAATGTTTACTTTAGGATTATTGTTGTTTGTTCACTTCTCTGAAAAAATTTAATGAGATGAATGCAAATATTGGCAACTGAAATGCAATTTATCACGTATGAACAGCTGAAAGTTATTTAAGACTATTAAATTAAATTGAAACTTTTATTTAAATTTGTATGAAATTAAAAAGGACACTTATTTACCCACTGCTATTTGACATGAACAAGGCGTAATCAAAGTGAACTTTAGTATTTATATTCAGGAATTAAAATTGCTCATACGGCCCGAGGTGCCACACGAACGAAGTCTTTTAATGCTTATTTGTTGAACTGTGCACACACATTTTAGCAATTTCCTTACAAATCGATATGAAATCATAGAAATATAATTTAAAAAATTGCTACAGTATTTCTTTTAAATCACAGGAAGTTGCCTTTATAGCAAATCTATATTTTAGCAGTACTACATTAGTATGAAACTTTCATCAGCAAATCTTTCCGAATCTCTCGCATACATGTAACCTATTCTTCCATACTTCTCTTCGATTTCTATTCCATTAGTTTGATAAACGCATGACTTGTTTCCATTACAAATGGTCTTCAATATTGCTTTTTTCTTCAATCCACTGTGAACAGTTTGATAACTGGTGATAATTGCCTGCTTAATGGGCGATTGTTTGGCACCCATTCCAGCGTGGAGAGTTTAGCAAGGACGAGAGCGAAGTCAGCGCTTACAGTTGAAAGTTTCTTCCTTGCTATTTGTTTTATGCAATTACGCCTGTTGCCATTTGTTCGGCAATTTATGACATTTCCAAGATAACAGTTAAAAGTAATTCTATTGACCGGCGTTCTGTTTGTGCATTGATTTGATTGCTGTTGTCTTCTTTGCTGTCTGCAAAGCAATATTGAAAACAGAAAAATGATTTATATTTATCTCTTATTCATTTATTCTTTTTCGAATTCAACGTTTACTAAGAAGACAATTTTTCTGGTATTTTTTATTCGCATACATTTCAGTCCCCTCAGGAAGGTCTCTTCAGGACCTCTTTTACATTTGTCACCTGTTGTTTACCTTTCATTTTTATATATTTTCATCATTTCAAATTGAAGGATATATGCACACTGTCTGATATCGTTAGTCAGGAAGAAGATTAACAAAATTGTCCTTTATGGAAAGAACACATTTTCAAATATAAATGCTCATCGCATTTAGGATAATAGATAATATTTTACACATATTTATTTAACATGTTTTAGCAGGACATTGGACACAAATTTAAGCAAATACTTCAATTATTTAGCCTTGAATAGTCACGGTATACTTTCGAATATATTCGGTAGGGAAAAAGACGATAAACGTTATAAATCGTAATATCAATTCGTTTAAGCTGACAGAAATACATGATTGACGCCATTCATAATGATGGTGGTAATGATGAGCATATTTCCAGCTGGGGCTAAAGACATCATATTATCCTTTTACTAATTTTCCACTATATTAGATCTTAATCAATATTCGGCGAACCGTGAATTGCTGCAGCTTCCCAATCAATGGTGTTTTTATAGTATACCCATAATTTTCCATTATCATGGGAGATCTTTGAGGCTTGTCATAATAATGAAATACAATTGTAATTTTACTGTAAGCATTGTCGCAGTATTTTGGAGTAACAAAGAGCTGAAGAAGTCACCACAGCCCTGAATAGAGCGTATGTATATTTGTGGCAATTTTTCTTTAGCTGTTTAGACAAGTATATTTAAATGTGGCTGGCACATTAGGACAAAGTATCTCCATAAGCAGGATGTGTTATTTTTACAATTTTGTTATTTATTAAGTAACTTCCTTGTGGCATGTATTCACATACACGCATTATCCTTGTTTAGAAGCTCATATGAATAGTCCTCTAATGAATAGTAAATAACTCTCCATTTGCTTCACATTTCATTATACTCCTAGCTACTCCTTCCATATTTTTCGGAAGTGCTCTGCCGACAGTAGAATTTATTAAAAAGATATCTCTCCTGCAGATGTAGCCTCTAATTATAACTGCTAGCAAAACGCAGTGAAGATAACTTGCACAGCGGAGGAGTTGCAAACGCTCCTAAATTATGAACGCACTCAGACCGATTAAGGCAGAGTTCAAGTTCTCAACGCACTACAAAGCAACTTCCGACTGCAAATACAATTTCAGACTGCAACCACACTAAATCATTCCAAGGGCGTTATGAAGGAGACGAGGCACTTGTGTAAACTGAGTGAGCTTTAATTGGCCTTTGTAGCCATTTGTACAGTAGCTACATACATTTTCTGCCAGATCACAGCAGGTGTGGAAGCACACTTCATGAAGCTAAGCCAAACCCCCCCGCAAATTCAGCCACTTCCCTTCTCTTAAATTAATTTTCAGTTGTGGTGGCACGCTTCCATTGGCACGCCGCAATCATACTGCAACGCCAAAGTAGGTTGCAGAAGTGCTCCTTTAAAATAAGTACTGGCAAAATTTTAGAAGAGGAGTATTAAAATCAGCACACTGCAATTAATTGCCAAGGATTCTCGAACTAGCTACCAAATGTGGTCAAATTATTTTCTTTTGGCTGATGGCGTTTAGGAATTTAATTTCTTTAATTAAATCGACACTGAAACAATATTTTATTACTCGCACTATACTTACGCTCACCTCTTCAATGGGTGTTTCTTAGTAGAGTCCTTAGTCCTTATAGTAGAATGATTAAAATCTTAAATAACCAACAGACATTTTTCTAAATATATTTCTTCCCTACAGTAATCAAAGTCACCCTCGGAGCCAGAATTAAATTACCTGCAAAAATTCAAGGAGACTCAATGTATAAAACCTTTGCAAGGATGAGGCGTTACGTTCACAAAAGTCAACACACAACTGCTTCATTGTCTCCCATTTAGTTACTTGCTTGACTTTATACCACAAAAATAGTGTGGATACCCTGAAGAGGATTACACTTGGAGGTGGGACAATGAGCATGAAGAAGGACACTGCGAATGGTGAAGTTACAAACATCAACTCAGTTATGTGGCTGGTAGGCCAACCCACAGGACTATAAAGCTGTGCTCGCACTACAGCAGGTACCGAACTTTCTTTACAACAGCAACTTAAACAGCCTATCAAAGTAGCTTCCTTGCCTGAGGTGGAAAGAAGGGAGTATTTGAACAGAGCAATACCATTCAGAACATTGAAACACTCCAAACTTACTTGTGGGCAGAATATTTATTGCAATTGTTGAGATAATCACAACTGTTGAAGAAGTGCGGAGGTTTTTGTTTTGAATGGGGGAAGTGCAGGTCATAGTTTGCTTTAAGGATGTAAGAAATATTAGATTTTTTCCTATTTAGGTTGACCTACTTTTCATTTGATATGAAAGAAGAGACGATAAATATGTCCATTTTCTTCAATTTACGGCAACTGACAATGCCAATAAAATGTGCTTCAACTACATTCTATGAGAAGTCTATGAATGGGGAAATCTTGAACAGATATTAACAACTCTCACCCCAAGTGATCTAAATCAACTGTTCTGTAATCTACTAATCATTATTGTGAGTAATGATCCTGTTATATTGCTAAATGATTCTGTTCTATTATAATTTTCAAGAAATCGTGGAAATATTTGGTGCCCATTTTATTTCAAGGCAATTAATGATTAGCAATTATGAAGGCCAAATGAAGGTCCATAAGTAAGCAACAATTCAGCAGCGAATGAGAGAAACATTTTCCTGAAACAATAACATAATTCTTTAAAATTACACACACACCAAGCCCTCCGAGCTAAAGTTCAAACATTCCTTTCCAGGTCATATTTCAAAAATTATGACAACGCAACTCAACGAGCCATAAAAAAATACATTAATAATTATAATTAATTAAACGCTGCCTTTGTTAAATACACTTTGCTCTCGTTAATGCGTTCTGCTAACATAAATGATACCGCAAATTTCCTTTAAAGCATTCAAAAAGAATATTTTTAAATGCAGGGAAAATTGTCGTAAATTTCTGGTGCGATTCAGGAAGTTGTTCATCCAATAAAACAATATGTGCTGGAAGAATATTTTATATATTTAAAACTTATTGGAATGACCAAAAATTATATGAAATTTTATATAAAAATGTATTTCATTACTATAAATTTGAGACTGCGTAATGAAAATATGGTTTAAGTTTAAAATATTGTTTTAAAGGACGTTTCTGAACGGATCCGAAATTTTTAAAAAAAATATTCAAATATATAAATCTTAATTTTCGAGTGGAAGATACTGGTAGTCAGTTGCTCTATTTATTTTTATTAAGCAAACAATGATAAATAATTAAGAAGTAAAACAATTTTTTAAGTTAAAAAGTTAAGTAAATCGAAGAATTAAATCAGGTTTTTGCAGTTTCCCCTACCAATTGTTCAAATACTGAGAATACGAGTAAATATATCCGAATCCTGTCTGCAGGACAATGTTCAACATTCAATATTCTTTTATTAAGAGCACAACACATCGCTTTTAAACATTTCATTTTCAGTCCTATTTGTTGTCATAATAATAATGCAGAAACTGTAATTTTGTGTTTTCGTACGATTTTATAAGTAAATCCTTCATAAATGTCCTTAAGTCTCGTTCTCTATTTCTATATTTGTTGCTGGTGGCTACGCAAATCTTTAAATAGCTTTATACTTGGATTTTATTCCATCTCTTTAAAATGCGTTTCCTTGCTGTATTTACACAAAGAGAAGACATTTTAGAGATGTTTGTTCTTGAGAAAAGCAATCACTCAAATAAGCATTTGAAGAGTAATTTGCTAGAAAGTCGCTAAAATGCCATTTTGTGATGAAGATGTTCTTCCTGGATTGTGCAACGTGCAACATTTAAGAAACATGAATTAGTGAAACGTTTCCATCAAAGTCAGAAGAATGCGCGAAAGTAGAATGCGGCTGCATGAGAGCTACTTTGCTTCTTCTCATGCTACTCTGTTGGAGCAGTCGTATCTTCTTTTACTTCCGCGTACTCTATCAACCATCACTTGGATTCTGTGAGATCCCTGTGAGTATTCGTATTTCTTCACGTGCAATTAAATTATGAAAAGTGCACTAATTTGTAATTAAATAAAACATGCTTAAGTATAGGATCTGCTCCTGCATAGAGCTAAAATATTGCTTGACTGTTAATATACGGATAGGAGACATATATATACAAGGATATGCTCAAATGTGCTTACAGGGTGGAGCTACTAAATTAATTAAAGTACTTTGATGTGTAATTCTTTTCATATTAAGCCAAAACAGTTCTTAGCGCAAACTGCGTTCCTTGTTTTCCTAGTAAACATGTTACTATGTGGAGTGAACAACTGTGTTGACGCTCCATGCTTCGAAGTGTTTATTAAATTAAATCCATTAATATTATGTGTCATACACTTAAGTGCATAATAAAATCTGCTAAACACGATCTTTGTGTCGTTAACTTCTAGCACAATATTTTAATGGCTTTTTAATGATGCTTTCCTATCCTATTCGTGTGAGAGAAAACAGAGTAAGCAAAAGAATTAAAAATTACTCCGCAGCTTATCGCTATAAACGGCTCACTGCAGGAACACTTCTAAATAAGGTGCAAGCTCAGCAAGCTCTCTTGACTTATGCGTCCTTATGCATGTGCGCAGGACACCCCAATACCGCAAAGATACATGCAGCTAAAGGGAAACGGAAGTAAACATTGGCCATTTCATTGTTAATTAGGTCCTTCAGGATGCATAGCAATAACCCGGAAACCAATTCAGGCCAAATCTACGAAGTTACGGCAAGAATACGATAACACACCTGAACAAAATTAACATGCACGGTCAGCGTAGCTTGAATAACAATTGAAAACAAAATGTAAGCAATCTTTTTCATTTGCCTTTTCTCTTCAAGTCGAAAGCCTCTGTAGCTAGTACTCATTCCTCCAACACCTTGCACTCATAATTAATAATGGTGTAAGGTATAATAATAATAATAATAATAATGCATTTCATATGAAGCCAGGGTAAAGATGCAGAATTCCTGCTGTTGTGTCTTGGTGTACGTCAGTGGAAGGAGATACAAGTAAATTTTTAATTTAAGTAAAGTTTAAAATCCAATTTACATTTTTATATGAACTTATTTTTATAATATTTGTAATTCTTCGTAGAAAAATGATAGAAATGCTGGCAATAAAAATAATTATATTATTTTTACTATATATGAAAACTGTGGTAAAGCCAGTTTGCATTGTGATGTAAACTAACGTGAGAGCTTATAATTTCCCAAGCAAAGCGCCAAAGGATACGCTCTCCCTAAAAGCAGTTTTCCGCCAACGCAAAGCGACGAGTTTCCATGGTTCACAAATGACGCAACAACTACGTTTGAGTACATTGCAGCTTCGATTCGTTTGCATACGACTGAACTGAGCAGAAGTGAGTGCCGAAAAAGGGTACTATCCACTGCCAGTTGAGCGCCAACATCACACAGTGCAATTAAGTACGTAGCTTCATGCCAAGATTCCATAAACAGCCAATCTCTTCGTACTTGTGCACTTTTAGTGACCTAATTGTGTGGGTGGGAGTAGACACGTAAAGGCAACTCGAAAGGTAAAACAGAAGTATGACAATGGCGAAATAGTGTGAGGAAACACATTATTTAAAAAGATGGTTAACAAAAAGTTGTTGCAGCATAACAAAAACCAACAAAAAGCAACCACATTAGCACAACAACTGACAGCAGAGAGGGAAATATGTAACTGCAGTGCTTCATGTCAAACTTTGTTGATGAGTTTCTTTCCTCACACACATGCTCCCCATACCAGATGGTACACTCAAGCATTCTGGCGCACAAAAGCAGCACCGACACTGCTTAATTGAATAGAGACACACACCACTACACATGCAATTAACCACATACGTAAATGTGCCTCAAGAGTTACACAACTGATGTGATGTCAAATGCTGCTGTGAGTGAGTGTGGCGGTGTTTGTGTGCAATTCTAATTAGCCCTTGTAATGTGCCCCAAACCACACTCCTTCATTTCCTTTGATGTGTTTTGTAAAAAATCTTTCAAAATAATGAAACGTGCTAAATTTTCCAGCAGAAACACCATAAAAGATATTTATACGCCACATTAAAATTGTTTAAAGCAAAAGACAACAATACCACAGCGGTGTGCGGCTCCTTCCACTCTCTTGTAGCTCAGTCAAACAGTTGCAATACGATTGTTAATGTGGGGCATTTTATGCAGTCATTGTAAATATTTGGCAGCAGGAGGAAATTGCTACTTTACGAGTGTTTGTGGGGAAATGAATTCATATGTCATGAGCATTGAAAAATGGAGCTACAAATGCACACATTTATGGCGGAGAGAATGCAGGAGTGGGAGTACCATTTTCGCTTGTAATATGATACATTTTGCAGACTGCTTCCGGAATAAAATTATTCGTTTCCTCTTTTGTTTTTGGGGCTTACTTATATAACTAAATATTTTTTAAGGAAACACTGTAAAATGCGCAAATATGAAACTATTTTAACTTTGATGTTTTTCAATTAATTTTTTTTATATTAGATTTATTAAATTCAAGTAGAAGTCGAGCGAAATGCGGGTAAACAGTGCCCTAACAGTAGGGAGAACAACATAAAAGAGTCCAGTGTTAGGCAAACGGATTTCAAGGATACTTAAGTGAAAGTATAGAGACGAAATAGAAGGTGAATGCAGGCTGAATCTGCACATTAATTGTTTGCATAGCTCCTAGGATATTAATGAGTTTATAATTTTACTCCATATAATATTATTAGAAATACTTATTTTCCTCATAAGTTTAAAAGCTTAGTTCTAGTTGTGTCCTACTTTGCATAAAGTGTCACTTATTCAATTTGAATTGCCTACAATATGACAATGCGTAAATCTCTAAGCCAGTTAGTGTGTCATTTTGTTAAAGTTCGCTTACTTACATATTCGACTACTAAACTAACCTTCTTTTATGTTATCCATGTCGAAACTCAACAATATCCCCAACTTTCAAATGCTTTTGTGAAATTACGGTGAAAACAATTCTGAAAAAGAAAAACAAGAATAAAATAAACATAAATAAAAAGTTAGAACTTTACCACTCAAACTTTCGTTGACACGAGCAAACGGGGTAAATGCGTGGCATTAAGTGTGGCTGCGAGAACCACAACCGTCGCTTTTCAGCAGCACGGCGCACCCTTTGTCTGCCTTGCGAAACAGTGCCAAGGAACAAAGTGAATTGTTGTCAACAATTATCTCCGCAATGCCATAACTTCTGCCTGCAGGCACAAAATACGCAGAAGTTTAGCAAACAGCGATCAGGGAGAACCGTTTCCTTTTGTTTCTAGTCTCTTGACTGTTAAATCGTCCGTTGGAAATGTGACAACTCACAAGTTCAGCTGACTTTAAAGAAATCTAATGTAATGATTGTTCATTAGGAAACGATCCTCCTTTGTGTGAGACAATTTCAACCATATCCATGTAATGGAATAGAGGAACAGTTTAGTATTTAAAACAATAAGTAATGAGGAGTACAGTCATATGAACCAAATTCGTGACAGAATTTTCGTTTATATACCAACTCCTTCAGACCTTATGGATCCAATATGATGCCACCGCGTAACACTGCTTCTCCACTTTTACTCCGAAAACATTTCGAAGCCCTAATAAAGAGCAGGATGTATTATAATTATGCTGAATCTATCCAAGAATTTTGCCTTGGGCAGAAAACCCTTCAAAACTAAGCGCACTTCTGCTGCACAAACAAATTCACTCATATTCAAAGACAAGTCATTTATCTTGCTATAAACCCGACAACTGTAATGATCTGACAGGATTCTAGCTGTCATGGCTGCCCCTCCCATAATTATCTTCTACAAATACCAAAATCCATGCGAGCCGAAACAAAAGCTTAAACAGACCTATAAAAACCGTTTGCCAGACGCTTTTCCCTCTTGCTACCAATAACTGGCGCAGTTTTGACAAATTGTGGCACTCTCCGTCATAACATTTACGGTATCCTTGCGGAATTTGAATGGGAAATTATGTGCATAGCAGAGAAATATTCTTGTTTATAAATTATTCAATCACGTATATTGCATTCAGCAACGTTGTTGGAGATATTTGAACTTCACAAACCTTTTCAAGTATGCACCCACTTCAATTAGAATGCTCTGAATGGATTAGAAAATTCTTAATAACTGGTAAAGCATGATAACTCCGCAATTATAATTCCTATTCCAAAGAGAGGCAATAAGCGATTTTAATTGAAATTGGTTCGACAAGTAAATTCCACTGCTGAATATTACAATATTTCAAATTCCAATTAGAATTGTCTGGAATCGAAATTGAGGAAGAAATTTAATTTGATTTGGGCAATACCAGTTCCTACAATGAATGATACGATATGTTTGGCAACAGTTCTCCACATCAGTCCCATATTCAATGTAAAAATGCTCAGTAACAATAAAAGGATTTGCATTTCCTTGAGCATTTCATGCAGCCACGTATGTGCATAATTAATCGTGACTTTAACAAGCATCGTGCGAGATGCTGAAATAGCAGCTCTCCACACAATTCCATTCCATTCAATTTTGAAGCATTTTTATGGCAATCGTGTGCTCTACACATGCTTTGTATGCTTGCAACCGCAACATAAGATGTAAGAGCATGTGCATTTGTATGAGTAGACGAGATTGTGAACTACTCGAATTGCATTGTGGGAATGAAAATATTTACTGTACTCCTACAGCAAATCCCAAACACCGAAGGTGACTCTGCATTAAAGGAATTATTTCGGTTCAATATTTACCACTCCCCACACTGTCAGTAAAGACGACCGCTGGAGGATATTGCCGCAGAAACCCAATGATTTGATGCACATAAGTGAATAATGCACCCAATTGATGTGAATGCACTGAATTTAATTAAATTTGCAGTTGGCAGTAATTAATTAAAATTAATTAAGCTTCTATACTCGCAGGCATCACGCTAATTAAAATGTCCTTAAATCCAAGAGCTTAAAAATTGTTGCCTTCTCTTTCTGTTTGAAAATGGTACAGGGTCCCTTTGAAAATACACACAATATTTGCATAGAGAACTTGTAGCTGAGTTCTAAAAATGTCAGCTGAGTATTCATGTTGAATGTGTCATTCAACGTACTATAAAACAATGAAATATTACATTTGAGTGCGGATTATTTTCATTATTAGCAACCGTGAAATGGGAACACCAATTTCATTACGGCACTGAAAGATACACAAATGATTTAATATAATGGCACTTCAAATCAATCACACACAAAAGCATCGCGTTCGTGTGGCAGTAAAAAGCACACAAGGATGAACTTTGAATCCCACGTGTTACGTCTATGAAATGTGGTTTATGAATGTGGCGCAATGAAAAAAGGCCCTTATTTACATGTCAAATGTTGTGTGATGTTCCATTAATAAAAAATAATATTGAATCATTCATTTAATGGCAAGTTAACCATTAGAAGGATGCCATCCTTTACGCTACGATATGCAAGGGTCTGGTAAAATCGATACTTCTATTATAAACTGAGTACGTTATGTGGTGGTGTATGACAATTTCCTAGGATCCATTTTACCAGTTTTGGAATGATCGAACCACTTCATTGGATTGAGTAATTCTTCATATATTTTTAGTGGGTGTATGGTACCCTATAGCGGACATTCTGTAAGACCCTTTCCTAGTAGGTTTTAAGACAATTCAAACACACATTATGGGGCACTTTACACCCTTTATGGTGGAAAATTGACCTCCAAAAGATTCGAGAGTAATAAAACAAGTCCCAGCGAGAATTGAGAATAGTTCCCAAGCACTTAACAAGTATTTGAATTAAGTTATTAAGAGTTATTTCCTACCATATTTTCTTGATGAGTTATGGATGAGTCCAAATTAGTTGATCGGAGATATTTGTATATCATACATAACTCCAATTCATCGAGGGAATTGGGCTAAGAGAAAAACTCTAGGTCCACGAAGGGGGCACAATAGATTTTATAGGTCGCAGTCCCCTCGACGATAATAATAATATCATACATATTTTTATTTATAATTCCATAGGTTTCCGTACAGACTGTCCACATAGTTGAAACATACAAGCACAATCAATAATCATCGTAGTCAATAGGGAATTTTCCAGCATTTCCCCCCCTAAAAACTTAAAACGATTCAAAGGAATTTGTGTAACACATGAAATAAGCTTCACCCAAACGAATGGTATGCTACATTTCCGCACACTACCAACTTAGAGGGTCAAGGTTCAACTAGGACCATCGAGCCAACACTGATGATGACCAACTTAAACTATACCCTAATCACATGTTACTGTTTCCAGCTTTCGAACTGACAAAATTTCCTTGATAATCTGATCTCGATACGGTTCCGGACGCATAACATGAAAACCAACTGAAAAAACAAGGATGCGGTTCTTTTGCTGCTCCCGTAATTAAGTTGGTTTTAAACTCTTTGACTTTGTGGTTGGCTTTGCTGGTGTTCTATTTGTTCCCGTTGGAGATTTTATTGCAACGACCGAATCGGCACAATTGGTATTCATTTAGCACAGAATTTAATCTTTTGCTAAAACAAATTTAAAACAAAAAAAAATGGAAGAAACATTTTGCTCACCAATCTTAGCAATGAAAATAGTTAAATGTGAAAAAGGCAGCAACCGCAGAACGAAGCATGGCAGAGGAGAGTTGAAATGCTCGAGGGGTATTTTGTGTGTCTTTTAGTAGGAGCGTGGGTGGAGTTGCTAGAACAGCGGCTAAAGTTATTCCTCCGCATTTGACTTGTGGGTTGAGTTCGTTTCGCTTTTGCCTTGTTTTGTTTTGATGTTCGTATTCTCTTTAATATCCTGCTTGCAATATGCTCGTAAAAATGTATTCCACATCCTCTTTATATGGTTGTATGTTCCTACTTACACCACCATAGTAGGTAGCTATAAATCTAATGACTTTAATCCGTGATTTCTAACACCTGAAAGGGGAGACATGTGGAGTCAAATGAGTTCTGTTCTCCACTTGCTCGTTTCCTCCCTTGCAACTAAATGTCAGATTAGAAAAAATATCAACTATAATCAAACTAGAAGTACTCCTGATGGGTATTTGTTATTCAATTTCAAAGCAGGTATTCCTGGCTATTGTGCTGCAGAGCAGAATTTTGAGATATTTTAAACTAAGTTTATAATTAGAAATAAATATAAATAATAGAATACCATGCAATTGCTGTAATTTCTAAACATTGTCGTATCTGGTTCTAATGTGTTTTCTACTCTATTTCATTCCATATTATTTGCAGCTAAGCATCACAGAGCCGGAGACCCGTTCAAATACATTTGAGATTGGAACACACGGTAGGAAGAGTACGAAGAATACACAAGCAGAGACAAATACACCAGCTCAAATATGAGAACAACAATGCCGACGATGACAACGACGACAAAAGAAGAACAGACAAGCGATATAAGCGTCACATGAATTAATATTACAGTTTGCTTTAAGACGCTGTGCCGAGCAGTCGAATTTTATAATGAACTTGTGAATTATAGTTAAACAAAATATATTTTTTTTAGAATTAAGAGTAGAAATAATGAACATTAAATAATAAATTGGAGCGGAAGGCTTCATATACATTTCACTAGGGCGTTCGGCAAGAATTTCGCTTCCCACTACTGCTACTGAATATGAAAATGTGGGAACAATGCAGACCACCGTCACCATTTCTATCCTTAGTATACGACAGTGAACGTTAGCATTCCAATGGTTGGACGCTCATCCGGCCTAAAGTATATTTTTGCTGATGCAGTGTCTACGAATTCATTTAAACGCGCAAGCTTTTCTTGGGAACGCTGCAAGTGCAGAAATGCCACATCGCCAGCACATGAAATTCTGGAGCAACAGCGGCCTTAATTTGAAGTTATAAACATTGTAGAATTCAGTTATTAAGTTACTCGCTTCTCTGATGACTATTTAAAAATAAAAATTAATGAAAAATAATCTAACTTGCATATGAGTTCTTTGGAGTATCCTCACTACTCTTCAAGTCAATGATTTGCAGGTAAAGACGGTAAGTTGCACTTCCACAGGGATTAGCGGACAAAACTGAACTGCTGAACTGAGTGCCTGGGATTAGGGTGGCTCTACCAAATACATCCCCACACAAGTGTGTTAAAATGTTAGAAAGGAAATAAACTGCGTTAAAATGCCACAATAGAGCATATTTACAGATATGAAGAATTTAAGTGCATATCGAATTTCCTGTTTAATGGGTGCAATGTACATTTCAGACACACCCTAACTGCTGAATGTTATCGAATAAGAGCCGCTATTGCCGCACAATAGTGACAATGCCCAATGTATTGCTTATATAACAGTCTGGTGCTCAAGAATGCTGTCAAATAAAGGGTGTTTTTTTTAGACATGTGGTTTTCAAGCAGAAATAAAACGCATATAATTTAATGTTATGGCCAAGAATTTAGCTCTATTATAAAGATAATTTTGTTTTAAAAATGATTTCGGGCAAGTGGCCGTCGCGGCTGCCTCGAATAAATTCCAGCCGAGAGGCCCAATTTTCGACCACTTTTTTGCAGCAATTGCGGCCGTATGTCAGCAATAACGTGCCGAATATTCTTTTCCAAGGCGTCAATTGTCTCGGGCTTATCTGCGTAGACAAGCGACTTTACATAACCCCACAAAAAAGAGTGCAGCGGTGTTAAATCGCACGATCTTGGAGGCCACGCCTCAGGCCCACGACGCGAGAATTATCTCACTCACCAAAAGTTTCCTTCAATAAATTGATTGTCTCGTTGGCTGTATGGCATGTAGCGCCATCTTGTTGGAACCAAAGGTCGTCCACATCAACATCATCCAATTCAGGCACTAAAAAGTCATTAATCATGGCTCTATAGCGTTCCCCATTGACTGTAACAGTATGGCCGGCTTCACTTTTGAAGAAATATAGACCAATGACCAAAATTCCTCTGCTCATAGAACACACCAAACAGTGACTTTTTGAGGATGTAACGGCATCTGAACAATGGCTTGCGGATTACCGTCACTCCAAATGCGACAATTTTGCTTATTAACTTACCCATCCAACCAAAAGTGAGCTTCATCGCTGAACAAAATTTTCTTGTGAAAATCGGGATCGGTGGCCATCTCGTTTTGGGCCCATTCACCGAACATGCGACGCGCTTGATGGTCGTTCGGCCATAAACTTATGAAATGGCAAACCAAACTGAGCATAAATCAAGTCAAAAAGACCAACTCCGAAAAAAGTATTACACGTCTAAAAAAAACACCCTTTAGCTGCCAAGTTGAATTGATGAAGTAAGATTTTACTCTGCGAGACACATCGGAATACGAACACGCACTCCTTCGCACCCTAATACATATTTCCAATATAAAAAAACAAATACTTAAGCAAAACTGATTTCACGACGATAAACCATGTTAGCGCTGCCGTGCACGTCCTTAAATTGGACACATACAGCCATGGCTGCGATAAATCCACTAGTGGCGGCACCACATTTTGCTCCATATTAGCATAATTTGTTGCATGCTAACATACAAAAACCTCCGCTTTACTCACATAGCAGCTCAAGGTACTAAGTAGTGAAACTAATGGGGAACTTTGCAAAGTAATTAATAATCCAATAAAAATTCCAATAAAATGTCCGAGTTGAATTTTCTTTTACGGCACACATCGTAAGTATTTTCATTTAATTATACTAGATAGCGATTAAAAATTATATTAAAAAATAATAAAGTTCCTAATGATGAAATATGCAAATCGAACTCCTGTTGAAGTCCGTTTGCTGCAAGCATTTCTGGACTTTGCCTTCACATTTCACTTGGTTGAAGGATTAAACAGTAACTTCGCTTAAGTTGCGAACATGCGGCTTAATGCCAGTGGGCTCCCCATGCTGAAACGATGATGCGAATTTAATACTGGGGCACTAAAGCACATTAAGTCAGTGCCATTGGGTGACATAAAATGCTAATCCAATACATGTGACAACGAAGTAGCTCGAGGCAAGGAACCCAATATGATGATGCCACTTAGACTACCGCTGTTCCCATCACATCTGACTAATGTACACTGTACACTGACTAATGTACACTATAACGAAATATCAGAATGTTAGAGTGTACATTAGTCAGTGCTCTACGTTAGTCAGTGTACTGTTAGTCAGTGCTCTACGAAGAGAAAAGGCATGTAAACCACGTAGCTGAAAACATTCAATAAGAATTCGTTATTAACTGCTGACCTACTCTCATATTAATATTTAATAATATATTCACTGGCATATATCTTTACACATATATGGAGTGCTCGAATATTGATAATTCAACGATATGTTTATAAGCACAAATAAATAACAAAACCTCTGAAAAACGCCAACAAAATATATGTCAATGTCACAGATATCCCCCTTAACCCCTGTCAATAATCACATGCTTGTAGACTGAGTAAATAAAATCACTGAGCTATCAACAGCAAAGGTCAATTCTGTTGTTTACTTTTATTCTATCAGTGCCAAGATTTGCGTGGGCACAGCCGTCCTAGTTAATATTATTATTATTGGGTAATACATAACAGGAGTCCCTTTTGCTTTATGCATATGCTGGGGGTGAGGATGTTAGTCGTAAATCGATAGTAGCTCCTAGTGAATTTAAGTATAACATAAACTTGTGTTGGTTAAAGATAATATTTATGTGTATTTATGTGCAATGCAATAATGCGCCATACGGTTCTAATATCAACAGCATCTGAGTGAAAGATATTTCAATTCAATCACAACAAAAATTCTGTGGCGAGCAAAGTTATTTTTCGCATAACTTGAATATGAAATTCATGTCTTATTAATTCGTGCTTTAAGTAGTGAGCCGTTTGCTAAAGGCCAGATTTATCTTCGCTGCTGTTGACGGGTCAGTTATATGTAAGTAGCATTATCACACATCTAAATTAGTCGCTGAATTGAAATATGAGTACATTTTAATATCATATCCTGGAAATAGCATATTTGTAGACTCGTGAATGATGACTTAAATTTTAAAGGCAGTCACGTTTAAACTCCCATTTGAGATTTGTAGTTGATGTTAGAAATCGGCCTGAAGGAAAGTTATAGTACCCCTTAGGAACTTGAATAAGTTCCCAGTTTAAAATAATAACTTTTGAGTATTTTGTGTATCGCAGAGTTCTAGCTCAACTTATTTGCTGTACAAGCAACAATTGTAGGAATGTATTCTATTATTTACTTAAATTCACTTTACATTTACTTATGTGGTAAATTGCTAAAAATTCCGATTCACTAAAATGCGTTCATTTGCTTTCTGCTCTGTTTTCACAAATTAACTGAAAGTTTTAATTGAAAAAGTTTCATAAAGGAACCGAATATTCTGGAATGCAGATTTGTCTGCTTCGGTGTGTTTGTTTCGTGCTGTCTCGCACAGCTCAGGAAATTGTGGCTGTGCTTTTTTGCATTCGAATTGCATTAATGCCGAATTCATGGTGATATATTTTAGAGTTCTCACTTTTGAATTAAAATTGTGGGAAGGCTGATGTGGATTTAATTTGAATTAATTAAGCAATTAAATTTAATTGCAATTGCCATTTCAATTTACTTTCTGACTATTTCCTGCTTTAGCATTCGTCCATTTATTTGCTTTGCCGATGTAAGTTGCTTGTATCCCTTCTGTAAACGCACAGTTATTCAAATCTAGTATTCATTTCTGCTTCGTTATATGATTCCCAATTCAGCTAATTAAATACTGCAGTGCGATGTTTGTACGTGTATCCTTTACACTACAAGGAATTTGTAGACATTTGAAATGGTGATTTTCTGATTTTCATTGAATTTTACAAAACTGTTTTGGATGTTCCATATTGTTTTCTTATACAATTTCGAAGTGCATGAAAATATGATAATTTATAGAAACCCTACCAATAGATTTACTCTATTTACAGCATCCCAGGATAACTATTTATTTATGCATACTAATAAATATGAATGGGGACAATATCGCAGTCTCTTCACATTTTAGCAAGGATATCCCAAGGTATAAAATAGAAATACAAGTCTTTTGTTTCGCTTAGCGTTTGAGTTACAAATATTTTTCATCTATTAAACTTTTTCCCGTATAGGCAAATTAGGTGAATTGTATAAAACTTAATTTAAAATGGGCAAATAAGGTTAATTGCTTAAATTTCTTTATGGTTTATTGGCGCTTAACAGTGACACCCCCTCTTTCTGTGGTATAGTTAACAGTAAACAACTTATTAATCACCTGACCAATTCTTTCCCTTGGCTTTAATGTGGCTTAGGGGTATTTGCAGATGAGATATGAAATCTAACCTTAGAGATTAATGATGGCGATTGTATGCCACATGCCAAGATTTCGCCAACCATTGTTGCGCTTTAAAGAAAATTATTTGAAATGCTGCAAATTAATGTGTCATTCAGTTTATTTATATAAATATATTTACAATACGGGTTTGGTAGGAACATTGTAGAAATATAGGCACAAAAGTGTTGATACTAAATTAATGTGAGCAGTGTATTTATGCATGCTTCAAATTAAGGGCTGAATATTTTCTATCGAATTTGTACACTCGATATGAGAGATCTGCCTTCGAAAGGTATTGCCATAATTAGTCACAGAGAACGCTCTATTATAGAATAGTTTATTCAAATAGAGAAATGCTTGCATCTAATCGGTCCGTAAGTGTGAGAAAATGCTGTGAAGAATTTGGCACATATTATCTTCCTCTTAAAGGTAAGTATTGTAACGACTCTCTTTCTATACCTGGGGTAGACTCAGCGGCTTCCAGGGGTCGTGTACAGAAAATTTATATACTGAATTCCACCAGGGTTATTATAGTTTAAAATTACTTTATTTATTTAAAATATAATAATAATGTTTACTACTACGGACTTAGTTAGTCCTTACAATAATATTCATTTGATCTTAGGTCTACCACTTGGGGTACTACTCTTCACGTAAGGTTTTATTTTATTGTCCTTGTCCCTATAGGCGAACTGTCACGTTGCAGATCTATGTGTCTCAGTGAGAAAACTATTGAAAACCAGATGTTCTCACTAAGTCTCTAAGTCTCTGTATCGTTTGTGTTTCAGTGAGAAAACGATTGAAAACCAGATGTTCTCGCTAAGTCCTCAAGTTCTCGTAGCGTATGTTACTTAGTGAGAAAACGATTGAAAACCAGATGCTCTCACTAAGTCTCTAAGTCTCTGTATCGTTTGTGTCTCAGTGAGAAAACGATTGAAAACCAGATGTTCTCGCTAAGTCCTCAAGTTCTCGTAGCGTATGTTACTTAGTGAGAAAACGATTGAAAACCAGATGCTCTCACTAAGTCTCTAAGGCTCTGTATCGTTTGTGTTTCAGTGAGAAAACGATTGAAAACCAGATGTTCTCACTGAGGCTCTAAGTTCTGGTAGCGTATGGGAGAAAACGATTGAAAACCAGATGTTCTCACTAAGTCTCTAAGGCTCTGTATCGTTTGTGTCTCAGTGAGAAAACGATTGAAAACCAGATGTTCTCACTGAGTTCGTAGCGAATGTGTCTAGTAGAATAGGTCTTGCCCAGTCGGCGGTATGTATCAAAAGAAGCTCTGATATATTCGGCGGTTTGGAGAACACGAGAAGTCTGAACTCGTCGTCGGAATGCAGCAAAAAAAAAAGACCTCTTCCTTGACCGATACGGCTTATATAGTCTTAAGCGACCACCACTGCCAGTGTATAGTGTTGTTGGCGGGCCGCTGTTTAACGTTCCACTCCCGTTAGTCGGCTTCGCTTGCTGCTAAGCCATGCTCGTTGTTGTTATAGTGGTTTGTCCTTTGATAACCTTCGCCGCTTTGTTGTTGATCTTCTGTTTGTTGTTGTCCTAAGCATTTGTCCTTTGGCGACCTTCAATAGTGTTTTGTTATTGTGGACATTTGCACTTCGTTCACCTTTGCAGCTTTGTCGATTTTTTCCATCACTCAATTATTTTATTTATAATTTTCTTCTTTTTCTCTTTGTGTTTTGTCCGTACTGGTGGCATGCGTAGCGATCGTTCTGTCGTGCTACTTTTGTGCTTTGTATTCGTTTCTACATGTCGTTGATATATTCTTTAGTGAACGAACGTATTCGGCAAGCTCGGTTCCTACTGGGTACTCCACTTCTGGGCTTTGCTTGTATTTGTTGTAATAATCCATATGTATTAATTCAATGCTGCGTTGCATTAGTCGGGTAAGCTTTTGCTATTTTCTTAAATGCCATACTTGGGTTTGTTACTCATTGCATGTGTGTGTATAAAGGTTCCTAAACTGCGCTCGTTGGTTTTGTTGTGAGGCAAAATTTATGTTTGTAAATTTTGGTCCTCACAGTATTGAAATTAAGAATTTATTCAACAGCATTATCTAATTGAATCTATTTTCTATATAAAATTAAAGAGTTTGAATTAGTTCAATAAAATGTTACTGTAACACCAAGGACCCCTTTACCCAATGTTGGCATTATTCCCTTTTTTGGAAAGATTTTTAAACGACTTCTCATGAATGAAAAAAAGAAAAATGAATAAGTTGTAAACAACAACAAAAAGAAATATCTGTAGATTATTTTCTCCATCTTCCCAAACCACCATGTTCCTGAAGCTGAGATGCACTGTAAAGTTCCTCTTACTCCCCATTGTAACACGTAGTTTCTTTGTTCTAAATATTGAAGCTGACGCTTTCTTGCTGCGGTCATTAAGGTTTCACTTTGACTAAGAGTGTATCTGAAGAACAATAAAGTTTCTGTAGTTAATTGAAGAACACAAGTTTCCCTTTCAGTTACTTGAACGAAACTTCGAATAACACACTTTTCAGTTTTTCAGTGCACATGATTAGTTTTGATAGTTGGTCCTTTCTGGTTTCCCGCACAATGCTTTTACAATGCGCAAAACTTTATTTTGAGCCACCAATACGGAATGAAGTGGAAACTCAAGCGAATTCCAGACTCGAATAAATGATTGATGAAGTGACGGCTGGCTTCAACTTGGTTTTGCTTCAAATAACAATTTTCACACAAACCTATTTTACAGAAATTTCTCATACGTATTTAAGAGTACTGGATTGTTTTTTTTGAATACCAATAGAAACTTTTCATGTATGAGAAGCAATAATAATCGCTATTGAATTTAACCGTTGCATAATATAAAGGACTCCATTCGTGTGCATAAGGATTTCCCATATATGTGAACTCTTTGAATTTATCTATCTATTGAATTTGAATGTCTTATAACGTAAAGGACTCTATTCATGTGTAAAGGGATTCCCACATTTCTGAATTGCTGACATCACTGCTTAAATATATTTCAACACTGCTGCTAGCTTATTATTAATTGCTGGCATCAGTTGTTCAATAAATCCTTTAACACTGCATAGGATCAGATCATGCTGCATCAGAGAAGCCTCAGTTTGACAAGCAATTTATCATTACTCAACGGAAACATGCACGCAACTACCGCTGCATAGCAATAAATATGAATATTTATTATAAATTTAATCACATTTAATGAACGCACTTAATTGCAAATCTGCACATTATTAACTCTCTGTTGTTTTCCACGCACAGAGGGCGGTCTGCATACCTGAATTAATTATGCCAGCATACAGAGCCAATCACACAGTGGCACCTCTGCCATGGAAGCTCAAATGTGGCTTAGCAGTGCACATAGATTCCACATGGATACCCACAACATTAGCCTTTTCGAATGGTTTCCGCAAAGCTCACAGTATTATCCTTCTCTCTGTGCACAGTATGTGAAGAATCACTATTTATGTCGTCCGTATACGACTGCACTCTTACATTTTAATTTATTTTCGTTTCCTTCGGTCCTTGGACGCAATGTTCACATTGCAATGCAAATGCATATCTCTGACAAGGGTCGAGAGTTAAGCTGCAATTCCAATTTGCACATTCATGGAATTTATTTGCTTGAAAGGGAATTAAAAAAATACTGAAATGTGTTCTCATGAATTCCTGCATTTACTTTCTTATTTAGTTTCTCAGGCTTTGTCGACTTTCTTTGCAAAGGTGTTTGAAATTAATTTTCTGCATAAAAACTTAAGGGGTGTTTGAATGCTCTGCCAGGGGATTGAAGTAGTGCAGATTTGGATTATGGAGTTTCTTTAGCTCTGAAGGAGGGTGCAAGCATTTGAAAATGCGAAATATTATGTTCTGCGAAATATTATGTTCTGAGCAGTCTGCAGAATGAGTTTAGATGTGTGTGCAGAATGTGTTAACTGGAAAAAGAGGGCTTTTGTAACGCATTTAGTTAAAGTTCGAAATTGAGAACATTTCTAAATAAAAAGTACGCTAAGCCAACGCTTTGATTATCACCAGGAAAGGGCAGATCTTATCATTTCTTCTACATAAAATGTCCATTTAATCGTAGCTGGAGCTAATTCATAAGCTGCCTGAATGATTCATACGATGATTCATACCAAATACTACATTGGAATCAAGGATGAAATGCGAACACTCCTGGAAAATTTGATGCTTCGATATTGTCCCAAAAGCTTCGATATTGCTCCAGTGAACATCTGACAACGGTGCTTCTTCATATTGCCTCGAACGTGATATATTTTAACACAGAACTAAATTCAAATAACACTTTCAATCCGATAGAATCTCTTTCCAAGACATAATCAGAGCTTTTCCTCGTCACGAAAAATGCAAAAATGCAATTCAGATACTTTGATAAAGTTGCGGTGGCAACACAAAATTAACGAATTTAAATTCACAGTGTGGAAAAAGTGATATATTCACTACCAACCCCACACAATACCTACAAAATTACTACTTAAGTAAAGAAACTCATTCCATTGTGTCCGATGTGGTTTGTTTTAGTGAATTTAATTGTGTGGTAACCCCGAAGGATTACATTTTGTGGACAGGAAAATTAGTGGTGAGGAATTGTGTGTGTGGTAAAATGAAAACCAGCAACATATTAACTTGGCTTGTAAGTCAGCCCAAAGGAGTGTGTGATTCTGGCAGCTCGGTTTCACCTACGAAACTGGCAACAGCTCTCATTACCAGCTACACACGCAGCGACTCGGAACCGGCTTCTATGCCACAGGTTCGGACCAAACCTCATTTCAACAGATGAAGACCTCTGACCTAATTTTTTAACAATCCAAAGGAAACAATGCTGAATTTTTATGGTACTCGTAATTATTCTGGTAAGAGCACCAGTTGAAAACATATAAAGCCGCTTTTGTTAATGCAGTGTGCGAGGGTTTAAAAACTCTTATTAAATTAAAAATGCACAGCTTCTGGCACAGAATTCGTAGCCTCAACACAAAACACTCAGGTTGGAGAGCAGAATCTTCTTTGTGTAATGTTAGCGAGTATGTGCATTCGGTGTAGTTGGGTTGGCATGAAGGGAGTATGTGAACTGAACACTAGACTTGAGGATAGCACCGCTAGAAGCGAAAGAACAAGGCATGATGTAGCCGTACAAAACTATTCTAAGGTGATTTTCATGCTTTACCAAGACGTGACATTTCAGTTCTCATATTTACATACGTTTTTACTATTTTTTTTATATTTGCTCGAAAAAAATCAATGGAATTCCAGAATGAGCTGCATCATGAGTGGCTGCGGTGGCCATTTGAACAAATTCGTTTCCTTAAAATTTAAAGTTCATTTAAATCACTTCTGAAAAACACCCTTTAGTGAAGGGCCCAAAATCCTCATTTGTAAAATATTTGTATCTGTTTATAGTATAAAAATTCTCAAAGTTCTATTTCCTTGAATGAACTGCAGGTAGGAAAGAAGACAATTCACTTATGAAGTTCAAAATTATTATTTGCCATTCAACGAAATTCTATTCGTAGGAGTTTGAAAAAGAAAACTTTGTGGGTTTGAAAAAATTGTCTACATGCCCATGGAAGCAGAAATTTTTCAGTCAATGAAGATGGAATTTTATACAATAATTAAAAAAAAAACTTTAATTTTATGTCAACAAAACACACTTCAAAAAGCTGAAAATCATTCTCAAAACTCATCAGTTGACATTCCGGAGAACATTGCCACAACATTTGTACAAATCTCCGCATCAACTGCTGCAGTTGCAGTTGTTGCAGTAACTCGTATGAAAAGCATTTTTTATTACGAAATGAGCTGCGCGAAAAGGAATGATGCGAAATGTGAGCGGGAAATTAGTATGACAGGATTATTGTTAGTGCCGGGAAAGCCAATTGGGGTTTTATTGCGTACAGAAATTTCCCTTTAGCAGCTATTTATATTCCACTCACTGTGGAATCACGTAAATTGCTGGCGGTTGGTGTATTTATGCTGCTTCTTGATTGTCAAAGTATGAGTACGTCTTTTGTGGAGCATTCCAACATCCGTTTAGCAAAAATGCAGGTTGAAGCGTTGTCAGGTGTTTCTGTTGGTTGTAGAAGGATTCTTCAAAATTGTGACAAATTTCTTAGTGAAACGCTGCACACAGCGGTAGAGTTTGGTAACTCAAAAAATACTACAACAATATCAACAGGAGGGGTCTTTGATTCAAACAGTCTCATTTATCAGAATCTTATTTGACATCAGTTAGTCAGACTTCCCCTTAAAAACACCGACTTCAATTAAATGGAGATTCAATATAACTACTGCAATATACAATACCATAATGACGAAAGAATGAGTAACATTAATATCTAGTTTTATATGTCAACAAATAACTGACATACTTTCGATAAGGCTTAGATATTGTTTCCCTGCATATCGAATATTGAATATATTTGATTAACTATTGAATCATCACATAATAACAATACTCCATCCAATTAAAATAAAGAAAATTCCCGTATACTTCACATCACTTCTTTCAATTTGATTATGTAGCATTGAATATATTGTTCAAATGATATGCATGGGAATAATGAAAGCTGTAATTTACTTGTTTATTGATGTGTCAATTTCACTACACCCTCTTTTTCACAAGTAACAAAATTGATATAATGTCACTCCTCCTATTCATGTTATTTATAGTGAGTAAATTGATCAATATGTTACATTTTACTAAAATATATGCTCTACAAATTTGCCCATTAAGGATGATCTCTGCTATTATCAGTATTAGTTGCAGTTATTTAAATAAGTCTGTAGTGCCTATCCATCAAAGAACATCACACTTGACGCATGTCGTTCCGTCCTCTTAACTTAAAGACATCTATCAAATATTCCATATTCGTATATTTTGCTTCATCTGGCAATAAACTACTCTAAACACATCCTTCTTTAATAATTTCAAAAGTTTTAATTCATGCTTCCAGCTTTTTTGCTACTGCTTCAATGCTCTGACCTCAAAATTTGAAACACAACCAACGCAGACTAAACGCATGATTAGGTGGCGCCACACTGGCACAGCAAAACTTAAAATTGACTTGCAACAGTGACTCTTGCTCCTCTTCTTGTTTTCAGTAGCCTGAACAAAGCAGCGGAAGACACCAATTCGTATATTATGAATGTGTATATCCATATTTTAGTATACATGCATAGAAGCTTTTACATATAAAATATATATTATATATATATGAAAGTTGCTGTATATTATTTTGAAGGATATTCAAGGTCCTTGGCTTTAGCAAAGAAAAATTAATATTCACAAATACCACCTTCAACTAATTTCACACTTTAGCAATGATTTGTATAATCAAGAATTGAACCATATTTAAATTACAGAATTGAAACCTTCACTTTAATTCTTTTCTCAGAGAGTTTCGAAATAACTCTCCTCAAAAATCAGTGTATAAATAAAATGTTTCTATCTGAGGGATTTCACTCTTAAATTAGTTCAGAACTTTAATTAAATTCTGAGAGTTCCGCAATTTGGTGGTTACGGTAATGGCAGGGAACTAAATTGTTTTCTTCTGCATATGAAATTGATTCTTTTGTATAAAATTTTTAGTATAATATTGAAGTCAACTTTGAATTCACCTTAAAAAGTGTCTACAAATATGCAAACGTAACTTTGGTGGCAAATTAATTAATAATCTGAAGGACCTTAACACAGCTGCAGACAAGCAGGAAATCCTTCTTAAAGAAATCCAAACTTAAGAACGACAAACAGACATTATCACAACAATGAAAGAGAAGCTGCTACAAAATGTAGATGATGGTGCTTGGCTGCTGATGGTGATGAAGGTTAAACTCTGCATTTATATCCAAATTTTATTACGACTTGTAATTTTATGGTGATGTGCATAATTTCATGTGTTCTTCAGTGAAGTACGCTGAATTTCGCACAAGATGACATAAAACAGCACGACTGTTTTCTTTATCGCTATGGGCAGATTCCAGATAGGTTTTAATCCTAAAGAAAGAGTGCCAGAATTTTGATTTTAAGTCTAATGTTGTTAAGAATAATAAACAAATTTAAAATTACTAAAATAATCTAGAATTATGTGAAAAAAACCCCTCTAATGGTGCATCAAATTCCAAAGAGGAGCGGCAGCTGAATGCCAGATGCAAATTGTAAGTCAAATATATTGAACAGGAATCATTTTATAGTCTCAGTAATTGGTGAACACATTGTGTGACTTCGAGAGGGAGAGCTCTCCGTAGCCATAAATGGTAGACCACTAGAATTATTATGGTAAAGTTTTCCATTGTTCTGAGTGGAATCTGTGTGACCAACTTTAGTGTTGTGGGAGTGGAGAGGTTAATGAAATTATTACCTTTTCGAAATCTCCCTTAATTTGATATATTCTCATTGGAAACTGATGCATAAAATCAAGAACACAGAAGTGTTACAAATTAATTTTACTTAAAATAAAACTTTATTCTACCTGCACTCTGATTTATGGGTAAATTAAAGTTCTAATTGCGTTGCTGATAAAAAGTTGGAGTTTAACACAACTGCAGCAGCAGAAGCAGATTCGAAACACGTTTCAGCGTAATACAGCTTATAAAATTCTCTCCACGCGTGCTTTTAATTGTTTCAAAATAGCAGGGAAAAGTTTGCAATGAAGGCAAAGCATGGCAGTTTGTATTAAAGGGGATTCATAACTTTTCATTTAAAAAAAACAGCTTTACACATACTCTGATTCAACAGCAGGAGTCACGGCAAAGTAATTGTAAAATGTTGCACTACTTTTTGTTTAGTATCTTTCTCATACAGGATCGGGAGTGACTGCAGATATATTTGTGTGAAATATGAGTTATTGACTGTCATCCAGGGAATCGTTTCAATCCAACATATACAGCATATTTTTTTTAAACAATCTCAGATGTAGAAACACGCCTCCAAAACACATAAGATATGTACTCCTTGTTTAATTTTACTTATCGCCTCTTCTTACAACATTTCTGAACAAATTGAAACCGAGCCGAAAACTGCAAATACGTAGGGAAATAATGTTAAGTAAACTCGCTTACATTCCATGGCTTTGTAAGGGTTTAGTGTAAACTTCTATCACGCATTCCCAACTCAAGAGTAACACTTTCCTACGCAGGTCATAGCTAGGGAGTCAGAATCTTCCGTACTTTTTGGGCGCTTCGGAAACAGATGTTGTACTCATTTCGTAAGCAAAATAAATTATATGTATACGAATCTATGTAGCAAAACACTATTTCTGCTCACATGCTGGAAGCAGCGTTTCCCTGGAGTCACGTGCTCTACCGTTGTACCATAAATATTCCACAGTAGAAGAAGCCGTCAAGGTTTCACTTTTAAACAAATATTTCTGCTTTTCAGCCAAACTTTGCAGCACATATGCGCCGAATATTAATAAGCTATAAGCGTAACACTTGCCTAGTCAGCTGCCGCAGTTTATATCGTTGTTTTTAGTAAATGCTTGCTTCTCTTGATTTCACTTACGAAAACTATCAAGGACGCAATTCTAACTTAGGTGCATATAATCTCATGGTTCGTGTCATTTTGTTCAGTCACAGTGCTTTGAATTTTCCGCCGTTTCCCCAAATTGGTCTACGATTGTTTTGGTGTCGTGCAAATTCAATTCATTCTTTAATTATGAATCGCTCGCACAGAAAAGAACTAAAATATTGGAGTATTTCCTTCTTAAGTATTTTATTATTATTACAATTAATTACAACTATAACTATAATAAAAGTTTATAAAGTTGCTACCTGTGGTGGCGGATTGCATCTGTAACTTTTCGGTATATACTATTGAATGATATAGGAAGATATAGATAGATACATAGATTTATTTAAGGATGTTATACACCGCGATCTGAAAATCTATTGCGATGCATCAATTTATTTGAAAGATGAGGATAGTCTCATCTATAGATCTTCTGTCAGGTTAGTGTCCGACAGGAGTTCATATATTTTGGAGAAAAGCAGCACCAGAAAGGGTTCATATCATTAATGAATAATTTGATTGTCCCTATCAAAAATTCATATAAATCTTCAAGGAATTTTTGCTAATCGATGGTTTGGTAACCGATTAGATTTATTTACATTTGATTTCTTTAAGGGTGTTTTACACCGTGAACTGAAAGATCTATTATGATGCCCCTGTTTATTTCAAAGATGAGGATAGTTTTATTTATAGGACTTCTATCAGGTTAGTTTCCGACAAGAATTTGGGAGAATTCAAGTTGGGGGATCTTGCTCATATCTATGATTTATTCTCCAAAACACAAGTGCATTTTGTGTGCCAAAGTTCCGCAGTCCATGATCAGGTGCAATGAGGTTTCGTCACTTTCTCTACAGAATCTACAGATGGCATTTAAAGATAGATCCAACTGATTCATACGATACTTGACTCCGCTGGAAATGCCTGTGATGATTCTTGATTTACTCCGAGGCATATTTATTACCTCCTTAGCTATTTTAAGATTAAAATCTCCCAGAAGAGTTTTCCAGGATTCACTTCTTTTTGCATCTGTACACTTCTTATGGGAAGATATACAACATAAGATTTTGTCGGAGCATAATCCACACCCACACTTCACCAGCGTGTTACATCATTACATCAGTGTATTTGAAATGAGTCTTTCGTTAGTGTAAAAGTAAAATTCCACAACACAATTTAGTTAAATTTCTTTTGTAATTTAAGAGAAAGAAAATGAGGTATTAGCTCCATAGCTTATGTTACTGCTCTTATATTGAAAAATTATAAAGGTATATCTTTTGTGCATTGTGGTATATCATCAGTTGCACCATATTTGAAATTGAAGAAATTTCATGAAAGCAATATCAAATCCTTATCTGACAAGGAGTTTAACGCTAATCTGCTCAATAACAGAAAAGTAAATAACGATTTCATCTGCGAAATGCAGCTGCCTGTATGTGAATAGAATAAAGCAAGGCACACAAAAGCACGTGGAACACACTGGTCTTGGCTGGGAATCCATTGACGAGGGAAGTCATGTTACAAATTGGCTTAAACGAATGTTTAGTAAATTGAAACCTTTAACAAAGAACTTGGAGCCTTTATGAAAGGCACAACTTTTATCCATGGGAAAATCAAATATATTTATTCTCCAAAATACCATAACACAAAAGATAAAGGTATGATATAATGAAATATGACATGAGCGACTCAGCGTCTTATTATGCACATACTGCATGGGAATAAAGCGGAAAACTGCTGCAAGTACAGTAAAAGCAATTTGTATTATTTTACTTAAATTCTTGATAAAGAATATTGGAAATTTATATCCAATTCTCTAGAATAATTTAGTTTAATGGGATTCCTTGTGAAATATTTCTCGTGAGTTGAAAACCACAGGAAGAGTGAAGGCAGAACATGAGCTTTAAAAATAATTGCATATAACAAAAAACTGAATGCGACAGTTTGTATTAAAATCAGAGGAGAACACGAATAATGTCACTAAATATTTCCACAGCAGCACGTAGCAACACCGAACTGTAAACTGAATTTTAATACATAAATTGATGTTGCTGATTGGTTGATCCTTCAGAGCTTTTACATAGATAGGAAATATATCTGGGTTCATTATTTAAAAGCGGAACTCTTTGATTATTTTTGTAGCTTCGAGCACAATGAATTTTTTCTGCACCGATTTGTGGGAATGAGGTCTGCCTAATGAAGCTTTCGTCACAGATTTAGAAAGAAGCATTCCAGAAGCATCGAAGTGACACTGATTTGTGTTGGCATTAAGAGAGGATTTTGTTTGTATATTTGGTTTAGGAATCATTCCATTAGTTTGGCTTAGATTTTTTTCAATGCACATCTATTTGTGGTTCACTACGTTGTTAGATTTTCCACCGACCACAAGGGAACTGATGGCTGAAAATCCCAACAAATGTTATAATTTATGCATTTAGGTTGAAAAGATTTGTTTGCATACGACTCCCAACTGACACGTTTCACATTGAATTTTCTATAAACATTTAAAATCAACTGCTGCAGCGCTCGTTGACACAACACCGTAAATGTATACACCAGCATTGTAGGCAGTGCTTCACCTACTGAAACACGCTCTTCCATGTCAGAGACACTATTAATTTGACACTCTGAGAGACAAAAAGTCGCATTCATGAACAACTTTTGCTTTTTACTAATAAATTGGCCAACCAAGCATTGAAAGATTCCTTTGAATTGTCATAGTTTGCGACAGAATAACACTCAATTCATTTACCAAAACAAACAAGGACATTTATGTCCTGTGGCATGCTGGATAAGACATTATGTTCTTGTGTCCATTTGTTGTTTTGCTTGAAATCAATTCAGCAATAAACACAACTTCATGGACTGAGCAATAGAATCAGTTCGCAAATATGTATTTTTATGCAAACGAATTCGAAGTATGTTTGTGGGAAATGGCAATGTCCTCATTTCAATCAATTCTAATAAAAGAAAACAACAATGAAATCTTGTATGAAAAGGAGTGATTCAACAGAGCTATGGAAATGTGTCGTTATGTCTTATGGAGACGCTGATTACTATTTAATATTGGGTTTGGTACTTTATTTGTGATAAGTATGTAATGAAAACTAGTAGCGGTTTTCTTAATTTATATGATAAGCTAAGAAATTAACTGTAAAATTTGTTAGTCGAGGTGATATAACAATAATAAATAATAATATAAATTCAGAACACTGATGCACATCAATTAAGTTTACTCATGATAAATGATTCTTACGAATCTTTTCCCATATTCTTCCAGCAGATCAGGTACACAAGCTAAAAATGTTCATACAAAAATACAAAAAGGACCTGCTCAGACATTAAATTTGTTCTCACTTTAGCGCATAGCATCTTAAAAAAATGTATTGCCCTCTCAGTAATTCATGGGGATTGCCTTATTTGAAAATTATACTATCTCACCTCTATTCATAGGTCTATTTTGATTGTGGATCAAAAATTTCTTGTCTCTCAATTTTTGTAACTACACTTCAAATGAAATTGAAAATCCTCCTTTTTATAGCTGTGTCCTGAAATGCATTTTTCCACAAAAGAAAAAAACTTTTTATAGATGAATTTTCTGAATTTGGTAATTTTTAAATATATGGTGAAGGACGATGATATATAAAAATTTTGTATTGTTTGGAGCAGTACGAATATTTCTTATAATTTCATGCTTTTCAGAAGAAGCCCTCAACCGCAGTAATCTCCTATAAAGGTAAAATTATAGGTATGTTATATAATAAATTAAATTATGTCCGACTGAACCTACAGTGCTACTTATCTTATATCACAGCTCTTACGGTTGCGTAATTGGAGTTTCGTGTCAGAATGGCGCAGCTGTATTCCCCGCAAATGCACAACGGACATAAATATGAAAATAATATATGTGAATGAGTCTATGTAAGGGGAGCTCTATAAGGGAGCTACATAAGGGAGCTATGCAAGGAGAGATTCTGTACGTGCTCCTCTGCTTAAATATTTTAACAGGACTTCAAGTTGTACATGAAAAGTTATATTGCCTTCATACAAAATGGACCAGAAGAGAAGAACGAAGAAAAAATTAATCAAAATTCAAATGAGAATCATTAAATATTAATATTCAGCAGCTCAGAGGTTTCATCTACGAGTATGTCAAGTTTTGAGTGATTTAGTTAAATAGCAAACATTATTTTTATCTCATTTAATATGTAGTTTTTTAATAGCGGCGTAGATGATTTTCTGCAGTGAACTTTAATTCAGTAACCAAAATTCTCGCCTGATGATATATTAAATAAAATTGTGTGTGCAAAGTACTTTAATCAATATTATTACTTGTTTACCAATCCAAGCAGGATTAACAGTTTTGGTCCCAGTTGGCATTTCAATGCATTGACTGCACTTAATCGTACTTTCAATTGAAGCGAAAAGTTTTCCTATCGGCATTGAACCAACATTTAATTTGAATACCGTGCAAAATAAGTGATTTTATAGAACATGAATATCAATGAGCACAACATACGAGTACATACATACCGTATATATACGAGTATTTATGAAGTATGTGTTTCGTGTTCTAAGAAGCAGGTTATCATTTTGTGGGTTGTCCATGTCAGCAAACTAAATTTCTTATATTTATTTCATAAATATTCAATAAGGAATGTAATAAAATACAAATTGAAAAAAATCCTTCAACGAATTGGGAAGCTCTCATATTTCACTAAAAAAGCTACGATCATCATGAATATCGAAATTAATATTAATATCCTGTATTATCTTAATTTTGGAATGCTGAAAATAAATAGAATTTCCTCACAATTTTCTGTAATTTCCCCACTTTGATTCACTTTAATTGTACTGGATTTATATGTAGTGAGAAGTTAAAATGGAACAACTCTTTGTTAAATTGAAGTTGTAAGTTCGACCTATGAAGTCCTGTATAATTTTTACAGATTTTAGCTTTTACAATTTTACGATGTTTTGCCTACAATCACAAAGAAAATACTGTCTAAACAACACATATCCAGTTAAGTATTCAATTTCAACTAACACGCTTAATGATAATACAATTCAAATCACACTCGTATGAAGGTACTTGCAACCAGTTGTAACAGTGACAGATGCATTCGTATTCACTTCTTTCTTACGAGTATTTACAAAATGAAAGTACTAGGATAGAGATATTTTATTCACATATCTTCTCTATAAAAAAACTTAAAATAAGATCTGTATAATCCGAAAGAGTTTGGGAGTACTCATCTGAATTTGTGTATTTTTGTGTGAACAGTCTTCCCACGCTTTAAAGACTCTCATTTGTATACGCACTTTCGATTGTGGCATCTGATCACGTACTCAATTATTGCATAAATGAAAATAAAATGATTTTTTATGTCCTTATGTGGTGCTGCAAACCAATTTGCAAGTACACCCACACCCATGGAAGTTCCTCCTGCTCACAGATTCAAGAGAAAAACTGCAATCGATGAAGTAAACGCAGCAGCACCGCGACGTGCAGGCAAAAGGAACATCGCAGAGATACTTTAAACTACATTTGCTGCACTTTTCTTCCAAATTGCTCTGTTGCTCTGAGAAGCACTGCAGATGCCTGCCTGCATGCATGAGTATAAAACTTTCAAATTAAATTCCAAAGGAGGTAGTTTCACATTTAGCTTTACACAAGTTTAAAGTGCTACGCCAGGAATTTAATAAATTTGAACTCAAAGAAATGTTTTATATTTATATAAATAATTTTTTTTACCCACCCACTTCTCCCCGCCATGCTGCACTGTTTTTATGCAGATATATTAGAATTTATGGCTTACAATCAACTGACTTGACTTCATTGCAGAGTTTTGTGACTCAAGCGCATACCAAAAAAATGAGCCGCTGGATTTTATTAAAAACTCAATGTCATGAAACTAAATACTCGTATAAAAAATGTTATTTTCTTTATACATTATGCAATTAAATGGGACATCGCGTTTCCCACACTTCAGAAAGTAAAAATTGCCATACTGGAAACAAGTACAAAGGCTTCAGAGACTACTCTAGAGTCGCTGTAGTAACCGTATCGTAATACGAGTATACATAAATCTTTTTAAATTACCTGAACAACAGTTCTCTTCTGTGTCGTTAGTTCCGAGATATGAACGCAGAAACAACTCAGCACGACTATTACAGAACCAAAGATCGGTTGACATATGCACTTGAACAGAGAAGAAAAAGCCAGGTGAAACCCCTGTTGACAATCCAAGCAGTTAAATATATTGTGTTGACATCGCTGTTGACCTCCCTGACTGTCAGTACATGCAAAGGTTGAATTCTTCTCTGCTTGTATGTTTGTGGTTTAAGCGGCGTATACGTAACATACATTTGTGTCCTTCATTTTATTTACAGTTTGCTTTTATCAAGCAAAATAAATATACAAAAATATTAGTAGCAGCATGACAGTGGAAGGAAATGAAGTGTCCGTATTGTATTCAGTTGGACTTGAACACAGTGATTGGAGTTGGGTATAGTGGCATCATTATCAAGACTTGTCTCCCCTACTAATGCAGCTACTCGTATCTTTTCAAGTTTAAGAGATATTTATAAAAAAATATTAAATAACTTAAACAGAAGTTTCAAAAACTGGAAGTCCATTAAATTTCCTGAAACTGTAAAAATAAAATATATTTCCGAGCCTCACACACCACAATCCAAGTGACATTACCAGGAACTCGATGTTTGCACTTTCGACCTATTCTTAAAGGCTGCATTCTCCGTTTGGTTGCACTGCATGTTTTATGACATACAATGTAGCCTACGAAACGTTGCAGTTATGCGATAAAGGAGTATTTTGATTAATTGTGGCCCGCATCGTCAGAATGACCGATGTCTATTAATGCATTTAGGAATACAATACTTTCCCATTGGCACTGTTGCTGCTGTTGCCGCACTTTGTGTATTGGCATCGCTTCTTATTTATTGCAGGCAACAACTGCGTGATAAATTCTACAACAATGGTAAAACCGTGTGAAATTGATGGTGATTTATTGGAATATCATGCGCCGCTTTCATCACCATTCGGCCTTATTTCCAAATGTCCGCTTTGATATTTTTCCTCCGTTACTTTAATAATTTTATCTAGATTTGTGTGTGATAACTTCACTGCTTTTAAGCTTTCGTATGACAAAGTTTTTGGTTTCCCAGTTCAGTCTCTAATTAAGTTATCGTGGCATTGTTATACCCATTTATTTATGGAAGTGTATACAAAAATGCTGCATCCCATTTGAAGGAATCAGGCGAGATATTGAGAAGTATTTAAAATAGTTGATATTTCAAAAGCGAACAACTAAATTGTTCTGCTCTTGTATTTCATCTTTTGTAATTTTTGGTATTTATCTTAAATTTAATAGCACTAAAAATAAGGTAATTCGTAATATAACCTCCCAAGTATTCACCTTCACAGCCATCTGGATTACTCAACTACCCGTAAATGCGACCGCTCACAATAGTCCAAATGAAGTTGTTTTGTGTGAGCACACCTGGTACAGCAAACATTACAGCATAGTGCACAATGCACTGAAGTATCCTTTGGAAACATTTCCACACCACAGAACTGCGCTGCGTGGGAACGGCGAGTGTCGAAGCGAGCGTTGTGGCGCCATAGGTGCTATATTCCGCTCACAGAGTAGTACTTAGTAAATATGCGAGTACCTTCGTGAATACTTCCATTTGCTAAATGCTTTTATTTTGCCTTGTGACTGCATGCTGCCTCAGGTAAATAATGTTATATACAGACTACTGCACTTTGCTCCTTTTGGCTGTGAAAAGCTTTTAGAATGTAACCGTATTTATAGTGCTGCACTTGATGTTTCTTGCCATGGCAGTACAAAACATAAAACACGAATAAGGTAATCTAGAAATCCTGCAGCAGTTCCGCTTATTTTGAACACGCTTTCAAAATAGAGTTTTTATTTAAACCGCCCAGCGCTTGATCAAAATGTAAGCAGCCGTTGTTTTAGGTCAATGCGAGATAAACAAAGTTGCTGGAAATAGTCGGTTGCTTAGCTTAAAACAATAAAAACCAAATTAGAAACAAGTCAAGCCCTGCAAATGGTATTGTTACTCTATGCTGGGAAAAAGGATTTAATTGACCCAACTACGAGCACCCCGGCATATTTTTGGTGCAAACACAGAAATACAATTTGTCTTCTTTACATTTCTTTTGTGTGGATGTAATTTTGTAGTTACCTTTACGGATTACAAGCTGCACTTAGGGGGAAAAACAAATGTGAAAAATAAAGCTGCTTAATTGAAGAACATCAACTCATATTTACTTGGCTTTGTACGGCAGTAAAAACGATTTTAAGCTAACAGCTGGGTCTTGAAATTTCGTTACTAGCCTTGGTGTGATAAAACGACATCTACATCGAGTACTTCATTCGTCCTTGTACACAATTTTTACAGAGCCCATTGCAAATTTGCTTCTATGAGCTAAGGGGACACAACCTTTACACGCATATGTTTTTGTGTCTGTACCCGCAAATCCGTACAAAAATAGACACTATGCAACAGCTGCCACTAAAAGCAACGCAAACAGATGTTGGCGTGCACTTTTTGTCCTTTTTCTCGCTCTGCTTACTCAAACACTTGGGAGTGAGTGCTTCCCAAGTCATCAACAGACAGCTTCAAGAGTCTTTATACAGGATAAGTGCCCTTGTCTAACCTACGAATTACCATTTACAGTTTCCGATTAGCAGCATTGCAAGGTTCATACACGTAAGTGTTGAAAGAGTGCCTACTGTAAAGTTCTTGTGGACGCATTAGCGTCCTTACTTTGCACAGTTAAGGATGTTTTCATAAATAAAATACATAATTATATGTTATTTTATTAACATTTTCTTTTGATCAAGTGTTTTCTCTATTGCAGAAGTTGGAATTCATGCTCTAATATTTAAACACAGGATAAAGTTAGGCAGTGCTTTATATATGTGAAAGCGTTCATGTTGGCTGTCACCAGCAAACTGAGGAATGGTAGAGCAGAGGTGTGAGGAACGATAACTTTTTTGCAATTTCGATTTTGAATGCATTCTAAAAGCCGTGCTTATCTTCATTCTTCCCAAATGTTGTGGTTCTCAATCAAATACGCTTGTTCTACTCCATTATATATTCAACTGTTTTTAGTCCACTGAATATGGCGAGCAATTCCTTCCATCCATTGTACTTTGCTTCTGATATGAATTAAAAATATATATTCAAGGATTTCATAGGATCCAATGGTGAATTGGTCAACTTTCTTAAGAGGAACCAATATTTTAACTCGGAACCAACAGTTTCGAGAGTATTAATTTTTCCAAATAAACCTCTTAAATTGTCCCCAATTGACGTCACTCAGGCAACTAAAAGTTGAACACTTCGTGAATCCCACGTGAAACTACAAATCCCGTTAATTTTGGTTTTAGAATAGGACAAGGAAACACCCTCATTCGAGTCATTTAATCCGTTTCGGCACCATTTTATTTGACTGTACTTTTGACAACTTCACATTGAACTAGCGAGCTGAAAGCTGAAAATGGCTGCAATTCACTTAATACCCACAATCGCTGCATTCCACATTCAACCCGCGTCCATCCATCTGAATGTGGTCAAAAATGAACGTAAAACGCCATTGTCGGAATTATCCAATTCAACGGCGGCGAAAAACAATTTACATTGTCATCGCAATTTGTGGTGCAGCATTATTTCAGACCACCTCCTGCTGAAATTTCTGCATTGGAATGAGGACTGAACTAAATAGAGCCATTCTATCCACACACAAATGGATCAGAGCATAATTTAATTGCCTACCGGTGTTTGCAAACGGACGCTTTTGTAATTAATATTTCAAATAAATTAAGTGTCAACTGAAGTCGAGATATGAGGATATGAGGATATGGATTCCAAAGGCTATGTTGGGTGAATTGAAATTTGTTGAAAATTCACAGTTTGGATCAACATTTTTGAACTTTTAGTCGTGCTTGAGTACCAGGATTTAATTACACTGAAACTTGTAGGTATATGCTTGTGAAATAGTTAAAGTTAATTTACTCAGTGATCCCTTATATTCATATCAGCTTATGGAAATTGAGCTGTTCTTTTGAAAATATTTCATTTGCTATTAGAATTTTATTATGATTGTTAGTTAACATAATGTCTCTCTTATAAATTCTGTTTACAAATTTAGCCCCAAACATACATAAAAAATGAAAAATATCATTGAATTCAGGTCCACTCCATAAGCTTCCATGAACTCCTATGATGTGTTGATACATTTATTGTCGTCTATATTGAAATCCAACATTAAAAACGTACTGGTGCAGAAACCAAAAACAAGGGACCAAAATTAAAGTGCCAATAACTTGAGTGCCACTCTTGCCATACCGTGTCACAGTCCTTATGCCTTTGACTGTTTCCCAATGGAGAAATAATTTTTGGTTTTTCTACGCAGCCGGATAAGAAGAACAATAAGAGAAGCACATAAAATCACGAACTGATCTGAATACCAAAAAGTTCTGGCATAGAAAGTGCGTATACGCAACTCTACTCAAACAGATAAATGAAATAATATCCGCTGAGTTTGTTCTGTTCTGTTCTTTCCGCAAATATGGCGCCATAATACTTACCAAAGCAATTCTGATAATGCAGACTCTTTCAGTTGAATAGCCAAAACCAAGAAATTCTGTGTCATATGAAAGTGGCACCACAGTTTGACAACTAAAACTCCACTGATGCAGAAGTTTTCAGTGAACTCAGTCTAAATCTGCATTTTGGGTAAACTTCGCTTTGTACAAATCGTAGCATGAAACTTTCACATTTGTTTCGTGGCATCACTTCTAATTAAATTCTATGAATGGGAATTGCACTCACTCGGCTTCTGATATCTCTGAACAGGAGGTAGGAATGAAATCGTATCTATGTAGTTAAGAGGTAAAGCATCGATTAATGGCTTTATTTACCATACGGTCAGTTGACAGATATGTGGCTAACCTCCCATATAAAAGTTTCCCCTTCTTTTGATTTCCGTTCCTTGTTCCGTTCAATTTTCAATCGATTCCTTCCAAACTCTAGTCTTCGCAAATATTACGTTGTCTATGCAGCAATGTGTACCACGTAATTCTCCTTGTACGACACACCAATACCCCCTCATATAATTTGAACTGCCTGTTTTCCCTTCATAAGTAGATGATGTCGGAGGGAATGCTTGTAAGCTGCGAAAGCACTTGTTCTCGTAACACTTGCAGAAAGGACTTAATTTTCTTGTATTTGCCCATTTTGACCCTAAGAGTGCGGCGTAATTGGCGTTTAATTCAACACTTTGGAGGGTGCGACAAGTTAATCAGACAGATTTAAAATACCTTTTTTAGCCTGACCTGATTTTTCCAACTCAGTGCATTCGACCTTCGAAGTCGCTACAGGGAATTAAGTGTGCCTAATTTTTTAAGGGAGACACTTTTTAATGGACAGACAAGTTTGCAATGAGAGTATATAAAAATAATTGAAGTAGCTGGAAACTTAAGGAAAAATGGGCGTTCCATTAAAACACAATATTCCACTACACTGGTGATTATAGAATCCTATCTAGTAAAATGGCTATTGCAAGAGCTGCTTCCAGCTCCAACACAGCAATTGAATCTCATCGTTTCAGCTGCAACATATTGGAGTTTGTTTTTCTTCTCTGTTATATGGGGTCCTTTTTGCTCACCGCTCAATTCTTTTAGCTTTACCGCATGCTGCAATTACCATTTCCTTTGTACATGTAATTTTCTTGTCTACCCTTTCAAACCACCAGAAGCCAATTATGTAATTATTTGGTTTGGCTTAAGTACAGTCTAAGTATGGTGCATTCGAATTTAATTACCTTGTATTAGCAACACTTAAGTGCAGCAATTGCATGGCAACAGAAAGGGTTTCTCCCTAAATTGTGTACGTGTTCTATGCTCCGAAACAACACCAGGAGCAATTACAAAGAAGCTTTGAAATAATCAAGTCAGGAACCTTTTCACTGCAGTTTGCCATAAAATGGTTTAGGATAATTTCGTTTAAAGAGGAAATATGTTAACAAAAGGGAGTGTTATAGAAAAAGAGTGCAGTGTAAAGCCCTCATCTTTGATTATTTTATTTGATAAGTTGAATTGTACAGAAAATAAAAGGCAACTGGAATGATTTTCGCTCGGTCTTGCTATTTTTTTTTAATTATCATCTGTTATATAGCCTTTTAGTTATTATATTACTATCTTTCATACCACGCTTACAGTGTTTCATTATAGACAAAAGAATCATTACAAAACTTTGTGTGGAAGTAGGTAGTCTCCTGTTTAATTTAATTTACACTCATTTACTGAAAACTCCATACTCCCAAATCTCTGTCTACAATCCTCCGTATCCTGCGAAAGTTTAATTAGGTTTGATTAAGCTCCTTTACAGCAGAGTACGAGTACCTCTTTTAGAAACGGGATATGTGCGACATTCTTCTTTCCAGTTAATTCTCTTTATAAAATAAAGCAATAAAGAAATTCTAATTAAATTTTTAAATGAACACTTCCAGCCGCAATTTGAAATTAAATGCGAGTAAGTAGACGTAGCAATGCAGGAAGTGCTAAGAAATTAGAACAGGAAAGCAGGCACAATCTAAAATGGTAGTTTTTAAATGTACTCCAAAGCAGGATTGCTCCGAAGCGATTTAGGGTCAGCGAAATTTATAATTTAATTACAGTCATATATTGAAAAAGTTCTCGCTAGGTTTATATTGTGTATTAACTCAGAAAAGAAAATAACGCAAAAAATAATAAAACACCTACAGTGATTGTAGTCGGCCAATGGGCTCCAATTATATTAAGCCAGAATGTGCTGGCCTATAAATTAATGACGGAACAAGTCTCTAATTGTCTAAATACTGAAAAGAAAGGGGAGGCATGCGGTTCAAAGAATCGCTTTGACTAGAGAGCATAACAGCTCATGAACAACAACAAATTATGAACGTTTCGAGGACTGAATAATATTATCGGAGTATAAACTTGATTAACACGGAGTGTCCTTTTAATTCCAATGTGATGAAAATAATTATATTCAGGTACAGTTAGGCAAACTTCATGTTTGTGGTCCCTATGATCACTAGACGAAAAATTAACGTAGTCACCATTCATTTAAATTGCAATTATAGAGATTTCACCATAAAAAGGTAACCAATCTGCTCTAAAAGGGACACGCTTCATGATAACCTTTGATTCTGTTAAAAATTATCATATCATAATCCTTAATCACACTTTACATATTTGGTTTATAATTCTGGAATGCCTCGTTAACAAAAGTTTTTACTCGTAAATTATTCCAAATCTTGTGCTGGATTTATTGCAAAGTCATCAGAAAGTCGTTAACATATCAGAGCAGTGCACGCCAGCACTGACCAGTAGCACCCAAAAGGCAACTACGTGCGGTCGTATTTAATAGCGCAGCCAGAGTAGGCATACATAAATTTGTTAATGGCCACCCAAGTAGATTGAGGTGTGGCTTAAGTAGTGAGAATAAAGTTGTTTAAATAGAAAATAGCTGGTTTTTTTTTAAGTGAGAAGACAATCAATTTGAACATAGAATTTAATTATTTTAACCAAGTAATCACAAAGGAAAAGCCTCCTTTATTTCAGCGAACTTTTATTACGTGGCAAGAATTAAATAACTTCTGGCTTCGCTTTGGTCCGACTTAGTACAAGTTTTCTACTGCTCTCCTGTTAACACTTTAGTTTCGTATGGAAGTTTCTGGACTTTATTTTTTCGATTTTGTAAGCTTCACTTGATGAACTGCAGCAGTGTTTGTAATCATATGACTATCCATTTTCAGTTTATTTGCCAGAGCAATAAATCAGTAACTTTGACTAACTTTTCATAAGACAAGTCTAATAAATTCGCAATTTAATTGGCTCGAAAAGACTTTGTTGTATTCGATTTAGAGTGTCTTTTCAGCTTAGTACCGCCATTTAAACAGGATTTCATACTTCTGCTCAAACATAAATTATGTGACCAAATATCGTGTATTGAATAGAAAAGTTGGGGTATCTGCTATTTCGGATTCTGTGGCAGCATATCCATACACCTACGCGTTGGAGGGCTGAAAACTTGTTGGTATATAGGGTATGTCTCTACATTAATATTATATTGCAACAGTTACTCTGATGTCGGAAAAAGTCCTCTAATCTCCAAATATCCACTCTGGTTTCAATCAACATCAGTGCGGTTTATATAAGTCTGATTAAAGGAAATGCTACTGCAACTGGAGAGTTACTCATATTTCGAATAAAGCAGAGACCAACTTTAAAAAAATAAAATAAAGAACTAGAAAAAATTCAGGCTGCCTTCCAGACTTCCAGAGCATGGCGGAAATTCCTGCCACGATCATTTACAAACGAGTATATTTCCTGAAACCCCTCAATCTCGTGAAATTACTCCTTATCGCTCCCTTTTAGGAGATGGGGAAATAAAGACTATGAATTCCGTTCAGCAGGTATGTAATTTTGAGGGACTTATGGAACGTCAAAAACTAAACAAGATTTGCTTGTAGTACAATTCCAATTGAAGAACCCTGAATTATTCATTTAGGGTTCTAGGCAGCACGATGAATAATCCAATTGAATCTCTGAAGCTACTCATATTGTACGTTGTAGAGCGGTGTTCTTATAAACTTCAAATAAAATGTGGAACTGTTCATTTATGAGAACAACGAAATATGTTAATCTCTGCATACGAGTTCCAGGAATATTAGAAACCGACATTCAGCAGATGAAGTTTAATATTTTTTATCTTAGTCCAAAACTTAAACATAAATCTTATTTCCAAAATGTATTTTCGTTTCTGAATTCCTCTTCCATTCACCACGCACTTACACCACGAACATTACAATCTGCTACTCTTTCAGATTAAATTCATGTGCAGGATTTGCATGGTAATAGGAAAAGCTGTGTTTATTTTCACTTTGCACTACAGCACCTTTCTCTGTCGGATTCTAAAATACACACCAAGGACATACACAGAGTGGAAATGCCGTCGTTGTATTCGTATATCTATTCTACTCCTGAATTTAAGCTTCGTACTTCATTGGAATCCTGATGCTAGTAGAGCTTTATTTTTGAACATTTTAAGCCTGAGGGTAATTCCGGAATTCCAGGTGAGCTTGTAATGGCATTTCAACGTGGCACAGTTAGTTAGGCTAAGGCCGATATTAAAATGTTTGTAGCTTTCCATTCGGAAGGTAATTTGAAGTGAAGAGGCAGTGGGAAAAATGAACAAAAATTTAATATAGTTGCATTTACCTTCAATACTCTTATAATGACTAAATGGAAGGAGCAGAAAGAAGTATATTGAAGTATTTCCTGAAGGGGTGAAGTGCGGCCACTATTATATGAGTTCGTGCATCAGAATATTGAACCATTATCAATTTCCAATCAAATCATTATCAAATTTTACACCATTTCCTCCCTCCTTTTGATCTCCCTCCCATTAAATGCAGTGTTTAATTACTCGTACTTATATTTATTTTAAGTATGTATGCGGGAACTCCCTCGCGTAACTTGAGGCTTGTAAATCAAATGCAGTCATTTTAATTATGCAAACGACTGGCTCAATGAGGGTGTGCCCCGCCTCAATTTAGGCTGCTCATTTGCAATATAAATAAAACTCATAAATTATTGACGAAGTATTCACATTGCTGGCTGCAATATAAAGTGTACACGTTGTTTATGAAAAGGATATAAAATACTGTACAGTCGGACTGGGTAACTTTCATCCCTTATACGAAATTTTGCAGAAGAATTTGGCTTTAATGCGGTTCAATTTCACCAATAAATATTTGGTATTGGAAGTAAAATTTCGAACAATAGCAAACCAAAAATAGAATCTTTATGGTTCCTCTGATCATTTTCACTTCATCACTTTTTCTATAATGTTTCCTTGGTGTTTTGTAGATCAATACAAGTCTCATTCAATCGTGTGATGGCAAGAATAGTTTCTTCTGCTGTCTTAATAAAGTTCGCCACTCACTTTTAATGTAGCACCGCTTCCATTTCGAATCTAGTATGAAATTCTCATCAAATAGTAACTTTTAGTGTGTGTATAGGTAGTCCTTCAATCAGGACAGTATTCTCTGTATAGCAACTATGAGTCGGTTGCTTATTCAAAATCCCACTAGGACAAAAAGCCCATGCTCTGTTATGAAAGTCAAATGCTATTATGAACTATTTGTTTTCCAAAAGCTGATTGACAAACTCATGCGTTTGTATATGGTCTGACAGCGAGACTTCGGATGCGGTGTACATATCTCCTTAAAATGATGACTAAAGTCTAAAAGTATTTGTAACTGTGGTCTTCCAACCGATATCAGAAATCGGTAAGATTAACTTTAATCCTACGGTGAGCAATACCGCAGGACATTATTAGGACAAAGCAAATATTTGGTCAAGCAATTTGTAATAAGATATTTATCGTTGACACTATTAGCATAGGCATCACTTTTAAACCACCTCCATCTCTAAACGAAAGAAAGGAATGGACCTCAGGTGCTTTTTATGGGATTAGGTTTAATACCACTATTCACGTATGATATCAGGAGTAAACCTCGACTAGAGTAGTGGAAGGTGAACAACAGGATTTGCATTTGTTTTTTGTGCCTAAAATAGCCAAAGGCTAAGAGGGATGCTGAAGCATGAATATTGTTACGATACTTGTAACATTTGGGAAGGCACATTCAAGGCACAGCGAAGCCAATATTGACATTATTAATCTACTCCTGCTACCGAGCTGCTTACTGGCTCAAACAGTAATCGATAGATCTCAGCCAGCCTAAATATGAGAAACCAATATTAATAATATTTGGATTTAAAAAGGAAGGCTGCCTATTTTTACTTTGTGTGGTGTCGAATTTAAGTCATGACATGGCTAGGATACTCACACTTGACCTGCAGGTATAGTAGATTCTTTTTGCTCCAATTAATAAGGCACGCAAACTTTCTTGTATGGCATATGGATAGACACTGACATAGGCGATGAGTAACGAGAGACACAAATTAATTAAGTTTATGTGTAGAGATAAGCATAGACCCTACACAATCCTCTCAATCACTGAATGGAACTATTCATCATGTACAATTTTTCTGGCCAAGCGGTACACTCGTCCATCAAAATACTTCCGAGACACATGTTCATCGCTCGCATTTTGTGCGTTTTAGATTTAATTAAATGAAAGACAACACCATGAATGGCACTTTTATGCAAAGGAAATGAAAAAGTTACAGCCACAAATTCCAGAGCTAAGAGGGAAACCAAATCCAAACAAACTGCAAAAGGAAAATCCATATTTCAAAATAGTCCCTTCTTAAAAGTTTTTACATTAAAATTTTAGTTAATTTTAGGCATGAAAAACTAAGCAAATGAATTTGGATTTAGGGACATATTCACAGAGACTTTTAGAGAATTACTGCTAAAGAGGATTCAAAGTAAAGCGGAATAAACAGGACATATTCAAAAATTACAAAAGATATCATTTTATCCCTTCACTGGATTCCCACTCAACCAACAGACTAGCGCTATCGTTCACTTGTCATTCCACAAAAATTAATGTGTGGGATGTTCTTATTTTAGTAGAGTTGCCTTAAATTTTGAGTGTTTCTTTTTTATCGAGAGAAACATCGTTGTTTATTCCAAAACTTTTCACCATTGCAAGTGCTAGAAAAATATGAGCATAAAGCAATCAGCATGAAGTGCAAAATTGCACAACTTTTTTCATTCACCACTTTCTTAAATCGCACTGAAATATAGTTTATTGTTATTTATCTGAAAGCAGCAGGAGCTGAACAGACACGGATTGTCTCTCAAAGCAAAATAAAAAAGAGCCACAGAAACTTCACATGATAAACTGCAGTAAATAATGATTTGTAAAATACCTTCGAAACCAATTCAACACTTTCTTAAAGGGTGGTATAAAGTCCACATGAAAGATCCAGGTTTCCAGAGGTCTTTCAGTAGTGGTACATGAGTTAAAATATATATTAAAATAGTTAACATCAGATTTTATTTGAAATTTTATTTAATTTATTTAATTTAATGCTTTATTTAATGCTTCTTCTTTTCAAAAGAAAAGAAAAATTTTGCATTTTCATGTAACTTTCTTTTTTAAGATGGTGAGTTTCATTTGAATTATTATTGTCGATTTCCAGTATCATCTTCTTATCTTTCCCATACTGGTATTTGCATTGGAAGTCCTTGCAATCAATCCTATAAACAAAAAAAAACTTAAGTATTACAGATAATTCACTTATTTCTGCCAAGAAAATGATTACTAGAATGCCTTCTGTGTCCTCTTCTACGTTTCAGATGCTTCCTTTTATGTACTAGATCACAATTCTATTACTATAGAAGGAAACTCCTTCAGGAAACTTCCTAATGTCATCTTTTAGTGAATGATCCAGAGTTTCGCTGATTCCTCCTTCCTCTGTTAACAATGTAGCAATCTGAAAATTTGAAGAGGCAATTATTTAAACTGAAACTTTCGAGTTTTGTAGGAAGAAAAATTTATTGTGATTCTAAATGAAGATAACTTCAAATCCTTATGAACTATGTAAAATATAATTTTGATATATTGTTTCTAAGGAACATTTCCATGCAGCTGAAAATAATTTCAAATACTTCAGGTGTTTGGGGAAAGAATTTTCTATTTGCCTTAAAACAAGAGCATCCTTTTAGGATGAAAAAGTCTTAAATGCGGAAAAATAACTTTACTACAAAAAAAAATTGATCTTTCTTCATGTTGCCATAGTTTTAGGATGTATGACGTCCACACCAAAAAATGTGGTATATTTTTAAACACAAAACGCAGAAGGCAGGGCTCTAGTGAATTGTTTATGCTTTGTTTACATAAACAACTTCTTAAAATTTGCGATTAGGGTCACTTAGTACCATCACCTGGTAGGCGAGCAACGCTTTTGCATTTTAACCCATAGAAAATTATACTATGGTGCTAATAGAATTTAGACATATACATTGAACGCGTGTTAACGCTACTCGTTGACTATTGGCCATCAGGGAAATATACGGGATATTCAACTATTTACCAGATTTCACACACCACACACAAACAAGGTTTAGAATCGTGAGCTAAATTTCATCTTCCTGTTGTGTGCTTGTTTTTTATTTGGATCTGAAAGAGTGTGTTTTATTAAATGGCTGTGTCTCGTTTCGTGGGACTTTGTTCGACCTTCAATTTCACAGCTTTTTAGCACTATTCGCAGTTCTGCTCATCCTTCGTGTTACATGTTAGTTTAATTAATTTGGTGTTATTATTAAAGAGCAGTGAACTGACAGGTTGAACGACAGTGAGTCTGCGGCAAGACTTCTTTTTACTTTTTCGTAAACTAATTAAATATTTTTGTTTGTGTTAAGGTTACATGTGCTTAATTAGGATAAGAAAATTAATATCTTACAGAAGGAGGCAGCGGTATGTCAGTTTAGCAAGTGTTACGCCTGTGAAGTGACAGAGTGTTATACACGCAACACATGGTGAGCCTATTAATCATTGTGCAACAGTAGCGGCTGTTTGTAGGTCCTGTCAGATATTTGTGCAGCTAAAGAATAAAAGGAGTATTATTAGGAAAAGGTGGCAAAAGCAAAATTTTGTGTATTTAAATGTACGGGTTATTGTGTTATTTAACAAAAAATATATTTCCTTCGGAATCATTTCACAAATTTGTTGCAGATTTGTGGTTGATTATTTTGTAATATAATATAATCCCAAACACTTAGTTCCGATTTGTATTCTAATTTTAGTCGAAATTGTGCTTATGTCTAGTTATATATGCATCTATAATAATATTTTTGCAAGCAGCACACCCACTGAGTTAAACACACTGAACCCTCTGTGAGCAAGATTTGAACCTTCGTCCTTCCACAGAGGGTCCAGAGGTAAGCACTGTAGACTCATACCCAAAGGTTCGAAGGTTCAAATCTTGTTCCGGGCTTGGCCTCAAAAATACTTCTTTCTAAAAAATCTGCCTCAGTAGCTAGTACTAATTTCCCAACCCCTTGCAGACATATTGAAGTTTGGTGCAAGGTATGAAAATAATATTAATAATAATAAACGCATAAAATAAAAAGACGTAAAACAAAATTTAACAAAGAAAGACGGAATGAAGAGAACAACTCGCTCACAATCTGCCAACACGGACTTCAAATGATCGGCATAATTTGCTGATGAAAAGGACACTTTAATGAGGGCAACTGTCAGAGTCGAACTGCTAACTATTTAGCCTGTCAGTGAATGTGGACTGTTCCATGTCAGTCTAACCGTCTGTAGACCGCTGTGAGCTGATAGCTCTCCATTTAATTAACGTTTTTTGCTCTTCTATAAAATGAAAAGAATCCAAGTTATATTCCACCGTTTAAAAAAGGCAAACAAAGTGAAAAACTGGCACTGATTGAGGATATTTTCAATTATTTCTTTGTTTTGTTTTGGTTTCAGTTATGCAAATATTTGGATTATTGGCACGCAATAAAAGCGAGTAACATAAATACATTAAAAACAAATAAACAAAAAATTATAAAGCAAAACAATTGAATGAGAATTGTGAATATTTTCATGCGAATGCACTCCAATTCATGTGATTTAGGTTTATTAGCAAAAAATGGAGTAGTTAATTGAAAGTTTGGCATTTGTAATTTATTTGCGGATTAATCTGAACAACAATTTATTTACACCACATGATTGCTGGAAGCTTTTTAAAATTGTTCAAGTTGAGAAAGCAATTTAGAGCGACGCTTACTTGCTGTGCAATAAAAACTCAGACACCGAGTTTTTCAATGAATTTCACAAAATTTTAAATAGTCACAAAATTAGGCCATTACTCAGAGCTGCATTAATATTTCATTTAAATAGAAGGATGGATCTTCAAATCTGTTCGATTCATCACAGAACTATTCTTTCCTTTGTGTACTCGTACAAGGATCTGTTCCGAATACTGAGTTTCCATCAAATCAAATCTATGTCATTTCTATTAATTTGTCTCTCATTAGCGGTATGAAAAAAGGAAAAAATTAACAAAATTCCACTGTTTGACTTAAAAAGAATCCAGCATAGAGCAATGCAGTATTGTGAGCCACACAAGTAGAGAGTAGATGAAGGACATCTTTAAATAATTTAGTGGCAGCAGCCGAAAGGAATGTCAACTTAACTACTGCTATGAAGAGGAAGTGCTACGCAAATACCTGCCTATTCTCAGGTACTCCTATTTCCTTGTGCTACTTACATTAGAATTTCTTTTTACAAATATTTTCTTGAAGAACTTAGCACACATTTTTTGTAAATGTTTGTAACTTAAGTGCAGTTTAAAAAAAGCAAATAATCCTGTCTAATCGGAAGACAAAAAACACGAGTATCAGTGAAAGTCAACAAAACGAGAAAATTGCATTGAAACTGGGAAATTACGAGAACTCTGTTCGCCTAAAGCAAATCACATACGAGTACTTTCATTTTGATTATCATATCGATAGTGTTTACATACCAAACGTTGGCCAGATGTGTAACATACAAGGGCAGAACAGAACTCAGTTGCTAAAATGTATTGAGAGCGATTGAATCATGACAATCTTTAGCGGGCTCCGGATGCAGTGTGGGCGGAAAAACTCTTCCATAAATGGAAGATGCGTAGAACTTGAATATGAGTACCTTGCAGGCAAGATGTCAGGCGAGGAAAATAAGCTGAACATCTAGAAAAAGAGGAATACGCACACTGCCCTGAACGGTGATGGCGTATGATTTGAAAGGACTACTTCAGCTGTTGTCCTACATGGACTAACAGTACCAACAACTCCACCCACCACTGGTGTGCAGCTGCAATCCCTTAGTAAAGAGTCGTTGTGAAACTGCCTTTAAAAAAACCAACTTGACACGCTGCGAATCTCTCCGCTTTCCTTTGCTTTGCTCTGTTCTACTGTGGAAGTTATTTTCACATTCAACCATTTTCCTTTCAGATATTGGCGTCTGAAATTATTTTTGCTATTTATTGATTTTAAATTCCTTTACCAAAATATTAAATTCCGTGGTAAATGAGGAGTAATTTGTAGGACTTTGATCATCGACGCGCTAACGAAATGGTTGCAATGAAAGTCGAACAGAAACCACGCCAAGAACAAAGTTAAAGCGCTTAAAAATTAACTCAATTACGAGAGCCGGAAAAGAACCACATCGTTTTCCTTACAGCGCGCATCGCTGTTCTCTCTGGACTAGTTTACGGTAATCTCTAGAAGCGTATCGGTAGCAGATTAGCACGGACATTTGCGGAAGCTGAAACCGCAGCTTATGTGTGCGAAACACTAACGAGCATCTGCGGCTGTCGTGCGTGTGGCAGAAATTGGAGAACTCCCACGAAATGCAGAAATTGTTAAATTGGATTGTAGTCTGTTGCAATTAGCAAGGACCATTTTTTCAGATCAGTTTTTCATATAAATTCTGTTGAATATTTTAAGAAGAAGAAATAACAAATTTTGTTAAATAAAATATTGCGAATAAAGCAACCAAGAACTGCTTAAAGGAAATAATATTTCGATAATAGTTCTGACACCAACAAATTTGGAAATGTCATAATCGGTTTCTGTATTCCTTGAATAGAATTATATAAAAAGCATTTTTCATGTCAATAACATTTCTCTATTTCTTGTGCTTACGGAACTTTGTGGTACTTATTCCAATAGTTGGAAAAGGTTTAGAAATAGTGAACAAACCATGGTATCATGTTCTACGAAAGATTCCTCTTCATTGAACTGTTTAGTGTCTTTCAATGAGAATATGTTCAGGTTCATGGAAAGGTGTCTGTCAAAGGCATAGATAGGCCAGAAGACACACTTAGGCCACGCAAAAACTTAGTGGGGAACCATATTATTAGAATTTTTAGATGGCTGTCAAGGCCTCATATAATAGACCAGAAGACATACTTAGGTCATGTTGAGGCCGATTGTGATCTTACTTTTACCATTTTCAAAGTATGACAAATCTTCAAAGGTGTTTCACAATGGATAATATAGGAGCGTCCAGGTCATTGAAAAGTGATAAGGATAATGAGATACTTTTGGACAAATATACCCGTAAATGATAATAGACAATTAGAAGTGAAAATTGTTTTCTTATGCCATTTTTAAGACTTTGCAGCCAAATCTAGTCAACAATCCCGAATATCTCATATATTTATATCGCAACTACTTATTTATTTTTCATTCCATTTTCTCCTATAATAATGAATATAATAAGAATACTTCAAAGTCTTCAAGACTACCGTTTTCCTAAAATACTTTCTACAAATATATTTGTTGAATTTGTTCCAAACATACATAATATAAATAAATAAAATCCTTTCAATCATACCTGGAACAACGTCAACGCCTTTCTTCTAGTAGGAGTATCTCAGATATACAACAATCCAATGTGCTTGTGTTTCCTTAAAAACATCAAGGCAACTGTGTGAATACAACAGAAATACAATTTTCCAGGATACGCCACATTTATCTACTTAACTCCAGGAGTAGAGGTGATGGTGATGATTATAAATTATAAGAATTTTGGTTGTTTATTAATTTTGAATGCCAAATTGTTTTAAAAGTTTTAGATTTACTATTTTATTATATATTATATAATTATCTACAGGGAATTCCATTCAAAATAAGCACACACCAGCATCCCAGTACTTTTTATCTTTTTGTTTTATTTTCCAGACAAATTTGTTTGTGTCTTGAAAATGTAAAAGCAAATTAAATATTTGTCGAACCTAATAAAAAGAGGAGATACGTTCAGCAGCAATTCTTTGAGATAAAAATAATGGAACAATAGGAAACCACTTTTGTTCTTATTATGTTGAGTTGGTGAAACTTAAATAGGCAATAAAACACGTCGACATGTGCGCAGAGAAAAACCACAGGTGGCATTTACGACGACCTCCTCACCATCGCCTGCATTTCATTGCACAGGTCAACTAAAGTGTGCACAAACTTATATGCCAAAAATTGCAATTCCTTTTAGCCTTTTAGAGGACTTTGAGGTCATTTAGACAAAAAAGAAATTTCCAAAGTGAATCATGTATTTTATTGCACAGCTTTGCCCATCAGTCAATTTAAAAATGACCTCACATACCCGAACAGCAGAGAGAATTGCTTGAGCAGTAATTTGAAGCAAATTGGTTTTTTGCATTGAATCTCCGCCACATTTTTTACTAAAACTCATGGAAAATCCAAATTTGCATATTAACGACATTGACAATATTCGCCGTGCCTGGCTTCAACAGCACTTTTGACTATTAGCATTTGGGAATTCTGACACCTTTTCGTTTATAGTGCTTTGCCTATATTTTATAAGCAGAGGGGGCGTGATGCCCAGTGCAAATGGCAGGTTAATTTTCCAATCGGTCATACTTCCAGGGAGGCGTTTATAGTGGTGGCATTTTTTCGTTGAAAGGGATATTTGCAGTGATTGATAGTCATGTGTTTAATGTGCCACAGTTATAAGCGACAAATCGAATGTAGTGACTCTGTAACTACCTCTTTGTGAAGGAAGGTGGAGGCAGCTTCTAACCTGTGTGAATTTTATTGTGCAGAGTATTACTAAAGATTTTTTTTTTCCGGCTATTCTGATATGTAACGTTTCTTTCACTTTCGTACTCAATTCATTTCTTTAACTTTCGTATTTAAATGGAAGCAGAGTTTGCTGCCTCCTCCAATTCTGTATTCATACTAAATTTTCATAAGCTAATGTAAAAAGTATGTTTAAATAAAATTCACAGCCGCCCTCTGTGGTCTAATGGTAAGCATGCTAGACTCACTCCCCGATGGTCGCAGGTTCAAATCCTGTCACGGGCTTAGTCTCCGAAATGCTTCTTTCTATAAAAAATCTTTTTCCCTTCGAGTCGAAAGCCTCTGTAGCTAGTACTCATTCCCCCAACACTTTGCACTCATAATAAATTATGGTGTTAAGATACGAGGGCGGATTGATATTGAAGCTAGTAGGAAAAAAAAATTTTTTTTTCTAAAACCATTTATTTCTCAACTTAGTCTCCTTTTACTTCGACACACTCAGTAAGACGATATTCCAACTTTTTTATACCATCTGAATAATACGATTTCGGGAACCCCTCAAAATACGCGTTAGTTTCGGTAATCACTTCATCGTTTGAGATGAATCATTTTCCTGCGAGCCATTTTTTCAAGTTTGGAAACAGGAAAAAGTCACTAGGAGCTAAATCTGGACTATAAGGTGGATTTTTAAGCATCGTGGAATTTTAGCATCGTATCTAATGCTGTGTGAACCGGTGCGTTGTCTTGAAGAAAGAGCATTTTTTCTTCTTTAAATGTGGTCGTTTTTCCTTGATTGCATCCATCAATTGATCCAATAATGCACGATAATACTTTCCTGTGATTGTGGATCCTTTTTCAAGATAATCGATGAGCAATATTCCGGGTGCATCCCAAAATACAGTGGCCATAACCTTGCCAGCCGATTTCACTGCCTTCGCCTTCTTCGGAGCACTTCCACCAGCTTCCACCCATTGTCTTGATTGATTTTTGGTTTCAGGTGTGTAGTGGTGGACCCACGTTTCATCAACAGTTATTAATCGACGCCAAACATCAACAGGATTACGCTTGATCATGTCGAAACACCGCTGTGAAGTGGTCTGTCGAACTCGTTTTTGTGCGACACTGAGCAAACGCGGCACCCATCTTGCCGATAGCTTTTTCATATGCAAATGTTCATGCAAAATGTTGAACACACGTTCATATGATATGTTTACCATTTCAACAATCTCACGCAACTTGACTCGGCGATCATTCATAACGATATCGAGGATTTTCTTGATATTTTCTTCAGTAACCACCTCTTTTGGCCTTCCTGTTGATGGTATTGTTGCAGTGCTTGTTCGGCCGCATTTAAATTCAGCAATCCAATATTTTACCATGTAATCTGACGGAGCAGACTCACCGCAATGTTTATCGAGCTTTTCTTTTGTCTCTTTCTCCGTTCTCCCTTTCAAATAATAGTGTTTAATCAATGCACGAAAGTCGCTTTTTCCATATTTCAAGAAACACAAAAGATGCTTACTTCAAACGACTACAACAAATAAACTAATCGATGAATTTGGGTGAAATTTTAACAGCTGAGGTTTGACAGATCGCAATATCTAAAAAAAAAAGTTTTTGTGTTTGTGCTGCAATCTAGCGCTGGTAGCTTCAATATCAATCCGCCCTCGTATAATAATAATAATATGTAATAAAATTCATACTTAAAAACATACATAAATGGCTGTTGTGGTGTTTTTATTATTTTTATTATATTTATTTAATTATATTTGGACTATGAAAAATTTTGAATAAGGAAGAATGAAATCTGATCAGTCTTTTTGTTGAATTGTTGAAGATTTGTTAAAGATCCAATTACGAACGATTTGATACTGTAAAATAAACAGTTCAAACATGAAGTCTTTCCAAGTCTATTTTGTACGCTTTCAGCAGTCAGACGAATGGAATGCTGTACACAAACACACTGGGCTGGACACTATGACCAGCTTGAAATATTTACAACGCATTACTGCACCATAATTAAAACCTACTTTCTCTATGAAAGTGTGTTGATATGATTGGAATTATAGCAGGTATTGTAGCTCTTTTCTTCACAATACTGTTTACTGCACATAGTACTAAGCAGCTCATAGTACAAATTTCCTTTAAAAAATCTCATGTTGAATCATCGTAGCATATTGAAAGAGTTTATTGCTTAGCTTATCTATCAATAAAATGGTTAAACTTTATATTTGATTAATGGACCATCGTACGCTTTATTCGAATTGTGAAAAATTGCCTCTTTAGAGTGCGTGGCTTTCATAAATTCTATTTCAAAAGAAGCAACACGTGGTACTTCAATACCAAAGTTCGTTCTTTTGTATAGTTGACTTCCACCGGCACACAAATCTTTTGTGTTCTTATTTTATTGAAGGAGCATTTCAAACCACTCGTATCCCATTCAATGCTTTGTTAACGTTGCTGTTCATTTGTTGAGGTTGCTAACAATATAAATAGAGCAATTCTTTACGTTAATTTACTCTGATTGAAATCTTGAATATGAATATTTAGCTAACAGATAAATGCTGATATTCTAGTACTAGCAACGAAGGCCTTCGACTCGAAGAGAAAAATAATTAGTACAAAGCATTTTTCAGACAAGGTCCGGGGTACGATTCTAACGCATAATCCGCTGTGTGAGCTTACTCTATATTACAACTGAGTATTTTATATTTGCACAAAAAACTCATTTGGAAATTTTGTTATCAATAATAAAACTACACACATACCAGGTTACAGCCGCATGGTATACTCTGATGAATGAAATGTTTAATTAATTGAAAATTTTGAATTTGCATGTGATGCCCCTATTTATTAGAAAGATGAGGATAGTCTCATCTATAAATCTTCTGTCAGGTTAATTTCCCACAGGAATTCATATATTTTAGAGGTCTCAAGATGAGGGATCTTGCTCATATCTAAGATATATTCTCCAAAACACCTGTGTCTTTTGTGTGCCAATGGTCCGCAGTCTGTGACCAGGTGCAGTGTGGTTTCGTCACTTTTTCCACAGAATCTACAGATGGCATCAGAAGATATACCCAACTTGTTCAAATGGTAGTTGAGTCTACAATGTCCGCTTAAAATGCCTGTGATGATTCTTAATTAACTACGAGGCATATTTATTAACTCCTTAGCTCTTTTAGGATTAAAATCTTCCAGAAGAGATTTGGACTGTCTTAATCCCGGAAGAGTTTTCCAGGTTTGACTTCGTTTTGCATCTGTACATTTCTTCAGCAGACCTCCAATGGTACTGGATGATAGTCCACAGAAGGGTTCAGGGCCGTTGAAGTGAGTGGCCGCAGCCTTCCTAGCTAAGCTGTCAGCCTTCTCATTTCCCTCTGCTCCTATGTGGCCTGGTACCCACATTAGAGATAACTTGTTCATACTGCCTAGGGAGTTTATCTTCCCAATACAGTCCCACATAAGTTTAGACCTCACTAAGGGTGAGCTCAGACTCTTGAGTGCTGCCTGACTATCAGAGAGTATCACGATGTTTTCCCCCCGATACTTCCTGTCAATGTTGATCTGGGCACATCTTTGAATAGCGTGAATTTCCGCTTGAAAAATGCTTGGAAAAGAACCCATTGGTTCCCAGTAGTTGGTTCCAGTTCCGTTCATTGTCTTAGAACCGTCAGTATACCATAAGAGGGAATTTTCTCTAATTTTATGCGTCTCAGTTAGACCTTTGCATTCTTTTTTGCAACTCATCATTGTACAGTATTTGTGTGCAAAGCATAGAAATGTAACTGGTTTTAATAAATAACTGGAGCCAAAATTCTGTGCATCAAGTCATTACATATTCACTTGAATACGCCAGTGATAAATTATTCACTTATATTCAATACTCCCACATCATAAGGCCTTTGAGGCACTATCCTTGTGTATTCGAACTTATTGATAGTGGAGACTGATATACTTGTAGTAAACATTGATCCCAATATTTGCGAAAGTGGAAAGTCACTTCCAGCATTTGTGGAAATTGTGTTTATTGTAGGAGCACATTTTTATTATTCATTATTAAGCGGACGTTGCATTGTGAAAGCCCGTCAACAGATTTTACTGCTGTGCATACAAACGCATTCAAGCAAAGCAATATACACACAACCATACTTTGGATTGCGCTTGTAATCGAAAGCACCATGTATGGAGCACACAATGCCCAGCAAAGTGGTTGAACAGTAGATGGAGTGAATGGCAGTTCAGCATCTCCCTCAATGGCTATCAAAGTCGAGATTCAGCATGTACTTTGGTGGCTGCAAGTGACGCCGTACAATGTGCTACTGCTGCTCCTCCATTTCTTATGAGGGTAATTTTTTTCATTGTTGAATGTGGAAGCGATGCTGAAAACAGTTCGCACAAATATCGTACATTTTGTTAAAGCAACCTGAATTGTATAATGATAGCCTTAGGATCCAAATTAATCTCCAAAGGTAATTCCATATGTTTGTAATCCAGTAATGGAGCTGAGCACATTTTCATCACAAATAGAAGGGATTGTAATAAGAGGATTTCCATAAGACAATTCCAAAAAGTACTCTTTAATTTAGCAATGAATCGCCAAAGATTACTCTAAAATAATTCCCCTGAAATTTGGTTGGACGAATTTTCCATTAAATTTTTGAATTCATACAAAATGAATAAAAATTGAATTTGATACAAAAATGAAATAAAATCTGCTTCTAAAAACTTAGAGAAAATTGGAGTATTAAATTTACAACCCAATCTTGCATTAGTTCGTCTATTTTGCTGCAGTAGTAATTAAGTTGGAGTTGGCGAAACAATCATTTAGATTCTGCCTTCGTACTGAACAAATTAGCTACTTATTTTGAGTTTTACAAATAGAAATTATCATTCCAAATAAATCACAATTTCCCAGGTACTCCAATTGACACAGAAACCTGGTTGCATACATGATTCGGTTTACGATGTTACAATACCACCAACAAGTTTCCTGAACTCAAAATTCATAATTGAATATTACTCGTATATAAATTCCGATTTTTCTCTGCTATACTCAAAAGGTTTCCTTTACGCACTTCGAAGGAGTAGACTAGATTATATGAGTGGTGGTATACCGCAGTATGGCAAAATTTGTACAGTCATTTGTAGTGGGAAGTAGTGATGAGCGATCCAGTGATTTTTGAGTATCGCCCTTACCAGTGATTGCTATTTTCCAATCACCGTGATTTTAAACAGTGACTGCGATCGCTGTTTCCATTGTGTTCATACATATACTCGTACATATTTATGTATGCAGTCAACCAAACTGTCAAATATGCAAAGTAACAGCGAAAAGCGCGATTTTTAACAGGCATCTGTAATCCACCAGTGATTGAAAATCGCTACTTTTAATAAAAGCGTGAAATAACAGCGAGTTGTTATTTCACTACTTTGGTAACGAATTATATCAATCACTGTTTTTATCATGTTAGTTAAGTAAATTTATGTATGTATGTAGTTGTTGGTGTTAAATTATCCCATTGCTGGAGAGAGTGATACAAAGTTTGAATATTCATACGTAACGCTTTTACATTTTAACATTTGAGAGAATTATTCGGAAATTATTTGTCATTTATTAATATCTTTTAATATTGGTTCTGTTGTTTAGTGTCTTACAATTATATTATTCCCAATTTTAATTAAAAATACGGATTTGTTATAAATAAAAACCTTAGTTTCATTTAAAATAAATTTCACAATTAAAATGTCAGAAATGAAAAGAAAAACGAGTCAAATATGGCAATTTTTCGAGCCAATTGATGCTATATATGCAAAATGTAATATTTGTAAGTCTAAAATGTCGTATAAGACGACAATATCAAACTTAAGAAAACACATGCAGAATAGGCATCCAACAGTGACATTACATACAAACATCATAAAATCGAATTTAAATGTAAGTTAATATCCATATATTTAAATATCTAAATTTTGCTACAAAATTTCTTTCTTTCTGTATTTAAAACACCAGAATGAACAACCTATTATAAATGAAGATGTAAATATTTGTGCATCCAAAACAGGAAAAGATTTAGTTGAAAACATTGCATCATCTTCAGTCAGGAATATAGTAGAACTAATGTCGATTGCTACAGAATGCTCATCTTTTCATAAAAGTTTGGTTAATTCAAATCGATCGTCTTCTATTCTACGGCAATGTAAATTAACGATGTTTGAAAACAAGAAAATTTCATTGCTATCGAAACAAGAAATAGATGAAAAGCTTTTGTTTCTATTTATTATGGACAATAATATCGCCGCTGTTATTTTACGCTTTTATTAAAAGTAGCGATTTTCAATCACTGTGAAAAAAGAGCGGACTGTTAAAAATCACTCTTTTGATCAAATCGCTGTTACTTTGTATATTCGATAACAGTTGCTACCAGCGATTTTTAAATAACAGTGAAAAAATCACCGGCAGTGAAATTTTGCTCATCTCTAGTGGGAAGTAGGAAGTACCTTCTGGAGTGTTTTCATAAGTCAGGTTATATCCCATATTCGTTCGCAATTTGTTCATTACGAGTATTTCTAACAGGTAATTTATTGGAGCGACAACCGCCACCGTTCGAATCCACTGAGTTTATCACGGATGCAAAGGTACCACAAGGTAATGAATTCTTTGTCAACGGATATATGACGATTTTGTCCCCAATTGAACCGCTACTAAGCAAAAATAAGTGGTAAAGTGAGTGTCGTTTGCCATTTTTATTTTATAAAGGGTCTAATAACATATGGCAAGCAGCGTTAATCAATATATATATATATATATATATATATATATATATGTATATATATATATATATATATATATATATATATATATATATATATATATATATATATATATATATATATATATATATATATATATATATATATATATATATATATATATATATATATATATATATATATATGAGTATATTGCTAGTGTGCTGATCAAACATGAGATTGTTTTAATTAAAATGAAATCATAAATGCCACAGAGCAGAACGCATTCTGAATTATCCTCGTAATTAATGAAAAACAGAATGCAGCTCATTTTTCCATTTTAATGTGCACCCAAAGGCTAACGGCATTGAAACTTCTGCTGTTTATATTAAATTTACTTCGAATAAAAAAAGTTTATTACTGCAGAGCGCAAAATAATTATTTCTATTTTAAGTGGAAAATATTGATGGAAATGAAAGTTATGGGAGAGGTTTGTGCGCAATATTTGAAAACGCCTGTGGAGGTGAAAAATTTGTTCCTACTTTGATCAGAATTTGATCTATATAAATGTATAATTGCCGATACCAATTAGAATTTTTTATTGATGTTTATTAAAACTTTCATTTACAGGCACTGAATTTAAATCAATGCATTATAATAAATAAATACAATTGGATGAGGAGCGAGAGTGGTTGAAAATTGACATTAAAGAAAGAATTGGAATATACATAAAACAGTTCATAAATAAACAAATAAATTAGCAACAAATTGATTAGGGTGCATTACAAGTATGATGAAGGTTGAAAAGCCAATAAGAATCATTCTAAAACGAAAGGATTTAATTACATTTGAAACATTGTCCGATAATCTAAGAGCAACGGTATAGAAAGGATTTAATTTAATTTTTAAACATTGTCTGATAATCTAAGAACAACCGAAGTATCGAAAGTGTTCTTAGTCTTCGCACCACAGGACCGCATACCAAATTTCAGGTCATAATTGAAGAGCAGTCATTGTGCTCGAAACTCTTTCGAGAAATTTAAATAAAATTTACTTGCAGCCTAATGAATTTCGCTAGTCTATGAATGAGTCTTATTTACTTTAGTTTTATTGACTTAATACCGTTCCGAAATTGCTCTCCTGACAATTTATTCTAACTCTCAATACTCGGAGTCGTACCACTGGATTGTGTAGTAATCAAACAATCGCTTGCTAAATTCAAATAAATAACTTTATTTAATTATAGCAATTTACATACTTAATTAGATTATAAAGTCTACTTTATTACAATTTGCACTTTATTTAATAATTCATGAATCACTTTATTACTTGTCAATCACAATTACAAATGTTGCTGTTTCGATTAAAATACCCGATGTACACATTGCTTTTCAACTGTGTCTCGAATTTAATTGTGTGGTAGCTTATATAACTTTCTTATGGTTGAAGTAGAACATTCTAGAATATTGCCTACACTTCGGTAGAAGTTCGAGAACATTATCGAACTTTATCTACACTTCGAAGGAGGGTTCTTGAGTAAGCTTTTTTCGAATAGATTCTGTTTTGACCTATATACACCTTCCTCGTAGTGAACTGCACTTATTCTCAGACTTTAAATGGGATCCTAAAAGTATTCAATCATTTATGTTTCAATATAATAAAACGTGAGATTCCCACATTTACCTGTTCTGTAAATAAATCCACAATAATTCCAAAAATTTTTTGGATTTTATTGATTTAAGTGGTCATCTTTAAAGTTCCATGCTCTCCTTTTTAATTTCAAATTTAGCTTTTACCTCTTTTAATCTTGGAAGTAGGAAGAAAGCTGTTGTCATTTCCTGTGCAAGAGAACCCCGAATACCGCAGATGGTAAGGAAAATCCAATCACTACTTAATGAAAATCATGAAGTCAGAACATTTAAGATCAACATTAAGCATATTGGAAGCCACAGTTACGGACGATTCAATAGGAGTATTCTTAACAATTCAGAAAGGGGAAACTTCTTTCAGCTCGGTTTATGTGAAATACGAGTAGAATCCAACTGTTGTCTAGGACAATATACGATTATTGAATTTATTAGTATTGAATTTATTTTATACTTCTGAGCACACTCCTCTCGTAGGCGTCCTGATTCTCAGCTATGCTTGTTTTATTTCCACTGAATTCACACATTGTAATTCTTAAAAAGCGAGAAATGATTTCAATATAAATCGACTGCATTCATTTACCATCTTGATCTCACTCGAGTAATCCATGTCAACGGGAATTACATATGGTAAGACCATGGTACTATGTACCATGTTTTTATTGTCTTTAAAATTTAAGATGTAGCAACCAAATCCAGATACTTTTATGTGGGGTTTGACACATGTGCTAGTTAACTTTTTGTTTATATTATTAAATTTTTGTGCTATCTCTTCACGCCAGTTTAAACATAAGCAATAGCATAAAAGAGTGACAATATTGGCAAGAATGCAGTTGTGATATGCAAATATGAGGATTTTACCTATCATTAAAACACAGCTCAAGAATATACAGTTTTCTCATCTGTTGCGTATTGCGTTTTGCCCTGAGTACAAACACCATTTCTTCCTTTGGGCTGTTTCTGAGAAGGGAGCAAATTAATGTAAGTACTATAGTCCTTCCACCACAAAGCAAGATAAATAAATAAACTTTCATCCTTGACAGTTTTCCTTTGTAAACATATCGCATTCGCTTGCAGGATTTCCATTATTTGTAAAAAATAATGCAAGGCTTGGAAATCAAATACAATCAAACTCACAATTCAAATTTAAATTGGGTTGCCTAAGATGCGAGTATCGTCTGTTTCGAGGCATTCCCACACTTTAAATAAATGCGATTTCATTTGTCAGTTGGAGTATTTTAATTTATATTTCTACTAAACTGAAACTCTCTTCAAGCTGATATTCACTTTAGTGGGGTTCGAAGTCAAAATGAAAGCTCGTCCTACATTTGGAATTTTGCAGTTCCAATGGAGACATGGAATCGCAAGCTCAGTTAGCAATGTCAGCTATCCAAGTCAAAATTCAAGGAAACATTCCACAGTATTCAAATATAAACTCAAAACCAACCGAAAAGCAAAACGATGATTTCCGTCGTGTTGCTCTGTTCCACATTATTGAAATATAAACTCAAAACAAACTGAAAAACAAAGCGATGATCTCCGTCGTGTTGCTCTGTTTGAAAATTAAATATTTGCCCTGCTCTAAGGATTTCTATGCACAACTCTGACAATGAGCAAACTTCCAAAACTGTGTGGAAACTCACTACACAAGTGCTCTCCTCCCAATGCCGCGTTCTAAGTGCAGCTCCACATCGCATTATGTGCCAGTGATGAGTATTTCTTAGGCACTCGAGTAATGAGGAGTGCAAAGAAGTTGAAGTTCACTTTGCTGGTATGCAGATATAGTCAGAGTATTCGATGCGGAAGCCCTCTGCCTTTAAATTATTACGAGTGCGCCGACGAGGCTCATTCATAATCCCGTAAAATGGCAACTTAATAGTAGCGTGGTTAAATTATGCGTAATGAAAGCCATTTACATTTTAATAAAATAATTACCAGGACATTGTGCGAATAAATAATTTCACTATGCTAATAAAGGACATCGACATGGAATGCATTAAAAATTAAGCGTTTAACACCTTCCGTAATTTAATTTTCGCCAGGAAAAAACTTTCAATATGGATAAATGAGGATTTATGATTAAAACTGTAAAAATGTTGTTGATTAAATTAAAGCATGCGCTTATTTTTAAAGTTGCATTGACATAACGTATAAAATGATTCATATACAAGTTTAAACGAGCAGTCCCCAGAACATACGCTACATATAAGATCGTTTTGTCCCACTCAAAACAAGCATCAAGGCGAAGTATTTGCAACTAAACAGTGCAGCAAGAACCGCAATTTGAGGCTGCCATTCTTGGACACTTGTGAAAATAGCGTTAACATTTGCGATGCCAAACTGAGAAATGGTAATTCGTGGATGAGACGGGCGTACTTATCATGTCGGAAGCCTGTTAAACTTGTTCGCTAAGTTGCAGCTTCAGTTGATGTGGCGTTCAGTACAAGTCAGCGAGCGGCATTGCCATCACTCCTCAAGGCATCACTGGAGTGTTTGTATAAATGATGAAGCCTTAGGGAAAATAGGGAAATAACACTTGCATTGCGGTTGTTCTGACGCTGATTGATTGCAACTGCGTCCGCTGCCACTGTTGCTGGTGTTAAGTTAGTGAGGAGACGTAGGAAAAGACCGCACACAGTCTTGTCAGAAGTTGGGGAGTTTGCGCTCTAACTAAACGTTATATCTTGAAATTGTGTGCATTTACTTAGGACAGCGCTGGGGATAGTGATAAACAGTAGACAATTCAGGCCATATGCCCAGTCACACTCGCACAGTTGCTATGGCAATGGAATTTATATTGCGGTCATTCACAAAACCAGAGGCCAAGTTAGAGTAGAGTAATTGCATTCAACAAATGCCCTGAAGCGCTTCACCTAAATACTAGTAAGTGTACATGTGGCTTCGTTTGTGCATAGAGAGTAACATTAGAAACAGTATAGTTCTACTGTAAGTCTTCATATATATCATCTAAAGATTTGTGTGGGTTAATGGGCATGGAAACAAAAAGAGCAATCCTTAAAATCTATGTGGACAATTCACGGAAACTTTACAGCTACAGATAGGCATCATAATGATCAAAAATGAAAATGTGTTCAAAGGTTGACAATAAAGCATTATCTTGCAGAGTCATTTTTGTCTTCCGACCTTAATTTTGTGATCGAGGCTGAGAAGACATATGCCCATCAGAACAATTGAAACAATCTTCACTTTCGGGAGCAATCCCTGTGTAGAGTCACTATACATCATATACTTGAAATTGCACACAATTAATACCAGTCTTACCAGTTTTGTGGACCCGTCACTGTAGTCGACAATACTCAGTTTTTGATGCTGAATTATCACTTTCTTAACTTGATTGCATGTGGTTTTATCTGCCTCAGACAATGAAGGATTTTTTCGGTTAGGAACACGCATAACAATTAAGTTCCGTACAGTGAGCTGAAATTGTACTTATTTAACCACTCTTTCAGCGAACTATTGAGCAGTTAGGAGAACAGTAATGGAAGGAATTCCACCACTGAAAGGGTTCTCCATGAAATGAGTTCGCTGCGAGCGATGATAGTAACTTGTTGTAGAGGAACTAAAACTAAAACGCTTCCACGAACAAGGCAACACAAGATGAGGGAGGAAAGCACTTGTAGTACGACCAGATAGCTCAAGCCTCCTTTTTGATCCCAAGCGCACCAGAGAGTTAATCTCTTTAAATAGGTAACATATTAACTCTGTTGTAGAAGTTTTGATGAGAAACTGAACTGGGACTCCTGTCATAGCTGTCATGATGAGGATAAGGAAGAGGCAATATTACATAAGTCACTGTTCGTTCCTATTGAAGTGCTGGTGGAAATCCTTAGTGTGGCCCTTCTTCATTGACCTGGGCAATCTTAAATTAATCAATGTAAAATATACGAGTATATTGCTGTAAAAATTGCTGGAGTAAGGCTGATTACTGATTCTCGAGCAGTACACCTCAACCTAACCTGTGGGATCAGAATGTGCCTCTACATGGCCTCAGTGTGTCTTCTGGTCGATTTTATGTTTCACTGAGAGCTACTTGTAGATAAACCTTAATCTATTTATAATTTTATGTATACTTTATTCAAACTGAGGCATGTATAATCAAATTATACACAATAACAAACCTTTTTCGTCCGACAAATTAATAAGTGGCATAATGGATGTAGGTACGTAGAAGAGCCACAAATTAGATAGTATTGATTACCCATAAGTTGCTTCCAAGAACGTTAAGAAAACTAACTAACTAAAGAAATACAAAAATAAATGAAACTTCACCGACCTTAAAACTTAATTTGTTTCATTTAGAATAACTTTACCAAACTTGGACTATTTAGTTTAGTTGATGATATTGTTAGTATTGCGTTTGAAGAAGTCTATCGAATCGTCTTATCTCGACGTTGTCTTTTATGTTACTTAACGGTTTCAGGTACTCGCATTCAGTTCAGGACCCATATAAGGATTCTGCTGTTATTGAATAGGAAGAGAAAATGCTACAAAAGCTGCACTTATATATCAAAAATTTCTCCTATACACTCAGTGATTCCCTGCTAGGTCCATGAAAGCAACCAATTGATACGCAAAACATCCTTATATTGTTGTAATACCTTCTCTTTGGTTTTATATTATTACCCTTTTGTTGAAATTTTTCTAATATCTCACAATTTATTTTTCTAGAATATTTATTTATTGAATTATTTTATAGTAAAACTAACAATAATTACTTGAATCTGAAATCAAATAAGAATACTCACCCCGCAACCAGTGTTTAGGAGTTATTTACTAATTGAAGTATTTTATAATTTTTATTTTTGAGTATTGCAACAATTCAAGGCAGTAAGTTTAGCCTACGTAACTGCGAGAGTAATTTTAATTCCAATAATTATCTGGACAAATAGTTGGAGTGATCCAGGAGTTTCAATATATATATTTATATATTTATTTCTCTTAAGGCACTTTAGAATAGTGGTATATTAGGATTAGATATTCAAATCTATATAGGTAGGTAGGTAGGTCGCCTAATCAAATCTATGTAGGATAGTTTATATAAAAGCAGCTCGAGGCGTAGTCCTAATTTGTTATCAAGTAGTCTATTGACGCCTGGTGCCTTCATCTGTGAGCTTTTTGCTTCGATATCCTTGCGCCAAGTAAGTCTTATCGAGATGGTATTCTAAGTATAAGTACATCATGAGCTTCAGAATCGACACGCCGTTTAGTACAAGCGTAGGTCATGTATATTCACGCAGAGTGAATGAGAGGTGAGTGGGAATGCGCCAGTCATCTAACTAGGACTCAACTTATCACTCAGGTATCTCGACGCGGTTTCTTATGTGAACTCTGGATGGCAGTATCGTCAGCAAATGTTGAAGTCATCAGGCTAATATCTGTAGGTAGATCAGAAGTGCATATTATATATGAAACTAGCCTCAGTACACTTCCCTGTGCGACACCAGCTGTAATCTTCCTTGTACTTGTCTCCAAAATTTCCGATAGTGTAAATGGGATGTCAATATCTGCTGCAATCTTGCAGGTAAATATTTCATTATTTTGTATATTAAAGCGGCGTGCCAGAAGTGCCTGAACAAGAAAAATGCCCGAACAGATCTTTTTATCCTCGAACGCATTTCTTATCACATTAAAGCGAGTTTCTTCTCAGGGAAATCTGCAAGTATAAAGATTTAGCTTCTCATAACTTCTCATACCGATTTGCGGAAGCAGCGGTGAGTTCATAAATTCCGGATTGTTTTCCATGGAATACCTGAAATTTAGGAATAAATAAGTAAATAAAAATCCAAATTTTGGAGGTAGGTAGGTAGGTTAGGCAGCCGCATCATCTAGAAAACAGTGATGCCACTTAAACCACCAGTTGGGTCCGTTGTGAGAATTTCCTGTGGAGGTAAAACTACAACAAAAATAAAAACGCTCAACTTACCAAAAATGCATGTACGGTAGCTGATCCTGTCATACGAAATAATAGGCAGGAGTTGCCGAAGGAGTTGCCACTTGTGGTCAGTACTTTGGGGTGACTGGTGTTGCCACTTAATGTTAATTTATAGTTCTAGCTGCACATTATGGTTATTGGCGAGTGTAAGTATCAGCAACTACTCGTATATGCTACAATAAAAAGAGAAGCTATTAAAGACTTTTATCTGACATTGCTAAATAATAATGTGTATAAAGTTTGCGTATTGACTACTACAGACCACACTCTAATATAATATCTCATGGCATAGTAGTCAAGTATCATTACACATTCTCTTTTACACATTCCCTTTAATAATTATGAATATTTATATATATGACTGCTTCACTACCCTGCCAGAGTGTGGAAGGAATCACGCACAGAAGAGTTTTCCTTTACCCATTTTCATGTGGCACATAAATATTGTTTATAGCGTTTGTGTTGGAGAATGTTGAATGTTTCATTATTTTTTACATATTTTTTACAAAACACATCAAAGTCAATCAAGGGGGATTGCTTAGGGCGTAATTTGAGCGCTCATTAACTATGCACACGAACACAGCCACACTTCCTCACAATAGCATACACATTATATCAGTTGAAGAACTCCTGAGGCACATATGCGTATATGTTTAAATGTTATTTGTGTAAATGTGAAATTAAGCATTATATTTGGCTTTTGTTCTTCGCTATGCTTGAGTTTGCGAATGTGGATATGAGAGTGTGTGTGTGAGAAAGGAAATTCATCAACAACGTTCAATTGAATCACTGCAATGGCATGTTCCTTTTTCGCTGCCACTGTTGGGGCTTGCGTGTCTGATTGTTATTGATTTTGTGCAGCTGCAATGGTTTTCTTAAATAATTGTTAAATTTTGCAAATTCTTGTTTAGAAACTTTTATAATTATTCACCGTTTTTGTTCACACAATTTTTGCAATTGTCCACCTTCAGATTCTGGTTTGGCTTTGTCTGCTCTGCTCTATACCCACAACATACATTTAGTTACTCGTATTATAAGTTAAAGAATGCACATGACACTGGAGATGTGAGGACGCCGAAAACTCAGCACGAAACTACAGATTGCACTGTGTGATGTCGGCGCTCAACTGGCCCCTTTTCAGTACTCACTTCAGCTCAGTTTTTCCGCTTTCTGAACGACTCGTATGCTGCCAATCACTCAAACGCAGTCCTTGCGCCATTTGTAAGCTCAGCGAGACTGTTGGCTTTGTGGCGCTGGAAAGCAGCTTTCAAGTGAAGCACATCCTTTGTCCCTCTTCTGTGAGGTTGTAAGCTCTCACGGTACTTATAAATAAAATTAAAATTACATTAAATATAAAAATAAGTAATAAATTTATTTTTATTATTTATTATTAAGGTTTTTTATTTGAATTATTAAATAATGATTCCAAAGACACATAATTATAAATATAATTATACGAACAAAAATTATTAATAGTAATGAAATATTATTTCGATTTTTAGACGCATTATTTTGTGTTTATTTTATAGTTTTATGTTTTTACGGTAAAAAATTATAAAATTAAAAGGAAAAAAATGTGATTGAAATGCTTTTAAAAGCGATAATAATAGATTTGCCGATTGTGTTCGATTCTTATCCAAGACATGGTCTCGAATTGCTCTTCCTGTATATGTTTTCTCCAATGGAAAGCCTCAATTGCACATGCACATCTCCCCAAACCATTGCAGAGACTATGATTATATTGTAATAGAGAATAATAGAAAAATTCTGATAAGTTTGTTTTGTTAAAATTTAAATAAACTATTTTTTATAACTAGATTATAATTTCTTTAAACAAAAGTTTCACTACTGAAGTTTTCAAATTTGTCATTTTTGTTATTAAAGAAAATTTTGCTATCTATTTCAGTCTGGATTATTGTCCTTATAAGTGCTGTGTTTGTAAAGAAACAACAAAATTGTTTAAAAATTTTATAAAATTAGTCATTATTATTAAGTTATTGATAATGAAGTTATTGTTTTTCAAGTAATAGTAATAATAATAATAATAATAATAGTCAATATGACATAAGAGCCTTGCTTATATCCACTATTTTCATATAAGTGGGAAACTAATTGAAGTAAAGATAGTCATTTATTTTTAATATTTGATTATAGAATAATATTTTATTTATTAAAAATATATTATAAGTAATTTATTTAAATTAAATTTGTTTTAGGAATAAATTATAAATATTATAAAATGCTCCAAGGATCCTATGAGAGATTCTGTTACTCAGTACAGGGATACAACCGTATTTAGCAAACATTTATTTAAGCCTAACAAAGGAAAGTACATGCTGCTGAAATACTGCAAAAACTCATGTCACACTTGCAATTGAAGGATTTTAGTTAGTTGTAACACCTTGGGCAGTGGAGTACCTGCCAAGAGTTTTGGCAGTTCTCTCCTCTCTTGCTTGGACATTGCTTCTTTCTACTAAGCATGCGTGGACATAATAACTCGACTCAAGCAGAAAGAAATGACATTGAGTTTCTTTGGTCTCATCTCCTGAAATCACTCATTTTGTGAGTCAAGTGAATTTGAGGAATGCTGCAGTGGCAGATGAAAACTGCCGCTAACTAACACTTTAATCCTTATGTCCTGCCACAGACGCACGCTGAGCTAAAAGACAGCAGGAATTTAGCATATTTACATGGAATGCACTTTTTCTTCCTCTTTGTTGAGGTGGTAAAATCTTTCTTTATGTTTGCTTGGCTACATATTCGATTTTTAGGCGTGTTGTTGGTTTTTAGCTGCTGCGTCATAGAATTGTCTTAAACGCTTTCGGGCTGTTGGTATACATTGTGCCAAACCTAATTAACAATTAAATGACCGCCGTTTACTGCTATTTCCCTTTTGGCGCATTTATCTCTGAGCTGTGTTGGTATCCTGAGAACCAGCGTTAGTCAAAATTAGGCAAAAGGGAGTCTTGTCTTTGTAGGTTATTTGGGAGTGTACTTGCAGCTGTTCATAGTCATCAGAATTATTATTTTTTACGTTCTTTTCTCTTATAATCATGGGATAGGAAAACTTCATTACACTTGAAGTTAGAGAGACAAATTGCGCATATAAAGGATTTTATTATGGATTTAAGTGTGTGAAATATTATATTAGTGAAGTCAATATCATAAACGCTTGGAAGGGTGCAGCTTAAAATACAGTAATTCACTCCTCATTGTTATTTCACATATCATTACATCACAATATCATATTGTAAGGATTCATGTTTGAGTTCTAGTGAGAGTTGCTGCTTGTTTAATATCTGAAAGTTTCATATCGCATGGTGTTATAGAAGCTTTTATGAAATTGGTCCACTTCTTCTGCAATCCACTATTAATTTTGTGCAAAATGTAATCAAAAGATTCGTTGGACTTTCTTATTTTGGACTCAAGGGTAGTGGAACTATGGCCGATACCTCAAATTGACAAGGTTTAGCGTAAATTAACTAGTGGTCCACCATACATTTTCTGCATTTTCCTCGAATTGCTCCACCCACTGATTAACATAAAAATTGCCTATTCCGTTAAATAATGCCACGCTGTCTTGAATATCTTTAAAAGTAAAATGCAACTAGAATTTCTCTCAATATTTCCGCAATCTTAATACAGGACGTGAACTTCACTTATTTGTTTTCGTTCTTTATTTAAAGGATCTATTCTAGTTTTGTGTCTCAACAGTATGCTATAAAAATTTCCTGAACTAATTCTGAATTGAAAAAATTCTGAGTCCATCTTTCACACCGAACCATAAACAAATGAATACATATTGTATATCGCACGTCAACTCAGCTTATAGCTCATACTCTGACATCTTGTCACATTGCTATAGTACGAGCTCGCATCGCTTATATTATCGCTACGCTTCTCGCGGCCAATCTGCCGTCAACCTAATGTGCTGTAGTTAATAAAATAATCAGTTGAGTAACGTCACCCTCAGTGAACATTACGCAAGTCCAAAAGTGTAAGTGTGACTTCTCCTGTCAGCTAAGTCAGTTTGAGTTGTTGGCATACCAGCGATTCAACACGAATAGTTTATTTGTAAGCATAAAGTTGTTCAATTTTTATGATTTATATATTGCAGTAATCGAAGCGTTTTAGCAAATGTTCGCATGTACCTCTCTGAACCTAACTGGCAGATGCTTTGTAAATACCCTTGTTGTGACAATTTTATCTTGAAGCGAAAGCAACAATTTATCTGTTCCAATCGAGTCTTAAGTGCTGAAAGGTCTCTAATGCAAAAGCATTCTTTTTAAGCCAATAATTTAAATTTATTTCGAAAAAGATGAGCAGGGGAAGTGCACTTTTATACCAAAGCAAATACACCCGAGGCGCCTTTCTAGCACTCAACTTTTCAATTGGTTTGTTTTGCTTTTATTGTTTTTCTTTAGAGTAAACCTTTCTGAAATTGCATTTATACATTTATAATAAATAGAAGAAAACAAGAAGCAATTTAAGGATATGCTTTCATTCGGATTAAATTTGCCACAAGCATCAAATGCAGAAAGGCAGAGCACAGATTATGAAAATAAATGGAGATTTTTTATTATAAAAATAAATTTTTATAAATAAAAATAAAAACAAAACAACGTTGTTATTTAAATATAGTTTCATTCAAAACCAATGAAATAGGTTTAAAGACTATGTGTGAAATATCTATGTGATGTTGGAGGCTTCATAAAGGAAGTCCGAGGATTAAGTGTTTTAGAGTTTTGTTTGACCTGCTGGGAGGATTTTAATATATTTTTAGTGTTATATTCGAACTATGGGTAATGGGATCCAATTGAAAGCCGTTATGAGTCCAATTCATAGCAACATTGCATCGTGCTTTACTAGTATGAAAAGTGCCATGAATCACGAATTCCTTTATTGCATCAAAAGCTTCCTGAGTCGCATTAAAAATTTATTGCTAGTGAGTTAACAAACCAGCATTTGAAGCGCTTAATGTGAATTTACGAACATATAATTTAGCTGGATGCAATAAAATTATCAGCTTATTGTTTTAACTGCGGAGTTGTTGCATCCTTTTTGATTTTCATTTCCTTGTTGCTACTCGAAGTCATATAATCGGATAAAGGGAGTTGCTCAACATTTCTACTATTATTCGCACATAGGTTTTTGGTGCTTCATATGATCTACTCTTAATAACATTGTGGCCAATGTTGCATGATGGCAGTACTTCCTATAGTCATTTTAGTGCACTAACAATCATATATGACTCATTTTAATGAAGTTTATGTTGAGCAAGGATTGCACAGGGATCACAAAAGTAAAACCATTTCCAGCTGCTTCGTCTAACAAAATACTCTCTGCACATTTCCATTCATTTAACTGTCAGCAATTGCCTTAAACACTCCTACCATGCTCAGAAGTAAAATATTTATTTTGGAGCATTTCAAAATTTGCTAAGTTTTATTGTTCTATTCAAACGGTCCTTTCTTTCCATCTCTGCTATGGATGCTGCCAAGTTAGGCTGTTTAAGTTTTGGACAATGAAAGCTGTCGGCTGACATTTCCAAACTGCAACCAAAGTTTTCTAGTCTTATGAGTTCGCTTACAAGATAAAGAAATGAGTTGATGGGTTTAACTTTCCCATATTTATATGTTTTGAACGCAGATCTCATTGTTCTAGCTACAAGTTATAATCCTTCGGGTTAACCATATTCTTTTTGTGATATTAAATCAAACAAGTAACTTAATTCAAGCTAAGTATATGCTGTCTGCAAACAGAGGAGCGCGGCGTCTAGGCTCCCACGTTTCAACGGGCAACTACAGCTTTGAAGTCTTCAAGGAATTTACATACCTTGGCACCGCCGTTAACACCAATAATGATGTCAGCCTGGAGATAATGCGAAGAATTACAATTGCTAATAGGTGCTACTATGGGCTCAGTAAGCAATTGGGTTGCAGAGCCCTCTCTCGATCGACGAAGCTGACACTCTACAAGACGCTCATTTTGCCGGTGCTTCTTTATGGCGCTGAGGCATGGGTAGTATCGTAGGCGAATGCAGCCCCTCTTGGGGTGTTCGAGAGAAAAGTTCTTCGCAAAATCTTTGGTCCTGTTCGAGTTGACGACGACTACTGTATTCGAATGAACCACGAGCTGTATGAGCTCTACGCTGACATCGACGTAGCTCAGCGTATAAGCATTCAGCGACTACGCTGGCTGGGTCATGTCCATCGTATGGATGAAGAAGCTCCAGCGAAAAAGGTATTTGAGACGAAAGTCGAAGGTCGACGACGAAGAGGGAGACCATGCCTCCGATGGATGGACCAAGCTGATGAAGCACTGACCACGCTTGGTGTAACCGATTGGAGAAGGCGCGCGCCAAGCAGAGGCGCCTGGCGAGAGTTGCTCAAGTCGGCCGTGACCCGCCCGCGGGTTGTAGGGCCACCTAAGAAGTAAGAACTTAATTCAAGGCAATAATACAGTTGTGTGTTTACTTTGTGGATGTATTCCTTGACCAGGATTTACATTAGTATTTAAACTTCAGTTTCTCTGCGTTATCTAATTTTAGTTTTGTTGATGGGGTTCTTGTGGTAATTCTGGGATGGTTGTGGTAACTGTAAAGTAGAAGTTGAGTGTGATAGTTTTTTTTAATGATAAAACTGGCCGATTAGAGAAAGATGACTTCCGAAACAGTTTGCGTGACAAATGATAAGCAACGTACAATTTACTGGCTTTTTATTGATAATGAATCGATGATGTTGTGATGAAGTCTCCAGAAAAAATATTCAAATTTGGCAAATTTCGCAATTTTAATAGAACTATTTATGTAAACGACATAATTTTAAGTAGAACTATTTATAGAAACGACATCTTCAAAGGACACTAACCAACTCGACCGCAATCGAAAGCTACTTCAAGGAAACTAGTTGTAGTGAGTTGATGTTCATGATTCTCCTCTCAAATTTTGTACTTAATTATTATATTTTAGCGTGTCTGGTGTTGCAGAATGATTGCGGCGTGCCAACGGAAGCGTGCCACTACTAATGAAAATTAATTTCTGTGGATAGGAAGTGCTGTCAACTTCTAAGTAGCACAGTGAAGGAGTGCAATTGCTTGACTAACATTGCTTCATGAATTGTGCTTCTACACTTTCTGTAGACTAGCAGCAGACGGATTTAGCTGGTGGGAAAACGGTGCCGAATGGTGGTTTAATTAACTGAATTTGCGTACAGGTCTCTGGCGCCATCATGAATCCCTTGAGTTAATTTAGTGTGTTTGCAGTCTGAAAATATATTTGCAGCCGAAATTTGCTTTGTTGCTTGTGGATAATTTCCCTTCGAAATAATCGCTCTGTGGGCGTTCATTATTCATGAACGAAGGCAACCGCTGTACTAAGTAAATAATTCTGAAATAGTTTTGCGGAGAGTTGCAATTATAAGTGAGGCAATGTTCTTAGTAAATTGTGATGAGTTTGAATTAAATGCTAATGATGCAACACAACTTGTTCCTGAATTTAAATCAAATATGGAAAAGATGGATGTCATGGAATTTATAGTACACCGAAAGCATTTTTCATGATTAAGCGGCTCGCAGCGTTTGCTAACTAGGATTGTATGATCACCCAGATGATTATAATTTTAAGGAGTTTTCTTACATATTAGAAGTGCAATTCATACTTATAAACACACTTTGTCCTTATGCACCAGTCAGTATGTTAAGACAAGATATGTTGTCCTAGTATGTTAGGCGAATTCTCCGTTTTGACCTGTAATGATTTGAAATCAGTAGTTAGAGTGAATATTTCATAATGAATCAAGGACACTGCAATTTAAACAAAAATCCATTGAAATAGTTTCTAATTAGCGCGAAATTTCGAAAAGATTCTCTATTGTCAAGAGGCTTTAAATCACCTTTGACCATATTTTGTTCAAAATATTTTATACTCGATAGTATTCTGTTAAAGATTTCCTCTGAAAATAAAATTCGATTCGTGTGTCACTGTTTCCAAGATGTATCGGTAGTTTAATTCTGCAATACTGAAGAGGACTCACACATTTAAAAATACACAACCAAAATTTATGACAACTTTTCTCATATGTGGATTTGGACACTCTATCACGGTGAATTTGATGTTGTCAGCACTCTGGAAATTGTATCAAAATGAGGACATAACTAGGACTTTTTACAAATTAGTTGCTTCACAACCTTAACTTCAAATAATTTGAATACTATGAACGCTTTTTTCTCAAGGTGGAGATGTACGAATCCGCATCACCATTTTTATCATCCTTTCGAAAGATTAGATAGCTTCAGAATATGTCAATAATCTCTAAAAAATGTGCAAATTACATGCTTCAATTAATTACCGTCATCATCATTATCCACTGAATAAATACGCAACATTACGATAAAATTCTGACTCTATATTAGAATCTAATTGACTTTGAATCCATATCTATTGCATGTGTATAATGTAGCTTCAGCTTTGAAAAATCCTTGCTTTGCTTTACGATATATGTAAACATAGAAGATCTTCCTCTTCAGTAGCTACGTACAAGAAAACATCTCCTTCTCTTATTAAACAAATATCCAAAGAATATGCAAACAAAATAAATAAAAAATGATTTCAGTAGGTATGAAATTAATTCAATTTTAATTGGCAGAAAAATAATCGTACTTGAATGAAAACCAACTTTCTTGAATAGAATTATGTTAACTGTCATCGTGGCAATGCCATCAATTACTGAACAAATGGCGTGAGGCGTAATCGTGCTCAACAAATACGAAGCAATAAACTTTGTCGTCCTTGTTAAACATCGAAGTTCAAATTGACGCCAAATATTAGTCCACTTGCCCAGCAATTATCACCAGTTATGAAACTGTTCTTAGTGGATTCAAGAAAACTCCAATTCGGAAAACGATTTACAAGGACACAAGTCTAGCGTTTGTAAGACTTCGCAACAAAAATAGAGGAGAAGAATAGAACATTTAAATCAGAGTTTGTAAAAAAATATTCACCATTAAAATATATACTCGTACGTTTTAAATTTATATATTTTGAATTTAAGCTTGATTTTCACTAAATTGTTAAAAAATTCTGGAACGATTCACGATTTAATCATTTCTTTTATTGGCACACCGAGGCGTATGAGTTTTGATAGCTGGATATTGAATGTATGAGTTATAGAGTTTGACTTCATGTAAATACGGTTTGTTCATGTCAAGTTGAAGAGCGTAAAGAAGTATTCACGTTTAATTTAATATGATATTCAAATAATGAGCTGATTTTTGTTCAATTTTAAATAATTTTCAACTGCTCATACGCGATAAATTGCATCATGGATGACAATGTTTGCTTTCATCGCGTATACAGTTGCGCAGAGAATGTACAAAGAACAATAAAAGGAAAGTATATATTTTTTTCGCATATTTGTAACTGGAAACAGTGAGAAAATTCCTCATTCGAAACTTTCATTTATTTTATGTTGTATGAAATTTTACAATTTTTTAATTAATCGCTGCGTGGAAAGCTCTCATACAGAATGTTAGTATTGAAATAATATTACTCTACATTCAACAGCTTAAACTCATTTGCATTATTTTGCTCTGAAGGGCAGACGTATGCTAGGATGAATGCTGAACCATACAAAAGCCATTGATAAAATTATTGGCTGATCCTTCCTGTTCTATTAGATTAGTTTTCGTAGATATGAGAAACTATGAGGACACCGACGAAAAGAAGGCAGGTAGTTAATTTGAGAACTCAACTCTATTCTTAAAGTTTTATATAGGAAGGACGAATAATTTTCGTTTCTTACTGCCAACAGAATTTAGTAAGATTTGTGGATTTAGTATGCAACGTACTTAATTCAATAGAACATGAGTTCACAACCCCTGTAATACTAATCATACATTCAATAGACCACTGTCCACTTCTACAATTTGATGACCTATTAATTTACACATATATGTATATAAATATATATGGCTTACTATTACATCGCACTAAAGGAAATTTTCTATGAAAAATTGGGAGGGAGTACTCAAAATTTGATAAATGGTAAATTATGATTTTATGAAAAGTGTTGAATATTGAAGCACAATCGATAAATAATATCATATATAATCGATCGATAATTAATATCAGATTTAATCGATCTACAATTAATATTAAATATAATATAGTTACAAATACTTCAACACCAATCTACTCCATTGCTACTTGTACCTATAGGCAGCTGAATTAAAGTGAGCAAGTGTGACATCTTCGTACTGCTATCACATCAAATTTACAAGAGATGTATGCAATAAAGAAAAAGCAATGACAAAGCATTCAATTTAGCATTGGCAAAAGTTCATGATGACTTCACATATTTATCCGTATTCCAGCCTTAAATTTACTGCGTCATGTTGACGCTCTTTTGTGCAACAATTTCAAAGTGTGTTCAACCGCAAAAATCCATCATTGTGTACTTAATTGACATTTCCTGCGAACAGGCACTCAAGAACACAATGCACACGAAACTTGATCAATGCATGAATATCGAATTGTTTGGCACGCTGAAGTTTGTGGAAGCAGCAAGTTAAGGGATTTGATTTATATGAAAATGAAGCAGGCAGCCTTGAAAACACATTGGGCATAAGGATACACGTAAAACGAATTTACTTATGACGATGTTCAAGTGGTTTAAACAATTTCTAGAAATGTGCGAATAATTACTTATATAAAAAGGAGAGAGTGATGAAAGCGACTTGATTTATTCAAAATAGCTTTTGGAAACTCCCTTTATAAAGTAAAACCAAACAAATTAAATATGCGTTAAATACTTTTAAGTATATGACTACTCAAGTTCTGTAAATTGTGCCTATATGAAAAGAGAATAACTAAAAAAGGACCTCAACTTTCTTCCTTAGAATATTGTAAATACGCGGCTGTACCCAACAAGCACACAACTCAGTAACTCTTCTAAATATTATTTAGAGGAGGTCGCACGTGTGGGCAGTGATTTATTAATTAACAGCGTAGGACGTCACAATGTATTTTGAATATATTTGTTTCTGTTTGCTGGTAAGGCACCCGTAACGAAGGTTACCATTTAGTAAAATAAATTGGTGGACACCGTAACTTCGACTAAGAAGTAAGGACACATTCATCAATACGTCACTCACTTTCTCCACAGAACATACAGAGGCACTTTGGAGATAGACCCAACTTATTCATGTTGAGTCTACAGTGTCCTCTTAAAACGCTTGTGATGATTCTCAGTTTACTCCAAGGCATATTAATTAACTCTTTAGCTCTTTTAGGATTGAAATCCCCCAGAAGTGCTTTGGACTGTCCTAATCCCGGAATATTTTTCCAACCTTGACTTCTTTTTGCGTCTGTGCATTTCTTCAGCAGACCTCCAATGGTGTTGGATGATAGTCCACAGAACGGTTCAATGTCGTGGATATGAGAGTGCGCAGTTTACCCTGTTAAGTTATCAATCTTCTCATACCTTGTCAGGATCATAATTAGGATTTCATTAAGGGATATGGATTTCATTATGAAAATGTTTACTGTAATTCTGTGATTTTCATCGTAGTCTACAATCAGTTATTTACATAATCCTTGAGACTAATTTAGTATGTCCACTCTGCATCTGTTACAAGTGAATAGGACTTTCCTAAACGAAGTTAAAACTTATGACGCACTCATATAGTTGTTTATGGTTCATGGTCACAGAATCACAAAACTGAATCCTCAGTTTTGGCTGTTATCCTGCCCTGCATACTACGCTGCATTAGAATGGCATTCTCTGCAAACAACAATTTTTGTTGTCAGGGTATCTGTGTACAAGTGCTGTCTAAAGTACACCAGTAACAACACTCTGAATACTGTTAATAAATTTTGAGTAATGCACACGCCAGCGAAGCCACTAATTTACTAAAAGCAAAAATTCCGTTGTGTACTCATTGCCACGTTGGTTTCTTTTTCACTGAATTGCGGTGCCAAAGTTGTTGTTTTACCTGCAGTGTTCAGTTGTTATCCTGATATAGTGTGCTCCTGTATTTAATTGCATATTCGAATGTGTGTAGCTGAACCTTTTCTTAATGTTTATTAGTTTCGGTGAAGTTGACCACAATTCATTATTTTCACAGAAGGCAAATATTCCCTCTGTGGACGTAATTTTGTCATAGCAACACTAAAGGAGGCATAAAAGAGGACAGTGTTCGGGGTAATTTGAAAAGATTTATGCTCATCCGTAGCAAACGCACTGACCAACCAACCGACAACGCAGTTCCTGCTGCAGTTGTGATTATTGCAATGCTGCTTTCGGGGTTTCATGGTCCCATTTCAGGAAAGGCGTTTCGTCTGTGACCAAAGTTGCGCAGTTAGACACTTCCGTGATAGTTGCAATTTTATGGGCACCATGAAAGATAATTATTTATCGTTTTTGACTGCGTTGAAAGTAGGATTTCTCTATTTATAGAGGGTTCCTCGTCAGCAAGCAATGTGTTACATTTATTTTTACATGTGATGAAACCATGATATTTTTCCATTATTAATATTAACCCCGTTGTGACACAAACATTTCTCGATGAAGAAATCTTCGTAAATAGCAACTTCCTAGCTGGAGTACAAACTCTCAATGTAGGATGAAGAAAAATTAAGATTGAACTGAACAAAATATGTTCTCGTATATATTTCGTGTATATATTTTCTAGTGAAATTCCAATTAATCCCAATTGTTGACCTGAACTAATCCTGAAGTGTGACTGTTTATCAAAAATGCTCCATAAAGTGACGTCTGTATGTGGCATCGAAGGTACTGCACTGTTCACTAACATACTTTATGAGAAGCAAACAAGATGCAACCATCATCCATTGAGTCTATTCAAAGATGTTGTGTGTAAGTTTCACAGAAGAACCGTAATGCTCACTTCATCTCCCAACGCCAAAAAGTTAAATTTAAATTCAATTTTAATATTTTCAATGTGGAATTTTTCAATATTTTTTCTATGGAAGTTCCACTATAATCAGCGTTTCCTTTTTCTGCTAGTTGTTACTTTACTCAAACTTAGTTCTTTCTACTTATGTCAGAAGGGGACTTTATGCAGAATATTTCAACAGCTTCGCTACCAAAAGTAAAAGTACTCGTAAAGTAAATATTTGGGCACGGAGCTGGCCTGCATGCAGAACTTTTTGGTGCAAGGGATTCGAATCATTCTACTGGGAGAAATTTGGTCCATAAAAGGGAAACTTACGTTTATATTTAATGATGCATTTATGGCTTCGAGTTGTAGTTCCATAAAAGAAAAGCTGTTTTCGTAAATTATACAAAATCCATGTTCCTTTAGCTTGAAGAAAATTATGACTTATAATATTTTCAAGCAGAGCTCGCTATGAAAAATGTGGAATCCTCAACTTCATATAAAAAAAATGAAAGTTTATTTTAAACACATCTATTCAAGAGACATGCTCACGCATAGGAGCAAACAAAAACCACTTCCATCATGTTTGCATTAAATTTATATTTGTTGTCAAAAAGAGAAGAAAAAATATTCAAATTTCAAAAGCACGACAAACAAATTTGCCCCACAATTTTTTCCTGGCTCACATGCAACATTCCGTTAACAGCCTCAGGCATTGTTTTGCCGTGAATCACATTTCAAACCCTTTTAGTGGATTTGGTCGCAACATTTCCGCAGTTGACTCGGCGCTTATAAACAACTTCCCCTTCCTCTCGCGGTATTCACATTTTCTGTTTACATTGGAATGTTTGTGATGTGCCCTGTTTGCCCCTATGCATTAAAAGCTGGCAAGGATATTGTTTTCTTAGCTTATGGATTTATTTTACAGATTTTCGCTTAATAGAACTTACATTACCTGCGTACCTTTCGATGCTGAACTCACCTTCATAGCATAGCAAATTATCAACTGCTGTCAAATATGTTCCTGCAAGAATGATAGAACAGATCTATTTTATAATTCTTGTGTTGCTGCATATGCGAAGGATGCACATACATTTCAATTTCCCGATATCACTTTTATTTCTAAGTATTAATTAATTTTTTCAATTATATTTGAAAAATTGTGTTTATTTTGTTAATTCTCATGTAAATATTTTCCTTTCGCACTTGTTTCCACCTTTTTATCCTTTTTTGTAAAATTTCTGTTTTTCTCCATTTCACCTGAGAAGCATTCAAATTTCATATTCATGGTTGCAAAAAATTAAACTAAATTTAACAATTGTTTACAGTTTTTTTAAGGATACGATTAAATTGTATTCAAGATTCGCGTAAACAATTTATACCGTCGCCAAAGCAAGCACTCCTGCCGCCGTAAATACACTTGGCTTCGATGCTGGCTTAACGAAGGTTAAGCAGGAACAATTGCAGGCTGACTAACTGTTCGGTTGGTGTGCCAGGAGCAGCTGACAAGCGAGCGGAGCAACTTGCCATCGCTCTATTCTCTTTGAAGAGTGTTGTGTACTCTCTTTTCTAGAATGAAGATATGCATTCACTCCTGCTCATCACTTCCACATGTAGTAGAGATAATAGAGCGTGCATGCAGGCAGGAGTGTCTCTTTAGTTGGCACTGTTGCTCTTCATTAGATAGATTCATGCTTTCATTTAATATTTCTTCTTAAATGTTATAGAACAGCACTGAATAATATTATGTTTCTCTATTTCACTTTTCTGGAAAATATTCTTATTTTAACTTGTATTGTTTTGAGTATTGTGCCAAAGTTTTTGAAATTTTCACACAGAACAAATTTGTAACATTTCTCATACGAGTATTTTAACATTTTATTTTGAGATCTATTTTAGCTGAAATGTATCCTAGCCAAACAGCTGTGGCCATACTTATCATTCCTTATATTGCCGGAGCTATCGGATTCATTTATCTGATGCATAATATGGTGACACCTGAGGGAGCGTCTAGAGGTGAATTTTTTAGACCATTCCATGACTTCCTATGCATAGTTGGAACTTACCTGACGGGCTTTGGTGAGATATGATCCCCAAATTTGCTTAAAGAAGATCTAATTGCTCCTTTTTCTGTTCGTTCACCTCTTTCAGGAATGCTGACTTTTCGATTGTTTCGCGGCCTGGAGACCAAATGGGTAAAATATGCCCACTTTGTGATCCACACACTCGCTCTGATTGCGTTTCTGCTGGGTACATTTTTCGGAAGGTACAGAATAGCTGACACTAGTGACGAGTTGCTAATCGATCGCACGGATCGTCCACCCGCAGTCATAGAAGGAGATAGTGACAGCTTCTCGGATGCTGCGAATGACGAAATCCGTCTCGTGACGCCACATGTGGCAGCAGGTGTGGTGGCTGTGATCGGAGTAATTTTGGAGGTAATATGTAAGAAGAAACGGATATTTTGCTATAATGTTTTTGTGTCTTCCTTGTAGTACGTGCTTTCCATCTTCTGTTTCACTTATCTGTATGAAGATCAGGCGTTTCGCCGCTACGTCGCTCCTTTTCACGACATTTTTGGACTCTGGGTATTCATTTGTCTCGCCGCCAGCTGCTTGACCGGGCTTCACGAGTGCAAAATCGACTCCCCGGATACTTGTATGCAGAATTATCAAGGCTATATTTTTGTGGGATTTTTGTCCTTTTGCATTAGTTACATCGTTTGCCTGAATCCATATTTCGAGTGGGAACTGGTATGTCCTCAACATTTATGTTCAAAACAGTGTTTAATTTCTTTTTATTTCAGGTCGGTAAATTGTAAAAGTCTTCAAGAGGATATGAAAATTTATGTTTAAAGGCAACTTTGGCCTTCAATAAGAGACAACGAATTTAATCAGTACAAATTTTTAGAGAACATGATAATTTTTTGTTTATTTAAACCTCAGTAAATAATTCAAGAAAAAGTCTGAAGAATCTTTTCTTTAATTTAGAGCACTCGATTCGCATAGAAAGTTGGAATTATATATGCTTTATGGAACTATTTCTTTAGATATATGATACATTGTCTTTCTTCAGAGATATGATACGATGCATTCTTACCCCAAAACTGCAGACATAATGAAATGATTGTGTTCTCCAGGGGAATGACATACAGAGGACTACTTAAGCACTTGGGATTAACAGATGAAGATTTCTTCTGCGCAAATCGGTTATGATTACACAATGAGTATATTATTATAATTTTTTGTACTCTGCTTCAGTGTAGGTATCCACACTTGAACATTATTTATGATTAGTAGCCTGTATAGTTCTTATATGAAGTTTCTGGTTTATTTTTATGAACCAATGCCATTTCTTCTCAGACTCACTTTTCGCAAATCAGTTATGATTCTACAATGAGTATATTATTAGAATGTTTTGTACTCTGTTTCAGTGTAAGTATCCTCCGTTGAACATTATTTATGATTAGTAGGTTGCATAATTCTTATATGAAGTTTATGGTATAGTTTTATGAACCAAAGTCATTTCTTCTCAGACTCGCTTTCAAGAAAACGTATCACTTTGTGCTGGGTCTGACACGTTTTGCGGTGCATTGAGCTTCATTTCTGCAGCCATTAAAATATCGCAAGAGGTTTGATGAACTCCCATGAACTTTTGGATGACTCGCTAAGAAGATTTCTTATTTCTTATTTTAGTTCAAATTAAATGGGTTCAGTTGAACTTAAAATGTTGCTCCGTTAAGAATGTAGTACGCCCCTTGCTAAACTGCACTCAGTAGCATGGAATAATGTATTTGGTTTAACGCTAGTGCGTATGGAAACGTTAGCATATATGTATATACGAACCGACTGTTCGCTTCGATGAATTTTAGTTTAGATGTTCACTCGGCCGCTGCAGAGAATTTCAATACGAGTGTGTCAATGCGAAAAAGTGCAGTAAATAGAATTTTAAATTTCAGATAGCACTGCACTCAGGATTTGTGTCGTATGAGCTGTTGTCACAGTACTTTTGTTTAGTTGTAGTGTTTGCCGAAGCTCCGATGCATGCAAATTCGGTTTCAATAGCGTGTGGACTAGAATATTCATTATATTTTGTTACCGAACTGAACCGATTCCGATGATGATTGAAAGAGACTTCACATTGTCAAGAACGCCAGTGCGAAGTATATAGACTTTAGAATATGAAATGAGGGCGCAAATCTCGCTCTTTAGGTGTGCAACTGCATAAATATTATAGAAGTTTCTGCTTGAATATGCCGAAATATTGAAGAGTCTTTGTCAACAAAACCAAAGCAATATGTGAGAAATTCATTGAAATATCCTGCCGTATTCATTAGAACCCCAGAGTGCAGAATGTTGAATGTCTCCTTAACAGTTTAATTTCCATTTCAGCTTGTTCTCATCATCATTTCTAAAAGCATTTATAGAAGTTTGACAGTGAAACTAAATTGTTGGCTTCCCAAGAGTCACTTTCTAACGTTGCCGCACTTTCAGTTTCGAGTTTATATGCAAATTTTAATTAAAGTTGGATAAACAATTCAACTGGAGGAGGATACTAAGAAAAGTTTGAAACTAATTCAATATATGCCTCCGAAAGAGCGAGAATGGTAGCTTCAGAGCAAGTAGGAAACTATTTGCTACCTTAAGTTATGCTGCACACTTCCTCTAAACTGCTGATTTAATTGTTTGCTATCGAGTTTGATCGATTGCTAATTTGTGGTGAGCCTCTGAAATTCAGGCGTATTAACCATGATTGTGATTTCACTGAGAATTCATCAATGCAGTACAAGTGGCAAGGATTTAATTTACACACTATTGTTAAATATTATATCCTAATTTAACAGTGGTATGAAAATTCATTGTAAATATAGTTCTATGAACGATTTGAAAGATTTTGCAAAATTCCAAAATATTTTCATATTTTTGAGAAATAAATTCACTTCAGTTTACGAGCATATTTTTCACACAAGAGGATTTCAAGGAAGAAAATATATAAAAATCAGAAGCATTTGCATCAATGCCATTCGTTAGTAATACAAATATACGGTGTAAAAATGGATAAGGAAAATATGTTCATTTAATGGAACGGAAATAATTTATTTGTGAATCAGGTTTGTTGTGAAAATTTTTATATATTGGTTCACATTTCACTGAATTCTCGAGTTTTTCCTTTTCTCGTCATTTTCAACGTGCATGATTTATCCATATTCTTGAACTGTGAAATTTTATTGTATATATATTTACTCTATTTTGAAAATGCGTTACTACTGATAAACTAAAAATTCCCTGCACCAGGAGTTGATATGTTCATATCCAGATTGCTTACAAATGGCTCATATATATCTATAGTGATATCCAACAACAACATTTGAATTTCTTTACCCTGCAGTAGGGTGATATATGTATATATATATATATATATATATATATATATATATATATATATATATATATATATATATATATATATATATACGCAAACCCCCTGCAGCAAAGCGTACTTGGTTCCTTGCCAAAACCCAATTCAGGTTTATTCTGGATTTCTTTCCTGTTTGGAATTTTGTACGCTTGGTAAGAAGGGTCCTTTAAATAAAAATGAGTGCTGTTGGTGATATTTGTTGAAGTGGGGTTTCATGTTGGCATATTTAGACAGCTTTAAAGGTTGAATACAAGTACATTTGAGCTCGTTTTTTACACTCATCTTCAGAGAGCGACCCAAGAAATATAAATGGAAGTCAAATTTCCACAGCGCAGTTCTAGTCTTAAATAATTGTTTGATATTCCATTGATTTCGGAAACTCGTAGGAGTTAATTAATAATTAAATTGAATAATTCAATATTTCATACGTACGATGCACAAAGCTGTTCATCCAAAAAACCAGTAAATAAAGGCACACTTCAGTTATCATAATATGTAGGAATAGCAGGAATACTGTCCTAGATATCAGCTCGTAAAAATAAAAATAAGCTTAGAGAAACTTTAAAATGGAAGTGAACTCTCTTTGCACACAGACTGTTTTATTTCACAGTAATTTTATAAAATCCTTAAGCATACCCGCAGTTGAAAAATTGTGCAAAGTGAGGTAAAAGTTTAGAAATGCTGACTCTGCTGCCCAAAGTAGCATGCTGCTCAGTTACGGGCATTTGAAGTTGGAAGCTTCATCACACAAATTTCTTGCGGAAAATCCTTAAATGAGAATAGCAATCACATTTGACTGACTTTCTCCTGACAACAGTCATGTGTGACTGGTGTTGCAACAGTATACGGGACATGGAATATGGTTGCTACGATGTGGAGTCCAAGATGGTGCAACTGTAATGGTGATGAAGTTACAGAAACATCAACGAGACAAGGGAAGTGGTGGAATTTAAGTTACCAGGCAAAGAGGAACACAATTGTGGGGAAGGCAAAATGCCATTGGAAAACTGGTTCCATAGGAGAAATCCACCACTTGCCGTTCTACTAATCAGTAGTGCGGCCGACATGATTAAATCGTGTGAACTATCACTCATAAACAAACTGGAGATTTAGAAGATGATTTTAATCTCTTTATGTTATTAGTTGTCTGGGATATATGCTTATGTTAAACAGAAGCAAAGTGTTCACTGCATAAGCAAGTGGAAAGCTGTATTAAAATAAGAAATACACAATTGAGTCTATAATGAACTTATAAATACAAATGGGGATAAAGCTGGAAGTTGAAGAAGTTCATGAACAAGAGGAACTAACTCAATGAATTATAGATAAAGATTCCTCAGCAGAGGGTGTGAAAAGGGCCCATGAATGGATAATTTGAAGTTCCTAACAGGGACAGCCAAACAAACATTTCCAGACACACTTTTAGCTCAATAGGTGTATTTAAAAATACAATAATGTACATGTCCAAAATAACTTCTACCAACTCCTTGGTACTGGTTTTTAGCACAACTTATTCACTCGATTAACTGTGGAAATAGTGCACTCGTAATCACATTCCTTGCGTTTGAACTGAAACATAGTGAAAAACACCATAAACTAATTTAAAATACGGAACCACATCTATGGACCGCTCGGCTAACTGCCTCGTAAACTTGTTCCACTTCTCGTGATCTGTCACAAATTTGCTTCTAGTCTTTGCAAAACTTTCGCATTTGCCAGAGACGTGAGCAATGACCGCCAAGACAGAGAATGCTCCCACCTTCGAGGTACATTGCACCGTCGAGCTCACAAATCTGATGTAATTGCTGTTGAGTAAAACAGTCAAGGAACTCCTGGTGTGCCAGGGCACCAGTGCACCTTACCAGGGAAAAAAGGATTATGTAACTCTTAAGAAGTTTAAATCATGCTTTTTCATGCACAACTTTTGCTGCAACGAGCCGCAATTTATGGACCAACTGTAGGTGAGTTTTAAAATTGATCACTTTTCAAATCATTTGCATTCAAAGTTTAAAGTTTTCTACAAACACATTTCTAGTGCCTTTTTTGTCTGACTTTACTGATGTCCAGAGCAATATTAATAACTTCAGCCACGGCTGTGTCTATGGTGAGCCAGAATCGACTTTTAATTTAAAAGGTATTTCTACAGGTTGCGCTTTGTGCTTTTTGTGGTGGCGACTCCGAAATATGCGACTGGCAGAATTCATCAAAAATTGTAACTGCAGGATGCGTTCATATTGTGACTGACAGAACACGTATTGTTACCGTAACCTGAGGTTCTGAATAGTTTTGAGTGATTTCAAAGGCTATTCTCGTCGAAGCAGCGACGAAGAATTCTGGTATTTGAAATATTTGACTGCGGAGTAGAATTTCTGTTAAATAATTGAAACGCTGTGCCAGGCATAAATGTAGGTCAGAAAGGAAATGGAGGCGATGAACTTCGACCGATGGCTTACAAAAGGATGAATTAAATTTAATTTTGATAAAATTTTATACTGTCGTTAGTAAATCGGTATTTTTTAAGAATAAATCTCCGTTTATCTGTTTATACTTACAAGAAATACTGACTTAATTTAATTTCAATGAACTAAGGATTCCACAAACACATTTCATAAATGGGTACTGATACAAAATGTTCTCTCTTAGTAGAATGGAGGATTCTTTTAATGAATGGATGATTCTTTTATTGAATGAAGGATTTTTTTCTGTTGAAAAGAAGAATGTACCAGAGAACACAATTCGATAGAAATTGAATTACATAATTAAGTGACGTAATCCGTGAACAGGGTATTTTTGCTTTTTAAGGGTGAAAAGAAACATTTGCCACGATCTCTGGTAAAGTGATTTCTAATTACATGGTATGGTGCAAATACTAATATGCAATGTTTTAATTTTTGTTTTTTTTGTTTTGCCCTCCTGGTTTGATATATTTTGGTAGCTATTGACATAATTTTACTGCTTATTTTGTTCAATTTTAAATGTCGGCAATTCAATGAAGTAAAAACGCACACAAAAAACAAAAGGAAGTGAAAATTTACCCTTGAAAATATGAGAAATATTCAGTGAGAGTCTTCCAGAAAATTATTATAAAATACAGATGAAGAGTAGAGTTCCTATACTGGCTGTTCAATGAAGCATTGTTGCCTACTCTTTACTTATCTAACACTTTTTATGCTCTCGATTTGAAGTGCAACTTAACAAATGCCTAATGAGTGAGTTTAAATCGTCCTTGATATCAAGTTTGTACTGATTTTGTTCAAGGTTTCTGCCATCAATTACCGCACACCATTCTTCAATAGCGACGCACATCTCTTTTGTTTAGCTCCCCCTTTTACCATTTATTTGAATTACAAAATGCCTGTTAGCATTATTGCCAATAAATTGCTATCAGCTGCTAATAAGATTACGCTATGATTTGAGCAAGAAGTGTACAGTAATTTTGAAATTTTAGTAGAGTGCTCCACATCAATTGGGGTAGCGTCCATTCCATGGAAATCGTTCCATGCTACCTCGCAGAGAAAATCGTTAAACAATCTGATGCAAATTCCTTGCGGAGATCTTAAATCACACTCCCAGTCAGTGCGAAAGTGTTGAAGGCGGCCTCAGAGTTATAGTTTATTATGAAATATCGTTATTGCTACTGATTACAATTCGTATACATTTCTAGTATAGTCAGCGTCTGTTCCACATTCTGCTACACTTTTCCCATTGAATTATCAATTACTATCAATATCTTAAGAGTAGTTCATAGTGGAACTGATGACTGAGGGTACTGTTTGATAGAAACATTCTTGAAGTACCTACGAGTACTTGCAAGCTCATGTATGTAATCATTCAAAAAGTCATCAATTGGAAGTCATTGAATATATCTATGAAAGTGAAATATTGAATGGAAAAGATGTGAATTTCTGGTCCAGAGTGTGAGATGGTGGATATGTAGTAAAAAATGAGAAGACTGTAAATGCATTTATTTAGATAAGTTTGTTTATATATTATTAATAATTATCCAGTTCCTACAGAAATTTCTTCCGCAGTTCAAAGTATGTTCTATAGATATGAACATCAAGGGGGTAGCTTCAATTTAAATACTTTACACGCATTTATTTAAGTAGCTGGATGGTCAAGGGCAATAAAATCAAGGAACCTACTCAATAAAACTATTTAAAGAGAACTAAATATTATACTCAACAACTCCTCTCAGGAGGTATGAATTATAATTTTTTTTCTTACTTTCCAATGGAACTAGTTATTCTTTCTTCGGCTGTCTGGGTAAAAATTTTGGTTTCTGGCACATGACGGTAGAGAATTCTTCATATACTTAGTCAGGCTAATTAGAAAAGTCACTTAATAAGCCAACAGTTGACATCTAGTGTCTGTTGATATTCCTGACGTTTTATATGATCTTCACATATGTAAGACCTGGTTTCAAAACTCATTACTTACAACCTCAATTTCAGCTGCAATACCAGTTTCCTTTTTACAGGAAATGTTAGTTCCACTTCCTACGTAATGGCGCCACTTAGTGTTAGGATGCTGGTTGCCACAGATTTTTTGGACATGAACATATTTATATTCCTCAATCACCAAGAGTGAGAGTCCTCTTACTACTTCATAGGAGTGGAGTTTCTTTATGATACAAGAAATCGGAAACCATGAACATTATTTCAATTTAAATGTAATTAATTAAATTCAAATAAAACAATTCACAAAAGACTATTTTATTTATTTGTTTACCATTCTCATCTTATTAACAAATGAGAATCCCTAAAAATCCCACAGAAAATGGGATTTTTAATTGCTTTTTAAAATCTAATTACTTTAAATCTTTTGTACTTACTTTCAAATCCGATTCGCATTTGAGAATTGCAACTCAGCATCCTTTGCTAAATCAGCTCACATAACTTTTTCCCTCAGTAGAAAACCGATTCAATTATCAATACTTCACACCTGCACAAAGCTCAGTAGTTGTGAAGAAAAAAGTCTATTGTCATTTTAATGCGAGGTGAAAAGACGGAAGACTTGGCAACAGGTGACATTTTACGGAGAACCTCCTCCGGACTGCTCTTCCACTGCATTGGGTTTTTCAGCTCAATGCATTCCAAATGCAAAATGGATGCACACGAACAGAAGATGCGCATTAAAGTGAACTATGCAAATGAGTTTGTGCGGCGTCAAGAAATTTTCTTGCAAAATAAAATATGACGAAGGAAAGGAATTTTAGAAAAGTGTTTATCGAGAAAGGATATCGGTGTGCAGCATAATGGGGTTGAGCTGAAAACTTGAAAGAGCAACAAAAATGGTTTTAAGGAAAGTAAGGAGGAAATAAATTTATAAAAAGCTGCGAAGTTATGGTCTAACAATCGATCCTTCTATTTTTTTAAATTCATTCAATTCTAGGTTCTCTTCCAATTTTCCTTCCTGATTAAATCACAAAATTGGAGCAGATGCGGTTATTATGCCAATTTAAGTTGATTTCACCCATTCTATTATTGCCCTGAAAATGGTCTGCTGTGGTTTACGGGATACTAGAAGAGATGGTATGTAAGCCTCAGATCGCAAACCCAGCAGACACATGTGACAGTGCTGCCGCGATAATCGCAAATTGACAACCCTGCCTTGAATTTTAGAAACAGACTTTCAGATTTCGCGGCTTGATTGACAGCAGGGTTTTCTGTGATAGTAGCAGAGCCAAAAATTTTAATTTTCTTATAATCTTTGTAAAAAGAAACAAATTAAGAAACCAAAGGACAGACAAAATAATATACAAATTATGAAAATTTTGACTTTTATTATTATAGGACGAGATATTTAAATTTTGGCAAAAGCATGTTTGGAAACCTTTCAGTTCACCGCTCAGATTCACTGATTGATATGAAATTTTTCATATTTTAACTATAACTGACACTGGTTATCAGTTATTTATATCACCAAGTTTTTTTCAGTGCATTCAGAGGAAAGTAATTGTCATCACCCCTTAACCTTCAATTTATAATAACTAATTTCTATGTGAATATTCTATAAAAATTAAACATGAATTGTCTGTTGGGCAAATACATTTTCGCCGCACCCCATAAATGGCGAAATTATTCATTAGCTTCAGGCTTCATTAAAATTTCAACAACTCTGCTTGCCAGAACGTGCAAATGTGAATACTCAGCATGAAATGTGAATAAATAAAATTGCGTTCAGCAATTAGGCTGTCCTTTTATTATGTTAATGAACACACTCCTGCATATGAAGTTCGATAGAACTACAGATTTTATTATTGGCACCACACATAATTGAGCGATGCCCACCGAGGAACATTTAATGCAATAATAGACGCAAAGTAATATATATATATATACTCGTATATATATATATATATATATATATATATATATATATATATATATATATATATATATATATATATATATATATATATATATATATATATATATATATATATATATATATATATATATATATAGAAATTGTGTGATGGATATTAGGATTATAAATATTGTATTTAATAGTCTTAGAAATATATATAATGATAAAAGAAGGAGATGATTTGACAGGAATTAGTCAACACATGCACAGCCATTCAAACCCAGATTTGTTAGGAGATCAGTTACAACCATATGTACGTATAGAATTAACTATTGCAAACATAGATCCTCAAGGATCTGTGTATATTGGCAGCATAATCAACTTTTTTCGTTCAGTTGAGTCAAGGTTCCTTTTTTGTTACTCGTCCATATGAAGATTCCTTCATTGCATTATTTATAAATCACTTGATCCGCAGCCTACCTTAATCAGTAGACACTATTATCATTATTATTTTCACCTTTATTCGGTGGTCGAAGTAAAGATCTCCTTTGTACTTTAACTAAATTTGTATTCAGTGCTTTATTAATATATTATTATTATTATTATTATTATTATTATTATTATTATTATTATTATTATATATCTTACACCATAATTAATTATAACTGCAAAGATTAGGTGGAATGAGTACTAGCTACTAAGGCCTTCGTCTCGAAAAGAAAATACTTTTTAGAAAGAAGCATTTTTGAGATCAAGCCCGCGCAGGATTTGAACCTGTGACCCTCTGAATCTGAGTCTAGCATGCTTACCACTAGGCCACAGAGGACGGCTAAGAATCGATTTGTGTGGCATGAATCAAAAACTTCACTTTTGAGGTCTCGCTGAAAACAAAAATATGGAAGCAAGAGACTTGAAGTTAACTTTCAAATGTGGCTACCAGCATAACTAATCTTATAGATTCTTCCCAAGGTTTGGTAGGAAGAAAAAATAATAATTTTTGAAAATAATCTCTTGTTTACCGGATGTGCTCGAAGACGAATAGAAACTCTTCCCCGTAATGTGTATATTCATGTATGTGTGCATGTGTCTACTTATGGGCCAATACTGTGATAGCTTCCAGAAATATGTTGCCAAATGAATCGATTGTCAAGCAATGTGTTCGATTTGGGACACTTTTTTGTGTCGTTTTTTATATTCGGATATTTTATTATGTCAAAAAGGATTTAGTGGTATTGATTTTAGAAGAAATTGAACGTCATCATAAACCCATAAAGTGCTCCAAATACCAAGCAAAGAAATCGTTTATTGCCAGAATATATTTTATTGCCTCGTTTATGGCAATAACAATCATCTAAGGAATAAGGCCTTTTTTCGGGGTGGGGCAGGAAAGCAGATCTTTGATAATTTTCACGATTCGTAGAGTTTTTTGTGGGAGCATGCACTTATAGAAAACAGACAAAATCAGGGAAAGCGCAGTAAAAGCTTTTTAATATTTAAACTCAATTTCTTTAATCAATAATTTCTGGGAGCTCGTTTCATTGCAATATACACAAGAATAAAGTGAAGTGAAGGTTTTGAATTGTTCATAAAGGCACAGTGCTGTTTCATAATAAATATTTACCATTTTTTATTTAAAATGTGCTCTGTAAATGAACAAATATAACTATAGTGATATGCTATTTCAGATTTCCTTGTATTGAAGATGTGTTTTGTCCCTATTCAGAATAACTTATTTGGTGGCTAATGTAACATTTTCATTGATGACCAACCTGATTCTAATAACGGAGTGATTCCTACTATTTAAACCATGAAACTTAGTTACATTTACTGTGACAATTTCACATTTTCACAATTTTCACAAATTCACGTTTTATCTTAATGTGCACAAAATCAGGATTCAGGAAATTTGAACACAATTTTAAGTATTACACTCTAAGTATGATAAGGACTTTGTCTTTACGACTGTTTGCTTTTACTTAAAATATGACTGAGCAATTAATTTCGTTCATCAAAATTACTTTTATACTTTTACAAAATGTTTATGTTAATGAAAATTGTTTATTACCCGACCAGTGATTATGAGTCAAATGAGGAGTACGGATAATTTTACCGGACGTAGTCTTTTCGTATGGAATCATCTGATAGGTAGCATTAAAATTTTGTCTCTATGGCAGAGTTTGATATGGAAAGTTCTTCTTGGAGTTCTCCCATTATAGAAGTATTTTCTTTATGAACTGTTATCATAAGATACCGTTTAAATTTGCTTGAATTTCTAAATCCTTTTCTGTTAAAGTTCTATCGTGCTATAAACGGAGATTAAGAGATACAAATTCACCAACTTTTTTCTACACCATGTGATATTATGAAACATTACAGCCCCTGGCAACAGCCTCATCAGCCATTAATCAGTATGACTATGTTGTGAGCTTTTGTTAATGGGGCCAAGCTTATGTACAAATATTGGAAGAGGTTATCACAAATGCCTAAGAAAGGGGCGAAGCTGTTGAAAATATCTTGACGCCATTTATATCAAAACATTTGTGGTTCTTCGGGAGACTTTTATATAAATAGTTGTAGTGGGCTACTAAATCGAACTCCTAATATAAAAGGGACAAAGAATAATCTGTAGTGGCTGGAGCCCTGAAAAAGTTTGAGGGTATAATGCAATATCTTTAACCAATTTAATACTGAAATCAATATCTCAGTATTGTGAGACCTTCAAGGATAAATTCAGTAAAGAAGCCATAAATACATTTTGTGCTATCAAACTTTATGACACAAAATTCCTTAGAATGTCGCCTTTTATAATTGTGGTGAAACGCTCCGTATTTCAAATGTCTTTCCATCACAGTTTGTGGTACCTCCACAACAATTCATCAGACTCCGTAACTGAGATTATAACTCAATATTTCAGGTATGGCGAATTTAAAACGCGAACGCTTCCTTTATTCGAAAATTTTACTGTCCTAAAACTGTCAAGTTACTGACTCCAGAAATTAATGTCAGACAAGCAAAAATCCCTTATAAAGCAATTGATCGATGGCAAGTGTAGCTGGAAACTCCCTATAAAACCCAAGCCCACAACCACTTCTGCGGATAAAGTTCACTTTTGTGACCAATGAGGGCATTGCTCCATAAGAAAATCCGAGTGCAACAGTTTCAAATCCGCTGAGACTCTTTTATTCTTCCATGAATATTTTATGCCCACTTGGAACACAAACAGCAATTCAAACATTGCTCCTCGTGTTTCCAGTTTCTCCAATCTGTTTGCATCACTCCCATACTACTTTTTACTCTGATCTTCCTTACTTCTCTTTAGTTATAATATTTAATGTGTTAATTTCCCATTTCCCGTTTTTTACATCTTGAATTATGTGTTTTTTTATTTTCCAACCACAGTGAAAGCTTCAAAATATTTCAATTTCGCTTTTAGCCTAAATAACTCTGAAATATTCAAAAGCTTGCTGGGAATACCGGAATTTCTTCAAGCTTGAAATATTTAAGAATAAACCTCTCCACTAGTGTCAGAACTCCAACAAAGGATGAAGCTGAAACTCAGGTGTGGCATACTCAATACGAGTATAGCGGAGGCACTTCCGCTCTGTATTTGTCTTTTGTGTGAAACATCAACACAGATTTTTCTATTATCATGGAAATCCTGCACATGAATTTGATCTGAAACAACAGCAGATTATAATGTGTGCGAGTGAATGGAAGGGAAATTTACAAGATTCGGTTCTAAGAATGCTTCCTAAAATTGAGATGCTGTATTATGTCGCTTTCTATGCGTGTGTCTCATTTGTACAAATTGAAATTGTTTTTATGGATGTGGTTCTGGCTCATTCATAGAGCTAAATAATGGAATGATAGGTGGGATTTAAATATTTCGATTTACCTTGGATGTTGTTTGTCATCAAAAATGACATTGGAGGGTAGTTTGTGAATTGAGACCCTTTTTAAAATGGTTGAAACTGTAATTGAGCACAACTTTTTAATTGGGTTTGAAGGAATTTTATGCACCAATATGCAATATTCCTTTAAAGGTTCAAAACATGAACGCTGTTGTAAGTTAGTCAGAAGTTTTTCGTTCTATTTGCATTCGCTTGCTTTCAACTTCACAACCAGCAATTGACACCTCCTCCTTTGCTTTGTCAGCTTTGACTGTTCTGGTTATTTGTTTGCTGGCTCGATGTTATGGCCGCTTTTATGTTTGGCTTTGGTTTTGTTGTTATTTGTCGTTGTTCATGTTAGTGTCAGTAGGCTCCGCTTGCACTTCCACATTTCTGCTGCCGGAGAACTTTTTCGCACCAATTTAAAAGTAAAACAAAAATATTCTGGTATACGTGGTGTTTGGAATTGCCATGTTCGCTTTGTTATGAGTTCCCTCCTTGTGCCGAATCCTTTTTCTTTGTGGAAGTGGGAATTTAGTTTTTTACTGTTTTATTTATAGTTTATTTTTCTCTTTCCTTTTTTGTTTAGTCAGCATATGTGCCTCGACTTGTGATTCATGCTTTGAGCATTGAACATACTAAACAATTTATATGCAAATATCAACTTGTTGAAATTATTTGATAGGATGTTGACAATTCTATTATTGTGTATTTTATTTAGTACACTTCTTCATTCCAAAATAATAAAAAGAAGAAAAGTGCCATGCATATGAAATGCCCAAACGATTGGATGAGGAACTCTCTACAGATATGTTTAATAGAGAGTACCGGAAAAATATGAATTAATTCTTAAGTCTGCGTAGTAGTTGGACTGAAAACTTACTCCAAGGAGAACTATCAAAAGTAATCAATGTTTGTTCTTTCCATTCAAGTGGTATTTCTTTGTTAGCACATTTTATACCATGCGGAAAAACAATTTAATTTAAAGTGTCCTGAATTTTCCATTCTCAAATGCTAACTTCTGCTCTGATACTTCGACCAAAATAGCAACGTAACACAGCGGAGTCGATGCGGGCATGGGCTCAAAGCGACCAGTGTGCCAGATGACCTCACAACATTCACTGGAAACCTTTTAAATGAAAACATTTTCCAAACACAGAAATAGGCTTCATTGTTTTTCTATGTCGGTGGTGGCACGGATATGGCAGGCGTTCAACAGCAAAATGAGAAATGTTCATCTGTTCACAAAACAAAACTCATCTAACTCAATGAAAGGAGAGTGGAAAAAATGTTCAGTGCTGAAATATTTTTAATAATATTGGAACAATACGCCCACAAAGCGCGAGTATGGTTTCCGCATTTTACGCATATCAAAGCTGTTTGCTGCAAGGGACATCAGTAGAAAGTGTCTTAGTTTAAACGAGGTTGTGTCCGATGGAGTGGTAGTCGGAACTTTTTTTTTGTATGACTCGAAGATAGAAGTCTCTTCATACTGGTATAGAATAATCACATATACTCGTATTTATAAATCGAGACTATACCGAGGTAAATAATTGCTACCTTTAATCTTATTTATAAAGAGATGTCAGGAAAGGCCTCCATAACAGATATTTTGCCTGCCTACGAGTAAAATAGTTCGCATAATGAGGACAAAAATCAGGCAGGAAGAAGATAAATCATTGATTGCGAATATAAATATGCAAATGGCACACAAGGGAAAATCAAAGTCCTGATTGGCAATCGTTTCTGCATGAGCCTAATATAAATGCAGTTGTTGTTGGGATATGATGCATGAGGCTCGCAATTGTTAATGGAAATTTTCTGATGCGATAATTCAGCGTAAAATAATTCAGTGGCACTGAAGCAACAGCATTGCAATGAAGAGTATAACCGAATATAGGAGTCCTTTGTTTGATATTGAAAGCTTAGGTGAAGTTATGGGAGGCAAATGCAGCTGAGACCGCGCTCGTTCATTTTGTTTCATTTAAATTTTTATTTACATTCCAGCGAAATAATTTAGACTAAGTTTTTGTAGAAGGTGAATTAATATTTTATAAAAAAAGACGAATACTTTATTACGATGTGATGGGTGCAATGACATAGTCAAATGGCACATTGAAGTCATCAAATTGTTATATTAATATTTAATAAATAAGTACTGAAAATACTGTTGTCGTTGTAAATTACTACTCCAAATATGGACCAAGATTTTGTCAATATACAAATCTTAATAAAATATTTACTAATGGAATATGGCATGTATCCATTGTCACTGACTTCCATATATTCATGACAACACAAAGGATAACTCTACAAATCAGAATACATTGAATTTTTCTGACGGATAAGGCGACTGACATCGATCACCACCACATTCTTCTACAACAAATCTACTTGAACAAATTCCAGTATTTGATGATAGATTTGGAAGGTCTCCTAATTTGAAAATATCCATCAATAATTTATTTTTGTCTTTACGTTGCTGATAGTATTCTGCAACATTCTAAATAGAAGTCCTTTAAATTGTTTTAACTTGGCTAAGTCTGCGCTGATTATGTAAACGCTAGCGAAATATGCAAAAAGGAGCTCTGAAAATATACAAATATCTTCACTATCTTCATTTCATTGTCACATCACCTTCATTTCTTATGAGACCAACGATTTACTGACATCCTTCAGTTATGACTCAGCAAAGAAATTTAACTATTTTTAACAACTTAAGATATCGAAGTTTTCTCCATTTGATATTTGTGTTGTTCGGTTATCTCAACAACAAGCACGGCATCAGTGTTCACTTTGTATCTGTTACGAGTACAATATAAACATCCTTAAGATTTCTTTGCCAATACAAACGAGCTCAAGTTGCACTGCTAATTCGAGTACAAATATCTGAAAAACATGCTTTCAGCACATAGTAAAATGGTTCCTTGTAAATCGATGGTAAAAGTCAATGCGAGTTTTGTTCTTCACTGCCTTTGTGTACAGATTGGATATTAGGATGTTATTGCTATGTGCAGATATTGCTTATTTTCTCTCATTTTATTGTTTATTTCGCCTTTAGCTTCAAGTTTGTAAATGTTTCAAAAAGAAGCTTCAGCAAGAAGCTGGCTTCCGATACTGTAGCACTCTAAATTTTTCTTTTATTTTCCATGTTTACGCTTTCCTTGCGGAAGCGCGTTTCACTGTTAGGAGTTATATTGCATTGCTCTATCTGTTAAAATGGTCAATACTAATGATAGAAGTTTTATTCTTCAATATTAGGCAAATAACTGTATCAATATTTTGCAATGAATTCGTTAAGGATCACAGTTAAGATATGAAAATGCAACAGTAGAGTTGTGTATTGAATGGAAGTATACAAACATTTATTAGTAGCGCTTCAGAATTCATTAAAACATTTAAAGTTAACTAAATAGATTTTGCGGAAAATATTGTGTGGGGTAGGTGATACAGCTCTAAGGACCTTTCAAAGACTTCTACGAAGGATGAATTATTCCTAGACGGTACCAATCTGAAAATAGTTATGGAAAATTTATATATAGAAATACCTGATAGAAATGGATGGAAATTGATATCGATAGACTTAAATGAAAGAGTCTATACACAGGTTAGATAGAAGTGTCGTAGGCCGGAGAGCCATAGATGTCCATTCTGTTCTAAGCCTGGACTATATACGGATTAGATTAGTTTGAAGTTTATATTTTAAACAATTAGGTAAATGGACCTTTCATTTATATTACATTAATTTTTATATAGATCAAAAGTTTTTACCCTAAATATAGCGTAAGTGACTTTATAACTACATGAAAATAACAAATCTCAAATGCTTCTCTCGTGAAAGTGTGAAAAAGGAAATCTCCGGGCCTAGTCTCAAGAATGCTTCTTTCTAAAATATCTTTCTCTTCGAGTCGAACGCCTTAGCTGCAGGTACCTAACCCCCAACCCCTTCCAGACAGAATTAATTATGGTACAGGGTATAATCATAATTTCATGTGATTTTAGTAGTTCTCCTTATTTACTCATCCATTAGTTGCAGCTTTTTATATATGTAAAAATTAAAAAAATTACCTAAAAACACTCAAGGGGTTAAACATTATTTAAAGCGTGAAAATTATGATGAAATGCGTGAGATCTCGAGCTTGGATTCCTATCAACATAATCCTAGGATTACCAACTCAAATGATGAGAGGAATAACGTTTTTTTTAAACATTTTTAATTAAATTTGAAGCAGCAGAAATTGCGAAATTTGCACAGCTGCCGTTCTAACCGACACTGGCTTAAAATGTAGAGGAGGAATATTTCTTGCTCGAATTTGGTTAGGAACGTGAAAAATAACGAAGGAAGATGAGCAGCAGAATGCCACGAAGCATCCAAAAATGCAGGCGGTTTACTCTATTCCAATTAAAATATTAAATCAGAGTGGAAAAGATAATTTTATATAATTTATATTTCATTCAAAATGATTTGAAAGAAATATTAGAGAAAATTATTTACTTTAAAATTATATTCATTCTTTTATTGATTGCTTCACAGTATCGTACTTTCCATAATTTTCTGCACCCTAACTATAAAATTTTCTATTATATTTTGGGCACTGAAATGGTTTTCTTTGTCTTAAATATATTTGTATGGCCTACAAAAGTACACCAAGAAGTAAGGAAGAACCTCTTTAATGTAGGACTCCGAACAAATAAACCCAATTGTTTAATAGTTTAAAGTAATGTTTTATTAAAATTCAATTGTTCTTAAATATTCACACTTATTAAAATATTAGTTTGTGAAATATATGCTTAATGGCTATTTTACATCTTTTACTTTCGAGCGACGCACGACGACTCTTTTTCCGCTCTTTTTCGTTAAGTGTCAACGTCCGGTCTCTGTCATACCAAAACAGTGTTGTCACTTTAGTAATTTAGTCCACTTCTTGTCAAACGTTCTGTAGTTGCCACCTGTTTGTCCGTCATTCCGTCAGGTTGCTTTCCCACATTCGGCCATCCTGTATTCTCATTCGGCTCGAATGAAAGTTCCCATTTTTTCATAAATTCGGCGACCGTTGTGGTTCGGCCTGGGCCTTCGTGATCACCAATCTTAACAACTTCGTATCTTCCGTGTGCCATCTTTTTTGCTACCCGGTAGGGTCCGAAGAATTTAGGCTTTAACTTCAGCCCTGAACCGAACTGTGTTCGCTTGATGGCAACGAGCTCGTCCACATTGTAAATCTTCTCCTTTTTACGATTTGCGTTGTAAGTCCTGCGATTCTCCTGTTGAATTCTAGAGATGTTTTCTTGGGCCTCTTCTCTGACCTTTTCACGTTCTCCGTCAAGTTCGTCAATCGCAACATCATTCAAAAGCTCTTGAAAATCTGGTATCCCTGGTATTCGCATATCTAAGCCTGTCATTATCCTGAAGGGTGACACTTTAGTACTGCGAGGTGGAGTGCTGTTGATGTACTGCTGTACCTTTTCAATGTGTTTATACCATTTATCGGGACTCTCACTGCAATGCTTCGATATCATGGGTACAACAATCTTGTGAATACGCTCCACTTGTCCGTTCCCGCGTGGAACCCCGGTAGCTATGAGTAGATGTTGAATACCTTCACTTTCACAATAATCTTTAAATAGATTGGAAGTAAACGCTGCACCCCTGTCCGATATTATCCGTTTCGGGTTGCCGAATATCGCTGCCTGCTTCCTCAGTTTTTCAACAACAGCTTCGACGCCAGTATTCTTAGTTGGGTACAACCATACAAACTTTGAAAATGCGTCAACGACCACCAAAATGTAGTTATACGACTTGTTAGTCGTTTCCATCGGTCCCACATGATCGACATGGAATGTTCCCAGCGGCTGATCCTCTTTGTTTATGGGATTTAAGAAACCTTCCCTTTTCCCAGACTTACTATCGACCACAATGCATTGTACGCAGCTCTTGACAATTTTAGCAACCTTTAGACTCAACTGCGGAATATAAAATGATTTTTCTACGACATCTTGGGTTTTCTTGGTGGAAAAATGTCCTTGCTGATGTGCCATTTTAATAATCTCTTCCTCCATGAGCGATGGGACAACAATAAGTTCCTTGTCGGGATTCTTATGAAGTACATCATGTTTCATGTAAAAATCGTCGTATTCATCTCGTTCCAAGACTTTGCGAACTGCTCGAATCCAGTCGTCGGATAGCTGCGCCTGTTTCAAGCGATGACTAAGGGAATCTTCCAACATGAGACATGCAACCCTGCTCAAGGCATCAACATGCTTCATCTTCGTACCGCTCCGGTGCTCGATCTCATAATTGAAGTCCTGCAGAAACATTGCCCAGCGAGATACTCTTAGTGGAACATCTCGTTTATTCATCGTCATGGTGAACGCATTACAATCCGTCACGATCGTGAATTTAATGCCCATCAAGTACACTCGCCATTTCTTTAATGCCTTTATTATTGCTAGAACCTCTAGCTCGTAGGAGTGGTACTTTTCCTCTTCGGGTCTGGTTTTGCGGCTCATGAACTGGATTGGATGGAACTGTTGATCATCGACATCCTTTTGTAACAAAACTGCCCCATATCCAAGCATACAAGCATCTGTATGCACTTCTGTAACCGCTTTGGGATCATAGAGCCTTAATACCGGTGCATTCATAAGCGCTGTTTTTAACTGCTTAAATGCCACTAGCTGCTCGTCTTTTAACAAAAAGTCAACATTCTTCCTCAGCAAATCGGATAATGGTTTCGCCATGACTGCATAACCTTCGACGAATCTACGGAAGTAGGACGTCAACCCGAGGAAACGCTGCATCGATTTCCGATCGTGCGGCAATGGAAAGTTCTTTATCGCCTTCGTTTTTTCGTCCGATGGTTTAATTGATCCGTGCTCTATAACATATCCCAAGAATTCAACTTTTGTCATTAGGAATTGACACTTTCGCCACTTTATTCGCAAACCGTTAGCAGCTGCCGCCTTAAATACCGTCTTTAACTTCTGAACGCCTTCGACTTCATCCTTTGAGGGAATTATCAAGTCGTCCATGTAGACTACGACTGTTCCATTTTGTATTAAATCTCTCAGGGCAGCGACAATGAACCTTGAGAAAACTGCTGGCGAATTTGAAATTCCGAATGGCACATATTGAAACTCATACTGGCCATTATAAGTTACAAAGGAGGTAAACTTTCTTGAGTTGGCCTCGACGGGAACATGAAAGAAACCGTTTTCCAGGTCCAGTGTTGAAAACATATTCGCTCCTTGCAACCGCTCGATCACATCGTCTATCAATGGCATAGGGAAATTGTCCCTGACGATCTTCTGATTAAGACGTCGATAGTCACAGCAAAGCCTTTTCCCTCCATCTTTCTTGGACACCAAAACTATCGGCGATGCGTATTCTGAGGTGCTTGGCTTGATAATCCTTTCCTCAAGCCACTGTGCCACCTGCTCGTCAACTGTACACCTGTCAGCGAACGACATTCGTCTTGGCCTTTCATAAACAGGAATATCGTCTGTTAGAATAATTTTCATTTCAACTGGCGATGAGATATTCTGTGCGGGACAGTATGTTTCAACCATACTTTTTACTTTGTTAGCGTGCATCTTATCAAGATGGGACAAATCAACATCGTTTTCCTTCAAACCAGCTACAAGGCACAAATCTCGAAACCCTTCTAAAAGTTCAGCAGCTTGACTCTCACTTTCCCTCGAGTGTTCTTCCCCTGGCTCTCCAACCACGTTCCAGCATGCGCATGCACCACAAGGCTTCCTCGAGTATTCTTCCCCTGACTCTCCAGTCACTGCCCTGTGCATGTTCGCACCATCACAAGTCTCTTGAGTCTTATCTGCACACACACCTGCGTTTCGCTTTGGCTCTAAAGCCACCACCTTCTTGTCCTTTGCAACATTCAACCCCAATTGTCCTTCCATTTTCACCTGCACCGCTTTCTTTTTGAATTCCGCACCGTCTTCTGTCATTATAATATCCACTTGCTGTAAAACATCGTTTCCAATAACTGCTGCGTAGGATATATCTCGCTCCCTGGTAACATGGAAAGTTGTGTTCACCCACACATCATCAATCTCGATCAGCATGGTAAAGCTGCCCATTGTTGTAAGCTCACTGTTACCAATGCCTACCAATCGCCGTTTCTCTTCACTCAACTTTACGTCCAGCTCCAACATTATGAGAGTATCATAGCGCATCAAACACAAATCAGATCCAGTATCTATTAGTGCCAATAGATTAAAGCCATTCAAAACAAGTTTTTTAAAAATTAATCCGCACTTCTTCTCTGGTTTAACTTCGATGCTTTCGTTATTCATGACGTTAACCTTGCTCTTTTCCGTTTTTATAAATGTTCCAGCTGCTTTGCATTCCGCTGCTCGGTGTCCTTCTTGACCACATTTGAAACACTTAATCACCTTTCGTGGACAGTTTCTTGCAAAATGCGTTGCATCACCACAAGTGAAACACTTTTTCGTTGCATCTCTTGAGTTCGGCGAAACCTTGTTTGATGACGGTGGTTGGGCCTGGCTCTCAATACTGTACTGCGGTTTACTTGTCCTTAGTTTTTCATAAACCTTGATTTGCTCTTTCAAATCTTCGACAGTCTTCGCCTGGTACAAATTACTCTTGTTTGATTTTGCGTCCGGAATACCATCAATGAAGTATTCTATGAGACTTGAATCGTCTAAATTTATAGGCTTGCCGATTTCCATCAAGCTATAAAGGTATTCACGAAAGTCTTCTCCTTGGCGCTTTCGACGATTTCGCAACAGACGGTGGATTTCGATTGAAGAAAATGTTGTTCTAAACTCCTTGCGTAGGGCTTGCTTCAGCGAGCTCCAGCTGTTAATGCCGCTTTGGCTCCGAACAAATATTTTTGCGCCACCCTTAAGCAACTGTTTTGCATAAATAAATTTTTGCAGGTTACTCCAGCATACTGCCTCAGCATTTTCTTCAAATATTTCTAGCCATTGTTCCAAACTTGGTTGACCGGATCCCGAGAATGAAGTCATGGAATCCTCTATGTCCCGAAGAGTGAACGCCGACCGCTCCACATTCGCTGCGCGTACAACCAGACTCCGTTGGCTCGCGGCATCATTGTAGTCGGAATCTTCAGCCTCACTTACATTCAAGCCGAAGTGTTCCAGCAACCTATCCTGTAATGTCGCTTTTCTACCTGTCGTTGATAACCCCACTGTTCGTAGTTCGTCCTTCAACTTATCAACCGTCAACCTAAGAATCTGTTCACTGTCCATGTCGATTACAAATAAAATTAAATTTCAATTTATAATAAAGCCAATATACTGAAAATAAAGACCTTGGACTTTCAATAATATTAATAATTATATTTTTAAAACCTTAAAATATTATTATATTATTTTCTGTGCATGAAATTTAAATGAAGTTAAATATTTCAATAAGCTATTAATTAAAGTAAAATTATTCGCTGTGCATGAAATTTTAAATGAAGTTAAATATTTCAATAAGCTGCTCTTCAACTTTTTATTCAATCAAAATTGTTTTCAAAATTTTTTTTTTCAAACCATAACAAAATTATGCAAATTTACTCGAAAATATTTCTTTTCCACTTCTTAAAAGTATTCGAAATTAACCATCTGGTCACTTTAATTTTTTTTTAAAATAATAATTACCACTAAATTGACAGCTTTTATTCAAAACAAAATCTTATTTTGTTCACACAGTAAAAATGATCGCCTGGTCACTCTATTGTTCAAACCAAAATACAAATATCTAACTACAAAACTTTACTCATCTGTTTAACACCGCACAGCACCAGTTTTACATTCTTCACGCCGCCTCTCACGATATCCGCTCTCTGCTTCAGTCGCTGCTCATGAATCTCCGCTAAAACTCTCCACTGCTGTCTTCCTTGTTAGAATTTTCTTCCGTTGAACACATAAATTTGCGTCGCTTGCAACTGCTCTGTCTATTCAAATTTTAAACTGCTCTCAGCATCATTTTCTCCTCTGTGTTTTTACACTCACGCACTTTTAATGTTGTGCAAACTTTTCTTTGTCGCTGCGCACTTAGCTTTGTCGCCGCTCTTTGCGCACACAATCATCCCTCGCTGCAGTCTTTTCGTTGTCGCTATGCTCGTTGTTGTTGCAACCTGCATTCGTATGTCGCTCGAAGTCCCTTGTGAAATTTACATGCACTCACACTCTTGTTGTTGCTGCCGCACAATTTCAAATTTGGTTGAAGTTCTAGGTTGGAGACTACACCTTCAACCGCCCCTCGCTGCCGCTGCGCAATTGAAAACCCATTCGGCTGTACGTTTCTGCTTGGTGGCGAGAATTATCGCGTACAGTACTGTTTCTCAAATTGTTTTCCAACAATTTTACATGTATTTTTAACCACTTTTCACATGCAGTTTTTTGCAGCACTTCAGTTTAGTTTTCTATTAACTTTTGTTAATTTTCTTCACTTTGCAACAATTTTGTTTGCACTCACTGAGCCTGCATCCCACTTCTGACACCACTTGTAGGACTCCGAACAAATAAACCCAATTGTTTAATAGTTTAAAGTAATGTTTTATTAAAATTCAATTGTTCTTAAATATTCACACTTATTAAAATATTAGTTTGTGAAATATATGCTTAATGGCTATTTTACATCTTTTACTTTCGAGCGACGCACGACGACTCTTTTTCCGCTCTTTTTCGTTAAGTGTCAACGTCCGGTCTCTGTCATACCAAAACAGTGTTGTCACTTTAGTAATTTAGTCCACTTCTTGTCAAACGTTCTGTAGTTGCCACCTGTTTGTCCGTCATTCCGTCAGGTTGCTTTCCCACATTAATACTGTGAATAGTATTACAATGAGCATTATATAGAAGGGATTCACTGTGGATATTCATTAAGTGCCTTCATTATGTGAAAATTAATTAAAGGTATGTAGCATAGTTCTTGAAAACTTTGGATTGGTTATTAAAAAACCTGTTAACGGAAAGAAAATATACCTAAAAAAATTCATTAGAGAACATGGTGCACATATTTAGATTTAGATTTAATGTTTAGGGACTTTAGAGTTGTGCTAACGCCTATGAGTCACCCTTAGGCTTTTTATAAATTGGGGCACTTTAGAAGGTTGAACTTTCCATATTCTGGGAAGGTCTGTGAAGACCTCCCCCAGAAATTGTAATCTCTTTTTTTTGATCGCTGGATACTTACATAGAATGCTTTCTGATGTTTCAGAGTTGTGTCCACAGAATCTGCAGTCAAAGATGCCGACAGGCCTATCTTGTTAAGGTGATAGGTTAGCTTAGGTTAATGTGGCAGCCGGGTCTAAGGACCAGCTTACTCAGACCACCATGGGTCCATTGTGATACCACCGCGCCACAACGCACCTCCGATTCACTCGTCGAACCATTTTGAAGCGCAGGATTTGTTTGATCTTCGCGCTAGACACCTCTGTAAGAGAGCTAAAAGCATATTTGCCTAAAGAACCCGCTCTGCTTCTGGCCAGAGCGGGGCAACTACAGAAGAGATGTTCCACAGTCTCCTCCTCCTCCTCATCCACATAGCTTCTGCAGTATTCATGAGAGAATACTCCCAGCCTGAGAGCATGTCTGCCGAAAAGCCAGTGACCAGTTATACATGCCACGACCTTAGAGATATTCTCTCTCGGCAGGGCAAGCAAGTCTCTAGTTTTTCTACTATTAAGTTCCGGCCACATTAGCCTAGTCGTTAAGCAAGTGCCCTCTTGTGCCCAAGACCCATTGGCCTCACGCACGACCCTATCCTTCAGCATCAGTGGCAATAGGTATTCCAATCTCACATCTGTCCGTGCCTAAAGGAAGGTTGGTACCCCGTCTGGCTAAGTCATCGGCCCTACAGTTTCCCGCAATATCTCTATGCCCCGGAACTCATATAAGGCGTACCTTGAAAGCGGTACTGATATCATTTAGGGCTGCTCGGCAGTCCTGAGCTACCTTTGATTTCAGTGCCACCGAATTCATTGACAAGATGGCCGCCTGGCTATCCGAGTAGATATTTATAATATTTTTTGTTACGGCATGTCTATTTAAGTAGACGGCTACCTCCTTTATGGCTAGGACCTCTGCTTGATAAACACTGCAGTGGTCGGGGAGACGGAAAGAAAGTTCCAGTCCCAATTCTTGTGAGAAAACTCCAATTTCCGACTCTATCGTCAAGTTTGGATCCGTCTGTGTAGAAATTAAGTTCCCCCCTTCTCCATGGCATTGGTGTTTGCCACTCTATTCTAGACGGAATATATGTCTGGAAGTGCCTATCGAAGTTGAGATTAGGTATAGAGTGGTCAATGTGTTGGATAGAACTACTCCAGGTATGCGCAATAGTCGAGTGACCAATCTGCCGATCATGCCATAACGCCGCACATTTCAGCCTTAGTGCTGAGGTGGCGGCCCAATATGTTAAGGTGATACTTTAGGCAGCAGTGTCCTGACAGATACCCCACCAGAGTGCTAAGACTTTCTCAGTTAAGGGTTAGTATCCTTTTGGAGATACTTCTGTTTGGGATAAGAAATGTCTTTACCTATATATGGCTAGAGTGGCATGTAGCTACAAATGTAGAAATGTGCACTGATGTTCTATTGTCAATATCATTCCGGATTTGCTAACGAGTTTAATACTTCGACTCTGACAAATTGAGGAACAATAAATTTAAATAGGTGGCATCATAATTTGTGCTTTATTCTAATGAATTGTTTGCACTGAATCATCCCCTTCAGCCGAAAAGAATAATTTAATCGCCTAAATATAGAATTGGAGAAAATTTCATTAAGTTCAGTCTTCTTTGGGACTCAGAATCTCATTCAATATGGAAAAAGAGCAATGATTTTTTCATTTGTGAACTTATTCTACAATTCTAAATAAGTAAGTGCAGGTAAAAACTATCGGCACCCTCAAACAAATTTTTACATAACGCCTTGTAACATATTTTCTGGAATCCCATTGAAATTATTTTATAGGGAAACTGCTTCCTTTTGCACAAGGCAGTCACCATTATAACGCACTGCGGAGCACTTTGAGTACTTGCGAACTTCATGTTAGTTCTTCAACAAAACTAGTGAACATAAAACTCGACTGAACATTGAAGTGAAACTGCGTTTCAAACATAATTGAGTTATATTCACACCAATGACTAAATAACGGGTCAGGTTCCATCAAAGCCACAATAGGGTAGCACCCTTCTAGTTGTGGTGATATTACTGCTTAGGCACTTGATAGCATGACACACATTTCCAAAGGTGAGTGCACATGATCCCGAGTGCACCGCACTCTACTTGATTGGTATGCAAACTTGTTTTAATTGGCACATTTCCTTTGAAATCTTTAACAAAGATCTGTGTTCAGCGTTGCGTTAACTTTACCTTTGATTGAGCTCAACTAAAATATAATTTGATTGGAATGGTGTAATTTGCTCATGAATGCTTTATACATTATTTTGTTAACAGTGTTTAGGATGGCAAACGTAAATCCAGGTTATCACACTCAAAAAAATTATTTTCGTGTAGTTCAATGGCAGATATTTGATCATCGATCAAAAAGAAATTCTGAAATAAATGCAATTGTACATTTTTATGCCGATAAATTATGAAAGAAAAAAGAGAACATTAAATTAATTCCTACTTTACGATTTGTACAAAAGATTTATATAAAATGGAAAATAAGGTTGGAGGAAAATATACAACTGGCTTTATAAAGGGCATAAGGGATTCTACACTTCAACTCCAGCACCTTCTGCAGCTCTTGAAGCATACTTCAATGAAAAACTGTCACTTTTCAAAGAATTTAAGAACATAACTTGACGGAGTTATCTGTTGTGGAACATCAAAGTGAGATCAAGAGTGATGCTTAATAAACCTCATCACAATGAAATAAAATCTATACAAAAGAGAAAATGCAAGGGAATGGCTGCTGATGAATTTCAACATGCTATTTTGAGTGTCACCCTCGTCTCAAAAATGCTTCTTTCTAAAAAATCTTTTTCTCTTCGAATCGAAGGCCTCAGTAGCTGGCACTCATTCTCCAACACATTGCAGTCATAATTAATTATGGTGTGAGATAAATTAATAATATTTTGAGTATGTGTTGAAAACAACCTAATATAAAGCTTTTATAGAAAACTCGAAATATGTTCTTAGATTTATTTAAGCTGATTATTGGCTGAATATCAAACTATATAAAGTACAAATTTCAACATTCTTCATTTCTATATTTCTATGGCAATATGAAAAACCATGATTCAGTGTATATAAGTATCACGCCCACTTTAGTTGGTTTGTACTTTGTGTAAATAAACTAAAATTCGATAAAGTCAAAATAAAGTTTTGTCACAACTTTTGTAACTCCACTATTATTATTACTGGTACACAATTTCCATTCGTTTTCAAGCTAATAATGGAACCAACGTTGGGGCGCGTTCATCACTTTTTCCTCATGCAGCTGCCTTATATGAAGACCAATCATTCAAGATGCATGGGATCTGTTTTTGGCCGTTTCTTTTGATTAATTTGTCTATTTTTCTTCAATGCAGTTTAGCAGGTAAATTTATTCCATTCCTTTTCTGTTATTTTCATTCCTTTACATCTTTGTATACCTAAATCATATATCATCAATTTAGTTGTCTTCTTGATAAATTTGCCTTTCTTCTGCCAAACTACATCAATCACGAACTCATATGGAATTAATTTTCTGTGGAAGTTTTACAAATTATGACAAGCAACTTTCTATCCGTCATGTAATTTGTTTAGCAAGAAATAATTATTCGTTAATATGTATGTGATAACTTTGTTTCTGTTTTGAAGCAGGATATATTGTCCTTACTTACTTACTTCCATACCCACATCTTTAATTGGCCAGCAATCCTTTTTTAATGACTAACTGTCAACTCAGAATTTGAACTTTGTTGAACGCTTCAAATACAACACAAAAAATAGTTGCTAATTAGAAGAAAATATCTGCGTCTAAAGAAACACCAGTTTAGTTTGTGTCCGCTTTCCTGTTCTACTTTTTTAACACTTCCTGAGTTGCTACATTTATTTACTCGCCTTTTTTCCAAAAGGCAAAGAATAAACCAATTGAGGCTGGAAGTGTTCATTTTAAGCAATGAGCGTTCACTTAAAAATTTAATTGGAATTTCTTTATTGCCTTTTTTTACAGGAAATTAACTTGCAACGAGAAAAGAACGTCACAATTTTTCCGTTCTAAATGGAGTTTCCAAGGCTATAAACGAGCTTAATCTAACCTAATTAAACAGAGAAGGATGCGGAAGGATGGAGTCAGCAGTTTGGAAATCCATCGGATTTAAGGAAATGAAAATAAATTAAATAAAAAAATATGCTGCCTTCTTCTACATAAAATTTCAAGAAGCTTTGGTACAGATTATTTTGTATATGAAGTAAAGACGGTATATGCGTATTTTCATGGATAGTAATATAATAAATTAAGAGACAATATCACAGGTGATGGCACTTAGACTTATATTAATAGCAAAACCGATATTTTAAGGAACATTATTATCCAAGCTTAAAATAATCTACAACCAATCCAGTTTCATTTTACTTTCTAGTGTTGGCAACTCTTACAAAGTGAAAAACTAATCCGATAGTGATAATAAAATTTAACAAAAATCGAGGTATTTAATGAGAAAATAATAACAATTTCGCACAAGCGTGAAAGTGCAAAATTTTCTGCGTCGGAAGAGTGCCGAGTGCAGTGATTCTGAAAACAACTAACTTAAAATTCTTTAATTTTTAAATAAAGTGTAAAAACAAAAACAAAATATACAAAAATAAAAACAACAAAATTATAAAGTGAGAAACAACAAATAATCACAAAGTGAGACAACCGCAAAATAGCACTGCTATTATACGGTTATGTATGTACACAAATACGTTAAATTAAAAGCGGCTTAGCAAGTATCTAGTGTAGAGTTGCCAAAGTTAATTTTAAACAAAAATAAATAATAAAGAAAAAAAAATGGGTGTAGACCGTACCCCACCTAGAGGGGAAGGTCAGCAACAAGAAGAGCAGCAACAACAACAACAACAACAACAACAGCAGCAGCAGCAGCAGCAGAAGCAACAACAACAACAACAGCAACACCGAGAAAAACAACATCAGGAACAACAACAGCAGCATCAACAACTGCAAACACAAAAGAAACCCCTTCTTCGGAATCCGCTCCAAAATTCCTGGAGTCCTCAATGCCCCTCGCCACAATCAAGCTCGACTTTTCCAAATAAAAACAGCTCTCAACAAACTGTCCAACAGCAAATTGATCAGCTTCAACGCCAGCTTCAGCTGCTATACAAACAACAGCAACCAGTTGCCTCTCCCCAAGTCACAGTAAGTGTACCCTCCCACGACGAGGACTGGAAAACGGTTCTAAACAAGAAAAGGCAGAGAGAGAGTCCAGGTAAGACAAAGACCACTCAAAAACAAGCTAAACTTGAAAAATACTGGCTAGGAGATCCGAAAGGAACCGAAAATCGATTTTCGTCCCTAGAAGAAGTTGAAGAATGTGACCAAAAAAACACAGAACATAAAGAAAAAGTGTCTAAGCCCCCACCAATATTTGTTGACAGAGTTACCAATATAGCTCCTCTAATGAAACTATTGTCTGAAGCTGCTCCAAATTCATACGAATTAAAGCTCATAAACAATGAGCAAGTTAAAATCCAGGCATTTTCTCCAGAAGCCTACAAGACAATAGTCAACCAGCTTGAGCTAAAAAACACAGAATTTTTCACCTATAAGCCAAAACAAGAAAGAGGCTTCAAAGTAGTACTGAAAAATATGCACCCATCTATAGGCACAGTTGAAATAACCCAAGCCCTGCAAAACCTCGGTCACTCTGTCACGAATATTTGGAACATAAAGCGAAGAAACACAAAAAAGCCTCTGCCAATGTTTATCATTGAACTTCAAACAAACTCAAACAATAAAGAAGTTTATGAAGTCAAATACCTGCTTCATACAAAAATTGTTTTTGAGCCCCCTCGACCGACTCGCGATATTCCCCAATGCGCTAACTGTCAGCAGTATGGGCATACAAAAACGTACTGTCGCAGGAAACCAATGTGCATTAAATGCGCCGGAAGCCACACGTCTTCAGATTGTGTACGTAAAAGCAGATCAGATGAAGTCAAATGCGCCTTGTGTGAAGGTAATCACCCAGCAAATTACAAAGGTTGTGTAGTCTATAAAAATCTTCAGAAAATGAAATACCCACAATTAAGGAAAAACGACAATTTACCCATGAATCCTACTCAACAACAGGAAGTTCTGGTAAATCCCAGTACATCAAAACAAACTCAAAATGTACTTTCATACGCTCAGGCACTGAAACACTCAACACAAGCAACTAATGAAAACACAACGGCCCTACCAATTAATACTGTTCCTGCAGAAACCCAAGCCCCGAACGAAATGCGAGAAATGATAATGCTACTCCGGCAAGTCATGCAACAAATCACAACAATGATGAACTTATTAGTGACCCTCACGACTAAGAATTGCTCATCCTCAATCCCATAAAAATCATTCTATGGAACGCTAATGGGCTGTCAAAACATTTATTAGAAATTAAAAAATTCCTTAAAACATACGAAATAGATATACTTCTAATATCTGAAACCCATTTCACCAACAAAAGCCATTTTCAGATTCCGAACTTTAAGTTTTATCACACCCTGCACCCAGATAATAAGGCTCATGCAGGTTCAGCAATATTAATACGCAATAACATAAAACACTGTGAGAGCACATCTTATCGCACAGAAGCTATACAAGCCACGAATATAATTGTTGATGACTGGAAAGGGCCAATTACAATTTCCGCTGTCTACAGCCCACCTAAACACACAATAAAAATGGAGGAGTATGAGAAATTCTTTAAGACCCTTGGCAATAGATTCCTAGCTGGAGGAGACTATAACGCAAAGCACACATACTGGGGTTCCCGTCTCACTACACCAAAAGGTCGACAGCTTTATGCGGCCATTGGAAAATTAAATTTACTCCCTGTCTCTTCAGGTACACCAACATACTGGCCAACAGATGTAAGAAAAATTCCCGACTTGATTGACTTCTGTGTGACGAAAGGTATCATGCTTAGTGATCTTAAATGTAGCCCATGTTTTGAGCTGTCTTCTGACCACTCTCCAGTTCTCGTCGAGCTTAACAACAATCTTGCCCTTCTTCCCAGTCAATGTAGCTTACATAATCACAAAACTGATTGGAATCGCTTCCGATATATGGTATCTTCCACAATTGATTTAAAACTATCACTGAAATCTGAAGAAGATATCATTGCGGCTGTTGAACACTTCAACAACTGCCTGCAACAAGCTGCGTGGGACTCCACCCCCACACTAAATGAGCGAAAATCAACGAACATCTCCAAACCTATAAAAGAAAAACTGAGAGAAAAGCGATATGCAAGAAAAAAGTGGCAACAAACTAGACATCCTGAGGACAAGAAAAAATTAAATGCGCTTACAAAAGAACTTAAAGAGATCCTTAATAACGAACGAAACACCCAACTCCATCATTACCTCAGTAATCTCGATGCAACAGCTGCTACAGAATACTCTCTCTGGAAAGCAACTAGGAATCTAAAGAGACCCACAATGTTCCAATCCGCTTTACGAATGGAAAATAACGAATGGGCTAAAAGTGACCTTGAAAGAGCAGTCACATTTGCCCGACACTTAAAAAAAGTATTTACTCCACAGGAAATCGAGCCCCCAGCATGTGTAACAGAAGAAGTGAAAAGTGTTCTGAGTAATACCCATCAGATGGACCTACCCATACGTAAATTTTCCAAATCTGAAGTGAAAGCAGCTATTGATAAGCTAAATATTAAGAAAGCCCCTGGGTACGACCTTATCACTGGAAAAATAGTAAAACAACTTCCAGAAGAAGGAGTGACATATCTTACCTACTTATTTAACGCGGTACTAACATCTGGCTTTATACCTCCCCAATGGAAAGTGTCACAATTAAAAATGATTCTCAAACCCGGAAAAAGCGCTGATAAAGTTGAATCGTATCGCCCAATTAGCTTGTTACCGATTGCTTCTAAACTCATGGAAACCCTTTTCCTGAAAAGACTACTCCCAATTATAGAAGAGCGAAAGCTAATTCCAAATCATCAATTTGGTTTCAGGAAAAAACACAGCACAATCGAACAGGTTCATAGGATTGTTGAGTATATACACACTGCATTCGAACATAAACAATATTGTACAGCAGCGTTTCTTGACATCTCGCAAGCATTTGATCGCGTTTGGCACGATGGCTTGCTTTACAAAATAAAAACTACACTCCCCATTAACTACTATGTGTTAATCAAGTCTTATCTTACAAATAGATATTTTTTCGTAAAGCAAGGTGAGGAACAATCTGAGCTCCATGAAAGCTCAGCAGGCGTACCCCAAGGAAGTGTCATGGGCCCAATACTTTATCTACTTCACACGTACGACTTACCATCAGCTGAAGGAGTCACCATAGGTACCTTTGCAGATGACACTGCTGTCTTAGCTGTTGACACTCTCCCACACTTAGCTTCCTCTAAAATCCAGAGTGGGCTAAACAAAATTACTGACTGGCTAAAAAAATGGAAAATCAAGTTGAACGAAACAAAATCAGTCCAGGTTACATTCACTCTCAAACGAAACACCTGCCCACCCGTTAAACTCAACGACATAAATATACCCCAATGTAATGAGGCTAGATACCTTGGGATGCACCTCGACAGAAGATTAACTTGGAAAACACATATATTTACAAAACGAAAATCACTCGGTATAAAGCTCAGAAATCTACACTGGCTCTTGAATCGAAACTCCAAAGTCTCAATCGATAGCAAATTGCTCTTGTACTCAGCAATTTTAAAACCAGTTTGGACATACGGTATTCAGCTGTGGGGCACTGCGGCAACTTCCAATGTTGAAATACTTCAAAGATTCCAATCAAAGACCCTAAGAATGATTGTAAACGCGCCCTATTATGTCACAAACAACCAAATCCATCGTGACCTCAAAGTTCCTACAGTCGCTCAAGAAATAAAAAAGCTCTCTACTTCGCACAATCTGAGACTCCTAGTCCACCCAAATCCACTGATATCGGAACTCACTTCCAACCCCTTCACTTTCATCCGACTGAAGAGAAAATCCACAACAGATCTCCTGTGCTAATAGGCAATGGCTGCACCACTGGGTGTAGTCCATAAAAGACAGTAAATACAAAAATTAGTCTTAAGTTATTAAATATTGCTGAATGTGATTGCATGTAACAGATTGCAATAAAATATTTGGATATTAAAAAAAAAAAAAAAAAAAAAAATATTTTACTTTCTGTAAAGTTCAATACATTAATTCAAGAAATAATATCAAATTCTTTTCTATAGTGCTCCCATCTCCCATCATACTTCTCTTTGATACTAAATTATTCTAGAGCCAAACTGCAGTGACAGAACAGCTCCCGAATTAATTAATTGAAAGCTATTTTATAACTTCTCCTTCTAATGCGATGCAATTTTGTCTGAAACCCGCTCTGTGCTCATGTAATCACTCCACTAATATAAGGTAATTAAATTCTGTTGCATCGTTGTTACACACTAATAAAGCCAAGCCGTATAAATGCATAATTAGCATGCGATTGTGTTGAACTGGTTGGGAAGGAAATTCCATGCACAAAATAATCGGTAATTGCAACATGAACGAAATCTTTCAGAAAGGATTGGTAAGCAAAATGGAGCTTACATAACAAAGGGGAAAATTCTGTCTCCAATTTTATTGAAATTTTTACAGATAACATGAAAAGGTTGAGACTGGTTAAAGTTACTTAGAATGGGACGAACATTGCGATGTGAAGCTGTGTGAAGAATTCATTGAATTGTTGAAGTCAACTTATCTTTCGTCTTCAGGATTAGTTTTAGTTTAGTTCTTGGTTTGATTTAGTTTGTGTTGTGAAAATTTGAGGACTTTTTCCACTTCAAACTTGCATATTCTTAATAAAAGAATTCGAACATTAAACCCATTCGTTTCACTATATATACCCTCAAATTAATCTCTTCTCCATTTCTTGCCAATTGTCTGCTTTTTTTCATTTCATTTCTTTGTTTATATTTGTAGTGAACCACTGCGGAATGAGACCATTGCTCCAATGACCCCATTCTTCCAAATATTTCCACAGAACTTAAGCAAGCCGAGTTGTCAACTGTTGGCTTGACTTTTTTGGAATACGTTTTCTTACTGATTTGAGCTTCGTTCCTGTGATGTAACTGGAAGCAGCGTTTGCATGAACCATACTGCTGTGGTAGGACACTGCGATCTCCAGTGACAGAGAATATTATTCGTTAATGTATTTTCAGCTTTTTCTTAAGTTTCCATCTGCATCAGTTATTTTTCTTTACTCTCATTGCAAACTTTTCTGTCCGTTAAAAATTTTCCCACACCAGACTTCGCACACTTAATTCCCTGTAGCGACGTGCCAGGTCAAATGCACTGAGTTGGAAAAATCAGGTCAGGGTAAAGAAAGTTTGTAAGAACCTATCTGATTAACTTGTCGCACCTCCCAAATGGTGAATTAAATCCGCCGCTTGGCACACCCCATTTATTGTGTACTTTGCCGCATTCTTATGGTCAGATCTGTTGAAATGCAAGAAAATTAAGTGTTTAAAGCAGTCGGTAAGAGACCGAGTGAAAGCATTTCCTTCGACGTAATCTATTTCTAAAGTGAACACATGCAGTTAAGGTTATATTAGAGGCCGTTGAGTACTTATAAGGAGACATAGAAAAATAGAGGTGTGGAATCATAGGAAAATTGTACGGAACGGGAAGAAAAACTAAAATCGGATGCTCCTCCAGTTAATTGGGAGGATGCCTGTCAACGCTCTGTACAGAATAGAATAAATGCCTTTCATCGAGGCTTTACCACAAAAATTAAAGGGTACGATTTCATTATGATGGAAAGTATACCGATATGAACCAGTGGAAGTCTCCTTGAAATATTTTAAGTGGCACCCCGAAAGAAATGTGGAAATTTGATGCTGTGATTTATTATTTGCAGATTGTTTTCGAACTCTGACAAATTTGCAGATTTGACCCGGATGAAAAACAACTTTTGCTGGTAGTCAACTATCTATTGGCATATTCTCGTTTCATATTCGAGTGACAGAGAATTTCAGGATAAGTTTATTCACCGCAAACTTTCTGAACCGTATAACGATTGGCTTGGTAAGTATTATGGCGGCAGCTTTATTGAGAGATCAGAGACACAACAAATTCTGTGAAAATTCATGTATCTATTTAGCAAATTGTGTTTCAGCAGAGTTGCATATTCGTACTGGTATATGACAGGAATTTTTGGTGCTCCATGTAGTTCTTTGCTGTTTTATGTATTTCACTTCTTATTCCTTGTCTCCTGCATTGTAGCAAAAACAACATTTGTTTCTCCAGCTGAAAATATGCAGAGACATACGAACTGTGACTCGGCATGGGAAAGAGGGTCACCGATTTATGACGTTGTTATTTTGGTGCTCCGTTTTTGTTTTCGTTCTTTTGATGAGGTTTGCGAGTATGTTGGTGTGGTTGGAATTTAACAGTGGCGGTCATAAATGTAGCAAGCCATCACTTCCGTGTATGGAGTTTATATGGTTTACCTAATCCCACGGATTTGTGCTCAATTTGGGTATTTATTTTTTTACTCAGAAATATTCGAGGGCTGACGCTCACAAACAGAAAGATAGAATTTAACAGAACGAAATTATTATTCATATTTATTAAACATAACTTATTATTATTATATATTATATATTATAAAGGAAGTCCAACCTTTCAGAAGATTTTGGCCCTAAAAACTCTAAAAATAAAATTTTCACAAAATTGTGTCATGAATGGTTTTTTCTCTTAAAATATGCCAAGACTTTCTGTACTACTCGCAATTGCTTCTATAAAGGATCACTGTACTAAAACACAATTCCACAAATAACTACTTTAATGTTATATTGGAAACATTATTCCATGTGGATACTCCAACAAGAACAAAATTTCAAACAGCGGTGTCCTAGAGGCAAAATTTCAATGTAATGATCCCAAGTATCTGCTAAAATCTTCTCATGTACTCACACTCGGATCGCGAATTCAAGAGGCACTAAATTTATTTGGAGTGTTAACAACAAATGTATCCCTTTACAAACACCGGTAGGAAATTATATTATGCTCAGAACTGTTCACTGATGTTTGTTTTCGAAATGGTTGTATTTAATCCAATCGTTATTGCAAAGTGGAATTAAAGCTTACTCGTAGTAGAGGTTTCAAATGATACTGCAACATATTTTTCCATGACAATTGGACTCGTTTTTAGTCGCCGTTGAATTTGAGTATTCCGAAAATGGCATTTTATGCTGATTTTAAACCACATTCAGTTGGATGAGCCCTGTACACATGTGGAATGCAGTGGTTATGGGTATTCAATGAATTGCAGCTGCTTGTTCAGTTTCCATACTCATTTATCTATTTGAACGTAAATTTGTCAAGAGTACAATCGCAATAAATGCTTCATAATTGGATTAAATTACTGAAACGGGGGTGTAAACGCGTCCTTTGTTAAACCCAAAAATAATTGCATTTGCAGTTGCACTTGGGAGTAATTCAGTCTTAATCGGGAGTCACAGAAAATGAAGTCATAATAAAAGTTAGAATTAATATTATTTTTGCAAATATTCTAGGATCATTTCAGTAAAAGTTGAGGAAAGGAAATTTAAAAAGTATTTGATTGAGGAGGCTCCTTAATATTTATTTCTTTTTAATTTCGTTTTTAAACTACTATTTCACCGGTTTATATATTTGGCATACAAGCTGCTGCAACATAATCTGGATTAAATTTAAATAATAAACATAAAATACCAAAAATAATTTAGAAGAATTGTGGATAATAAGCAAATGTAATTAATTAACGCTAAAAGCCCATCAAAGCCAACAGATTGAAAAGTAAATCAATGCTTAGCGTTGTATTCGAGCAATTGCTTTTCGATTGTTTACATAAAATTCGTACGAAACTGCAGTAGAATAATGTCGTAGAGATAAATTGCAGTATAACGAACGAATACAGAGGCGAACCTCATAATAACACAGAAATCCTGAACAAGGATGAATCAAATCTTACTTACTCAGAACCATAGCCAAAATTAAAGATTGATATCCGCTCGGGTTGATGGAACGAAATGTGAGCAGGTTACCTCAGATGATGTCTGACACACACCACCTTCTCCTTTCTACACATTTCTGTTCTGTCATTCCAAAGTTTGCTGATGACACCGGAACACTTGAAAAAACTAAATAGGACTTACACTTTGCTTGTTGTTTATTTCTTTTCTCGGTTGAGACATTTCAATTGCTAAAATAGTTTTCTCACAAAACCTCTCAACAATTTTGTTCGTGTTAAACTGGGAGCTTTGATATGGAAGAAAAACTCAAAAGGAAATAAGCACAAATGAATAAAATCCTGAATAAACAACACTAATTACGTTATCTTAAAAAAAACAGACTGCTGCTATTTATAGTTTAATATGAAATAAAGTCGAGAAGAAGGACTTAATTATCCTTTCTTTTAAATAAACAACGGACTAAATACTTGATGTGCAAACTTGCTCTCACGATTGAGTTTAAAGGGAAGCAAAAGGTTGAATAAGGATTAGCAAAATCATATCTCTAAAATTATACTCCTTTGCAGTGCAAAGTAAACACACTCTAGAATTTACAAGAACTCAGAAGTAGGCACTCTTCTTGAATACTTATTTACTTTTGTAATTTAGTTAATACGAGACTGGAAAATGTTAATTCATAGTTTAGACACGGATACTTATGGTGCGTAAAAGCTCTTGAAGCCACTGGTTAAGGATCTGAGGAGTGGTGTATGCGGAATTGAGAATGCTGAAATGTTTGTGTAAGCAGGCAGCTGAAAATGTCAAATATTGTATGCCAACGTTTGTTTGTGTTGCTTGTAGTGGCAGCTGTTGCAGTGTTTCCATTATTTTTACGGATTTGCGAGTATAGACCACAACAACATTTGCTTGTAAGGGTTGTGTTAGCTTAGCACTTAAAAAAATGGACAATGGGCTCTTTAAAAATTCTGCACAAGGGCAAATACAGTACTCGTACATCTTTGCTTCTAGCTATTAATTTAAATATCTTAAATACTGATTCCATATGAAGCCATAAAGTGATGATTACCTTTGGAATCGTTTAATTACTACGGTAACTGGTGTCACTTTTGGAGTACGGTTCGTCGCCTTTCGAGTGCATGCAGTATTTTAGAGAACTATCACTATCACTCAGTAAGAAAGAACCACTGGTACCGTATCGAAATCCCTGACTGGTGAAAATTTCTTAAAATTTTCCACACTTGATCATAATTGAAAGCAAAAATTGCCTTCTTTTAATTTAATCTGGATTGAGTGAGAATCTCGGATCAACATTTTAGTAGTTAAATTGCCATCACCTTTCAACATTTAAATTATGCTTTAAATCAGTGCCTTCATTCGATCCCATGAGTCCTACTTTTGAGATAATTGTCATCATTTAAAGAGATTCTGATGCAGGTTTTGATAAAAATAATCCATCATTACTTCTTGCTGCTTGGTTGCTTTGAATACTAATGGAATCCTGCTCTCCAAATCATATCTCTGTGGTCGAAACATTCGCAGATGGTGTCGTGTGAACTGGTCTCGAAAAAAGGTCAGCGAATATCACTGTGGAATTCAGTGCATTCAAATATCAAATGCTCCTTTGTTTTCCAAATTCAGCTGCAATTTAAAGCTTATTTACTCTTATTTGTAAAGTGTCTTTAACTTGTTCGACAAAAAGTGTAGACGAATTTGTCAATTCCCCAGCGAACTGTAAGGTAAAACGAAAAATCGCAAATTACAAACTCAAGGCTACAAAATGACAATAAGAATGGTGCCGCCGAGCAATACGTTTTGTGAATGATACAATTATTATAGTATAGATTAGTGTGATTATGGTTTGACTCATGTACACTTCTGGCCACTTTTGTGCGACAGACGTCGTTACAGATTACCAGAGGCACTTAGTTGAAAACAATGAAATTTCATGACAACTCACCCGCCACACTCAAAACAATCCTGTGGTGAGTTGCTGATTAACATTTCCTTATCATTTTCCAACCAGTTTAGAAGCTGTTATCCTTTAAGTTGGCAACGAAAGTTTTTCAATCCTAGCAAAATGTGCAGAAGATAGTAATGCAATTGTGAAACTGCTTTGGGAAAACTGTGAAAATTATCCTGACAACACGCAAGTGTTTCCATTAAATCCTCTTTTCTTCTTATAGGATAATGATGTGCCCAACTTTTTTCATTACTGTGCAGTTTTCCGTAACAGGATTTTGACTACAAGTACCAATTTTGAACAGATTACGTTGTGTTCACCTTGGGCTGACCCAAATTAATATTTCAGATTTTGTCAAAGTTTTGTCCACCGTAATCGTAAACTCTTCACGAAAGTGTGTAATAAATAAATAATCAGCGAACTCCTGCTGAATTTTTGACTACTTAATCCATGTTTTATGTTTTCTAGCGCTCGCAAATGCAGCTTCAAGTGCACCATTAGAAATACAATAAATTTCAATCTGTGTTTGACGGTTTAAAGGGGAAACGGCGGCCTTGTTACTATAAATTATTTTCCTTGAGAATGCGCGTGACCGCAAATGAAAGTAAATGCATTTCTGAAGTGGATGCTAGCTCGAATGCACGATTATAAATTCTAAAGAGGTCTCTGCGTGTGGCGAAGGTGGATACTACATCATTATGTTCGGTTTAAGTCCTGCCATTCTCAGGGAGCGCATTGCTTTTATATACTCCTAAGTTGCCGGTGGGGATATGTTTGAAACGGAGAACATATTTTGCTTCAATGCTTGCAGTATAAGCAAATCGAACTGACAAACTCGTTTATGCCTCTGTACATAAAACCGCAGCTGGCTTCATGTGGTTATGCGGGCCACAATATTTCAAAGAAATTCTTTATCACATAATTGCAGTATTTCGTAGCTCACGTCGCACGTATTAACAACATCCAACCAGATGCATAATGGTACCTCTACGAAAAGAATTACGCTCAAGAATAGATTTCCTATTGAAGCGATTTAGTTTGTGTGGCAGAAATGTGTGAATTTAAAGAATGTGCATTGCATTAGCTTCAAGCTGGAAAATGCAGTAAATAAAGTGGCCTATCACTCTCCGAAATTGATGTTTTTCTTAATAATTATAAAAATAAATCGCTATTAAAATTTAAAATTTATGAGTCACAGAATTAGAAGTGGGACCATATTCTTGATAATTGTATAGGAACCACAATAGTCCAACAATACAACACATTATAACTTTATCGCCCTCCTGTTTTATTTGCCCTGAGTAGTTTGCCAGATGAGTTATTCCGCATTTGTTTTATATGAAAAAGAAATGTATATTAAATTATAAAAGAACATACTAATAAAAAGAAAGGCAAATATTTTTGTTGCGTATACGCTTCGTATACCAATAATGTACTTGAAGTCAAGAATTTAACCTTTGGGTTGTTCTGATATTCGGGGAGGTCAGCTGAGAAATCCCATTCTGAGCACAAATTTGCATCTCTGGTTGTTAGTGCTTTGCTATTCTCTATTCAAGTATGTTTATTATCTGCACCTTTTTGGGTACCACCGGTACCGAGGTCGTCTTGCGTTCAGTAACTAACTACATGGAAGAAAACGGTTATTCAGGTAATTAGAAAAGATTTATACCTGTCATGAGGCATTATCATAGTCACTTTCCCCGCAACATCGGTAACCATTATACTAACTCCTAATATGGCAATTCTGGTTTCTAAATTGCTATATAACCATTCTATTTGAATGGAGAATATTTAAAGCAAAGACAATTGTTTATATTTAAATTTATGATAGTGATCTTTGAGTAAAATCATGTAGATGTATCTCCGTATACCACTATGTACGCTAGAGTCACACAATGGGGCTGATTGTATACAACTGATTGATAATGAACTCATAGTTGATATCAACCATTGATCTCCAAAATGTGTGCATTGCAGCCGAGGATCATAGAGGAGACACAAGGCTGAGAACGATTTTCTATGAACATAAAAACATTTCAATGAGTTCACAGTTAGTAGAGTCCTTACTGTGCACTTTCAAGCTACGAGTAAATGTAAAACTACCTCTTCTAGAATTAGGTAGGCAAGTATAGCATCGTTTCTGAGCACAACAGTGCATGGTGGAAATAAAGTACAGTTAATGCAATTTGAAATATTTGTATACTTTTGCTCAGCCATTTCCTTCTTCGATTGCAGCCTTCTTCCAGAGTATGTGAGTAGAATATACTTGTGTTTGTGGGTTTGCTTGTACATGGAAATTTATTTTCCACACCGCAAATGTAAATAAAATATTTATGTTGTTTTCCTTTATCCAATTATTAAAGGCGTTGGCTTATGCCGGAATTCCAAATACTTATGCAAACTGAGAGTGTTCAAGTGATAAAAGGATGTTGTTACAAAGCTACTTACACACATTTTTGACATATACAGATCTCTCTTAATGCAGTATATTGTATTAGTAGAGATATGAATAAAGTTGCCCTTCTTGAGTATTTCTTTTCCCACAATTCACTTCATTTAAAAAAGTATTAAGCTAACGAATTTATGTATTTACATTACTTAAATTTTCTTCCCTATATTGTGAGACACATTTCAGCAAATGCTATTGTTAATATTGTTATGACGCAATTCCCACATTCACACATTTAAAGCATTAATAAAAGGTGCCTAGAAATCATTAAGTCCGTGGGGTATTTGAATTAATGCCAGCTCAATTTGTTTAAGAAAACGCTTCCACATCAACGATTGTTGTACGTGAACTGAAAGTGCGGTGAATTGCAGGTAATGAGATAAAATTACATCTGGGATCGTAATCTAACCAACTGCTTGCATTGCACACCAGTCAGAATATTGATTAAAGTCCTGGGGAATTCTGAAGAAATACTTTTTAATAACTCCGTAATATATTAAAATGTTAACTGGACGGTCTCGTGTGCAATAAGTGGTGAGAAAGCCTAGGGGTGATACTAATTTATTGAATTAAATACCATTACAAAAATCAAGTAATTTATATCTCTGACACTAAATTTTTACATCTTACCCAATATGTCACAGGAAATAATTGGTTACTTGTTTGCGGACTATTCACAACAATGTTCTAATTCTCGTTGTATAAGTAACAATTTTATTATTTATGAAAGAGAATTTTTATCCTTAAGGTAAATGGAAACTGTCTTCCATACTTAGTAGCATTTTATTGTAGGCATATCACTGCCCACCACTTTTATGTTCCTTTTTATGCAGGTGTGTCTTAGTGCAACATTTGATTTTAAATATTTATGGAAAAAAGCAGGAGCCACGTTTCATAACTGCTGGAAGAAATCTGCATACAAATATGGAATTGTCACCTGAATGCATAAATTATGACAGTTGTTAGGAATTTGCAGTAGTGCCGGTCACATATATCTAACCCCCTCTAATGGAATGATTTTGAAATCAAATCTGCAACTAAAATCCTGCCTCAATGCCTTCACAAATAAATGTCTCATCCTGTCATTTCGTTTTACTTATTTAGAGCAGAGGCACGAACGTGAGCTGAAGTCGCGCTGTTATTGTCATCGAATGAGTATATTTCAATTGGATTAGAGATTCGAAGCATCACAATGTCCTGATTTTAAGGAGCGTAGAAAGAAGATTTTTCTTCTTATTTCGGTTTTGCACTGAAAGTTACGAATGATTTACCACCCTGACAACATGAATTGACTGAATGCATAGCGCAGAGGTCACCATTGTGGCCGCAATGTGAAATCAAACCAAGTAAGAGAAATGACGCAAAAATTATGTGCTGTGCCATTTACTTTGATTTCCTTTCAAATTCGAGGATGTAATTGTGCATGCCTAGTACCGCAGAGCACGTGTAAGAAACTACGACGTAATTACGAAGCCTGTCTTGTAAAGCGTTATCACAAAGTTCGCATTTAGTCCAATAGGTATATGAAGTGGCAAAACTTACAGCTCTTGTGAGAGAAAAAGCATAGTTATAGGTGCGGAGACTAAATAGAATTGTTAAAAGCGACACCAAAGCAATATCAGGTGCATTTAGAAAGGCAGAAAACCCTGAGGATGCATATGGAAATAGCTTAGCAATCAGCCCACCTCGAATTTACACCGAGAATGAATGTTTTAATTTAAATCGCTTGATTGGTGGTTTAAATTTTAGTACGAATTATAACAACTAGAGGATTATAAACAATAATAACCCTACCATAACTTTTGAAAGTTACGAATTGTAAGAAATCTCAGATGATAAGGCAGGGATTCAAAGAACATGTTCTTTAAAGATAGCCAAAAAGGCAGAAATGTCTGTTTAAAAGTAAAAGCATGGTGAAATCTTCTCCTGAGGAATATTCATAACACGTTGGCAGAGCACGTGACTCCAAGCAGGCGTCCCTTTTACAATATGAGGACAAATGGTTTTGTTTTGATGCCTTTAATGCGTATACGGATTATTTATTTTGTTCACAAAATGGGTTACAACATCTGCTCCAGACCGAAAAACTTCTTAAAAGTACACCAGATTAAACTTCCCTCGGAATGGAAGAGTGGTTCACATGAGTTGGGATGCGTGATAAAAGTTTACACTTAACCCTTAGAAAGCCATAAAATGTGAGTGAGTTTACCTAATGCTCTTCGGCAGCTTATTTGCTTGGCTCGGTTTCAATTTGTTCTGGAATGGTGTAAGAAGAAGCGATAAGGACGAATAAAAAACAAGGCAATTGTTATTTGCTTGGGGCTAGTTTCTATATCTTAAATTGTTCCATAAAAATAGTTCGATGGGGATTGTTTTGATATCAGTAATCAACTCATATTTGACACATATATTAGCAGCCATTCCCATGTCTCTATGGGAACCATCCCAAACAAAAAGTAGTGAAAGATGATTAAATGGAAGTACCCTGACTCTTTATGCTAAGTGTGTGTGTGTCTGTATATGTAAACCAGTTTGGTGAATTGAAAACATTGTAAATCCTGGGAGACGTTAATTCAATCAGACATGCTCTGGCTTCATGGAAAACTTTTCCCTAATGATATGAAATAATTAAAAGCACAAGTGTGGAGGATATTAAAGTTGTGCTACTCTGAGACGTGCTCCAACACTCCCTCTGCTGCTATGGTTGTGTTGAAGTGCAACTTTATATCAGCAATGCATTTACAACTTTTATTTAGTCATGAGTCAGAGTGGGGGTGGAAAAAAGTCGAATTTTAAACAGGATTAATTTTTAGCACGTCTGTGTGTCCAGAGGATGTTTCAGTTTCCAACAAAAATTTATGAATTTAAGAGAGTTTTTCATATTTAATTTTATTGGCCAGTCCCACAACACCAAAGTTTCACACGTGAGCCTGGCGAATCCATAGAAAGAACTTGTTGTACTATTATAACTCCAGTGGTACACCAGTTACTGTTATGGAGTGGTCTCACACACAAATTCACACAATAGTTCGTCCAATCACAGAGACCAGAAAGGTCTTTTTGGTGTTATTTAGACCCGAATATAATTCCATTTGCAGGATTTAATGTGTGTGGTACAATGTGGAGAGAAAGTGGCATTGGCTTCATTATCTTATATGCCATTTCTTCAAATTAAATAGGAGGTATGAGTATTTTAGTAGTAAAATAATTACCATTTAAATATATAAATAAAAAATTGATTATCACATAATAATCACAATAATTATTACATTTCCTTTGCTACTAGCAATTCGGTGAGGGACAATGTCCTGCTGTCACAGGACATTGTGTTCTCTATTTACTGACGTCAACATTTTTGTCTGTTTTATCCTTTAATTCCTAACTTATACCTACTTATTTTATACTATTTCCACGAGTCACTTTCAATTGTTTATTCTCGTAACGCATTTTTCCTCAACGGCTATCGAACTATTGCCTTTGCTTTTTTTAGGATACTTAGAACACGCAAAGGTGGCAGATTCACTGTTGCAAGTCAATTTTGAGATTTGCTGTGTCAACGTGGCGCCACCTCATCATGCGTTTAGTCAGCGCTGCTTGTGTTTCAAACTTTGCGCTCAGTTGGTGTTGGCGAAAAAGTTGGAAGCATAACTGAGAAGTTCGAAAGTAGGTTGCGTATAACATGGTGTAAAAGCAGATAAAGTACAAGGAAGTAATATTTAATATGGGTAGTTAACTTTAGTGGGAGATACAATGACCTTACTCAAGTGTCGAGGTGCCAAGGTGATTTGTTTTTTTTTTCATTCCTATTCGAAGCATCTTCTTAATAGGTACTGATGGAAAAGTTGTTTTCATTAAATTGTTCACTGATCATTGGTTATGTTTGCGATTCCTTTCTTTTGATCTTCGACTACTTTGCTGTACAATTACTGAACTTTTTTTCGAAGCTGGCATAAAAATAAAGGCTTTAAAAAGTCAATGAACTGTAAACACTAAAACACTACTCCCCCAATAAGGCGTAAGATTCAGAATATTGTAAAGTTGTGGATATTTTCTACAACAAATCAATTGTAGATGAATGATAAACAAGGACCCCGAGGGAAATCATGTCCTTTCCTAATTCAATAATAATTCTCTAATCTGGATAATAGTATTTGCGGGAAGAAGATACTAACGAAATAAGCAAGTATATTTTAGGGGATAAGCTACTCTGTGATCCGTGTTATATCTGTAGTTATGGTAAGTAGAGCGAAGCACAGGACTCAAAATTAAAAAATAATAATAAAATAATGCAATCGCATAGTCTATATATTAAAAAAAAAGCTGATCTACAATACAAATATTCGGAATAGGAGATTTAAATCCATTGAATAGTATAAAAAACCACTTTAATTAGCATATGTACAGACACTCACAGGATTATGCATTTCGAGTCCAAAAACACAGCTTTAAGTTCAGCAAGTCGTCCTTCGAACAAATCTATTCGGTTAGTGTTTAAACAACCACTAATTTCATTAAGAAACAACCATTAACACACACGGAAAAAGCAGGACCTGTACGCAGGAATAATGTTGAGAGCCCAATTGGGACGAAGTGAGAATCTCCACCTTTGATGGAAGTATGAAAAGAGTGCCAGGGTGGAGAGAACAAAAAAATACACACACCATTACAGAAAGTTGAGTTTGAAAAGTTTCAGTTTACTTTTTAGATTCCAATATATTTCAAAACTCCACTCTCCCTTCGCTTGTCCCAAATGCCATATTTATGCAATTTAACAATATTGTAAGCATGGAATCTGAATAAAATTAACCACATTTCAACATTTTGAGTTCTGTGCAAATTAATTTCACTTCTTTTTGCTCTAAAGTTTCAACATTTAAGTTTTTAATCTCACTGGGATCCTTACCTATAACGAACAGCGTTGTCAGCTTCAGAGCAGTTTTGAGGAAACTTCCTCTTACTATACAACTCGGAAACTATGAGTATCTAAACGCTGCTCTGAACTTAAATATATTGCAGCAGCCACTGTACAATTATTTGCAGCATTAGTCTAAATAAGTTAGAATAATTCCTTTTGATGAAAAACCACCGTTTCTATTCCATCGCCAAAGGTATGAGTAAGTTATGGAACAAATGTGGGCGAATTATACAATTTATCACCTGTAGAGCGGGTGAAACTTCCACTTCAGAGTTTTGATGAAAACAGGTTCTGCATCTGTGGTGTCCGCGGCTCCTAAATCTCACGACAAGTAAATTCAACTGAGTCTGTGTGGAAAGGCAAAAATATATTCTCTTTTAAATGATATTCTATTACATAGTGTGAAAATATCTTCATTTCCTCACTCTCAAGTTATTGCAAATTTTAGTGAAATTTGTCAATAGCACAGACATTTTGAATGGAAGCAGTTATTTAGAACACTCTTCAACTCATCAAATGTGGTATCAGCATTCGTGTCATTGACTGCATCTCACCAAACAAAATCAAACATAGAGGGAGCAGGAGAGGATGAATTTGTTGAATTTATTACGATTCACTTTATTTCTGTTTCTATTTCTTAGAAATGAGTTAAAAGAAACTTCAATATACAGCAAAATTCCCTGCTGCAATACAAATATCAATTAATTCCATTAATATCAAGAAATGACTTAGGTCCTAGGAAATTCATGATAAGGAAATTGTTGTAATATGTAGTGTAAATGAACATAAAAATAAACTTTGATCTCTTCTCCCGTTAAAGTGAAATAATCTGTTTCTAATCGTATTGTATGGTAATGTCACCAAGTTCAATTACAAATGTAAGTCCATCAAAGTATTTTTCTGGGCAATCACCACACACATCCACACCCCTTCCTAACCTGTTTCATAGAAGTGATTTCAGAGTCGCTATGTGCGTATGTGTAGCTGGTGATGAGAGCTGCTGATAGTTTTCTAGGTGAAACTGAGCTGCTATTTTCATATAGTCCTCTGGGTTATCTTACAAGGAAGTTAGCATCTTGCGGTGGTTTTCATTTTACCGAGTCGTGCAGCTCTTCCCAACTCATTTTCCAGCCCACAAAACGTCATCCTTTGGGGAGACCACTAAATTACATCTAATAAAACAAACCACATCCGAAACAAACAAATGAGTAGTTGCCTTGTTTACTTAAGTAGCAATTTGTAGGTAGTGTATAAAAGGACACGGTTTTCGAACATGTGATTGTAAGTCACTTTTCTGCTGTTGTCAAAATGGCTTTATCGACATACCTTAATTGTATTTGTGGATTTGCATAATAATGCTTAAGTGTGAAAAGAGATTTTGTCGGTGAAAATATCTGATTTGATTGCAATTTCATGTTAAAATATATCAAGATCGGGACAATATTGAGGAACACCATTTTCCGTTTTTCACAGCATTTTCATCAAACCTTCCTCAAATGTTATCATTGCGTATTAATCATTCATCACATCTAGGCTTTAAAATATCCTGAGCTGCAATTTAATGGAAATAGTTGATACCGGAAATTATAAGATCTCTCCTTTGCTGAAAAGAATCACGAGTTTAGTTTGTGTCGTCTCGTTCTTTAGAAACGTGCTCAATTTTCAATTAAAACTAAATTATGGGACTATTACAGAAACCATTTTGCCAGTGGAGCATATTCTGCATACACTTAAACTAGTTCCGCATTCCGGTCTGACGATAATATTTCGCATTATTCAATTCCTGCATTCTCAATTAGATTAAAAGAAACTTAACAAGTGCAAATTTGCATTACAGAAATCCCCAGCAGAGCATGCAATCCCTTCTTAAGCTATACAAAAACACCCCTTTCCAAAGGAAGCTATGCAAAAAAGTTAATGAGGCAATTTATGATGGCGTGTTCTCTCTCTAATTCCTCCTTAAGCAGATAGATTCCAAAAATGTCCAAATTGGAATTGTGGCACAATTCTGGATGCTTGTAGGAGAAATACAGTTGCATTGCGATGCGAGCATTGCGTTCAAGGAGCAAAGGGAAATAAATGCAATTAGAGTTTTGCGTCGCAGTTGTCTGTAAGTGTGGGTATGGTTAGTCGCCATTTTCTATGCACCGTCTGAGGGATAATACTGTGAATCTCAGTCCAAGAGACCATTGTAAACGGTATTTTTTCGAATTTATGTTTGTCGCTAAGCCACATTCCAGCTCTCAAGACTCAGTTGCTACTGTATGAGTGGCCCTTTGCGCAGGCATGATTAGCTCAGGTGTGAATACCGCTGTATGAGCACTGTAAATAACAGCGAGATAATAATGAAAGTATATGCCGTTATGTGTGCTCAAATACGATAAATTTTAAAATAAACTCATTCAGCAATTCTGGAGTAGGATTCGAATATTCTTCCGCAATAAGTGGTTAAAAGCGAAAAAGTAACAAAACTTTAGCGTATATCTGAGCCAGAAACCTCTAGCCTGTAGTGGGTACTTCTATCTAAGATATTTCTACTAAATGTCCTTTCATTTTACGACTATTTCCAATTTACGAGTATCTACAAATATAAATGTTGAGGCACAGCAACCGTTAAAATAATGAAAGGAAGCAACATCTGGTAATAGAAATAAAATACTCCATTACAAAAGGACTTTACACAAAGAAAAAGAGGAGTCACATTGATTTTTACTGTCGACTTACTTACATTTTTGAAACTATTTGATCCCAGCAACCATTCAGATACTTGTACTCCAATTAGCAGAGTGCAATATCTGCTCAGTTGTATTGGTATACGCAGCAGAAGGATGCTGATATTGTAATATAATTAAATACAATGTCAATAAGGACGACAATGGACTTTATTACAAAAAGGAACTGAAGCAAAACATCGATGTCTAGTGAAGCAAATTATTTGATTTTTTACATTGTAATAAATAACTTAATGGAATGAAGAGTTTCGGTTGTATATTTCAATACGCATTAACTGACGTCGGTTACTTAAAATAGTCGCAATGACACACATTGCCCGAAAGAGAACCGATGCACGTGCTGCAAATTAACTTCTCAAAATACCCGTAAAAAACAAATTAACGAATATGTTAATAGGCCAATAGTAGAAAATTAATCATAAACGCAAATATTTCCGAATATTTCCACAAATACAAAGTTGTTTTATTTTGATTGCATTTGCCATATTATGGATATTTCAATAACAATAGTAATCACCTCAATTTGTAATATTTTCTCCATAATGACTGTGCGCACTGATACATTACTTATGTCCTCGTATATGTATTTTACTTGTACGTTTCGCATAGCCATGCCTCGCATCCGCGGCTCACAAAGGACCCAACTGGTGGTCTAAGTGGCATCACTGGTTATTGGTGATGCGGATGACCTACCTACCTACCTACCTACGTCCTCGTATATGTAGTTTACTTGCATATTTCGCTGATTACTGTTTAAATTTGATCACATGAGCTCCGTTTCTTGATGAATACATTTAGCTCAAATGCCTTCAATATCAAGTAAATTACTCCTAAATTACATTACATGCCTCATTACAATGCGGATGCCTTGTTTTGTGTCATATTACAAAATCTCCCTTAGCAACTGAGGGGACCTCACAGCATGTTCCAACAGCAAATGTAATTAGAGTAGACACATTCGAGTACTGCAGCAGCGACAATTGGGAATCTGGACATTGTGTTCCTTCTTTGAGGGCTGTTTGCACATCAGCATCGCAATTTATTGCATTCCTATCTTATTCGTAGTCATCACTTTGGCAATTGATGTAGTCATGTTGTTCGAATGCTGTGCAGATGCTTATTTGCCAACACTTTTTAAAGTAGAAGAAATCATAGTATAGAGTCGAACTGTTCAAATGTGGGGCGATTTTGTGTGGTAAAGTAGTGTATGTAACACTGCAGACAATTTTATTTCAGTAGGTTAGGTTAGGTTAACGTGGCAGCCGGGTCTAAGGACCAGCTCACTCAGACCACCATGGATCCATTGTGATACCACCGCGTATCAACGCACCTCCGATTCACTCGTCGAACCATTTCGAAGCCCTAATAAATTTCAGTAGCAACAATGAAGTATTCGAAAGGTACTCCTATTCAATGAATAACTGAACTCTAAGCATCGAATTTTTATCGAGTATTCGTATATTTCCCATTAAAATTCCAAAAGAAAGTGCTAAAAATATTTAATCTATTCAGTAATCCAAACTTGGAGCATGACCGATTTCTAAAAAGTATTTTCTCTCATATATTTGTCCTCCATTTACTTCAATTTGTCCCATGAACATCACAAATCTCCTGCGATTTCAGTTTAAATTCATGTGCAGGATTTGCAATGAAAAAAAGTTGGGTTTATTTTCACTCTGCAGTACAGCAATTTTGCTTGTTAGAACTGAAATACACACGAAATACAGACGAATAGTGGAAATATCGGTGCTTCGTGTAGGACACACCTGGCTTTCAGTATTATCCTTTGTTGCCCTCCTGACGCTGGTGAGGAGATTTATTTTTGAACATTTTCAACCGAGAATAATTCCGGAATTTTAGCAAAGTTTCAATAATACACAGTCCGTCTAGATAAAAGAGATATTAAAATATTTTTAACCTTGGAGTATGGTAAGAGAAATATTAAAAAAATAGACTAATATTAAGAAATGTGAAAGCAAAGAGGTCTCGAAAATTTTTATATAATTATTCTTGGTAATTATATTCCTTCTACCATCTTAAACAGGAATTCTGGAGCCTCAAACAGCTTAAAGATATAATCCAGCAGAAAGTGTGAAAGGAAACAACTTCAAAATAAATAATAGTAATATAATATGATAATTATAGGTGGGAAGGTTGAGCGGCTGCTAAAAACCATACGTTGACCTGAATTTAATTAATAGTTCGACAAATTGAAACGTGGTGGACCATAACTCGAGGGCCCAATTATTTGTGCACGAGGGCTCCTACGCTTTTCCGTATGCTCTTTTTTCGAGATATAAGTTTACTGGAAAGTTAGCTGCGTAGAGTAATAAATTGCTCTATTCGCCTAAAATATCACCACCCACCACCAACATGAAACAACCTCGTAGTGTTTCCATACATTTTTTTCTTGAGCGCGCTGCATTTCCTTACTTTGAGTTTGTGGGTGCAACAATTGGTGGCATGAAATTGCATCACCAACGAAAGCAATTCAGCTGAAACATTGAATAATTGAAAAACGGCAACTAAAATGAATATTTTATTTGCTTATGTGGTGATGAAAACTATTTGCCATATGTGAACGCACAAGAAGTATTGCTTATAACTCAGAAACTGGGAACAGAATGGTTGTAATAGATGAACGAAATGGAGCCTCTATGCGCGCCGCCAGCACAGTGAGCAGAGAAAAACATTTTCACTGTGCCTCAGGTGCTGCGCCAGGCTCCATGTTAGAAACTAAATTGAAATTCCAGTGCAGTCAGAATTAATATGCATGCCATAACGTAAGGACATGCTTGGCACAGGATGATTGCATTTTCAAAGCACAAAGCAAAATTTCACAACACTTTTTTCAACTAATGGAATAGAAATTTTATGAAAATGTGGTAACATTGTATTTGAGCACGTTAATTGAATACACAATGTGAACAGCCAAAAGATGGGTTAGGAGCTAAAAACATAAATGGAACAGGAGTTAGCTCCTCGTAACTTTTCAACAGCATCAACATAGTCCGATTGGGAGTAATCGATCAAAGTCAGAAGTAAGGAATTTTTTAAGGAGATGTTTCTTACAAAAACTTGTTGTATATAATAGGTTGAGATAAATAAACAAAATCATAAAAGCAAGAAGAGAACGCTGCATTTGTAAACTAACATCAGTCGATTCACGTGTTTACTATTAGATCCTCCAGCAATGCATTGAGTTAATAAAATGCTCTACTCTAAGCTTAAACCCACACATTTCTCTCATAGAGTCCTCTTGGATGAATGAATGAGTGAATGAATGAAATAAAGAGGGAAATGTACGTCGAATAATTTGATCCATTGTACTCCTCCTGCATGTAATTATTAAAGGTATTCTATTTGTGCAACAGTTCTAAGGAAATTTAGCACCGAGTTGGGGTTAAATTGGGGTTCATTGCTCTAATGTCTCTGCCCTCGGGTCAGTAATGGCGCAGATATTTCATCCTACTGCGAGCTAAGGCTTCGCAGTTCATTAGAAACTGTTCTGGTGTTTCTTCTGCTTCCGTACAGAATCTACATGTATTTACTGGTGAGAGTCCCAGTTTCATAAGGTGGCTTATTAAATGATAGTGGGCTGTGAGGTGACCTGTGAGGTGACTTGTGGGGTGATCTGTTAGATGACCTATCAGAGTTCTTAAATTGTTTTTGCTTAATTGTAGATATAGAGCTGCACGTTTTGAGTTGTAGTCCCCAACCATGAGCTTGGATTGGTCCTCCTTAGATAATAGGAAAACAAATAAAAATACTACAATATAAGTGCATTACTTGATTTTAATTTCTTTCTATTGGCAACGATTGCAATACAATTTTAAAATGTCAAAATATGATTCGTTATACGAGTACTTATTTTTTATTGTACCTTACACCACAATGAATTATGTCCTACAAGGATCTGGGAAGCTGATCACTAACAACTAAAACCTACGATTCGAATAGAAAATATTTAGAAATAAGTATTTCGAGACCATTAACATAATTTTCAATAAACTAATAAACTACATGATGAAATTTTAAATAATCCATTAATACAATTTTACCTCTCCAATATTTTTCAATATTAATTTTTAAAAATATTCTATGAATAATTTTATCAGTGCATAAAGTATTCATTTCTATATTCAACTATATTCAATCTATATTCAACTTATGTATTCATATCTATATGCAACTTATGTATTAAAAAAGTATGTATGTATGTACAGCAATTCTAAATATTTTCCACCCCATAAAACTGTGAACGAGTCGGGGCACTGAGAAAAAGCCATCCTGGTAAGAGGAATGAGTCAAAGGTACAAACATGAAACAGGATAAGAAAAATTTAATTTCCTAATAAAAAGTGCTTTTAATCACATCATAAAATTCCCTGCACAGAAGCTTAATTTGAAAAGGAAATGATATTAAATTTAATGGCTAATTAAAACACTGCTCCTTTTGGAATTATTTGGGGCCAAGTACATGGCAAAGTGAATAATTTTATTTCTTCCCGGCTTCGACATGTTTAAGTGTGTAAATTTGACAATTACATTGCATAACTTCTCAAAGAGTTTGAAGGTTAATAATATGGCGATTTTAAAATATATTTTTGTCAATTTTATTTTTAGTCATTTATAAATTAGGTATATTCATTAGGGTGGGGCGATTTGAACATCTTAATCTGCGCTTCGCATTTCTGATTCTGGGAAGTTTTTTCTAAGTAATATGTTCAGAAAAAATGTAGCCCGAGACAATAGCTACAACTTTACTTTTGAAAATAAGTCAAAATTTCAAATACTTTACGAAATATGAGCCCAAGAAAATTTGCCAATTTTCCAAAAAAATAAAGTCTGAGAAAAAACTGCAAGTCAAAATCTGGAATCTCGATTTTCACCGTAGACGTATGATCTTGTGGACTTTTTTGCTCAGTACAATCCCAAGAATCAGAAACGCGAAGCGCCCATTAAGATTTTTTTCCTTCCATACTAATCGCCCCACCCTAATATTCATCATATTAGAATCTATGCTTTTAGGTTTTCCACAATTTCTTTGATTTCAGAAAGATCATCTGCGGGTTTTGTTAACTTTTGCAGATGAGTGTTTAGAGAAGGCATATTATTACTTTTAGTGACGTCAGCACTTGTTTGTGACGTTGTAGAATGTTAGGGATGGTTTTATGTTTACGTGAGTCGAGAGTTTTAGCTTCTGTTGGGTGTGTTGTGTGTTGATGGCTCTTCTAAGGGTCAATGACAGATAACTTTAGATTTTAAATGATTTGTATACTTATTTATTCATCTTTTGTCAGCTCCTTTAAGCTCTTTCAGCTTACCTTCATTAAACTGCACCCATATTTCTTCCTAAACATAATTACTCAATTTCGTACCTTCTTAATATTTTATTTTGTGAGAGAATAATATCCCGACTCACAAAACCATTTGCATTGTTCACTTCAATGCTCGCCTTCTGTTTGTGCGCATCCATTTGCAATTTGAGGGCATTGAGCTGGAAAATTCAACGCAGTGGAAGAGCGGTCCGAGTGCAACTTAAGTGGCAGCACCTGTTGGTGGGTAAATAGCCAACCTTTCTGTAAAAGCCACATCTCACTTCGAATTATAATAATAAAAGACTTTGCTTTAAAATTACTTAGCATTCTGCAAAGGTGAAAAAAATTTTATTAACTTGGTGTCCGGTGTACAGAAAATTAATTATGTGAGAACTCTGAAAAGGATTCTAAAATTCTAGTCAAGAGAAAGTCATCTCATAACAAATACGATGACTAGATTCTAAAAACGATGACATGGAAAAATTCTTCAAAAATACATTTAAAATACTACTACAACAGAGTAGAGTACAGCACAGTACTACAAGGTAGACAGGAAGTTTACACCTTCATAATAAATCCAATTCATTCCTTGCAGGTTTCACATCAAGGGAGACATTTGGTCCATTAAAAGCATTCTAAGTTGGCGGAAATTATAAATTGAATTAATTAATTCCACGGTTTTGCCTCCATATTTTTACACTTTTACCAAGCATTCAGGACCTGATATTTTACAGAATTATAATTCAACTTTTTTCCATATTCCTTGAGTAGTGCACTCATTAGAATTTCTTTCGTAAGCTACTGATGAAAATTGTTATGAAATTCCAAACACACGGAAACTCTTAAAGCTTCCAACATATTAATATACGCTTTTGCATCCTCAAGCAAATAATTCTTGAACAAATCTGTAGAAATCCATTTCACCATAAAACATTATCGACTCAATGGTATGGATTGCCAAATCCTGTTCAACCAGGCGCTTCGGGGCTCCGTGACACATTTTTATGACCCTTTCTTCTTTAATAATCTAAACGCATTTGTTTTATATTTATTCAGCAAAAAATCACGAATATTACCAGAGGCATTTCCACAAACAAATGAAATATTTCTAGGACACTGCACTAAAGTTGAAATTTGCTGCCAAGGCATTGCGAGATGCGTAGAAATTTCATTTGTGAATGTTTTCCATGAAAAAACATTCATGAAAATGAAATGGAAAATTAAAATTTAGCACAAATATTTTCTAAATTAAATTACAATGGAAACTTTTTATTTTTTATGTTTGAACACGGCACTAGTTTTGAAGATACTTTCAATTGAAACTTCGTTTCTACTCATAGAACTACTACTTATAGTCTACAGGGTTGCCCAAATTCGACGGACCCATGTTTTTGTTAAAAAAATCAAAGAAAAAAATAAAAATTTGGCGGTTGGCAATCTTAATCATTTAATTTGTTCCAAGTAGATTTGTTTACATCAATTTTTGAATATGATATCTCTCAAATGGCCGCCTCTGGCGTTGATGGCGTATTGTGCCCTTTTTGCAGCATTTTCCAGCGTTGCCAGATGGGTCCGTCGAATTTGGGCAACCCTGTATAAAAAAGGACAGAATGGAGCAGTTAAATATATTTGAGTATACAGGATCCATAAATTGCATTTATTGCAAAATAATAATTTGTTATTTCGAAACTACTCGTATACAATTTCCTCTTAAATTTTTTTGTTATTTAAAAAAATAACAAAATACTAAATTTGGTATTTAACTGCGCATCAGTTAAAAAAACCCATTGAGACTCCTCGTGAACGTTTTAGTAGTTTGGCGTAAACAAACACCACTTCTATGAAGGAATGAGAGAGCCCTGAGTTTGGATGCCACAGCAAATGTAAATATTTTCATGCCTACTACAAGTGAGTCTGTAGAACGGTACAAGCGCCGGTGGTGCTGATACTAACTGAGGTCACTTTGAAGGATATGTAAATAGATAATTTTCATGGAAAGAGAAATCCTGGCAGTACTGTGGTGGAAATTGATGCTTGGTGAGATTTAATTTAAAATAAAGCCATATACATACGAAGGTCATACTCAAATATATTTAGACTAAAAAAGTGCTTGAATTAGCGGCTCTACCTCGAGGAACCTTAAGAAATACGAAATTGATTTGGTGTATTTGAGTTAAACAACAGTTTTACACTACACTCCAGAATTGAAATTGCAACGGAAACAGAGAAATGGACGCTAGTCTAAAGAAATCAAACACTTTTGGAACCTAAACATGAAGGTGTATACTGATACATGGAGAGTTGGAAGAGCAGTTCAAGCAAACTACCCCATCCTATCAATTTTTCAACCCATCTTCTGTACTAACTGTTAAATAATGTTATGTTTACAATACCTTTTCTGGTTTGCTTTGTTGATTTTGTGAGTTTATTGCACTCCTTCGTCGTCTACTTTAGCAAAAAATAAAAGCGAATCTCTGCCAAGGGATCAAGGAGCGACATTTGTGGTATTGTTATTTTTGTCGTTCCATTTATTTGTTCTTTGTGTCAACACATGATTGCGGTAAATGTGTACAATGACATGTTTGCAAGTATGGGGAGGTGTCTACGACAAATCTGTGTGTAGATGTGTGTTCAGTTTCACAGTTCTGGTTGTATTTCTCATCTTTTGAGTGTCATAACACAGAGCTTAAAGGAAAGCATTACTTTAGTACCGCACAATCTTGATTAAATCATAAACCATTCTCTCAGCTTTTAAATGAAACTTATCATGCTGTTAGGCACCCATTCACATGCTTCTAAACTTTTAAAATATGCGCTTTCCTATCCCAGAGCAGTGCGAACCTTTCGCAGCTAATTTCTACTGGTATGAGCATTTTTTGAGTGTAATTCCATAATACTTATATAAGTTTCATAGGTATACAGTACTCCAGAGTCCTCGGACCACAAATTGGAATAATTAAATGATGATTTTGTATCAATTTGGGGGCTCCCAAAGCCAACATATTGAAACTCTCAGAATAACAAATAATGAAACAATACAGGAATTACAAAGAAACAATCAAACATGGATTCAAATGACATTCTATATCCAGTTCAAGAGGACGAATCGGGCATACGAAAAGTTCTTCCTACGATTTCACATATTTCAAACTAACTTCTATCAACTTATTTTATAGAATCATAGTAGTACTGTTTAGAAACTTCAGTACCGGAAAATGCCACATCACCACCATAGACTCTGGACAAGATCAGTATTCGACTAGCTTTGGTACGAGTAACTCTGGAAACATTGGTTATAAGCATTGAGAGCACCATTTATAATTCTCTAAGGGTATGTTTAGTTTTTCTGTCAGTAGTTTGGAGAATACAACAAACAGTAATTAAGTTTTGTGCTGATTTTTTCTAGTCGCTTTCAGTAGGTTCACCGCTGAAAATACCACTGAGCAGCAAATAACCTCTCGCTAATCTCTTCTGTAACTTTAAAGAAGATGAAAGTTTCTGGTAGCTCAAACGGTGATTGTGAATTCTAAAAGACCGTAACGAAGAAGACGGAACAAAGGCATTTTCGCTAGAACTTAAAAGTTGAAATGTGATTAATTTCCAAAGTAATAAATTCTAGAACTCGCCTAAAGTAGAACCTTGATAAATTGTGGCTGGGTAGAGTGAAAGTTTTGCATAGAAGTGCCTGCCACGTAACTTCAAAAGAATTGCACAGTATCATCTTGTTTCACTGCAGGATATTGTGCTCTATTATGGTGCTGAGAAAGCAGTTTCTTTACAGTTTCAGTTAAAGGCAGTAAAATGAAGTTTGGTTGGCCGCCGTTGCTGGTTACCCTAATACTGGGAAGGCTGCATTGCTCGTCGTTGGTGGTTCCTTTGGCCAAGAATTTACTTTTAAAGTTTTGCGATGGCTTCAAGTAAAATTACTGTAGCCAAGTGGATGTGAGAAACTTTGCGTGGCATCCAACGAAGCAGTCGATAGTAGCAATTTCATATTTGAAATTAGTTAGTGGAGTTTCACTTTCTTCATTTGTTACAATAAAGTGATTACAATCTTGTTCCTTTTAGTCAACTGGATGAGTCTACAAAGTGCAAAGGAAATCCAAGTGTTGGCAGAGGTTTTATATGACCACTTCTTACAGACCCATAGAAATATTCGTAGAGTAACGCTTTTAATTACTACAAATTTTTAAAAGTTTATTTTCTTATCATTTTTAATGGGAACAAATTCTGATATAGTCAAAATTAATGCAATTTTAATTTATTTGTCTGGAAAATATGAGAAAAGAAACCGTCGGTCGCCTTTTCTTCCAATCGAATTGAACTTTCGTGTGCTATTACCTTCACCTATGCATGTAGAACCATAATTTTGGTTATACTTCACACCATAATATAACAAGGATTTGGGGAAATAAAAACTGATCATTAAATAAAATCTAAAATAAAAGCAGCAATTTGAAACCATATCCTGGCAATTTATACTAAACATTCTTATCTTAGACCACGGACAAAATATTTAAATATTTTTAAACTGCTAGAAAAACGTGAATCATTCCTTTCAACACTTGAGCATATCCTCAGAGATTTTGAATTTCAGCAAAGCATATCTTCATCTTTCTTTTAAGTATTACTTTCAAGTGACTGCAACATTGCCAGCTGTTAGTAGAAAAACTGGCCCCACACACAGACCTTGGGAACTTTTAGAGCAATTCTGGTCATAGAGATATGGTTTAAGCGACTCAGCATACACAAAAAGTGTGAAGTGGTCAGTGACAAATTGTGGTCAGTTGAAGCACAGTGGAAGGGTGTTGAAACATTTGACTGTAAGGAGTGGAGAAAACTGTACAGATTTAACAAGTGTGACAGCCAACACAATGGTCAGTCATGGAAAAGGAACAAAAAAGATGTGTAGAAATATGCACTCTATCTACAGTGACTACAAATCGAACTACCTCCCATAAACAGTAAACAAATTATGATTTGGTGTCAAATATGCCGAATTTTCAAATATTAAATTAATAAATCTTAATTAAATAACTTTAGAGTTATTATTTTACATATTATTAAATAAAATAGTATTAAAAAATATTTTTAAATAATATTTAAGACTTTTAATTGAAAGAAAATTATCATTTCTATTCTTTGCCACTCCGAGTAAACAATTTCCAGAGACATTCGTACTTTAGAATTCCCAATGGAACCATTCTTTATTACAACCGGCGAAATAAACTTACAGGTCACGTATTGTCTCAATACGCTGCATGTGATTTATTTGTTGACATGCACGGATGACGCTCAAAGCTAAAGGAAAACCCCAATACAGACACCCCGAATAGCCAGTGGTCTAGAACCAACGATTAAAATTATGAGTACGAAACAAAAGGTCGCTGTACGAAAAGATCAGAAGATGACTTTTTGACTCCTCTACGCAGTTGTTATTTCTTAATCTTTGTTTGTGTTTGTTCAGCAAGTTCAGAGGTGTTGATGTGACTCAAATCACTTTTTGCGCACCCTACTCCACCGAATTTTGATTGAGGTCCTTTGTAGACGTGCTAGAATTTTCAGTGAATTTATCAGATGCTGCTTTGCTTTTGTTGGCAATTTCTACCCAAAGTTTCGTCATATTGGAACAACATTTATAGTGTTCAATTATGTTCTACTCATACTACATCACAAAGAGTGAAAATATCAGAACGAATAGTTTTCCACTTTAATGTTTACTCTGATAATATTTAACTACTTTGAACATTTCCATCCCTCCATCCCTCAACCCTCCATCCACACAAATTATTTCATTTAGCTTGTGAATTTATGTATCATTACAGAAAACTCGAATTACACCCGACCTACAAAATGTTCACTTAACTTGCATGAGTTTAAATATTTGAAACATAAACAGAATTTACTTCAGGAAAACATAACTTTGTCTACGCTCCACTTAGTCCACAGTAATTAGACATGCAAGGATCTTGATTGGAATTCAAATGCTAGTGTAGACAAAATTAAATGAATTTAAATAGGGACATTTCAGTTTAAGTGGTTCAACTTTGATTATTTTCTTGTTCGCTCTTTAAATTCAAAAGTTTTAAATAATTTCTTTCTCCTTTCAAATCTGTCGCAAACTTTGAATTCAGTTTGGATTGATGATGCCCTGAAGGTGGCCACAGTTATGATTGCGCAGTTAAATTGAAAAAAATTTGTATTGCCTTTCACAGAGACAGCGATGCTTAAAGGCATATTTTCAATAGGATTTTCAAGAACTTTGGGAATAAAGCACATCGCCTTTGCACTATTGTATGTTATCGTTAATTGTATTCAGTATTCCGATAAATCGGGAAGGTGACTTTTCTGTGAGATTGAAGATAATTTTGTAATTTCGAATAATTCACTACTACAATAATTTAAATAATACAAATAAACTGCATAAAAATGAAATGAATGTGAATATGAATGAATGAATGTATAAATATAAAATGAAGCTATTTTTCCTGCAACTGCACCAAAGAAAAATATGTTAATAATGCTTTCCTAGGTACGTGTATTCGAACACATTTTACACCCAGTGACAGAATTTATTTTCACCCCGGAAGCATATCCATGAGAATCTTGAAAATTGTTCCCGAAAAAATACAACCGTCCATTGAAATCTAATCAAGAATAGTTAAGAATAATTGAGAGTTTATCTCTTAATAGGAGAGAATCATTGATAAATTTAAAGTTTGATTGAACATTGTATGACTTCAAAAAATCCTCGTACTAAAAAGTCCATAGAAGTCTTCTGAATCCTTTCTACATAGTGTGAAGATGTGAACATTTTTGTCTCCTCACCCTTAGCATAAATTAGAATCATATTTCTTTTCGGTTGTATTGTAAATCTTTCTGGTATGAGAAACACACCGAATCCTTTGCTGACATGAGGATTATCTTTACTCCGCTTAATATTGCAAAAGCTAAAATTATAGCAGTCATGTGTGCAACGCAAATGGCGTACGACACACAAACACAACGGTTTTCGGCAATCTGAGCAAAGGAACGTAATGTTGTAAACTGGTGCAAACTAGAGCGCATCACACAGTGCTGTGAAGTGCTTTCAAATGCTCGGAACATGTGATCCCCGGCACTTGTGTTTGGGTAACAATAGCAATTTTCCGTTGAGGACTTTTACGATCTGTAACCATTTTCCATTTGGAATGACACGACAAGAAATCCCATTGTCAGTGTTGTCCTGGGGTGGGTCAGAACATGCAGAGCAGTTTAAAGCTGTGGCACAAAGTAGTTGTAATTCGCTTCAGTGAACCCGTGTGAAAAATATGTTCAGGTAACAAGTACAGAAATCAAAGTATGCAGTTTAAATAGCAAAGAATGTTTTCACCTTAAAGTAGAACACAATTCAACCAAATTAGCTCTAAGCCAGATGATGAAATAATTCCTCAAATTTAAAAATATGTATTTTTATATATATTGGATATATTTTCTACATAGTCCTGTCAACTTCATCCCAAAATATATTTGGATTATTATCAGTAATTTTACACAAACCTCAATACATGTCTTGAAACCACCAACATATTCCACTGATATGGCTCGTGTGACCTTTCTCGCTTTCCCAAAACAAAACTGACATTTTATCTTCAATTCAATTTTGAATTTGAGGAAAGGATACGCAGAAATTAATGACTCTCCGTAAATTCATTCCTCAATTTAATAATTTCTCTTAAAGTTCAATTTATTGCCAGAGGCAAATTAAGAAATTTCAAGGTTAGAATTTCAAAGGTTAGAATTTAGCTAAATATTGTTCAAATGGCAATTAAGTGCTCAAATTTTATCCAGAGTTTAAAATTCCTTCGCACATTGGGGATATTTTTAAAGGGAATCTACTTGAAATTCCAATTGAATACAATCAGTAGCAATAGCAGCGGTAAATGTAGAAATGCCTGTAAGCCGATTATTCACGCTGAAGTGAGCATCACTTCCATTTGCTTACTTGCTTACTGTGATGAGATGGGATACATTTTGCTTGGGTGGGTAAATTTAAACTTAAATAAAGAATAAATTAAAGTCTCATTATAAAAGTTGTTGGAAGGAATATAAATGAATGGAAAAGAGAGATGAATGTGTAATGATGCTGAACTGAATGAAATACACTTATTCTTATCGGATCATTTGCTTGAAATGACACACGTAATTAACTGAGTAAACAACTTCAGCTCCTTTGCCATTTAAACATAGTACTAAAAGTCAATTAAATATTTGGTTTATCTTAGGTAAAATTTTGTATAATCTCTATAAAGACGGCCTGATCTGTTTCAGCCAATTTCACTGGTCTTCGATATTAACTACAAGCATTGAAAAAGGAGTTTGCTCATATTTCACTAATAAAAGTCTTGCAGTGTTTACAATAGCTATAACAGATGTGTATAACAATGAAATTAAAGATGGATCCACAAAATTTTGTATTTCTGATGGTTGCCTCTGACTCACTATGTCTAAATTTGCCACTAGAGTCACTGATAGGCAACCTAATGGCATGCATATATATTAGTTAAGTGAGAGAGTTCTCAACTTTCTATACTAGACGTGCTTTGCACTGAGGCTATACATAACAGTGTTAATGAATTTAAGTTCAAATAGGGAGAACTGTCGCTTTGGTATTGCGACATTCACAATCAGAATGTAAATATTTGCAGGTAGTCAAAGAGAAGAGTGGATTCTAAACAATGCGCTATTTAAGAAAAATTATATACATCGATGTAATTGTATCTCCAAGGACCACATCTGGATGTAATTGTATATCCAAGGACTACAACTGGACGTAATTGTATCTCCAAGGACTACAACTAGATGTAATTGTATCTCCAAGGACTACAACTGAACTAAAGTCAAAATTGCTGCGCCAACAGCTTAGAATGAACAAATGCAGAGATCACTGGTACACGGAATTTGAAATTACGTTTCCTGCACTCTTTCGACTTTCGACGAATAGCGGACCTATTGCTAGGGTGTTACAACGAGTCAGCCACCTAAATTGAAATTCCTCAAGCAAACTGTCTGTTTGCATACTTTTCTGAAGTTTACATATGCAGGAAAACGACAAAACGACCGCATTGTTCAATCCAGCTAAGTGCAGGTGAACAATAGGCATGCACATGATTAAAGGATCAGTATTTTAAGTTCATATCGCCCCATTTAAACTGAACTGCAAGCGTTTTTAATACTAGGAATTCGTTGTAGCGATCCAATGAAAAGAGGAGAGGAGTCATTGAGATCTATTTCAGTTTATATTGTCTGGATTTATAAACCACAATACACCGAAAAATATTTCAGACCTAACAGTTCTTTTTAAACTGGGCAAGGAAGGAGTACCATTGTTTCTTATCAGTGTATCATAAACTTGATAAAAGGATTATTTCAGAAAGTTTTTTACGCAGGCATCTCATCAGTTGGCCACGCCGATGTCCTTCTACTGCAGTATACAAATTTATTTTACTAGATTATTTATTTCCACAATTTCGAGTTAAGACTGCACTTTCTACATCGTGCCGACTTCTTGGATGAAAAGTCTTGTGACGCATATTTCCATCCAGTCTTTTTATTCAAATCGAAGTAGCTACTTACATAGAAGTATGGATGCCTTTATTTACCTCCTTAGATGCTAGTTCTACATTAGGATTAGATGTTCCTTAGATGATAGAGTGAAACAAGTGATAAAATGGAAGCATTTAAATTAAGTTGTTTCTGTAATGCTATTTATGGGTATATATAAAATTAAAATGATACAAAAAAATACACATTCAACTTTGGAGAATATAAATTAAAAGCAAATGATTGTAATAAATGTAACAAATGATTGCTCGGAAATTCCAGTGACATTGGGAAATTAAAATTTAATTGTGTGCTTTCTTGCCAGCAACAGATTTCAGAGCAGTTGGCAATTTAACACCATTTGTAGGTGAGTGCAGCTTTCATGGAATTAGAAATTTTGTTTAAATGAGGCAAGAAAACTCTTGCAATGGCCCCCAAAAACTATGAAAACAATATTTTTGGTTGCTTTTAATGAATTCTCGGCACGCCATAAACACTCCAACGTAAACATAAACTGTGAATTCCCTCAACAGGGGCAATTGTATTCGTGTATTTCTTATACTGAGTTTTAACAAATTATTCTTAAAAATATTAAAAGTGTTAATTTTCTTCAATACAAAGGAACATTTAATTTGTGTAGTTTACGCAAACAGCATTTATCTTATGGAACTAGGCATTAGATGCATCATTTAATATAGTTCCCCTTTTAGAGGCAATATTTCTCTCAATAGAGTCACTTTAATCCAATTTGCCAAACAGCTCTGCTCCGTGCACATACATTTAGTTGACAAGATCTTTATAAGAGCGAAGCTATTGCTATTTTTAAGATAACGAACAAAAACTATACTAATCCTCCCTTTAGATGGTATAAGTAACATAAGATACAAAATGTTAAGTAAGATAGAACTTCAAAGGACATAGAGAAGAAAAAGTAAATCAATATTGAAAATATTTTATTTAAATGTATAATTCGAGTAGCTTTGGTAGTTTGACATCAGTAAAACTTGATTTTTCATCATAAAAGTGAGACTCACTGAACGCAGCAGTGACTTTAGTGCTACATACACATTTTAATGAAGTCTCATCTATCATTCCAAAAGAGTTTCTGAAACAGTGAATATGAAAATAATATGATTTCGTAAACAATTCACTCTTCTTTCAGGATATTTGGAAGAAAGAGAATAATTAGTAGCATAGGTTTCATTTTTGCAAGTCTTGTAAAGGATTTCTGGAACGTATTCAATAAACTACATTTGTCGGAGAAAAGAGTTAATAGATGTCTCACACACATCAACTGACACAATCATATTCAACATAATCAGTTTCTGTCGATGCCACATGAGGGGGAGGACCTTGGTAGCAGTCTGGTTAATTTTGTCTTTGTATACGAATATCATGCATGGAGATATTTCCACTGCATGGAAAATAGTAACTAGAATGTGAAACCTCGGCTTGATTTGTGCTCTCACACTTGTCTAATACGAAAGTGTTGCTAAAAACATTTCAATTCAAATTACTATCAGATAAAAATAATGTTTAATCTGCAAGACAGTATTTATATAATTTTTATTTGAATTATATATACAATTTTTGTTGCTGCTTTCTGATATTGAAGATCCCGGAATTCGGGAATACTAACTATCTTTAAATTTCAGTTTCTTTAAAGATTAAAACTATGCTCAAAACACGTAAAAACAGAGTTACTGCCACAAGAAGGAAAAGGAATAATTTCTATGAAAATCAAATTTTATATCATAGTTTTAAGTAGGAGTGATACGACGAAGAGGATAATAATTTTTAGCACAATAATAAAATTTACCATAAAACACACATAAATAATTATCTTTTATGCTGCATAAAAGAATTAAAACAGTCGCGGAAGTGTCTAACTGCACAACTTTGGCCACAGACGAAATGCATTTCATAAAATGGGAAAAGGAAACCCCGAAAGCGAATCTGGAACATGAATAACTGCAGCTGAAACTGCGTTGTCGGTTGGTTGGTCAGTGCGTTGACTACGGATGAGCATAAATCTTTGCAAATTACCCCGAACACTGCGCATTTTTATATTTCCTCCTGTGTTGCTAGAGCAAAACTACGTTCACAGAGAAATATCTGGCTACTTTGAAAATAACGAATTGTGAAGAACTTCAGCGAAACTAATAAACAAGAGGCCACAGAATTAAACGCAGGTGCACACTGTGCCAGGATGTGAATTGCCACGTTGGTACTACGATTGTCCCAAACGAAAACCAGCGTGAGTGCAGACCGGCCTTTTTGGTTGTAGTAAATTAGTGGTTTACGTTGTGTACACGTAACTAAATGTATATAAACAGCGTTAGAGTGTTGTTGTTTCCATACTTTATATGAGTACAGCACTTGTGCACAGAGACGTTGGTAGAACATCTCGTTGGATGAGAACACCATTCTAAGTGATGCGTTGGTATGCAGGGCAGGATTCCAAAAAAAAAAAAAACAACTACGAATTGAATTATGTGGTCCTGTGATAAGAAAATAAACAAAACAGTAGAAGCACGTCATAAGTTTTAATTAGGTTTAACAAACTGTGCTTCATTTCGAGTAAGTACAGAGTGGATACAGAAAATTAGTTTTAAGGATTATATAAATAAATTATTGTGGTTTGGGATGAAAATCTCCAAATTAGAGTTAACATTTTTGTTATATGGTCTTTAATGAAATCCGACTTATTTATTCTCAGTTTATTGTACTAAATAGTTTTATATAACAGTTCCTTTTCCGTTTTTCTACTCAATTTTATATACAACATATTTAAAAAGTTCGTTTTCGTGGGACTGCATAACACAGGTCTAAAGATATTTTGTGTGCTTTCATCTTTAACCTTCTTAGTGTGCATTGGAATTATACTTCCTAAGAGCTTTAGATAGTGAAAACCAATGTATTCTTACGATCGAGTGTGGTATCACAATGAGCCATTATATGTGCTTAAGTGTGCTTTTGCGTAGAAGGCTGCCACTCCTACGTACCTAACTACCTACGATCGACTCTTGCTACTTAAATTCTCATAGCCATCAAAGCGGAGACCAACGACTTCTGTGTGTAGAGTGTAAATTGCAATAAATAAAGTTAGTTATTCTAATTTAACCAAGCGATTGTTTGATTACTACACAATCGACCGGCACGAATTCGAGTATTGAGAGTTGGTATAAATTGTCAGGAGGGCAATTACTGGCGTAAAATTGCTACACCGTTGATTCCACAGAGGTGTTCATACATTCTACTGTAGATAACACGCACTTGCGCATGGAACAGATACCATCTGCTTCACGTGTATGGTTAGTCGTTTCCTTGATGGTGTTGAAACTCCTGCTTGTGTGACTCCAAACTGAGATGTTGCTATGTCAATGGTTGCTGAGTGGAGGTACATACAGTAATTAATGATATTTTAAAGGACATTTATTTCAACAAAGTTAAGTTGCTACTTCAATGATTCAGTTTTGGATAAAATAACAATTCACACAAAATTTGTATAGTCAGTTATATATATGAAACTATTTATGGAATCATACATATATATATATATATATATATCGTACCGACTCATATTTTTGGTTTCTTTAATAAAGAAATCTTAAGAAAATAGATTTATTATAGCAAAAATTAGTATACCCTATTTACCTTTCTTAAAGGTAAAGGGCATAAAAAGCCTTCTTACATTTATCTATCTATTTATTCTGTAAAATGCTGGCCACTTTTTTAAACATCTGGAAATTCTCCATTAAAGCTGTTTTCCGTGTATCCTCAAGCGCTGCTAAATTTGTTTTCAAGGCTACTTTCTCCACTTTCGCATAAATCAAATCCCTTACCTTGCAGCTGCGGCAAACCTCAGTGTGGTGAACAAATCGATATTCATGCATTGGTTTCCTTTTGTGTGCTTTCTAGTATTGATTACCTGTTCGCAGGATATATGAGCAATGATGCATGTTTCTGGTTAAACGCACTTTGAATTATTACACACAAAAAGTTAGGTTCAACGCAGTAAGTTCAATACTTGTATACGGATATATATGAGGCGTCCTCTAGCATTATTGCCTCTGCAGAATTGAATGTTTGCGTCGATTTTAATGTATTGCGTAACTGTGGCAAATCTGATCTGATAGCAGTGCATTTGGTTCACTTTAATGTTCCTGTCTAAGGCTGCAAATATCAATAGAGATTATTATTGTGGATGCAATAGAGAGTTTATGCAATTAGTTGATATATTATTCTGACCTTAATTATGAATTAGTTGCTGTATTCCAAACTATGCCACATTCAATAATGAACACTTTTCTGAAAATCATAAACAATTAATCATTCATTTACAATTGATCCAAGTTTGACTACTTTCCTGTCAATTGTACTTAAAAAACTGTAATTTTTGCGATGTAAAGCATACATTAAAAGGCTATCGAAATGATAATGTATGCTATGGACTGATGAGCTTATGTTAGTATCACAGGGTTTGTGGACCTTGCAATTGCTTGAATTAAGTACGTGGCCTATATTTAAAAAATTCTGCTAATTTCTGGTACCAGTAAAAACGTGAATTCTTCGAACTACAACAGTTTACTGATGTTGCCCCTTTCTATACAAAACTTAAGAGTTGTCAATTTAACTACTACTCATAATATGAGGTATCCTTGTGGTCAGCGTACTTCCATGTCTTCACGACAACTACTCCGAATTGCTGTAATACACACACTAAACACTTTTATTAATGGCCTATCTATGCTCCAGTGTTCAGATAAGCACACTTTTGCCCCTTAGAGGCAAATAATGTTGATGAATTTAAACTGGATAATTTACGGAAATATTATTTGAGTGTATTTTAGAGGGAAAATTAAGTACGAGAACTTGTTACGCAGCGATCAATTTTTAATTTTAAAATTGAATACAATTTAGAATAAATTTAAGCTCGGAATGAAGACTTTCTTCACGATTTCCAACTATATATATGCGAGTAAATATTTGCTTCAGCTTTATTGTTGTTAGTTACACCTTAATTGAACAAAAATAACAAATATTCATATCATAATAATAATCATTTGATTGTAAATTAATGAAATGGTTTTTTAATCACATATTTACATTTTTTGCACAGATATTTCCATTTTCATACCGTAGCTGAACGACATTCCATATTGACACTTTTTAATACGCATCAGTAATTCAGCAAAATGCTTGAAAAACATAAACAAATAATATGCATAAAATTCACATATTCCAAATATTGTATAGAAAAACGTTGATTCATTTCAATTTTCAAATTTTTAAACAAAAACTGCCATGATGGCACATAAAACGAACGACTTACCATGTGTAATTCCCGTTGAAATGCATTTCATAACTGAGGGCATGCCGCTAATTTAATACTGTGGAATTTAATTGAATTCATTCCTCCCAATTTAAGTGTACAAAATGTGTAGGCAGTGGAAAGGGAACGACAGTAGGCGAACCCCATGAAGGAGTCGACAGGAGTGTACTCAGGAGTTATCACCTGTTACAATACATACTCGAAGAAAATAAATGAGAATGCCGTTGAACTGAGACCGCAGTTGCTCACTTTGAACATGCAAATGAGCTGATTCGATGTTTTTCATTAAATATGGTTCAAAATATATTCTGCTCGGTGGAAATATTGGATTCGTTTCAACTGACGAATTGTTATCTTCAAACAAAGTAAATAATCTTCATGTTTATGGAATATTATCACCATGCATTATACTCATATATATTAATTTACCTTGTATAAAACATTTATACATGTCAGTGGAGCCAGAGTTCCATAAAATCATTAGCACAGATACTTGAACATTGGGAGAATACCATTCAAATGAAACTTACATATCACTGCCTCATTAGAATTCCCAACCATTCAAAGACAAATTATTTATGCTATACTCCAAACCCGACAACTTTAATACTCCAACAGGATTCCAGCTGTCATGGCAACAACTACAATAATTATTTCCTACAAATACCAAAAGCCATGGAAGCGGAATCGGTAGCATAAGCAGAGCTATAAAAACCATTTGCCAGACACTTTCTGCTTCTTGCTACCAATCACTGGCGCAGTTTTGACAGATTGTGGCATTCTCCCGGTCACAACATTTGTGGTATGCCAGCGGAATCCGAATGGGACATTTTGTGTGCATAGCAGAGATATATTCTTGTTTATAAATTATTCAATCAGGAATACTGAATTCAGCCAAGTTGTTGGAGATACGTAAAACTTCACAAACCTTTACTGGTTTCAATCAGAATGCGCCACAAGTATCAATAAATTCATATTAACTGGGTAAGGATGTGTACTAACAATTCCAATTCATATACCAAGGAGAGGAAATAAGGGATTTTAATTGAAATTGGTTCTGCAAGTTAATTCCAATGCTGAGTAATACCATATTTCATATTCCAATTAGAATTGTTTAGAATTGAAGTTGAGGAAGGAATTTCTTTTCATTTGTACAACACCAGTTGCTACAATGAATGCTACAAAATGTTTGGCAAGTGTTCTCATGTATTCAATGTGAAAATATCCAGTAGCAATAAAAGGATTTCCATTTCCTTGAGCATTTCATGCAGCCGTCTAAGTGATTCATTTATCGTAACTTTAACAAGCTGCGAGCGAGTTGCTGAACTAGCAGCTCTGTACACACCTCCATTCCAATCAATATTCAACAATTTTGATGGCTATTGTATGCTCGACGCTTGCAACCGCAGGATAAATTGTAGGAGCATGTGTATGAGTAGCCGAGATTATGAGCTCTTCGAAATGCATTGTAAAATGGAGAATATTTCCAGCACATCTAAAGACTAAACACTAACCCAAAAACTGAAACTGACTCTGCATGTAACGATTTATTTGAGTTCAATATTTACGACCTCTTCCCACACTGTCAATAAAGACGAATGCTCAAGGATATTGCCGCAAAAACCCTTTGCTGTAATGTACATAAGTGAATAATGCAATGCTCTCCAATTCCTGCGGCTGTGTATGCGCTAAATTTAATTAAATTTGCAGCTGTCAGTAATTAATTAAAATTAATTAAGTTGCTATTTTCACAGAGTTCACGCTAATTAAAATATCATTTGATATTTAAGCCAAGAGCTCCAAAATCTTTGCAGAGACTTTCTCTTTAAAAATGTTACAGAGTCCTTTTGAAAATATACACATCTTATATGCAGAATGAACTTTGTAGCTGAGTAGTGAGAATAGAGTATCAGTATACGCGCAGCTGCCAGCTGAGCATTCATATTTAATATCTCAATTAAAAGACAGTAAAGAAGAAACTGTTTCATTTAAAATTTCATTATTAAAAACTGTAAAGAGGAGCCATCAGGAGCTGTTAGCGAAGCCACAAATGACTGGAATTCCCATTTAAATACGTCATAACACAAATACATATAGTTCGAGTGAAAATAAACGGCACATGAAGGCGAACTTTGAGCATTAAGGTCACATGTTGCTTCTATTAAAAGCTGAATGCGGCGCGCCAACAACAGGCACTTATTCAAATGCCAAATCTGGTGTGATGGTCATTAACTAAATATGATGTCGAGTCATTTACAAATATTCGGAAGTTAACCACTAAACTGATGCCTTGCTTTAAGCTGGGATCTGCATAAACAATGCTTGTATTGAGTATGTTATGTAGAGAATGTATCGAGTACTTTGATAGACAATCCTGTATTATTGCCACATTTGTCATCTTGATTTCTTCTCATACCAATTCCTCCAATAAATTGCCATGCCTCTCTCAACTAGCCGTGTGAATTTTCTTCTACATATTTCTACGATTACAACGTGTTGAACCAACAAAAGAATTATTTGAGTATTTTGAGAGATTAGAGGGAATCACCAGTTGCTGACGTTAATGTAACGTGCCAGCAGCTTTTCACAATTAATTGAAGAAAGAACGCTCAGCATTAGTCCTGTCTATATGTGCGTTGAAAGAGTTTTCATACATGAATATTTTTAATTCAAGAAGACCTTTAAATGATGAATATTTCCATTCAGTGGCTAAAGAGGTGAAGGTGAAGATGTCACATTCCTTATATAAATATATAACCAATATCCATATATCCTTATTCCTTGCTGGCGTCTGTATATTTGAATGTGCATATACTCGTATATCCATACATGTCAGTTTGCGTGTTTTACTAACCGGAACCAAATTAATGATTAAGCGTTTTCTCAAATGGTTGGACCAGTGCGAGCGTGACTACATTGGCATTTGTGAGAAGTGTTTACTTAAATACTACAACAATGCACAATGTAAGCAGTATAAAGAATCCTCCCACTCATATGAAAGCAGAAAAGAAGCATGCTCAGAATAATCCCTTAATGGCTAGAATCAGTTCAAGATCTACACTTTATTCACATTAATATTTTTCAGACATAGCCATTAAGCATTAGAGGCAGAATGCATTGATGATCCTACAAAATAGTCAAGTAATATATAATTGCGAAAATGAGAATGATCGCACTTTAATCCCCAGACAGGGTCCCATGGAATCTGCCCAGTTTCTATTAAGAAATTTTTAACGCACGCAAACAATTGCTTAATTAATTTTTGCTTAAAAAACAAATGGCAAATTAAAATGATTGGAGTGCCTTTCATCCCAATAATCGATACTTTATGACTCCCTATCCCAACAAGTTGGTATGAAAGCGAATGCTCCACTGTACTTTCCCTCATACCTACCAAATCTCTCTACACGATGTAATTTTCCTCATCCTCACTGACTGTGGTTCAGCATCTTCCGTCCCACACAAAAGTATGGCAATAAAAACTAATAATGTCAATATCCGCTTTTAGGACCAATGATTTTTTCATCACATAATCTCAACTTCAACTTTGCGGGAGGAGTAGGCAAAATGCATATACAAATCTTATGTTTCGCATTTCGGTTGGACCTGTCCATTTGGGAGTATTATATTTAATCCCAAATGGACAGGTGAGGTTATTTGCTTCATTTGGTTTAAGGTTGGAAGTGGTTTGAAAGTGACATCACCTCTTTAAGTGGCATCATTAGCATTAAATAACTTATTAATCACCTGACCAAATATTTCGCTTGGTTGTAATGCAGCTGGGGTGTTGCTCGGTGTGAGATTTTATGTTATCTTAGATATTAATGGTGTCGACATTTTGCCACCTGTCAAGATTTCGCCTACTGATTATGCCAATGCCTTTGGGAGGCAAATGTCACAAAGAAACTGAAGGATAACCTCCTTTAATGGTAATAAAAGTAGGCGAAATCTGCAGATTTATAATATTTCTAAGCAGCTCTTATAAATTGGCGGTGACTCATTCATAAATTTTATAAATGTAGTAAACTCAAACTAAGATTGAAAATATTGTACGAATATAGATAAAAGTCACGAAATTGTTGAAGCCAAAGAAAGGAGTGAATTGGAAAAGTGTAGCTTCTTAAATTGGTTGAAACTTTTCTGTCGGATATATATGGGACATTTAAGACTTCGGCCGCCCAAAGGCATATCTTTTCTATCGGATATGTACAGTTCATTTGCGATCTCTGCCTCCAAAAGTCATTGCTATAATCAGTCGTGGAAATTATAATGGTCCAAATAATGAAACAATGATAAGAATGGGTTCCACTTTTCCGCAAAAATACCAGGAAATGGAAAAAATTCTTAAGTTCAAGTAAAATTCGTTCGATTTGGTTTCAATGAAAAAACTTTTTTAACCAACAATTTTGCAGAATATAAACCAAAAGTGAAGTTGCCCTTGTTTGTGAAAAATCTCCGTAAATTGCTGGACAACCGTGCTTTACACTTTCTACCATTAAGTTAGATTGGTCTACAATTCTAATCTCTACAACCGAGGAAAGTTTCACTATCAATAACACGGTTGCCGAAACACTTTTCAGTAGCAATTTATTGGTATCATTGGAATACAAGAAATATAACCGGGTTTGTCGTTTACTTCTCTCTTATTGTAGGCACGCAATATTTGTATTTATGGACAAATGAACTGTGAGATACGTGAATACCTGGTATAAAATGCGAAAGGAATTAATAAGCTATCATGTTTAAATGTCAGTGTAATTTTTGAGCCTAACGTAAATTTATATTTAAAATGCAGTATGTACTTATTATTATTATTATATCATACACCATAATTAATTATATGTGCAAGGTGTTGGGGGAATGAGTACTAGCAGTATGTACTTATATTCCTCTTACTTGTGAAATGTGCAGCAAGTTAAAAATTCCAAGAAAAACATTCAAGAAATGTCTGCCGTTTATTCCCCCCATCTTCAAAGACCACATTGTTCCTTCAGTTGAACTTCCCGATTGCAATATACAGTTTCCTTGTTCTAAATATTGAGTTTGAACTTCTCCTGCTGCTGTGTTTAAAGATTCTCTTTGAGTCAGAGTGCATTTTGAAGAACAATAAAGTTTCTGTAGTTAATTGGAGAACACAAGTTTTCTTTTCAGTTACTTGTACGACAGTTCGAGTAACAATTTTTAAGTATTTCAGTGCACATGTTTATTTTTGATAGTTTGTTGTCTCTGGTTTCCCGAAGAATGCTTTTACAATTCGCAAAACTTTATTTTTTGTACCAATACGGAATGAAGTGGAAACTCAAGCGAATTACAGAATAGAATACATTCTTGTAAAAGAGGCGACTGGCTTCAAATTGATTGCTTTTCAAATAACAAAATTCACACAAACAAATTTATATATTTAAAGGCACTTCTCATTCGTATTTAAGAGTTTTGGAAATGATCTTTTTTAAAGATTGATGGGAAGGTTTCATGAATGGGATATTTAATATAATTAATATGCATTTATTGAATTTACTTGTCTTATAACGAAAAGTTCTCCATTCATGTGTATAGGGATTTCCCACATTTCTGAATTCTTAATATGCATTTATTGAATTTACTTGTCTTATAACGAAAAGTTCTCCATTCATGTGTATAGGGATTTCCCACATTTCTGAATTCTTGCTGACATCACTGCATTCATAATTTCGACACTGCTGCTTGCTTATTATTTATTGCTGGTAAAAGTTATTCAATAAATCCTTTAACACTGTATAGAAACAGTTCGTGTTTCATAAGAGAAGCCTCAGGTTGGCTGGCAATTTATACCACTCACCGAAAGCGTGCACGCAACTCCAGCTGAACTTTATTGAACATAAATATTTATTATAAATTTAATCACATTTAATGGACGCACTTAACTGCAAATCTCCACATTATTAACTCACATTTAATAACCGTGCACACAAAGTGGTCTGCAGACCTGAATTAATTATGCCAGCATGCAAAGCCAATCACACAGTGGCACCTGTGCCATGGAAGCTCAAATGTGGCTTAGCAGTAAACATAAATTCCAAATAAATACCACTACATTTGTCTCTCTTTTCATCAGATTCACAGTATTACTGCGATGTCTATAGCACAGCAGGTGACGAAGCACTATTTATGGCGTTCAACAACACCGACTCAGCATTTTGCACATAGAACTGGACCACTACATTAATATTAAATTTACTGTCCTTTGCTCCTTGAATGCATTGTTCACATAGGAATACAAATGCATATCTTCAGAATAGAACTGCAATTCCAATTTGCACAGTCATGGAATTTATCTGGTTGAGGGGGAAGTGCAAAGTGAGAGTGCGCCGTCATAAATTCCCCCATTTACTTTTCTTGCAAAGCTTGTAGGGCTTTGTTTTAGCTGCCCTTTGAAAGGGAAATTAAGTAAGGCAACTGTGCATTCACTGAGTCTTTTTTGCTGTTAGCGAAAGTGTAAAAGTACGGAATATTTTGTCCAGACCGAGTTGCAGAATTAGTTTAGGTGTGTGTACAGGGTTGGGTTTACTGGGAAAATAGTTTCTGTATTGATTCCTGGTTTGAACTCATGCCGATCATATTAAAAAGGTATACTTAGCCGATCGAAATCTTAATTTGAAAGTCATGGTATCTGGATTTACTCATTTCAATATGCATTAAATTCCATGAGTTTATGGTAAAATTTGTGTTCTGACTGAATCCACCAATCACTGCTCTTTCTATTTAAGTAAATGTAGAAGGAAATTGTTTCATTTCTTTCATTGTGGTTTTATTTATTGAATTTAATTCTGTGATAAACTCGAAAATACAGGAAAATCAGTGGTGTGAAATTGTACGAGTTGTAAAATGAGATCCAGCAACATATTAATTTGGCTTCTAAGTCAACCCAAAGACTGTGTGAGCATGGCAGCTCAGTTGTACCTAAAATAAAGTCAACAGCTCTCATTACCAGCTACATACACAACGACTCTGAACTTACTTCCCTGCCACAGGTGCCGACCAAGCCTTATTTCTACAAAAAAATATACTCACCTAATTTCGCAACAGTCCCAAAGCAACGTTTTACACTCGGGGTGGATTTTTATGGCACACGTAATGGTTCTCGTAAGAGGCTGAGTTGAAAGCCTGTAAGGCCGCTTTTCTGTGTGCCATGTCCGAGGGTTTTAAAAATGTTCTAATTAAATTAAAAATTCACGGCTTCTGGCGCAGAATGCGCCCCTTCTGCACAGAACACTCATCAAGGGTAACAAACTCTTACACAAAGAGGCCAAGTATGTGAGTTCGGGGTATTTTCGTTGGCATCAAGGGAGTATGTGGGATGACGACGAGACTTGACGATAGCACCATTAAAAGCAAGAGGATATGTATCGTAATAGTCAAAACAAGTATTTTGCGGCACTTACTTCTGAAAACAGATCTGGGATCCATTCGTGTAGTACTGTTTTAAGCTTATTTTCTTAGTTTATCAGGAGGAAAATTTGATTTCTTTCATTTACATGCGGTCAGAAAATGCGTGCTTTGGCCGTGACTGTCCGTTCGGCTGGCCGAGAGGTCGCAATGCCAGGACGAATTTAAACTGAGAAGTGAAAGTTTTGCCAGCAGAAGCTGAATCGATTTCCACTAAATGACGACTCTAATTCAATACCTTAATTTGTAGCTACTTTGAGTTAGGAGCCTTGCTGATCATGTTGAACAACTACGAAAGTCTAGTATGGTGGGATATCTACTAAATATTCCCTATTTTGAATCGAAAGCCCAACTCACGTGCCCAACTTTAGGGTTGTGGGAATGGTTAACAAAGTAATATTTTAAAATCTCTTTTAATTTCACATATTTTCACACACAGTTGTGTTCAAAATTATTCCCGCTAAAAATTGAACTTTACTCTTACCTCCACTCAGAGTTATGAGTAAGTTAAAGTTGTAATTGCGTTGCTGACAAAAAGTTGCCTTTAACAAAACTACATTGGCAGACGCAGTATCACAGCACGTTGCAGCGTAGCACAACTTTAAATCCTCCCCACGCGTGCTTTTAATTACTTCATAACTGCAGGGAAAAGTTTTCAGTGAAGGCAGAGCGTGACACATCGGAGAATTTATAGTTTTTTAATTTACAAAACTGCTTTACACATACTCACATTCAGCAACAATAGTCTCGGGACGTTAATTGCATCATTTTTCAATTGTTTTCCTGTAGGATTTTTCTAACAGAGGTCCGGGAGTTATTGCGGCTACATATGAGAAATATGAGTTGTTAAGTCCGACGGAGCCACTTGAAGGCATTTCAATCCAAATATTTTTAATGGACAATTTAAGAGGAGGAAAGCCGTCTCCAAAATATGTAAAAAACGCTCACCTTTTTTGTTATTTTTACTAATCGCCTCTTACAACATTCAAGGACCTTACAACTGCAAACGGGCCTCGAAAGAACATTAAGTAAGCTCGCAAATATTTTACGGCTTTCTAAGGATTAAGTAGAAACTCTTATGACACATCCCAACTCATGTGTACCACTTTCCGCACTTGAAGCATAGTTACGGAGCAAGAATCTGGCGTACTTTTAAAGTGTTTCGGAAACAGATGTTGTAACCCGTTGCGTAAGGAACATAAATTATCCGTATAATAATTTTAGTAGCAAAACACTAAATTGTGCTTACATTGTTGCTGAGTAACGCTTGTCCACATGTAGACTAAATTCTACATCAGTGTAAATAAGTCTCTCTTTACTTTACGACGAAAATTCTCCAAAAGTATAAACATATAAAACTCAATTTATTGCAATTTTTATTGTAGTGGAAGACAAAAGATACTGTGGGATTAGCTCCATAACTCAAGTTATTGCTCCCTTATTCCAAAGATTATAAAGGAATATAAATTCAATAAATGCACCATATTTGAAATGAATAAAACTAGGGTTCATGAAAGGAACACTGAATTCTTGCCTGACAGGGAGTTTAACCCTAATCGGCTCAATACGAGCAAAGTGATGAAGGAATTCATGTGCGCCATGGAGGTATCTACATGTGAGCGGAAAACAATGTGGATGGCTGGGCATGCATTGACGAGGAAAGTCATGTTACAAATTGGCTTAAACGCAGGTTCGATTAAGGAAGTTGGAAAATTTCAGAAACAATTTGGAGCTATCAAGCAGTGCACAACTCTTGTCCATGCTGAAGCCCAATATGTTTTCTCCCAGCATACCCTAATACAAGGAGAAATTAAATGTGACCTTCCTTTCTCAGCAAAGAGCTTAGCTACAGTCTTATTATTATGGGAATAGCTCAGAAAATTGCAGCAGATTCAGTGAAGCTCATTTGTATTCCTTCGTTTATAATCCTGACAAACAATATTGCAAATTTAAAATTGCAATAATTTTCTTTTAATGGTATTTCATCACAAATATTTCCCGCGAGTGTAAATAACGAAAGGAAAGAAACGGCAGAACGTGAGATTTAAAAATTATTGCATCTAACAGAAAACTGCACTGAACAAATTGGATTCAAAGCAGGTGAGGGGGGAGGGGGGGGTATGAGAATGGCCAAGAATATTGTTAGTTATTTTTCCCACTGCAGCACGCAGCAAGACCGAATTGTAAAATCAACGTTAATACATGATTTGGGGTTGGTATATACTACCGAACTTTAAAATAAACTGAGAGTAAATGGAGTAAATTGAGTAGTGTTGAGAAGAACTCTTTGACCCATTGTGTTTTATTGTTATTATTATTATACCTTCAACCACAATGAATTCTATCTTCTACGATTTGAGGGAATGCGCACTAGCTCTTGAAGCCTTCGACTCAAAGAAAAGTGGTTTCGATAGAAACAGTTTCATAGGGTCAGAGATAGAACTGCTACTCATACTCACACACAAACACAAAATGAAAGGAATACGAGCACAATGAAATGAAGTGATACTGATTTTTGTTGGCATTAACAGAAGATTTTATTTGCATAATTGATTGTTCCATTAGTGTGGCAACATTTCTTTCAAGGCACGTATATTTGTTGTCTCTACTTTGTCAGATTTTCTACCGGTCACAAGGGATTCCTAATACACGTCATAATTTATGCATGCAGGTGACACATTGAAGTTTCTTTGCAGATTATGCCCAGCAGTTGTGACACTTCTTCTCCATAAATATCTAAAATCAAATACAATGACACACGGAGAAACTCATGCATGGACATAAACACAAACTGTAGGCAGTACATATCTACTGGAATATGCTGTTTTATATAAAAGTAACTTTGAATTCATCACTGTGAGAGATACAAAGCCATGTTCAAGTATATTTCATGCTGTTTGCCAATAGCAGTGGGTATCCAAGCATCAAAGCATTCCTTTGAATTCTCACAGTTTGCGACAAAACAACACTCATCGTGTGCGGAAACAAACAGGGGCATTTCTGATCTGTGGCATACTGGGTAAGACACGATATCCTTGAATTCGACTGATGGTTTGGTGAAATCAATTCAGCAGTAAACACGGTATTATTGACAAAGCAACACAAACAGTTGAGAAATATGTATGCCAACGAATTGAAAGTATGTTGGGAAATGTCAACGCTCTCATTTCAATCGATTCTAATGACACAGAAATAACAATCAATTCTGTTACAAAAGGAGTGATTCGACCGAGATATGGAAATGTGTCTATATGCTTCATTCAGGCAATGAGTTGGAGGGAAACTAAATTTCCTGTGTTTATTTCAGAAATGTGAAATGAAAAAGGTATGCAATAAAATACAAATTTAAAACTTCACTTCAGCGAATTGGAGAATTCTCATACTTCATAAAAAAATCTATGAAAACCAAGAATATTTAAATGAAGAGAGTGAGTAGAATTGTGATTGTCCTGAAAATTCTCTTTAATTTCTAAAAACGTTGATTTATTTCAACTGTACTAGATTCATAAGTAGTGAGCTCTTTCTTACGAGTATTTACGAAATACCAATACTAGAGTAGAGAGATTTTTTCACACCTCTACTACATAATATAACCTAATATAAATAAGATAATATAAAGTAAGATCTTTAAATGCGAAGGAAATTGTGGGTACTCATGTGAATATGTATGTTTATTTGCGAACAGTCTTCCCTCGCTTATTTGCATAAGCGGTTTCGCTTGTGGCATCTGCCCACGCAATCAATTATTGGATAAACGAAACTAAACTGATTTTTTTGTGGGCTTACCACTAACTCGCATGTCCATACACATCCACGGAATATCGTTCTACTCACAGACTGAGGAGAAGAATTGCAATCGATGAAGAAAACGGAGCAACAGCGCGACGTGCAGGCAAAAGGAGCATCGTAAAAATACTTTAAATTGCATTCACTGCACTTTCCTTTCAAATTGCTCTATGGCGCTGCGAAGCACTACAATGCCTGCCTGCATGGATGAGCATCCAACTTTCAAAATAAATACCAGAAAATTTAGTTTCCCATTCACTCGTAACTTTAAACAAGTTTAAAGTGCTACTTACGTAACTCAAATAAATGTGAACACATCTACATCTGCGGCAGATGATCAATACAAACAAATTTTTTAAATATTTTTTTATATTTTTATTTCTTTATGCATTAAAAAATAAATTATATAGTAAAGAGCACACAAATATTTAAGCTTTTGGTATTATTGGAAATCGTACTGACGATCCATTTATCAAACAGTTGAATAAGAAATGCTGCAATGCATACGCACTGAAAATCAGTTCTTGTAATCAACTGACATGAGATCATTGCAGGCGCCTCTTCTGTTCCTTTGATTGGAATCTTAATCTCAAGAGGACTCAGTACCATCGCCAAGAAACTTAGGTACCTGATTTTACTAAAGGGTAATTGCTATACTCGTATATATAAATCAAAATAATTGCCTCTTCTTTATAGTGTATGCAATGAAATGGAACAATGCGTGTCCAACAATTCAGGAAGAGAGAATTATCTGAATGGGAACATATACAAATTCTGTGGAAACTTGCAGTCAGGACATCAATCTTTTTAAATTATCTGAAGAGCAGCTCCCTTCTGTGTATTTTGCTCCAATATATGTATGCAGTACAACCTCGCCACGACTAGTACACAACCAAAAATCCTATGGCATGTGTGTACTTGAACAGAAAATAAATAGGAATGTGAGGACACTGATAACAATCTGTGCAGTTAAATGGAGTGTGTTGACACCACAGTTGACCTGTCTACATGCTAGTACACTCAGAGGTAAAGCTTTCATTATATTCGTGGTTGACGGGGCGTATACGTAGCACTGATTTTTTTGTCATCTTTTTGTTCACTGTTTTTCTCTTTCACACAGAATAAACTGGGTTGCAATCAAGACAGATGGAAATTAATTGCTTTTATTACGTAGTTTTGGAATTAAGTGTTGGTTCTCATATTTTTATCAAAATTTGTACTCCGCTATTCGCATATTTTCAAGTTCACGAGAAATTATTATATTTAATTATTTAAAAATTTAAACTATTGCATTTTATTGGAATTATCTGAAGATTTCCATGAGTGTTTATTATGGCGTAATTTTACTACAGTTTTTCTCTATCATCGTCAGTACTAATAATTGTATAGAAAATGTTTGTCAATCATTACTTCGTCGTAATAGGAGATTATTTATTAGCTTATTTTTTTAAATCGATTTTTATTCATATAATCTAAAAATCACACTGAATTGTTTTAAAGCTGAATTTAATTTAGCTGAAACGCTCCTTGTTGCATTGCAGTTCTGCAAATTTGCATTCTAATTGGCTCTAGGGTAGCTTTAAGTGGTCCGCGATTCCATTTAAAGCGCACTTAAAATGATTCTTTCTGTTTTCATATAACGTCATTATTTTTATTTGTTCAGGGTTCCACGACCATTCCGTTGTGGCTAATCTCATTAGAATTACTCTTGCATGTCTGAGGTGCTCATTTAATGCGAACAAACTGTGTGAAAGAAATGTGGAAAAACTGTTTCAGCATTGGAAAACTGTGAACCGTGAAAAGTAAACAGCAACACAGTAGAGTGGAAATGCCAAGTGTCCTTTCTGTCTGGTGTTGTACAGCCAAAGGGTGTCGTGACTGAGTGTCATCAGCAAACTGCAGAATGGCGCTTTGTGCATGCTCCCTGAGTGAGTGCGGCTTTTTTCTGTGGTTCACGTTTACATCAGCAATTGACACATGAGCACGGTTTTGTTTGGTTTAGTTTGGTTTCCTTTTTCTTTTTGCCACTTGTTTTGACTTTAGACTCTGTCCTCGAACCGTAGTTTTTCACTTGCTTTGTATTTGCTGCGATGTGCTCCACCACCATGTTGCTACGTTTATTCTACTGCAAGTGAAAGTTTCGAATCAATATGCAGGGAAACTCCGTCAGTAAAGTCACCGTGATGAGAAAAAAATACAATCTAAAAGAGTTTGTTCGGAAGAAGAGCTAATTTTTCAATTTTGTTGTTATTTGGGTATTTTTAATGCCATTTCGTGGTAGCAAAGTCCGTTCATCATTTTATTAGTTTCGAATTTTCATATTGTTATTCTCCTAAATTTTCAGACTTCTTTCCATTTGGGTTTGTCTGTAAAGTTGCAACTCTTCACTCACCCTATACATAAACAAACCGCACCAAATTGAGAGAAAAGTCCATCAGATGAAGTCCTTCCCATAAGCTTCTAAGATCAGACATTGGGACATCAAAGTTATTGCTGTCAGTTTTCAATCGAAATATTCTTTGTCACCAGCATACTCGTAAACCTCAACGAAAGCCTCATCAAAAGAACGAAAACAAAAACAAAAACCAAATTAAAATAACAACACCATAAATTTTAGGTCAGTTCCTGTCATGCCTTGTCAATGTCCTTATGCTACTGCATATTTCCCTCTGGAAAAATTATTTTAGTACTTTAGTACAGAGAAGCAGAGGAAGAATACACGAACAGCACTGAACACCAAACATTTCCGGCACATGAAAGTGCGAACAAGCAACTCTGCTGAGGCATACGTAAAATAATTTGCACAGAGTTTGCTCCATTTTTGCTTTTTCAACAAAGCTGACGCCATGAAATTTACTAAGGCAGGCGTGATAAGCTGCATAAAGTTTGTGTTAAAATTCTGTCCCTAAATTCTGTGTCATGCGAATCCGACACGAAAATATGCCAACTGAAAGTTCACTGGCGTTATCTCTGTACAGCGTCGAAATCTACATCTCAGTTAGAGTTCCCAACAATCTGTTTAGCATAAATCACAGCGTGAGACTTCCACATTTCTTTCATGGTCTCACTTAGAGTAAGTAAGCTTTAGGATGTTCCTCAACAAAATGTAGCAATGATATCCTTTATTTTAATATTTGAGGTGGACCATCTATTAAAGGCAGAATTAACGTCAATTTTTTGAGAGTTTCCGAAAACAACTTAATAAATCTCGCACACAGAATTACGTCGCAATTTAGCATGTTCCATAATGTCAACAAGTCTCATCTTTAGAAATGTACATAAAATTGGAGAAAATTTTTTGCTTTGCTATGCTTCATTTTGTTCACCAATCAATTCTTAACGATTTGCTGCATTTCCGCAAGCAAGCTTTCCTTTGAGCATGCCATCACCTTCCGCACCAGCTCAATATGAACGCATGCCAATTATGTAATTATGCGGCATGACTTAAGTACTTTTTAAGTAATATGCAACAGAATTTAATTGCCTTGTATTAGCAACACTTAAGTGCAGTAACTGCATGCCACCAGAGCGATTTTGTACCAAAATTATGGTCCGGAACAACAGCAGCAATTTAAAGGGAGCTTTGAAACAAGCAAGAAGCTGGTTAAGGATAATTTAGATTATAGTACAAATATGCTAGCAGACAAGAGAGTTAGAGGAAAATGTTCACAGTAGCGAATAAGTTTGTGTGCTCATTTGATTTCTTTTATTCATAAGTTGAACTCTACAGAAAATAATAACCAACTAGAAAGATTGTCTCTTGAAAGCTTGGGAAATAATGTACCTTAAATTGTCGGTTTTGCTATTACTACAGGTCTAGTACCATTTTCTGTTATATTGCCTCTTAATTTATTATACTACTAGCTACGATATTAAGCTTACACCGGCTTTAATATGCACATAAAATAATTTTCCAACAGACGCTCGAAATTGCGTGTTGGAGAATTTAAATAACTATTTTTTTAACCTATTTTCATTTCCTGAAAACTTCCATACCCCCAATCTTCAGACTGCACTTAGCCGTATCCTTCATTGTTTAATTAGGTTTCATTAAGTTCGTTTATAGCTGTCCTTTTAAAACGGGAAATGTGTGATATCCTTTTCTCGTTTCAAGTAAATTTATTTATAAAAAAGTCTATAAAGAAATTCCAATTAAATTTCGAAATTAACGATTACTGCTTAAAATGAACACTTCCGGTCTATATTTTTCTTCACTCCCTTCTTTTGAAATGAAATACGAGTAAATAAACTCAGCAATGCAGGAGTGCTAAAAAGTAGAACAGGAAGGCGGGCAAAATTCCAATTTGTAGTCTTTGAATGTAGCCTCAGTATGAAAGAAGCTCCTTCATAGGTTGAAGGGAAAATAATTAAACTCCTTTTTGGCGTGCTGCTCATATAACTCGCTTTATCATTATTATATACATAATTGAAGATACTAAAATTAGGTGTGCAGGTATTCACAGTGAAAAAGGAATGCCTCGTTCACAAACATTTCTACTCGTAAAATGTTCCAAATCTTTCGTTGGATTTATTCTAAAGTCATATGAAAGTCGCTAACATATTTACAGCAATGCAGACCAGCACTGATCAGGAGCATTCAGAAGGCAACTACGTGGGTCGAATTTTCTACAACAGAGTGGAAACATATAAATTCGTTAATGACCACCAAATTAGAATGAGGTTTGGTTTAAATTTTGATAACTTAGTTGTTTAAATAGAGGCGAACTAGAATTTTTTTAAGTAAGCAGACATTCAATTTGAATAAAAATTTTAATAATTTTTGTTAATAGTTATTTGCACCAATCAGCTTCCGATAAAGAAGAGTCCTTTATTTCATCGATTTTTTATTTAATTACTTTGAATGTTAAGAGTTCGATCCATTGCAAGAATTAATTAACATCTGCCTTCACTTTGGTCCTGCTTATATCAAGTTTTCTGCTGCTCTCTTTACTTTCACAAATGACTCTTTTTGCTGGCTTTAGTTTTCTATGCTGTAAACTTACTTGCGGAACTAACTGCAGCAGTATTTGCAGTAATTTCAACAAATTTTTTGTTTTCAGTTAAATTAACAGAGCAACAAATCAGTAACTTTGGCTGACTTTTCATAGCAGAAGTCGATTAAATTCTCGCTTAATTGGCTTTACAGGCTATAGTTCCAAATTGTTCAAAGTAAGCTTTCCACTTAGTTTTTTAATTTAACAAATGTACAGAATTGAGAGCAGGCATTAGCAATGTAACCATTATATCATAGTAAAGTCCTTTATAATAATAAGATACCTTGTCATATATTGAAACAAGAAACTGCAGTGAACAATTGCGCAAAGAGATTTGTAAATTACTGACTACTGATTGCTGACATTAGCAGTCTTATAGTTTAATACTCTAAGTATTCAATTTAATATGTTGTCCGTTCAATTTCCGGTTTGAATTCAGAAGTGAGATTTTCTGATTTAGATTGTAAATATTCATAGGAGTGTGTGTCGAGAAGGAACCTTCTCCCCAACTCAAATATGGAATCGTTTTGCAGCTACACAATTGTCTATTTCTTACCTTTCCTTCCTCTGCAATGTAGTGTTGTCCTCCTGCATCGTTTGCGATTGCCTGCTTCGTTAATCGTTGTTGTGACCACTGTAATTTCTATTGTGTTCGTCCACTTCGGGTATTATTGTGTGTCCTTCTATCCGTCCAGAATACCAAAATATATTAAAAAGTTTCTTTGACTAATTAACTAAAACATATGCTGGCATTTGAATTAAACAACTTAGGAAAAATTTCTCTGTACGAGTATTCTTTTTTCTAATCAATAACTCATTTTTTGGATTGTATTTGAAGCGTTGAACAAAGTTCAAATTCTGAGTTGACAATTAGTCATTAAAAAAGGATTGCTTGCCAATTAAAGATGTGGGTATGGAAGTAAGTAAGTAAGGAAAATATTTCCTGCTTCAAAACAGAAACGAACTTCTCACATACATATTAACGAAGAATTATTTCTTGCTAAACACACGAAATGACGGTGAGAAAGTTGCTTGTCATAATTTGTAAAACTTTCACAGAAAATTAATTCCATATGAGTTCGTGATTGATGGAGTTGAGCAGAAGGAAGGGAAGACTAGCGAGAAAACAACTAAATAGATGCGATATGATTTATGTGTACAAAGATGTAAGGGAATACAAATGTTGAATCTAAATTTAGCTGCTACACTCCATCGTATAAGAATGGACGAAGTAATCAAAAGAAATGGCCAAAATGACTGGTACACATATAAGGCAGCTGTATGGGAAAGAGTGAAGAATGAGCAACAACGTCGGTCCATTATTAGCTGAATGAGGCATGGAAATTGTGTACCAATAATGAAAGTGGAGTTACAAAAGTTGTGACAAAAATTTATTTTACTTTATCGAATTTTAGTTCCTTTTAATTATCCAATTTCCGATATATACAAAATAATTTTATTTTATAATTAATAATAAATACTTGCAAAAACATACTCAAAATTTCTTAGTAATGATGAAATTCATCAGTAGCGCTTCTCTTACATTTTCAATTGGTATATATTTTATGTCATTGTGACGAAAAGGCCTTCATGAACAAATTAATCCATTCCAAGCAAATTGCCCTCTCGGTGGCCTTAATCAAAGAGTAATCGATGAACAAGGTTCATTGTTAAAGATTGAAAAGGAAATATGCCAATTAGAATACGTTTGCTCATGGGATCATGTGCACTCACCTTGGGGAATGTGTGTCAAGCTAACATGTGTCTGCGCAATAATATCACCAGAAGGGTGCCACCCTATTGTGGCCCCTTATTTAGTTATTGGTTTGAATATAACTTAGTTTTGTTTTGAACGCAGTTTCTCTTCGCATTCAAGTATAGTTTCATGTTATTGAGTTTTGTTGAAGAACTCTTTTGAGGTTTGTAAGTACTGGAAGTGTTCATCACTGCATAATCATGACAACTGCCCGGTGCAAAGGAAGCAGTTCCCCTACAAAATAAATTCAATAGCGTTATGGAAAAATGTGTTCGAGGGTGCCGATAGTACTTATCTGAACATACTCATGTAGCATTCTACAATAATTAAATATGTATATAAAGGAATAAAGTTGCAGTACATTCAGCTACGACTATCATGAATTAGTTTGTAGTAAATGATGCCAAAGGAAACTAAGCTTAATATGGTTTTCTCCATCATTTAATTTACTTTACTAAATTATTCATATTAGTGCAGAGGTTGATAAAGTGCATTAAATTCATAATATAATAAAGTAATACAGTCAACATTATTCAGAATTATTGAACAAATATAGATAAATATTAATATTACATTATATTATGATAACAGTATATAATATTATCACATATTAAATGAGATTAATGGATATTACACTGAAGCAATTGTCATATTAAAGATTACATTGCTACCTGCACTTATATTCTAGTAACTTTCTTCCTAGCCCTTCACTTCTGTTTTGGGGACTCATTCAATTTAAATCTGTTTAAGACCGAGAAGTCGAATTTCAATGCTCACATTTCCTTAAATGTGGGAATAAGATTTTTAAGTGATATTTGGATGTCTGCTCTTTCAAGCACTTATATTATCAGCAGATATAATTTTCCCATGAGGCTTGACTGGCCTATTCATATGTAAACAACTTCTCCACTGGTGGCATAGTATTTGTCATAGTTTACAAGAAATGAATGCAATCTGGAAGAAAATGATACTACGTCCATACGGATCTCTGCAAAAAATTTCCCTAAATTTACTGAAAATTCAGTGTTGGTGATAGTGAACGATGGTGTGAAGTATTATCAGTGGTGGTGTACTTATTCTGGCCAACGACATATAAGAGAAACCATCCTTACACAAACTGGACTCACAGAATCTCTGAATAGTTCATCTAATAGTCCACCGAAATCTCCTTAATGCACTATAGTCAATGCTATAAAGTATGAACTACTACCGATTAATTCAACATGATACACATTTATATAAGTCAACTAAATCGTTTTTTACTCCCATTCAGTACTTAACTCCACTGCACATTCATAGCTTAAACATGGTTCTTTTCGAATTCATTGCAAAATATTCATTCGGTTAATTCCCTTACTCGATAATAATATTGAAGAGTAAAATTCCTATCATTATTATTGCTCACTTGAATGGATACAGCAATGCAGCATCACTCGCAACATTGAAACGCGTTTCCGCCATGAAAACGTAAACATGGAATATAAAAAAAGGTACAGTGCAACGAAATCGGAATCGGAAACCACACTTCCTGCGTTTGGAACTTGCTTCTGATATTCCTACAAAATGTTTTTTCCATTTACGACTATTTCCCATTTGCGACTCTTTGCAAATTTAGAGGTTAAGGCGAAAACAACACTAAAATGAGCGAAAACAAGCAACATCTGGTAATAGGAATAAAATCCTAACATCCAATCTGTACACAAAGGCAGTGAAGAACAAAACTCCCATTGACTTTTACTAGCTCCTTGCTGAGAAACATTGAAAGGTCGGTGAGCATGTTGCTTGTATTTGAATTAGCAAACTGCAGTGTGAGATCGCTTCTAATTGCAAATAAAACGGAAGGATGTTGATATTGTACTCTTATCAGGTACCAAGTTAATAAGGATGCTTTCTTTGTGTCTGAAATTACCTAACAAAATAAACAAAGTCAAGAATCATCGATGCCTGAAGGTGGTAAAAATAGTCACATTCCTTTGCTGAGTGATAACTGAATGATATTGTCGGTAGCAATAAATTTCGAATAAGAATTCACAATGAAATGAAGGCATTGAATATGTTTCGAGACCGAATCCAATATTCTCACTACCTTCGTACGGTATTTTCAGGCCACAAACTCTGAAGCACAGAAATGTTCTGTATGATGTTCAATGCAATTTTGCACATACACACGCTCAAGCTGTAAAATCTAAACCAGTGATATAGTTATCCTTCTGCTAAAAATTTCAAATCTGCTATTGTTTCAGATTAAACCCAACCCATGAGCGAGTTTCCTTGGTGATAGGAAACTCTGTCTTGACTGTTCTTGAATACGACTAGATAATAGATAATAAGACAGATACATAGTGAAAGTGGCTCCCTTGTACTCGTGGTGTGCTCAACACAACTGAATTTTAGCTTGATCCTTTTATTGGTCTCCTTATTGCTCGTAAAGAGGTTTTTTTTTAAACATACTTAGGCTGAGGATATTTGCGGAATTCCAGGCAAGCTTGAAAGGATATTTTTATATTTCACAGTTAATTAAACTGAAAGTGATATTAAAATATTTTAAACTTTCTCTGGGGTAAGAAAAAAATTTTGATTTAAAAAAATCAAGGAAAGCAGAAATGGAAAAAATTAACAAAAATTTAATATTGCTTGTTAACCTTCTCTCCGCTCTTTATGACTAAAGTGTAGGAAGGGGAAGTGTGTGGAAGTCTCCTTCGGAGAAGATGAATGTAATATAAGCATTGTAATTGGTATTTGTGCATAAGGATATCAACTGGTCGGAGCTTCTTCGTTATTGAAACCACACAAAATGGTACGTAAAGTTAGGATGTTGGATGCACTGATTGATGCCAAGAACAATATAAAATTTATTAATTTTATTAAAAAAAAGAGGAACACTTTAGATTTTAAAAAATGTATATAAATAACAGATACACAATCAACAATTACTTATATATTCCAATTCCTTGCAGGCATACTTTCCTACGCTTTATCCTCTTCTTCATTCCCTTGAGCTGTGAGCTGAGTAGAGTAACATATTCCTTTGTTCGCCTGAAACAATACTCTCACCCATCTCCATGAAAACCGTTAGAGTTTTAGTATAAACATTTCGTTTGTCAACTGCATTCTGCTGGATTTCCATAGTTCGCTTTGCGAGAGCAACAATTCGTGGTATGACACTATGCCACCAACCACACCAACTCGGGTGCAAAATTTAATAATGGAACAAATGGAAACTAATCGAATTTTTTTTGCAAACACGGTAATAAAACGATTTTTTTTATGCATGCACATATGGCTGGTGTAGCTCACAGACTGCGAACAGAATGACTGGAGGCGATGAACGAAATGGAGCTACTAAAATGGGCGCAGGCACATTGAATGGAGGGAAAACATTTCAGCTGAGACTCCGCTATTGTGCCATGGTTACATGTGCGCCTATTTCCAATTTGATTTGAAATTCCAATATAGCCAGAGTTAGTTTCAATGCACAACTTTGCGCACATAAGGACACGCTTAAAAAAATGCCGCACGATTATTGCATGTTCCGGACTGCGAGGAAAATTTGCATAACACTGTTTTCTGATATTGGTACTGAATTTTCACTGCAGCTCAACAACTTCCCTTCAGCGACACAACTAAATGCAGAATATGAAATGGGGATATATGGGGAAAATAGGAGTAACAACTGGTTTTATGAATAATAGTTCTATATTAATACAATTTTCTAATTGAAGTTCACAGAGAAATAAAGAAATTTGTAAATTAATATTTGTTTATAGTATTTTCGTGAATTTTACTAAACATATTTGCAGTACCTCTAACCGTGAAAGAAACAGATTTAAAATACGGAGCGTTTCACCACAATAATAAAAGGCGACATTGTAAGGAATTTTGTGTCATAAAGTTTGATAGCACAAAATTTATTTATGGCTTCTTTACTGAATTTATCCTTGAAGGTCTCACAATATTGAGATACCGATTCCGGTATTAAATTCTTTAAATATATTACATAATACCCTACAACTTTTTCAGGGCTCCAGAAAAACAGCAACTAAACAGTATTCATTGTCCCTTTTATGTTACGAGTTCGAGTTAGTAGCCCACTACAACTATTTATATAAAAGTCTCCCGAAGAACCACAAATGTTTTGATATAAATGGCGTCAAGATATGTTCAACAGATTCGCTGCTTTCTGAGGCATTTGTGATAAACTCTTCCAATATTTGTACATAAGCAAACTCATGGCCCTATTAACAAAAGCTCACAATATGGTCATAATGATTAATGGCTTATAAGGCTGTTGCCAGGGGCTGTAATGTTTCATAATATCACATGGTGTGGAAGAAAGTGTGTGAATTTGTGTCTTGTAACTTTAATAAAAAAGGATTTAGAAATTCATGCAAATTTAAGCGGTATTTTATGATAACAGTTCATAAAGAAATTACTTCTATAATGGGAAAACTCCAACACGAACTTTCCATATAAAACCTTTCCATAGCGAGAATATTTTAATGCTGTCTATCAGATGATTCCATACGGAAGATTACGCCATGTAAAATTATCCTCATTTGACTTGTAATCACCTGCCTGGTAATAAACAATTTTTCTGGAGGCAGACTTTTACGTATTTTGTGACAGCATCAACGAAATTTTGATGCACGGAATAAATTGCAGTCATATTTTAAAGTCAAAGCAAACAGCCGTAAAGACAAAAGTTCTTATCATTATTTTATTGTAATACTTATAATTATGTTCTAATTTTCTAAATCCTGACTTTTTGCACAGTGAAGATAAAAATGGAAGCAAACTTTTCACTGAGAACTTGTGAAATTGTCACAGTAAATGAAGAATAGGTGATGTTCTATAAGATTGAGCTAGGCACGCAAATAGCAGAAAGGGTTTTAATACTCGTATCCTAATATCCCATATAAGCCAGATTTGTAAAAGAGGGTCAATTTTTAAATTACTTCAATGTAAGCGATCGTTGTTGAAACTAGTTTAAGGAATTAATTTTATTAGTTATAACTAGATCTCACACATATCATAATGTTAAAATGTGAATGGTAATGACTCATTTCTTATAATCCTCTCAAGACACTGTGTTGGTGTCAATCATCTTATATAAAAGTAATATTTTGACATTAATAGTTTGATATCAACAGATTAATTGAATATCTGTTTTTAGTATATTTACCTGGTAGAAGAGTGTTAAAATGAACCAGAATACCCAGCACAGTATTCACATTAGTTTAATATCTCTCATGCAGTGATTCCCTTCCAATTCTACACACAAATTCAATACAGAAATATTTAATTTAAATCTACTAGTCGTACTTTTTTTCATTAACCACTTGTGAAAGGATATCAAAATCATGTATTGAAATCCTTGAATTGAAATTGATTAAGTAGTAATTAATAAGAAAACCACATTGTGAGAGAGCTACGGATTACATTTAATGAACATCATCATACTTTTCAATAGCTCTGTAGTCAATACCCAGGATTGGGCTTCTTACACTTTATTAGCATTATCGGTAAATGTGGTCACTGAGCACAACATAGTTGCAAATTCCCTGCGTGTTGTGCGATGATGCATGCTTCCAGTATTAAGGTCAATGTGTGGTTTTGTTCTAACTTCCACACCAATGCGATTGCTTAATAATAATAATTTAGGTAATACATTATAGTCAGAAAGAGGAAGCAGCGTTCACTTTAATTTTATCCTTTTCATTCAATGAAAGTTCTAAAATGTTTCATTCCACTAGAATAGCTGAAAATAATTTAAATCTTTTTTAAAGATCTCAACATTAACGTTGTCAACACACACTGAAGCTGCATATGAACATTAAGAAGAGCTTTGTACTTGTATTCTGAATAGGGAAAAATCTACAATCATATAAGGAGGTCTGGAATTAATATCAAATATTTCATATATTATATCATTATTATTTTTACTCTTTAATTAAAGATTACATTTTGTACCAAATGTAGGTAGGTAGGTAGGTAAAGCGGCCCTTTGTGATACCGCATGGGACAGCAGGTCCAGCCATTTGGAGCTTTTAATGAAGTTGTTGATGGAGCTAATCTTTTTTTTTGAGATATCTCCCAAGGAGTCCAAAAAGTAGGCGCCTAGGAAAGTGCGCCTCCTTCTGGACAAAGCTGGACACGTGCACAACAGGTGAGCAGTAGACTCTTCCTCCTCCTCGTCCCTGCAACTCCTGCAGAAGTCATTAGAGGCGATCCCCAGCCTACACCCGTGTGTGCCTAGAGTCCAGTCTCCCGTTAAGACGCTAATCACGGGACCTATGCTTTGTCTATTTAGAGCCACTAGGTCCTTAGAGCGCTTGACATTTATCTCTGGCCAGGTTTGTCTAGCTATTTTACATCCTGAAAGTTCAGACCAGCGCCTGCCCGCTGTTCCTAAGGATATTGTATTTACTAAGAGCTTACATGTGGCAATAGGAATACCGAATTGCGACCTATCTGGTTCCATCGGTATGGTAGTACCCTCACGGGCAAGTTCATCAGCCTTGCAGTTCCCTGGAATATCTCTGTGACCGGGAACCCAGCACAGATGCAGACGGGTCTGCTTAGCTATCTCGTCTAAAGATTTGCGGCAGCTCTTGACGGCTTTTGAGGTGATAATAACCAAATCCAGGGAGCGCAAAGCAACTTCTTGCTTCGGCAGAACATATACTAAAATTGGAACGATACAGAGAAGATTTTATACCAAATGTGAACAAACTTATTTGTGGAGTTATACGAGTATTTAGCATTTCTGAACACATTTCTAAAGTTTCATTAATTGTGAAAAACTTCATAATTAATCTCGCATATTTTTTTTTCTGTGTAAGCAATTATTGCTTACTCGAATAACGCCAGTTGAGTTTTTTTATTAAAATCTTTGATTGTGTTTTTGCTGAGTCATTCTCTTTTCTAAAAGTGCATGTTCCCAAGCAAAATTTCAGCAAATCATGAAAATTATTAAGGGGCTCCTTTCTTTTCCCTGTGACGAAAAACAGGCTCCGTGTCTTGGATGTTTACTCATTGAAGTCAATTGCCATAAACGAAAATAGATAAAAACACATTTTTATAGAGGCAATAAAATACATTCTGGCAATAAATGATTTGTATCATTGATATTTCGAGCACTTTATGATTTCATGATGACGTTCAATTGCTTTTGAATTCAATGCCACTAAATCCTTCTTGAAATAATAAAACACCCACTCAAAAAAATTCATACAAAATAAAGTGTGCAAAATCGAATACATTGCTCCATTTGGCAGCCTATTTGTGTAAGTTATAGACAATATAAGCTCATAAATAGAAACATACATAAATATACACATTGCGGAGAAATGCTTTCATTCATCTTCGAAGGCATCCTGTAACTTAGGCAGAGTCTTAAAAGATGCTTCATATATATTTCCGGGTTAGTGACTAACCTATAAGAATCTCTTCTGCTAGAGTAATCATAAATGTATCCCCCAAAGAAATGCTGTCCTTGCAAATCCAAAGCATACAATCATCTTATCGATGCTATCACAGCAGCATACGCGGCCGCTTTCATTGCTTGCAGCTTAAACACAACTCTCATATCCTAGGAAGGAGTAAATTTTAAAATTCCACCAGAGGAGGTCTGGTAGGAAATGGTACGAATAGTTTTTAAGAATTCTTGTTAATTAGCTGCGTTAATGGAATTTCCGTTACTCAAAAGCACCCGGGTGTAAGCTGGGGATTCCCTCTAAGCACTTCTGCAGGAGTTGCATGGAAGAGGAGGAGAAGAGTCCATTGTACACCTGTTATGTATGTGTTCAGCGTTGTCCAGAAAGAGGCGCACTTTCCTGGGCTACCACTTTCTTGACTCTTTGGGAGATATTTCAAATAAAAGGATTAGCTTCATCAGCTGCTTCAATAAAAGTTCCAAATGACTGGACCTTTGAAAGGGATGGGACCTGTTTGTCTCACGGGATATCACAAGGGATCAATTATTGCCTAACCTTTACCTACCTACCTACCTACTCAATAGCTGATAAACCCGTCCTTTGGATGTCTGAGTTGTTGGTGTTCGAAGCAGTCGACGAAAGTGCATCGATATATCAAGAAGGCCTTTTAGCCTCCCGTTCCCTGTCAGATATGAGGAGCTGTTCTGTGTGTAACTGTTCCTAGTTATCTCTGGTGAGCTTGTTCAGGTAAACTCCACTCTTTTGATTACAGATTTTTTGTGCAAATGCTTTGCTGTACTCGGATTGTGCACCACAATGTGTGTAGTTATATAAATCGACGAATGAGTCACATGGAAGTTAAGGCACGAGAAAAGAACGTTACTGGGACTACCATTCAATGATGAAAATAATAAATTTATACAATGGAAGGTATACTGCCGAGGTATACTGCCGATTTATAAATAATACAATTACAGAATTTTTATAGAGAGGATTTACAGCGGATATTCCGATACTTAGAGACGTGCATAACTGATGTCTACATTCAAATCGTGGCAATAACGAAGCACCTTATGTAATTCATTGAAGTTTAGTTTTATGATTATTAATCAAAACTTTGGGTAATTTTCAATCAATCACTTTTCAGTTTCATAATAGAAATCTGCTCTGGCCTTAAATGCCCCCTCAATTGGTATGTCTCAATTGGGTGTAGTATCGATAATGTGCACATTTTCTATCAAACTTTCACACAAGAATTTGTTCACAGTGCTCCATTAACATAATTAGAGGACAACTTAACTGTTGAACGTGAAGTTATTTATTCACAATTCTGGCTTCGCACTCACATTTAAATGAATTGCCATGCCGAGCACGAATAACTGAAAGTGGAAATTTAGTGGAGCACGTAGTTAAAGGACAATTACTGTATTTATGGGGTGAGTGCGAAAATTAATTTGCTCCTCAGACAATTAATGTTTAATATTTATACAATCTTTAGTATTTATAACAATTACTTGCCTACGAAACTTGAGTAGCTTGCCAAATCAAACTGAAAAAAGTCCCTACAAATAGCAGAAATTAACAACGATTAGCTAAAATATAGCTGCGAGTCAATTTGGAAAAATGTAAGCTGAAAGGTTGCCCAGTTTGTGTCCTTTTTCAAAAATGTAAATAACTCAGTCGCAAATTAATAAAATATATTAAAATATCATTTATTGGAATATTTTTTTTATGTCCTCCAATTTCTCATTTGTTATTTTTTACATAATTTTCTAGTAACTTTAAATTGTTGGCAGTGCCACTGCCATAGAAAATATACTAACAGCTTAACAATTAAGCTGCCAATTGCGAGAGTTTACTGCTTGGAATCAGGGCATATTTGTTAATTTGCGATTGTTTCTTGGCTGGTGAGTGTGTGAACAGTGGCTTCTATTAAACTGCGAACCACAGGAGACCAACCATTTTAGAGTAATAATAGAATGGACAAAACGAACCTAAGTGAATAGAAGAGAATAAAACCGCATTAAATGGAAATAATGACTCCAGCTGCTCCAATTTTGTGATTCAATCAGGAAGGATAGTTAGAAAAAAAGTGGGATTAAATGAATTTTCAACATAAAAGAGTATAAAGCAGTAATATGTGACTTGGCTGGCTTCTGGTACTGCGCCAATTCTGTCCATCTTACCACTAAGCAAGGAATGTTGATTTCCTTTATAAAACTTTGCTATACTTGCTTCGTCCTTACTTCTCTATAACTATTTTTGGTGGTCTTTTATTATTGCTCTCTCAAGTTTTTAGCTCAACTCCTTCTTGCTTCACACCGATATCCTTTCTCGATAAACACTTTTCTGCAATTCCTTTCCTTCGTAATATTTTATTTTGCAAGGAAATATCTTCCTGCCGCGCAAATTCGTTTGCATAGTTCACTTTAATTCGCATCTTCTGTTCGTACGCATCCATTTTCCATTTGGAATTCATTTAGCTGAAAAACTCAACGTAGTGGAAGAACAGTCCTGAGAAGGTTCACCGTAAAATGCCACCTGTTGCCAAGTAACCTGCAAATATTTCAGCGAAGCAGAGCGCCTTTTCACCTGGCATTAAAATGACAATAGCAGTTTCTTTAGAACTACTGAGCTTTGTGTAAGACTGAAATAAAGCTAATTAATTCGGTCTTCCGCTGAAGGAAGGATTAATGTAGGAAGATTTCTCAATGCATACTCAGGCTCAATTCTGAAATGCTAATCAGCTTTGCAAGTAAATACAAAGGATTTGAAGAAATTCAATTATAAGGGACAATGATTTGTTTAATGTGGCTTTTTAAGGGATGCTTATCCCTGGACTTAAACTTGTGGCCGGTGGGAAAATGTTGATTGTAATAAAAAAATAGTTTCATTAAATCGAAGTGTGCAAAATTTTTTGGAATGAATGATAAATTTAGAAAAATAATTTCACGCTATTCCAAATCATCACTTAAAGTTGTTCGTTGCCTTCAAAACGAAGCTACTTCTATTCTATTGTGGTATTGTAACACTCAAATGCGCATCATTTAAAAAGGTCATCATGACTTCGCACAATCCAAGCGAACATTTCAGCAGCTTATAAACAAAGGCAACTTCTGTGAAGTTATTAGAACACCTTTATTCTTCGTGACATAGCAAATGTAAACATTTTCATGTCAACAATATCTGCGACTTCCGGTATCCTAACACAAAGTGGCGCCAATTCTAAGGATGCAGAAATAATGTTTCGTAAGAAACAGAAACTGTTACTGCTTAAAGTAATTAGTAATGAAACAAGGTCTTATGTGCAAATGATATAAATGGTCTGGAATGCCAGCAAGAGCTATTTAAATGAGTATATCACAACTCATTAATAAATGGGTCGCTGTTATAATTAGACTGTTTAAGTGTGAGTACGAAGATATAATATTCTAAAGGTCATTGTGCTTCGCCATTACAAGCTGAAATGTAATTATAAAGTAATCATTATCCTAAATGCATTCCTACACGAGGATTGCTGTTCACAAAAACTTATAATAAAGATACAACAAAGCAGCACTCTAACACCTCGGAGCGATGTGGGGCACTTTTCCCAACAATTCAGCATCACTGTACACTTCTTGCTCAAATCACAGCGTAATCGCATTTGCAGCTGATAGCAATTTATTGGCAATAATGCCATTAGGAATGTTACAAAGAAATTAATGCAAATAAGTCATAAAATGAAGATTTGAACGAAATGAATGAGTGTTGTTCTTGAAGCTTGTTGCGCTGGAATTAGTGGCAGAAACCTTGCACAAAAACAGTAGAAAATTCATAGCAAGCTAAAATTATGCTCCATATAATCCCATTTATTGGACATTTGTTTAGTTGCACTAGAAATCGAGATCATAACTATTACGAAATAAGTGAAGAGTAGGCAACAATGCTTGATTGAGCATCCAGTATAGTAACTCACCTCGTATTGATTTTTAAATAATATTCTCAATAATTTAAGGGTAGTTACCTCTATACTTCGGAAGCGTCTAAATGAACTGTAACAAAAATGTTGGTCCATAAAATTAAATCGAAAAGCGCTTCCAACAACAAATCATCACTTGATCTACACACTTCATATCCACTTACAATATTCTTACCTGCACTTTCCTCCAGTCTGAGACTGATAGCCGGGCACAAAAGCGTTTTCAGTCGCAATAAATCGAACAAAAGAACTGGAGCAGCACAAAAACGAAAAGCACAGCGTGCAAAGCGAAAAAGGGAAGAATTTAAATTGCCCAAATTAAACCAAGTGTACAAATAAAGAAGTTTTAACCTTTTGTTTCAGGCCATTTTGGGCTGTGATTACTTTTCCCAGCAACAGCAGCGATGGAGAAAAACAAGAAATATTGAGTTACAGGATTTATTTTTTGCTCGTATTATATGTCAGCGTTCGATATCACCATAACTTCCCGGTCTGTATATGGCAGCTTCAGAATATTTTGGCAAATCCATCAATTCACCACTTGTCTGCAGTTAATTATAAAACACGGAATAGGAAACCGTGAAACGGCTTAATCCAGGTTCACAAATGGGAGAAGGCCACCACCACCGGGATTTCCCAGTGTTTTAGATTGAGTATTTATTTATTTTTCATTTATTTATTGAAAATATGTTGCCTTAAGTCTAAATACTCTAAGACTCAAAGCTAACAAGTGAGCTATTCCAACAGGAACTGACAGCTAATAATTTTTTCCAATCCAATTCCTGTAAAATATATGTCGACTTTTATAGTGCAAATTGCTTTATTATCCTGAGGACGAAATTTAGTTCTTTGAGCTTCTAACCTTTGAGTATCTATAGTTTTACTATATCTTTACACGATTTAGTTTGTGACAGAAGTGTCCTTGTCTTTCTTCCTTTTTCTGTTAATCCTGTTAATCCTTCACGAGTTAAAAAATTATAAAACTCGTTATTTATATAAGAATCCAAAATTTGTTCCAAAATTAGTTAGTGGCGTCTTGTAAATAAAAGGGGTACAGCGTTAGTTTCTTAAATTCCACAGCATCGATTAATTAGTTGTGTGTAGTTACCTCGGAGAAGTTTCTGGTATAAAACAAATTCTTATCCTTTATGAGATAACAAAATATTGCTTCACTCTAAAGATCAGAAATTTGGCAAGGCGCTTCCCTGATTGCGAGTGCTTCCGCCTGAAAAACTGTGACCTCATAAGGTAAGAGTGTGCAGAAATTGATGTTGGCGTGTGTTGAAAATATCCCAGCGCCTACCTCCAGATCCATTTTGGACCCGTCTGTATAAATGAGTATATCGTATTGGGATTCAAATTTTCTCCTTCACCACTCTTCTCTTGAGGGAAATCTAACCGGAAAGTCCTCTTTAAAGTCAGGTTGTAGTACTATGCAGTCTGCTGTCATTTGTGTTAGTTCCCTCGGCGTTGCATATAGCACCCTACCATGCTCAGCCCAGCAACCTGTCGCTTTTAACCTTAGCGCACTATTTCAGGCAGAATTGTTAATGTGAAGGTAAATACGCAGAAGATGGAATCCTTATATCATAGAAATTCAATATAGTCAGTATTCCTTATAAATGTCAGTATTCCTTATAAATATAAACAGATTATCTAAAACTTATTCGCAAAAAATACAGTTTTACTAACGATAGTATACAATTTTATCAAAATTAAAAGTTTATGCATCCTTCCGTAACCTGTGAAAGAAAGTGCACTGCCTCCACTTCATGACTGCCCTCCATTTGTGTCTTACACAGCATTGCAACTATTTACTAACTTATTACAAATTCTACTCTGCAATCAAATACTTCAAATACCAGAGTTCAGGCCACTTTGAAATCATTCACCAGCATTCCGAATAGCATTCTACAGGGACAATACGTGTCCTGCCAGTCACAACTTTTGAACGCATCCAAAGCTATTAAAAATTTTCTGAATATTTCCAGCAGCTTCCTGCAGCAACTTTGCCACAAACAGCATGAAGCTGCAACCAGTTAGCAATGCCGAATTAATTTAAAAATCGATTGCGGTTCATCACCAACAACGCTAAAATTGCTGACACCATTTTGGTGGCATTTAAGAGAGCGCAAACAAGCATAAGAAAAGCGCTTGTGGTTAAACTTTAAACCTGGAATCCAAATGATTTCAAAAGTGATAAATTTCGAAACTAAGCTAAAGTTGTGCGTTATAAATCGCGGCTGTTGGCAGCGAAAGTTATGCATGAAAAAGCATGATTTTAACTTCCCAAGGATTACATAATACCAGTTTACTGAGTAAGGTACCCTCCTTCCTTGCCAAGCCAGAAGTTTATTAATTGTTTTACTCAGCAGCAATTACATCAGATTTGTAAGCAGGACGTTGCTAGGTACAACAAAGCTGGGAACACCGTTTTTGGTTGCACTGACAGATCTCTTGAAAACGAGAAAGTTTTGCGAAGACTCCAATAAAAAATTGTGAGAACCTAGGAGAAGTGGAAAAACTTTGTGGGGCACTTAGCTAAGCAGTCCATAGTTGTAGTTTTATATATTAGATTAGTTAAAAGTGATTTCTATTGTCTTAAGGACGGCGACTGCTCAAAAAAATTGCGCTAGTTGCATCAGGTGAATAAGTTGTGCAATATTCAAGCCACAAGCAGTTTTTTGAATAAGTGGCTGTGACACTTTTGGCGCGTCAATCCATCTATGCATCAACTTGTGTATCAAAGTGGTACATAGTGGACCCATTATACACTTTCTATTAGGGAGTCATTATATGTAATTCGTTGAAGAATTAAATCATTTGCATAAATCTCTTCACAATATTCCTGGTGTATCCTTCCTATATTTATTTAGATCATCATTATAAATGCAATCAACTCTTTCGATTCTATTTTCATACAATTAGATATCGAGTGAACACTTTATAATTCTACTCCATTCTTGAACGCAAATCACAGATAAGTTACAACACAAGAGAATAATAATCATCTTCCTATATCAGAGTTTATCTAACTGTAATTTTCCACTACTTACTTTAATCATATCGACCCTCAAAATTGATAAGAACATCGCAAAGTCGACGATTGCTGCAACTGCTTTCCGATTGCATTTCTTTATCCCCCGAAACCTCTCATCATGGTTACTTCATTTCAAGCATTTCGTGCACTACCACCGCAATTGCTGCATCCTGGCACCCATAACAACGCGAAAATATTCCTTCTTCGATATACGGATGCAACAACAGTCACACATGCAGCTCATCAAGAGGAAGGCAAGTGCGATTGGTATTTTCATTTTGGATTTTCCGCAAGATATTTGTGTGAAGCAGCTTCCTACGTTTAACTTCAAACACCAAAGGCTGAGCAACATTCTGCAGCAGAGTCAGCAATTCTCAACTTTTCAGATGACTCTGCACTATTTTACAATTGCGGGCAAGCTTAAGGATTTTATAAACTTACTTTTGATGAAACTGTCTGTGTGCAGAGAGAGTTCACTTCCTTTTTAAAGTTTCTCTAAGCCCTAAGTTAAAAGTATTTTTATGAGCTGATGAAAGACAGTATTATTGCTTACTTAAGGCTGCTAAATGTGAATTTGCTAATACTGTGCTCTGCGTCCATCCAACTAGGCAAACGAACCACTACTGTAGTTTAAATAAGAATATGCACATTTATAGAGCTTTAATGTTATTCATACGCATGGGTGTACATGCTGAAGTCATGTAACTATGGCAGCGAAGCGTCATGGACGGTGCTCATTAAGAGTTAAGTCTTACATATTATGATAACTGAAGTGAGCTTTTATTTACTGGTGCTACAGATGAACATGTTTATCCATCGTACTATTGAAATAATGACTTATTCACTTTAGGTATAATTAAAGAAATTCCTACGCGTTCCTGAGGTCAGTGGAACATTAAGAACCTACATAAGAATAGAACTACCTGTTACTATTTGACTTAAATTTATAATTATTGATACTTAAGTCGCTGACTTAAGATGAGTTTGAGTATGTTACCATTCACAACTATAACCAACAATGTTTAAGGCGGCATTCTTACCACAGCTACAAGATTCCACACAGGACACATGAAGAATGAAGCTGAATTGCGTATGAAATATATATCGTTGATCGATATATTTTCTTATATTAATTTTTTTTATGTTTTTAAATTTTTAACATTTTCCTTCTTCTCAATCAGACCTTCACTTCGTTCATTCATCAATCTGAAACTTCACTTCATTGTAATACAGTGCATCCTGAATTGACGCATAAGGTGCACCCAAAGTGATATTCCAAACGTTTGAAAAAAAGTTAAAAGAAGAGGAGGAACTTTATTTTCTCAATTTAAACAAATTCCTCAGTAAAGACGACCAATCAAATTTCTTAATTCAGTACTTGAAACAATGAAATAATTGTATAGTTTTCCTCTCATACCACCCATTTATATATTTGCAAATAATTACTTTAAATTATAATTCTATACTTTCGTATGACTATAAAGCAATCCAAACTAGACTTCATTACAGATTTGTGATTTCAGCCAAACAAGCCTTCACCTTACTTATTTCCAGCAACAAGGAACTGAAACAGCTGCAAGCAGAAATTTTGAGCAATACAGGAATGTTCGCAGTTCCATTGTATTCATGAAAAGTGTAAACTGCCGACACAGCTGAGGCAGTAAAATCAGTAACATTGTTCAGTGAAGGCCAATGGGTGTTGAGATATATTGATGTGGCAAGTGATGAAAAACCCATTAAATTAATAGGCTAGAATACGAGAAAAATGTCCTCGGTCTGCAATGGTTAAAAGTCGCAAAGCCTTCAATAAAGCTTTTAATAAATTATGAATAATATACATCCTCTTTTATCAGAAAAACATTTTAAACTCCTTTAAAATATCACACTTTAATAAAAAAGTATATACATAAACTATACAAGATAAGGTGAATAAAGTAATACTCGTACACTCATTCTCCAATTAACAAACTTCTTGAACGAAGTTGTCTTACTTTGCTGTTAAGGACATACCTGAACTTTAGTGACTGAAGCAAGGAGGCTCAGCAATAAATCAACTAAGAGTATATACATTTTCAATCGGCATTAAGTTTGTTGTTGAATAAATGAAGCACAAAGCCTCTTTTGTAAGTACAACTTACATCAAAACTAAATTAGAATTATTTAATAAGCACTCCAGTTGCATTCATTCATAAATAATGAACGCCCACATAACGATTAATTCGAAGGAAAATTATCTGTAGGCAATGAAGCAAGCATCCGGCTGCAATTATAAATTCACACTGCAAACACACTAACTCAGCCCAAGGGAATAATGATGATGCCTGAGGCCTTTATGTCAATTAAGCTAACGTAACTGAACCTGCATACAGTAGTTATATCCATTTGCTACCAAATCACAGCAGTGTGATGCACACAAGAAATTTTCGGTTCTCATTTCCACATAAACATAATTTTCATTTGCTGCGGGATGCGTCTATTGGCACCCCATAATCCTGCTGCAACGCCAGGCTAAGCTGCAGAAGTGCTTTTCCAAATCATTTCACATATAATTTTAGAGTAGAGAGCTTACTTTGAAGGACGCTGCAAGTAGCTTTCGGATGTGCAATTTAAATTGTTTCTAATTAATTCAAAATATTTTGAAATTATTCCTTGAGAACTAGTCCCAACCACATAGAATCATAATTAAGGAAAACTCAGTGAATTGTTCCTCCGATTACCATTTCAAAATGCAAACTATTTCCGAACTCAACTTTTTAAATTCCTGTGTTTCTATTGCTCCTAATCGCACCATGATCCTGAAAGAATAACAATCACACTCAAATATCCTGTTTACAATAACCACAAACGTCCTAAGAACAAAAATAAAGTTACGTCACTCAAGGAAACACACGTAAACTCAAGTTTAACTATAAAGAAAGGAAAACATTCACAAATGTAAACACACAACAATTAAGTTACTTGTATGGTTAAATACCAGAAAAACAATGTGGTTAACCCGAAGGATCACAAATTGTAGGTAGGACAATGAGCTTTACGAACAAAGCATATAAACATGGCAAAGCTTAATCCATCATCTCATTTCTTTGCTTTTTAAGCCAACCCAAAACACTATAAAACTTTGGTTGCAGTTTGGAGCAGACAACTCTCATTGTCCAAAACTTAAACAGCCTAACTTGGCAACATCCTTAGCAGAGATGCAAAGAAAGGAGCAATTTGAATAGAACAATAAAACTCAGCAAATTTTGAAATGCTCCAAAATAAATATTTTCCTTCTGGGCAGGGGAGGAGTATTTAAGGCAATTGTCAGTTAAATGAATGGAAATGTGCAGAGAGTATTTTGAAGGACGAAGCAACTAGAAATGATGCTACTTCTATGATCTCTGTGCAATACGTGCTCCATATTAAGTTCATTAAAATTAGTCCTATTTGATTGCTAGTGCACTAAAGTGGCTTGAGAAAGTGTTGAAAACATACGCCAAAGTAATATTCGGAGTACTTTATATGAACCGTATAAATGCTGTGTGCTTCAGTTCATCCCATTATATGAGTATGACTAACGAGTAACGATGAATCGAAAAAGGGGTACAACATCAATGCAGTGGAAATAATTACATTTTTTCTAAAATAAGAAAACAATACTTTAACAATATTTAATCAACAATGCCGCTGAATTTAAGTCAACTATTAAGTAGATAGATAGAAGTGGGGTAGGCCGGATAGCCGCCGAAGAGGGAGGTCTCTAAGCATTGACTCAGGCATTGATGCCCATTGTACTGTAAGCCTAGACAAATATTTAGGGAAGGGTGATATAGAAGATTTTGGAAAGGAAGTTACATATTTTCAAACTTCTTTGCCTTTTTTATGAATCTCAGTCTCAGTCTGCCCAGGAATAAAGAATGTACCATTATCCATTATGGCAAAGCCTGGAGAAGCGCAGAAAAAATGCTCTGTACCGTCCTGTTCTTCTTGCAGGCTAGAGACGCAGTTCGGATTCTCGATGATGCCCATGGTCGCCATATGATCATACTTTAGCTCAAAGCCCTAACAAGCAACTCAACGAGCCTCAAAAACTATTTTAATAATTATTAATTACATTTAAAGATTGCTTAATTGTAATTACAATAGCAATTAATAAATTGATATGTTTCTTGATTGTATTCACTCAAAATATATGTACATAAATTCATATTAAGCGTTTCAAAAGTAAGTTTATAAAATCACAGAAAATAAGCTACTAATGTGGCTGAGGAAGTTATATATCCATTTAAATAATTCGTGTTGAAGGACTTTTCATATTAGTAAAGTACGTTGCAATATTGTTATCCATTTTATTGCAACACTTTACACTCATATCAGCTTTTTATCATATCCCATTACCCATTGTTCAAATATGATACTGACAATATCTCCCAACCCTTCCATTAGATAGCGTAAAGCATCAAATCTTCTAGCCGCATTTACTCCAAGTTATCAATTTTTAAGTGGCATTATTTAAACCATGGAATGGAATGAGAGACTATTTAAAGAAGAAATTTGTTTTGTTTAGCTTCGGTTGATTTTTAAAAAAGAAATCCCCATTTTTTCTAATGATAATCTGTGCTCCGCCTGTCTGCGTTTATTCCTTGAGGCAAATTGAAAACGAATGAAAGCAAAACCTTAAACTGCTTCTGGTTTTCTGCTATTTATTTTAAATGCGTTTTCTTTCTGCATAGATGCAATTTCAGAAATTTTTATTCTAAAGCAAAACAAATAAAGGAAAACTACCAATTTAAAAGTTGAATGCTAGAAAGACGCTTCGGGCGCAATCGCTTTGCTATAAGAGTGCATTTTTCCTCCTCATCATTTCAGAAATATTTGTTCAAGTAAATTGAAATAATTTACTTAAAAAGAATGTTGCTGCATGAGAGTCCTCTCGCTAGTTAAACACTCGATTGAACAACACATATTTTGCTTTCACTTCAAGCAAAAATTGCCACAACATGGGTCTGTCCTAAGCGTCTGTCATTTACGAGTAAGTTCAGAGACGTGGATGTGAGCATTTGCAAATGTTCTCTCCCTAAAAGGATCACACATAGATAAATCAGTAAAACTGTATAACTTTCTGTTTGCAAATTTAGTATTAAATATTAGTTTGAAGCGCTGGCATGCCAACACCTTCTCATACTGAAAGAGGTACAGAAGAACTCACACTAACATATTTGGAAATGGATTATTTATACAGAGTTTTATTTACACGTTAATCAACTGGCTATTTTAGTAACTGAACCACCTTATTGTCAAAATTCTTTCCTCTTTAGTGAAACACAACACTAGGTTTGAAACAGTGGATATGTTGTTCATTGTTTCATGTAAATATGTTACTGTGTGATATGTATTTAGGAGTTCTATCCTGCATGCTTCCAAGTATTTATCAAATAAATCACACTAATATTATGTTTCATACACTTAAGTGCATAATAAAACCCGGTAAATGCGAACTTTGCCTCATCAACTTCAAGTGAAATATTTTAAGGATGTTTTAATGGTGCTTTGTGATGCTGAGGGAAAATATATATAAAATATTACAAAATTGACGGCAGCCGATGACTATAAACAGCTGCTTGTACACTAACAAAGACCCTACAAAATCCCGACTCTTTATTGCATAATTTCTGCTAACGCTGGTTCTCAGGACTGCACCACAACTCAAGTACCAGAATGGCAACGGCATTATGCAGTGGTCATTTAAGTGTAATTAGGTTTGTCACAATGTCTCCCAAAGCCAGGGAAAGTATTTAAGCCAGCTTTACAAAGTAGCAGCAACAAAGAACAACAGGACTAAACAAAATGAATATGCAAGACCAACAAAACTTGAAGAAACATTTTACCACTTGAACAAAAAACAAGAACAACTTTTTCTCTTGCATTCTATGTAAATATGCTAAACTCCTGATAGCTTCTCATGGCGTACAGCAGTGGCAGGATATATTAAAGTGCAGGATTTCGGTTGTTTACATCTGCCACTGGAGCATTCCCCAAATTCACTTGACTTACAATACGAGCTATTTCAGGATAGAAGGCCAAAGAAACTCGATGCTTTTTCTTTCTATTTAAGTTGAGTTAAATGTGTGAATGTATGTAAAAGGAGCGAATATCCAAGCCAGAGCGAAAAGAAATGCCAAAACTTTGGGCAGGTTCTCCCCTACCCTGGGTGTTGCAAACAAAAATTCACAACACTAAAATTTTTAAATGCATTGTCACATATTTTTTGTTTTATTTCAGTCGCTTGCAATTTCCTTGGATTTACTTTAGAATTTCTGTGATGTTAAAAGCGGGTAAACTCATTGTTAGAGAATCAATCCCAAGATTCTTGAGGGTATTTTATGATATTTATTAATTACGAAGAAATTTTAATTTCAACTATAGTGAAACTTTCGTTAATTAGTTTTTTGTAAGAATATCCCTTTTACTCGAGGACCTTGTGAGATTGTTCGCTTCATCAGGGAATTGCATTGCTTTCCTTTTAGTCCCAGGGGGTGTTTCAGTTTAAGGAACCCACGTCTATGTAGTATCGGAACGGGACATGGCCTAAGTGCACTTCTTTATCTGTGACCCTAGCCTATCCAAAAATTTATGTAAATAAATAGAAAGAAAACTATATCAACATTTCAAAGAGTTGCACTATAATATGAAAAAAAATATGACAGGAAATGTTCTCTTAAAAAAATTTAATGTTTTTTACAACGGCGAGTTTCCAACATCACGCCAGCACATCTCCGGCTTCATTTTTCACGACCTATATTAACAGAGCGTGTCTGGTGGGAGTACCTGCGGAACAAAGCCAAAGCTGCAATTAAAGGTGGACAAAGGCGAAGTAGTGTGAGAAAAACATTGCTGCAAAAATTCGAAACAAAACAAGTGAAGAAAAAAAGCCGGATACCAAAACAGAACAACAAGTAACCACACAAGCACAAACACTGGCAGGGAAAAGGAGATTGCCACTGCAATGCTTCCCTTCAAAATTTGTTGATGAGCTTTCTTTCTCTCACACATTCCAACATACACAGTCGTATACTCAAGGGTAGTGAGGAACAAAAGAAGCAGAGTCAATAAGAGTCAACCCACATGCACACACACACACAAATAGACTAGTAATTAAACTCATATGGAAATGTGCCCCAGGAGTTATTCAACTGATGTAATGGCAAATGCTGTTATGAGGAAGTGTGACTGTGTTTGTGTGCCATGTTATTGAGCGCTCGTATTGCGCTCCAAGTTAAGCTCCTTGATTGACTTTGAAGTGTTTTCTAAAAAGTTTTTAAAAATAATAAAAACAAAACTTTTTCTAAGGAACAAGGAGTAAACGATATTAATACAATATATTCAAATTATTTAAAGGACAATACAAAAAACATGGCTGTGTGTGACTGCTTCCGCTTTATGTCAGCTCTGCCTAGCGGTCGCAGTAGGAGTATCAATGTGGAACAATGTAGCACGAGAAAATTACTACTTTAAAAGTATTTGTGGGACAAAAGGTCTGCCTACTGAACCCACAAATGCACATATTCATGGCAGAAGGTAACCAGGAGTGGTAGTACCATTCTGGTATGTGATACATTTTGCAAACTGCTTCTGGAATTATTTGGTTCCTTTTTTTTGGTTTTTGTTTTTGGGGCAAAATAACAAAATGCCTTTTACGGAAAACTGTAAAATGCACAAATATGAAAATATTTTAGTTGTTTGTCCTTTGGCTTTATGAATGAATAACAATAGAACAATAGAAATATCATTGCCATGGCAGCCCTGCGAGTATAACTGGACATAAGGCATGCATGAAGTAGTAGTAGAAATAATTGCACACTATTTATAACAATCCCCAGCGCGGTCCTTAGTAAACGAACACAATTTCTGCATCTAACGATTAGATGGAGTACAGTTGTCAAGCTAGACAATGCATGGTCTTCGTCTGCATCCCCCTACAGTCTTGACACCAGCAACAGTAGAAACGGCAACAGTTACTATTAATCACCCCAAGCACAACCGCTATGTCAGTGCTGTAATAGCGGCTCCGTGGTCATACAGGCAAGCACTCCAGTGACTTTTTCGTAAGTGATGGGGATGATGCTTACTTGTGTAGCGCAATACTAGAACTTCAGCAGCTACTGAACTATCAACTTAAAGTCTTCCCACATAAATAAATTAACTTGGCTAATCCACGATTTTACATTTCTCAGTTCAGCATCACAAGCATAAATGCTATTTTCATTGGTGTCCATGAATGGCCGCCTCAATTTGCGCCCTGTTTAATTTGTAACTGTTTCGCTTTGATGCTTGGTTTGAGAGCAAAAAGTCGTATATATATTTTCCTATTTTTACAATTGATTTCCCTTTAAATGGTGCAAATGAGGCTTCGCGGAAGTATCATTAACCACAAACGCTAAAAGAGCTTTCCCAGTGATGCAAAACTGATTCCCTTCGCCATACGCAGTGTGGTGCTCCCGCCAGGGTAAGAGAAATGCTTACTTCGGAGGTTCCGTATGGATGTTCTGCACATTGGATCACTTTTATATATTTCAATCGAGATACTTCACCTAATTGTATTGTTTTAGTATGATTTATGACAATATGCAAAGTATATCAAAGTTCCATTCCCAGTATATAGTACTCGTAGAGATTCCTAAAATGATTATTTCACAGTCCCAATACTTACCAGACTCATCTTGATGGCGAATTATTATATAACTTCAAAGCATCCTACATCGAATTTCGCAACTCTAATCACTGTGCTGCACTAGTCTCCGGTACAACTCTAATCCACATACTGCTCGCTGCTTCACAATATATCCCCAGAGACAAATTCCAATAAGTTGATTGTGCTTCAAAACCTTTCCCAAATAAATCAGTTTGCATTTCCTCGCAATACCCGTAAATCATCTTTCAAACGACGCTACACCACGTACTCTTAATATCGATTATAATTGGATGACATGTAAGAATAAGTCAAGGAAGACAATTACCAGTTCCTTGATTTACTTTTAGAATATTTTCAACGGATTTATATAGAGTCCCTTTTGTGTAAATGTAAGATTATACATAAAATGTTGAATGTTGTACTTCCTTTATAAGAGTCAACACGACCCTTCTCAACACCATTTTTAAAGTTTTAATCACAAATACCCTTTTTCCCGTATTTAAATTTTATGTACTGGCGCAAATTAAATTACGGCAGCTGTTAAGCGCTTAATTTTGCATGCTGTGCATGTCCATGCCCTTTTTACAATACAGTGTAATTATTTATTATCACAGTGTACTCGTAACCATTTTATTAAAATGTAAACGACTTCAATTATCCATAAATTAACCACGTTACTATTAAGTTAAAATTGTATGAGGTTATGAAATGACCACCGTCTGCATACTTGTAATAATTTAAAGGCGAAGTGCTTCCGTATAGAATACCCCCACTATACCTGAATGCCAGTGAAGTGAACGCACGTACTTCAACTTCTTTGCATTCCACATTACGAGTGCCTTCAAAATACTCATCACTGGTCCATAGTGAGACGTGGAGCTGTACTGAGAATATGGAATTGCGGGGACAACAATCCTGAAGCTACTTTTCACAAATTTACGGAACTTTGCTCGTTGCCAGAATACTTGCAAAGAAATGTCAGGAGCAGGACTGGTAAATATTCAATTTTCAATCAGAGCACCACGGCGGAAATCGTCGCTTTCCCTTTCAGTTGAATTTGAACTTGATGTGGAATTCCTTTCAGAATTTATGCTTGGATCGTTACCTGTGCTTTTGATTCGATCTCTCTATGAAGCTACAATATTGTAAGTTAAGGACATGCTTTCATTTCGACTTCAAACACCATGAAAACGAATCTCAGATTAAGGAAAATTTATTTGCTGTATAAATATTGGTTCAAATTTTTCTTAAAGCACAGAATTTGAACATTTTAAATTTCATCGAAATATGTTTGGGTGTAAATTTTTAAATTTATGTTTGAATGTAAATTTTTAAATTTTATTTTATAAATGAGTTGGTGCAGGAATCAAATTAGCGTTTGTAGAATAATGTTTTTAGTTAGAAATAGCGAATTGCCATTTCTTGACTGTGTATAAATAATTTTAAGTTACTTACCGTCATGAACACAAAATTTAATTATGAATTTCTCCCAAGTAAGGGAATAATATTCCTTCATTTTTCTACTTGCACTGCAAAAGAGTGAGCAGACCAAGGCAGCCACAGATGAGGAATTATTACAACATTCTGGTATCACACCAGCGTTGGGTGCTGGCAACTCACTCCATATTAGTTGTGAACACTTTTCCTTAAGCATACTCCAACTGACTTCCGCAGGATCACATCTGAAATTGCATTTGTATAAATTGTGCGATTGCCTCCAAAAAGAATGATGTGCGTATCTCAGACAACCCAATTTGAATATAAATTGTGAGCTTATTTGCATTGAATTTCCAAGTCCTGCATTATTTATCACAAATAATTGAACTGTTGGAATATAGTACGATTTGTTTATATAAGAAAAATATCAAGGATGAAAGTTAATTTAGTTGTCTTACTGTGTGGTGGAGGAACGGAGAGGAGGAAATTCATGGTACATTGAAATATATGGCAGGATGTATTTTATATTTATTACTTTTTGCTTGTGTTTACTTTTTTGCAGATTCATATTTTAGTTTATACGCAGTTAAATTTGAAATTGTTGCATAACCAACTCGAGGATTCTGTGTCCTTACTGTTGTGATTAAATTTTAATATCTACGTAAGGCATGAAATCAGTTCAAGTCAGTTTTGATTTGATGGAAACTTGGTATTTGCAATAGATTATTGCACGAGTACATAAAGGAAAGAATAGTTCTGTGAGGAATCGAATAGATTTGAATATCCATCCTTCGTCTCTATTTTAAATGCAATTTCAATGCAGCTCTGAGTAATGGCATAATTTTGTGACTATGTTTAATCTATTTAAAATTTTGTGAAATGCATTGAAAAACTCGGTGTCTGAGTCTCCATTCCACAGCAAGTAAGCGTCGCTCTAAATTGTTTTCTGAACTTGAACAACTCTAAAAAGCCTCCAGCAATCATGTGGTGTAAAATAATTGTTGTTCAGATTAATACACAAATAAATTACAAATGCCAAACTTTCAATTAACTACTCCATTTTTTGCTCATAAACCTAAATCACCTGAATTGGAGTGCATTCGCTTGAAAATATTCACAATTCTCATTCAATTGTTTTGTTTTATAATTTTTTGTTTATTTGTTTTTAATTATTTTATGTTACTCGCTTTTATTGCGTGCCAATAATCCAAATATTTGCATAACTGAAACCAAAACAAAACAAAGAAATAATTGAAAATATCCTCAAGCAGTGCCAGTTTTTCACTTTGTTTGCCTTTTTTAAACGGTGGAATATAACTTGGATTCTTTTCATTTTATAGAAGAGCAAAAAACGTTAATTAAATGGAGAGCTATCAGCTCACAGCGGTCTACAGACGGTTAGACTGACATGGAACAGTCCACATTCACTGACAGGCTAAATAGTTAGCAGTTCGACTCTGACAGTTGCCCTCATTAAAGTGTCCTTTTCATCAGCAAATTATGCCGCTCATTTGAAGTCCGTGTTGGCAGATTGTGAGCGAGTTTGACTCTTCATTCCCTCTTTCTTTGTTAATTTTTGTTTTACTATTATGCGTTTATTATTATTTATATTATTGTCATATTTTGCACCAAATTTCATTATCTCTGCAAGGAGTTGGGAAATGAGTTCTAACGACTGAGGCAGATTTGTCAGAAAAAAGTATTTTTGAGGCCAAGACCGAAGCAGGATTTGAACCTTCGACCCTCTGAGTGCGAGTCTAGCGTGCTTACCACTAAACCACAGAGGGCGGCTTCTTATGTGTTTTAATTCAGGGGGTGTGCTCCAAGCAAAAATATGATCATACATACATATCATACATCATAAGGTCAATTTCGACTAAAATTAGAATAGAAATCGGAACTAAGTCTTTGGGATTATATTATATTACAAAAAAATCCATCACAACTCTGCAACAAAGTTGTGAAAAGATTCTGAAGGAAATATATTTTTTGTTAAATAACACAATAACCCGTACATTTAAATACACAAAATTTTGCTTTTGCCACCTTTTCCTAAAAATACACCTTTTATTCTTTAACTGGCGCTTCACATATTTCTGACAGGACCTACAAACAGCTGCTACTGTTGCACAATTATTAATAGGCTCACCATGTGTTGTGTGTACAACACTCTGTCACTTCACATGCGTAACACTTGCTAAACTGACATACCGCTGCCTCCTTCTATAAGATATCACTTTGCTTATCCTAATTAAGCAAATTTAACCTTAACACGAACAAAAATATTTAATTAGTTTATCAAAAAGTAAAAGCGAGTTCTGATTTCCTTGCCTCGCATAATCACAGTTATTCAACCTGTCACTTCAGTGATATTTAATAATAAGACGAAATTAACTAAGCAAATAAGGAGCGCGAGTGATGAGCAGATCTGCGAATAGTGTCAAAAATCGGCTAATTTGACATGTCGATAATTGATTGAAACCAAAAATTATAACAATTTATAATTTTTGCACTGCTGCGATGTCAGAACCCGTCAAACTCAATGCGTAAACTTCTTCTTTATCCGTATTGGATTGAAACAATGAAACATGCGCAGCGAAACGAGCACGGAGAATTATTAAAACACATTCCTTCAAACCGCACTCCTTTGAATTGCGAAAGCCATAAATACATTTCAAATATAATCTATTTTTAATTACTTCAATAAATATTTTATTTCAGGGAGACCTCTGGGAAGCATCTTTCTGTGGGCTTTATACCACCTTTCATGAAAAAGTAAGTATTGTGGTGGTTTCCAATTTATTGAAAGGGAAAAAGAAAGAAGGTATTAGAAGGAGTGAGTACATCATGTCTCCTGAAGGACACAAATATGTTCTAGAAAACAAACGTTGATGGAGCATAACGTGAAGGAGGAATTACTTAAGCCGCTATCTTAACAGCACCACCCACATTGCACCAACAATTGACAGATGAAAACTCTGTAGATGGACATGGTGACACTGCCACCAGAAAAACAAAACAAACCCCCACGACTGTTTCAAGTTTTTTCTGTTTTTCTCCGCGCTGTTGATGCTGTCATTTGCACATTTGACGATTTTCATTGCTGAGATTGGCGAGGAAAATGGTTTCTTTTTTTATTAGTTATAAATTTATTTTAAAGAAAGATTAAATTCTCCGGTAAAGGATAAGGCGTTGGAGACTGTCGGTCGTGGCAATTCCAACAAAATGGTGGCAATAAAATATCCTCTCTCTATAAAAGCAACAACGACAACACCAACAAACGCAACAACAAAGTCAAAGCGCTGAAAATTAACCTAATTACGGTTGCCGACAAAAACCGCATCCTTGTTTTTTCACGCGATTTTAACGTAATCCCTCTTGCAGCGTATCGGTCGCAGATTAGCATGGAAATCTGCCTAATTCGACAGTGAATTTTGCATGTTGGAAACAGTAATGTCCACATTGCAAGTGGGCGAACATTATCGTGAAGATGCATATATGCTTCTCCGCCCATAATTAAATAATCGATATTGCGAAGATATGCACTCATCAACAGATGAGAAAATCTTCACTTTCAAGCAGAATACCTGTGTAGAGTCACATGTATAGTACGTCATAAGCAACTGCACACAGCTCATAGCACCGCCACCACATTTTTAGATCCATCATCGTAGTCGTTCATACTCTAAAATTGGAATTGTCGGTTTCTTACTTTGAATGGGGATGGTTTCAATTGCCTCACAAATCCCAATATTTTCTTGTGACTGCACATTACAATTGAGGTCCTTGTCATCTCTGACAATTGTGCATCACTCATCTATCATACTATTTAGTTAAGAGACCAGAAACGGTAATAATATCACCAATGAAACGGTTATACTTGGTCGCTGTTGACGAAGCTTCTGCGTATCTTGCAGTTCCGTTTATAATTTATGGCATTGTTGCCATAAGTGTTGGAAACGATTCACTTCATTCTGAAGCACTGTGTCTTAAGTAAGCGAAAGTGTGCGCCGTTCTCCTTAAAGACAACAAAATGGGGATATCGCAAACAACATCTGAACTTCCAGTTTGCTTATTGGTAGGAAAGTTTGAGTCGTAACTATTTTGTTTTCTATTTATATTTATTTTGATACTTGTTTTTCTTTTCAACAAAGGTTTTAACGACAATTTCACACAAGCACTTGACAAGGAAGGATTTTGTTGGTGTTTGCCGGCAGATGAATTTCATAAAAGAGGATTAGTGTTGTAGTCGAGAACCCAATTGATCGAGCTTTGACCAATTCCCGCATTAAATGATACGGAAATCTGCTTGGTGGCATCTCGAAGGCAATTCAAATCGAGTCATACAAAGGGAGGAATTAATCCAGAATCACATCTGAGGAAAATAAGACTTTTAAATTTAATTATATGGAGCAGAATTTGTATTATAATCATCTTATTAATATCCCAAAACTGATGCAAAACCTTAATGAACAAATTCTGCCTGCACTTGCCTTCTAATCCTTTTCTCTTCCTCGGCTGCTCTATTTTTACTTAAGTTTCCTTAAAATGCATTTTACTACACTGCATGTTTTGACGCCCTTCTCTTTAGCTTTCGGTTATGGTTTAGCTTCAGTTAGTTTTTGAAATTGGTTTATATTCTTAAACCACTTTGGCTTTCTAAACACTGATTATACTCCTAGCCATGATAATAATCCTAAGTTGATGAGTATGAATAATTATGTTATGCTGAGTTTGGGACAACCCGCAATATACAACTATAAAATCCAGCTACTCATACTGCAATACCCCAGCTAATCTAAAGACATTTGCATGCGACTCGATTGCTGTATTAAGCCATGTGACGCTTGCATTTGTAGTTTTTGTTTACTTTGTGGACAATTTTAGATGAGTTTGACAACAATCTGTATTTTTGCTGGCATGTTATATCATGCTTTTACACATGCATTCAGACAGAGAGAACTGGAACTGAGTTTGTGTGGCCCTCTCCTGAACCCGCTCAAGTTCTGAGACAAGTTGCCTTGTTGGGTATGCTATAATAACAGACGAAAAGTGTCGAGAACTACCACATTCATATCTCCTGCCACTTGTGTATGCCAAGGCAAGACAGAGGGACTTTTGTGCATGTTTACCCTGGATGCATATGAATTACAAACAAACATCTTTTATTTGAAGTTTTTTTAATTTTGTTCTTCATGGTTTGCTGGCATATTAATTTTTTTTTTTTGTGGGGCATATTGTTGTTTGTTGCTGCCACTTCGTAAAGTTGGCCTAAATGCGCTGTTGGTATAGCTGCGAAAATCTTTATTAACAATTAAATTGCCACCACTTAATGTCGTTGCTCTTTTGGTGTATTTATCCCTGGATTGTAGTGGTGAGTGTAATGCTAACTACCAGCGTTATTAGTTAGAAGGGCCAACAACGAGTCCTGACTGTGAAGGTTAGTCGCGAATTAGTGTGATTTTTATAAATTATTCACAAGTGTGCGCTTATACGAGAACTCATAGAATGGAGTTGACAGAATATCCCTTTAACGAGAGTCCTGTCGAGTTTTTATGGAGCAAAATTGGTTCTCGTTCCGCAGTATTGTTTTTCTTTGAATAATTTTAGTTTACATATACATATTTTCGAATGGCATGGTTCTTAAATGTCGCTCAGCATAACCCAGAAGAAACTGCTACTCTCAGCTACTGGAATATAAGCAATCTTATCCTGCCAAGAGTGAAAAATATTTAGTGTGAAATGTTTGCAAATTTCCGCAGTGGTTTTGTCCTATTCATACGTTTCTTTGTTTGCACCACTTGCATGTTTGTTCTTTAAGTTTCTCTTAATGAATGTCATTCTGCTGTGCTCCCACAGCTTCATAGTCCTGTCTGTGGGCTTACAAACCATATAAATAAGTTGATGGTTTTAAATTGCCCCTTTGTATTGTATTCTATTGTTTCAGAACATTGTCCTACCTAGAAGTTGCAGTCATTCTGGATAACCACTCACTTATTGTAGTATCTACACAAAAAAAAACAATGAAATTGAAGAATGATGCAGTTTGTGTTTATTTTTGAGAATCTTGTCTCTCGCTTTGTATTTACTTGGGTATTTAAACTTCAGTATCCTTTTAGCTTATATAGGTAATTTAATTTTTGTTCTTAGAGTGCTTTTAAATGTCGTAAGGAAGAATAAGGTTGAGAACTGTGGGTGTTGATTCTTCGAAGATCATTCTCCAGTTAGGTGCACACATTGACAAAATAGCGCAGTTTGAATTAGATCAGTTCAAGAATAGTGTCAGTCGTAAGCTGTGGGTCAGAGTGCATATCCAAAGCGAAATAAATCCTTCTTCGTCGAATCAGTGACCAGACTAGTTTTGCATTAAGAATCAGACTAGATTTTCAGTAATCATGAATGTATGAGGCTATGATTAATTATTCCCTTAAAAGTCGATTTTTAATTCGTGTCTTTGAGAGTCATCGATGAACATGTTTTACGCATATCTAGAGCAGATAGAAATGGGAAGTGCTTGTTGCAATGAAAGTGAAATGTCGACCAAAATGCAATTCGCCCTAGGAACAAGGAAATTAGGCGTACAATTACTACTATATTTGAATAGTTTGTGTCGCATTCTCAAGTTCTGTAAAGTCATGTGAGCTGGGATCTTCGAATACCTCTGAGAAAATGATTTATATTACGACCAAGACAACCGTCTCAGTTCTAGTAAATTTAACGACGTTTGTAGCTTGAACATTTGCAGTTAATATACCTTCTGAAGGATATCAAGCTAGGTAAACTGCCTGATTCATTGTTTTCATTAGGAGAAAATGTGTGTCTAATTCCTAGAAAAGTTCAGCAGACAACATTAGATATATGACAACTCCATCAGGGATTCGATAGTTCCTCTGCTGTCTAAATGCCCACAAAATCAATAATTTGAAAGTATTGTAGAATATTTCCCAACAACAACAACTCGAATCTCAATCTATTCACTAAGCATCTGCAAAATGAAAATAATTTAACCACATTTGCTACCCACTTTGAATATCCTTGAAGGTAAGTTTCGGGAGAGGATTTTCATAATTCTCCTCACAAATTTGTTACGTTATATTTTTAAATGAGCAATCATACTGCAACGCCAGACCAGGGTACAAAATTGTTCATTTAAAATTATAACGTACCAAATTTGTGAGGAGATGTGCCACCACAATTGAAAATTAATTTCTGCAGAAAGGAATTTTGTGTGCTTGGCTAATATTGCATTATGAGTTGAGCTTCCGCACCTGCTCTGCTCTTTTAGAAAATGATTATAAATGCTGCATAAGGAGTTCGAAAAGTCGAAGTAGCTTAACTAGGTTTACACTGGTGCCCCTGGCATCATCATCAGGAGTACCCTGAGCTGATTTAACATGTATTCAGTCTGAATTAATATGAGCTGTCGGAAACTACTTTATGGATTGTGGAGAATTTTCTGCTGCCTTAATTGGTCCCTGTGCTTTTACAATTTGTGAGTTAAATTAATTAATCCTCCGAAAGTAAGTAATAATGAGGTAGTATTATGAGGAGATATAATTCGAATCGGGGGATATGTGTACATATAGTTTTGACAAATTGAAATTAAATTTTCGAAGGCAGAGTACTGTGTAAGGAAAGATGTGCATAGGGAATTACTATGATGAAATGAACTAATTACAAGCAACTCAAATTCTTAGAATACTATTTTTATGCATTTATAAATGAAGATAATGTTTGATAGTGAAATGACTTCGTTTAAGAGACAATATGACACATACGCATCCTTCTAATGGCTTCCATATTATCATAATATCTATCTATTTTCTACTTTAAGTGGACAAGGACTTGATCCGAGCAGATTAAGGATATTTGTCACAGTGTGAACGGCTTTGACTGGTCACAATGTTTCCATCCAGAATTTCCGTACTCATTGAATCGGTATATTTACGTATATGGCATCATGAAACACGCTGAGCACAGTATGTTATAATAGGCGACATATGACTCTCCAAGATATTAATTTCCCCTCTGTAACTCAAATCTGCAAATCATCGTTGAAAATTTTTTTTGGAAATTTCTGAATAAATTTTAGTTCGTGTTGCTACGTATAGAACTATAAAATAAAACTGTATTGAACACATTTTATTGGTGCTCGGTGGCGTATGAGTGTTGTAAATAGAAATTAATGTTGGCTGGCGTCGCATGGTATCGGGAAATATACTCTTTATTTTAATTCAATATTAATTTAAACACAATTTTGCATTTTAATTTATATTCTGAAATAATTTGCAGCTGCTCATACGCGATAAATTACATCACAGATGACAATATTCGTTTTCAGCTCGTATAAAATTTCGCAGAAAAGGGAACAATCACAATAACGCTAAAGTAAACATTTTCTTGCATATTTGTAATTTAAAATAATGAAAAAATGGTTCATGGGAGATTTCATATATTTTCTGTTCAATTCACTGTATTAAATTTTATAATTAAAAATTGCTCGCATCGTGGACGCTCTCTCAGGGAATTTTCGTATTAAAATATACTGAAATAATATTTCTTTCAATTGTTCGGTTTAAAGGCATCTGCATGCTTTTACTCTGAAGGGCAGATGTGACCTTATATAGGCTCTGAAGCATACGTTGGCCATTTATTATTGATTGTTGGAATATTCCCGCACTCTTTTTACTAGATAATCCCTACAAAAAATCAGAATTGTTGTTCCAAGATTTACGTGGGCGGGTATTTCCCATCCATTAAGATATGCTTACCCATGCAGATGCAGCAAATGGTTCATGTGACATTTTTTATTAAGGCAGCATAAATGAGCACCTAATGTTGATTCGCAGCTGTGAAACCAACCATGGCGCGCAACTTTTTGATAGTGGACCCGACACCTCAATACGACAGAAGGATACCATAACACTGGGCATTTGGAAATGAGTTTAGACCAATCTTTAGGATTATGAAAGTTAAATATTTTGTAGGGCAAAGGGCAATCTAAAGCTTTCATACAATGAAAATTAATAAACAAAAGTTTCTACATATGGAGGTGAATGAAAATATCAGAAAAATGAGTTCGGAAATGAGAAAGTGAGTCTGAAATCGGTACATTTAGATACCAGGAATATCATATCCATACTGAATAAGTGAAACGAACAACAATTTAAAACTTGAGATATATATGGCTGTTCATTAATCGAAGATTTGGTGACAGTGACTTATAAGTTAACGATAATTTCACCTACGACGACTTACTGCAAAATTGGTATTCTAAGCCGCGAGTGTAGTTAACCCGCTAACAGGCTCGTAACTTAAGTAGTTGACATAAGCTAGATATTAGACATGGACTCGAAATACTTCGAAATCAAAAGAGAACTGTAGCATAAAATGAAATGGGGCATTAAAATCAGAATTACTTTGGTGGGTTCCATGAAGGAATATCCTTTAATTCTGTGATTTCCACTGTACTGTATAAACAGCTATATACATAATCCTTAAAGTTCATTTTCTGTATTCACTCTACATTTACTCGAAATGACGAACACATTGTTAAACCAAAGTCAAACTTTTAACGTGCTTATATTGTAGTTTTTGTTCTCTGGCACAAGCCCACATAAACTAATCCACAGTTTGTGTAGTTATTCAGCCCTGCATACCACACTTCACTGTTCTCTGCCAACGATAATTTGTGTTCCAAGTCTCCGTTACGTATGCTGTGTAAAGTTTCCAAAAAACAACGCTCTGAACACTGTTAATAAATTGTCAGTTACGTATACGCCACATAAGCCTCTAATTTACTAAATGCTGAAAGCCCGCTGTGTACACATTGACACGCTGGTTTCTGTTTCAGGTAATTGCGCTCCCAGCGCTTTGGTTTTACGTGCAGTGTTCAGTTGTCAGCTTGGTATAATTTGCACCTGCTTTAAATTGTATGTTCTCTTGTTGTTTATTAGACTCTGTGAAATAAGTTCCAAATCATTATTTTCAAAGCAGGCAAATATTTCCTTTGTGAATGTAATTTGGTCCTATTAACACCAAAAGAGAGATAGAAATGCGCATTGTTCATGACAATTTGAAAAGATTTGTGCTCATCCATAGTAAATGCAGTGACCAACCAGCCGACAGCGCAGTCTCTACAGCAGTTGTGCATGTTTCAGGGTGGCATTTGGGGTGTACTTTTCCCATTTAAAGACAGTTAAATGTAGAACGATTTCAAAATGTGTGTCCTATTATAGCCCAAGTGTGTGTGTACTTATCAAGCAAAGCTTTTGTTTGGTATTTATGCTACTACACACAATGGGCCTAATTGTCTCTTCTGGGTGATCCGTGTCCTTGACACTATATTACTCATAATCCTCTATCCGGAAATGTCATGAAAGAGGAGAAAGTTTTTTGTTAAATCACATTATTTTCATATTCAGGCTTTCAATTACTCTTGCCAAATATGCATGCGTTTTTCTAAATATGTTTATGTGGCAGTCATTCAGTGAATAACTTTGTGCAACATTCAGTGAATAACTTTTGTGCAGAAAATTCAAATTGTGCGGATGTGGGGCCGAATCTATTCAAGGTTGTACTGCAAAAGTTTCATCAAAGAAGACGATTGCTCATTTAGTGAAACATCTGAAAAAGAGACTATAATTTAAATTAAAGTTTTTCAATGTTGACTTATTTTGCTTTATTCTGTCCTTTGAAGTTCAATCATACTCAATGTTGTCTTTTATGCTATTCGTTGCGCTACCTTGCTTACGAGATTTCGAAGATTTTCTTATGTGAAACGAAGTTTTTACGAAAAAAATTCAACGTCGTATCTTTGTGCATTCTGTTTAAGACTTGCAACAGCTTCGTTCCTGCCAGGACCTGGTAAAGTAAATAATTTTGATTGGAGGAGAACTTTTTGGCACACAGGATTAGACTAACTCTATGGAGAGAATTAAATCATCTGAAAGAGGAACTTCCATTAACTTTTAATGGTGCATGTGTAGCTTGCTGTACTTGGAATGGTGTTTAGAGTAAACTATGCAAAATACATGTTCCTTTATAGTGAAGTGAATTTCTGTCAAAGCTTATTAAGAGAAGTACACAATCTTAGACAAAGTTTCACTCCAACTCCAAATAAAGATGAAAGTTTATTTTAATCACAGCCTCACAGCCCATCAACGTAAGGCACGGTCACGAACTGTAAAACAAAACCATTTCTAAAATGTTTGCATTCAATTTTTTCTTTTCAGATATAAAAAAAAAATTTCAAATAAACATAAAAATTTTGCCCGAAAATGTTTCCTGAATTGCCTGCCGCAGACACAAACATTCCATTTACCGCCTGCAAAGGCTCGCTACAATGTGCTTCAGAGTAGAAGCTGATTTCAATCCATCACTACATCTGAGTGCCTCAGTCATTATTTTGCCGTGAATTATACTCCAAAAAGGATTCGCAACATTTCAGCACTTGACCCGGCGCTCATAAACAACTTCCGCAGCGAAATTGTTTCCGTTGTGGGCAATCGCAGTTTATGTTTACGTTGAAGTGTTTATGGCGCGCCGTGTGCGCCAGAAATTCATTAATACCAGCCAAGGATATTGCTGTCATAGTTTGAGGGAGGCATCGCAAAAGCTTTCCGTCTCCTTCAATGCAATTTAAATTGCCTGCAAAGCCTAGAATGCTGTGTCTAACTTCAAGTGGTGGTTTACTAACTGCTCTCAGATATATTGCATGCATGTGGCAAGAAATCCGACAATACAATTTGAATGTCCCGCTTTCACTAGTATTTCTATGTATTAATTTTCTTTTTTAATTATATTCTACTTGGTTGACATATTCACAAAATCTACGATTTGCTTGAAACTTTTTTAAAGACGCTAAAACGAACTATAACTCGAGTATAATCCATAATTTTCTTCGTTGTTGGCTTAACCGAAGTTAAGCAGCAACAATTGCTAACAGCGAAAAATGTTTACTTCACTTGTCAGAAGCAGCTTTCATGCTCTCGAAGTAAGTTTGGATTGATTGCTCTTTTAGAGATATTCTCTATCTAAGAGTCAGGTCTGCCACAAAGCAATCATTGTCACTAAGAGCTTTGCCATTTTGTACACAAAATAGCGTGTGCATGCAGGATTCAACTGGCAGCTGCGCTCCTTTTGCTGGAGCTCTTGCTCTTACTTGTAGAATTCATGCTTCTGTTTCTGCGAGTTTGTTCCCTTAAATCTTAAATATGATTGCAGAGAACTGTGCTCTCAAACAAGCAGAACTAAATCATTATTTCTGAATTAAATTAGTATCTTGAAATATGTCTTTATGCAATTATATTGAACCGTTGCCTAAAAGGGTTAAGGATATCCACCTCGAAGGGATGTCCACACTTCTGGCTGAGACTCAACAGAACTCACACTTCACAACAAACCGGAGGCCTCTTTTAAAGGTTCCTTTGAAGAATAGTTAATTTATAGGTTTTCCAACCTGTTTATCCATTTAGATAACAAAAGTAACTTAGCATCAAGGTACTTGGGCCGAATAAACTTATTGCATGATTGGAAAATTTATATGAGGGTGCTAGTTCGAAATATTTTTGGAAGATTGAATATATTGGTAATAATGACTTAGAGCAGTAGAGATATGTGTATTTTAAGGTAACTTTGTTGCTGAGTTTGAGAATCGTGATGAGTGGGAATCGTGATGAGTTGGAATCGTAAGGAATGCGAATCGTAATGAGTGAGAATAGTGATGAATCGCTGTATCTAGAATTTGGTAGATGACAAAGATGGAATTAGTAAATGAACTACTCAGTGGAAGTAAAACTGCAGCCATCATTTTGTTGGGTTTAACTTCCGCGTTATGCCACATCGGCGACACAGCTGAGCACTACCTCTTTCTACGAAACTGCAATGAAAGCCAAATAATTGAAGATCTCTACTGAATGACTGCCATTGAAATAAATTTATGTTTCACACAGATTGCTTGGACTCATTTGTCAGAATTTTTAATATTTAATAGAGAAAAAACTTAAAATTTCCCACTTTATCGATTTGATTGAGATCTGACTGAACCAATATGTATCCAAGCCAAACGGCTTTGGCCACACTAATTATTCCTTATCTGGCCGGAGCCATTGGCATCATTATCCTGCTGGGCGCAATGGTGATGCCCTTGGAATCGTTTGGACGTGCTGACTTCTTTGATCCGATACACGATTTCCTCTGTATTATTGGAACGTACATGACAGGCTTTGGTGAGGCATGATAAACTTCTGAAATTGCTTAAACCAATTCCAACATAATGTATTCCCCTCTTTGAAGGAATGCTGATTTTCCGTTTGTTTCGCGGCGTGGAGACCAAACGTGTAAAATATGCTCACTTAATAATCCACACCCTCGCTCTTCTTGTGTTTCTGATTTTCGGAACGTACAGAGAAAGTCACGCGAATATCGACGCACTGATTGATAGCACAGATCGTCCACCCGTAGTTATAGAAGGAGACAGTGACAGCTACGCGGAAGGTACAGGCGACGGCCATCATCCCTTGATAGCACATGCGGCAGCCGGTTGGGTGGCACTTGTGGGCCTGATTATGGAGGTACTCGTAATGTGAAGGAAACAAAATATTTGAATTTAAAGCGTCTCGCTCTCTTTGTATACCGGTGTTTTACGTATTGGTCCGAAAATCAGGGGTTCCGCCGCTACATCGCTCCTTTTCACGACATTTTTGGACTCTGGGTTTTCATTTGTCTCGCCGCCTGCTGTTTCACCGGACTCCATGAGTGCAAAGTGGACTCTCCGGATTTTTGTGTGCAGAATTATCGACGCTACATTTTTGTGGGATTTTTCTCTTTCTGCATTACTTACAGCGTTTGCCTGAATCCGTATTTCGAATGGGAACTGGTATGCCTACCACGGTCCTTTATAATACAGTATTTAATTCTTTCTTATTCAAGGTCGGTAAATTGTGATCTCAATCGGATAAGGAATATTTCATGAGAGGAAACTTTGACATTGAAAGACACATGTCAGAGAATATGATAATTTTTTAATACCTTAGTTAATTATTTAAGTAAAGTAGCCGAGCTCCTTCGGTTTGAATAAAACTCTGGAAATATGATTTATAAGACTTTTCATCTGGGAAGATGTCACGATGCAGAGAGTGCATTCTAAACACATACGCTTTATGAAGTATAAGGACATCGGCATGGTAGACTGCTGAGATGACTGTTTAATCAATTCTTTCTTTCATGATTCTTTTATCAAGTTTAAGGTTCACATTTATAAAGCAATATTATTAATTCTTTGACTACTTTAAAGTAAACTGATTACATTTTGGTAGGTCTGAAATATTTGCGGTACATTGCGTTTTATAAATCCAGACAATATAATACTGAAATATGTCTCTTTGATTCCTCTGCTCTTTCCAATTACTCGCTATAGAGAACTGTTAGTATTTAAAGTGGTGGCAGTTCAGTATAAATGGGTCGATTTCTACTTAAAATGCTGATCCTTTAAATATGTGGCACTCAGCTAAGTTAAACTATGCAGTGGTTCTGTCGCTTTCCTTAGAATATTCAGTGCGTGAACAAACTTCAGCAAAGTATGCAAAAAGAGCGCACGCTTTAAAGAATTTCTCGCCCTTTCAATGCTTCCGCTCCAATTCGAATGAGTGCAGTAAGAACAATTTAAAATTCCTCGTAGCAACGCTCTCTATTCTTGTACTTTATGAGCTGTTCCACTAGTTTACTTACAAAACTATTCCAATTAACAATTATTAATCTGACTAAACTTTTACTATATTAAGTGAAACTATTCTGTTCATGTGACAATAACAAAGGACTCTTTTTCCATATTTGAACTGAAAATAATGAAATATGAACTCCAGAATCCCAGTGTAAAGCCAATTGGGAACTAGTATAAAAAGTTCACGCCCTCCTTTAATCAATCATTTTCAAGCCGAAAGATGGCCTATCAGTGACTCTAGTGGCATATTAGGCCATAGTGAGTCAGAGGCGAGCGTCGGAAGAAGCTCATTTTCTTGATTAATCTTCCATTTCATTGTTCTACATTCCTAATTTAATGTGTTCTTTGTTAAACAAATTTTAGTATCCGTTGTATGAATGGCATCAGATAATACCGACAACCAGTAAAGTGGGTAAGAGCGGATTACACCAACTATATGGAGACATTATACCTTTTCATCGGTAAAAAATCAACTATGCTAAGGATTTTTATACGGTTTTTCAATAGAAGACCAGATGCTGCTATCTACTCAACTAAGTAAATGCTTTGTTGGCAAAAAATGCTCTCAGACAAAAATAAATAAGCATTTCAGCATCATTATACACTCATCGCTTCTCCGCGTACACTCATTTTTATTCCTTCCACATTTCTTTTAATGAGAGTTGAATTTCTTCTTTATTTAAATTTAAATTTACCCACCCAAACAAAGTTTATTCCATCTTATCACAGTAAACAAGGATGACAATGGAAATGCTGCTCAGTTCAGCGTAAATAACTGGCTTACAAGTATTCGTATATGTGCCGCTGCTAAGGTTGCATCCAATTGGAATTCTAAATAGAATCACATAAAAAAATGGCCTGTGAATACGCGAAATTTAAACCCTGCTTAAACTCTTCTCAATTAAATGGTATTTGAGCATAAGCTAGTTGAAACCTAACTGAATGTTTAAATGAAGGTTTGGGGAATCATTTCTGAACTTCCCTTTGGAAGTATTTTGAGACTGGGAAATCATTTCTCATCTCCTCTCCGACAGTATTTTGAAGTTTAAGCTAATCATAAAATTATGGAATGGTTTTGCGGGTATTCATGAAATTTTACGCTTTCTTTTCTCAGAATCAACAACTACTCAGGTATCCTTTGAACTCAAATTTCAAACATTTCATATTAAAACAATTTCACGAAAGTGTTGGATCGTAGTTTAGAATGTAACTCGATCCAATATTCAGGTATTTCAGGACTTTGCACACCAATTCGATCAATATGCAAATATAGTCCACTTTGCTGCAAATCTGACTTTTAGATTATGAAAGATCTTTCCTCTCGTAAGTATTGCTTTAATGAACTATTTATTTTAAGTAGCTGCCATTTGCCATGGTCGAGTGGTAATTCTGCTTGTCTCAGAGTTCTGAGATCGGAAATTCATATTGCCCAGGGTACTGTGCCCAAGTAATTCTATTTAACTCTTTCCACCTCTAGTCGACTACCTTAGTTCCTAGTACTTATTCTCCGAAATCCTTGTCGATAGATTACATCATGGTGAACATGATGAAACTGCTTTCATTAAATCTTAATGATCAAACAAACGCTTTCCTACTACTGGACACACAATCTAGTGAACGAACTAACAGCAGGTAATTGATTTCCTTTATAACAGGAAAATTACATTATACACCGATCCATTGGAAATGCTGATTTTTCTCGAGAAAACTGAATGATGATATTTTGCCACGGTATTTGTGATTATTCGATTCCGAAAGAATGAATAAAATCGCGGGAAGTCCGCTGTAAAATCACTATCCTGCCGGCTAGACATTGCTCTTGATATCCCGCGATCCAGAAGGTCTTCTAAGTATTTTGCTTCATCCTACCGCTTCCCACAGTTCTTAACGAACTATTCCGAGTTCTTGATTATTTTAGTTGCGGCTGCATACGATTTTCTAGGTCCTTTCGGCTGTGTGCACAAAAGCATACCGCTTCGCATATACGGAACTCATTTCGTCAAACGTAAGCTCGAAGTACTGCGCCAACCTGAGCTGAAATGACATTGGCATCGTAGACATGCTAACAAATAGTACGATAGAGATGGTTATACATACAGCTTAACTATGAATTATCTCGTCTCTCTTTTGTTGATCAAACTTCGTTATACAGTAAACAGATGAATAAACATCTCTTTGAAATTTCAGAAGACCTCAGTTTAGTTTTTGGTTTCAGTACTTTAAACTCGGTACATATTGAGACATCTGGAAAGATAGAGGGGTACAATCACGGGTTTTATGCCAATTCCCCCTTAAAATAGTCTTAGCAACTTAGCAGAATCCTGCTAGTAATATTTTGTACATTATCTACAGGCCCTCAACGCAAACAATTCAACAATTGTTAATGTAAATTTCCAATTATAGAAACAATGCTTAAAAAGATATTTCCATATGATGAGGATATAAGAAGGCAACGCAAATTTTGCGCTTTTAATTAAGATTTAATTAGTGATTCGTTACGATGACAATGAGGAATTATCATCGCTTTGCCTTTGTGTTGCATTTCCTTTGCATTCTCTTTCGGCAACAAGTGAAAATATTTCTGCATTTCAGGCAGCAGATTACATAAGTAAATAAAGAATCCTGTAGATGTGTGTCTGCACATAAGTAACAAGAGTAAATGTGTATATCTCGGGATAATTGCATTTTATGTGATGAGCAAACATGGAAATATAATTTCAGAACTTTCTAATTGAGTTAGAAAATGTGGTTTTGTTACGACGCCTTGTCACACCACTGCTTTCTTGTTTCAACTCGTATGCTTTCCATGCTCATATAAGCTACCTCTGCTCTTATATAAATTTGAGCAGGGCCTAAGAACGAAGTTTTCACTAATTGTACTTTGAGATCCCTAAATTGGTGGTTTACAAACTGTCTGTGTAAATACTTCTCAAAAATATAATCTGTAAACAAGTGGTGAATAAACTAAATTCTGCCAGGAGCCAAATTTTGATGCAGAAGGACCTCTTTTCAATGGCTTTGTTTTACACTTCACGAGTCACAACAACACAATTCAGTGATTCGAAATGAAATCTAATTTTCGTAACAATGCAATAATTAGTACAGAGGCGCATGAGTCTGAGATCCTTGGCAGTTAGATGGGGAACTTTGTTCAAGGTTTTGGTTTCCATAAATTCAATTTTCAGTTGACTGGACCATATTCCTTTAGTCAATTAATGTACATAAATATTCCATACAATATAAAATGTTGGTTTCGTTTTGGGGAAACCAGAAAGGTCCCACGAACCATATCAGTGGAATGCTATGCTGGACCGAGGACATTAGTTTAGGTTCATCTAAAATTTCTGATAATTATCACAATACATTTTAGGAATAAATGGGTAGGACGATGTTCAAAATAAATCCAATATATAATATAATGCACATGTTTATAAGTTGAGAGGCTATTTCATCGTCTGACTTAGAGAAAACTTAGCTCACTTAATACATTTTATTCTCCTCTTAAGCAAACACACTTGCAGCTGTTTAAACTGCCTACTTTCACTTCTGTACCTATTACTGTATGTTTCATACGCGTTTACTGGGGCGCTACTTATTTGCAGCTTCTTTCGTGCCACAGCTTTAAACTGGTCTGTTTATTCTGACCAAAGCCAGGAAAACATTGACATTGGAATTTCATGTCGTACCATACCAAATGGAGAATGGCAACAGATCGTAAAAGTCCTCGACGCAAAATTGCCGTTGTTACCAAAACACAAGCACCAGGAACACCTTCAGTGTGATGCGCTCTAGTTTGCACCAGTTTACAGCATGTCGTTCCTTTTGCCCAGATGGGCGGATGCCGTTGTGTTTATGTGTCGTACGCCATTTGCGTTGCACACATGACTGCTATAATTTTAGCTTTTGCAATATTAAGCGGATTAAGGATAATCCCCATGTCAGCTGAGGATTCGGTGTGTTTCTCTTACCAGAAAGTTTTATTTTTTGCGATAATTTTTTGAAATTTTTGATGAGAGCACTAAATGGAAACATAAGTATAATTTATGGGGAGGATGAAGAAAGCAAATTATCATGTTAGTAAGTAAAAAGGATCCTGAAGACTTGGGTCTTTTTTTGCGTAAGTATTTGTTCTGGTCAACCAATGTTTAACCAGATTTTGTGTATAATAACAATATTTTGATATTAAGAGATAAACTCTCAATTATTCTTAACTATCCTAGAACAGGTTTCAATGTAACGGTTGTCATATTTTTCCAGTAACAATTTACAAAATCTTATGGATACTCTTTCGGGGTAAAAATAAATTCTGTCACTTGGTGTCAAGTGTATTTGAATACACGCATCTAGGAAAGCATTATTAACATATTTTCGTTTGGTGGAGTAGGGAAAAAGGCTTCATTGAATTTGGAGTAAATATTGTATTACTTAAATTACTCCACTAGTCAATTTTTCCATACTACAAGTGTCTCAATGTTAAGGCACATTCCCCGATATATATCGCTATATTGAATACTATGAACAATAGCATATAACACAGACGTATATGTCCTTTATCTTTTATCACCACATTCTTCTTGGACACTTGAAAATATGCCTTTACACTTCACAATCTCTGTGACAGGCAATAACTTCCTTACCAACATTAATTTAAATTTGCCTTCGTAACTGTAGGCACATTCAGGACACGTCAATCAAAACTCACTCAGAAGTTGTGGCTGATTGGAAAAGAGAAAGGAGCAACTTAAACTGTTTGACATTCAAAATGCTAACAAGAAAATAATCAACCACAGCAGACCGATTAAACTGAAATATCTCTCTTAAATTGTATTTACTTTGTCTACGCTTGCAATTCAATTCCATTCAATATGCAAATCCTTTCATAGAATTACTTGCATGTCTAATTACTGTGAACTGAGTGCAGCGTAGACAAAGTTATGTTTTCCCAAACTAAATTCTGTTTATGTTTCAATTATTTGTGTTTATACATACAAGTAAAGTGAACATTTTGTAGCTCTGCCGTGGTTTGAACAAAGACAATATACAGATGAATAGCATTATGTTTGGTTTGAGTTCTCCTGCGGTAATTCATAAATTCTTAAACACATCTTGAGTGGTTTAAGAGCTAGGATGGTATTATTGCGAGTCTTTAAAAGTTATCACAGTAAACATTCAAGTAGAAAACTGTTTGTTTTTTAAGGTTTTTACTGTTTGTGATGTGGTACGATTAGAAAATATTTAATTACTGTAAACATTGGATCCAATATCACGAAACTTTGGGATGAAGTTGACAACAAAAGCAGAGCAATGTCTGAGAATTTCACTGATAATTCTTACACGTCTTGTCTTCAAAGGACCTCAATCAAAGTGTACTTGAGTAGGGTGCGCAAAAGGTGATTTGTGTCAACTCAACACCTCTGAAGTTACTGAACAATTACAGTGAAGGGAACATGACAACTGCGTAGGGCAGTTAAAACGTTACCCTTGGGTGTTTGTGTATGATGGTCTTTGGTGCAGTGCTCGTAATTTGAATCGGTCTTTCTAGGCCACAAAATATTGAAAAAGATTTAAAAAGACTCATTTTTTAGACCTGGGGAGGATATGCACAAACATATTTCCATATGTTGTCAAGAATTTTTCATTTCCATCATTTATCCTGAAAATTTCATTTCTCCTTTCTTTTATTGCAACATGCACATAGCTCCTAAAGCCGTGTTCTTGTTCATCGTGCCAGCAGTTTGTTATTGATCCAATTGGTATTTGCCCGTAAGAGCTTCCCGTGAAATGATTTTCCATATGCAAAAGGATTTATTTCAAATATTCATCTGCAGTTTACTGAGAAAAAACATAGGATAAACAATTGTGTAAACATTTTCAGCTATTTAAAACTGTTTTCATGTTCAAGGAAGGCTTATGCCACCTCCTTGGCACATTGTAAACTCATTCACTTGACTAAATGACAGAATGTTTAAATCACTTTCCTTGATAAATAAAGTAAGTAAAGCACCACCCATAAACTAATTTAAAGCATACAATTTCAGCTATCGATTGCTTTGCTGATTGCCACATAAAATATCTCATTTTGACTTCGCTGTCACAAATTTTAGTTGAAACCTTCGCAAAACTTTTAACCTAAAACCTTTGACAGAGAAAGGAACCACCAACGGCGAGGCATACAGTCTCCCCAATATCACATTAATTGGATAGTCAGAAACGGAGAGCACAGACATCTAATTTCCCTACTGCTGCGAGAAACTGCAATGTAACTCCTTTCTCAGCAGCGCAGTAGAGCACGATATCCTACTCTAAAATAGGATGATACTATGAAATTAGTATGAAGTTAGAGTCAGACATTTTATGCAAAACTTTCACTCTACCCTGCCACAATTTATCGTGATCCAACTTTAGGTGAGTCTTACTTCGGAATTGAGGAACATTTCTACTTTAAAGTTTTAGCAAAGGCGCATTTGCTCCGCCTTGCTAGTTACAATGTCTTGAGTTTCACAATCACCTTTTGACTACTAGAAACTTGCAAATGCTTTCAATTTAAATTGAAGTTGCTACCTATCTGCTGGTTCGTGGTATATCCAGCGGTAAACCTACTAAGAAGGACAGGAATTCTCATTAGGAAACTTTACTGTTGTTGGTGTATTCTCTAAAAAACTGAGTGACAAACTGAATACTCGCTTTGAGAAGCAGAAATGCTCTTTTCCATTTACTCCAAAGTTACTTCTACTAAAGTTGGTCAAAGCAGAGGCTCAAATATTATTATTATTATTATTATTATTATTATTATTAGTTTATTAGTAGTATTTGAAATACTTTATACAGATACAGATATTTTCAATATGCCATGTATACAGCCGACTTCCTGGTTAGTTAGTAAAGAGTCCCTGGTGAAACCGATGTACCTCGTATCAGTACTAAGAATTCATACATAAAAACACAGTTTACAGAATATGCAGCTATGAACTATCAGCTCTGCAAGCACGTCTGACAAAAGACTATTGAGGGAAACAACAACAAAATTGTGTTTCAACTCAGTTGTTATTTATTAAGTGCAAATAAACAGAAGACTTGAGTCACCACCCACTCGCGTCCAGCTGAGCTTCATTTTACTTGACTCCATAAATGAAAATGAAAGCCTTTTGGAAGTTATTTGATGAATTCACTATTTTTGCTTTTGAAATCTGAATGTCCGTAACTCAAGAGCACCCAAGAGGGCACTAACTAAATATAGGATAAAATCTGTCTATACAAATTATAAAATGTTTTTTTCGAGCCTTTGTTGTTAAAAATTTGGGAATTAAATTCTCAATTTATTTTCACGCAGGCCTCCAATGAATTCGCTTCATATTGCATGGATTTGAGCAGGTCAATAAAAAGCACTACTGGCATACGAGTATTGTTCGCTTGGGATATTCTGTGAAGTGTTTTCACGTATTTGATTAAAATGTGGAGCCAGGCAGGACAACGGGAACGATGCTTTCATAGCTGCAAAATTGCATTTACATACTCGAGTAAGAGAATAGCATACTTGAGTGCAGAAACTAACAGAAGGCCGATTTCAACTACAGTGGAAACAAGGAACTTTTTTAATTAATATGATCAAATATATTTTAATGCTTTCATATCTTTCACACTGCTCTAGGATATGAAAGCGTGTATATAAACAGTTTAGAATTATATGAAAAGATACCTAAATACATGATAACTCCTCATTAAGGACTGCGAAAAGTTCTTTAAAATTTAATGAAAATTTTGCGTTCTTAAAGAAGTGCTTCCCTTTAACACTTGTGCTATTACACTGGAAAGATGGGAAATAAGAACGAAACTGTGAAAGTGAATACACAGATTTATCGTAGACACCTCCCTATACTTGCAGACATGCCATTGCACGCATTACCGCAATCATGTGTTGACACAAAGAACAAAGAAAAGCAACGACAAAAATAACAATGCCACAAATGTCGTTCCTTGGTTCCTTGGCAGACATTCGCTTTTATTTGCTAAGGTAGACGACGAAGGAGAGCAATAAAATCATAAAACCAACAAAGCAACAGCAAAAAGGTATTGTAAACATAACGGTATTTAACAGTTGACACAGAATATGGGTTGAAAAACTGGAAGGATGCTGCAGTCTGCATGGAACTCCTCGTTCAACTCACAAATATAGCAGTAGACATATTCAGCTTTGAAGGATATGAATGAGAGTCGACAAGAGTCGACATCTTCAGCTCTCCCACAGTGCATACAAAAATATTTGACTTCTTCAAACATTCAGTCACCTCACTTTTTTCTTTGTATTTTCAAATTCTGAAGTCTAATGTAAATCTGATGATTAACTTAAATGCATCAAATCAATTTCTTAGCTCTTCAGACTCCTCACGATAACGACCTAAAGGAGGCCACTAACTCAGGCACTTTTTAAGTCTAAATATATTTGAGTATGACCAAAGAATATCAACGTTTTAAGAAGTCCCATCAAGAAGAAGAAAAAAATATTTGATTTTCTCTTTCACGTTACGAGTTCATACTACGTTGATATTCTTTGGTATGACCTTCATATGTATACGACTTTATATCAAATTTAATTACGCTAAATTCCCCCCACATCACTGTCAGGATTTCCCTTTTCATGAGATTTGTGTATTTATTCATCCTTCAAACTAACGCCAGTCGGCGCTCGCACACCATTGCCTCCACCACTCTGCAAACTTAGTTGTAGTAAACATGAAAATGTTTACTTTTGCTGTGCCACCCAGATTGAGGGCACTCTCATTCCTTCATAGAAGTGGTGTTTGTTTATGCCAAACCGCTAAATAGTTCGCGTGGATTATCGCGAAGTCTCGATGGGTAGTTGAGCACCCAATAAAAAATTTTGTGTGTTTTTTTAGAGATAGCGACAAAATTTAAAAGGAAATTATATGTGAGAAGTTTTTAAATATATCTGAGTAGTATTTTATAATAAATACAATTTCTGGATCCTGTATATCCAAACTACCTATATCCTCTTCAACTCCTCATTTATCTCCTTTCTTCTTAAATGTAATCTAGTCTTTGCAATATTTCGATTTACGAGTAGTTATGAGACTTCAATTGAAAAGATTCTTGGTTACTTTAATAACAAGAACTATATAAAATTGTATGTTTCCATTGTCATTTAATTTAGAAAATATTTGTGCCAGAATTTAAGTTATTTTTCATCAAATACTTCCACATCAAATGCTTTTTTATTGTAACAATTCACAAATTGAATTTCTGGGCGGACTCGCATTGTCTTGGCACCAAAAATCAATTTTAATGCAGTGGCCTAGAAATATTTCCGTGTGTGGCGGAAATTCCTCTAGTTATATTTTTGGCGTCCTGCTGAATAAAACCAAAATAAATGCATTAAGAATATTAAATAATAAAGAGTCATAAAAATGTGCCACTGAAGTCCCGAAGCGACTGTTGGAACAATAGGATTTGGCAGTCTATTCGATAGAGTCGATTATGTTTTATAGTGAAATGGATTTCTAGAGATTCATTAAAGAAGTATATGAATGCTTATGGAAGGAAGTACATGAATAGCTATTGGCAGCTTTGAGAATTTGGATTTGAATTATATTTATATTTATACACTGCTAAATTTACCACAATTTGTGTAATGTAATGATATAAGTAATCTTGATTACAAGTTGGAAGCCATTGCCATTATTTCATTAAAGGTTTGGATGATCAATTCAATACCCGAGTAATGAGTATAATTCAAATAGAGTCGCCCTCTGTAGTCTAATCGTAACCATGCCACACTCACACTCTGAGACTCGCACGTTCAAATCCTGCCCTACTCAGAGACTCGCAGCTTCCAATCATGCCATGCAGTAGACTTCGGCTTGGGATCAAAAATCCCTCTTTCTAAAAAAAGAAATCGTTCTCTCCTCGAATTGAAAGCCTCAGTGACGAGTACTCATTCCCCAACCCTTTGCAGTCATAATTAATTATGGTGTCAGATATAGGGTGTTTGTTTTAGACGTGAGTGGTTTTCAAGCAGAAATAAAACGCATATAATTTAATGTTATATCCAAGAATTATTAATATAAACTATTTTCATGAGAAACTTAAGAAGTCGCCCCTACAAATCAAAATCCCTGTTCAACCAAAGTAAGTATTGTTCATGTTCTTAGAAATAAGATTGTGGGAGTGTTCGAGCTAATCACACACTCTTTACAGTAGTGGAAATCACAACCAGCTGATATTAGTTTTCCAGAGTTGCAAATCGCATCACTTTCTTATAAATTGTATGCAACCTTATAAGCAACTCGTTCCTGATCCCAGTAACTCCCCTAGTACTATAATTATTCCACACCCATAAGAAATATATAAAAATATGTCCTTATAAACAATTTGTTTTAATTCCCTAAAGCTTACCTTAGTTCTTGTCAAACTTGTTCTTAAACATGAATACCCCTCAACAAATTCACTTGTTGCTTCCAGGCAATTAAAGTGCTTTTAGATTTGACTGGTTTATGAAGTGATTTATTGATTGACTTTTTTAGTGAATGTAAGATAAACTCCACAATGGAAGTTAATGACCATTTAATACACATATAATCGGTCTGTAACTCTTCCACTAAGAAGTGATGAAGTAGAAAAACTGCTGCACCAATTCACTTCATTTGCGGTTTTCGTTCTTTGCAATTGTTAAATGAGGTGTAAAAATGTTTTCATACAACTTGAGTAAAATCGCATAAAACGGAAAACTTCGGAGAAGAAGGACGAAATAAGTGAAATATTAATCCATACTTTGTTGAAGAAACCGTGCCTTGCGTTTTCCAATGCACTGAACAAAAATTAATAGGAATTATGGGGAGCATGTGAGAACAAAAATTTGATAATGGAAGGAAATCTTCATACAAATTGTTCCAGAGTTTTACAAAAATATTGAATATATTCTTGGAAATAGCAGTTCATTCATTAAATCCAGTTTGGTTTTAGTTGCAGATTTTGTGAAGCTGAATCTTTTCTTTCCTCAATTAGCTGAGTCGGGTTGGAGGGGGTTTGAGGGAAAGTTAATTTATGCTCTCTTCCACCAATTTATTTTATGTTGCTTTCATGCGCACCTACATAGATTGAGTAGAATGTGATTGTGTTAACTTTATTTACATTTGAAAACTGTTTGAAAATCAATTTAGGTCATGTTGCTATGAAGTATGTTGCTAAATATGTGAAAACACTTGTTTAGTTTGTCAGGAATTATAAGTATCAATTCCGAACAGAAGTTGCTTTATGCTAGTTCTCTAATTGTATATTCATACTTGTAAAGGACACTGACAATGTTCAATTTAACAAACCACCTGTGAGAATTGGAGATTTATTGAAGTAGTTATTCAGGGAAGCTGAGTTGTTATGAGCGACTTAGACATTATAGAGGGAAGTAATTGCAGGTTTGGAAATTAACTGAAGCTTCCATTTCAGTGGACTATTTCAATAGACTTACAGAAAATAATCAAGTAGGCAGGAGTTAAGTTAAGCAAGAGTTAAGTTAAGCACAGATGATTGGTTGAATAGAATCATGACAGCACATGTGACTGAAAGTTCAGCTATACCTTACCTTCTAGTCACACACACACAGAACACATACATATGTATTTAACAATCATTATTATCACTAAAAAGTCATTTTGTTTTCTGCGGTTACCATTAAGAATCACATTTCACTGCCAGACTCCGACTTAACATTCAAAGAATACTGTAATTTAAATTTTTGTGAAAAATTTGTTTGTAAGAAAAATGGTAGAAATTTTCATCAAACGCTTTCTTGCCTGCCAAAATTATTTTATTATCCCATACATTTCTGCTCATTTTAACCTGGTCATCCATCTTATTCCCAGTTTTGCATACCCAATGACCGCAAATCTCGCACTCAATTTAACTTGCAGCATATTTTTTTTAAGTTTGGGGATATTAAATCAGAGTGCTTTTACCACAGAGAAATATGTGGCTCTGATGTTTGTGGCCAGTTCAGTTTAAGAGGCCTTTGAAATGGAAATTGCCTTAAATCACTTTTGCAGGAGTTGCATGGATAAGAAAGAACAAGAATCCATCGAACACCGGATATGTGCGTGTCCAGCGCTGTCCAAAAGAAGACAAACTTTCCAGGTTGACTACTTTCTTGACTATTTGGGAGATATGCCAAATCAGGAAATCAACTGCTTCATAAAAAAATACATATGGCTGGACTTTTGAAAGGATATGGGACTTGTGTCTAAAGCGGTATCACAAATGGTCAATCATGACCTAATTATGCCTTATTGGCGACCGCTCAAACTACCTTATTGTAATTTTATATAATTTTAAACTGGAATTTTTCATTGAAATTATTTACCACTTTGCTTCACATTGAGAGCACCACGATTGCCTCAAGGGGAAAAGTTTATAAATTGTTATTTTATTTTCCGGTCTGTGCAGTTATTTATTAATGCCATTTATCCTCATAATTTTATTGGATGAACATTATTTTCGTTTGCTTGACTAATTTTAATGGACTAATTTTGATTTAAAACCCCAAACTCCATTCACTAATCTAGTCCTGTTGACACCATTTGTGTATCCATACCCTCGTGTGTAGGTACCCAAAATAAACTATTTCCCACCTAAACATCATCCTCTCAAATACACGAAATTATCCAGACCAGTCAAACTGTAAATTACGAAAAATTTATAAAATATTTTGTCAATGAGAGCGTGTGTAATTTATTTAATGACCTCAACATAAAATATTAACCAAATACTTCACCGTGGTTTGTTGGTGTCCGTGACTTGCAATATTGATTGAAAACGTGGCATTTGAAATTTAATGATAATCCACTGAAACATTGAATTGCCGGTACTCACACTTGCTTTACACGCAATCATTGTGGCATGTTAATTAATTGTAATAAATATAAAAATTCATTTATTGAAAATAATTGAAAATCATTTTATATAAATGGAACAAATATATATAAAAGGAATAAATATATTAAAAATTTTGTTCCAAATAATTTAATATAATGAAAAATAATTGTATTAAATAAACACAGAAAATCTATTTCCATACAAATATAAAAATTTAATGTTTTACATAATGCAAACGAGAGCGTTCAGTGTCAGTACGAGTGCACAGGTTTTGAACATCATATGACATCATTTGACTGGTGCTGATTGGAAGAGATATAACAAATATAATTCCCTTGTTTGATGTACATATGTGAAGGCCATAAAGTGATGCCCCGAAGTCCGAATGACATATTGGTGTATACATTAGCCTGATGATATACAATGTCCTGCTATATACCGTGTACACTACATGTTGTTATCATGGTGTTTCCTACGCATCTTATCCCATTTTAATGTTCTGGTCTATTTTGTATACATTAAAACTGAAGTCATCAAAAGTAATCAAGTGGTATTATTTGAACATATACACGAATATCCTTCATATTCTCTGTTTGGTTTGCTTTTAATGACTGCACTTTTGCTTTGCAAATCACCTGTGCCTCCATAACTACAATCTATGAAAATGTTGTGTGCCTTCACAGTTGAATTTGTATACAAATGTATCCATATAAGATAGAATTGATTGCAACTGGTCATGAAGAATGCTGGACACTGACACAAAAACTCAAGCTTCACAAATATTTCCGCATACTTGTGAAATGTTCACTTCTGAGACGTATTCTTCCGTAAGATACTCTTGTGGTTGTTAAAGTCGTAAAACAGATTTTGTTATTCCATGAATATTTTATGCCCACTTTGCGTAAAAGTGGCATTTCAAATGTGGTTCATGGTTTTCTCCACTCTGTTTGCTTTACTACCATCCTGGCAGACATTCGTGTATACTTTGAATGTCGACTGCGCTTTTGTTGTTTGAAGTAGCAGCCCAGGAAGTCTGCGAGTAATCATGTACTTTAACCAGAGGAGGGCATCTTCGTAGGCATTCGTACACATTTGATTCGTATTATCAATATTATGAATTTGTGAGTTCTTTGGCTTCGTTTGCACATATTTCATACGTGGACTTGGAAAACCTTCAGCAGGAAACAAACTGGTATGCTTTAATCCAATTGTGTATGATATGTGGATTCAGCTGCTTCTTATTTGAGGTAAGTAAATAGGGAACTGTGGAACAAAGCGGCGAGTAATCGTGGACAAATCGAGGTTATGTCCTTCAAAAAGGGAGGTCGTAGATCATTTAGCGTTACCCAGGATGCGACCTGAAGTATATTCTAGTATAAGGAATAAGAAGAGAAATAAGAACTTTGAAGTAGTTAGTCAACAATTACTTTAATGCAAAAGTGATAAAAGTTTTGGTGCTCTTTGCTTGATAAAATTGTTTGACTTTTCAGAGATTTATTCGTACACTACGTGAATAAACAGATGAGAATCTTTTTTCATATATTGGATCGCGCCACCATCTATTTTAAAACTATCTCTGAGCATCGTACAAAACTGCAAGACACAGTGACATTTTTGTGACATGGAGTAAAGCGTGGAATATATTTCGAAAAGGACCAAACACTGCTATAAAATAAGGTTTAAGACGTGTTCGAGTAGTTTAACGCGTACTCCTCGTTTTTGTGTCATGAAAAAGTGAGTCAGAAATCTATTTTTAGTAATGAACCTCGCACCTCATCCTTACCGACATGGCATTTCGCAGAATAGAACATTAACTTGTTTTTAATTAACATGTGTGCCAATTTTTTGCCCACTCCCTGGCCTCAAAACATAACATTCGCCGGGAAATTGTGGTTTGTAAAGAGGTATGTTCACAATGGATTGCGTGCAGGAGTCCCCAAGCGGCAGAAATTCATTAAAAGCTGCTAGCTACGAGTATATTGGTTACCTCTGTTAGCACTTTCTGATGGATTTTACTTTATACTCTTTGATGCTCCACTAGAATTCATGGCTAAGAAATGGAAGGTATATAATTGCCAACATTAAATTTTAGCCCCATTTTGCCATCTCATTTACTTCCACATTTCTTATTATTAGAAAATTTTTTTACCAAACCAAAAGTTTAAATATATTTTTATATCTCTTTTAGCCAAACTGACTGTGAATTATTAAAATGTCCATACATTCTCTGCCAGAATTGCGAAATTAATCTTGGGGCTAAAATGTTCAAAAATAAAGCTTTTTACTAGCGTCTGGAGGACAACAAAGGATGATGCTGAAAGTCAGGTGCGTCATACACTCCAATATTTCCAGTCTGTGCCTGTATATTGTGTGTATTTAAGTTCTAACAAGCTAAGTTGCTGTGCTGCAAAGGGAAAACAAGCACAACTAAAATTCCGCACATGAATTTATACTGAAATGGAAGGAGATTTGTGCTATTCATGGGACACAGTGGAGTAAATGCAGGAGGAATATAAAAAAGAAAATAGAAATCGATCATGCATCAGGTTGGGATTACTGCATAGATTAGTGTTTTGAAATTTTTTTGGTGATCAGAGTTGTCATGGCAAATATCACTCCATTAGAATTCGACGCATATTGTTCCTACTGAAATTGATTAGTCTGTTGTGTCACACCTAAAATTATATATAAAACAGGCGAGTAACAAGTCGAAGAAAAAAAAGGATACACACTACAATCAGGAGTGGTTATATGATACTCTAACTAACATTCTGATCATCGATATTGGAAGAAAATAATAAAATTCAATACACAAAATCGACCCACATTTCAAAATTTCGACTCTGTGCTAAAATCCGAACGTTTCTTTTACTTCAAAGAGTGATGGCAAATAAGTGTCTGCACAGCATTCGAACAACATGACTACATCACTTGCTAAAGTGCTGACTTTGAATAAGATAGCAATGCAATAAATTGTGATGCTAATGTGCAAACATCCCACAAAGAGGGATAAGAATGTCCAGATTGGCAATTGACGCTGCTTCTGTACTCGAATGTGCCTAACATAAATGCAATTGCTGATGGACCATGCTGTGATGCCCCCTCCGTCGCTAAGAGAGATTTTGTAATGTGACGCAATACAAGGCAGTGGTAGCAAGACATCCGCAGTGCAATGAGGAATGTAATGTAATTTAGGAGTCATGTGTTTGATATTGAAAGCATTTGAGTTGAATGTATGCGTACAAAAGCGGAGAAGACACCGTAAATCATGTGATCCAATTTGTAACAGTAATCAGACGAATATGCGAGTAAAATACATGCATGAATGATATGTTTATTAAGGTAAGTATTGAGAATTAGGAAAATATTACAAATTTAGATTGTTATTGAAGTGTAGTAATATGAAAATAATTCAAGTGTTCAAATAAATGAGGGAATATTTGCGTTTGTGATTAAGTATCTTCAATTAAAATTACAAGTGAACCGAAGTGAAATTGTAGAAGATATGCATACGAGTATATGTTGATAAATTATGCTGATAAATGTAATAAACATATGAGTATTTAAAGTGTTTAATGTTCATACACGAAGAGAAGATTCTTCTGTACGAGTATTATTCATTTCATTATTATCCACTTTGCACAACAATGGCCTTTACTTCATTGCTTATGAATTGTAAAATAAATGTTCGAAGTCTGAATGGATTTGGATCAATCTCAATCTATATTAAGTTACTGCAAATTACTAAAAGGTGAACAGTTAATTATATTATAATTGATTGCATTTATGTTTTATTAAATATTCACCCAATATTAATCAACTTCAGCGATTCCTTTGTAATGGCTAATCAAGAGATTGATTGGATCACATAACAAAGCAAAATATTTCACTCCTTTATTCACTCAAATGCCATTGAGAGGGTGTTTTTTAGTTTATTTTAATGTATACCAATATTGTTTAAAATGTATGTAAAAGTCTTCAACGACTAAAGCCACGTGAAGGTGCTCAGTAAAGTGTGCGGTAATTTTGTTTCATATTGGAAAACTGTTTGAAAAAAGGGCGAAATGAAATGAAGCCTACTTTTAGGGTGTTGGCTTGGATGTAATGAAGGATATTGGAGTCGTTTAAAATAATGTTGGTACAAATATGAGTATCATTAGCTTACACAGCCAATATTTGGGGATTGTTCCTTAGTAAATATTTTGCGGGTAACTTGTTTAAGAAAATTGTGATTGCTGTAGACCAAATCCATCAAATGAAGTAGTCCGGACACATTCATTCTTTGTTTATATTATCAATTTAGCATTGTGTTCTTTTTTTTTGATTCACACTCCTCCTGGGAAGCATACTTTCTCCTATGTTACCGTATATGGTCCAAGTACAAAAGAGGCTTTAGACTGAAAATAATTGAAGCCAGCGTCTGGGAGTTTCAATGAACAACATTTGCTACGGCTTCTGTTTTCAGTAACATAAACAATAAAAAATAAACATACTTTAAGCAACTCCCAAGGTGTGCCACTTTTTTATAGTGAATGACGTCAATACTAAAGTTCTTTCCACATATTATTTGAATCTGTATTCAACAATTTGTTATTTGCGAGTATTTTGGGGACTTTATTGGAAGCACGTGTGCCTTTTGTTCAATGTATATCATTGTTGCTATTCTACGTAACTGACGTCAATTATGCCTACTTGAATATACAAGAACAAACTCTTCATGCTGCTAGTTCATTATATTGTTTACTTTAAAATTGCTCATATTCCAATGTTCAAATATGTTATCAATTTGCTATTTCCATACATGGATGTGTGGGTAGGCCCATTATCAATTTGCTTCTTGCACTTTTGGAACAGGAGAATCACAACATCATTGGCAGGTGTTGGATGCTTTTGTATCTGTTGCTTAGTTCAGACGACATGTAACATGAACACATTTCTGAAAATGCTATTTATTTAAATTTTATTCAGTGAGTGTTTTTGTTCTGAACTTAAAAACCAGAATCAGAATTTTGTCCTGAAACATTCTTTGACACCTTTTTATTTCTCAAATTTATTTGAATGTTTTGCTATATCATCTCTAAGGACAGCTTCGCAAATACCCGCCTCCTCGACTAGCAAATACTCATGCTCGAGTATGATATCCGGGGAGCGTCTAATGAGGATTATTACGCAACTCCCACTATAATGGAATGCCGCTCTTCTGTTAAGGGCTCCTAAGGCCCCTGAGTCTCAACTAGAAATACGATGGATATACGACAGTTCGAGTTGCAAGAGTTCTTTCTCCGTGAGGCACATTCGCCCGAAGCACCTGTCAGTGGACATACCGAAAGCTGGGCATTCCCTAAGCAAGTGCTCTTCATTTTCGTCATCTCCAAGGCGCCGCCGTCAGTGTAGAGTTTATCGTCTTTGTTTCGTTATTATGAATTGCCTTGATAAGTCATTCTAATTCATAATTATCACAATTAAAATAATAATGATATTGAACAAGCTGCAGTTGACAGGGTATTTGTGAAATCTTATGCTGTAGATTAGGGATCCGGTAGACTGACGCCTCCATCTACTAGCAAACATATGAAGGATACTACAAGGGAAAATTTAAATATTATGATAGTTTAGAACAGTTTTTGGCATTCCCAAAATTCAGCTGTTGATTTACAATGCTGCAAATATAATTTAATTGCAAGTATTGTACTGGTATGTAGAAAACCCCCCCTCAGGTTATTTGCCAACTTCACTTCTTTCCGTGGTTATTACTTGAAAAATTTCCTTGGTCCCACCCCCAGCAGCCATTCAAAACCAATTTAATTGGTGAGAAATTTTCATAATTGCTCTGTCAATGTAAACAGACTTCCATCTACAGTCGCTCCATAATGTTTACACAGGTATCACTGTAGTAACAAAAAGTTTCTTCTCAGTCTTTGTGTTTATGAATAATTTATGGAATTGCCAAACACTGAAAGATAAGTTTATGTTCACTCATTTAATAATAAAAGAGAAAGTTGCCTCTCCTTTTACACTAAGGCCACATAAGCACCAACAAAATAGGTCTTTTAGAAATGGTTCATTCTGAGGATACTTTTTCCACACAGCACCTTAATTGTCGGAAGATTGAGATCATATAACAGGGCTGCTGTTTGCTGCAAATAGGCACATTTATAAATAAGGAACAAAACTGTGACTAAGTGAAGGTTATCTTCATTTGAAATTCAACCGAGAACGTAGAAGTTGAAGAGCGGTGTTCAAGTACTCTTCTAGGCTGGCCTCAAAATTTTCTGTTTGGAGTTATTAGTACAGAATGAGGTAGTTCTTCTGATATATACTATTCTACTCTTAATTAATTAGTACCAATTAAAAGGGATTGGAATCACTGGATTCTATTTAGTAGCACAAACATTTGTGTGTGATGAATTGGCTTTCATCAATGTAGGTCTTTACCGAAACGTGTTTGAAAAGTATATGGCACTATTATGTGTATTTAATAGTTCCATAATCTGAAGGACTCCTTTGATATGCGTAAAGAACTCTCATGTTTCTGAATTCTTGTTGACATCATTTAATTAAAATATTCAATCCCATCTAATTGCTTTTTTTATTTATTGCTGTCAACAGTAGCACAATAAATCCCACAACCACTGCGAGATATCTGAGTGTGCTGCATTCGAAAAGCCTCAGTTTGACAAGTAATTCATCATTATTCATTGAAAGCAGCTGCATAACTTCCACTGAACTGTAATAAATATGAATATTTATTATAAATTTAATTTTATTTAATGAACCCATTTAATTGCAACACTATTAACTCACAGTTGTTTACCATGCACATAAAGCCGCAGCATACCTGAATTAATTACGCCAACAGCAGAGCCACTCACACAGTGGAAGCTTAACTCCGGCAGTGACGCAAAACATAAGCAGTCAGGCAATGAAAGCTTAACTACGGCAGAGAAGCAAACATAAATTCCAAATAGATACCCACCACATTAGCCTTTTGGAATGCTTTACACCAGGTTCACAGTATTGTCCCACTGACTGTGCGTTGAAGGTGATGAAGCACTGCCTGTGTCGTCCAACACCACCCACTCAACTGCTCAATATTTTCCACATACGACTGCATCGGTACTTTCTCACTTAATTTATTTACCTTTTAGATCCTTGAACGCAATGTTCACATCGCAATGCAAATGTGTATCGCTGACAAGGGTTCAGAATTTAGCTGCAATTCCAATTTGCACATTCATGGAATTTCCCTGTTTGAGGGGGAATTACAGAAGCATCATAAATTCTTCCATTTACTTTTTTGTGTTATTTCTAAAGTTTTGTGTTAACCTCCATGGAAAGGAGTGCTAGAAATTAATTTTGTGCATAAAGCTTAAGGAGGGATTCCTAGCTCTGCTTGGGTATTTCTAGAGTACAGAATTTCATTTGTTTAGTTTCTTTTATTTCAGAAAAAAGAGCAAAACTACAATAATGCGAATATTATGTGCTAACCTGGTTCCAGAACTAGTTTAAATGTGTGTGCAGAATATGTTCGACTGGGAAAAAAGGCTAAAGGCGGTATATGAATATATGAATTCAAGGAATTACCATGGGATTCGTAATGAAACGAAAAAGGGAAAGATGTCGTCAGATAGTTTCCAAATTATTTTAATAATAAATGAAAACGTGTTTCCTTATATTGCATTCAAATTAAATTTTCACACCGAAAGAATGACGTTCAACACTTAAGCTGAGCTTTCGTCCCCACGGAAAATGCACAAATACAACTCACGTTGATAAAGCTGTGCGGGGCTTACAAAGAAATTTAATTTATATTCACACGTCAGAGGGCTGCATGCATTCACACACTGCCTACAAAATTACAGATTAAGCAAACACAAAAGGACCTCGTTCATTGTCCCCAATGTGGTTTGTTTCATTGGCTTTAATTGTGTGGTAACCCCGAAAGATTACATTTTGCGGACAGGACAATGAGTTGAAAGGAATTGTGCGAATGGTAAAATGAATACCAGCAACAACACTTTAACTTGGCCTGTAAGTCAACCCGTAGAACTGTATAAACGTAGGCAGCTTAGTTTCACCTACGAAACTATCAACCGCTGTCATTAAAAGCCACATACGCAGCCATCGGAACTTACTCTTATGCCACAGGTGCAGACCAACCCCATTTCAACAAAAGCCGACGACTCACCTAAATTCTAAACAATCCAAAGGAAACGTGTTTTAATCTCGGTAGATTTTTATGGTACTCGTTATTGTGCTGTGGTCGTGAGCCCCAGGCTGCTTTCATTTTCGCAAAGTCGTTCACATCATTGTCACAGCTTCTGGCATAAAAGGCACCGCTTCTACTCAAAACATTCAGTGTGAAGAACTTGATCCTATTTGTTTATACGAGTATAATAACTGTTTATACGAGTATAATACTTGTTTATGACAGAGCATGTGATGTGAGAGGAGCTTTGCTGTCATGAAGGAGGACAGAGGACTGAACACTAAGCTTCAAGATAGCACGATTAGAAGCTAGTCAAAGTGTTGGGTAATCGTCAAGAAAAATGCTTTGTGTCAGAAACATGTGCAAAATGAATATATCAATGAAAATCCAATTCTTCGGAATTTAAAGAAAATTTGTTTTATTGATATTTGTTTGAAATAATTTTCTACATGCGAAAGAAAGCATAAATCTTTCAATCCTCAATTTTGTACAATTATTTTGGAACAATCAGTTTTATTTTGATTTTTATGCAATTTAGTAGATATATAGAAATAACGGTAATAACTCCCAAATTGAAGGACACCTGCAATTCCTGAGGACATGTCAGAACACTGCCACCTCATTCCATTTTCCATCATCAATTGCTGCAGTTGCAATCCTTGAACTAATTCGTCAAAAATTAATTTTTGTGATGCAAGAGAAAAGGATGATGCTAAATTTAAGCGGGAAATTATTGTGACAGGATTATCATTTGTGCCAGCAAAGCCAACTTGGTTTTTATCTCCTACAAAAGTATTCCTTCAACAGCCATTTATATTCCACTCCGGCTGGAATCACATAAAGTGCCTGCTTTTGGATTGCTTTGTGCAGCTATTTGATTGTCAAAGGAGGAGTCTATCTTTTGAGGGGCATATCAACTCGCATATAATTCAAATGTACAGTTTAGCTTTATCAGGAGCTTGTCTCTTGTGTTTAAAATTACACCTGATGAGAAGCCGACTAGAATTTAAAATGTCCACAGCAATAAAGTTCGTTCGGTAGCTGGAAGACACTCACATTAATATTATAACAGAAAACTTGGCATCAAGCTCTCCTATCGTCTCCCTGACCATTGCAGCGTCTTTCAGGCGGAAGTAATGGCAATATTCCAAGCGTCCAAGTGGCTTATTCGCAATGAAGTATGCGATGTGATGATACGCATATGCACGGACAGTCTGGCGGCAGTCAAGTCACTGGCTGGTGTATTCACTACCTCTAAGCTTGTACTATAATAAATGTGCTCACGGGACACTGTCTGATCGGGAAACATGCTGAAAGATTAGCACTGCCCCATAATGACTTCTGTCGCAGCTGTGGCTCTGAGGAGAAGGAAGAAACAGTACTTCATCTCATGTGTCAGTGCCCAGCTCTGGCCAGGCGTAGATTAAAATTCCTATGCTCACCTTTCTTCACTTCCTTAACCGAACTCTCTTCCATCAACATCAAGGACATAGCCAGGTTCATTTCGGAATCACTGTGGTTCCCAAAATTCTAGACGGGGGAGTCGCGTCGTCTTAGTGTGGTACCACAACGAGCCATTCTATGTGCTTAAATGTGCTTTTTGCGACAAAGGCTGCCACTCCTACGTACCTACCTACCATATTATAACACCAGGTAAAGTAATCGAAGTATTTTCTCCAAAGTCAACCTTGAGTAATACAAATTATACCTGATTTTGGGACTGCCTGTTTTTTGTTGAATTCGGTGTGGCCTGCAAAGCCGTCTCCACTTCAGACAACGAATGATCTCTTAAACTATAGTTTATAACTAGAATCTTAATAGCGCAACTGATGAATTGAAAGCGTGTTCCATGTAATTGCTTCCATTCAATCCTTTCACATTCACAAATATCACTAGAATTCGCTATAACTGTAAATGCGCCAAATCAGGAATCATGAGGTAATGCTACACGAAAGCAGACAAAGAATGCCCCACATCTACTAAAGACTTAGTCAACACTCACAGAATTGCTTCTTCCAGTTTCGCAGACACGCTTCTTCCAGTTTCAAATTCAAATAAAATTTAATATTATATTGAAACAGACGTTTTGAGTGTATTGAAATATCCTTGAATATTAAAATCACAAATTTGTCACTTATACGCACCGTTGTACAGGAAAAAATTTTTCATCTCGCCCTCGAAAAATTTGGTGTACAATATATAAAAAATAACTCCTGATCAATAAGCAATTTAATGAAAATACCTTTTGCTTCAGTCCCCATTTCAGAGATAAAAATCAAAAGGAACGAAAACAACAAACCATCAAGATACGTATATTTTGTTCATCACCGACACTTGTGGAGGTAAGGTTATCTTCCTCTAAACTCAACTATTTAAATATTCATGTCTTTTGCCTTATCCGCTACTAAACGAAGCTATGCTCAACCTACTTTCGCAATTTCTAAAGCTTTAATTTATGCTTCCAGCTTTTTCGCCAACGCTTCAGTGCAGCGAGCGCAAACTTTGAAGCACAACAAACTCAGACTAAACGCATGATGGGGTGGCGCCACGTTAACACAGAATATCTCAAAATTGACTTGCAACAGTGGCTCTTGCTCCTTGACTTGTACCAAGTATCCGTAATAGAGCAGGGGCAGCCCAAAATTCCTAAATTATGCATATTTATATGCCGAATATTTTGGTGTTTATACGAGTATTTGCTTCAAGAAAAGGAAATCAACATTCATACCTGATATTTCAGTGTACTATCGTAACTTTGCGATAGTTCGTGAAATAACACTTTTATATATTTTATGTATACCGTAAATAAGTATGTTGATATTACCGCAATTAAATGTTCATATTTCTTCATTTCGTGCGATGAAGCTCCACAAATAAATGCAGCAATAGATTGACAAAAGAAACTCCATTCGTACTTTGATTACTGCATATAATTTAACTATCAACCACCCTTCCATATTCTCCTGATTTGACACCAAGTGACATTTACCATTGCATTAAAATATTCACTTGCCTATGAAATGAAAACGTTTTGTGTAAGTAAAAGCCTTGAAAAGGCTTGCACCGACATCCTCATGAGCCGACGATCTAAAACACTCATTCGGCATGCGTTTAGACAGGCAAATCTCTGTATTGCGTCGGCCGGAAACTAATTTGAAAAAATAAAATCTGTTCTGCCAAAAAAAACTTCTTATTGTTCTTATTTGTAAAAAGTAATGTTTACTTTGGTATCCACCTTTCAGTTTCAAATGCACTCCAAAAGGCATCTACAACATGACACTAGGAGTTTGTTAGCAAATTAGGTAATAATATGAAGGATTTTGCCACCGCTACAGAGATGCAGGAATAAAATTTTCTGGTTTTTCTTAAAGAACATTAAAATAAAGCACCATTAACAATCATCAGCACAACAATGAAAGAGAGGCTAATAATACAATTTTATATTTCGATGTTGCTGTAAATTTAATCTACTTGGTTATTGATGGTGATCAAGGGTAAAGTATGCGTTTAGAAACACATTTTATTATGACTGGCAATATATTAATTTTATGGCAACGTGCATAATTTCACATGGTGTTCCAGTGAAGGACTCTGACTTTCCCACAAGATGCCATAAAACAGGGTGTGTGTGCTTTAATGGCTCGTAAAGCGCATACACACGAGTTACAATACCCAAAAGAGACTTTAAATCCAAATGTTGCGGGGATTGATGAGGCATTCATCACTTTTATAAGACTGCTTCTTGGGTAATGCTTTTGGATTGTTCTGCATCTTGAAAATATTTTAACAAGTTTACTTGATTATTTTTAACATATTGGAAATCGACATCTGTAAGTAGAGAGAGTTGCTATAAATGCTGCTACAAAAGGGGTGGGCTTTTAAAGGATTATAGAGTCAATAAACTAGGCTATGAGTTTCTTTGTAAGCGGTGAGGTTTACATGTATTATAAGACCAATAAATGGTAATATAAACACACCCCGAAGGACGCAGGTTCAAATCCTGCCACGGTCTTGGTCTCCAAAATGGTACTTTCCAAATATACTATTCTCTTCCAGAGGTCTCTGTGGCTAGTACTCATTTCTCCAACACCTTGCAGTCATAATTAATTATGGTACAAGATATATTAATAATAATATAAACAGTTATTACTCCTGAATAAATCTCCATTATCACTTAATCACGTAATGAGGCGAATGCAATTTTCTATCCACATTGTACCACGTATTTAATCCAGCAAATTGAATTATTTCATCCCAGGAGAAATGAGACCAAAAAGAGCGTTGCTCATAGTCTCAGTAACTGGTCGAACCATTGTTGGAGTTCGTGCAGAAGACCACTTCGTAAACGTAAATGGAAGACCACTGGAGCTATTACATTAAGTTCTCTTTAGTTTATAATGCACGGGCATAACTTTAGTATTTTGGGAGTGTAGTAAGTAATGAAATTCTATTTTGAATTATCTCTTAATTCCACATATTTTCAGTATAGACTAAAGTAAATAATCCTGCACACACACACACACGTGTTATAAGTAAAAAGTGCTTAAAATTCAACTTCATTATTATTATTCTACCTGCACTCTGACATATGACTAAATTAAAGTTATAATTGCATTGCTGAGAAAAAGTTGGACTTAGCACAACTACAGCAGCAACAGAAGCTTCGCAGCAGATTTGAGTGCAGCACAACTTATAAAATCCCACACACGCGTGCTTTTAATTATTTCATAGAAGCAGGAAAAGTTTTCAATGAAACCTGTGGATGGCAGAAAGAATTACAATTTCCAAGGATTTACAGCTCTTTTAATTCAGAAAACTGCTTTACACATACTCACCGTCAACAGCAGGCGTTACGGCACGCTAATTGCTTAATTTTTCACTACTTTATTTGAGATACTTCTCAAAGGGACTACTGCGGATACATATGTTGAATATAAGTTCTTAAGTGGCATCCAAAGAACCCATGTCAAAGCATTTCATTCGAACTATATTTATTGAACTATTTATTGAACCATTTAAGAGCAGCCTACTAAACTTATAAAATTGCACGCCTTCTTTGCTATTTTTAATTAATGTTCCAACTTACTATATTCCAGGACATTGTGAAACTGAGCCAAAAATTGCAAATAGGCGGTGAAAAATATTAATTAAACTCGGTCTCATTTCATCAACTTTCCACGCGTGAAGTGCAAACTTTTATCTCGCATCCCTTCTCATGCGTATCGCTTCCCCACTCGGAGCATTCTGGTGTGCTTTTAGAGTGCCTTCCGGATGGGAACATATTTTGTAACTCGTTTGTTAGCAAACGTAACGTATATGAAATTAAAGCTGCACAACAGAAACATTTGTGCACTCATTGTAAAAATGGCAACGGATGCTAGGAGTCCCGTGCTCTGCCAGCGTATTCGTTAGTAGAAGATTGCTTCACGCTTTAATTTTTAAACAAATATTTCTGCTTTTCATATAAATTTTGTGAAACATGTTCGGTAAATACATCTGCTCAACGCTAATTCCATACCTGATATCCAGTCTTAAATAGTTGTGATGGTACCTTCGTGTTTACAAATCGATTTACAATCGGAAACTATTAAATAATCCAATTCAATTCCGTTCATTATCGCATAGTGTCTTGTTATTATTTTCCATAGTTTCAGCACGAAATAAGGATAAAGGAATAATATAGTTTTGGCGTACTTTTGGGTGCAGTATTATAATGGCACAGGATCTGGAAATGCAGGATGTGACTCTGATTCATTTTATGCATTAAGATTGGATTTTAGTGCACATTAGATTAGAAAATCATTCCATAAGTGGGGCTTAGAAGTATGTTAATGCTACTGCTAAAAATTCGTAACAAATGTCATAATTTCTGTATTCAGGTGACAATTCCATGTTACATGTGACAATTCTATGTATGCAAATTACTTCAGTTCTGAAAAGTTAGTTCTAGATATTTCCCATAAATATATATTCAAATCCTTTCCCGCACTTAGACACACCAGCACACCTGTGGACACAAGCATTACGGACAGTGTAACATGCTACTCCATAAAGAGAACATTTTCCCATTATTATCTCAGAAATAAAAATTCGCTTTTATAAATAATTTGAAGAAGCACAAATAGCATCGCATCACAATTTCCGACAAAATAAATCTCACCATTTACGAAAACAAGCAACAAATTACGTCCTGTGCCAGGCTGAGTAAGATATATTTGCATTATGTTCATGTACTCTGCTCAAATCATTTGTGCTACTCGTATAAATATGACACCATGTCTGGAACTGGCGAAAACAAACAAGCAAACGGTCGACAAATATGAATTTTAATGCAAATGAATTCAAAGACTGCGTCTAAAATGTCCACGCACTCTCGTCCTGTTTGACTTGCATTCTTAGACACAACTAGGCGGTTGCGATGGGAGCAAATTTGTGCACATGACTTCTTTGCTAATGTATTTCCATTTATATTAAAAAGACGATTATGTAAATCACTCCTATGAATCACAATATTGGCAATTGTATTTACTGCAATTTGGCTCACAATTACCGTGAATACGTAAATTCATCAATTTAAAGATTCATTTAATGAACTAAATAAATTCAAATATAGAAAATGCCATTGGGATACATTTATTATTTAAGTGATGCACCGATAAAGTGTGTTAACTATCACATCCTTGTTAGCTGTGGCAATACAGAAAGCAGGGACAGTTGTGAATCATTTGAAGAGTTTTGTATAATTTTCATCAGAGTAGGTTAATTTTAATACGAATATTCGTACCTGCAGTTATTGCCAAATTATAATATAATCACTTTTCGGTGGCTGAGAATTGTATTCTGGCTGGAAAGACTCATCGATTAATAAGGTCAATTGTGACTTGTCTTAATTATGGAAACAGACCTGAGAAGCTGCTTAATCTTTTGGTCTAATATATCGGGTTTTTCAATAAGAGCGCTACAAAAGTTTTTTAAATAAAACAAAACCAGTTTTAGATATCAATGAAATTCTTTATTCCTGTGAATGTACGTTCGATGCCATTATTTATGGAACTCGATTTCTTTTGCATGGCCACCACGGGCACGCTTGCAGAAGTCCAGACGCTGAACCCAATTTTCAACGGTTTTCAAGCATAAATCGGCCGATACTGCTGCAATTTCACGTTCGATATTCGTACGAAGTTCAGCAATCGTCGCTGGCTTGTTGACATAGACCATAAACTTGACTTAGCCCCACAGGAAATAATCTAACGGCGTCAAATCGCACGACCGAGGCGGCCAATCGACTGGGCCATTTCGTGAGATAACACGTTCACCAAACTTGGTTTGCAGTAAATTGATTGTGGCATTCGCTGTGTGGCTTGTGGCGCCGTCCTGTTGGAACCACATGTCCTCCAAGTCCATATTATCCAATTGGGGCCAAAAATATTCGGTTATCATTGAACGGTAGCGATTCGCAATCACAGTAATGTGCCAGTCTTGATCATCACGGAAGAAGTACGGCCCAATGACGCCGCCGGCCCATAAACCGCACCAAACCGAAATTTTTTCGGGATGCAATGATGACTCATGAAGTACGTGTGGATTGCTGTCTAACCAATAACGCATATTTTGCTTATTGACGAAGCCATTCAGCCAGAAATGAGCCTCATCATAAATTGGACGTAGCGCTCTAAAAGTTGAGGCGACTGACTCCGAATTTCGGTAGTAAATTTTAATAATTTCGACTCGTTGTTGGCTCGTATATCTTTGCATGATAAAATGGCAAACCTTACTGAAGAGAAATGTCAAAAGAGTGGGAAAAAATATGGCGTCGTTTAATGTCACTATCGATTTACTTTTGTAGCGTTTCTTTTGAAAAACCCTTTATGTGAACCCGTGGAACTGCTCTATAGACATATAAATAAGTTTATTTTTGGTATTTATAGAAAATCATACTCAGCTATTTGTCTGCGCCATGCTGTCCTGTTCCAATGCACTCATTTTGGAAATTACTGCCTGGAGTCCTGACATTATTTTATTACATACTCCTGTTGTGTTCCTTCCAGCGGAATTATTAACTCAAGCCCACATAGTGGTATAACTAGGAAATTTAACTATAAACACGATTTTACTCAAGTTACTATGATTAAGTAATTGTTATAGAAATTAAAAAGTCAGATACTGTACCCCACTAGAATGATGTATAAACGATGTAGAGATTGTTTGAAAATTGTTGTATTAATGAATTGCTTTAGTCATGAATCTTTTTAAATTACCTGGACAACAATTTTCTTCCGCGTCTAATTCGAACATATGAACCCAGGACGCATTTCCCACGCGTAGTACAGAACTAAGGAACATTTGGCATAAATATTTAAACAACGAATAAGAATAAAGATGGAACAAGTGTTAAAAAACTGTGCAGCTATATATACTATGTTGACAACGTAGTTGACTTCTCCTAATGAGAGTACTTGCAAAGGTTAAATTCTTGGATTTCAAGAAATTCGTGGTATACTAGGCGTATACGTAACACTAATTTGGCGTTATTTGCTTCCTCTGCTCCTTTTCATATAAAAAAAAATACGGAAAATTACGCTGAAAGGCAATAAATGAAGAGGTGTTCTAATCTCCAACTACTTCCTATGTTCCTATGTAATTATCAAGAATTTGTTTCCACTTCTACCACTGGTACTCGTATATTTCCAAGCTTAAGAGAGATCTATATTTAAATTGAATAAATAAAACCGCAATTTTGGAGAGCGAGAGTGCAGAAAATTATCTGCATTATGCAGAATAAATCTAATGCAACACACATTCTTTAAATTTCGCTTTCCCGCACCCAAGCTTACACACAAACCACATCGCCTCAACAGGAAATCGATTGTTCAGCTTTTGCCTTTTCGTAGAGCAGCTACGATGCTTCTGGTTGCATGTTGTTCGTACGTGCGACTTAAGCTATGAAATGTTGCAGTTCTGTGATAAAGGAATTATTTTGATATATTGGGGCCCGCATAGCCACACTGGGCAAGCAAGCTCCATTTTTATACATACAGGCATAAAAACCGCTTGTCAAATTCGAAGCGATGCTGGTGCTGCATTTTGTGTTTTTTATCGCCAGCAATGAAGGCAATAGTAGCACGATAAATTCTGAACCAATGACACACAAAATGTTGTATTGATGGTGATTTATTCGAATATCGTGCGTCGCTTTCACCACCATTCAAACTAATTTTGAAGTGTAGCCTTGGTAGATTGCTCCATTGCCTGACTCCTTATTCTAGACCTGTATAATAAAAATTTTTCGGTTTCACAGAGTTTGCTGTAATACAGTTTTTATGACATTATGCATGGCTGCGTATTATAATTGCCACTTATGTAAACAAATGTGCAGAATAGCTGCAAACACGTTCAAGGACACAATACTGCTGATATAGGTGGAAATAAAGGATTTAAGTAATGTTTCTTACAGCTGGCCTCCGTGATTTAGTGGTAAGCTGGCTAGACTCATTTTGAGGATTGTGGGTTCAAATCATGCCCCGGGCATTGTCCCAAAAATGCTCTTTCTAATTATTTGTATCTTCTAAATATTTGTATCTTCGAAGGCTTTAATTGCTAGTTCACATTCCCCGAACCGCTTGCAGACATAATTGATTATGGTGCAAGGTAAATTTAACCAATTTAAAAGAAGATCAAACAGCATTCGAATCTCTGCTTAATTGCTAAAAATCTTGACGTTTAAGATAAATCTAAGAACATATACAATTAGGCCTGGACTTCCCCCCATAATATTAAATCACAATTACTCTGTTTCTGTGCGGTTTGGATTACTGAAGTAACCACGCCAGTTTGCAATTCAGCTGCATTTGTATGAACGCAGCTTTTGCAGGAAGCGTTAAATCAAAATGTACGCGTACTGAGCTCTCCTTTTGAAGCATTTCCACAATGGCACCATGGGAGTATAGAATTGCATTCTGCTGCCTGAGGAGTTGAACCAAAATTAATGGCGAAAGACCCACCTTTGGCCACAAGCGAACTCTACTTCAGAAAATTTATCCGTGCACCATTTTATAAATGCATTTATTTTCATTTACGGTCAGGCGAATCCAGAGGCAAAATAATTTATAATGACACCTCACTTTCCCCCCATCGTCTGCGAAAACGCTTTACAGTCAACGGTATTTATTATGCTGCGTTTTAAGTTGCCTTTGAGAGCAGCACAAAATATGAAACATGTACTAATTAGTCAAGGATTTCAGCAGCACTTCCATGAAGGGTATGCAATAACACTGAAGAACAGTTTGGTAAAGTGGGAATCATCTATTGAGGTCAGTGCTAGAAAGCCACCGTTTTTGTAATTGCGTTCAAAATTTCTGCTTTTATTTCAAATCCTATTTTGACAAACTAAAATTGCAAACTAATCAAAAGAAGTTCTTCTGAACATTATCCTCCCTTTCATGAGAAAAGAGGATTTAATTAAAGCAACTGCGAGCATTAAAGATAAGTTTCGCCAGAAGTTTCGGCGAAGCAGTGACATAAATGTATCATTGTCTTCTGTGTGTCATGTTAGGTTTGATGTAATTTCGTAGCCACCCTGAAGGATAACATCCCCTAAACAGTTAAGAAAATGAAAAGGACGAATGAAGCTGATTGACTGACAACCTGAAACTCACATTAGGATTCTTTAGGTGGAATGCCTGAAAAGCAGGAAAATGGAATTATATATCTGTCGCCGAAATGCCTTGAGCAATCTGTAACGACATCTGCCACACAGATGCGAACACTTAAGCCAAGCGAAGCTGGTACCACTCCGCACATTTTGCCGCATTCGCATTGGAAACAAAACGCTTTATTTTGTTACACAATTTTTAGTGGTTCTTGGTAGCCGTGCGTTTAGAGGATAAGCTCTTTCGAAATTTGATACTGCGCAATTCTCGAAGAAATTGATTTATTCCTGTATGGAACAGGTCAGGGATATTAGTATGGAAGAGGTTAGGGATACTTGAAAGATACGAATAAGGAAGCTTTAAATTACAGATGAACTTTTGATCTAAAACAGCAATGGGAGTTTGTATTTTGAATCATTTAAAACTGAAAAGTGATATTCACTGGAATATGACAATAATTATAATACGAAATGAGGATAACACGTTGATGTATTAAGATTAAACATGAGCAAAAGCAGTGATGAGAAATTTTTGATGAGAAGTGGCAAAGTTTTGCAAGAATCTCTTGATGTGATGATGATTGCTTTTAGAGTGAAAGACAAAAACAATCTCATAGTCAATTAGTCGGATCGAATGAAAGGACTGGTCTGAGCAGAGATTCAAATGCTGAAAAGCGATGGCAATATGAATACCAGAATATCGGTTAAATACTGAAACCCGATGGCAATATGACAACTTGGTTGAAGACTGAATATATCCGAGACGCAAAGTAAATTCGAGGTTAATTAAAGAAGGTCAAAAAGAAAGGACTTTTTCAGCAACTTGAAAAGATCAGTAGTGGGGGTTTTATGGGAAAATAATGCTCTAAAATTCTGCATACATCGGAGAGGCGATGCAAAGAACTCCAAAAATTAATCAGGAGACTGAAGTAATGTAATAATTTCCCAAAATGATCATAATTTTTTCGTTTGAGATAGCGACTATTTTAAAGGTAATGATATAATAAGTTGAAGAAAACATTATGAACGAGTTCTTTATTTGCCCTTGTTTATAATTTCTTCAAAGTTCTTTGCATAGTGCCTTTCATTAGCTGAGTAAACAACCTTCACCAGCAAATAATTTTGTGGCCGCAAATTCGCACAAAACTAAACACTACGCCAAAACATGTCATTACAAGCAACATCAATTAATGTTGGCTCACACTTTTTGCCATTTTCATCTCTCTACTTACACAAACACTTCAGCCTTCGCAATTCCACACAAACCACTCCACAGGTCCTTAACCGACAGCTTCAAGAGGCTTTATACACGATAAGTGTCCGTGTCTAATCTACGAATTACCATTTTTCAGTTGCCGATTAACAACGTAGCAAAGGTTCATACACGTAAGTGTTCCAAGAGTGCCTACTTCTGGGTTCATGTGGACTCTTTGGTATGTTTACTTTGCACGGCAAAGGAGGTTTACATAAATAAAATGTATACCATGATATCAACATTTTGTTAGTTATTAAATCGACCACTTCGTTTGATGCGACACTTGATGAAGAATGAGGGAATCCGAAGTACCACTACAAATGTAATTAGTTTAGAGATCGAGGGGACGCCCTCGTTGCAGCAATTTAATCGTTTTATGTGGCATTAATTTTAATGTACTTTTGAAGAATTTACATGAAAGCGGTGAACTGAAAACTGAAACTGAACAAATGACTGCAATTCACTTAATACCCATAACTGCTGCATACCAATTTACCAACACGTCCGTTCAGCTGAATGTGTGAGCAAATCAACATAAACTGCCTTTGTCGCAATTGTGATTATCAACAGCGACCATATAGAATTTACAGTATCATCGCAAATTGTGCTGCAGTGTCATTTTCATCACTGTGGAAACTTAAATTGTTCAGTGAAGTGAGGATTGAATTGAAATGAATCGTTCAAATACTCAAACACATTCAGTTGAGAGCATAGTAAAATTGTCTACCGGTGTTTGTAAACGGATATGCTTGTAATATGTATTTCAAATGCATTTGGTGCCAACTGGAGTATATATCTGACTACGAGTATATAAGAAAATTTTTGCGGATATTTAGGCTCATTAAATGCATTAAAATTGGATGAACGTTGTTTGATGTTTTGTTCGTGTTAGAGTACCCGCACTGAATAATGTAACAAATGTAACATTTATTATAACAAATTGTTTGTGGAATATTGTGTTTAAGTTCAGTGATCCTTTATAAAATCATACAGTGAGTAGTACAGAAACTTTTCTATATTGTGATGTTCTTTCACAAACCGTCCATGTCAAATTATTATGACAATTTCATTATTAGTCTCCTAAGACTTCCGAGAAATGGTCCATTATGGTTTTGGTAAACCTACCTATCTACTAAGTCTTCTAAAAGGTAGTTTCCATAATTTTGCTTTTTTAAATTTTGTCTTTCCATTTCGGTTTACAAACATAGTTCGAGCCTTCGATATACCCAATTTGACACTGAAATACCCAAATTGTAAAGAAATTCGAAAGTTTAGGTCCACTCCATGAGCTTCAAGTCATTGCTGTGCTGCTTTGTTCCATTCATTGTTGTAAGTGTTGAATTCCAACCTTACTCACCAAGGTACTCACCAACCTCAACGAGAGCCACATCAAAAGAACAAACCAAAAACAAAACACCAAAATAACAATGTCATAAATTTGATGGGCTTTGTAGTCATCCCGTGTACACTCCTTGTTCTTTTGAATGCGTCCCTTTGGAGAAATAATTTTGGTTTCTGCTTCAGAGCAGGAGAGGAAGAATAACAAGTAAAACATGTACAAACAACGGCACTGAACACCTAAAAGTCCTGGCATAGAAAAGTTCGAATACGCTACTCTGCTGAAACAGCATTTGCAAAAAAAACACAAGATTTAAATTTCACAGAGTTTGTTCTGTTTCTGTTTTTTCAACAAAAGCTGGCGACAAAATATATTTTGCAGCAGCCCTAACAAAGTGCAGAACATTTGCGTTGGCGACAATACGCCAACTGAAACTTCTCTGCCTGCTAAAGTTGTCTTTAAAAAGGGACAAAATCTACATTTCAGGTGGAGTATGAAAAGAATCTGTTTTACATAAATCGCAGCCAGGAAATTCCAGAACTCTTTCGTGATCTCACTTTAAAGACATGCATAAGTATCGCACTCATTCGTTTTGAGGTATTCTTAAACATGAGGTAGTCCTATCTGTTAAGCTTTGTGGTAGAGCACCGATTAATGGGATTCCTTATGAATCCACGAGATGGCAGATATGTGGACAGCTTACCAAATAATTGGAATGGCTTCCAATACTTTTAATTCCCTTTCATACAATTTTGTAATGATTTTAGAGATTTCGTTTTTTCTGTGTGATTACTGCAAGGATTGAATTTTCGATATACCATGGAGTGACGTGTCCCTGTAGGACACACCACCGCTCTTCATATAACCCTAACTGCCTGTTTTCACCTCAATAGTAGATTATACTGTAAATGACGTCAAAGCAAAGGCTTTTAAACCACAGTCTGACTTATTCAGTTTTTAAGAATTCCATTTAAAACTCCATTTCCTTGCATTTCCCTGCTCCGTGGGCACGGTAAAGGAAACATGGAAAGTGGACACCAAGCACAGGATTGCACATTTAATACACCATTTAAGGAACAGCGACAAGTTAATCAGACAGATTCACATGTTTTTTTTTTACCCTGCCCTGATTTTTCCAGTTCAGCTCATTCGACCTGCCACGTTGCTACCGGGAATTAAGTGTACAAAGACTGGTGTGAGAGAAGTTTTAATGGGCAGAAAAGATTGCAATGAGAGTAAGTAAAAACAACTGAAGTAGTTGGAAGATTGAGGAAAAGTGGGAATTACATTAGAATGCAATGTTCTTCAATGGAGTTTTCAGTATACGACCGTATCAGTTACAGGAAAATGGTTTATGCAAAAGCACTAATAGAGGTTGCATCTTTGAAGCCGAGATCAGATGGAAGCATTTTGGAATAAATTCGGACAATATCCAGCACTGCTTGGGTAATTATCACAGAAGTGATTGGAAGAATGAGGTCCAAGAAACATTCTTCTCACTCCGCTATGGTTGACTACAGCAACTATAATCATACAAATGACATGAAATAAAAACAAACAATTCGCAACAAAGCGAAAGAGATCAGCATGAAAGTAGATTATGGAAGAGTAAAATTTATTTGAAATTCTATTAAACCCTTCCAACTTCTTTATAAACAAAATTTGATTTGATTTCCACAAATTTTCGTAATATCCAGTTGCTGAAGGGAAAATAAAAGTGTATGCCAATTTCAAAGAATTCTTCAGAAAGATTCTTTATTATCCTCGATATAAAAGCATCAACACTTGCTCGCTGTGGGGAAATATTTCCATAAACTGTATTTTACTCCATTTATATGTCTGCTCCATTTTGGTCTCCAGCCAATTCTTAAAGCTTTACTCCACGCTGCTATTACATTTCTGGTGTACATTTAACTGCCTTCTCCACCAGTTCACACCAATTATGCAATCATTTGGTATGGCTTAAGTACTGTTTAAGTACTGTGCGGCAGAATTTAATTACCTTATATTAGCAGCACTTAAGTGCAGTGATTGCATGACAACGGCGCGGGTTTCTCCCAATATTGTGCGCTTGTATTATGCTGCTTAGCAACAGGAGGAATAATTACAAGGGAAATTTAAAACAATTCAGACACGAACTCCTCTTTCACTGCAGTATAGCGTCAAATGTTTTAGGACAATTTAGTTTCAAAGGAAAGGACTTCACCGTAGCGAATTCGTTAGTAATAATATTCGATTTTTTCAATTCAACTCTATAGAAAACGGAATTTTTGTCGTCTTGGCTAACATTGTAACTTGAATATCATTATATTTATGTAGGACTCCGAACAAATAAACCCAATTGTTTAATAGTTTAAAGTAATGTTTTATTAAAATTCAATTGTTCTTAAATATTCACACTTATTAAAATATTAGTTTGTGAAATATATGCTTAATGGCTATTTTACATCTTTTACTTTCGAGCGACGCACGACGACTCTTTTTCTGCTCTTTTTCGTTAAGTGTTAACGTCCGGTCTCTGTCATACCAAAACAGTGTTGTCACTTTAGTAATTTAGTCCACTTCTTGTCAAACGTTCTGTAGTTGCCACCTGTTTGTCCGTCATTCCGTCAGGTTGCTTTCCCACATTCGGCCATCCTGTATTCTCATTCGGCTCGAATGAAAGTTCCCATTTTTTCATAAATTCGGCGACCGTTGTGGTTCGGCCTGGGCCTTCGTGATCACCAATCTTAACAACTTCGTATCTTCCGTGTGCCATCTTTTTTGCTACCCGGTAGGGTCCGAAGAATTTAGGCTTTAACTTCAGCCCTGAACCGAACTGTGTTCGCTTGATGGCAACGAGCTCGTCCACATTGTAAATCTTCTCCTTTTTACGATTTGCGTTGTAAGTCCTGCGATTCTCCTGTTGAATTCTAGAGATGTTTTCTTGGGCCTCTTCTCTGACCTTTTCACGTTCTCCGTCAAGTTCGTCAATCGCAACATCATTCAAAAGCTCTTGAAAATCTGGTATCCCTGGTATTCGCATATCTAAGCCTGTCATTATCCTGAAGGGTGACACTTTAGTACTGCGAGGTGGAGTGCTGTTGATGTACTGCTGTACCTTTTCAATGTGTTTATACCATTTATCGGGACTCTCACTGCAATGCTTCGATATCATGGGTACAACAATCTTGTGAATACGCTCCACTTGTCCGTTCCCGCGTGGAACCCCGGTAGCTATGAGTAGATGTTGAATACCTTCACTTTCACAATAATCTTTAAATAGATTGGAAGTAAACGCTGGACCCCTGTCCGATATTATCCGTTTCGGGTTGCCGAATATCGCTGCCTGCTTCCTCAGTTTTTCAACAACAGCTTCGACGCCAGTATTCTTAGTTGGGTACAACCATACAAACTTTGAAAATGCGTCAACGACCACCAAAATGTAGTTATACGACTTGTTAGTCGTTTCCATCGGTCCCACATGATCGACATGGAATGTTCCCAGCGGCTGATCCTCTTTGTTTATGGGATTTAAGAAACCTTCCCTTTTCCCAGACTTACTATCGACCACAATGCATTGTACGCAGCTCTTGACAATTTTAGCAACCTTTAGACTCAACTGCGGAATATAAAATGATTTTTCTACGACATCTTGGGTTTTCTTGGTGGAAAAATGTCCTTGCTGATGTGCCATTTTAATAATCTCTTCCTCCATGAGCGATGGGACAACAATAAGTTCCTTGTCGGGATTCTTATGAAGTACATCATGTTTCATGTAAAAATCGTCGTATTCATCTCGTTCCAAGACTTTGCGAACTGCTCGAATCCAGTCGTCGGATAGCTGCGCCTGTTTCAAGCGATGACTAAGGGAATCTTCCAACATGAGACATGCAACCCTGCTCAAGGCATCAACATGCTTCATCTTCGTACCGCTCCGGTGCTCGATCTCATAATTGAAGTCCTGCAGAAACATTGCCCAGCGAGATACTCTTAGTGGAACATCTCGTTTATTCATCGTCATGGTGAACGCATTACAATCCGTCACGATCTTGAATTTAATGCCCATCAAGTACACTCGCCATTTCTTTAATGCCTTTATTATTGCTAGAACCTCTAGCTCGTAGGAGTGGTACTTTTCCTCTTCGGGTCTGGTTTTGCGGCTCATGAACTGGATTGGATGGAACTGTTGATCATCGACATCCTTTTGTAACAAAACTGCCCCATATCCAAGCATACAAGCATCTGTATGCACTTCTGTAACCGCTTTGGGATCATAGAGCCTTAATACCGGTGCATTCATAAGCGCTGTTTTTAACTGCTTAAATGCCACTAGCTGCTCGTCTTTTAACAAAAAGTCAACATTCTTCCTCAGCAAATCGGATAATGGTTTCGCCATGACTGCATAACCTTCGATGAATCTACGGAAGTAGGACGTCAACCCGAGGAAACGCTGCATCGATTTCCGATCGTGCGGCAATGGAAAGTTCTTTATCGCCTTCGTTTTTTCGTCCGATGGTTTAATTGATCCGTGCTCTATAACATATCCCAAGAATTCAACTTTTGTCATTAGGAATTGACACTTTCGCCACTTTATTCGCAAACCGTTAGCAGCTGCCGCCTTAAATACCGTCTTTAACTTCTGAACGCCTTCGACTTCATCCTTTGAGGGAATTATCAAGTCGTCCATGTAGACTACGACTGTTCCATTTTGTATTAAATCTCTCAGGGCAGCGACAATGAACCTTGAGAAAACTGCTGGCGAATTTGAAATTCCGAATGGCACATATTGAAACTCATACTGGCCATTATAAGTTACAAAGGAGGTAAACTTTCTTGAGTTGGCCTCGACGGGAACATGAAAGAAACCGTTTTCCAGGTCCAGTGTTGAAAACATATTCGCTCCTTGCAACCGCTCGATAACATCGTCTATCAATGGCATAGGGAAATTGTCCCTAACGATCTTCTGATTAAGACGTCGATAGTCACAGCAAAGCCTTTTCCCTCCATCTTTCTTGGACACCAAAACTATCGGCGATGCGTATTCTGAGGTGCTTGGCTTGATAATCCCTTCCTCAAGCCACTGTGCCACCTGCTCGTCAACTGTACACCTGTCAGCGAACGACATTCGTCTTGGCCTTTCATAAACAGGAATATCGTCTGTTAGAATAATTTTCATTTCAACTGGCGATGAGATATTCTGTGCGGGACAGTATGTTTCAACCATACTTTTTACTTCGTTAGCGTGCATCTTATCAAGATGGGACAAATCAACATCGTTTTCCTTCAAACCAGCTACAAGGCACAAATCTCGAAACCCTTCTAAAAGTTCAGCAGCTTGACTCTCACTTTCCCTCGAGTGTTCTTCCCCTGGCTCTCCAACCACGTTCCAGCATGCGCATGCACCACAAGGCTTCCTCGAGTATTCTTCCCCTGACTCTCCAGTCACTGCCCTGTGCATGTTCGCACCATCACAAGTCTCTTGAGTCTTATCTGCACACACACCTGCGTTTCGCTTTGGCTCTAAAGCCACCACCTTCTTGTCCTTTGCAACATTCAACCCCAATTGTCCTTCCATTTTCACCTGCACCGCTTTCTTTTTGAATTCCGCACCGTCTTCTGTCATTATAATATCCACTTGCTGTAAAACATCGTTTCCAATAACTGCTGCGTAGGATATATCTCGCTCCCTGGTAACATGGAAAGTTGTGTTCACCCACACATCATCAATCTCGATCAGCATGGTAAAGCTGCCCATTGTTGTAAGCTCACTGTTACCAATGCCTACCAATCGCCGTTTCTCTTCACTCAACTTTACGTCCAGCTCCAACATTATGAGAGTATCATAGCGCATCAAACACAAATCAGATCCAGTATCTATTAGTGCCAATAGATTAAAGCCATTCAAAACAAGTTTTTTAAAAATTAATCCGCACTTCTTCTCTGGTTTAACTTCGATGCTTTCGTTATTCATGACGTTAACCTTGCTCTTTTCCGTTTTTATAAATGTTCCAGCTGCTTTGCATTCCGCTGCTCGGTGTCCTTCTTGACCACATTTGAAACACTTAATCACCTTTCGTGGACAGTTTCTTGCAAAATGCGTTGCATCACCACAAGTGAAACACTTTTTCGTTGCATCTCTTGAGTTCGGCGAAACCTTGTTTGATGACGGTGGTTGGGCCTGGCTCTCAATACTGTACTGCGGTTTACTTGTCCTTAGTTTTTCATAAACCTTGATTTGCTCTTTCAAATCTTCGACAGTCTTCGCCTGGTACAAATTACTCTTGTTTGATTTTGCGTCCGGAATACCATCAATGAAGTATTCTATGAGACTTGAATCGTCTAAATTTATAGGCTTGCCGATTTCCATCAAGCTATAAAGGTATTCACGAAAGTCTTCTCCTTGGCGCTTTCGACGATTTCGCAACAGACGGTGGATTTCGATTGAAGAAAATGTTGTTCTAAACTCCTTGCGTAGGGCTTGCTTCAGCGAGCTCCAGCTGTTAATGCCGCTTTGGCTCCGAACAAATATTTTTGCGCCACCCTTAAGCAACTGTTTTGCATAAATAAATTTTTGCAGGTTACTCCAGCATACTGCCTCAGCATTTTCTTCAAATATTTCTAGCCATTGTTCCAAACTTGGTTGACCGGATCCCGAGAATGAAGTCATGGAATCCTCTATGTCCCGAAGAGTGAACGCCGACCGCTCCACATTCGCTGCGCGTACAACCAGACTCCGTTGGCTCGCGGCATCATTGTAGTCGGAATCTTCAGCCTCACTTACATTCAAGCCGAAGTGTTCCAGCAACCTATCCTGTAATGTCGCTTTTCTACCTGTCGTTGATAACCCCACTGTTCGTAGTTCGTCCTTCAACTTATCAACCGTCAACCTAAGAATCTGTTCACTGTCCATGTCGATTACAAATAAAATTAAATTTCAATTTATAATAAAGCCAATATACTGAAAATAAAGACCTTGGACTTTCAATAATATTAATAATTATATTTTTAAAACCTTAAAATATTATTATATTATTTTCTGTGCATGAAATTTAAATGAAGTTAAATATTTCAATAAGCTATTAATTAAAGTAAAATTATTCGCTGTGCATGAAATTTTAAATGAAGTTAAATATTTCAATAAGCTGCTCTTCAACTTTTTATTCAATCAAAATTGTTTTCAAAATTTTTTTTTTCAAACCATAACAAAATTATGCAAATTTACTCGAAAATATTTCTTTTCCACTTCTTAAAAGTATTCGAAATTAACCATCTGGTCACTTTAATTTTTTTTTAAAATAATAATTACCACTAAATTGACAGCTTTTATTCAAAACAAAATCTTATTTTGTTCACACAGTAAAAATGATCGCCTGGTCACTCTATTGTTCAAACCAAAATACAAATATCTAACTACAAAACTTTACTCATCTGTTTAACACCGCACAGCACCAGTTTTACATTCTTCACGCCGCCTCTCACGATATCCGCTCTCTGCTTCAGTCGCTGCTCATGAATCTCCGCTAAAACTCTCCACTGCTGTCTTCCTTGTTAGAATTTTCTTCCGTTGAACACATAAATTTGCGTCGCTTGCAACTGCTCTGTCTATTCAAATTTTAAACTGCTCTCAGCATCATTTTCTCCTCTGTGTTTTTACACTCACGCACTTTTAATGTTGTGCAAACTTTTCTTTGTCGCTGCACACTTAGCTTTGTCGCCGCTCTTTGCGCACACAATCATCCCTCGCTGCAGTCTTTTCGTTGTCGCTATGCTCGTTGTTGTTGCAACCTGCATTCGTATGTCGCTCGAAGTCCCTTGTGAAATTTACATGCACTCACACTCTTGTTGTTGCTGCCGCACAATTTCAAATTTGGTTGAAGTTCTAGGTTGGAGACTAGACCTTCAACCGCCCCTCGCTGCCGCTGCGCAATTGAAAACCCATTCGGCTGTACGTTTCTGCTTGGTGGCGAGAATTATCGCGTACAGTACTGTTTCTCAAATTGTTTTCCAACAATTTTACATGTATTTTTAACCACTTTTCACATGCAGTTTTTTGCAGCACTTCAGTTTAGTTTTCTATTAACTTTTGTTAATTTTCTTCACTTTGCAACAATTTTGTTTGCACTCACTGAGCCTGCATCCCACTTCTGACACCACTTGTAGGACTCCGAACAAATAAACCCAATTGTTTAATAGTTTAAAGTAATGTTTTATTAAAATTCAATTGTTCTTAAATATTCACACTTATTAAAATATTAGTTTGTGAAATATATGCTTAATGGCTATTTTACATCTTTTACTTTCGAGCGACGCACGACGACTCTTTTTCTGCTCTTTTTCGTTAAGTGTCAACGTCCGGTCTCTGTCATACCAAAACAGTGTTGTCACTTTAGTAATTTAGTCCACTTCTTGTCAAACGTTCTGTAGTTGCCACCTGTTTGTCCGTCATTCCGTCAGGTTGCTTTCCCACATTTATTCTCATAAGTCAGTCATAGGAGCTATAGAGAGAATTGTCTAGAACTGTTATATGCCGTAGAACCTCAGTAGAAGGAGGTCTCCAATAACTCAGGCAAGTGTACTAGAGGCCTGGAAGTAGAAAGGAGATACAGGATTTGCGAAAGGGAAGCGAAAGGAAGTTACTCCTTTTCAAATTTTTTTGACTCTATAATGAATCTCAGAAGTCTGTCTAAGGATAGGGAGTGTACATAGAAGCCATATTCTGAGATATTGACGCTTTGGTATATATAAAAAGTAATTGGTACGAAAGTCTTTCGAAATTTTATGGAGAAAAAGGCTGTCTCCTATTTTTTATTATTATTTTTAAAATGGTATTATTATTGGTATTATTATTATTATTATTATTATTATTATTAATATTATTATTTTGAATACGAATCCTACCCCGGGCAAGGTCTCAATAATATTTATTTCGAAATGTTTTTTCTCTTCGAGCCAAAGGCCTGATTTGCTACTACTCATTCCTTCCCCACCCAACACCCCCCAAACATAATTGATTATAATGTAATAATATGGCCGAAACTGCCCTCATGCCCGGTGAAAATGGACACGGTCTCATGCGGTATGCGGGGGTGGGGGAGTGGCGTGGGCTAATAATAATAATGATTCTTATTTTTCAACGGTATTTTTATTTCCTTAAAATCCAGCGCTACGTGCTCACAAACCTTTGACTGCTCTCCTCCATTTCCTTCTCAGTTTAATTAAGTCTACTTACGCTCATTTATAGCTGATTACCTCCTGGTAAAATGGGGGAAACGCGTCATTTTGACCTCGTTTCAATTTAATTTCCTTTATAAAAAAAAAAATCCAATTAAATTGTGAAATTAACGTTTATGGCAATATTGTTCTTCAGTGCCTTTTGAAATAAAATGTGAGTAAAGAAGTGTCGCATCTGAGGAAGTGCAAAAAAAGTAGAACAGGAAGGCGGGCAATATTCCGAATGGCAGTTTTTATGCACAGTTTTAATGAGAATTGCTCTGCAACGCTTTAGTCACACTGAAAATGACAATCTAATTAGAGCACTTCCACGCGTTCACAGAAAATAGTTAAATTTAATCCTGGCGTGTTGATCACACACTTCGCTTTAAGATTATTATATGCAATTTGCATGTTCTCAAAACAACATTTGCAAGTATTCAAAGTTTCTCCTACTCTGCTGGCAGAAAACGAGTTCACTCACTTACGAGGGCGGATTGATAATGAAGCTACATAGCGCTAGATGGCAGCACAAGCACAAAAAACTAGAAATTGCGATCTGTCAAACGTCAGCTGTTAAAATTTCACCCAAATTCATCGATTAGTTTATTTGTTGTAGTCGTTTGAAGTAAGCAACTTTTGTGTTTCTTGAAAAATGGAAAAAAGCGAATTTAAAGACACTTTAAATGTTTGGTTAACTATTCTTGGATGCCTCATTAACAAAAGTATAATAAACGTAAATAATTCGAAATCTCCTGCTGGATTTATTTCAAAGTCATCAAAAAGTCGTTAAAAGATCACAGCAATGCATGCCAGTACTGACCAAAGATACCCTCAATGTTACTACGTGCGGTCGTATTTTATATATAAGCCGATGTAGGCACACATAAATCCGTTAAAGACCACCTAAAAAGATTGAAGTGTAGTTTATTTAGGGGTAACTAAGTTATTTAAATGGTATCGTACTAGTTTATTCTTAAGTAAGAACATATTCATTTGAATAAAGGATATCATTCTTTAAACCAATCAGTCTTCAGAGAAGAAGCTTCCTTTATATCCCCGAACTTTTATTAAATGACTTTGAATGATGAGAGTTCGTTTCACTGCAGGAATTAATTAACACTTTCCTTCACTTTGGTCTTACTTAGGGCAAGTTTTCTGCTGCTCGCCTTCTAACACTTTAGTTTCACAACCAACTTTTCTGTTCATTGCCTTTTTCTATGCTGTGAGTTTGACTTGTGTGTCTTCAGCAGTGTTTGTAATAATATGAAAAAACTCCTTGCTTTGAGTTTAGTTAACAAATCAACAAATCAGTAACTTTCACTGACTTTGTGTACCAACAGTCAACTAAGTAATTGGTTAGTGTCCTCTAAGTGTGTTTGTTTGGTACGGTATGCAAGTGCTCTGCTTCATAGTCCCTTAATTAAAAGATATGTTCATATTTCACTTCACGTACGAGTAAATTCTTCCAATAACCTGTTTGGAAAGTCCTGTTTACTAATGAGGAAACTGGCCACAATTTGATACCTGTGCAGAAATTCCTGATTATATTTATACCATTAACACTGATTTAAGTTAATATTTGCACTTTTCCCTTTTATTGCTGTTCAGTTTCATTTTGTTCCCACATTTAGTCGTATGTATTTATGTATGTTTCAAGCAAAAAGTTTCTATCAATCTCATACTCGTATACTGAATATTCCTGTTGCAAGCCAAATTGACTACTTTCGTCGGTTTTCCTCTGTAATGCAGTTTACTCCCCATCCTTCCACGATTAGCTTCGTCGTTATTATGTTCCCTAAAGTCTGTTACTTCGCGTTTTCCTGTATCTTCGTCCACCCGGCTGCGAACCCAAAATATCTTTAAAAGTCCCTTTGACTAATCAACTAAAAAATTTGCTTCCCTCTGAATTGCCCCACTTAGGGAAAATTTCTGTGTACGAGTATTTATTGCTGGTAATCAGCAACTCAACTCTATTTATTTTCAGATTCTCTTTTCAGCACAGTTTAAATTCTTCGCTGACAGTGATAAATTAAAAAAGGATTGCTTGACAATTAATAGTGTGGCTATAGAAGTAGCAAAATCTTTCCTACTTCGAAACTGAAAAAATGCCTCATATCCATATTGACGAAAGCAAGTCCTGACAATATTTCTTCCTAAAAAAACACAGCGATGCAGAGAAACATCCTTGTCATAATTTGTAAAGATTTCACGGAAAATTGATACATACCATGTAAGTTCGTGATTGATGAAGTTGAGCGGAAAGAAATGAAATTTCTCGAAAAAACAACTAAATTGATGTGCTATAATTTATGTATGGAAGGGTTTAAAGGAAGAAAAATGATGAATCCAAGTTCACCTGCAGCACGCCATTGAAGTGTGCAAAATTAATCAATAGAAAAGGCCAACAACAGATCACTTGAATCTTTAATGACTGGTCCAGGCGTGAGGCAGCTGCAGGTGGGTTTTTATGAATGGCCGACAACATTGTTTCACTATTAACTGAGAAATAAATGGAAAGTATCGGTAAAAAGCAGTGAATCCACTAAAAATATGACAAATGTTTACTTTTGGATGTGTCAAATATAAGTTTCTTCAACTAAAGGCAAGTAAAGTAATCGTGCAGTAACTTATACAAACTCAACCTCAGGTATTTCATAGTGAAATTAAGAAGAACCACATAGAAATATGGATTTTGTAGACTGTGATATTGGTTTAGAAGTATGCCTAAATAGTTGTGAGAAAATTTGCTTATATTTTGTTTAATAAATTCTTATTATGCTGTAATAAAGAGTTAAATATACCTCTGGAATTTCTGTTTTGCTACCAACAAAATTGTTGTAACGAAACACCTGACCCTGGGTACTAATGGTAGAAGGCTGGGGATTGCCTCAAATTACTTCTGCAAGAGTTACTTAGATGAGGAGGAGCAAGAGTCCATCGCACACCTGTTATGTACGTGTCCAGCACTATCCAAAGGGAGACGGACTTTCCTGGGTGACTATTTTCTTGTGTATATAGTCCGAATAAGGAAAACATGCTCCATCAACTGCGTCATAAAAAACACCAAATGGCTGTACTCTTGCAAGGGATTGGGACATGTGTCTCATGCGGTATCGCAAAGGATCAATCATGGCGTAAGTGTACCTCTTGGGCGGCCGATAAACCTACCTATCTAATATTAACTAAATTCTTCGTTGATCGATGTTCCCTCGTCTGGAATTTAAATTCTTAACACATATTTTCAGCACCCTTCGCTTAGTTTTTTCCCTTTTAGAAATATTTTATTTCATCGTGACAAATTTAATTAAGCATCATTCCACTGACAAATACGTACAATTCTTCCCTCAAACTTCCTGTAAAAAGTCATGGTACAAGAACTGACGAAAATTGCTGCAATTGAGGTGTAAAATTTTGTATGTCATTTACAATTCCAGTTGTGAATTTTCCTCCATCATTAATTTTTCATCTTCTTTACCTTTGTTTTGCAAATTGTGAGTAGCAATTTATTTTAATGTTTCCTCGGAATTTTGTTCAAATTTTGCCGACATTAAAAAAAATAATTGCAATTGTTTCAGAATTCTGTGTTCGGTGTAGACTATTCGCACAATCAACTCCTTGAGCCAACATTCTTGAGTGTTGAATATGCTAATTAATCTCTTTGGTATCTTTTCAAATGCTTAGGAGTCTCATTTGCTATCCTGATGAGGATTGTTAACAGAAAATTGCGTTAATGTGTTTATGAAGAAATCGCACCACAATAAATTCTTTTTCGCCTCGGCAAACCAACGGTATAGCTAACGAATCAATGCAGAAGCCTCTTTGTCAACATTCTCAAAGGAAATTGCCAATTAGAACATCTCTTCATACTAATCAAGTAGAGTGCAGAGCACATGTGTTCATCTTGGTGCGTTTACCTATGAGAATGTGTGCCAAGCTTCCAAGTGCCTACGCGGTAATTTTAAAAGAACTAGAAGGGAACTACCCTATCGTACTTGTACTTTTTGTAAACTAGCCTCTGTTTTAGTTATTAGTTTGAATATAACTTGGTTTTTCTGTGGAACGCAGTTTCACTTCAGAGTTAAGTCTAGTTTTATGCTCTTCAGTTTTGTAGAATGACCCACGTGCTGTTCATAATTGTTAGACGTGTTCAGCAGTGCGTTATCATGCTGACTGCCCGGAGCAAAATGGAGCAGTTTCAATACATAATAAATTCATTGATGTTACATTGAATATTTTACAGGACATTATGTAAAAATATGTTTGAGAGTCCCGATAGTACTTTCCTGCATTTGCTGATGTAGTGTTGTAAAATGAGATTATGGATTACAGCCCCAAAGGAAATTAAACTTGAGATTTTCTTCATCAGTCTATTTATGTGACTGAATTATTCTTATCCTCTTGTTGTGAGTGAAGCTCCGCTAACTCGCGACGTGACCTATTCCAAATAACGTTGATAGTATGTTTAGTCTATCTAATGTTTAGTATTAAATGTCGCATGAATGCTTTTAGGGTACTCAGTTACGTGAGAAAAACAGTGTGTTGTCAACTTTCCTGTTCATGTGGGCCACGGTTAACTAAGTAGCACAGCCAGCTGCTAGAAACACGTAACTGGGGCAACCTCAAAAGAAGGGCATCGAATTGGAAGCAAGTTAAAAGATGTAAATTAGTATACAAGACTGACCTTTGTTTAATAAAGAGGGCAGATTGCATTCAAGCAGCATCTTCATTTGTGGAAGCTGCTGAGAAGGCCGCAAATTGACGTAAGTACAAAAATAAAGTAAGTACTACACTCTGAAGAGGATGAGGTTTATTATAGTAATATAAAATTTACTACTTCAATTATGAAAACTTTTTATATTTGAAAGAGGAACTATTAAGTTGTTGGCAGCAAATCTGAAGTACTTACAATAGGAGATTAATACGACTATTTGTGCTTCTTTGAGCATTCCTTTCATTATTTTAACATGGCTTCTCATAACAATGCTTTCAATCAAAAACTTTCCAGACATCTCTTGGAACATACCCTTTATTCGTTGTGACAAAATATACGATTTTAATGGATATTCACTTCTCCATATTGCATGTTTTAATACTACCGACAGTTTTAAGGAAGTTCTTCTTTTATCTTTATCCTTTACTCGTGTGGTTTGGAACTTATCCAATCTAAATCTAATTGAGACCAAGAATACTAATTTCAATACCCACAAATAGTCTAAAATAACGCGAATAGAGTACAAGTATGAGCATAAATATTGCAATACTATGAAGCACCACCATTCCATAACTATTCATAAAGGAGTAAATTTCAATTTACAATAGAATGTCCCTGTATTTGCCTCAAATAATTTTGATTAACATAAAAATGTTGCATATTTCCTTTTTTCTTTAATATCGCGCTTCTCTTAAAGTTTAACAGCAATTTAACGCATGCATTTTAAATACTTTCTGATGTTCTACTCCACATCGTCCTTCGTTATTTTTTGCGTTCCTAACCAAATTCAGGAAAAACATACAAATCCCTCTTTAAATTTTAAGCCAGTGTCGGTTAGAAGGGAAACCGTGGCAAATTGGGACTTTGTGTTGCTTAAAATGTAATTAAAAATATTCCACAGATTTTTTTCATTTCATGTTTCCTTCCTCACTTCATTTTAGCTGTTAATCCTAGGATAGAAACCCAAGCTTCCCAGCTCATTGCCACATTTTCTGTGCTTTAAATCATCGACTGGACCCAAAAAGAGTAAAGAATTAATAACTAAAGCTGGAATATAAAAGAAAATTGTTAACAGAAATTTATGAGAATCTCACCAACGCAAAATTCTAGTTTATTGAGCTTTAAGCGACTTTTAAATGTGTGTCCTCCCATTTCTAAAGCATGACCTCATTTTAAGCAGCAGACATTTTCCCTAAAGCGGTGTTTTCCTTTCCTTTTGGACTTCCTTTGCGCTTTCCGAGGAAACACGTATTTCAGAAGAGGAAATAAGAAAAAAACAACTGTGAAAACACTTTGTTCACATATTTACGAGGGGTGTATGATAAGTACCCGTGTTTAGCGACTGACGGCAACTTATGTAAGGATGTTGGCGCTGGATTTTGTTTAATAATACATTCATTCGTTCCTTTCTTCATTTAAAAAGTAGTTATCTTAATCTGAATTTAATAAAACATAAAAAGTAATGTTCTTCAGGACTAATTCCTATATCACCAAATTCCTGAACTACTTCGAGATTGGTGCCTTCTCTGAATGGTTCAGCCATGGTATAATTCTCCGAAGCGTTCTTATTGCATGGTTAATCCTTCTGAGTCTTTGTTGCAACTCAATTTTATTTATCTTTAAATAGTTCTATGAATTTTGTAGCGCTACTGAAACGTTTCGATACTCCCATTCAGTACTTAACTATAGTGTTGGTATCTTAAACGTGAGCCCTTTCGAAGTCATTGCAATATATTTATTCGGTTATTTGCCTCATTCAACTGAAATCTTCTATCATTATTATTGACCACTTTAACAGATACAGCAGTGCAGTATCACTCGCAACATTGAAACGTGCTTCCGCCATGAAAGCGCAAACATGGAATGTACAAAAAAATTATAGTGCAATGGAGCCGGAAAGCACACTTCCTGCATTTGGATTCTCATTCTGATACAATGTTTTTTCCATTTTCTGACTATTTTCCTTTTGCAACTAAATATAAATTTAGAGGCAACTACAAATCAGTGACTATTAACAGAAAACAGAAGATAACATCTGTAAATAGGAATAAAATCCTAATACCCAGTCTTTAAACAAAGGCAATGAAGGACATACTCCCATTGACTTTTACTATCTATTTGCGAACAAACATTCTGAATTGGTCTGAGTGCATGTTGCTCAGATGCTTGTACTCGAATTAACAGTGTGCAACTTCAGTTCGTTTGTTTTGTTATCAGATACAATGTGAATGAGGACGATGTATTTGTGACTGAAATTACTTTTGCAAATGAAAAGCAGTAAAACATCATGCCCTAAGTTTGTAAAAATATTCACATTATCACAAATCACAAATTACATCCGCAAATTTTGAAAAAGCAAGGACTTTAAAGGACTCCTGTTTATAAAGTTGCAGGTTATTATCAGCCACTTGAATACAGACGAAAAGAAATTATTGATTGATATTTTCAAATTAAGTAGTCTTAAAAATTCTAGCATCACTAACTAAAATTCAAGATAATAAAGATGTGTAAGGTTGTTGTGTTAAACTAATCGAAATAAGTCCTTTGAAGAAATTCAACTATATTCGTATGTGGAAATTTCTGTGTATTCCCACATCGTAAAGACATGGAAGTATATAACTAATGAAATATGTTATTAATACTAACAAAAGCAATTTCATAATTTTGTGTTTGGCGTGTTTCATTTAATTGCCTCTTAGTTGTAAGCCACCAGAACATTTTATTGCCTATTAAAGCAGATTGGAGTATTCGCCTGTATTATTTTGGTATTAACCAAATATTTGTTCACCTTCTTTAGTGCTACAAAAACTTATTCTGAATTATTTGGTTGCAATGTTAAACAAGTTTTGAGTAAAATCAAGTGAACTGACAAGGTCTCAAATCCATTTATCTATGCATAAATTCGGCTGAAACGTTTTCATTATCAAGCAAAGGAAGCGCAAATTCGATTATGTTCCTCACTGTAAATCGATTCATTCATTGTCTCTGAATAATTGCCATTAGCAATTACAGTAATTTTCCAGTAGCAATTACGAGGATCACATATCATATTCCAACAACAATTGTGTTTACTTTAGGGACATGCGACAGCATAAACGATTGCAATCTGGAATCTAGTACTTCCTTGTGCAAGTTTTGCATATTCATATTCACAATCAATGATCCATTGTCTTCTTGACTAATCTCAAGTCTTCAGTATGCCCACTTATATATTCTTATATATGCAATTTGACAGCTGTGGAGACACTTTCTGATATGTGTGTTTATGTAGATTCAAGGTTCCTATTGTTTAAATGGATATAGTATCGAATTATAAATTTGTATAGTCATTATTTACCAGTATGAAGGGATTTATTCCACCAGAAACAGAATTTTTAGTACCACTCCGTCGAATAGAATATGGTTTAGACTAATTATAGTGTGTTATGCAACGAAACGATAGAATTTTCTCAGACATGTCCTTTGCAGCAAAACAGCTGATTTGATATGCTGTAGTGAAAATAGCCAATGGATGAGTCATACTTGTATAAAGCCATTGACACTTGAATTTGAAATGATATATCTTTATTCGAACAATGAATGACACAATTTAAGTGCAACGACTTTGGTATTTCAAATTACATACAAGTAATTGAGTATTTTCTCTTACCTTCATATTCGCTTAGTGTTCAGATTTATTGCTGTAAGAAATAAGTATAAATAGTAATTTTAAATGAATAAAGACAATGTGCATCAAGCAATGAACGGGAGTAGTTTTGTGTTATCATTCGCTGCCCAAACTTAACAATGCTTGGTGGTAAAACCCTCCGTGAAAACCATAAGTGCTCTCTGTACAAACATTGTTGCAATCTTGTTCAACATTTTTCAGCATTGTAAATATTTTCCCTCTCCTCTCATTGAATTTGTTGAGTTTTATTTTCTGTACAGTTGAAATTTCTCATTTAACTTTTGAACGCCTGACCCATCCGTGCCACCACCGGCATGCAAAATGAAAACAATACAATCCAGAATTTCATTGTGTTTGGAAAAGGTTTTAATTTAAAAAGTTTGCAGCTTCTGTTGTGAGCGGATTCGCCATATTGACCACTTTGAATACATTCAAGCTTTAACTTTGCTCTGTTAGGTTGCTATTGCGTCCGGGTATCAGAGCAGAAGTTTGTATTAGAGTATGTGTCCAATTTAGTAATCAAACTTGGAACATTTTAAATCAAATCCATTTCATGACTACTGATTTTTGAAATTAATTAGTGCCGATATTTGAATTGAATTAATGAAGATTCAAACAATTCAAGACAAACAATGTTTGTATTGTTGCTTCATTAGAATTATGCTTTTATTTACACTTTAAAGTAGATTATCTTCCTATGTATTTAAAATCCTGTTACAAATTCTGAACTCAAAGGAGAACACTAATATAAAGCTTCAGTACGAAGTGAGTTTTAACATCTTATCCACGGAGAACGAAACCAATATTCTGAAATCATTTATACAACAATTTGTTCAAGCAAAGTACCACGGAGGATCGTCAGCAGAACTTCAAGAGTCCACGAACACATTTTGCCATATACGAGTATATATGCAGGATAAAGCGATTTTAAATCTGTTCGAACAGAATTCCCCTCAGAGGCTGCGGGAAGCTAAGAAAAAACTTGAAGAAAAATAAATGAATATTGGAATATTGGTCTCAAAACTTTCTGCGTTAAACATATCTCTAGAGAGTTCTTCATCGCATCGTTTTAGTATTTCTTAGTTCTTGCATAACATTACAGTTTTTAATATTATTTTGGAATAAATCACTAAATAAACTAAAATACGCTGTAATAGAATCGTCCACATCCTAAAAAATAATTTGAACAAGTTGATATTTGCATATAAATTGTTTAATGTATGTAAAATACTCCAAGCAAGATACACAACTCCCAGGCGCATATGCTGACTGAACGAGAAAGGAAATTTTTAAAAAGCCTGCATAATAACTGGCAATACTAAAACCCAAAATTCCCACTTCCACAAAGGAAAAGGGTTCGTCACAAGGAGGGACCGCAGAACAAAGCAAACATGCCAATTTCAAACACTTCTTGTTCCTAAAAATATTATTTCCGATTTACTTTTAAATTAGAGCGAAAAAAGTTCACAGGCAGCGGAAATGTGCGTGTGCACGTGGAGCGTTCTACCAGCACTAACATGATAAAACCACACCAAATAACAGCAAAATCAAAGCCAAACATAAAAGCGCCCTCAAAGTCAAACAGGATACTAGCAAACAACAAACTGGAACAGTGAAAGCCGACAAGGCAACGGAGCAGGTGTCAAATTCTGGTTGCGAAGTTGAAAGTAAACAAGGTATAAAAAGAACGGAAAATTCCTGACCTCCTCATAACAACATTGGTTTTGTACAGCTTCCAAGCGCTGTCCTTGCGCTGACTATCACCATCCCAAGTAAGGGAACTTTTTAGTCAGTGCTTGAACGGCGCCACACCATGGTATCACAATGGGCCATTATGTGTGCTCAAGTGCATTTTTGGCAAACTGGGCGGCCACTTCTACCTACCTACCTACCTACAGCTTTTGTAGAATTTTACCAATTTCTCCATAAAATTCATTCAAAGGCAATCAAAAGGTTGTGTTCAATTACAACATCAATCATTACAATATTTCCAAAAGGGTTTCAATTCTCAGACTTTTCTCCACCATCATCTTTGCTGCCACAAAACCCACTGGAAATCGAAATTTTTATTCTATGAGAGTCGAGCATGATGTTTATTGAATAGACGTGGTATTTATGGCAAGTGAAAGGTCAGTTTTATAAAGGAGTCTCTTTGCACAAAAGGAGTATTTGAGCAAATTGAAGTATCAATTACCAAAAGCATTTTGTACAATGAAAGGTGAATCTAAGGTGCTCGTAAATTCCACATATCCTTCCATTATTTAACAGGGTTGGCGAGCTCTATTAAGAACTCGGAGGCATATTCGAACGAACTATTCATTCATCAAAACAATTGAAAATTTCAGTATCTATGAGTGACATACACAAATAATAGAAAGCGGCATACAATAACATTCCTAATCCGAAAATTTAAATTCATAATTCCTCTTCCACTGTCTCCCACTTGTCCACACATTATAATCTGCAGATGTTTTAGATAAAATTTATGTGCAGGATTTGCATGGTAGTAAAAAAATCTATGTCAATTTTAACTTTGCAGTGCAGCACCTTTCACTGGGAGGTTCTTAAATACACACAAAGGACAAATACAGAGCGGAAATGCCTCCGTTGTACTCGTATTGCATATGCCACACCAGAATTTCAGCTTCGTCCTTTGTTGGACTCCTGACACTCGTGAAAAGCTTTATTCTTAAACATTGTCAGTCTGAGGGCAATTCCGGAATTCCCAAATAAACTTGTAATGGCACTGAGTGAGTTAAGCAGTGAGTTAGGCCAAAAGTGAAATTTAAATATTTTTAAGCTTTTACTGAGGTAGGAAAATATAAAACGACATACTTTAAGATGTAAAGGAGAGAGGAAATAAGAAAAATTAACAACAATTTGAATATGGAATTATGACTTATTTTTTTAATTTAGGATATTGATAGATAAGGAAGGAGAAGTTCGGAGTATCCAGTTTAATAAGGACGAACCTACCTGGACGTTCTACGCTATTGAAACGAATCAAATAGAGAGGTACCTCTAGGGTGTTCCATGACTTGCTCCAAGGACAGTATTCAAATCCATTTGAAAATGTACACAGAGACAAATTGTAAACAAGAAATATTTAAATAATTAAAGAAAGAATTAATTGACAATAAATACAGTATAAATGTGGGATCGAAAGGAGACGAAGCTCTCCCCTGCTCTCTCATGTCATCACTCTTCAGTTCAGCGTGACGTGTCGAAGCGATAAGACGTTCCCTCCGTGTGTTCTTTTAAATTCTTTTATTACTACTTTGTTTATACTTATTAAATACCTTTAATATACATTTTTTTTATTAAACCTTTCACAAATTGTTCCTGTAAAAATAAAATACCATATAAATAATTAACAATAGATAATAATAAATTGTTTATCCCAGTTCGTTGCATAGTACATCCTATCTTATCCTTCATTCCCTCCAAAACGCAAGATTATTCCATGAGGCGATAGAAATTTAACAGAGTAGAGTATGAAATTGCCACCACCATGAAAGGCATTCGAAATTTTTTAATAAATTGTTGTCTGTGCTCACTGCATTCTCCTCGATTTCCAGACTCTCGCGGTTGCAACAATACCTGGGAGGAAATTGCGCCACCATCAAAATCTTTCAGCTGAAATATTGAATAATGGAACAAACTGAAACTAACATGGATTTTTTATTTGAATAAATATACGAAATTTCCGTGTATGTGCGAACATATAAGAGCGATGATAGATCACAAGCTGCGAACAGAATGGCTGGAAGTGATAAATGAAATGGAGCTACAGATGTGGCCACAATCATAGTGAACGGAATGAATATATTCTGAGACTCCTGTGCTGTGCCCTAGCTGCAGATATGCCTAATAACAAGTTGAACTAAAATTGCAACTCAGGCAGAAGTATGAATTCCACAACTTTGCTCACGTAGGAACACGCTTTAATAAATGTCACAGGATTGTTACATCGTCAGAGCTGCAAGGAAAAGTTGCACAAAACTTTTTCAGGAAATTAACAGAAGTTTCATTTCAGCACAATCATTTATTTCGACCAAATTCAATAAATGCCGGAAGTGAAATGAGGGTTACTTTGGAACTAAAAGAGGGAATATAGAAGGCAACAGTTCCTATTGCGATAAACAGTTCCACAACAACAAAAAATTAAAATTGGAGTTATACTACAATCAGAAGGAATAAGGACATTTTTAAACTGATGGTCATTTGTAGTACTTGCATGAATACGACCACAACAAATTGGGATAAGTAACCAAAGTGCAAAAGAGCAAGAAGCGAACACTGCAAATGCAAATTTGAACTGCGATTAATTGACGTGTTGACTGACTGACACAGCAGCAATTTGTTGGATATATAAAATGCTCATAAAAATATTCACAATTTATAAGAAACAGGATATAAAAACTTATTTTTGAGGTTAAAAAACACCCATTCATAAAATTTTTTATTTCCTGAAGTTTTTACAATCCAATTTAGAAATTTTTACGATTATAAGCGAACATAATGCGGGAAGTGTTCACATCCAAAAACTTTTATAAGACGGACACAATGGATATGAATGCAGAGACCCTCCTCTGATTAAAGCACACAATTACACCTGCCATTTCCGGCCTGCTATGTGGAACAATAAGGCAGTGGTCGACACTTAAAAGTAACATGATATGCCTGCAAGCATGGAAGCAATGCAATCAGAGTGGCGAAACTGAAAAAGCGAGGAGTCATGTTTGAATTGCTATTTGTGAGAAAAGTGGGCATAAAATATTCATGGTACAATAAAATTGACTCAATGGCTTTAAGAAATTTTGCACTCGCATTTTCTTATGGAGAAATGCCCTCAGAGCTCTCAGAAGTGAACTTTATATGGAGAAGTGTTTGTGTGCTTGGGTTTTACTTGTGGTTCCCAGGTATCCGTAGGGCGCCACTTACAAAGATTTATGCATCCTTAATAGCTTAAAGTTCTACAATTAAATACTCGTACACTAAACAGTGACCACAGCTGTGTACCTCCATTTGTCTATTCATATGAACAGCATTACAAATAGAAAAATTATCGAAGAAGACTCCTCGGAAATAAAATAAATCTAATTTTTTCATATTACTTAGGTTCATCCCCATATCTACCACGCCTCCGTAAAAATTGCGTCAGATAAGTTTATCCGTGCTCCTCATTTTAATTGTAATCACTTGTCGGGTAATAAACAATTTTCCTAGAGGCAAATTTTTACGCTCTTTGTGTAAATAAGAGACTAATTTCAATGCATGAAATGGATCTTTGAGTCACATTTTAAAGTCAAAGAAAACAGTCGTAAATCCCAAAACTCCTTATCATTCTTTTATTGCAATACTTTGTGTTCTAAATTCCAGAAATCTGATTTTGTACACAGTGAAGAAACTTTTAAGCGAGAATTTGTGAAATTGTCACAGCAAATTGAGAATATGTGACTTTGTACAAGATTGAGCTTGAGCTTTAATGTTCATATCCTTACAAAACTGTTCCCATTATAAGCCAGGTTTGTAAGAAATTTCCCAACTTGTTAATTACGCAAAAATGAAAAATTGTTGGTGAGATTTGTTTACGGAATCTATTCAATTGGATTACTTATTATCAGTGCTTTCAAACATCATACTAGGTTTGATAAAAATCAATATCGCATTAACCCTTCAGTCTCCTATCTTAGGCAATTATCTTTATATTATTGGCTATCATCTTGCACTATTAATTTAATTGAATAGGAATGCTTTGCACATTTAGCTGGTAGAACAAACAGAATATCCTGATACCTCCTTCCATTGGTTTTCTTATTACTCATGCTTTTATCCTCATCTTATTATGCATACAAATTCAATACATAAATACATGATATTATTCAACTATTCGTGCGTGTTATCATGGGTCACTTATGCATATCAGCATATCAAAGTCATGCAATCAAACACTTAAATTGAAATGTTGAGGAGTAATTAATAAAAAATCAACCGAAGCCAGCGTATTGTACTAATTACATTTCATGAACATCATTGTTGTTGTCAATGGCCTTGCAATCCATACCCAAGTAACACTTTCTGAAATTTAATTAGCAGCATCGTTTAAAATGGTTATTCAGTACAACATAATAGCAAATTTACCACATGCTGTGCAATGGTGCCTACTTCCAGTAATAGAGTCAACAGGTGGTACTGGAAGTCTTAACTACGACAACAATGCGAATTCTTACTGAAACCAATTTAGCTAATGAATTGTATTCAGAAACGGAAAGCAGTGTTCACTTTATTATTATCCTTTTTATTGCTTCCTATAAATTTGTTCGAATGTTGTCGAATTTTTCATTGCTCACATCAGTAGATGAGCAGAACAAGATTTTTGGCTAACTTAAAGAATTCATCATGAAGCTGCAAAAGCACAACTAGACAAATGCTGAGTTAGATCCACGGCAATTCGGAGTAGTCAACCCCTGAAGTAGCAATAAGTACCAAGCAATTATTATCAGTAGCCCTGGTATAGAAAGCAAGATACCTGAAATTGCATATTGCCATAGTTATATGTATTGGTTCAGTTAAATACAACACGTTCAAAAGTTTCATTAACTATTCAAAAATTCATGTTTTACTTCTCACTTTTTACTTGTCTATATTGCAATGAAACGAGCTCTCTCAAATATTTACTTTCTAGAGTAAAAGAAACAGAATTTGAATATCAAAATGCTTTAACAGCGTTTTTGCTGAATCTGTCTATTTCCTAAAAGTGCATGTTCCCAAACAAAATATTTGGGAAAAATGTAAATTATCAAGGGTCTACTTTCCTTTCCCCCACTGGTTCTTGGGTGGTTACTTGTTGAAGTCAATGGCCATCAACAAAAATAGATAAAAATAAATATTTATCGAGGCAACAAAATACATTCTGGCAATAAATGATTTCTTTCATTGCCATTCGGAGAACTTTATGGGTTCATGATGACGTTCAATTGCTTTTGAAATGAATGCCACTAAATCCTGCTAAAAGTGGTAAAACACCCACACAAATAAATATATACAAAATAAAGTGGGCCAAATCTTCGCTGACAATCGATTCATTTGGTAGCCTATTTTTTTTATATGCAACATAAGCTCATAAAAAGAAACAAGCACACACACATAAATATATATGCCTAGAAGGAAATATTTACATTCGGCACAGAAGACAATCCTTTAGAGAAGACAATGTTTTAAAGATTGTTTACAATGCCTTGAAGATGGTTCGAATTTTCTCAGACCGCTCATTGAGAATGAGCTACAAGAGTACTTTTGTCAGAGTACTTACAAAAGTGCCACTAGATACGAGTTTCAATCTTTGCAGAACAAAGCATATACTTATCTTTCCGACAAATATATACTTTGTGAGAATTGCACAAACAACCAAATGTAGTGCAGGTACATTAAACGCAATACTCTTATCTTATGTGTAAATGAATCTTAATATATCGACACAGGTCTGGTAGAAAATCTTATGAATACTTTGAACAATTCTTCTAAGTTAGTTGCGATACCGCAACTCCACAATAGCCCTCTAGTCAAGAGCTGTAAATATATTCTATTTAGTTTCTTCTTAACTTAGATTTTTGCCCTCAAAGTAGTTTTTGAAACTTCATCAATCAAGAAGACATATAAAGCAACCTTCGGAATATGCTGGGCCATGCCAGATTCCTGGAGCTGTCTTGTAACATAAATATTTCTAATTGATGTGAAGTTGTGTGAAGTTAAAGTCAATGATTTGCGTCCACATTTTTCCCTTAAGCGAATCCTGAAAGCGAAGTTTTGTACTCGATTCTCGCTACATAAAAGTAGCAAGGCAGTTGTATCAATGGCAGTTATGTCAATGAAGTGAGTAAAAATTAAGTTAAGGTACGACAAAAGACCTTCACTAGGACCACCCAGTAAGGGTGAAAATAATAAATATCTACAGATTAACTGAGATTGCGGAGACACTCACATCAGAATGATGACTGCTTATGTAGGTTGGCAATATAGGAATAGAATGAAATACCCAAGTTCATACAATTAATAGCAGAGAGAATTTTTAGTACCAATGAAGCTGAGTGGTGAACTGAAAAATCAAAACAGTTAGGGTCCTTTTGGCAAAACAATTTAATAATTCTATCCAAGATCCGAAAAAAAATTAAAAATGGTCATACTCATACCATCTTTTTGCTATCCTGTGGATTCTCTTATGTTTCTTTTATAAAATTTGGAAAATTTGCTGGAAATTTGATATTCTCAAAACGAGAGTGTACTTCTGGCAGTCAGGGCAGATTTGTTAATTTGCGATTTTCGTGGCAAATACAGTCTGAACTGAAGCTGACTCCGCCTCTTCCCGCAAACCACAGGAGACCAACCATTTCTAGCGTAATAATGCAATGGTCCACATCAGCCAAACTAAGCAGAGTAGAGTAAAACCACATTAAATTGAAATAATGGCCTCAGTTGTTCCAACTTTGTAATTTAATCAAGAAGGAGGGTTAGAAGGGATCTCAGGAATGTATAAATGGAATACAGATAGAAAGAAAGATTAGTTGACCGTATCCTAGCTGTTTTTGTAGCGCTTGATAATACTTACTTCCTCTGTACTTTCTTTATATCCATTTTTGTTGCTCGTTTGGGTTTACAGCTCAACTCCATCTTCCTGCAGCGACTTCCTTTTCTGATAAACACTCTTATACAATTCCTTTCCTTCGTAATATTTTATTTTGCAGGAGACTATCTGCCTGCCGCACAAATTCATTTGCATAGTTCACGTTAATGCGCTTCTTCTGTTCGTACGCATTCATTTTGCATTTGGAATGCATTGAGCTGCAAAACTCAACGCAGTGGAAGAGGAGTCCTGAAGAAGGTTCGCCGTAAAATTCCACCTGTTGCCTAGTCACCTGCAAATCTTTCAGCTTAGCAGAGCGTCTTTTCACCCGGCATTAAAATGACAATAGACTTTTCTTCACAACTACTGAATGAAATAAAGTTAATTAATAGGATTTTCCGTGGAGAAGGATCTAATACAGAAAACTTTAGCAAAGGATGCTGAGGTACAATTCTGAAATGCTAATCAGCTTTGGAAGTGTAAGCAAAGGATTTGAAGAAATTCAATTTTAAGGAACAATGATCAAAAAGAGACAAAAAATATTTAGGAGATAACTGATTCATTTAATGTGGCACATCAAGGGATGCTAAACTCTGCACTAAAGGAGTGTGCGGAGGGAAAAACTAAATAAAAGAGTGTTCTTTAAAAGGATTTATTTGAAATTTATTTTTATATTTAAATTGTTTACCGACATCTTTAATTTTTTATCTTTTACTTTAATATTTTTCAACAAGGAATCCACTCGCCATCGAATCAACCAGTCTGTTTGGGAATTCAGTGACACACTTTTATGACTCTCTCTGATTCAATATTCTAAATGCATTTGATTTGTTTTTCCAGCACAAAAAGTCGCAAATATGACCAGAGGGATTTCCACAACCAAAGGGAATGCTTCTAGGACACTGCATTTGTGTTGATTTTGTGTTGCCAAGGCATTGCGAGTAAGCTCAGATATCTCGTTTCGTGAATTGTTTGTTTCGTAGAAAAGGGGCATTTGATTCGAATAAATTAGTCATGAAATAATTTCTTCAAATATTTCCTTGAGAGACATTTTTTAGTCGAAATTTGATTATTATAACAATTATTGAAAGAACAAAGTAATAGAACTGATAACAAAGAGATGCAAAGAAAACCCCCTTTGAAAAAACGTGGTAACGTAATGGGGTTTCTTCATTATAAGAGAATATTCCGGTAGTTAATTGGTAAATAAATTTTGTAACAATCCATAAACACATTTATCCGAAACAATAGACTTTGAGCCTTTGTCAGTTATCATTTATATCCCCACATCCCGCACTCTGGAGCAGACATTCACATCTTTCCCCTGCGCAGTATTTCAGTATTCATAGAAAATTTCAAATCTCCCTGTTTCTCTTTGAGTTTGCATGACTTTACAAACCTGAGTTTAGGTACTTAAAGAAACCTTTTATCGCACAACACTCTCAGGCAGACGTTCCACTAAAAGGTTCACTTAAATGACAGGCATATTACTCCTGCAGCATGGTCACTAATTGAGGGTATACGCTGACAATTCTAAAATGTATTTGACATATAATCGGTAGCAATACAATTATTTGATAATATATTGTGACGGATTTTTTAGTGTTACTGTGGGAGCATGTTCACCACTTCTGCATTGACAGCATGAGTGATTTATAATCTTCCCAATGAATTTACGTCAATTTGTTCAACGATTTTCTCTGAGAATTATTCAGGGAACGATTTGTCAGGGTATTTACACACTTATTTAGTCAATTGAAAAGAGAGAACATTGCTGCATCCCCAATTGATGTGGAACAATTTAAGCAAAAATTTCAAATCATTCTGCTTTTATCCTCAAGTCACAGAGTAATCTTATAAGCAACTGACAGCAATTTCATGGCAATAATGCCAACAGGAATATTTAAAAGGAAATCAATGCTAATAAATTGTAAATGGTGGAGTTGAACAAGTTGTTAGTGGAACATAGAACGCAGAAATTGATGGCAGTTGTCTTGAAAGATTAGGTTGCAACTTTAAGGCAAGCTATGATTATGGATGAAGGAGGCATATACGTATGCTAAATGCAAAACCTTCAACCTATTCAGGGACGGATTGGAATATGGAGGACGGTGTTGGAGCAGGTGTCTACTGCCCCGAACTAGATATATCAAACAGCCTTTCAGACTCCCTAACTACTGCAGCAATTTTTAAGCGGAAATTTTGGCAGCATGGAAAGCTGCAGAGCTCGCCTGCATAGCAGAAATTACGAACTCCACAATAAACGTCTACACAGATACCAAGGATGCAATCAAAGCTATAACTTCACGCAGTGCATCTTCTTGTTCTGCTATGCAAGGCAACACTGGATAGACTGGCCACCAATCGGAAGCCACATGTCTACTGGGTGCCAGGGCAAAAGAACATAGAGGGAAGAGAGAGTGCGGGTACCATTGCAAAATGCGGAGCAAGTAAGTAACGTACTGATGCCTCTAAAAATGGTCAATTGCCGTATTGAAGATGACATGATGAGAAAGGTGTCAGAACGGTGGAGTACTACCACATATCAAATCGCAAGGGTCATGTACAAACCGCGCTGCACTCAGACCAAAACGATACTGGCACTTCCGAGGAAGGATTGCAGAACGGCAGTAGAAATACTGACAGGTCTAACGGAGGTACACGCTAAACGGATGGGACTAACAAACAACAATGAATGCAGAAAGTGTGGTCAGCAAGGTACAAGAGAAATTTTGGAGCATGCCTATGCCTATGCCCCGCATTATTGAAACGCGCTTAAGCCCCCTGGTTTGAAGGACTAGAAGAGGTCGCATAATTAGGGACAGTTTCGCTCTTAAAATTAGCTAAGAGCGTCTCTGTGTTTAACGATTTATAATACAACTCTTAAATGGATATCCATTTGGCAGCGGAAAGGAGCTTCCAGGCCTGTGTGTGGCCTTCACGGCCGAGCAGTCAATCCTAACCTAACCTATGAGTATGGATGACCTAAATACGCTCGTCATTTACTCATATATACACTAGTAATGTAATTTTGCTCTTATGGAAAGAGCGCTGGCATTGTCCTGCGTGGATCCACATTTAAATTAAATTCGGAACATATCACAGAGTTCCCCAGCAGAATAAAATGTCAGTAGTATTTTTTATTGACCCACACAAATCCATTCAATGTGAAGAGAAGTCATTAAAGGAATGCGTAAATTTTAGTTCTGTTTTTTACAATGAATTAGGAAATTTTTTAATAAAGAGTTGGTGAATAAATGGGAGACCTTCAGTAATGATTTCACATATTTTCGAGGGGAGATTTGTTCCTCTTTTTATTTTTTTGCGTTTTTGCTTCTTTGAATTACAGGCATTCAAAATTCAACAAAATAAGCAGTGAATTTATCTAAATAGCTGCCCAAAAGCTTCAGCATTTAAAAGTAAATAAAGCCAGGGGAAAATAGTAAAAAAAAGGGAAAATTTTGCATTCAAACTTTGACCAGTCATTAAAAAGCACTTCAGTTGGAAACCACGGCAAATATTTCCTTTCATCTTTTGATGGAAAAAATAGCCATTTCATGGATTACATCGCTTAATTAGGCATTTCAGTCATTTCCCTCTTAGAAATATTCTTTGGTGCATTCTTCCTTTCAACAAGAAAAAATACTCCATTTTCTAAAAGGAGTACTTACTTTTCTCATCTGATAAAATTGCGTTGAAAATCCTTTAATCAGAAGAACAACGAACTAAAATTTGCTGCACGCAGTTTAATGGAAACTAAAAAAATTTAAAATTTTATTGAAATGAATCAGAGCAATACGTAGAGCTACAAGGCCACAAGTGAAGGACAGCTCAAAATCATTCTGCTACTAATTTAAAAGGACCGCAGATGTTAATGGAAGGATATTCATTTGCAGCCTATCTCTGTGTATATTTGAAATACCTGAAAGTTTCCGGGTAATAAACACTTTGAGAATAAAAATTTAAGAATCCATTATACACACTTACAATCTACAAACAAGAAACAAAGTCTGAGACAAGTCGTAATCTTGTATGGAAGTATTATACGAGGACTTTGAAAATGTGGACTATTCTACAAGCACGCTTCTTATTCTGAATTTAAGTGGTGTATTTTCATACACTTAGTCCTTGAAAAGGAAAAAATTATAAAATTACTTTATGCGGTTGAGCTGTTGTGTAACACCGATAAAAGACATTGCAGCTAAAGCCATGTACATATAAAAATGAGCAGCACCACATTCTGAATAGACCTGTTTTTGGTCCATTCATGGGTTCCTGTGGACGTCTGTGGACCACTATATCCATAACATTAGAGATATCTTAACCAAACTCCACAAAAATATAGTCGAAAGCTTCAAAGAAACCTGGATATTTTATATAAATCCAAATTGGACACCCTTATATGAACGCCCACCAAACTTTATTAAAATCAAAAGTTTATTCAACCTTCCGTACGCAGTCGAAGCAAAGTGCACCCCCTCTATTTCACAACTGACCTACGTTTCAACAATTTACTAACTAATTGGATATTCTTCTCCGTAGTCAAGCATTTCAAATACCAGAATTCTGATGGTTGCTACGACGAGAGTAGCCTTGGAAATGATTCACAACCATTCCGAATAGTATTCCACAGTGACAATACGTGTCCTGCCAGTCACAACTTTTGAACGGTTCCAACTAGTAAAAGTTTTCTGAATATTTCCAGCAGCTTCTTGCAGCATCATTGCCACAAATAACTCAAAGCTGCAACCAGTTAGAAATATTCATTTAAATGGAAATTCAATGACGGTGCACCACCAACAACGCTGAAGCCACTGACACCGCTTTGGTGGCATTTAAGAGAGCGAAGGCACAAGAAATGAATTTGTGGTTAAACTTTAAACTTGGAATCCAAATCATTTCAACAGTGATAAATTTCAAAACTCACCTAAAGTTGGACCGTAAAAAATCTCACGCTGGTTGCAGCATGATTTCAGCTTCTAAAGGATTTCATAACACTTTTTTTTCTGGGCAAGGTACACTCCTGTCCCGGTAAGCCAGGAGTTCCTTAACTGTTTTAATCAACAGCAATTATATCAGATTTGTGTGCTCGACGTTCCTAGGTACTCTAGAGCTGAGAACACTGTTCGAGTCTTTGGCAAACGCGAAAGTTTCGCGAAGACTTTAAGCGAAATTGTGACAACCAAGAAAAAGTGGAAAGAACTTTCCGACCCAGTTAGCCAAGCAGTTCATAGTTGTAGTTTTGTGTTTTAAATTAGTTTAAGACGGTTTTTCCTTCCTTTATGTTATGGCAAATAAGGCGATTAAGAAAGGAATACTACCCCTGTGAAACAGGTGAATAAGTTATGCTAAATGCGAGCAGAAGTCCTATTTAACAATTGCTCAGTACCCATCAATAAAATTATTTAATTAAAGAGTGGTTGGGAACGTCTCATTAAGTTTCGATGTGACAGTTCTGAGACTCCTTTGACTTATCTATAAAAGTCACATTCTGTACTATTGTTCCTTCTCTGTAATAGAAGCAAATCAATCAGAATTTGCCACTTGTTGAATTCTGAAACGAATTACAATCAATGTAAATATGCCTGAATTGTAAGGGCAAACTATGAATGAAATATTCAATCAAACTTGATAGCAACCAATTAATTCTGGAGTTCAGAGTATGTGTGCAACACAACTTTAGATAGCATTCAAATTCTTACTTGCTCAGAAGCTGCCTTTCTCACTCCTTCTGAGCCTTAGATTGAGTTAGTTGTGAACTTTTCTTAGTACATTCCACAATTAAATTGTTTATAAAATTTACATGTCAACTCGTAACTAAATATGCAGCAAAGTTAGGCAACAATTTAAAAAGTTTTATAAAGCGTTTAGTTTTGCAGAAACTTTGAAGGCAGGACTTTGATACCCAGCTACTGATATTCCTGAGAGTCATAGCAATGGTTTTAAATTCAAATCCACACTTCAGATGAATTAAAGACATTTAGAACAATTTAGTTTAACAATGTAGCACAAAACGCAATTGTCACATTAACCCATGCCTGGAATAGTTCAATAGCTTCAAAGGTGTTGATTGGGTACAAATCATCATACCCAACAAGTATTGATTGCGGTCCTTTGGAAGCATGCCAGAATTATCAATGAAATTCTGAGATATTGCTTTGGTGTTGATGATGCTGCTTGGCATATTGGAACAACATTTATCCTTTATGTTGCATAAGTTCTGCTTGACATTCAAGGCAATATAAGTATTTGAAGAAATCTAAACATGCACGTTTTTTCTTAAGTGTGATAATTTCCTTGAGAAGATCTTTTCCTATTCTCAAGTCGCTATCAAGCCATTGTAGTTCAGCGTATTTCCAGAGCTTAGGGAATTAGTTGAAGTGAGTGAAAATCACCAATCTAAAGGCTAGTTCCCCATTCGTGTCTTTTTGAAGATTTATGTGCCCTTTCGGAAATAGCCTGAGCCTCGATAGACTGTCTCTGGTTTTTTAAACTTTTCAATCATTATTTGTAAAAATATTAATAAAAAAATTATCTCTTGAAAAATAATTATGTAGAGAAATAACTGTTTTGTTATCAAATGCCCAAAACATTGTTAACAAGGATCTCTACAGCCATTTCATCACTTGCTATCAGCGTGTTAATTTATGCGATCCTTTTCCACTTTGGTGTAAATTGAATTACAGTCTTCTTTTAGGTTAACACTTCTAATTTTAAAAGGCTAGAAATTGACGACCACACACCAAATCTCTCTCTAATAGGCGGATTATCGTTAATCCCTTTAATACCACCAACGGCAAAATGGCAGCAATCGTGTGTGTAATGTAACTGCTTGCATGACACATAAACAGAAGCATTTCACTTCGCTTGCAAGCTGAGCAAGGGAAAGCAATGTTGTAATATGGTGAAAATGATGGTGCCCTGTGCAAAACGTTACCCAATACTCGTATACAGAAATTGTCATCCCGGTCACTTGTGTTTTGGAGGCAATGGCAATTTAGTAAATTGAACTGCGCCCGTTTTCCGTGCTGTGTAACAAGTTGGGGTCACAATGTATCCTTTTGTATTGGTTAAAAACACCCTGCAATGAAATGCTACCATCTGAAGCAAAATGTTGTCAGTAGTGACAACAATTCTGGAGCTAACCATTCCCATGTGGAGAAGAAACTGATGTAAAAGTGTTCCAAACGAAAGCTGTGCAAGTGTTCCTTTGCTTTAGTGGTATGGACAGTGAACTAAGATTCAAGCACATATATATATAGGATTCCAATACAACGGGCATCAGTATGTAAGTGCTTGGAGACCTCCTTCTTCGGCGGTTCTCCGCCCTTCCCCACTTCACTTCTGAGATTCAAGCTCGTGTATAATTCGCTGGTTTCGTTTGAAAATTTCTATAAAATAACACCGTTCAATATTTTTTTAAATGTCATTTTAAAGAGTAAACCTTTCGATTAGTTTTGGAATGTAATTTCATTGATATAACTAGCATTGTTGGCCAGTAGACCGTTCTCTCAATCCAATTCTTCAATACATTTTGGGTAGCTTGATGCCCTCTTAGGGAAGTATATACGAGTATAGGAATATCCACAGTGATTTTGGCACCGACTTGAATGGTATTTCGCTGGCTTGATGCATACATAAATCAGTAGAAACACCAATTATGTGAATATGTTCAGAAAAATTAGCAATAAATCGTTTGATGTGGCATTTGTGATAATTACTGAGTCAGTTTTGCCAATTTTCTCAGGGCACAATAGATATAATTAATCCCTAGACGAATTACTTCGCATGTATACAGAAATGCGTACAATATAAAAAGGAACAAGAATAAAAAAAAAAAAAATAATAATAATAATAATAATAAAACAAGGAAAAAAAGAAGTAATCATATTTTATATAGAAACGAAAATAAAGAAATTTCTCTTTAAATTTATCCAGAAATTGCATTGGCAGGTGTTTTGAACAGTGCTACCAAGTAAGCTTAAATTCCTTCAAAAATTCCTGTCCATGCTATCGCTAGTTTGGAGCTTTCTCTAAGAATACATTTTTACTTTCATCCTTCGCAAGTTTTACTCTAACGCAACGGAACTCAATGACTCAAGAATCATATCAGATGCATGTGAATCATTAATCAATTTTGGTGGCTGGAAAAATTAGGTGCTGAAGGGAAATAAACTTTAATTAATTATTACTGCGCTCGTCCACGCTAAACACAATTTTGAAATGATTTACGGAACAAGCTCCCACACGGAATTTATATTGCTGTAAAGGAGGCGATAAAAACAAATTGCATTCGCTTTGTGGTTCCGTTCTATGGAAACGTTCAGCCGAGGAACTTGAAGAAAATTATTATTCACGAAAATACCTGAAATTGTGAAGGTAATACGAGATATGAACAGAGTTTATATAAGAGTAGAATAATGAAAACTTTTTTTCACCAATTAAGTTTGCCATTGCCCTGAAGACCCAGAACACATCATCTTTCATTGTACTAAACACAATTTGTCAAGAGATTCTTTCCCAGCACTTCAACTCTTTAAGAACCCTAATCCAGGCTAAAGAAGACTACGCCTTCAAAATAATCACCGACTTTTTAAAGGATATTGATATCTACATATAAAATTTAAGTTTCAAATTTTATGGTGGTGGCGTTATAACTGTCCAAGTTTGGCCAAATAATTCTTCAACGCTGAAGTAACTTAAATAAAAAAATAAAAATTTAGCAATTTCTTCTATGAACTGTTCTCACAATTGGCGGTGAAATGCAAACTGAAACTTAACTGGCAGAGCAAAAGAAATTCAAGAAAATTTATTGCGAGTATCTCTCTCTCGCGTTTTAAGCGGACACTGTAGACTCAACTATCACATGAATAAGTAGGGTCTATCTACAGATGCCATCTGCAGATTCTGTGGAGAAAGGGTAGACATTTTACTGCACCTGATCACAGTCTACGGACCTTTGGGACATAAAAGGAACAAGTATTTATAGAATATATCTTGGATATGAGCAAGATCGCTCCACTTGATTCCTACAAAATACATGAATACCTATCGGAAAGAAACCTGACAGACGATGACACTATCCACATATTTTAAAAAAAATAGGGGCATCACAATAGACCTTCCAGGTCGAGGTGTGTAATACCCTTAAATAAATCTAATAATTATAATCACTCTCATAAATGTTTAATTCATATTTTGTTGGCAGTTGAATATATGACCCTAAATTGGGTAGGGCGGAGAATCCCTGAGTGCATCCAGTGCTCTAATCCCCCCTTACAAACAAAGTTCTGCCTAAATAGTTATGTTGGAGAGCTTGTACGCCATTGTATTTTAAAAGATTCCCGTTTCCTCTGGAAATACTCTTAAAAACCTGTGTCTCGAAAAAATGCCGCTGATTTTTCAAATGATCATTGCGTACTTAATATTAATTAAATACTTATTATATTCATTGCGTAGTGAAATAGTTGATTACTGGTGTAATGCTATTTGGGCTCAGAATCTACACAATTGCATTCACCACCATTTTACAAGTTTCCCCAATTCCTGGTGTTCCTTCCCACCTTCGGAAACATTCTGTGTCCTTTTAGTGTTAACACTACAAATTTCAAAAGCTGCAACTCTACGGCAACGCATCGTATCCGTTCCGCAAAGGCGGCTTAGCACAAATCCGCTTAATATCACAAAGCCAAAATTGCAGCAATCACGTGCGTAACGCAGATGCGTGTACGGCACATAACAACTTATGGCAAGCTGAGCAAAATGATGTGTGCAGAACATGCCAGAAACATAGAGAATGGCATCTGGAACCCTTGTGTGTCAGCAACAATGGCAAATTTAGGGATGGCCAACCGGCAACCTGCGAGTGACAAGCCACTGCCAGCATATGTCAGCGTGGGACAAAGTGAACCCCGGAATGCAATTTAACGCTGCCAAGAAAGTGTTTTTCAGTAAACACTTTGTGCACATTGTAACTTTATTGTAGGAGATGACTTCCTTGTTCTCCTAGTTAGAGCAGAGCAAATGTTGCTGTGACATACGGATATGGACCGTCCCAGTTTCTTTCTAAATAGTGAACAATTTTCGTTGCGATTAGAATAAGTTGTAGTTCCTCATACCATGAGCCCATAATGAATAACTTACATACGAAATTTAAGCACCACTTTGGCTCTTTTAACAGGTAATTAATGCATTTTTAATCAGGTTCAGTAGCGTGGAATTACTGCAATATTTATGCACACCATTGGCCCAATTATATACAAGTACATAAATGCGTGGCTGCATATGTTAATGATGCCCTCAGTTGTGACCTCATTTGAGCTGATTTTTAACTGGAATAGTTACTATATTAATCACCAAAGATCAGGTATATATTTATGTAAGAATTTCCAAGGGAATTGCAAGTGCTTCGTTTGATGTGGTATTCCTGCCAATTGTACGAGTATATTGAGCATCGTTAATTTTTCTCATGGCCACAGAACAAATTAAATAATTCCCTGAAGCGAAACCTTTCCCTGTAATCAGACCCGTGGTTGGACATGCTGCATGTCAATTATATTCCCATTATGCATCGTTGTAGGCTCCATTTATACGTAAAAGGAATGGAAAGTCTGCAGGGAATTTCATCACTATTTGCATTATGGAGCAATGTGTGAGGTAATGTGAAAAGTCCATTGTAAGATATCTATTTGATACATTTAATAAAATAGAATAAAAAATAAGAACAGAATAAACTTTTCAGTAGGCTACCATAGACACGTGGCTGCAGGCGCTGTAAATGTGTTTCACACATGTTGAAAGATTATATTCGTGTGAATGGTTCACCTGAGAAGCTGCTCTAATTACCACTTAATTACCAAATTGAAAAGTATGTTTGAGTAGTCACAACTTATTTACAAAATTCCCATTTACCTTAACCAACCTTCTACTATCACTCATTAGCAGGACACTTCACAGTTGTTGTACAGGTGTAGCAAGGAGTGTTGTCATCTCCAAATTTGTTAACACAATTTTAAAGTTCTGTAATGGTGTTTTCGTGTTCATATTGCACACGCACATGATCCTGTAAGAATCACAGTTGGCTATGTACATAGATATATAGATGTATATGCACAAGTGCGCGGAAGTATAAGATACGATGTCTTCAAATAAGGCGGATAATCGTACACAAAAGAATATGTCCACTCCATTTTGAGAATCGGAAGGAAATCAAATTTTTTTATATAGAACTACACTGGCAGTTGCTGTGAACAGTGCTCCAAATAAAGCCGTTCCCATGACTCAAATGTAGTTCAACTGCCGAGTGAACAAATCAATCTGTAAAGGATTTGAATTGCAGGGCTCAGAAGCAGAAACCTTTTACCTGTCACATTACTTTGTCACATTAATCAAATTTGGTGTATTCATCAATTATTCAATCCTTGATCACTGCTCCGCCACTCTGAACACAAAATACACAATTTTCAAATGATTTACGACAAAAGTTTTCGCATCGAATTTCTATTATTACGAAGCAGTCGATAACGACGAAATTTCAAGCAACAGTTCAGTCGAACACTTGAAGAAAATTATTAGAAGCTATCTGAAATTCCAACATACGTGAGTAGCTTCTATGTAAGGGTAGAGTGGCGAATACATTATTTATCCAATTAACCAACTTCTTCTCTAAACTGCTCTCACAATTTGTTCTTAAATTCAGATTGAAACTCAGATGAGAAGAAAATGGAATGGGTTCACTGTGAGTATCCCTCATTTAAGTTTTCAGTCCGTATTTGGTTGGTAAATGCGAAAATGGCCCTTTATGAGGGCCCCACTTTCTGTGTGCAAAGGAGGCTTTTTGCTTCATTCTTAATCAAATATTAAAGTCTATTTAATCATGGCAACGATACATAGGGAAAGTATGCAAGTCTATTATCCACCTAGGAGTAAGTTGCATCGTCTCTATGGTCACTCTTCAGATGAGAAAACATACCTAATTTCGGTGTTACTTCCTAAAAATTACTGGATTAGTTATTTCTGATTACGATACCAAGTATTAGAATAAGCTTCAACTCCTTTTTTATACTGTGAATATCCCACACCGGTCCCTAAGCTTTAAACTTGGTGTTTAGGGGATTCCACAGAGGCATTTTATTTAGAATCGCTCTACATCTTTACAGCTACAAAAGGTTTGTTCACCCAAGAGAGGAATTCCAACAGGCAGATTTCAGTCGCAAGCAGTTGCTCTAATTTTGTACTTCCTTCACACCTTAATTAATCGTTAATGCCAATGACTATTTTTGAGGGGAATCGTTCTTTTCTGATATAATCAGGTGTCACTAATAAAATGAATTTTTTTCTTTAAGTAAGTTGCGTAAATAATCAGATAGATAGATAGATAGATATATTTAAGGGAGTTATACACTGCGACCTGAAAGATCTATTGTGATGCCAGATAAGGGCATATTTTCAGATTATATGGAAGTTTCATTGCAAAAATTGGTTTCAAGCAATCGCCTCACGCTCACTCTCACATAATATCCTACTAGACAGACTGATTGTCAAGCTTTTTAGTGGTGTTCTTGTTAAACAACGTGAAGTCTCTTTCTTATTGCATGAGTCTCCAATAGAAGGTTTTAGTTCAGTAAGGGTGAAAGGTATGAAGTTTCCAGACAACACGCTATTGAAACCGAATTCACATTCATGGAAGCATCTGCAAACACTTAACAAAAACACTGTAACAGCTCATAAGAAACAAATCCAGAAAGCATTGCTACCCAGAATTTTAAATTCTATTCACTGCACTTTTCCGCAGTGGTGCTGTCGTACTGAAATTCCCTGCAGCGCTTGCCTTGCAGCCCAAGTGAATACCAAAATTGTAACGCAGCTAAGCAAATCCTCTGTTTGTATCCCTTGTTGGAGTTTGCATACCCACTTGCTGGGGGTTTAAGGAATGGTACAAACCAACTGCTTTGTTCTACGCTGCTGAGTGCAGTTGAACACGCGGCGCACTTCTTTCTTTAAGGAACAGCATTTTGAGTACAATTGCACCCATTTTAACAGGACTGAAACCACTTACAATACTAAGAACTCTTTGTTCGCGAGTCAAAGGAAAGTTCATGGGAGTTCTTGGAATATATAGCAACATTTTCATATCAGAAGAAATAAAGCACAATATATCGCAAATGCATCAGAGTTAACAAAACGTTTACTTGGAAGTCAATTAACCACGGAATGGCTTTGGTTCGTAACCAAGTACCAGAAACTTTATATAAAAATTGTATGGACTGATTCAATTATTCAAGTTAGGAAAGGATACTGGAAAGTATACTGGATCTGAACCAGCATGAAAAACACACTAGAAATGTACTAACTAAAGATTCATAATGGAATTGTGCAGAATTAATTTTCATATACTGGAAAAAAGTGTCGAAGCAGTCCTTATTTCAGTTCGTTATCAACTGGAGAAAATTTGTTTCATTAAGTCGTTGGTGTTTGCAGTTTAGTGTTAAGAATGCTCTCTAAGACATCACATCCCTGAACAAATAATCGTATAAAACATCTTCCATGCCATTTTTCTATGCCAATTGAATGTTATTCTAATCTATTGTATCTTTATCTAATCTTTTTTTATCTAGCTTTTCGGGAAAATAATTTAACAAGAACATTCAAATTATAGTTACTCCTGATTTCATTTCATGTTTGTTTTTTGCAGATTAGCCAAGTAATGGATAATGTGATTAATGTCCAAGTCACTGCGGGGCTTAAATTTGCAGCTTCCCTTTTCAGAGTAGTTCGTCTATCAATAGCAAATTCCTGACCTGAACTATTCCACAGTTTTGGGATGTACGAAATAGGCCCCAATGCTTCGAGGACACCGCTTTAATATTAACTTAATAAATTCTCGTATGAAGCAAATGCATGAATTTAGTTTAGTTCATTCAAACCAAATTTCATTTCATTATTCAACACAAATTTTAAACTGAGAAATCATATATATTCAGTGCTGTTATATAACATTTAAGAGTATATATTAAAAGAGAGTATATACTAAGAGAAACAACTCCCACTAAATATACAGTAATAGTAAATATTGAATGAAGGACAGTATTCCCCAAAGTAAGAGAAACAGCTCCACCAAATATACATTCTACCGAGTATGCACACGCTATTACCTCTATAGAATGTTAAAGGTTGAGTCATTGCAGAGCTTCGAGCTGGAACTGAGCATCGTCAGCACTCTTAATTGAGTAAATGTCCACTAAAGAGCTTGAGAGATATGGAAGCATGCTTCGCTTGCCTGCAAGCTGCTCCTGGCACACGAACTGAACCGTTTTCCATTTGCGCTGTTAGGACGCGGCAATTGTTCCTGCTTAGTCTTCATTAAGGCAGGTTCGAAGCCAACAGAAGTGTATTTGTGACGGCAGGACTTTGTTTTAAAGACGCTACAATTTGTTTACGCGAATCTTGCATAACGTGGATTGGCAGCATTAAACAAAAAGCTGTAAAGAAACATTTTGTCATGGCAATTTTTGTTTTATTTTGTGTGGCTTCGAATAATAAAATTGAATGTTTGAAAGGTGAACTGCGAACAAGGAGCAAATTGACAAACAGAAAACAAATTTATAAGCCAGTGCGCAGTTAAAATATAAACATGAGAATTAAACATTCAATTGCGTTTTTAACCAAAAATAAAAGAGTGAGTTTGTTCGTGAAAATACCAGTGACATAGCGAAATTAAAATAGTTTTTACTGCGTCCTTCCCATATGCCGCTACATATTCCTAAGCAGTTCATCATCCTTTGAAGGTATATGCAGCCATCATGGCTTCGTAGATAATTCAAACTGCATTGAACGAGTCAGCACAACTCTTGCCTTGCCCCACCTCTAACTATGAAAACGACACACTAGGCTGCTTTTAGTAAATTTCTGGTACACAGGCCACTTCATAAACACTCGAAACGTAAACATAAACTGTGATTGCCCACAACGGGAGCAGTTTCACTGCGGAAGTTGTTTATGAGCGCCGGGCAAACTGCTGAATTGTGCGAATAAGTTGGCCTGGAAAGGGTTGGCGTGTAAAGGGTTGGCGTATAAAGGGTTCGGATGTAATTCAGGGCTCACAATGCCTGAGGCATTCAGACGTAGTGATGTAAACAGTTGCTGCTCTGATGCACATTGTGCCGAGGCTGCGCAGGCAGTGCATGGAATATTTGCATGTGAGCCCGGAAATTTATGAAAAATGTTGTGGGTGAAAATTGTTTGTGGTGTCTTTGAAATTTGAATATATTTTTCTTGTTATTTTTGACATAAGAAATAAATTGAATGCAAACATTTTGAAAATGGTTTTTGTTTTGCTATTCGCGTTCCTGTGCTGTGTTGATACGCTGTGATTAAAATAAACTTACATTTCTATTCGGAGCGGGGGTGAAAAAATGGTCGAAAATTCTGTTATGTTTGGATATATTCTTGTTAAATATCATAATTTTCTTCAACATAATGGAATATGGATTTTGTATAGTTTATTCAAACACCATTTCTTTTATGGAACTACTTCAAGCATTAAATGCATCATTAAAAGTAAACGCCCCATTTAGAGGCACGTTTCTCCCTGTAGAATAATTATAATCCTGTGTACCAAAAAGTTCAGCTTAGTACGCAAATATTTACTTTACGAGTCCATTACAGGAGCGGAGCTGTTTCCATTTTATAAGAGAATGCATAAAAATTCGATGTTAAACTTTTATCTTAATAGCCACGTTTCACTTGAGAAAAACTTGGTTCGAAATCTGTTACGGAGCGAAGATAAAAGCAACAAATAACATAAAGAAGAAAACATTTAGGATGATGGAACTTCAAAATTCAAAAGAAAGCAAAGCAAATCGCTATTGAAAGTGTCTAATTTTGAATTAAATTTGAATGTGAGCAATCTCGTTGTCTGTGGAGGCTTTTGCAGTTCAGCTTAGAATAGATTAAATGGAAGATGTATTCGATCGGATTCTCTCTCCACAAAGGGTTCTACTGAACATTGAGGAAACTTTGACCCCACATACACGCACATGTTTGTACACTTTTTGCAATCAATCACACTCCTGGGTTTATTCAGCCGAAGAAATGGAAATATTTAGATTTTCATGACAAAAGATATACGTGAAATATACAGGAAAACATATTTTATCAAATTGAATCTTCCTCCGTCCACATGGTACATTGAAGGTTTGTGTCGTACCTAAGAAAGATGGGATTTAAACAGGATGCCTCCATCGGCAAATATATAAAACTAGTTTTGTATTAAATATCAGTAAGAAAATTATGGATTCATCCGGCTTGGAGGAACGAGTGCGGAGGCATATCACTATTTCTATGTTTTTGACTATACTGGAAGTTGTTGTACTATATTGAAAGCTGTATGCAACGTAGACACAAGTCGATATATTTGGAGAATGAATCAAATTAATGAACTATTTCCACAATAGGAGTTCAGAAACAAATTTAGACTTATTACCACAAGTAAAGTAGTAACATCAACGATGTTTGTGAAATTATGCCTTCTAATTTCATATTAAGTATATTTTTTTTATCTCATTAGAAAAATGGGAACAAATACATATGTCAGATGATTTCCTTAACCCTCTGCATGATTTATTAGACTCGTATTGTGGAATATATTAGAGGTGTGTGTTCCATTTCTGCTAAGCAACAGGAAATGAAACAGGAAACTATTGGTATAAGCAACTCATTTGCATCGATGATGTTATTAATCATTTCAATTGACTATAACACGAGTACTTTTTTGATATAAAACTCTCAAATTTCATTACTTCCTTGCATACTTAAATATCCTTAAGCTTACATTAGGTTAATCTGGCTGGCCATAAACCACACATACAGCTATTGATCCTTAGAGGTACCAGATGGAGCTCTACATAGAGTTGGACATCTGAACGATGTCCACGTTTTTTGCGAATTTCAGAAGTGCTTGAAGTTCCATACCTGAGACGTCTTTCAGCGTCCCAAATTGTGGGGCGTCCAACAACTTTAAGCGTGTTCTTGATAATGCAAGACATAAGAGTTATTCGAAAGTCTCCATTGTGTCCGGCTCGCTGCACTTTCTACATATGTCGTTATTTGCGATTTCCAACCTTCCGCTAGTAAACTGTGGCCTACCCTTAAGCTTAAATATGTTAAAATTTTGTCTTATTGTATCTTCAGTTTTATATTCAAACATTCATAAAGCAAACATATATTCTAGATTCAACTATTCTACTAATTTTTAACAATTTCAAAAATTTCTAACTAATTCTTGAAATGGACTAATAAAAGAAAATAATATTTTCTGAGCTAATCTCTGTACACATCAATCATTCGCATGGCATAATGGCAGTTAAATACACATACAAGTTAATGTAATAACGTGTTTGCTGACGCGGACGCCACTTGAGGTTGGGAAATGCTACTTTCAATGCAGCCAAAACCATAAATAATGATCTTTCATGTTGCCCATAAAATAGCAATAGTCACGGAAGTGTCTAACTGCGCAACTTTGGTCACAGACGAAACGCATTTCCTGAAATGGGACAAGGAAACCCCGAAAGCAACACTGCAACATGCACAAATGCAGGCGCAGGTTAGAACGTTCACTACGGATGAGCATAAATCTTTTCAAATTGTCCCGAACAATGCGCATTTTAAGCTGTCCTGCAGTGTTGATAGGACCAAAATGCGTTCATAGAAGCAATGTTTGCCTGCTTTGAAAATAATGAATTGTAACCAACTTCACGGAGACTAATAAACAGCAAGAGAACACACAATTTAAAATATGTGCAAACACTGCCAAGCTGACAACTGAACACTGCAGGTAAAAAGACTGTGTTGGCAACATTGAAACCGAAACCAACGTGGCAATGAGTACAGAGCGGATTTCAACTTTTAATAAATTAGCGGCTTTTGTGGCGTATACGCAACTCAAAATTTATTAACATTGTTCAGAGTGTTGTTTTTAGCACACTTTACTCAGCACATGTACGCAGTTACCATGAATACAAATTCTCGTTGGCAAAGAACGCCATTCTAAGCGTAGTATGCAGGGCAGGATAACGAAAAAAAACTGTGCATTAAATTATGTGATTCTATGACCAGAAACCATAAACAACCATTTAGTACGTCGGTAGTTTAGTAAAGCGCGCTTCACTTGTAACAGAGGCAGAGTGGACACAGAAATATTGCTACAGGGATTATATAAATAATACACAATTACAGTCAACCTATTTGTGACATATTTCTTAGTGATATCCGACTTAGTAATACTGATTTCACTGCACCAAATCATATTATGATATATTTCCCTTCCGATACTTCTACTCAAACTTATATATAAAACAAATAAAATGGCTTGTATATCCTTAACAGTAAATATTATTTTAAAAAGAAGAATTTACACCAGAAATTCAGTGATATTTTGTATGATTTATTGCTGGGTAGTGTCCCATAAAAGCATATTTGGGAATACTTTTAAATACTTTTCGTAAAATTTGATATGATTTCTCACAAGGACAATCAACTTTTTCATTTATTAACTGTGTAGATAAATGCGCAGGTTTCATCAGGTTATATCAAATTTCTGACATTTGCATGTGTGTCTATTATTAAAGTTTTTACTGAAAAGCTACAAAAACCTTTGAAATCCATTTTCTATTGACAAATATTTAGTGTCATAATATAAAAGTTTTGGCACAAAGCGCATTTCCAAATGATGGTCTCCTTGTGTTCCACTGAGACCGTGTTCACTGACACAAAGTGGCACAAAAAGTGACACACAAAGTTCCCCAGCTGCACTTCAGCCCTTCATTCTATCGTAGCCAAAAGCATTACACGAACCACGTGCTGCATGTGCAGGGATAGTCATTACCTTAATGGATCTGAAATGCCTGCACAAGTGACTCTACAAAGAGAAATTCGCAAATGTTGCGGTGTTTGTTTGCTACGGCCACGTATCAATGATATATTAGAGGACATTTATTTCCACAAAACTGAGTTTCTAAATCTATTTTCATCTAAACAGTACCTGAGTGGTCAATTTTTCGTATATTTACAACTATTTTGGGACAAATTCAATTTTTTTTATTTGCTTTAATAAAGAAATCCCTAAAAGGTAGGTTCATTAAATTAAATAATACCTTCTTATTTTTATATATCAAAGTATTATCATATATTTTGGTAATTTTTTCAACAAACTTGAACCTGGTAATCATTAAAGTCCTATTCCGTGTCCTGCCAAATGCGTGTTCAAGACTACTTTCGCCACTTGCACATAAATCATATCATCCACTTGCAGTTTCCGCAAACCTCAGCGACGCAAACAGAAATCGATATTCTCGCAAGGCGAACGTTTTGTGTGCATTGTGTTTTTCACTGTCTGTTCAAAGGAAGTATCAAAATACACACACACACATACAAATTACAAGTTAACACTAAAAAAAATCACTATATGCACATATTTGTGGGTAAAAGCACTTGGAAATTATTGCACAAAAGAGCTTCGACGTGAAGCAGTAAATTCAAGACTTGTATACGCAAGAGAAGTGTTTTTCAATTTTTCCCAAAGCTGACTTGAATCCTTTGTCATCACTTTTCATTTATTGCGTGCAACTGTTACAAATTTGATGTGATAACAGTGCGTAAATTGTATCATTTCTTGCCTTCAATGCACCTGGCTATAGCACCAAGTAGCAATGAAGATGATTGATGTAGAATCAATTGTCAGTTTATGTAATTCGAAGCGATTTCATTATGATATTAATTATGAATGAATTACAGACTCAAAACTATGTTATATTAAATATAGAACAGTTTTCGGATAATCATAATGACATTTCATATTGACCAAGTTTTGAGTACTTTCCTGCCAATCTTACTTAGAAAACTGCCTCTAATGCGATATAAATCAAAAATGATTAAGGTATCAAAGTGAGGATGTGTGATGTGTCCTTTGAATTTATATTTAGTACCTCAGGGGTTTGTGGCACCTTTTAAAGTAAAATAAGTGTGCAGCATAAATTCACAAATCTTATTAAATTCTGACGAATATTCTTCCCACTATAATATCGGCACTGTTGTTCCCACTTGGAACATAAAACATTAGGAAATTGAAATTTAATTGTGTGGTGGTGTTTTCGTTACGTCGGTGCCATCATATTTGCATGTACAAACACTTGTAAAAAAGTAGGGAACTATTGCAAGAATGAATAAATGTATCAATAGACTCAGTATGCTTCAACGCCCATATCAGCGCACAACTGCCCTTCAGAGGAAAATAATGCAGATGCCTTTAAACATAACAATTTAAGGATATATTATTTCAGTATATTTTAATACAAAAATTCTGTCTGAGAGTTTCCACGAAGCGAACAATTTTTAATTATAAAATTGCATACAGTGGCCTCACAACAAGTGAAAACTCACAATGAACCCTTTTCCCATTGTTTGAAATCGTAAAAAATGCAAGAAAATATTTACTTTACCGTGATTGTTGTTAGTTCACTCTTCTGCCAAATAGCATGTGAAATGAAAGGCAATAATATTGTCATCCGAATATTTTTATCACGCATGAACAGCTGAAATTTATTTAAAAAAATCAACAAAAATGAACACTTTTATTTAATAATGAATTCAATTAAAAGAGCATATTCATTTACACACTTAAATGAAATGAAAGATATCCATCACTCATACGCCCCGGTGTAAAAAAATAATATTATTCACTCCTTAATCGTGGCAGAACTTTTTAACAATTTTTAAAAATCGAGATTAAATTAAAAGTATGTCAGTTTAATACTTATGTCAGTGTACTTTTTACTAATAAATATTTTCTTAGAGACTCTAACGTTAATATAAATCAATTTTCAATTCTTCTTCTCTATTTTTATTACGGAGTCGGACAAGCGCATGACTTGTGTCTTTGCTAATCGTCTTCAGTATTTTTTTTTCCTTCAAATCCTCTGAGAATAGTGTGGTAACTGGCGATAATTGCTTGTCTAATGGGAGAATATTTGGCATCCATTTCAACTTCAACTGTTTAACAAGGACGACAAAGTTTCTTACTTGGTGTTTGTTCTACACAATTTCGCCTGTCGCCATTTGTTCAGTAATTTATGGCATTGCCACGATGACAGCTAAAATAATTCCATTGAACAAACTTTGTTTTCGCTTCAAGTTCAATCGCTTTTCTTCAATATTATTAGTTTTCCAGGCCATATCGAGTTAATTTCATGCAAACAGAAATCGTGCTTTAATAAATCTTTTATTTTTATGGAAACTTTATTTGCATATTTTTAAAGATTTCCTTTTAATAAAAGAAGGAAGGGTTCACACTTAAAAGGAATATCGGGAGAACTGCTGTCTGTATATATTTCGTGAAAACAAAGCAGGGAATTTTTAGAGCTGAAGCTATATTATTCCCATGCAGTAGACATGGATTCAAAATCATTTCGTCAATTATTTATAGTCAGAACTTTAACGTTGAAATTTGCAAATTTTTTAATGAATAATAATGATGAAGCAGTTAATTGAACCATGTCGTTTACAGGTAATTTCAAGATGTAAGCTATCAGATCTTTCGAGAATGATTGTAAAAATGATGCAGTGGGTTCGTATATCTCCACAGTGAAAATAATGGGTTCATAGTGTAGTATCAAACCCCTTGAATTTTATGGTTGTGAAGCACTAAGTTGATATTCAGTTCCAGTCCCCTCCAAGATCCTCATTTTGATACAATTTTCAGCGTGTTCACAGCTTCGAAATCACCGTATTAGATTGTACCAATACACAGTTAAGAAAAGTAGTCATAAATGTTCCTTGTGTATTTTGAGAGTGTTGGAGTGCATTTCACCATTCCAGAGATAGACTATCGATACATCCTAGAAGCAATATTACCTTGAGCAGTATCACACAAGATGCATCGACATCCTTTTATAAAAATTTTCTGAGAAAAACTTGCCGCATATTGACCCGTATAAAAGATGTTTACCAAAATATCCCCAAAGATGATTTATGGCCTTTTAGTAGCAGAGGATACGAGCATCATTTGGAAATTTATGGGCATATTCGAAACTTTTTCCATGGGATTTCATTTAAATTTCACCCTCCCTAATTCATTGTGCTACATTCACTCTAACTACGGAATCAATATTAGTCCCAAAAGTGGGCAACTCTTCTAATCTGCTTGAATAACATGCTAGTTTAGTATGAGTATTTTTATGATGTAATTTGCTTTTGATTTACTTTATATTCCATTATAACCACTTCTAACATATTCGCTGCCAATCGACGGTCAAATTGTCTGCCTTCATCAGCACTTATTTGAAATTCATCACAATTTGGTATTCTGAATTCGAATTCCAACTCCTCGCAAAACTATCTCATATTTACTTAACGAGAAAATTGCATTCAGTCATAAATTATGAGCACACACAGACCAATTAACTCAGAGGGAAATTCTCCATAAGCAACAAAGTAAATTCCGACTGCAAATATAATTCAGACTGTATGCTTACTTAATCAACCCAAGGAACTCATGATGCAACCTGAGGCTTTTGTGTAAATAAAGTTAACGTAAATTAACCTTAGGAGCCCTTTTGCTGGTAGCTACAACCACTTTCTGCCAGATCACAGCAGGTATGAGTGCATAATTCACGACACAATGTTAGTCAAGCAATGCACTCCCTCATAGTACTGCTTCGAAATTTGCAGTTCCTTTCCACATAAATTAATTTTCATTTGCGGTGGCACGCCACAACCATTCTGCAACCCCAGAGCAAGCTACAGTAGTGCTCATTTTGAATAAATACGAGTACATACGAAATATGAGAGGAGAATTATTAGCATAACCCTACTGCAGCTTATGCCAAAGATGCTTGAAGTAGTTTTCAGATGTAGTCAGATTATTATTCATGTAGCTAATGGCGCTTAGTTAATTAGCTTTAATTAATTTGGAATATTGCTTATTAGATTGCTTATTATAAATTGAAAATATATTGGAAATTATTTCTTGAGAATTAATTCATTATTAATGGAAATTCAGTAAACGGTTCGTTCACTTCTCATATTGCAACTGAAACTGTTTCTGAACTCACCTTTTAGAATCCCGTGATTCTGTTGCATTCAGTCGCACCATGGTCTTTACATATTTCCTATCACCACAAACATTCTAAGAACAAACACAAAATTACGTCACTCAAGGAAACAAAAGTGAACTCAAGTTTAAATACTAATGCAAATACGGAGCAAGGATTACATTCACAAAAGTAAACTCACAACTGCATCATTGTCTTGAATAAAGTGTCTTGTTTGATTTAATACCGCGTAGTTAACCTGAAGGATCACAACTGGTAGGTAAGACAAAAGGCTGTGGAAACAATACATATAAACAAGGCAAGTTAAACCCATGAACTAATTTCTTTGCCTTGTAAGTCAACCCCAAAAATTTATAACAATTTGGTTGCTCAGCAGTTTGGAAATGTCAGCAGACAACTTTCATTGCCCGAAACATAAACAGCCTAACTTGGCAGCCTCCATAGCAGAGATGGAAAGAAAGGAACGTTTGAATGGAACAATAAAACTCAGCAAATTTTGAAATGCTCGAAAATAAATATTTTTCTTCTGGGTAGGATACGATTATTTAAGGCAACTGTTGACAGTAAAATGAATGGAAATGGGCAGAGAGTATTTTGATAGACGAAGCACCTAGAAATGCTCTGTGGTCTCTGTGCTATACTTGCTATGTATTAACTTCATTAAATTGCTAGTCCAATTTGATTGGTGGTGCAGTAAAGTGACTTAAGGAAGTACTGGGAACAGATGCCAAAGTAATGTTCGGAGCACATCACATGAAGCTTAGAAGTGTTGTGTGCTTCCTTTCATCCCATTATAAGACTAACGATGAAATGAAAGTTCGAAAAGGGTACAACAGATCTGCAATGTAAACAACAACAATATTTGTGCTAAAATAATAAAACAAACTTAATAAATATTTAATCAACAATGCTCCTGAGGTTAGGTTAGTCATTTACTCAAAGCTCCTACAAGCAACTCAACGAGCCTTCGAAAATACATTTATACTTATAAATTACATTTCAGATTTCTCAATTGTAATTAAATGAACAATTAATAAATCTATGAGTTTGTTGAATAGCGCAGATGGGCTTCATTGTATTCAGCTACGATATATGTACATAAATCCACATTAAGCGTTTCAAAAGTAAGTATATAACATAAGCTAAATTTCAGATGTGAATCAGGAAGTTGTTTCGGCAAGAAAGTAATTCTTTTTGGGGCACTTTTCATATTAGTAAATTACGATGCAATATTGCTGTTCATTTTATTAAAATCCATTGCACTCATATCGCCGTTTCATCAGATCTCAGTACCTATTGTTCGATTATGATACTACAAATATATCAACACACTACCAGCAGGTCAAACAATGCTCTAAAGCGCTTAATATTCGGGCTTTATTTATAATCTTCACTCCAACATCACATCAACTTATAATAGACATTCTTTTAACCAATTTCATTGGATTTAAATGAAACAATATTTAAATAACAAATTGTCTTGTTTTGTTTCGTTCCATTTTAGAAAACAAATTCCCATTTATTTTCTTAATCTGTGCTCTGCCTTTCAGCATTTGCTGCTTGTGGCAACTTTAATCCGAATGAAAGCAAATCCGTAAATTGCTTTTTGTTTCCTTCTGTTTCTTTTAAATATGTGTCCTTCCTGTGTAGCTGCTTTGTTGTCAGAGTGCACTTTTCCAGCACAGCATTTAAGAAATATTTTAGCAAGTAAATTTAAATTATTGGCTTAAGAAGGATGCTTCTGCTTGAAAGTGCTTTCGGTACTTCAAAATTCGATTGGAGTACACAAATGTGTGCCTTCTCTTTAAGCCTCAACAGGGATTTATCGCAAGCGTATATTGGTTACGTTCAGAGAAGTTCATGCGATATTTTGCACATATCCTTTCCATAATAGAAGTAAATACAAATAAATCATACAAATTGCACTTTCTGATTACAGACAATGTATTAAATACTCGTTTGAAAAGCTGCTATGCCAACACCCTCCCAAGCTGTTATAATACACACTTATACGTATGTACGCTGATAATGCTCATTGAGACTAACGCTACTCATCAGATTATTATATTAACTGAAGCAGCTTATCATCAGAAGTCTTTCCTTATTAGTAAAACACAATGCTAGGTGGAATCTGTGGAAATGTGTTGTTCATTGTTTCACATAAACCTGTTATGTGGAGTGAATGAATGTGTTTTCTGTGGCAGGATTCCAAGCGTTTCTGACATAAAACTCACTAATTATAATACACCTAAATACATAATAAAAGCTCCTAAATGCGCATTTTATCTCATTAACTTCCAGCGACATATTTTAGTGATGCTTTCCTATGCTACGTGTATGAGAGAATTGGAGCGGCAGCTGATGATTATAAACAGCTATCCCATATAACCCACAAAGTCAGTATTTGCTGCCTCATTGGCACTAACTCTGGTTCTCAGACCACATACAACACCCGAAGATACATGTATCAAAAGAGAAATGGCCGTAAGTGTTGGTCACTTAAATGCTATATAGGTTTCCCACCTTTCATACCAACAGACCAGAAGAACGATTTTCACTACGACGTAGAAGCAGCAACAAAGCAGAACACACCTAAACAAGATTAATATGCAAGGCCCACAAAACATGAAGAAACATTTTACTTTCTCCACAAAAAACAAGTCAAAGTTTTTTCCTGCATTCCATGTCAATATGCTAAATTGCAGCTGTCTTTCCATGACATACGTCATTGTCAGGAGATATAAAAGTGTTCGTTTCCGGCAGTTTCCTTCTGCCACTGCAGCGTCTTCATCAGCACTTGACTCACAAAATGAGTGATTTCAGTAGGGAAGGCCAAAAAAACTCAGTGTAATTTTTTTTGAGTTGATTTTGTTTGAGTTGAGTTAAAGGTGTGAGCGCATATGCAAGAGAATGAGAGACTGTGCGAGGATAAACCGCCGAGAGTGGCCAAAGCTCGTGGCAGCTACTCCCCTCCTCCGAGTGTGGCAACAAAAGTAAATCCTTCAAATGCAAGTTTCACATGTTTTTGGGAGTATTCCAGTCGCATGCAGATATTCTTCGATTTACTTTCGAATTTCTGTGATATTTAAAATAATAAATTTCTCAATATTAAAAACTGTCGCCCAATATGTAACGGGAAATTATGATTAGGACTGTTTTGAATTATTAATTAAAAAATAAAATAAATATACTAAAAAACAAATTATTTAAATTTCAACCGGAGGTCGAGAATAGATTTACAATATTTTAACAAATTTTATAATGAAGAAAAACTTGCATTTTGTTTTTAACTAAAATGAGAGCTGACAACTTCACACACAGAGCGACAAAGGATGTGCTCTCCTTGAAAGCTGCTGTCCACCAGCGCAAAGCCAACAGTTTCCCTGGGCTTACAAAAGACGCATCAACTGTGTTCCAGTGCGTGGCAACGTTCGACTCGTTCGCATGCGATAAAAACTGAAGTGAGTGTCGAAAAAGATCCTGTGTACTGCCGGTTGAGCGCGGGCATCACGCAATTCAATTATCTAGTTGCACACCGAATTTCCATTGACAGCACATTCCCGGAGTCGTGTGCATTTTTCTTGACCTATTTTAACTAAATGATGACTGTAAAAGCCGAATGAAACCAAAGCTGAAACTGAAGGTGGACAACGTGGAAATAGTGTGAACAAAAACATTGTTGTAAACAGGACTAAACAAAACAATTTTAGAAAAATGTGGCAGCAGCACACAAAGGCAACAAAAAGCAACCACCAAGCACTGGCAGCAAAAAGCAAAATGCCACTGCAGTGCTACGAGTCAAACTTTGTTGATGAGTTTCCTTTATTAAACACACTCATTTACTCCCATACTCAAGCACACACTTAAGGGTTACGGGGGGCCAAAGCGACATACATAATTACACACCCACACACACACATTTGCAATTAAACACATACGCAAATGTGCCTCAGGAGTTATTCAACCGATCTAATATCAACTGTTGTCGAGAGGAAGTGTGGCTCTGTTTGTGTGCCATGTTAATGAGGCACGTACTGCGCCCCAAGTCAAGCTCCTAGATTGACTTTGATGTGTTTTGTAAAAAATCTTTTAAAATAATGAAACACATTCTGTAACAGAAGGACAGCAAGCGATATTTATACGCCACATTCAAATTGTTTAAAGGAGAAGAAAGGAAATACACATCTGTGTATTAATTCTTCTGCTTTATGGCAGCTCTTCAAGTAGTCGTAGAAGGAGTAACAATGTGGGGGACTTTACGGAGCCTTTCTTAACATTTGTTAGCATGAGGAAATTGCTACTTTACGAGTCTTTGTGGGGAAAATGAATTCATATGTCACAAGGATTGAAAAATTGTGTTCCTACTAAAGCCATCTGTGTATACGTACATTGAAAGCAAAAGCTACGTTGGCGTGCGAGAGCAATTTTCTCATGTGATGTGGTAAATTTTCAAGACTACTTTCGTAATACAATCATTTTTTATTTAATTGTTTTTTAATTGGAATCCTCGTACATAAAAATTTAATTTGAAAAAGTTAAAAATGATATCCTTGTAATATTTATTAACGAAACTGGATTGATACTACAACGATTGGACCATGCAACCAAACATCTAGTGTTGGTGTAATAAAGAAACTGCAATAGATCAAAAGAATGCTAGAGCTACCTAGTAGTAACGGTGCTCCCTCTCGTCATCTTCTAATGGTCTGTACCGAGAAATTCGAACCCTAGTTTTATTTCCTAGCCAAACACATCAAGTTACTATCAAAGCAAGCAGGAAACTCATCCATAACACTACTGAATATAGTATGTAATTCATAGGCTCAGTCCTAGTTATGTCCTACTTTGCATAAACGACACATATTTGCTTTGAAATGTTTGCGATAAGCCACTAAGTAGACCTCTGCGCCACTTAATGCGGGCCTTAGTCAAAGTTCGCTCAATTGGGTGTTCGACTACAACACCAACTCCCTTTTATGAAATTCACGTGCTGGCAAAACCGAACAACATCCTCCCTTTTCAAGTGTTTGTGTGAAATTGTGGTTAAAACTTTGGTGAAAAAGAAAAACAAGAATAAAAATAAATATAAATATAAAGTTAAACCGTTACGACTGAAACTTTCCTAAAAATGAGCAGTCAGGGTAAATTCACAACGGTAAGTGTTGCTGCGAAAGCCTCAGCTGAAGCCTGGTGCAGCCTTTCTCTGACTTACGAAACAGTGAGACAGAGCGGGGTGAAATTGTTGTGAACAATTATCGCAACAATGCCATAAATTATAAACGGAGGCACAAGAGTCGCAGAAGTTTAGGATACAGCGCCAATGGAGAACCGTTTCAGTGGTTGCATTCCTGCCATTTCTGGTCTCTTAACCACTAAATAGTATGTTGAACGAGTGATTATGCATAATTACCACAGACTGCAAGGAATTGGAATGCTTGTTCACAAGGGAATAAACCTTTGTGTGTGAGAAGCAATCTATTCCACACAAATTCAAGAGAAGAAAGTAATGGTTCAGTATCATAAACTGAGTGTTGACGACTTCTGTGATGGGTCTATAAATATGGCAGAGATGTTGAGAATTGTGTGCAATTGTTTAGACAGTGATGTACATAATGACTCTACATAAGGTATACTGATTGAATGAAAGTGTATATTGGCTCAACTACTGATCATCACGATCATTGAACTAAGGTTGTAAGATAAAAACTACTCTACATGATAATGCTCGTCGACTGCATAGTATGCCTTTGACCAGATTTTCCATTTTGATCACTTTGATGCATGTCTGTAGCAGTAAAATTGCCATCAATTTTCAAGGTAAATTCTGAAGGTGGCTCATATACCAATTACCCCATGGAAACTTTGAGCACTACCTTAAAAATTTCACTTTTTATTCAAAACCGTCAACTGTAAATCTAAAGAGTCTAATTTGATAAAAACTTGCCAATTTTGTTGTGGTTATTGATCTCTTTAGTACCACATTTATTCACTCTTAGAACTAACAAACGGAGCATATCAAGTCTGACAGTGGAGATAAAATGTTTCCAAGCTGCAGAAGAAATGTGCTCTACTGCCCACCCACCAAGGCAAACGCAACAAGGCATTTGGTAAATACGATTACAGTACTCAAAGTTGGACTCGGGCTTTGTGAATGACCGCAATCTAAATTCCACTGACATAGCAGCTGTGTGCGTATAACTTGGAGTTCCGTAGGACGCAAGTAGTCTCGTAGAAATAATTGCGTTGTTTATCACAATCCCCAGCGCTGTCGTTAGTATATGAACACAATTTCAAAATGTAACTCTTAGATGGAGCACAGACTCCGCAACTTCAGCCGAGAGGATGTGCGGTCTTTTCGTGCTTCGTCTCAGAATCTTAACAGCAACAACAGCAGGAGCGGCAGCAGTTGCTATTAATCAGTAGCAACAGAACGGCAATGCAAGCTCCATTTTTCTTCCGGCTTCATCATTTATACAAACACTTCAGTGATGGCTTCATAAGTAATGGCGATGCCGGTCACAACAACTTAAGCAACAACTGAAACGCCAAATTTAACAGGCTTCACACATAATAAATACTCATGTCTAATCCACGAATTACCATTTCTCAGTTTGGCATCACAAGCGTTAGTGCTTGTTGTATAAGAATGCAAGGATCGGTTCCTTATGAACTGTTTAATTTGTAATTTTTTCGCTTTGATGCTTGGTTTCAGACCAAAATCGTGCTTATTTATAATTTTTCCTATTTACACTATTAATTTTTTTTGAAATGCTGCAAATGCGATTACACACGGAATTCGCATTAACCACAAATGTTAGAAAAGTATCCTCTTTGATTCCTTTCACCATACGTAGCGTGGTGCTCCCGCAAGGATAAGAGAAGAGCCTACAGCGGATGTTCCGTACTGATGTTATACACACTTAAATACTTTTATATATCTGAATCGAGTTACTTGTACCAATTTTATTGTTTTGGTAACATTTATGAATATATGGAACCTATATAATAGCCCTCTTAAATAAGTTCCATTCCTAGTATTTAGTACTTATAGAGATTCCAGAAGTGATCCCACTACTTTCCAGGCTCCACTTCTTGATGGCAAGGATATATTTAGTTTTTATTTGTTATTGCCTCACTCCAAATTTTCCTAGTATATTTTCGTACTCTAAACACTATGTTCTACCAGGATCTGTTAATATTCTAAGCCAATTACTACTCGTCCTTTCACAATCAATTTCCACAGTCTTATTCCAATAGGTATATGTCTGCTTCAAACACTTTCCTAAACAAATCCATTTGCATTTCTTTCATTGATTAAAGAAATACACCCAATACACTACTTTTTTATGAAAGGTTCGATGCAAAATATTCAATCTCGAGGTTAAAATTATTTCGTTCCGTGCAGAAATCATATGTTTAATGATGTCCTTCGCTGATAAGCTGGCACTACCGCCCTCAGTAACCTTTTTAAAGCTTTAATCACAAATTCTCTTTTAGCCGTATTTAAAATACTTTTTCCAGGCGAATATTAAAGGTTGAAAGGTATTAAATGATTAATTTTGTACGCATTCCATGCCCATGCCCTTTATTAGCATAGTGTAAATATTTATTAACACAATTGTTAATCATTTTATTAAATTTTAAATGACTTCAATTATGCGGAATTTAAACACGACACAATTAAATTTTCATTTGATTAGTTTTTGAAATGAGCATTCTCAGAGTCCTTGCAATATTTAAAGGCAGAGTACTTCCGCATAGAATACTCCCACTATGCCTGAATGCCAGTGAAGGGAACGCACGTACTTCAACTTCTTTGCATTCCACATTACGAGCGCCTTCAAAATTCCCATCACTGGTACACAATGAGATGTGGAGCTGCACTGGGAACACGGCATTGCAAGGAACACATCATTTAATTATGAATTTTTCCGAAGTAAGCGAATAAAACTTTCCTCATTATTCTACTCATACTACAATAGAGTGAGCAGAGCATAACAGCCACAGACGAGCAATTATTATCACATTCTTTCCACATCAGTCTTGAGCATTGGGAACTCATTCCACTCTAGTTGTGTACAATTTTCCTTAACCATATGCCAACCGACTTGCACAGGATCCCATATGAAATTGCATTTTTATAAATTGTGCTCTTTCCCCAAAAAAATGTTGTGCGTATCTCAGACAACCCAATTTAAATTTAAATTGTGAGCTTATTTGCATTGTATTTCCTTGCCTTGCATTATTTATCACTAATAATTGAACTGTTGGAATTTAGTGCGATTTGTTTATATAAGAAAAATGTGAAGGATGAAGGTTAATTTGGTTGTCTTACTGCGTGGTGGAGGAAAAAAGAGGAGTAAATACAGAGTAGACTGTGATTTATAGCAGGATCTATTTAATATTTATTGCGAGTTGTGAGTGCCTTTTTGTTATTTCATATTTTGGCTTATACGCAGCTAAATTTGGAAATGTTGCAGCACCAACTTAAGGACTCTGAGCTTACAACTTGTATCCTTACTTTGGTGCTCATATTTGTATGTGGAATACTGTGCCCAGAATATCTGCATTATATGAGATCAGTTTATTTTGTAATTTCGTGATAATTATGACTATTAAGCATTTCATACCAGGTTCTGGTGTCTTCGTGGAATCCTGTGGGACCCGTCGGTTCTTTGCCCTTGGTCTGCATGCGTCTGTGTTTCAGGCGGAGGTGTATGCGATACTTGAGGCGATGGACTTTGTTGTGGAAAACAGATGGAAAGGCAAATCTGTTTGTGTCTGCAGTGACAGCCAAGCTGCGCTCAAGGCCTTGGATAGCCCTACCACTACTTCCACGATAGTCAGGTCCTGCAAATCCAAGCTAAAATGTGTTGGAAAACATAATAGTCTTACGCCACGGAATCGCCTATTTCGGCTCATTTCCTAAGTTAAATACTTTTAAGACACTTTCAGAAGCAAAATGATTTGCACGTGACAAAATATGCAATCACGATTAAGATGAATCGACCCCAGAGTTGCCTATTGGCAGGTAGTTCCTCCAATTGAACTACAAGAACGATGTATGAAGATATAAGTATTTTTATTTAAAACTTTATTATATTGAAATATAAATGATTGCCTACTTTTAGGATCCCATCTGGAGTTTGAGAATGAGTGCACCACCCTATGTATTTAAGCCAAAACACAATCCATGCAGATAAAAAACTACTTTCGAGGTGTAGATAATGGTCTAGAATGTTCTCTAAAGGAAAAGCTTACTCAAGAATGCTCTTTCGAGGTGTATTCAAGAATGATCCAGAAACTTCTTTAATAGTGTAGAGAATATTCTAGAATTTTCTACTTCAACCATTCAAATGGTATATAAGCCACCACATTATTAAAGTGGAGAGGCAGTTGAATTTTAATCGTAACATTGTCTACATCGTGCATTTTTAATAGAAACAGTAACATTTGTAATTGTGATTAAGAAGTAATAAAGTGATTAAATGAATTATTAAATAAAGTGCAAATTGTAATAAAGTAAACTTTAAGTCTAATATTAAGTGTGAAAATAGCAATAATTAAATAAATTTAGTTATTTTAATTTAAACAGCGATTATTTGATTACTACACAATCCAGTGGTACGAATCCGAGTACAGAGAGCTAGAGTAAATTTTCAGGAGGGCAATTTATATATATATATATATTTTTGCGTTTATTTTTTACTTGATTTTATCAGGTGTGTCAGGTTTGGAATTTCATCACCATGTTAGGTTTCCGCATATAAGGAAGTATGTGCAAATGACCTTCAATCTCGAATTCGTCGGCACTGCAAGACTAGCATACTTATAACTAGTTTTTTTTATCATGTTCACTTAACTACGGAACCGTTTTGTCTTTTTTCTAATTAAAATATGTTATGAAATGCAAATGCAGAAAAGAACAATACCCGGCAAAATGTCTAAATACAATAATTGAATATTTTTCTAAATTAACAAATAAGCTTACATAATTTATTTAATGAATCAACTGCTTTTTGGTAATTCAATATTTAAAATTCTATGCATAGAACTTCATATTTTCATATCGGCTTCATGATGGCCAATATTGTGATTATTTAAAATGCATCCGTAATGCCGCTTAATCAGGCGTAAAAAATAAAGCCAAAAAATAAATAAATAATATAAATAAAAAGCAACACAGCACAGTGTCAAAATCCACATAAAAGAATCTGGCTTTGTATCTGGCTACGTATTCAATTTTAAAAACTTGGAAAAAAATTCGCCAATATGGTACATAATATCAGTGGACTTACTATATGTAATTCCCGCTGACGGGGATTACACGACAGAAGCCCTGATGGTGAATTAATGCAGTGGATTTGTATTGAATTCATTTTTCGCTTTTTAAGGATTACAAAGTGTGAATTCAGTGGAAGTAAAATAACAGTAGTTGAGAATCAGTACACCTCCGATAGGAGTGTATTCACTAGCATAAAAAAATGCTTTATTCCAATTCACGTAAATGCTGCGAAATAACCGTTGTATTCTACTCTTATTTAGCATAAAATGAAATGAGAGAAATATTCTTTTTGAAGTTTGAAGTTATCCCACTTAATCGTCCTTATTTGTGCCTTATATTTAAGCTATAACTATACACTTCAGGACTTTCAGTAAAGTTGTTATTGTGTTTCTAGATTTTCATTGCTTTCAGAAGATTCTGATTTCTCTCTCATTGAAAGTGAGAAAAACTTTTGTTATGTTTCTAAATATAAAAAAGTTAAATAAGACTTACCAGAGAGCTGATAGCCTTTGTAGCTCGTGCTCCTCTTTTATTACATTATAATTTTAATTATCATGTAATATTAATAATAATAATAATAATAAATAAGACTTTGAAAATGAAAGTTGGCTACATTAAAGATGAACATTACTGCACCTCATCACAGACTGCACACCATTGGCACATAATATACTCAGGTGTTTTGGAGAATACGAGTATATCTTAGATATGAGCAAGATCCCTCAACTTGATTCCTCCAAAATATATGAATTCCTGTCGAAATTTATCCTGACAGAAGATTTATAGATGAGACTATCCTCATCTTTCAAATAAATAGGGGCATCACAATAGATCTTTCAGGTCGCAGTGTATAACACCCTTAAATATATCTGTCTATCTATCTACCTTAATTCGGAAAATCAATCATATCAGTACAATCGTGGATATATAGTGAATTTATGTAGAAAACAGAAATTTGTAGTGATTACATTTTCTATTGTATAAAATGTCATTCAATAGAAGATAACTTCACAAGACAAGCATTTTTATTTAAAAAACGTAGAGTTATTTTCATATCCTTTGAAGCAATTTTCGACCGTAGTCACAATTCTCCAATTATTAACTTGAGCTTTTCGATACTACAATGGGCATCAAAGCATGAGTACTCCTCCGTTTTTGGCGGTTCTCCGGCCTACTCCTCTTCACTTCAACCTAAGCTGAATGACCTTAATTTGGTATTAGTCCCACACACTTTCTATACTTCAATGGCTCTTAGATTAGCAGAGAATATTACAAATATATTTGTATACTTTCATTATAGAACGATTGTTTCAAACGAAGTGTAGTCACGGCTTTTTAACAATCATCATAATAGCAATGTAACCTGTTCATGCTCTCACTAACTTGTTTTATTTGCGTACTTGTTAACTGTTTCATTTAAACACAAAATTCTTTCCTAGTTATTTGTTACATGTGTAAAAAAAGTTTTCAGCCACACTCGCTTCTTTTATACCCTCAATCAAACATATTTAGTTATTATTTATAGGATCGCTTTGGTTTAACTTTAATTACAAACATCGCATTTTGAAAATAGTTGCAAAAAATAGGATAATGACGTAGGTATTTTGCTGCAAAAGCGAAGTAATCAGGCTTTTGCTGCAAAAGCCTGGTTACTTGCGCTGTCAATGTGCCGCGAAAGCCTACGGCATAGTTTTCATTTGATTCATATTAAATGAAAAATATAATTCATTTAATAAATATTTTTTCTCTTAAGTGTGCATCATTATTTTGAGCTCAACAGTATTAAAAATTTATTTTGGCAACAAGTTTTAAATGTATGTCAGTAATTTGATTGCCGTTGGCCTTTTGTGTGCAGATCTCTTCACATTGAATGTAAAGTTGAGGTGCGTTTGTGTTTTTTATTAATTACGAGTACCATTCAAAATGCAGTCTGCGCTGTGGAAATGTTTATTACGCTTTAATTAACGAAATACGACGCAAGTTCTCTCACATTCAAATTGTAAATAAAACAATATAAAATTTTAAAAATTGTTCATGTTTATTTGATGCCATCAGCATGTATCATACTCACAAGTACTCAGCCTGATTTACACAATGCAATATGCCAGTAGAGCCAATACTGAATGACAAAATTCTCATGAAAATAAAGCCACGTATTTCAACTCCGCAAACGAGCAATTGAGCACATAATAAATCCTCACATATCCTTATACAAACAAGTCTCCACCTTCTTCAACTCTAGCACCGGTAGTGAACTGACTGACGACTGTCAGAATTGTCGCTCTAATAAATTAACCGCTCCAAATACTCTTAATAAACGAAATAGGAGTGTAAAGGAATATGTAATCAGACTTACTTGGGAAGATACTCCCTACTTCACTTGGGAAGATACTCCCTACTTCACTTGGCAAATGACTGGCACAATTTTGATAAACTCACTCATAAAATCTGTACTAATCCTTGGGAATTCGTAAGGAGAAACTTTGTGTGTATAGCAGAGAAATAAAAGAATTTATGTAGGAGATTACTCCTTATTCAATCATTAATTTTGATTTCAAGAACTGTGCTGGGGATATTTGGAACCTCATAAACTGACTGGAATATTTTCAATCGCATATTTATGCCAATAAAGGAATACGCTGAAGAGATTCGTGTACTGGGTAATGATTAATGATCTTTAGAATAATGATGTCTCTCGCCAAAATTCAAACTTGTTATTCATTTGATCAGTTTTACAAAGTCGAATGAATCTTTGACCAATTCTTGTTAAATAAAATTGAGAATTGACCATGAATTACTATAATTTTATAAGCTTTATTATCTTTTTTTAGAGCGGCGTATGCTTTATATATATATATATATATATATATATATATATATATATATATATATATATATATATATATATATATATATATATATTCCTATAGACAGCTTGGAAATGAGTTGTTCCTCATACTCTAACTACTGAAATGTTTTCATCTGCCTTAAGGATGTACCTGCTGATTTAAAGCTCCCCTTTTTGGCTATTTTAAACAATCCATTTTATTAGATTTTTATATTAAATACAATTTAAATCAATTTGTTTAAATTTAAATATTTTGTTTGCATGATATTCCCCACCAGTTTCCATCCAAGTAATCTTGGACATAAAGTCCTTAATTTAAAAATACGTTTCAAGCAGTGAAACATAATTTTTCATATATAATCCTTCGTTTTGAGTTGAAAATGGTGCTCAGCTCCAATACTGAGAAATTCAAATTCCCAATATGATTACAAATATTTATATCGAATTGCATTTGAAGGCAATTATTACACAGCTGCGGTTGCTTTAAAATAATCTTCGCACTGTTTTCAGTACGAAAACCACACTAAATATAAAACTAAAAAATATCCTTTACAAAGAAATGAATAGCACATGGTTCGGCATCACATCCAGGCACCAAAAGACATATTGATTCAAGACTTTGCTATCCATCGAACGAGATGCTGAACTGCCATTCACTCCATTCACATTTGGCTATTGTGTGGTCCACACATGCTGCTGGAGGTTTGCAGCGCCATATAGTGACTGAATGTGTTCATTTGTGTAACTGCGATTGTGTGCACAGCAGTAAAATCTGCTGACTGGCTCACACAATACCACGTCTTGTTAATAGTGAGTATTAAAAGTGTGCTCCTACGATATGCACAATTTGCACAAACGACTGAAAGTGACGTTACACTGGCGCAAATGTTTGGGATCAGTATTTACTACCAATATACGACCTTTTATTGTCAATAAGGTAGAATGCTGACTGATAGTTCCACAGAAGTCTCGTTGATGCACTAGTGTTGAATATAAGCGAAAAAGTCAGGATTCTCAGAAGCAAAAATAGTCAGAAGTCCTGCAGAAAACATGCACTTCGAATATTTTCCAAGTCGTCATAATGCAAATTTGTGTTATCAACGAATTTTAAGGAAAAAGGTGAAGGAGATTCAATAGAAAAAAGGCAATTTGCTGTAAATTACTGTTCAGGGGATTCTCTTCTGATCTATGCATTCTTAAATCAAGTGAGGGGCAGAGCTACTCCTAGAATATGCAATAAAATATACGAAATATTTCAATTTGGAAATTTCTTTTAAAGTTTTTTCTAACATAGCCTCAAAGTTCTCTAGAAAGGACTGAAATTGTTGTAATGCAAGTATGCGTGTTTTACTTGGCATGTGCAATGAAAGGTTGGTAGTAAAGAGGATGTACTTGTAAATACCACCTGTGGGGTTTGTCTCCTTTATGTTAGAAGAAACGATTTTTCCTACATATCCAATCTAATTTTCACTCTCTAAAAACTCAAAATTGACCTCAGATTTTGTGTAAAAATCTGCTGGAAAAATTATCCTTGCTTACTGTAACCGAGCGTAATCCAATTTAAGCATTTCTCCATTTCGTAAAAGTTCTCAAATTTCTCGGACTACTCCCACTTGCACTACACCCCAAATGCTCGTTAGTGTTTCCCCGTACATAAAATGAGCTCTCAGCTTCCGCAGATATCCGTGCTAATCTGCAACCGATACGCTTCGAGAGAGATTACAGTAGACTCGCGCGGAAAGGACAACGATGCGGTGTTTTTGAGCGCTTTAACTTTGTGGTACTCGTAGTTGCTCCCTTTGGGGATTTTATTGCAACAACTTCGTTAGCATTTCGGCGAACGAAGTGCTACAAATTCCTCCTCATTCAGCGCAGCATTTAGACTTTTACTGAAAGAAATTTAAAACAAATAAAAATCGAAACCAATTTTTGAAGCCAATTTCAGCAAGGAAAAAGGATTAATGTGAAAAAAGCACCCAAAGCAAAACAGAGCAGACCACAGGAAAGCTGACACCGTAACTGGTTGATTTTTTGTAGCCAATTTCACAACGACCTTCTACAGAGGAGCGCCAACAGCCCCATCAACTCCACAGCAGCGGTGAGAGGGGTAACTGGTGCTCGTAGTGCTTGTATGACAACAGCTGAAGTAGTTCTTCCTTGAAGTCATGCTCCATCCGCATTTGACATGTTGGTGGGGTTCATATTGCTCACTTACTTCCTGCTTTTTAGCTGGTTTTCCCGGTCTTTCATCTTTCATGCAAGGTAATCATACAAAAGTTATGCTCTTCCTTTTGTGTTTCTACCCTTACATACACCGAGCTAGCTACAAAATGCAATGATATTAATCGGTCTCAATGGGGGAGGCACGTAGCGACAACTGATTTCTACTATACCCATGAACACATAAAACGAATATCCTTGAAGTATAATAAAAATGAAAGTACTTGTATGTGATTTGCTTCAGGCAAAGAGCGTATTCGTTATTTCTCAGCTTCAAAGATATTTTCTAATGTTTTGTTTGGATTCATCGATATTAAAGTTGTATCATTTTACTGTATTTCACAAACATTTAGAAAAAATTCAAACAAGGACTTTTTTGGAAAGGGAACTTCCAGCTTCAAGTAGCAGAATGAAGTGGAAATACTTGAGAATTTCTTTGCTCAAGAATTCCTTTTCATATGTTAAATAGAGACAACATTCCTTTTGCATCGTAGCCATCAGAGTATTGGCGGATCAGAGTATTGGAGGATTTCAGGTACTCTTACTTTTTTGTCATACTATACTCCATTGCTCTATATTGGATTCATTTTGCGTCAAGCAGTGGAATTTGGCTGATTTGTTCCTTTTTTTGATACTAGTTTGAGACAGAAATGAATGAAAATAACATAGTTTTGACTTAATGAAAACTTGGCATGAGAAGCAGTTTGAGTAGTAGAAATATAGAGGAGCTCTGTGATGAATCGACTGAATTTGAAAATTTGCATTTGCTCTGTATATTGAATGAAATATAAGGGCAGAACTTAGGCAGGGGCTTACTTATCCTTATTTAAATAAAATATGAAGCCATAAGTGAGGCAGACTCGCAGATATGTGTTTGTACTGAGTTGATGTCAAATTTAATGCAATTCACGTACAAACTGTGGTGTCCTTATTTATATACCAAATCATGCAGGCTTGACTCTAAATTGCTTTCGAAAAACTAACTCCTTATCATTTTGAAATGCCCCGAGCACCCAAGTGGAGTAAAGTAAACGTTATTCGGCTTCCTCCACAAATGCATTTCAAATGCCAAACTTTCAATTAACAATTCCCTTTTTCACACGAAACGTTTTCCATTGAATTTGAGTGCATTCACATGAAAATATTCAAAACTCTCCGTCGATTGTTTCATTTTATTACTTTTTGTTTATTTATTTCATATTTTTGTTATATTGTTTGTATTTATTTGGAGGCTTATATTCGAAATGTTTGCATAGTAGCAAACAAAGTAAAACAAATAAATAAAAATAAACTTAATCAATGTATTTTTAGCTACTTTTCTTGCCTTTATTTAAGGATGGAATATAACTTGCCTTGGATACTTTTCATTTGAAAGAAGAGCATAGAAAATAAATTAAATGTGGAGCTATTGTATAATTTTACAACAGTCTACACTCGATTTACTGCAACCGAGAACAATTCACTCTGACTGCCAGGCTTAATGCTTTTTCATTTGACTCTGACAGTTGCCCTTATCAAAGTGTCCTTTTCATCAGCTCATCATACCGCTCAGTTGAAGTTCGTGCTGACAGTTTGTGTGGAAGTATTTCTATTCACTGAGATTCCTTTCTCGTTTTGTTTATTAAATTGTTTGCTTATTTTTTATTTATATTTGTTTTATCCTTTTTTGTTTTAAGCCCTCAACTCAGTCGGGGTGCTGCATAACAGAAATCTGAACTATTTTTACACATGCATTCATAACCAGACTTAAACACAAATAATAGAAAACCATACAATTGCAGTGCATGGCAAACGTTGCCATTTCTTGTTTTAAAGTGCTTTACGCTTCATATCTTTTTATATTATTTGCAGTGAAGCAGTCAAGAGCTGGAGACCCAATGCACTTCCAAAGTATTTTCAGCAATTTTCTTAATTTTCGTCGCCTTTCACCATTACTCCAGAGGATGAAGAGCCGGAAGTAACGGAGAGCAGCACATACGAGCCATTTCAGCTCTTTGCTGATCCATGCACGACTGTTACCGTTACCAAGCAATTGAGTTCCCGTATGCACCTGGACTGAAAAGTCAATGATATCCAAGGAAAGACGGTTGCATTTCGGCAAGGATTAGCGAACAAAACTGAACTCAGTGTCTGGGGGAAGGGTGGCTCTACCAAATAAACTGCCACAAATGTGTAAAAATATTTAAAATGAAAGGATTTGTATTAAAACGTCATACAGAGTCATATACAAAAATTAAATATAAAGGGAACACTATTTTGAAAAGTATGCCAAGATATTTGTTTCAAAATATTGTTCCCTTTCGTCTTTAACTGACGCTGTATACATTTGAGATAACTCTACCAACAGGAGCTAGTGGCACACAATTAATGATAGGTACACAATGTGTTGCTTAATTACACTCTGTCCCTTGGCTGGCGTAACACTTTCTAAGCTCATACGCCGCTATAATTTAAAAGTTAGCTCAAAACTATAAACCTTGTTATAGATTTCATTAGTGTCCATCAATGCTGGCCATACCTCCATGGTAGATATAGATCCGCAAGTGGCGATGTTCAGCCTCCAATGAAAGTGTCTTATTGGTTCATTTTCTACCTGTGAACATGTAAGGATCTCAGCTTCAGTTGCCAGAATATGGAACTAAGTAGTACCTTTGATCGACAATTTTGCAAACTATTTAAATCCACAAGATTTTCTTCAAAAGTTGACAATGGTATGTCGACAAATCACACACAATCCTCCATGAAGCGTCACCTCATCCATTTTATGCAGTAGAACAGCACATTTCTTGAGTGGAACTGAGTATATTATTCTAGAACTATGTCCAAATGAAATAAGTCAACCATATTTTTATTTATGCTCATGGTTTTTTCCGTGTAGAAATGCTTGATGTTTATTATCTACTCACGTATTTGGTGTAAGGCAAACACAAGAGTCCCCATTACTTACCTGAAATATTGATACCTATTTTCTGGTATTCACGATATTCTGAACCACGAACGTGTCCCTTACAATTAATATGGCTTAATATGACTATAGTTTTTCTTAAAAGTTGTCTTCAAAATTCGTCAAAATCTGGAACTGCCTTTTTAAGGTTCTTTCTCTGTTTCATACAGATCTGTCTAGTATGAAGAGATAAATTATTCCCTCTATTCAATTTCAGCTTTCTACACTAAGAACAATACTACAGGAAGAAGGAGTCATCGAAAATATGCTTCATTCATTGTGAGAAGCCATCAGGTAATAATTGAATTGTGATGGAGTTCATTCAAGAAAGCTTCTGAAACGGATATAGAGGGATTTAAGTAGATTATAATTGCTCAACGATTCCTTTAACATTGCACTTCTGTAGGCTTAGTTAGGCTAACTTCAAAGTTAAGGACCCCCTCTGCGTTCATATCTATGAAGACATGACTAGAAATCGAGAATAATAAATCAAATAAAACACATCACCTTCAAGAAAAGGTTCCATACAATTAGTAAATTGTTCAATATCTGTTCCTTTTGGAAGTAAGAAAGCATTAAATATAATTTAAATGAAATATGTTGGTTTTAATCTTTGAATTAATGTTTTAAATCACAAATCGTAAGTCTTCTGGAAAGGATAATTTATTTATATTGTAACTATTATGAAAGTGAATGATGGTAAGTCCTGATTAACAGTTTCAATGGCTCTAATAAATATCTAAAAGAGGTTTCTTGAATTTTCTTTAACAACAAGGAAGAAGCAATATAATTATACTCGAATCTACTTATACTAGAAGCGTTAATCATACTAGAAAACGTACAAAATTTAATATGAAAAAATACACAATTGCCAAATAATCAAATATGAAAATCGCACTCCTGGATGAAGACCATTTACTGACAATATTTGAAAAGGTTCCCGCCACATTCCATTCTACGAGTTTGCATTAAACGATAAATTCTCATATGCTGTCAATTTGTGGCATAATACCAGTGGGCTCAGCGAGTGTAATTCATGCAGACACGATGAGATGAACATAATCCTCGGCACAAAACCGCCTTTAGTCATTCCCATTAAGCGACACAGAATGATAATTCAACATATGAGATGATGAAGTAGCTTGAGTTACGGGACGGGACATGATGATGATGCCGCTTAAACTGCTCCTTTTTCCACCTTGTTCTCATACAACATTACTGTCGAGATTATTAATTTGTACAGGAAGGAAAGAAGTTACTTAAATGTCGCTACTTAAAACCCTGAATTATATTGCGTTGTGAATATTGGTAAGTATGTATATTGATATAATATTGATAATTCAAGGATATATTTAGAAACATAAGAAGAAATATCTAATCGTGGAGTAAGCATACTTGCAGTAGGTAAAGAAAAATATGAAGGGAGGAAGAGATTATTATTATTAATATATATTAGCTTATAATTAAAATTACAGTTAATACCTTAAAGCTGGAGCTACTATGGTCTTAGGCTCATGTCTATAGTTAGAGGAAGAGATAGATTTAGATATTGTATTAGACAATAATATTGAAAGAAAAACCTAGAATTAATGGGAAAACATGACTCAGAAAATGGAAACTAGTTTAGAAACAGGCAAAGAAGATTAGAAGGAATAGAAGATGATGTGTGATTGGATAAGACACCATCTTCTATTCCTTCATATATATAACCAAATAGCGGACTAAAATAAAGTCTAATTTTTCAATGCTCCTCTGGTGCAAATGATTCTTACACTACCTATGCGAAATCTCAAAGTAAGTTTGGAAAATGGTCTGTTATATTCTAGAATGATGAAGAACTAAGTTTGGTAAATAGTCTACTATATTGTAGAATAATTAAGACTATAAACCCGAATATAAGTGCTGCTCTCAACTACAACTAAACTAAGCAGACAGATAAAACAACGACATCAATTATCTTTTAACAGCATAGCATTGCTATTTAATCGGTACACATTTAGTCAATAGTTTCCAATCCCAAACACAAATCAGCCACTGAGAAATTTGTTAACAAACAGAAACCTGTGAAAGACTCGAGTAGCATAAATGTCAATGCCACATTTATGTGGGGCTTTACCCACCCTATAATCACATCCTTTGTAGTCAGAGTACATAAAAGCATACAATTCTCAGACCTTAAAATCAAATCTATTATTTTCTTATGTTGTATCAGCGCCAGGACACATGTGAGCAAAACCATCCTTGTCAAAAACATTGTTATTGGGTAATACATAACAGAATGCCTTTTTCCCATATAAGATAAAATCTTACCATCTAAGAGCAGGTCAGGATTTGTGGTGTAAATCGATTGCATCTCAGAGCGAAGTTAAGCAGAAGACAAACTTGTATAGTTAAGATATAAAGTAAAGTAAGTTTATTTGTATATACTACAAATTTGCGACATATGAGGCAAACATCAACGGCATCTGCATACTTTGAGAATGATCTATCACTCCATTCCGAAGATAAACTCAGAAGGGGACAAAATTAAAAGACTCATAAATTTATTGTTAAGTTAATAACTTATTTCATGGAACATGCAAACAGTGCTCCTTAACCTACTACACCGAAAATAGCATTTTTTGGGTTTGTGGGTGAGTTTTGCATGAATAGAATTATTCTACAACGAACTTATTTGTGGAATTGTTATAAAAGTAGCCATCTTCATATGTTATTAATTTTATGTACAAAGAACGTTTCTAATGGCATTCATAATGAGCTGAAGTTTAAATGTGATCTAGTTTGAACGCCAATTTTAGTTTTCGAGTTGATGGTAGGTATTCGCCCTCAAGTAACGCTGCCCTTTAGATGCCAGAATAGGTACCCATGGAATTACAACGCTTTAAAACATATTTTAACTTTCGGCACTGTCGTATATCACTAAAATCTTCCTTCATTGTGAATACTGTATTCTGTTCATTACTCCGATTTGCTTTGAAGCCTCTTAAGTAGAAAAGATCTAAAAATTCAGTGTGAAGTCGCCACTAAATGGCATTCATTTGCTTTGTGCTTTGTTTCCATAAATTAACAAAAAGTTTTAATTGGAAAACTTTCAACAAGTAACTTTCCCCGAATGTTCTGATATGCAGCTTAGCCTTTTGCAGTGTTTTCACGCCGCGCTTTCGCTCACAACTCTGTGAATTGTGGCTTTGTGATATTGCATTCCAATTGCATTAATGCTGTAGTCAGGGTAATATATTCTAATCTGCTCAGTTTTTAATTCAAAAATGTGCATTAAACATGCTAAGGATGGGGCCGTTTTAATTTCAATTAATTAAGCAACAAATTTGAATTATAAATTGGCATTTCAATGTGTTTCTGGCAGTTTCCTGCCTATGCCGATTTGGCCATTTCTTTGCATTGCTGATTTCTATTATTCGGCCCTACTGCAAATATGCAATTCCCTTAAATCAGGATCTATTTGAGGACATACAAGCTTGGTTCTAGTACAGTCGCCATTGCTTTCAGTTAAGAACTCAGTTCATTACTGCTGTAAATGTGACTAAACTCCTCACTGACTGCATGATTTCTTCTTCATCCACGGTCCAATTCTCTCTAAATCATAATCCTATGGACTTCATTTAGTTACTTTTCCGGTCAATTACAAATTATGATTCATAAATTTGTAGAGAAAATTAAAAATGAAGGGAATTTTTCGTGAGGTATTTATCCTAAGTGCACCACTATTCCAAGTCCCATCTGCCTACAGATTTACCCTATTTAAAGCAGACCTCAAAAATAATCTACTTATGTTTGTATATTAATAAAAATTAATTCTACCAATATCCGCTTTTGGAAGCCATCAACGAACTTCCCACTTCATCACGCAAAACCTAAACTTATTATTATTATTATTATTACTTGAAAAACAATAACTTAATTATTATTTTACATTGTAAGGGGAGCACTAGCTGCCAGGGCCTTCAGCTCGATCCTAAACTTAAACTTTGCCTGTGACAAGCGTGGGAAATACAAATCTTGTGTTTCGCTTTGCGATTGTTTTACAAACCATTTTTATGTACGAGTATTATACATAATCCCAAAAGACCGGTAAAGGTTAATTGCCTCATTTTGTTTATGGCTTCAAGAGGCTTAAAAGTGACACCACCTCTTTAAGTAGCACCGTTAACATTAAATAACTGATTAATCACTTAACCAAACATTTCATTGGCCTTAATATAGCTCAGGGGTGTCGTTCGGTGTGAGATTAGATCGAATCTTAGAGATTAATGGTGGCGGTTGTGTGCCACATGTCTGCGTATTCGCCGACTTTTGTTATCATTTAAGGAGATTGATTGAGAATGCTGAAGTTTATATTGCCTCTAAGCAGTTGGCAGTGATAAGTGCCTGTTTACAAAATATTAAACTAATATTGATAAATGTGGGGAAATAAATGAGACGAACTTAAAGGAAGACATCTGCCTTTCAAAGTCCTTGGCATAATCAGTCATGGAAGCCTCTGTCCAACAGAATAAGTCACTTAAATAGTTAAAGGATAAGGTTAAATATGTTTTTGAAGAATAGTTAATTACACGAACGATACGGCATCCTTTCGTATGGGTATTAAGAATTTAATCAACAACCTGATTCGTTAAAATGTATTTTCTATATACAATTTAAGCAACAACTAGATTCATTTGGATCAATTTTTTAGTCAATGATTATAATCCATGTGGAAGCGTTTTTTATTATGGTGGTGAACTCTTTAAAAAGTTCCTGAATTTCTCAATTTGAGTGTGATGAGCTGCTTATTATTTACTACTCTCAATAGTTGCCTCTGTTGATCACTCATACTTACTGTGCCATGTCAAGTTGCTACTCAGTTCGCCTTTGATTGTTTCGTGTTGCTGATGACTATTTATTATATTTAATTACACTTGGTAAATGAATTGAAATGCCAAGCACCGCGTTATTAACTCTTGGTTGTTTCCCATAGACTTAAGGCAATCTGAATATTTGAATTAAACATGCCAAGACACAGATCTGCTAACACAATGGGAATTGTGTCAACAAAGAGGAAATGCGCCTTCACCACCACACATAATAATGCCAAATATGTGTGCACTAAATAAGCCTAACTACCTACTGCTACAACAACTGGATTGATATTACCTGCCAATAGCACCACGGAGTCCAAGCAACATTTATACTAAGAGTCTTCTCAGAATTTCCTAAGGTCAACTGCATTAATAAATTCTAAATTAATTTAATTTCCTTCAAGGCTCTGCTGGCAATATTCACAATGCCACCACCACATGCATAGTTCGGACAGGGGTTCAGAATTCAACTGCAATGACAGTATGGAAGCATGGGAGATACCTGCTTGAATATTTACAGAGAGTTGGCGCTTCAAAACTCGTCAATATATCCATAAATTGATTTCTTATAATATATAAGGATGTATTGTAGCTTCCTTCGAAAAGAGTTGCTTGGAATTCATTTTCTGCTTTACACATAAGGAGAAATTTTATGTTCTGCTCGGAGGCGTTTATGTAGTACAGGTGTTCCTTAACTATAGCAATAAAGTCGATTAAATTACTCTTGGGGAGTAAAATCCAATCACAAATAGAAAACATCAGTGATAAAACTGACTTAGTAGTGGAGTAACAACAGAAGTAATAAAACATGTAAAAAATGTCTGTTGTATTGAATAAACCTTTCTTATCATTAGTAATTGTTTCCTATTAAATAAACCACCTTCATTAAAGCTAAATTAACAAGAAAAGTGTATATATTACTTGACAAAATCCAATAATCCGAACTATTCGTAAAACATTTGCAACAATATTATAAGAATACTTGCTACAAAATTAGGGGAATATCTGGGAAATGGAAAACCCTTTTCAACTGACAACTTTCCGCAACGCAACGACAACCGCAAAAAAGAAATTTACAACCACTTCCCTAAGCAGACAATTGGAATGCCTTGTTTTGTTCAAATTGGGTTTCGTCCGCTCCTGTGGCGTAGATCTAATTGAAAAGGCAGAAAACTGCCTTTGAATTGCTCCCTATGTGGCTGGTAATTAGAGCTGGTGACATTTTCAGAGCTACGAGCGAACTGCCTCAAACACAAAGTTCTTTGAGTTTACTTACCAAGCTAATATGTTGCTTATTTTCACTAAACCAGTATTTGCTTCCAACTCATTTGCTTGACCAAAATGTAATCCTTAGGGGTTACCACAGAATTCAATCAGATAAAACTAAGCATCAGGGATGGACACAAGGATACTTCTACCTTCTGAGTTTACTTACGGAGTAATATTGAACGTAATATATGTATGGATACAGTCTTCTAAGCCGTGAATACAAATTTATTTTTCTTGTTTTTTATATCTCTATAAGAGAGCATCATCTGCTGGTGTACGAAGTGTGATTACTATTTCATTCTTTTGATATTAATTTTACTTCTAAATCAGTGTTATCGCGGGTCTTTTCTATTCAGAACTGCACTGGTGTCACATTTTTAAAGCAGTGCTCTGCTTTGCGATTATTCCGACGCATTTAGGAATGGTGCTCATTTCTTATGACTATATATGCACATATATACATCATGTAGATAAGTACTGAACTTAGCATGTAATCCATTATATCTGTAATTATAATACCTCAGTCTCTTATGTAAACTAAAGCCCATAGAAATAATATTTCCCATTTGAAACATAAAACATAAATTCTCTAATTTATTAGTGGCTTAATTTTAATATTTGTTTGGTGTAAAAACAATTTATTTGCATGTAGATTTTTAGTGTTGTGTAAAAATAATTTATTTACATGTAGATTATTAGTTTGCTGTAGAAAGAATTGATTAATATGTAGATTTTTAGTGTGGTGTAAAAATAATGTATTTACATGTATTTGTTTGGTGTAAAAAGAATTTATTTGCATGTAGATTTTTAGTGTTGTGTAAAAATAATTTATTTACATGTAGATTATTAGTTTCCTGTAGAAAGAATTGATTAATATGTAGATTTTTAGTGTTGTGTAAAAATAATTTATTTACATGTAGATTATTAGTTTGCTGTAGAAAGAATTGATTAATATGTAGATTTTTAGTGTGGTGTAAAAATAATTTATTTACATGTAGATTATTTGTTTGGTGTAAAAAGAATTTATTTGCATGTAGATTTTTAGTGTTGTGTAAAAATAATTTATTTACATGTAGATTATTAGTTTGCTGTAGAAAGAATTGATTAATATGTAGATTTTTAGTGTGGTGTAAAAATAATGTATTTACATGTAGATTATTTGTTTGGTGTAAAAAGAATTTATTTGCATGTAGATTTTTAGTGTTGTGTAAAAATAATTTATTTACATGTAGATTATTAGTTTGCTGTAGAAAGAATTGATTAATATGTAGATTTTTAGTGTGGTGTAAAAATAATGTATTTACATGTAGATTATTTGTTTGGTGTAAAAAGAATTTATTTGCATGTAGATTTTTAGTGTTGTGTAAAAATAATTTATTTACATGTAGATTATTAGTTTGCTGTAGAAAGAATTGATTAATATGTAGATTTTTAGTGTGGTAGTAATAATTTACTTACATGTAAAATATTAGTTTGGTGTAAAAAGAAGTTAAAGAAATATTTAGTAAAAGTTAAGCAGATCCGTCACATGCATGAACCATTTCAAGCCTTCTAATTGCAGTTATCAATATAACAGCTCATCAGTTTTGACGACCGGTTTTTCCTGACAATAGTTTCAAATTGGAGGCACCAGATTCACCCTTTGTTTGCATTAATATCGCTTATGATGATGCTTCCTATGCTTTTTCTTGTGCCTTTTTATGGTGTGGACCTCTGCTTCTTCAGTTTCTTCCCTATGTTGCTCCGAGCAGCTCATTTCAGAAGGTACCTCCATATATGTCTCAATATTCTGAAAGGTCTGATGTTCGCTGGATATTCTGCCATAGTCTTCTTGGGAGAAATCTTGGCTTCCGGTTTGACCTCGTGTAATATTCATTTCAGGAAAACTGTTTAAATGGAAATTTGGCTCTTCCACAAACCGATGCTTCTTGTGTTTCTTCTTGTGCCTTTTTGCGGAGTGGTCTCTTCCTAGTTCAGTTTCCGTCAAATCAGTTGCAGTTTCTGTCATTGGTGAAGGCATGAACGATTGGTTATATTCTACTGTTTGATATTCTTCACATACTTCCTCCGTTTCTTGTTGGGAGGGATCTGCTCTTTCGAACTGCATTTGATTCCAATCAGTTTCAGTGAAGCTCAAAGTATTTGGATTTTGGTCTTTTCTGAAATGATGTTTCTTGTGCTTTTTCTTATGCCTTTTAATGGAATGGTATCCTGCTTCTTCAGTTTCTTCCCTTTCTTGCTCCAACTGAGTGTTCTGTAAGCTCTCATGTTCTTCACTTATTCTATCCAACTGCTCCTGGAACGAATCTGATCTTCCCAGGTCCATTATTCCTTCTTCACTTTCAGTAAAGCGTACAGTACTCGAGTGTGTCTGTGTATCTTCCGCAAAATGATGCCTCCTACGTTTCTTCTTGTGCTTTCTTTTGGGCTGTGTTACTTCAGTTTCTTCCTTATCTATCGCAGTATCTATTTCTATTGAAAATTCAGCTGATTGTGTGTTCTCGGCAGTATGATTATCGTATACTAGTTCGTTCTGCTCATCGGAGGGGTCTGCTTCGAGTGTAAAGCTCATTCTATCACTTCCATGGGCGCTCACCCCAAATTGTTCTGACATATCCTCATAGTGGTGCTTCCTACGGCGTTTTTTCTTCTTTTTTTGGTAGTCTCTGTTTTCTGGTTTTATTTTTAGTCCACTTGTGTCAGATGCGATCGTAGTATCTGTTATATATGACTGCATATATTCTGCTTCATAGTTGTTACTTATTCTACGCTGCGGTTGCTCGGGGAAATCTGTTTCCATTGTTCTCATAGCACTTTCTGTGCTCATAGTGTGGAGCTCCGAATCTTCGGCAAACTGATTTTTTTTACGTTTTTTGGTAATGACCGGTCCATTGTCTTCATTTTCATGTTCCGCATGACCTATTACAGCATCCACCTCATTATGTCTGAAAATTGGAGATTGATATGACAGCGTGTCATCTGTGAACTCTCTGCGCGTTTTCTCCTGTATTTGTATGGAGTCCCCAAGGTCTACCAAAGGAGTGCCCATAATGCCTGGATTCAGTGTGTTATTTTCCTCCGAACTGTCTGCCATCTGGGGGACTTTACATATTTCCTTATAGTGATAATCTCTTTCTCTGTTTGGGAAACCAGATTCAATCGCTCTCGTGTCATCTGCAAATATCTCAGATTTATATATCTGAGCGTCTGAGGTTTTTTCTATTTTTAATTTCATTGTTGCGACATTGGAAGTGGTAAATGACCGTGGTGTGGCAGTTCGATCGTTGCATTCTTTGAAATGGCTGTTCAATGTGGTTTTAGGTAGAGTGCCCTTATCAGGTCCCTTAGATGCTTTTTTCAAAGAGAGGCATTGTGGTTGTTGACTGCCATAGAGGACGTAATAAAGGTCGCTCACGTAGGCACGTAGTTTCGACTCAAACGGTAACTGAGTGGTCAGGAGATTCCATAAGCGTTTCGCCAACTCGGGTCGATTTAAAGCACTGCTGGAATCTTTAGCAAATGGTGGATTTTTGATCAATAATTGTACAAGAGCATGACGGATTCCAGGATCGCGGTCGCCTTCCAACAATTTGATTAAATGGTCGAAATCCTCCCAAGCGCCGTTGAATCTTGCAAACTCCAGTAAGCATTCTACTGCTGAAATACGCAGATCAGAGTAGTATCCGTACGTGCTAAATTTGCGAAATAGCCCTGATTGTAGCGGGAAGTGGCCGCATTTCTGCAATTGCCATTGGACCTTGAGGCACGAACACGACACTAACAAATTGTATGTAGGCAGAGTTTTCTCCACGTAAAGGAACACATTCGCTTCTTCGTAAATCTTTGTATGATTCGCCAACGTGGCCGAGGCAACCGATGGTGCAGTGTACATTGGTAGCCCACACAACTTCGGTGACACTGAGGCGCTTAAACCGTCGAAGATAGAAGCTTTGTAGTATGTGTCATCGTAATAGTTGCTGTGGTTGCTATTGACTTCAATCAGTTTAAGAAGGAAGTCCTCAACTTCTGGCGGGCAAATACCGCTCGAATTGCGGAACCCTCCCATTGCAGCTGCAAATGCTTTTTTCAAGAAGTACATTCGAAAGTTAGAAAAATCGTTCGGTTTGATTGTATCGGGTTTGTCGGATACTGCGAAATAATTACAGAACAAACTTAATAGTGGAGGGGGTTCACTCCATTCCGTCTTCATTTGAGTGGCTACCTTTACCAAACAGTGAGCAGCTGCACAGCGCACCTTGTAATAACATCGATTGCACTGCATCGCATGTATCAGGACCTTAGTTGTCGCTTGTGTGGGATGTTTCTCCAGTACTTTGATTGCTGTCAATTGAGCGGTGACATCGCGTTCATGACGCAGCTGATACTGCCACTGAAAGTCGGTCTGTTCAATGTTTACCTCCCGTATTAAAAGCATTTCTGTGTCCACCCGAATCCACAACACGGGACAGTCGACTATGGGACTCAGGTCCATTTCGACATCTTCGCCGGTGCAAAGAGTAATTTTGATATGTTTGTTGCGCTTGAATTTTGAGTGACAAAACAGTGTTTCCTTCATGAGTGCATTTCCAATGTGGAGGGTATGTTTATAGGGTTTGTCTAGCTCCTGCACTTGCACAACCAGGGGTCCACTGAATATGTTCACACCACGCTGTCCTACGAAGTCCTGCCGTATCTCAGTTTCCAGGGAGTTATGCCTGCGATTGTAGACGTAATTGAGAGAAATAGATGCATGACCACCAGTGCGCACCCACTCGTCCATGAAGAGGGACATGCATCTGCCAGTCACAGCAAAAATGGACGAGTTAAAACTATTCGTGGAAATGAGCGACTGCGGATACCGAGGATATTGAGAAGGTAATTCGGATCTGGCATCCTTTTTCGCCAAAGCCAGCAGGTTATATAAAACCTTAGGAAAATAAGTCTTACAACTCAACACTGCCATATAAGAACCGTTTGGGAACTTACCTTGTGCAGGAACTCTTTTTCAATTTGATGCTCCAACATCCGTATCACCAAGTGAGCCTTTTTATACGACGTATCCAAATACTTTGGTGAAGCCGTGTGAAAACTCTCAATGGGAAAGTAATGCTCATTTATCTGCTCTTCATTGTGACCACTCAACGGATTGATGCTGAACACACTCTCTGGTGTTTTGTGTTGGCTGCAGTCGAGTACTATACCACCAAAATCTTTCTCATACTGCACGACAAGCTCCATCTCTGATTGAATCCACTCTCGGTATGGGTTGTTGCCGAACATTTTCTGGATATGCAAACCGTTCAGATATCCTGCGATGCCCTTAGTGACCCAGATATCTGAGGAACTCTGAGCTGTGATCAAACAGCCGAAGAATTGTTGGGCAACTGCATGAGCCATGAGAGTCCGCGATATGTATGTTTGGTCGATGACGCTCTTGCTGTGCAGCAGATTCACTGATGCGATGCTCATGGAGGAATATGCTCTGATGTCCTCATTCGTGTTATGGACAAACAACTGTCTATACCAGCCAAACGGGTAAGCTGTCGATAGGACTTCTTCGAAAAAGTCGAAGATGGCTGGAATAAAGCTGACAGTGTTCTTCACCAGTTCGTATAATCCCGGCAAAGAATAATGTGCCACTTTCGGTTTCTTTGGATCCACATGAGTTTTGAATGGGCCCACGGCTAATGCAATATTGGGAGCACACGCTGGTATCTTAAGTGAGTAGTGGTAGGTGGTTTTGCTCGAGTTAGGCATATGTACTATTTTAACTAGATCGCCACAAGAGACTGCCTTCAAGCCTCTCTCCACGGAAATTTGCAGTGTCCAAGTGCACGGAGCTGAGTAGGTATCGACGCAAGGAAGCCACACTCGTGTCGAATTCTCGTAGGCCTCAGTGTACATGTACGGATATGAAATACGAGTTTTGACATAACATTCCTCGAGTGTTTTATCGATGAAGCGCATGCCACTCTGCGGATTTACCAATGAGAAATCTATCCGAATCCTCAGACGGCAGCCCTCTTGCACCATGTCAAAGCCGTCTGGCGGTATAGCAATCACCAACTCACCGGCGTTTGCATCGGGATCTGTTGCCTTCACGGCAGCCAGATGACTTTTGCTGAACTCGTTTAAGGAGTGCCTAATTGCAAGCAGTCGGATTAGACAACAGAGGTGAGGTATTCGTTTAAACTGTTAAAATACTCATACTTACGTTGTCAAGTCTTCCTCGCACACTGTCATCATAGGATCGAAATATGTGAAAGGGGCAACACAGTCATCATTCAGTACAATGCGAGATATGCGACATTGCCTTGCGTTGAGATGGACCTCACGAAGTTCGCGCTGCGTGGGCACAATCGTCAGCTCCACTGCACCCTGAGAAACATTTGACAAGCAGTTATTATAATTCACTGATTGAATTGATTAAATTCAAGAATTATTTTAACTGGCCCCCAAACTATTCAAATTCAATGCTGCTGAACTGCTCTCGGAACAAAGTAGCATAGCAACATGTTGCTGGACTTTTGGCAACATTTTCCACGGTATGGATTTGTAGGAACGAGAAAAATGGGAGGCATTTGTATACGAGTAAATATATTTTATAAATATATTTTCAATTTACCCCGATAAATAATGTTAATAAAAAAGAAAAAAAAACTTCATTGGCGGCCCATGCCCGAACACCTGGCCAGGAAATCTAAAGTGTTTGCTATGAATTCTACTCACAATTATTTGCTTCTTTTCCAGGCTCACTTCTGTAATGGAAACATGTTGATGCACCAACTGAAATGGTCGTGGTAAATGCATTTTCCACGCGTATAAATTCAGAAATCTCGAACTTTTCCACACTCTTCTTTTTTGTGCTTTGAAAATAATCTGATGAATAAAACGATTTGAACGAAAATTGCTGTTAAAATGGATGAATTGCGGTAATGAATTGTGACGAATGAATTCTGAAGCAGAGTTGCATTGCATTCCTCACAGAAGCGTGAATTTGACAATGCAGGGTTGATTAATTTTATATGAAAGGCATAAAATGAATACACAAAACGCGAAATATGCAACTCTCTGAAATTAAATCAGCCAATAACAAGTTGAAAATGAGAACGAAAAAGTTAATCATGCCCAGAACGAATTGGACTTAAGACTCCTAAGTACACGTCAGAACATTACCCACTCATTTGACAGACTTCCCTGAACTACGACAGACATTAAAGTGCCTTCTTAGAAAATAAAGTTTTATTACCAAAAGTGATGCGCGAAAACGGATGATGCGAAGTTGCAATTTACAAGGATTATGACAGGATTATCATTTCTGCCAACAATCCCAACAGACTTTTTGTCGCATGCGCGAATTTATCTTCAGTACGAATTTATATCCCTCTGTGGGTGGGAACAGGCAAACTGTTGGACACTTGCTTTGTGAGGCTGCTTCATTGTCAAAATGATTTCATTGTGGAATTTGTCAACTTCCGTTTAATTGAAATCAATGGTTTAGCTTTTGCATAAGCTTCTCTTTTTTCAGTAAAAATATTCCTAGTGAGGAGTAAACTGGAAAATTTTGAGAAATCATTTAGACCAACAATATGAGCAGATCGGTAGGCCAGAAAAATTACAACGAAATTAGCAAACAAAGAGGCAGGATGGTTGATATTGCTAACAAAATCTAAAAATCGTCAAAAAGAAGCAAGCGAAATATACAATGTCAGTATTAGCTAATCACCAAGTGGCGTTCTATGTCGGAAGTATAAATTTCATTGAACCTGTAGAGTATTATGTTCATGTGCTAGTGGCAAAAGGCGATGTGATGTTTCGCTCCATCATGGTTTAAGCTGTATTCACTAAGTGCGCTCTGTATTGTACAGTCCTTGTTGGTAATATTAAAGAACTAGATGATCAGTCTAAAATTAACCTCTCACCAAGCAAATACAAGTGGACAAGAATAGTTGAATTGAGTTTTTTACGCATTATTTGAAAATATGTGCCCATAGTGCTGCCCTATATTACCTGAGTTAAATTATAGTATTACATCAACAGCAGAAATCGTCTACTTCCCTTTTAGGTACTATAACCATTCCATACACGTGTAATTTGTTGATCTCAATGCTTAGATTGACAAATATTTCCAATGAAAATTTAGCTCTGAAGTAATGCGTGCCTTCGTGAGTATTTGGGTACCAATGTTACAAAGGACTTTTGTTACAGAAATGGCAGTATTGTAAATTTTCCATATCATATGCTCACATTTGTCTTCAGAGTTACTTCCGGGTTACATTGAACCTACATGAAAGGCAGTTCATCCTTCATATGTGTTCATCCGTCTTATGTCTGCACGTTTTTATCTCAAAAAGTATATGATCCCAATGGTCGATTTGAGTGTCATTTTCAATCAGTGTTCATAAATAAAGTTCAAGTCAGCATTTTACTTTATGTGCAAGGATTCGTCGCTACAAAAAGATACACGAGGCGTATTCCATATCCAAGAGATGCTATTGCTGTTCAATGTACTCAAATCCACATCAAGCCAAACGGTGATTTGCCTGAACTTCCTCTAATCGAACGCATTTTATAAAGCCAATAAAAAAGTTCAATAAAATATTTAAAAGCAATTTCCGTAAGCCAGGAAGTAGGAATTTCCCAAAAACAGCGCTTTTCCATTTTATTTTATTTGATATGTGGAAATTGTCAGACTGGATGCAGCTTTAAATATGTTCAATTGAAAATTTTGAATGTACAAGAAATGGGGATTGCAATTGAATGCTGAATACACATTCCCTTAAGAAGAAAGGGCAAATCTCACGATGATTCAAGGAACACGTAACAAAGTAACTGGTAGCAGGAAGTCAGTACTCCTGCAAGGAGATTTGCTTTTTGTAGATCTTTGAAAAACAGATCGAAAAAATATTCCTATAGATTAAAATGTATAAAATTACCATATTCTTTTTTCCAACTCATTGAATTGTGTTTCTTACCATTATAGACCCAACGTAGGATCGGCATGAATCATGTGGAAGCTGACAATTTCTTTTATAGTGGAGGGTGAAATTCTTCACTTCCACTTTTCCATTGCTACACCGTCATTCCAACTATTCATGATAACAATATTCAGAAAACAACGTCGTGCTTTCAATCAATTTATTATAGTAAACGCCTTTGAAGTTAGACAGCTAAGACCGGGGTTATACTTTCTGTCATTGGGCAACATCTTTAGTGTGCTCCTCCTGAATATTTTAAATAAAGTGGTCGGAGCATATGAAAGAGAATGAAGGCATCCCATGTCAAATTCATTTCACCGACTTTGCATGGCCAAATCTTCATAGTAGAGAAAATGCCTTTTGGCAATAAGTGAATATGAGTAAATAATACAGCACTGAACGCAATTCACACAAATTACTCATATATCTGCTGTACATACAGTAGATATATACTATATATCTTTTGTTCGCTGATGTATAAATATGCCATCTCAGTCTTAACCAATTCCTTGTGCTTGGCAATAGGCAAGTGTGATTCATTCTGGTACTGAATCTAAGTCGTACAGGAAGGCCAAAATTATACAAATTGGGAAGCTGTTCTCCTATAGTAATCTAGCATCATACAGACGCACTTGCACATATGGGACACCCTAATATAACGTGCAGCTTAAAAACTGAACTCTCAAATAACACTTAATATTAGATTGATAAAGTGGCTATTAGTGTAATGGAAGAAATGCTTATCATATTGAGGAAAAATATGTCACTCACAGGCTCCGTGGTATAAACTTTTCCTATCGCTTTCTAAAATTTAATGTTCAACTTATATCAATGGATCAGTGTGCCAAAGATAAATTCACTCAAATTTACTCTGTACGCACTTCTGAGAGACAGGAACACAATAAATAACCAACTATCTCAGTATTTTGTTTAACGTCAACACTTGACATTGAAGGCGTTGTATCTTCCACTAAACTTAAATACACTTATTTTTCATATTCCTTTCTCAGATATTGTGCTTTATCTGTCGCTAAACCACGCTATACACAGCCCACTTTCGTAATTTCCAAAGTTTTAATTTATGCTTCCAACTTTTCCCCCAACGCTTGAATGCGCTGAGTGTAAAGCTTGAAAGACAATGAACGCAGACTCAACACAGGATAAAGGGGGGCCACATTGACACCGCAAAACTCAAAATAAACCTGCAACAGAAATTCTTGCTTTTTGGCTCCTAATAAAATCAGAGGCAACCAATATTTCATACATTTGCATGCTTACAAAAAGGGAATTTTAAGTATCCATATACAAAGTACAGGACTATCCATATACAAGGCACAGGACAAAGTAAACAGGACTTTTCAAAAATAGGTATTTCTAGTGAGGGCATCTGTTGGCAATATAACTGTCAACCACTTCCCGTATTCACCTGATTTGGCACCGTGCGACTTTTACCTTTTCGGACAAATGCATTTGCTGGTGAAAGGAAAGCGTTTTGTGACCGTGGAAACCATTAAAAATCTTGTACCGACTTCCTGAAGGACACTCCAGGCGACGATCTAAAACACTCATTCGAAATGCTTTTAGACCGTGATAATATATAGAACTATTTTGAATAATATAAATCGGGATTGAAGGTTTTTCAAAATGCTTCTGCGAATTTTTGCAGCGTGCCTTAAAAGGTAAATTGTTTCAATATTGTAAAGGACTCCCTCTACTGAGATTTTGTCTCCCTGTACTGAGATATTGCCAAGTATGCAACAATAATATTTTAAAGAAAAAAGATTAGAGAAGAAACATAAACAGAAATTTGAAGAAAAATTATATAAAGAATATTATTTAATTTCAAATTAAAATGTTGTTATAAATTCAATGCTTGGTATTGAGCGACATGACAGTTAAATTCTATGTTTATAGCCACATTTTATTACGGCTGGAAATTTAATGGTCGTGTATAAATTTTCATGTGTTCTTGACTTGAGTATACTCACTTTCACATAAAGTGCCATAAAACAGCAGGCGTACTTTTACATCTCCTAAAACAGATACCAGACGTATTGTAATGCCACAAATATGCTACGCCTGTGAATCAGATTGTGGTGAAAGTTATACTGCAGTCATGTATCTACTAGCAGACTTTTTCTGGTCTATCAGACAATTGTAGATAATCAGACTAAAATAAAAAGTTAACTTGAAAGAAAGCTTTGAAATATTTGCTTGACAAATTTGGTAACAGATGCAAGGTAGCGAGAATCGATCTAAATAGAATCTACCACAAATACGAGTATATAAGCAGAATTTCTTTAAAGAGAATTAGGGCACAAGTGTCCTGTTGTGGCTATAAAAACCATGTGAGAATGTGTTTTGTGTACTTAAACCCTCAAAGAAGTTAGGTTAGGTTTGGCAGCCAGTTCGTGGCAGCTAGTTCGTGACAACTAGTCTACAGACCAACTCACTTAGACCACTATGGGACCACCTTGTGACACTGCACCTCTACTTCACTCGTGACAGCATTTTGAAGCCCTAATAAAACGCAGGATTTGTTTGACCTTCGCTCCATACACTTTCGTAAGAGAGCTGAAAGCATATTTACCTCTGCTTCTAGCTAGAGCCGTGCAACCTACAGAAGAGATGTTCCACAGTCTTCTTCTCTTCCTCAGCCCCACAGCTTCTGCAGTATTCATGAGAGAATACTCACAGGCTGAGAGCATGCCTCCCGAATAGCCAATGACCAGTTATACAAGCCACGACCTCTCGACAGGGCAACCAAGTCTCAAGATTTTTTCCTATCAAAGAAGTTAACTTACGAGTAAGTCCAAGAAAGCAACTTTGAACAATCCCCCCCCCTCCTTCTATTACCTCTTTTTGTTATATCATCACAGATTATCGCTCAGTCGATTTCACACAGGAAGCTTTCTAGTCATCACATTCTGTCTCTTCTCATATGCAGCGTGTACGGGGCTTTCAAGGCTTTTTTATTAAACCTGCTTCAATGCTTCTTTTAATAAACCTCTTTAATTTATTACACTTGTGGAGTGGTCGCTACTTGGACATAACTTTAAGAACATTACTAAAATATTTTTCATATAATTTAAATTGCCTTTTTCGTATAGGAAGAGAACATTACTCTCTAGGATTCTATTTCAAAATTGAGACGGTTTTTAAAGTCTGCAAGACCTAATTGACTGATCAACTGATCATTTTTAAGCGCTTTAGTAACTGCAACGGAAGGGATCAAATGAGCAGTAAATTAATCTACCCCTTACAAATCACCAGGGCTTGACGGGATATTCCGAGCCAAGCTGCAAAAGACTCTGCAGCTGGTAACAGCCTGGCTTAGGCAAATATACAAAGCATGCTTGATATATAACTATGTTCCGGGGAGTTGGAGAGAAGCGAGAAGTTGTGCTTAAACCGAAGGCAGCTAAAAGCAACCATCTCTACTCAAAAGACCACCGACCAATTAGTTTAACGTCATTTCTCCTAAACACACTGGAAAAAATACTTGAGGCCACCATGAGGAACTGTTTAGGTTCAGATGGCATGCCAAAGGTACAGCATGCATACACCAAAGACAGGTCCACGGAGGCAGCACTTCACTCACTAATTGGAAATGTTAAAACTGGAGTATAAATAATACCTAGGAGAATTTGTCGATATAGCTGGTGCTTTCAACACCGTCTCAACTGAAGCCATCTTAGATGGTAACAGCACTACAAACATTAATGATGCGGCTTATCTATGGATTCGAAGCCTATTTAGCGGTAGAAGGATAAGGGCCGAGTGGAACGGCGCCGAATCGCTGAAGGAGACGTGCAGAGGGACTCCAAAAGGAGGGGTTCCACTTTAACCTAACCTAGTGTGAGACCTTTATGACTTAAAATTAAAATATTCAAGTTAAATTTAACACAATTTCCTTTGATCATTTTTTAAAGAAATTAAGCGATACAATTTTTCATCATAATTCTATGAGTACCATGGAATTAATCTAGCAATCTCAATTACCTAATTCAATGGCTTTGGTGGTCAATTGATTTCAAAGACAGCAACATTTATATCCTTTTTAATTGCTTCCAAAGTAAGTGTGTATTTAATAAGTGTGTCATTATAAAGTGTTCCACTCATAAGTAAATGACAGATCACTGGATTTATTCTAGTCCACTAAAGTAGATTTTGTTTTGAGCTCAACCTAAATGCCTAAGTTTACTTTGTTAAATTGAATGGCTACCCAAATGCTGTGCTCATATTGCACTGAAATAATAATGAATATATAATCCTTCACGCACACATTAAATGTTGCAAAATAATCCTGCTTAAAACTTAACTTTATTGACTCTTCCAGTCTGGCTGAATAAAAACTTCAATTGCTTCACTTGATTGAAGTTGGAATTCAGCACAACAACAGCGGCAACACGAGCACACCTCTGAGCTTCACAACTTATAAAATCCCACACGCGTGCTCATAATTCTAATTAAAATAATTGTCTTACAACAGTAGGGAAAAGTTTTCAATGAAAGCAGAGCGTGCCAGGTTGAATTAAAATCTCGCAGGATTAACAACTTTTCAACTCACTAAATTGGTGTACACAAACTCACTTTTAAACAACCACAGTCGAGGCAGGCTAATTGAATCGTTTCTCACTGCATTTTCTTGAGGTTCCTTCCCACAGAAGCATGCACAAGAGTTCTTAGGAGGTCTCCAGACAATCCACAGCGAAACGTTTTATTACCACTATGTCTGGTGCACACTTCAAGATATGGCAGCGCGCCTCCAAGCAAACAGTAAAAATAAACGCCTTTCTTAATACTTGCAATATTTTTCATGTCTTGTTAAACCAATCCGAAACACATTGAAACGAAGCGGAAAGTGCAAATAGGCAACCAAAGAACGTTAAGTAAACGCGCTCACAGTTTATGGCTTTCCAAGGGTTAAGTGTACATTTTTATGACGCATTTCAACTTATGTGCACCACTTCACCAGTTTCTAGGGAATCGAATTCTGCCGTACTTTTAAGTAGCTACCCTTCGGGAACAGCTGCAAGATGGAAGACATGTTGTGAGGAAAATAAATTATCCGTAGACAAATGGAAGGCAACAAACACACTCAGTTGAGTTCACATTGTAGAAGAGCCATGATGGCTAGGAGTCACATGCCGGCGTACCATAAATATTCCTCAGTAAAAGATACCGTCACTCTTTAAGTTAAGCAGTCCTTTCTGCTTTTCGGGCAAATTTTGCAGTAGATGTAGGCCAAATTTTAATACCCCAAACGCGCTACCCTTGCCTTGTCATCTGTAATCAGGCACACTCTTCAGTATAGTAAGTTATTCCCTCTCAGTGTAGTCAGTTATTACCGCTCCACTCACCTCCGGCTTTAAGCGGAAACTATCGAAAACGGGATTCTAACTTGGTTTCAGAAAATCTCGTCGTAAATTTGGGGAATGGTTTTCTAAGCCATTTCGCAACGTCAGACTCCCTTGTCTGGTGGTAATCGTGGTAGTATCAGAGTCCTGGGAACGCGGGTGCGAATTCTGACCACGGCATGGTCTCGAAGTGGTTCATTCTAAAACTTATTTTTTTCGTGCTGAAAGCATTCGTTCCCCCAAACCCTTGCTTATATAAAGAATTACGCTATAAAATATAATAATAATAAAATATAATAATAATAAAATATAATAATAATAATAATAATAATAATAATAATAATAATAATAAGATTGCAGAAATATTTCTCATCACCACAAAAATTATGCACTAAACTCAACATCAATAAAGGGAAAATATTTCTATCGCTACAATTCGAGAAGGCTCCACAATATTGCAAAACCATAAAACAAATTTAAGCGTAACTTCCAATATAAGAGAAAATAACCTTTTGGTATTAGCTCCGTAATTCATGTTATTGCTCCGATATTGCAAATATTATCAGAAATATCCTTTGTGTAGTTGCAACATATTTGAAATGGATGAAATTTCTTGGAAGCAAAATCGAATCCTTGTCTGACAGGCAGCCTAACGTTAATCTGCTAATATAAGAAAAGTGAAGGAGGAATTCATCTGCGAACTGCAGCTGTCTGTATGTCAGTAGAACATAAGCACACAAAGGCGCGCGGAACACAATGGGCAAGGCTGGGTATGCATTGACGAAGGAAGACATGTTGCCAATTGGCTTAAACGAAGGTTTTATTGAGGACGGAGGAAAGTTTAACAAACCCCAACTTGAAGCTTTTCGGAAAAGAACGAATCTTGTTCAAGGGGAAATACAAGAAATTTTTTCTAATATACAAAGAGAAAGCTAATAATGAAATATGACCTTCGCATATCAGCAAACAGTTTAGCTATAGTATTCTTAGCATAGAATTAGATCCAGGAAATTGCGGCTAGTGAAGCTCATTTGTAGTCCTTCTTTTGTAATATTGATTAAGTATATTGGAACTGTATATGCAATTCTCCAGGATTATTTCAATTCACTCTGAAATAATTCCCGTGAGTGTGCATAACGACAGGAGGAGCAGCAAAGGCTCGACATAATCTTGAAATAATTGCATCTACCAGAAAACTGCACTGAACAGATTGGAGTGAAAATCCGGCGGTGAATTGCCGACCATAACCGCAGTTAATTTTCACACAGCAACAGGAAGCAAGACTCAACTGTTATCAACTATAATACATGAATTGAGGTAGCTAAATTATTCGCAGCTTTGTAATATTAACTTAAATGAATGAATTGAGGTTACTAAAGATTAATAAATAATAGAATGAAAAATTATCTGGGTAGCTTATTTAACCACAGAACTCTGAAAATTGTTTAATATGTAAGCAGACTAAACTAAATATTCGGAAATGTGGTCAGTCGATTTCAAAACCATCCAGATTTATGTGCAGTGCTGCTCACCCGCCCACACAAACCCTAAAATAAATAGTATAAAATTAGAGGAAGGGAAATGACTCTGATTTGTGTTGGCATTAAGAGAGGATGTTATTTGCATATTTTGTTTTAAAATCATTCCATTAGTTTGGCTTGGATTTTGTTGAATGTGCCATTGCATGTGATGCTCTGCTTTGTCAGATTTTCTACCGACCACAAGGGAACCGATGCCTGTGAAATTCCTAACAAATGTCATAATTTGTGCATTCAGAGGAACATCCAAATTTGATTGCAGATTACTCCCAGCAGCTGCACATCCTACTTTCCATAAATATTTAAAATCAAATGCGGGGCCGCTCCCAGCAACACCTGTATAAATGTAGACACCAACATTGTAGGCAGTGCTGCACCTACTGAAACATGCTGTTCCATATAAAAGACAGTTTTAATTTATCACTGTGAGAGATAAAAACTCGCATTCATGAATAATTTGCACTGTTTGCTAATACAAAGAGCTCCCAAGCATCAAAACTGTCCTTTGAATTGTCATAGTGTGTGAGAAAATAACACTCATCGTTTAAGAAAACAAATGGGACATTTATGTGCTGGTAAAATACTATATCCTGGAGTCCATGTGTGGCTGTGATCAAATCAATTCAGCCATAAATACGACTTCATGGCTGGAGCAATACAAACAGTTCTCAAATAAACATATTTATGCATATGAATTCGAAGCTGTGTGGAAAATTTCAACGTCCTCATTTGAATCAATTCTAATGAAGCAAAGACAACAATCAATTGATTTACGAGAAGAAGTCATATTCGATAAAACAATGAGAATATTATTTTATGTTTTATTGAAACATTGGGTGGAAGCACTGTTTAAAAGTTTCAAGTTCATAGAGAGTTTGGGATTATGATATACCTAAAGCTAAGTAGCGGTTTCACCTTAATTTTTATGTCTGATAACCTTAGAAATGTACTCTCAAAATCTCTGTGTTTATATCCTTAGTTAGGTTAGGTTAGGTTATATGGCTGACCTAGGACTCACTTAGGCCTGTTCAAGACCCATTGTGGCCTATATCTGTAGTTGATTGAATATGTTCCGAACACTGATCTAGATCATTTAAATTACTGATGATTTGTACCTCATGCGAATCTGTTTCAATGTTGTTTGGCCCATGCACCTATGACAGAATTTTTTATTAAAATATGGAAGAGGGATCTCCTCAGATATGATCTCCTCAGATATAATCTCCTCAGATATGTTCTCTTCAGATATGTTTTCCTATATTTATATTATAATTATTATTATTATACGAGTATATTATCTCTCACATTAACCTATCAAGTCGGTATGTGCCAAAACAGGAAATATCCCACTCTAAGTTTTTCATGGCAATTGTTTCCTTTTGAAAAGGAATATTTGCCTATCTAAATCTGAGTCATAACATGACTGCAATATAATTTGATGCAAGGAATAAATACAATAAATATATCTCAGTCAACTATTTCATTATTCTTCGCAGGAGTCGCAAGAATGGTCCATTTTCCAATTTGTATCAAATACTTTCCAATAATGCATCTAAAATATTTTCAAGAGTATGATGTTTGTGGCTATATATTTTATATATAATAATATGATGATTATGATGTTATATATTATATTAATGCCAAATAACTTTTATTTTCCATTAAAAACACTTTTTTTAGGTCCTAAGTGTATTAATATATATAGGGATGCCCGAATGTATATAAAACTATTGTCTTGTGCTCCAAATTGCAACAAATAAGTTTAATAATTTCATCCTCTTCAGATGAAGTCCTCAACCACATCATACTCCCATGAAAGCTAAATTAAAGTAAGAGTATGTATAAAGCAACAATAAATAAAAATACGTCCAAGGAAACGAACATCCTGCTTATCTTCTATTACAGCTCTTAAGCTGCGTAATTGTAGTTTCGTGTCGGGGTGGCCTCCAAATACACAAGGAACATGCACAAATGATATAAGCAGGTATATGCCTCTGAATAAAGGGAGCAATAGAGAGGGAGCTTGTGTACGTGCTCCTCTGGTTAAAGTGCAAACATATTTTCACGGGTCTTTAAGACTTAATTGGAAAGTTATTTTCCCATCTTGAAATTTTATTGGGTCGAATATGAAAACAGAAGAAAAAATGTATCAAAATAAAGATGAAAAATATTAAATAGTAAGATTTAGCAACTCAAAGCTTTCAACTATGTCAGTTTGTGAGCGATTGTGTTAAAGTTGCAGATAATTCCTTTTAAGATTGAATTCAAAATCAAATTTTGTTGTTTTGTTCAGTGACTTTTTAATGAACAACCAGAAATCTCGTCAGATGAAATAAATTTTCGTGTGATTGAAATTTATTCCCACAGAATTCCCAAAGCACTTTAATCAATATGATGACTCGTGTGCCACAAAAGCAGGAGGAAAAGTTTTCGTCGCAGTTGGCTGTTTATCTCATTGACTGCACTTAATCTCACTTTCGGTTGACTTACTTCGACTGGGGAAAGTTTTCATAAAGAAACTGAGCTGGGATTTCAATCGAATACACTGCAGAACAAATGATTTTATGGCACATAAAATTCAATGATCAACTCATATCACATTAACATATAGTTAAGAGTATATTTAAGTAAGAGGTTTGAGTACAAATACGCAGGTTCGCAATTCTTAAGCTGATATGTTAGCCCTCCTTACACATGTCCTGAATTTCTTATATCTAATTCACATATTCCGGAAGGGATCCAATAAAATAAAAAATTTTAAATCACTCAGCGAATTGGGGAATTCGCATATTGATCAAAAGTCAACGAGCATCATGAATATTGATATAAATATGGGCCTCTCGCATTCTAAGCTAGCGGAAAGCTCCGAATAAGCTGATATCCAAGTGCCCTGATTAATTTTTTAATTAATCAGAACACTTACTTATTATTTTAAGTTTATTCGATTTATAATTAGTGAGAGATTCAAAAGAAACCACCTTTGGTTAGATTTAAGATTTAAGGTCGATCAATAAAGTATTGTATATTTCTTCAAATTTAGCTTTCAAGATTCTACAAAAACAAGCCAAAGACACTATCTACAGTCCACCTACCCAGTTAAGTATTCCCTTTCAACTAAACAATCATTTGAAAATTCATCAGAAATCATTTCTTTCTTACGTTTATTTCCAGAACACAAATGATTGAGTAGAGAAACTTTGTTCAGTCCACCTATACCTGGCTAAGTACTCTAATTCACCTAAAAATGTTTCCTGATAATAAACAAAATAATATTGAAACATACATCATTGCATACTTTTAGGATGCAATTTAAAGTTGATATTAAAATCAGTTACTAGGAGAGTGGTCAGGAAAAAGCATACTCAGGAACCCCTTTCGAAGTCTACTTCAACCATTCAGAAGGTATATAAGCCACCACACTATTAAAGTGGAGACGCAGTTGAATTTTAATCGTAACATTGCATACATCGTGCATTTTTAATAGAAACAGTAACATTTGTAATTGTAATTAAGGAGTAATAAAGTGATTAAATTAATTGTTAAATTTAGTGCAAATTGTAATAAAGTAAACTTTAAGTCTAATATTAAATGTGTAAATTGCAATAATTAAATAAAGCTAATTATTTTAATGTAACCAGCGATACACAATCCAGTGGTACGAATCCGAGTATTGAGAGTATGAGTAAATTGTCAGGAAGGCAATTTCGTAACAGTATAAATTGTCAGGAAGGCAATTTCCTAACAATATGAACATGCCTGCAATCATTTCGAAAGGTAACAAATACATTTGAACTCCTTCATACCAGTATTTCCAGTACACAAATACTAGAGTAGAGAAACTTTATCACATGTCTATTTTAACCTGAAGTAAGATCTGTAAAATCCGAACTTATTTTTAAGTATTCGTGTAAATAAGTGTCTTCTTCTGTGAACAACCTTTTCTCGCTTTAAACACTCTCACTTTGCATACAGAATTGCAATTTGCAATTGTGGCATCTGCCAATGCAGTCAATAATTGGATAAAGGAAAACAAAATGAATATTTTATTTGCTTACTTGGTGCTGCAAATCAATTTGCATGTGTGTACACACCCACAGAAGTGCCTCCTACTCAGAGACTAAAGAGAAAATATACAATTGAGGAAAGAAATGGAGCAGGCACTACGAGTATGGTAGTTGTGAGTAAAGGAGCAGTGTAAAAATACACCAATTTGCATTTACTGCAGTTCCTGTGGAACTTGCTCTATTGCGATTAGAAGTACTGCAATGCCTGTCTGTATGTAGGAGGAGCAATCTCTCAAATTATATTCGAAAAGAGGTAGTTTTATATTTACCTTTAAGCAAGTTTCAAGTGGTACGTAAGTGCTCTAATAAATGTGAACACATCGAAGTTTGCTGCAGCTGATAGATATATAAATAAGCTTATTAAATTTGGTTTTATTGATTAGCTAGGTAATGAACTATATAGTAAAAACCACAACAACATTTTATTTGTAGTAGCAGGCACTTTCCCCGCCATTTACCATGCCATAGCATTAAAAAATGCTGCAATGAATATATATGTGGAAATCAGTGCTTGGAATCATCAGCCAACAGTTCCTTACAGGCTGCTGTGCAACGCAATTTTATATCTCAAGGGGACTCATTGCCACAACTCAGAAACTTTTATTCAAGAGTCACTGTCATAAACATAAATATTAATGATTGTCTCTTCTTTATACGGTATGTAATTAAATGGAACAATGCATCCGCAACAATTCAAGAGGCTAGAATTGCCACACTAGGAACATGTAAAAATGCTGCAGAGATTACTCGAAACTCGTTGAAGTAATGCATTGCGATAGACATAAATCTTTTTAAATTACCTGAACAACAGTTCCCTTCTGTGTCGTTAGTTGCAACATCTGAACGCATAACGAACTCGCCACGAGTAGTACACAAAAAAGCACCAGATGATATATGCGCTTAAAGAGAGAATAAAAATGCAGGTGCAAATGACAATCTGTGCCGTTAAATAGAGTGTGTTAACACCGCAGTTGACCTGCCCGCATGTGCGGACCCGCCAAGCTTAAGTACTTGTCTGCCAGTATTGTCGTGGTTTGCGTGGCGTATACGTAACATTAACTTTTGGGCTGAATTTGTTTACTGTATTCCTCTTTCATGTACAATAGGTGGGCATAAACTGAGTTGACATCACTTTGGAAGGCATTCCACTAATTTTATTGTGAGGTTCTTAATGTAATATCAAAAATTTGGTCTAACTCTGTTACTCGTATATTTTGTTACTCGTATATTTCCAAGTTTATCAGAGATTTCTTTAGAAATTTAATATATAAAATCGATATTTCAAAAGTGAAATTGAATTTTATTCTTTAAATTCCATTTCATTTAATCATTCCATTCCACGTGGCTTCAACAGGAAATCGATTCTGGCGCATTGCTCTTTTCGTAGAGGTGGCATTGTGCTTCTGGTTGCGTGCTGTTAGGAAGTGCGACTTAGCTACGAAATGTTGCAGTTATGTGAGACAAGAATTATTTCGAAATATTGTGGTCTACTTGACCACACGGAGTAATCTTTGTTTATACTCGTATGTATACAGGCATAAAAGCGTTTGTCAAATTCAAACCAATACTGCAGCTGCACTTTATGCTTTGTCATCGCTTCTTATTTATGGCAGGCAACAGTTGAACCATAAATTTTTCAACAATGGCAGAAAAAATGAGATATTGATGATGATTTATTTGGATATTATGCGTTACTTTCACCACCAATCATGGCTTATTTTGACTCAACAGCCTAGTGGCTTTGGTATATTTGCCTTGTTAGTTAATTGTGCTTAGAGCAGACTTTCCAAGCCTTGACTTTTCTTCTCTTACTCTTTCATATGACAAAGTATTCGATATCACAGATTAGTTCCTAATATTTTTCTCATGGCATTGCTCTATATATTCAGCATATTATGCCTGTATATATCAGCATATTATTAGCATATTATTGGCATAATGTACTCACATAAAAAACTGTTCCATCCCAAGTAAAGATTCTGTATACGAGTATTCAAATAATTAACAGATTGACAGCCAACTTAATTACTGTACTTTTATGTTTAATTGCTGGCATTTATTATAAATTTAATATCCCTGAAAATGAGGTATTTCGTAATATAAACTCACAATTATTCCCTTTGACAGCAGTTTGGATTACTGAACTAACTACGCCCGCTCACTACGTGCTGCTAACGATGTTGCATTTGTGCGAGCACACCTGCTGCAGCAAACATTAAAGCAGCTTGCATACGCACTGAAGTGTTCTATTGAAACATTTCCACATAACAGGGCTGCGCTGCCTGAGAATGGCAGGTGTCGAAGCGAGCGTGTGGCGCCACTCACTCTGCAGTCCGCACGCTGAGTACTATTTAGAAAATATGCGGGTACCTCGTGAATTGCGTCATTTGCCAAACGCATTTATTTTCCTTTGTGGTCGCATACTTCCACAGCAATATAATTTTATATGCAAACTACTGCACTCTGCCTCCTTTGACTGTGAAAAGCGTTTAGAATTTAACCGTATTTCTAGTGCTGCACTTGAAGTTGCTTTTCAGAGCAGTACAAAATAACATGAATAGCATAGTCAACCATTTCAGCAGCAATTCCGCTGATTACTAATTTCGAGCACACTTACCGTCGGGGGGTTGGCGTTGTGCTTGTGATTAAACTGTACAAGACTGTGTCAAAGTCGTAAATATCCATTGGGTCAGTGCGAGTTAAAAATCGTAGTCCCTAATTCTTTTTCCATTTGATTTTTAAGCTTACTTTCAACAGCCTGTCATGAAAAGCATAGGTACAAAATTGGAAACTAGTCAAGTATGAAAATTTGTATTCCTTTTCAGCAAAAAGGAATTTAATTGAACCAACTGAATGCACTCCGGCTTATTTTTGCAGCAAACACACAAATGGAAATTGTCTTCTTTACATTTCGTTTGTTTGGATGTTGATCTCTAGTTACCAGAACCGATTACAGGCTGCATATGGGCAAGAAAATAAAAGGGGCAAATAAAAGTGCTTAATTGAAGAACATCAACTCATATTTACTTGGCTTTGCAGGGTAGTCGAAACGACTTAAAGGCTGTGGTGGCTGAGTAGCAAGAAAATATTGTGAAATTGCATTATCAGTAGCATAACTGTGTGTGGTAAACTTGGGTGTGGTAAACTAACTGGGCCTCTACACCGAAGCCTTAAATACACTTTTTACAAATCCCATTGAAAATTCGCCGGCTAACTCAGCATTTTCACACACTGTGTTTGTGGCCTACATGCGAGTATACCCGCAAATTTTTACAAAAATATACACTGCAACAGCTGCCACTACAAGCAACACAAACAAATGTTGTTGGCGTACACTTTTATACATTTTCAGCTCTCTACTTACACAAACACTTCAGCCAACGGAATTCCACACACACACACACACACAAACACTTCAGCCAGCGGGATTCCACACACACACACACACACACACACACACACTTTCTAATCCGCAAGTCCTCAGCCGACAGCTTCAAGATCCTGTATACACAATAAGTGTCCGTGTCTAATATACGAATTACCATTTTCCAGTTTCGTATTTACTAAGTTACAAAGGTAATACATGTAAGTGTTGGTAGAATGCCTACTTCTGAGTTCTTGTGGACTCTTGGGTTAATTTGTTTACTATCTTTTTATCTAGTATTAAACACACTCGTACGCAGACAACTTGCCCACCAAGTGTTTATTTAGTGGAAAAAAGTCCGCGTTAATTTCCACCATTTGAGAGGCGATAATTTTGATTACCGATGTGATTCCTCCGTTCGCTGGACTCACTCGTACGCAGACAACTTGCCCACCAAGTGTTTATTTAGTGGAAAAAAGTCCGCGTTAATTTCCACCATTTGAGAGGCGATAATTTTGATTACCGATTCCTCCTTTCGCTGGTTTACGATATACTAGTAATCAAAATAGGAATTTCAAACATAACTTGATTTTTTCTTTTCAAAGACTTTCAGTGAGAGGAGTCGGCAACCCTCTCTCTTATCTCACCCTCTGTCCCTGCACTCCTCTAGCGTTCCCAATGCCCAATAATTGCAAAGGATTATTGGCGATCAATATATTTTGTGGCTCACTTTAAGATTCCAACTTCTGTCTAATATTTGTATGAGATACTTTAAAGAAAGCCCTGAATGAAACTAAAATGTTCTGTTTAATTCCTTCAGACTATTAAGGCACTTTTTGGCCATAGTTTTCCTCTATCAACACTAAAGTTTGTGAAGAAAATCGTTGCTTTGTGATTAAAGAAGAAAATCAACTAATTTTCTTTCGATTTTATTTCACAGTAAACTGAAAATTACCTTCAATTGTTTTAAAGTTGAAGTTAATGTAGCGGAAACGCTGCTTATTGCATCGCAGCTCTGCACATTTGCATTCTAATTGGCTCCGGCGTTGCTTCATGTGCTACGAGATTCCATTAAAAGTGCACTTAAAAGGATTCTGGCTTGTTCCAGATAACGTAATTATTTTTCTTTCTGCAGGTTTGCACGACCATTCTCATTACCGTTGCTCTTGCATATCAGAGCTGCCCATTTAAAGCGAGCAAACTGTTTGAAAGAAATGTGTGCAAAACTGTTTCAGCACAAGTGAACAAAGCAACAAAGCAACAAAGTGTCCTTCCTATCGGGATTTTTACAGCCAGAGGGTATTGTGACTGAGTGTCATCAGCAAACTGCAGAATGGCGGAGTAGCTGTGTGTGTACTGGCTGTGTGGGAGCTGCTACATCTGTGGTAACGGATTCACATTGCGCTCCCTCAGCAACTGACATACGAGCACGATTCGGTTGGGTTTCCTTTTTATTTTTGGCACTTGTTTTGCATATTTGACTGATTTGATTTTGACTGCGTGCTCAAACCGTGGTTTTTCGCTTGCTTCGGTATTGCTACGATGTGCTTGTTACATTGGAACATTTGTTTTATTGCAAGTGGAATTGTGGTTTTTATGCGATTCGATAAGGCGAGAAAGCCTTTCAATCAATTCAGAAAGAAGTGTATTTCAGCAATCTAAAATTGTGTTCGGGAGGAATGCTAAATTGTCAATTTTGTTCGTTTTTAATGGCTTTTGCGGTATTGAACTCCATGGCTCGATTTGACAAATTATTCTTATTTGTTTTTACTATTTTTTATTATATCATTTTACTACCTAAAATCAAAGTCAGATCAGTATAGGGAAAGATGAAAAGCCTACCCAAGACTCCACAACTTACATCGAATAGTACAGGACCCTAGTTAAAGGAAACCTACTAAATGAAAAGAAAATTGTTACATGCCTCCTAGAATTCAATTTGATTGTACTTTTAACAAATTAGCATTGAAATTCCAAACTGCAAAATGAAACTGAAGCAATTCACTTAATACACACAACCACAGCATATCAACAATTCTACCGCATCCTTCCGCTCGAAAGTGTTGGAACATCATCCTCACCATGTCGGTCGGAATAGTGAAACTCCGCAGCGCATAAATACAATTTAAATTGTTAACGCAAATTGCGTTGTAGTATCATTTCAGACACCGCCAATGCGGAAATTTATATTGTTGATTGCAATAACGACTGAATTAAGCGCAATCGATTCAAATGAGAATAAACGTAAATATTTGACAGGATTCGTACTCGTTTAATATAATTGCCTACCGGTGTTTGCGAGCGGATGTATTTGTGATTAAACCGCCAAATTAATTTGAGGCCAACTGAAGTTGTGATACAAGTTCTCGTATATGAGTAGATTATCCAGGACATTAGAAGTACCAAGAAAATTAACTCATTACTCATACTCCTGAACTCATTACAAGTACCTAAAATTGTACTTTTTTGAACTTTCTACGATGCGGAGGACCAGCATTTCACAATCTCAAAATTCCTAGTTTAAGCAAGTGAAAGGATTTTTAAGTTGTGTTGAGGAGAACTATTTCGCGGATTGACTTCTTCATGAACAAACCTTTCACACCAAATAATATATTTTAATTTGTTAATATATTTTAATATTTTACAATTAGTTCGTTACATTATTTATAGATAGTCTCCTATATTCCTTTCCTTCAAATGCTATCTTTCCATTTGGTTTACATGTATCGTTTTAAGCCTACTATATACGAAAACATTCCCTCTCAAATTAAGAGAAAATCCGTGAGATTAAATCCATTCCATAAACTACCCAAGTAACACACTCTTATGCTGGGTCCTCACATTGGCTGTGGCCAGTGGTCCATTCCAACGAACTATGTCAACAGCATTCTCGTAAACCTCAAAGAAAGCCTCATCAAAAGAACGAAAACAGAAACAAAAAGCGAAAAACCAAAATAACAACATCATAAATTTGAGGTCTGCTCTTGCCATGCCTTGTCATAGTCCTTAGGGCTCTGCATGTTTCCCTCTGGAGAAATTAATTTTGTTTTTGTTTTGCAAAATTCTCGTACATAAAATCAAGAACAGCCTCACTGACTACCAGAAAGTCCTGGCACATAAAATTGCGGAAAAAACACAACTCTGCTCGGTGTCACACTGCAAACAAATGAAAATATTTTCACAGAGTTTGCTCAGTTTCCACTTTTTGGCAAAACTGGCGCCGTGATATTTAACAGTGCAGCTCCTTGTATAAAACAGAAAGTTTGCATTGAATATGAACCTCCTGAAATTCTGTGTCATACGAATGCGACACGACCATGTGCCAACAGAAACTTTACTGCCTGCAAAAGTTATCTTTGAACTGATTAAGAATCTACATTTTGGCCACGGTTCCAAACAATCTGTTTTGCATAAATTACTGAACGAAGCTTCCACATTTCTTCCATGGACTCCTTTGAGAGGTATGAATGTGTATTGCACTCACTCGGTTGGGTACACAGCGATACAGGAAGTGCGAGTGAAAACATATCCTATGAGTTTTGAGGTAAACCATCGGTTAATGGCATTAGCCTCATTATATGAAACAATGAGCTATCTGATAGGTGGATATCCTGCCAAGTGTATGTAAGAGCATCCATTTTACACTGCTTTTGTTCCAGTTACATACAATTTTGCAGTCACTCTACTGCTCTGATGTTATGTTATGGGTTTGTTCGATTCAATGATACCATGGCAATATTACTTCCCATTCTTAGGTAAAACCGTAACTATTCCGCACCTAACCACCTCGCATATAATCATGAGTACATATTTTCACCAGAACAGTAGCGCAGCTGTGCTAACGCCTTCAGCTGGAAACGACTGGGAACCCATTTAAATAAACTTCTCTTGAATAAACCTCATTTATTTTTGCATTTGACTGCTCTGACTCTAAGAGTGCGGTAAACGAGACAAGGAGAGTGGGTGCAAAGCAACGTAATTCGCCTTTAATTCAACATTTTCGCGGGTGCGACAAGTTAATCTCAGACACTTTTGAGACCCTTTTTCCACTGACCTTATTTTTCCAATTCGGTGCATTTGAGCTGCCGCGTCGCTGCTGGGAATAAAGTGCACAAAAAACTATTGTGAAGCAATTCTAAAATTTTCGCAATGTAAAAGTTGAATGGAAATAGTGTTGAAAGGAAAAGAAAAGTTTGAGACAACTTTTCAAGGAATTACAGAAACTACGCAATGAGTTCGCCACAGAGAGTTACAGTAAAATGTTCCATGACCCATGATATAAAGAGGTCAGAAAACCTTCACAACAACAAATTTCCATAATATTGATATGAATCTTACCTATTTCGCGCTGCTCAGGTACTGACCACCTAAGTCGAGTATGGGTACAGCTCAGGTGGTGAGCGCCCATGCAACGCCGGAGGCGGCAGGACACCCCAAATTACGAAGTAGGTAACGAACCTGGCAATTTGAGAAATTCGGCTACGTTCCTAATCTTACAGGTAAAGAGCTCTGTCAGGCTGGTTAAGAAAGGAGCCGCGAAGCTATACGTTATTCATCTGGCTAAGGATGGACATTGACACATAAGGTGTAGCACTGTTTCTTATTTCTCCTCAGCACCACACCTACTGCAGAAATCTTTAAAGGGCAAATCTAGCCTAGGCGCATGGCTTCCCGTCACACCCGTCAGCACCGAAACCTTAGTGCTAATGGACTCGCACCTGAGTTGAAGTAGCTTAAGCATTCGCCTTTTGCGAAGGCTAGGAAAGGATACCCTTGAGATACGGCAAGACTGTTCATACAACCATATTTTGTGTTCCTCCTCGAAATGCCTGGATATGATCGCCAGCTTAGCTGAATCGAGACGGATGCCTATGTCTAGAGAAGGGTATACTTCGGAGAGTAATGTGTCTGCTTTAGTAAGCTCATCTGCTTCGCAATTTCCCTCGATGTCCCTGAGACCAGGTACCCAGACTAGGTGAACTATGGAATGCATGGAGACCTGATTTAGAGCTGACTGGCATTTCTATAAGAGTATTGATGACGTCGTGACGTCTGCAAGAGCCCTAATGGCAGCTTGGCTGTCCGAGAAGATTTTGATGCGGATGCCAAAAACCCCATTGCTTAGAACCTAATTCACTGCGTGGTAAATTGCCATTACTTTTGCCAGAAAGACGCTGCAGACAATCGAAACAATTACTGTCGAAGCTTGGACTAAGTTATTAGTGACTTACTTAGTGTTATCCTCCCTTGCTGTCATATCCTTACTCTCATGTCCTTGCTCTCATATTATAAAGTACCAAAGTAATCTGAAGCTTACATCACGGTAATGGCGATGCTGCTGAGTTCCAGTACAGAATTAGTTACAAAATTGTATATACCTCTGTTCAAATTAACTGCAAATTCACATGTCCTTATACAGTTATACAAATACAAAGGAAATACCAGACCTCTTAACATATTCTGTAGAAGAAAGCATTTAATATATTTAATGACTTTTCCTGAAGAACCTGCTCTCTACCAAACCCGCACCTGCACCTCCATCTTTCTTAGTTTAATTAGATTGGATTATATTCGCTTAGAGCTGAGAACCTCTTTTTCAAACAGGAAATGTGTTACGCTTTTTGCTCGTTTCAAGTTAATTTCCTTTATAAAGAAAGCAATAAAGGCATTCCAATGAAATTTTGAAATAAAATTTTTCATTGCGTAAAAGAACATTTCAAGGCTAATTTTTGTCCTCGCTGTCGATTGATACGAAATAAATTGCTAAAATGAACATTTCAAAGCTATTTTCTTTCATCACTGCCATTTTAAATAAATAAACGTAGCAATGCAGGAAGTGCTAAAAAATAGCAGTAGGAAGACGAGAGCAATGGTAAAATGGTGCAAGTAGTCCTTAAACGCAGTCTCAAGTAGGACTGATGCCATGCGATTCAGAGATGCCGAAATTTATAATTTAATTACAGTCACGTATCAAGGAAGGTTGCCAGAAAATAATTAAACTGCCTCTGCTCATATAAGGGAAAAGGATTTTTGTTGACGGCATCGATTTGTATGCTTTATTGCCTTTATTAGTAGTCCGGGTGTTGTCAATTATTTCGTTTATTTGTATTGCTGATCTACATAAAGGCATGGAGATAAAATACATTAAAAGTGAGTTGAGATATTTGATCATTTATTTGATACTAAACTAAGGAGTGGACTGGAGGTATGCAGAGGATTTGTAGGTGAAGGATTTGTATGACAGAATGATTGCAAGCAGCGTTCTTAATGACTCCTAAATATTCAATTTCTAAACTATATACCAGGAACAGTACAATGGGCATCAGTGCCTGAATGCTTGAAGCCCTCCTTCTTCGGCACGTCTCCGGCCTACCCCCCTTATATCTCTCTATACACCAGAAAGGTTCTAACAAATAGTTCAATTAGTTAGAATGTCGGTCCCTTCTATAATAATTTGGCCAGATTCTATGGAGTAAAACGCTCATAATTGCACAAAAAGGACACAAATATTAAGTCAATGATGTTATAGGGCATTTTTTATGATATTTATACTAAGCCACACTGTGGAGTCCGATGAGAGAGGAAACTTTCTTATTTTAGTGGTCATTGCCAAACTTTCTATCAACAATTTTGGATGCCTATGAAAGAGTGTAAGAGAGGAAATTCCTTTTTTAGTGGTCGTAGCATCAGTTTCTAAAAGAATGGACATTAAATAAGAATGTTGTATCTTATCACAAACTGTGATAGATTAAAATTGTATTTAAGTAGACTCCATGTGTATCGAGGAAAAGTTTATAATAGTATAAAGTCATCTACTTCTATGTCCTGTTTGTGTTCCCTGTAGATGTAAAAAACTATTTTCATGTACATTTAATACAGTGTCCTTATTGTAATAACCATCTTCCAATGTGACCAATCTAAATCAAAATAAAAGCCCAAAATTCTAACTCACAATTGCGTAAAAATTTCCGATCTGAAAAGGAAATCCTTAATAAATAAACTCTCCCAAAAATAATTTTCCACCAAAAGTGTGATTTCCATTAATTGCACTTAAATATTTGGGTCCTGACTTCAAGGTTCATCTCATTAGCGAAAGTGGAGACTCGAAAATACTTTCAAATTTTCATCTGAATTTATGGCAAAGCCATCAAAAAGTCATTAACACTTCACAGCAGTGCCCACCGGCACTGGCCAGGAGCGCTCAGAAACTCGGTCTGTGGGGTCGCAGCCAGAGTAAGCATACACAAAACTGTAAATGACCACCCAAGTAGAATGAGGGGGGCTTTAAATGGTGGCAACTTTAGTTGCTTAAACGGAATTGCATAAGTTTATCTCTTAGTAAAAAGGCAATCAATTTAAGTAAAGAATTTAATTCTTACCAGCAAACTGTCTTCAAAGCAGAGGCTTCCTTTGCGTTGTCGAACTCTTATTACATGACGTTATATGTAGAGAGTTCGCTTCATAGCAGGAACTAATTAGCAAGTGGCTTCGCTTTGAACCTACTTAGCACAAGTTTTCTGCTGCTCTCCTTTCAACACTTTACTTTTGAGAAGACACTTGTGTCACCCTTGCTATCTTTACACTCAAAAGTTTACTTGCGGAACTGCTGCAGTTCTTTAGAGGAATATTAAAAAAAAAAAGTGTTTGCTTTGAGTTTAATTAGCAACGCAACAAATCAGTACCTTTGGCTGACTTTGCATATCACAAGAGGACTGAATTAGTGGGTAATTTACTGTAAACTTCTTCGGTCGAACGCAACTTTTGCTTTTAGTACTTTAATTTTAAACAATTTTAATGCTTTTGGTAACATTTAAGTACTCTTATCAAATGTCCTTTATTACTCGTATATGAGGAAGTCGTGAAGGTCCAACAACGAAGTTTTTGGATTAAATTTGTGAGAAAATGTTATATGCGAAATAAATATAAGAGTATTGGTTGATAGTCCTAACAAAAAGTGTGTCTAGTGAAGAGGTCCTTGCTTTGAGAGCACAGAATACCTTTCAGTCATTATAACGAAAGTTATTTCTGAGAATGATTTCCTGCTGAAGAAACAAAGTGACGCAGAGAAATTTCTTGTCGTAATTTGTACAACTTTCACAGAACTTTTATATCACATGAGTCCATGATTGATAGAGTTGGGCAGTAGAAAGGCAAATTTAGAGGCAATCCAACTAAATTCATGATAAATAATTTATGTGCGAAGGCATGTAGAAGAAAGAAAGGCATGTAGAAGAAAGAAAGGGATGTAGAAGAAACAAAAGGATGTAGAATTTGAAGAAAACCAGCAAAAATTAATCATCAGAAACAGGCAACACCTAACCACATGCATTCTTACTGACTGGTCCACTTTGTGGGCGGGGGAAGTGAAAGTTTTGATGGATCACCCTAACAGGTTTGGTTCAGTAAAAGCTTCAAAATAAAGGAAAATCATGCATTAGGAAAGGTGAACCTAGAATAAGGATGAGATAACTTTACTTTGAATTTGAGTAATGTTAGTTTTTGCATACAATGTATGATATAGGAGTGATATTCATTCACTTCAATCTGAAACATTTAGTATGGAAAAAATAAAGCACATGGAAAATTTCATTGTGTTTAATATTTAGTCGATATTTTGTACAGCCAAACTATTTCCGTAATGCCAAAAAAAATTGTATAAATATGAATATAATAATTAAACTTGCCGCCCTCTGTGGTCTAGTGGTAAGCATGCTAGACTCACACCCCGAGGGTCGTAGGTTCAAATCCTGCCACGGGCTTGGTCTCCAAAATGCTTCTTTCTATAAAATCTTTTTCTCTTCGAGTCGAAAGCCTCTGTAGCTAGGACTCATTCCCCCAACACCTTGCATGGTGTAAGAAATAATATAATAATATAATAATAATAATTAAACTATTATAAATAAAATAATTGAGCATCCTTCAATTAATCTGTGAGCATTTAACAAAATGAAACCCGCAATATAGATAAGTGTCCTTCCAATACTGAGCAGATTAGTTACACCAATGTTAATCTATTGAAGCATAAGGACAATTTAGCTTAGTCCTTAAATATTTACAACATATTTTTAGAGTTCACCAGGGATTTGCTTCAAGATCATTATAAAAAGTGGTGCTTTTAAATTATTTATATACTATTCGGGAACTTTCCCTAATCATAAAAGTAAATAGCTTAAACTTTTGGACTCAAGAGAAACACTACTTTAATAAGATATTTAATTTTTAATTAATCCTTTCCATGCTAAGCGAAGTGCTGACTGGAATACGGCTCAGTCATTTGTGGATAATGGCCACAATTATACACGAAGGATAAATTTACCGGGAATTATCTTTAACTGGGGCACGAAGAAAGGTAACATTTTATCACCCAGAGAAATTTTATTTATGAGCAACTATTCATGTCCGCCTGCACGCAATTGGCGCCATGTGTTCCAACATTAGTGGAGCTGGTGGTGCGCACATAAATAATGATTTCATCTAGAGTGGGATGTGAAAATTTAACTGCACAGTTAATGGGGAAATATTTCATGGGAATCATGAATAGAATTTAAGTTACTCTACGCACAGAAATGCTGTGAATTGGTTGAAATTTCAAGAACGAAAATTGCGGGATTGAAGTTTCAGAAAACTAAGGTGGGTGGGGAGAAGTAAGCAGGAAGATCTGCTAGTCTTTAAATTCTATGATTGTAGAAAGTTATAATTATTTATTGTTATAACTCTGAGTATCCATTTATTTGTTCGATCACTGGATTATTATGGAAAAGCTTTTCTTTGATAAATCAATCGAATCTAAATTAATTAAAAGAAACTCACTCAAAAGTTGTCATACTTTCAAAAGTTTCATTCAATACAACAGAGAAACTAGTTTAACTTTTAGCTTTAACTCAGTTTTTATATATGCAGCTCTCAAGTCACAAATGACATCAATATCAACACTAAAATTAATGTCTTTCCGAATATTAATTTGATCTTCACTGAAGCAGTACCAAGATTTTGCGGTTATACCTCCCAACCCTTATTCAGCTGTGAAACTTTTCATCCTGAAGGAAATGAAGTTAAATGTGCAGTGATGCATTCCAGTTTTTCTAAGGAAGGGAATCTGCGTATCTTGTTAAGCTAACACGATTATGAGTACCCTTAATCTGCTTCTAATCATCATCTATACTAGTAGTATATGCCTAAGCTAACACGATTAGGAGTACCCTTAATCTGCTTCTAATCATCATCTGTACTAGTAGTATATGCCTAAGCTAACAGGATTATGAGTACCCTTAATCTGCTTCTAATCATCATCTGTACTAGTAGTATATGCCTAAGCTTACACGATTATGAGTACCCCTAATCTGCTACTAATCATCATCTATACTAGTAGTATATGCCTAAGCTAACACGATTATGAGTACCCTTAATCTGCTTCTAATCATCATCTATACTAGTAGTATATGCCTAAGCTAACACGATTATGAGTACCCTTAATCTGCTTCTAATCATCATCTGTACTAGTAGTATATGCCTAAGCTAACACGATTATGAGTACCCCTAATCTGCTACTAATCATCATCTATACTAGTAGTATATGCCTAAGCTAACACGATTATGAGTACCCCTAATCTGCTACTAATCATCATCTATACTAGTAGTATATGCCTAAACTAACACGATTATGAGTACCCCTAATCTGCTACTAATCATCATCTATACTAGTAGTATATGCCTAAGCTAACACGATTATGAGTACCCTTAATCTGCTTCTAATCATCATCTGTACTAGTAGTATATGCCTAAGCTAACACGATTATGAGTACCCCTAATCTGCTACTAATCATCATCTATACTAGTAGTATATGCCTAAGCTAACACGATTATGAGTACCCCTAATCTGCTTCTAATCATCATCTGTACTAGTAGTATATGCCTAAGCTAACACGATTATGAGTACCCCTAATCTGCTACTAATCATCATCTATACTAGTAGTATATGCCTAAGCTAACACGATTATGAGTACCCTTAATCTGCTACTAATCATCATCTATACTAGTAGTATATGCCTAAGCTAACACGATTATGAGTACCCCTAATCTGCTACTAATCATCATCTATACTAGTAGTATATGCCTAAGCTAACACGATTATGAGTACCCCTAATCTGCTACTAATCATCATCTATACTAGTAGTATTTGCCTAAGCTAACACGATTATGAGTACCCTTAATCTGCTTCTAATCATCATCTGTACTAGTAGTATATGCCTAAGCTAACACGATTATGAGTACCCCTAATCTGCTACTAATCATCATCTATACTAGTAGTATATGCCTAAGCTAACACGATTATGAGTACCCCTAATCTGCTACTAATCATCATCCATACTAGTAGTATATGCCTAAGCTAACACGATTATGAGTACCCTTAATCTGCTTCTAATCATCATCTATACTAGTAGTATATGCCTAAGCTAACACGATTATGAGTACCCTTAATCTGCTTCTAATCATCATCTGTACTAGTAGTATATGCCTAAGCTAACACGATTATGAGTACCCCTAATCTGCTACTAATCATCATCTATACTAGTAGTATATGCCTAAGCTAACACGATTATGAGTACCCTTAATCTGCTACTAATCATCATCTATACTAGTAGTATATGCCTAAGCTAACACGATTATGAGTACCCCTAATCTGCTACTAATCATCATCTATACTAGTAGTATATGCCTAAGCTAACACGATTATGAGTACCCTTAATCTGCTTCTAATCATCATCTGTACTAGTTGTATATGCCGAAGCTAACACGATTATGAGTACCCTTAATCTGCTACTAATCATCATCTATACTAGTAGTATATGCCTAAGCTAACACGATTATGAGTACCCTTAATCTGCTACTAATCATCATCTATACTAGTAGTATATGCCTAAGCTAACACGATTATGAGTACCCCTAATCTGCTACTAATCATCATCTATACTAGTAGTATATGCCTAAGCTAACACGATTATGAGTACCCCTAATCTGCTTCTAATCATCATCTGTACTAGTAGTATATGCCTAAGCTAACACGATTATGAGTACCCTTAATCTGCTTCTAATCATCATCTATACTAGTAGTATATGCCTAAGCTAACACGATTATGAGTACCCTTAATCTGCTTCTAATCATCATCTGTACTAGTAGTATATGCCTAAACTAACACGATTATGAGTACCCCTAATCTGCTACTAATCATCATCTATACTAGTAGTATATGCCTAAGCTAACACGATTATGAGTACCCTTAATCTGCTTCTAATCATCATCTATACTAGTAGTATATGCCTAAGCTAACACGATTATGAGTACCCTTAATCTGCTTCTAATCATCATCTGTACTAGTAGTATATGCCTAAACTAACACGATTATGAGTACCCCTAATCTGCTACTAATCATCATCTATACTAGTAGTATATGCCTAAGCTAACACGATTATGAGTACCCTTAATCTGCTTCTAATCATCATCTGTACTAGTAGTATATGCCTAAGCTAACACGATTATGAGTACCCCTAATCTGCTACTAATCATCATCTATACTAGTAGTATATGCCTAAGCTAACACGATTATGAGTACCCCTAATCTGCTTCTAATCATCATCTGTACTAGTAGTATATGCCTAAGCTAACACGATTATGAGTACCCTTAATCTGCTTCTAATCATCATCTATACTAGTAGTATATGCCTAAGCTAACACGATTATGAGTACCCTTAATCTGCTTCTAATCATCATCTGTACTAGTAGTATATGCCTAAGCTAACACGATTATGAGTACCCCTAATCTGCTACTAATCATCATCTATACTAGTAGTATATGCCTAAGCTAACACGATTATGAGTACCCTTAATCTGCTACTAATCATCATCTATACTAGTAGTATATGCCTAAGCTAACACGATTATGAGTACCCCTAATCTGCTACTAATCATCATCTATACTAGTAGTATATGCCTAAGCTAACACGATTATGAGTACCCTTAATCTGCTTCTAATCATCATCTGTACTAGTTGTATATGCCGAAGCTAACACGATTATGAGTACCCTTAATCTGCTACTAATCATCATCTATACTAGTAGTATATGCCTAAGCTAACACGATTATGAGTACCCTTACTCTGCTACTAATCATCATCTATACTAGTAGTATATGCCTAAGCTAACACGATTATGAGTACCCCTAATCTGCTACTAATCATCATCTATACTAGTAGTATATGCCTAAGCTAACACGATTATGAGTACCCCTAATCTGCTACTAATCATCATCTATACTAGTAGTATATGCCTAAGCTAACACGATTATGAGTACCCCTAATCTGCTTCTAATCATCATCTGTACTAGTAGTAAATGCCTAAGCTAACACGATTATGAGTACCCCTAATCTGCTACTAATCATCATCTATACTAGTAGTATATGCCTAAGCTAACACGATTATGAGTACCCTTAATCTGCTACTAATCATCATCTATACTAGTAGTATATGCCTAAGCTAACACGATTATGAGTACCCTTAATCTGCTTCTAATCATCATCTATACTAGTAGTATATGCCTAAGCTAACACGATTATGAGTACCCTTAATCTGCTACTAATCATCATCTATACTAGTAGTATATGCCTAAGCTAACACGATTATGAGTACCCCTAATCTGCTACTAATCATCATCTATACTAGTAGTATTTGCCTAAGCTAACACGATTATGAGTACCCTTAATCTGCTTCTAATCATCATCTGTACTAGTAGTATATGCCTAAGCTAACACGATTATGAGTACCCCTAATCTGCTACTAATCATCATCTATACTAGTAGTATATGCCTAAGCTAACACGATTATGAGTACCCCTAATCTGCTACTAATCATCATCTATACTAGTAGTATATGCCTAAGCTAACACGATTATGAGTACCCTTAATCTGCTTCTAATCATCATCTATACTAGTAGTATATGCCTAAGCTAACACGATTATGAGTACCCTTAATCTGCTTCTAATCATCATCTGTACTAGTAGTATATGCCTAAGCTAACACGATTATGAGTACCCCTAATCTGCTACTAATCATCATCTATACTAGTAGTATATGCCTAAGCTAACACGATTATGAGTACCCTTAATCTGCTACTAATCATCATCTATACTAGTAGTATATGCCTAAGCTAACACGATTATGAGTACCCTTAATCTGCTACTAATCATCATCTATACTAGTAGTATATGCCTAAGCTAACACGATTATGAGTACCCCTAATCTGCTACTAATCATCATCTATACTAGTAGTATATGCCTAAGCTAACACGATTATGAGTACCCTTAATCTGCTTCTAATCATCATCTGTACTAGTAGTATATGCCTAAGCTAACACGATTATGAGTACCCCTAATCTGCTACTAATCATCATCTATACTAGTAGTATATGCCTAAGCTAACACGATTATGAGTACCCTTAATCTGCTTCTAATCATCATCTATACTAGTAGTATATGCCTAAGCTAACACGATTATGAGTACCCTTAATCTGCTTCTAATCATCATCTATACTAGTAGTATATGCCTAAGCTAACACGATTATGAGTACCCTTAATCTGCTACTAATCATCATCTATACTAGTAGTATATGCCTAAGCTAACACGATTATGAGTACCCCTAATCTGCTACTAATCATCATCTATACTAGTAGTATATGCCTAAGCTAACACGATTATGAGTACCCTTAATCTGCTTCTAATCATCATCTGTACTAGTAGTATATGCCTAAGCTAACACGATTATGAGTACCCCTAATCTGCTACTAATCATCATCTATACTAGTAGTATATGCCTAAGCTAACACGATTATGAGTACCCTTAATCTGCTTCTAATCATCATCTATACTAGTAGTATATGCCTAAGCTAACACGATTATGAGTACCCTTAATCTGCTTCTAATCATCATCTATACTAGTAGTATATGCCTAAGCTAACACGATTATGAGTACCCCTAATCTGCTACTAATCATCATCTATACTAGTAGTATATGCCTAAGCTAACACGATTATGAGTACCCTTAATCTGCTTCTAATCATCATCTATACTAGTAGTATATGCCTAAGCTAACACGATTATGAGTACCCTTAATCTGCTTCTAATCATCATCTATACTAGTAGTATATGCCTAAGCTAACACGATTATGAGTACCCTTAATCTGCTACTAATCATCATCTATACTAGTAGTATATGCCTAAGCTAACACGATTATGAGTACCCTTAATCTGCTTCTAATCATCATCTATACTAGTAGTATATGCCTAAGCTAACACGATTATGAGTACCCTTAATCTGCTACTAATCATCATCTATACTAGTAGTATATGCCTAAGCTAACACGATTATGAGTACCCCTAATCTGCTACTAATCATCATCTATACTAGTAGTATATGCCTAAGCTAACACGATTATGAGTACCCCTAATCTGCTACTAATCATCATCTATACTAGTAGTATATGCCTAAACTAACACGATTATGAGTACCCCTAATCTGCTACTAATCATCATCTATACTAGTAGTATATGCCTAAGCTAACACGATTATGAGTACCCTTAATCTGCTTCTAATCATCATCTGTACTAGTAGTATATGCCTAAGCTAACACGATTATGAGTACCCCTAATCTGCTACTAATCATCATCTATACTAGTAGTATATGCCTAAGCTAACACGATTATGAGTACCCTTAATCTGCTACTAATCATCATCTATACTAGTAGTATTTGCCTAAGCTAACACGATTATGAGTACCCTTAATCTGCTTCTAATCATCATCTGTACTAGTAGTATATGCCTAAGCTAACACGATTATGAGTACCCCTAATCTGCTACTAATCATCATCTATACTAGTAGTATATGCCTAAGCTAACACGATTATGAGTACCCCTAATCTGCTACTAATCATCATCTATACTAGTAGTATATGCCTAAACTAACACGATTATGAGTACCCCTAATCTGCTACTAATCATCATCTATACTAGTAGTATATGCCTAAGCTAACACGATTATGAGTACCCCTAATCTGCTACTAATCATCATCTATACTAGTAGTATTTGCCTAAGCTAACACGATTATGAGTACCCCTAATCTGCTACTAATCATCATCTATACTAGTAGTATTTGCCTAAGCTAACACGATTATGAGTACCCTTAATCTGCTTCTAATCATCATCTGTACTAGTAGTATATGCCTAAGCTAACACGATTATGAGTACCCCTAATCTGCTACTAATCATCATCTATACTAGTAGTATATGCCTAAGCTAACACGATTATGAGTACCCCTAATCTGCTACTAATCATCATCCATACTAGTAGTATATGCCTAAGCTAACACGATTATGAGTACCCTTAATCTGCTTCTAATCATCATCTATACTAGTAGTATATGCCTAAGCTAACACGATTATGAGTACCCTTAATCTGCTTCTAATCATCATCTGTACTAGTAGTATATGCCTAAGCTAACACGATTATGAGTACCCCTAATCTGCTACTAATCATCATCTATACTAGTAGTATATGCCTAAGCTAACACGATTATGAGTACCCTTAATCTGCTACTAATCATCATCTATACTAGTAGTATATGCCTAAGCTAACACGATTATGAGTACCCCTAATCTGCTACTAATCATCATCTATACTAGTAGTATATGCCTAAGCTAACACGATTATGAGTACCCTTAATCTGCTTCTAATCATCATCTGTACTAGTTGTATATGCCGAAGCTAACACGATTATGAGTACCCTTAATCTGCTACTAATCATCATCTATACTAGTAGTATATGCCTAAGCTAACACGATTATGAGTACCCTTAATCTGCTACTAATCATCATCTATACTAGTAGTATATGCCTAAGCTAACACGATTATGAGTACCCCTAATCTGCTACTAATCATCATCTATACTAGTAGTATATGCCTAAGCTAACACGATTATGAGTACCCCTAATCTGCTACTAATCATCATCTATACTAGTAGTATATGCCTAAGCTAACACGATTATGAGTACCCTTAATCTGCTTCTAATCATCATCTATACTAGTAGTATATGCCTAAGCTAACACGATTATGAGTACCCTTAATCTGCTTCTAATCATCATCTGTACTAGTAGTATATGCCTAAACTAACACGATTATGAGTACCCCTAATCTGCTACTAATCATCATCTATACTAGTAGTATATGCCTAAGCTAACACGATTATGAGTACCCTTAATCTGCTTCTAATCATCATCTGTACTAGTAGTATATGCCTAAGCTAACACGATTATGAGTACCCCTAATCTGCTACTAATCATCATCTATACTAGTAGTATATGCCTAAGCTAACACGATTATGAGTACCCCTAATCTGCTACTAATCATCATCTATACTAGTAGTATATGCCTAAGCTAACACGATTATGAGTACCCTTAATCTGCTTCTAATCATCATCTATACTAGTAGTATATGCCTAAGCTAACACGATTATGAGTACCCTTACTCTGCTTCTAATCATCATCTATACTAGTAGTATATGCCTAAGCTAACACGATTATGAGTACCCCTAATCTGCTACTAATCATCATCTATACTAGTAGTATATGCCTAAGCTAACACGATTATGAGTACCCCTAATCTGCTACTAATCATCATCTATACTAGTAGTATATGCCTAAGCTAACACGATTATGAGTACCCCTAATCTGCTTCTAATCATCATCTGTACTAGTAGTAAATGCCTAAGCTAACACGATTATGAGTACCCCTAATCTGCTACTAATCATCATCTATACTAGTAGTATATGCCTAAGCTAACACGATTATGAGTACCCTTAATCTGCTACTAATCATCATCTATACTAGTAGTATATGCCTAAGCTAACACGATTATGAGTACCCCTAATCTGCTACTAATCATCATCTATACTAGTAGTATATGCCTAAGCTAACACGATTATGAGTACCCCTAATCTGCTACTAATCATCATCTATACTAGTAGTATATGCCTAAGCTAACACGATTATGAGTACCCCTAATCTGCTTCTAATCATCATCTGTACTAGTAGTAAATGCCTAAGCTAACACGATTATGAGTACCCCTAATCTGCTACTAATCATCATCTATACTAGTAGTATATGCCTAAGCTAACACGATTATGAGTACCCTTAATCTGCTACTAATCATCATCTATACTAGTAGTATATGCCTAAGCTAACACGATTATGAGTACCCTTAATCTGCTACTAATCATCATCTATACTAGTAGTATATGCCTAAGCTAACACGATTATGAGTACCCCTAATCTGCTTCTAATCATCATCTGTACTAGTAGTAAATGCCTAAGCTAACACGATTATGAGTACCCCTAATCTGCTTCTAATCATCATCTATACTAGTAGTATATGCCTAAGCTAACACGATTATGAGTACCCCTAATCTGCTACTAATCATCATCTATACTAGTAGTATATGCCTAAGCTAACACGATTATGAGTACCCCTAATCTGCTACTAATCATCATCTGTACTAGTAGTAAATGCCTAAGCTAACACGATTATGAGTACCCCTAATCTGCTACTAATCATCATCTATACTAGTAGTATATGCCTAAGCTAACACGATTATGAGTACCCCTAATCTGCTACTAATCATCATCTATACTAGTAGTATATGCCTAAGCTAACACGATTATGAGTACCCCTAATCTGCTACTAATCATCATCTATACTAGTAGTATATGCCTAAGCTAACACGATTATGAGTACCCTTAATCTGCTTCTAATCATCATCTATACTAGTAGTATATGCCTAAGCTAACACGATTATGAGTACCCCTAATCTGCTTCTAATCATCATCTGTACTAGTAGTAAATGCCTAAGCTAACACGATTATGAGTACCCCTAATCTGCTACTAATCATCATCTATACTAGTAGTATATGCCTAAGCTAACACGATTATGAGTACCCCTAATCTGCTACTAATCATCATCTATACTAGTAGTATATGCCTAAGCTAACACGATTATGAGTACCCCTAATCTGCTTCTAATCATCATCTGTACTAGTAGTAAATGCCTAAGCTAACACGATTATGAGTACCCCTAATCTGCTACTAATCATCATCTATACTAGTAGTATATGCCTAAGCTAACACGATTATGAGTACCCTTAATCTGCTACTAATCATCATCTATACTAGTAGTATATGCCTAAGCTAACACGATTATGAGTACCCTTAATCTGCTACTAATCATCATCTATACTAGTAGTATATGCCTAAGCTAACACGATTATGAGTACCCCTAATCTGCTTCTAATCATCATCTGTACTAGTAGTATATGCCTAAGCTAACACGATTATGAGTACCCCTAATCTGCTACTAATCATCATCTATACTAGTAGTATATGCCTAAGCTAACACGATTATGAGTACCCCTAATCTGCTACTAATCATCATCTATACTAGTAGTATATGCCTAAGCTAACACGATTATGAGTACCCCTAATCTGCTACTAATCATCATCTATACTAGTAGTATTTGCCTAAGCTAACACGATTATGAGTACCCCTAATCTGCTTCTAATCATCATCTGTACTAGTAGTAAATGCCTAAGCTAACACGATTATGAGTACCCCTAATCTGCTACTAATCATCATCTATACTAGTAGTATATGCCTAAGCTAACACGATTATGAGTACCCTTAATCTGCTACTAATCATCATCTATACTAGTAGTAAATGCCTAAGCTAACACGATTATGAGTACCCTTAATCTGCTACTAATCATCATCTATACTAGTAGTATATGCCTAAGCTAACACGATTATGAGTACCCCTAATCTGCTTCTAATCATCATCTGTACTAGTAGTAAATGCCTAAGCTAACACGATTATGAGTACCCCTAATCTGCTACTAATCATCATCTATACTAGTAGTATATGCCTAAGCTAACACGATTATGAGTACCCCTAATCTGCTACTAATCATCATCTATACTAGTAGTATATGCCTAAGCTAACACGATTATGAGTACCCCTAATCTGCTTCTAATCATCATCTGTACTAGTAGTAAATGCCTAAGCTAACACGATTATGAGTACCCCTAATCTGCTACTAATCATCATCTATACTAGTAGTATATGCCTAAGCTAACACGATTATGAGTACCCTTAATCTGCTACTAATCATCATCTATACTAGTAGTATATGCCTAAGCTAACACGATTATGAGTACCCTTAATCTGCTACTAATCATCATCTATACTAGTAGTATATGCCTAAGCTAACACGATTATGAGTACCCCTAATCTGCTTCTAATCATCATCTGTACTAGTAGTAAATGCCTAAGCTAACACGATTATGAGTACCCCTAATCTGCTACTAATCATCATCTATACTAGTAGTATATGCCTAAGCTAACACGATTATGAGTACCCCTAATCTGCTACTAATCATCATCTATACTAGTAGTATATGCCTAAGCTAACACGATTATGAGTACCCCTAATCTGCTTCTAATCATCATCTGTACTAGTAGTAAATGCCTAAGCTAACACGATTATGAGTACCCCTAATCTGCTACTAATCATCATCTATACTAGTAGTATATGCCTAAGCTAACACGATTATGAGTACCCTTAATCTGCTACTAATCATCATCTATACTAGTAGTATATGCCTAAGCTAACACGATTATGAGTACCCCTAATCTGCTACTAATCATCATCTATACTAGTAGTATATGCCTAAGCTAACACGATTATGAGTACCCTTAATCTGCTTCTAATCATCATCTATACTAGTAGTATATGCCTAAGCTAACACGATTATGAGTACCCTTACTCTGCTACTAATCATCATCTATACTAGTAGTATATGCCTAAGCTAACACGATTATGAGTACCCCTAATCTGCTACTAATCATCATCTATACTAGTAGTATATGCCTAAGCTAACACGATTATGAGTACCCCTAATCTGCTACTAATCATCATCTATACTAGTAGTATATGCCTAAGCTAACACGATTATGAGTACCCCTAATCTGCTTCTAATCATCATCTGTACTAGTAGTAAATGCCTAAGCTAACACGATTATGAGTACCCCTAATCTGCTACTAATCATCATCTATACTAGTAGTATATGCCTAAGCTAACACGATTATGAGTACCCCTAATCTGCTACTAATCATCATCTATACTAGTAGTATATGCCTAAGCTAACACGATTATGAGTACCCCTAATCTGCTACTAATCATCATCTATACTAGTAGTATATGCCTAAGCTAACACGATTATGAGTACCCTTAATCTGCTACTAATCATCATCTATACTAGTAGTATATGCCTAAGCTAACACGATTATGAGTACCCCTAATCTGCTTCTAATCATCATCTGTACTAGTAGTAAATGCCTAAGCTAACACGATTATGAGTACCCCTAATCTGCTACTAATCATCATCTATACTAGTAGTATATGCCTAAGCTAACACGATTATGAGTACCCCTAATCTGCTACTAATCATCATCTATACTAGTAGTATATGCCTAAGCTAACACGATTATGAGTACCCCTAATCTGCTACTAATCATCATCTATACTAGTAGTATTTGCCTAAGCTAACACGATTATGAGTACCCTTAATCTGCTTCTAATCATCATCTGTACTAGTAGTATATGCCTAAGCTAACACGATTATGAGTACCCCTAATCTGCTACTAATCATCATCTATACTAGTAGTATATGCCTAAGCTAACACGATTATGAGTACCCCTAATCTGCTACTAATCATCATCTATACTAGTAGTATATGCCTAAGCTAACACGATTATGAGTACCCCTAATCTGCTACTAATCATCATCTATACTAGTAGTATTTGCCTAAGCTAACACGATTATGAGTACCCTTAATCTGCTTCTAATCATCATCTGTACTAGTTGTATATGCCGAAGCTAACACGATTATGAGTACCCTTAATCTGCTACTAATCATCATCTATACTAGTAGTATATGCCTAAGCTAACACGATTATGAGTACCCTTACTCTGCTACTAATCATCATCTATACTAGTAGTATATGCCTAAGCTAACACGATTATGAGTACCCCTAATCTGCTACTAATCATCATCTATACTAGTAGTATATGCCTAAGCTAACACGATTATGAGTACCCCTAATCTGCTACTAATCATCATCTATACTAGTAGTATATGCCTAAGCTAACACGATTATGAGTACCCCTAATCTGCTTCTAATCATCATCTGTACTAGTAGTAAATGCCTAAGCTAACACGATTATGAGTACCCCTAATCTGCTACTAATCATCATCTATACTAGTAGTATATGCCTAAGCTAACACGATTATGAGTACCCTTAATCTGCTACTAATCATCATCTATACTAGTAGTATATGCCTAAGCTAACACGATTATGAGTACCCCTAATCTGCTACTAATCATCATCTATACTAGTAGTATATGCCTAAGCTAACACGATTATGAGTACCCCTAATCTGCTACTAATCATCATCTATACTAGTAGTATTTGCCTAAGCTAACACGATTATGAGTACCCTTAATCTGCTTCTAATCATCATCTGTACTAGTAGTATATGCCTAAGCTAACACGATTATGAGTACCCCTAATCTGCTACTAATCATCATCTATACTAGTAGTATATGCCTAAGCTAACACGATTATGAGTACCCCTAATCTGCTACTAATCATCATCTATACTAGTAGTATATGCCTAAGCTAACACGATTATGAGTACCCTTAATCTGCTTCTAATCATCATCTATACTAGTAGTATATGCCTAAGCTAACACGATTATGAGTACCCTTAATCTGCTTCTAATCATCATCTGTACTAGTAGTATATGCCTAAGCTAACACGATTATGAGTACCCCTAATCTGCTACTAATCATCATCTATACTAGTAGTATATGCCTAAGCTAACACGATTATGAGTACCCTTAATCTGCTACTAATCATCATCTATACTAGTAGTATATGCCTAAGCTAACACGATTATGAGTACCCTTAATCTGCTACTAATCATCATCTATACTAGTAGTATATGCCTAAGCTAACACGATTATGAGTACCCCTAATCTGCTACTAATCATCATCTATACTAGTAGTATATGCCTAAGCTAACACGATTATGAGTACCCTTAATCTGCTTCTAATCATCATCTGTACTAGTAGTATATGCCTAAGCTAACACGATTATGAGTACCCCTAATCTGCTACTAATCATCATCTATACTAGTAGTATATGCCTAAGCTAACACGATTATGAGTACCCTTAATCTGCTTCTAATCATCATCTATACTAGTAGTATATGCCTAAGCTAACACGATTATGAGTACCCTTAATCTGCTTCTAATCATCATCTATACTAGTAGTATATGCCTAAGCTAACACGATTATGAGTACCCTTAATCTGCTACTAATCATCATCTATACTAGTAGTATATGCCTAAGCTAACACGATTATGAGTACCCCTAATCTGCTACTAATCATCATCTATACTAGTAGTATATGCCTAAGCTAACACGATTATGAGTACCCTTAATCTGCTTCTAATCATCATCTGTACTAGTAGTATATGCCTAAGCTAACACGATTATGAGTACCCCTAATCTGCTACTAATCATCATCTATACTAGTAGTATATGCCTAAGCTAACACGATTATGAGTACCCTTAATCTGCTTCTAATCATCATCTATACTAGTAGTATATGCCTAAGCTAACACGATTATGAGTACCCTTAATCTGCTTCTAATCATCATCTATACTAGTAGTATATGCCTAAGCTAACACGATTATGAGTACCCCTAATCTGCTACTAATCATCATCTATACTAGTAGTATATGCCTAAGCTAACACGATTATGAGTACCCTTAATCTGCTTCTAATCATCATCTATACTAGTAGTATATGCCTAAGCTAACACGATTATGAGTACCCTTAATCTGCTTCTAATCATCATCTATACTAGTAGTATATGCCTAAGCTAACACGATTATGAGTACCCCTAATCTGCTACTAATCATCATCTATACTAGTAGTATATGCCTAAGCTAACACGATTATGAGTACCCTTAATCTGCTTCTAATCATCATCTATACTAGTAGTATATGCCTAAGCTAACACGATTATGAGTACCCTTAATCTGCTACTAATCATCATCTATACTAGTAGTATATGCCTAAGCTAACACGATTATGAGTACCCCTAATCTGCTACTAATCATCATCTATACTAGTAGTATATGCCTAAGCTAACACGATTATGAGTACCCCTAATCTGCTACTAATCATCATCTATACTAGTAGTATATGCCTAAACTAACACGATTATGAGTACCCCTAATCTGCTACTAATCATCATCTATACTAGTAGTATATGCCTAAGCTAACACGATTATGAGTACCCCTAATCTGCTACTAATCATCATCTATACTAGTAGTATATGCCTAAGCTAACACGATTATGAGTACCCTTAATCTGCTTCTAATCATCATCTATACTAGTAGTATATGCCTAAGCTAACACGATTATGAGTACCCCTAATCTGCTACTAATCATCATCTATACTAGTAGTATATGCCTAAGCTAACACGATTATGAGTACCCCTAATCTGCTACTAATCATCATCTATACTAGTAGTATATGCCTAAGCTAACACGATTATGAGTACCCTTAATCTGCTACTAATCATCATCTGTACTAGTTGTATATGCCGAAGCTAACACGATTATGAGTACCCTTAATCTGCTTCTAATCATCATCTGTACTAGTAGTATATGCCTAAGCTAACACGATTATGAGTACCCCTAATCTGCTACTAATCATCATCTATACTAGTAGTATATGCCTAAGCTAACACGATTATGAGTACCCCTAATCTGCTACTAATCATCATCTATACTAGTAGTATATGCCTAAGCTAACACGATTATGAGTACCCCTAATCTGCTACTAATCATCATCTATACTAGTAGTATATGCCTAAGCTAACACGATTATGAGTACCCTTAATCTGCTACTAATCATCATCTATACTAGTAGTATATGCCTAAGCTAACACGATTATGAGTACCCTTAATCTGCTTCTAATCATCATCTATACTAGTAGTATATGCCTAAGCTAACACGATTATGAGTACCCTTAATCTGCTACGAATCATCATCTGTACTAGTAGTATATGCCAAAGCTACATAACACGAGTACCCCTAATCTGCTTCTAATCATCATCTATATGCCTAAGCTAACACGATTATGAATACCCCTAATATGCTACTAATCATCATCTATACTAGTAGTATATGCTTATCAGTAGGCATAATCAATACCAATAATAATACATCAGGGAACAAAGCGGTTTGCAACTAACACACCTTCTCCAACCCCCCCTTCCACCGCTTTCTGCAAAAAAACATGCCAATTATACATATTCTTCATATCCATCAAGTACACTGTAGTGTACACATTTCCTTATGCATTCCCCATTGGATATGTTTGTCACACTTTCAAGTATCTACGCAGTAAAGGCAGTACAGCTAGAACGGTGCTACCCTATTATGACCTCGTTGCGAGCTGACCCCTTTATATAGCTTATACAGGTATGAACATAACTCAAGTTTGTTTCAAATATAGTTTCACTCCTTGTTTAAGTCTAGTTTTATGTTGATGAATTTTGTTGAAGAGTGGATGTGAGGAACCTGAGTACTGAACATATTCAGAAGTGCGTAAATCTGCTCACTGATGGGATCAAAAGGAAGCAGCAGTTATATATATATTCAATGCACTTACAATCTCGTAAAATATTCCACAAAAGCATATGTAAAGTTATCTTTGAGGGTGCCGATAGTTCTTATGTGCACTTACTTATGCGGAATTGTGGAACAAGTGCGTGTACTAGTACCGCTTTTTACTCCAGCGTGAGTATAATAAATTACTTTGTATTGCAAGAGAACGACTGCACCAATGGAGACTAAGTTTAAGGGGAATTTTTCACTCCATCTTCACTCCTTTAGCGCCTACTGAACATTGCTGCAAATGGTTCATTATAATGAACACAGAATTAACAGCTCAATTTTGTAAATTCTTTGTCGATTATTAAATATAATATTATTATTACTATTACCATTAATTATAATTAATTAATTATGAGTGCAAGGTGTTGGAGACCAAGCCCGTGGCAGGATTTAAACCTGCCAAGCTTACCACTAGACCACAACTTGAACGAAAATCACTTATGGACTGTTTTTCCTTATGCAAGTTTTATTTAAGCATATTTTCATGGGGTTTTCAGGACTTTTTACAGGACCTACTTACCCAGAGGTTATCCAAAATTTGTCATTAATTCAATAGAGAGAGAATCTTAATGAATATTCACTGAAACTGTTATCAAATTGGTTTATTGCAATACTATCATCAGTCTTAAGTAAACTGCTTCTCTGTATGTGGTCCTTTACTTGAGCAGTTCTTAACTTATGCTATTTAATCCTTTGAAAAACCTGCTTCTCTCTACGTAGTCCTTTACTTGAGCAGTTCTTAACTTATGCTATTTAATCCTTTGAAAAACCTGCTTCTCTCTACGTAGTCCTTTACTTGAGCAGTTCTTTGAAAAAACAACAAGTCAAAATTGGCAGGAATAGAAAAGAAAAATATATGGAAAAATTTTATACTCCGAAAACAATTCATAAAATAAATTTATAAAATATAATAAGAAAAACTATATAAATAAAATGAATTTATTAACAATAATTTAAAGGCTCTGATTTGTTTAAAAGAAAATTATCTGATATATAAATCATTTCTTTGTTAATTTTTCTTCTTTAGTATTAGTGTAATACCAGCCTCCTTATAAAGTTTAAGTGAAACCGAGAAAAACATAATAATTTGTCCGTGTTTTATGGTTTCCGCCACACTTCTTCATTCGTTAATCCCGAAGTTTCTAACCAGATCTGTGGAAAACATATAAATCACCCCCTTAAACTTTAAGCCAGTGTCCGTGCTGCCAACTTTGTGGTGCAAGAAATTTAATTAAAAATGTTCCGTGTTATTTGTGAAATTTTGCCTTTTCTTCTTCACTCCATTTTCCGTAGTAATCCGTGGATTATGTTGACAGGAAGCCTTGCTTCCATGTTCATCAACACATTTTCTGTGGTTTACAACAGTTTAGCCTTTTTATATATTTGATATAGATTTAAATACACATCTCTGAGACAACATTTTTACACAATTTAAAAATATAATTGAGCACACCCGAACAACAACACCAACAACAACACTGAAGTCATATAAACTTTAAGTTGCAATTATTGCAGCAGCACCCAGTTAAAAACAATTCTAATAAAAATCTCAACAAACGCTCTTTTATTGCGATGGCAGCTGCTAATTCTGTAATACACGCCCTAAATCCCCCACACAGCCATAAATCTTGATAATCTAAGATGATGCTCAGCAATCCCCTGGCAGCATTTGTGAAATAGAATAAAAAATTACACGAAAAAGGTAAAACGGAAATGTATTTCGGTTATTTAATCGCCCCTAAAAGTAAGAAGAAGTGCGAGTATTAAAAGGGCACAGGCGTCGCCTTTGAGGACGCTCGAATCTTTCAACGCAATCAGTTGCTCCTTCAGCGCAGAATGAAGCACATTTCTGGCTTATAAAATATTCAGTAAAATTGGGATTTGCACTTAACTGCCGTGTTACAGCCAAATAAAAAATATGATGCGAATATGTTCAATATCACAGCATTGTGCGGACAAGTTTTTGTGGTGAAAGGACTGGTGTGAAACTTAACGCATCTCTTATTGATAAAGTGTATCAGAATCTCTGCAATTCTGCTTAAAAGGAACTTTTAATTATTGTAGATTAAATTGAGTTCTGAAACGAAAACTGAGATGAACTGAATCTTGATCAGAAGCTGTTTCAATATTTTGTTTGATAACGTTGGGGAAATTCATGTCTATCTAAGCCTGTGATCATTTTCTTATTTATTGTTAGATACTCCATATACAAATATGCAGTTTTATAGACTTCACCTTTATAAGGTGAGTTTAGCTTATTGTGTCGTTTTATGGACCGAGAAAGTGAAGTCTTCTTTAACAAATTCTACTAGAGAGATTATTCGCAAAATGGAAACCTCTTCCCGTCTTCCATACCATAAAGCTCCCATATATATTGGGAATGCTATTAAAATCAACAAACATCAAAGGTTGCTCAGGACTGCCTGGAAGCCCTAAATGATATCAGCACCGTTTTCAGTGTATGCCTAATATGGGATCCGGGATATTGGGATATTGAGGGGAACTGTAGGGATGATGAGCTAGCCAGACGGGATATCAACCTTCCTTTGCGTATGGGAAGCTGCGAGGTTGGAATTGTAATTGCCACCTGTAAATTGATGTTGAAGGATAGGGTCGAGCGTGAGGCCAATATATACAGACAGACGGTTGCTTAGCGACCAAGCTAATGTGGCCGAAGCGATAGAAGGAAATCTAGAGACTGGCTTGGCCTGTCGAGAGAAGGTATCTCTAATGTCGTGGCTTGTGTAACTGGTCATTGGCTATTCGGCAGGCATGCTCTCAGGCTGTGAGTATTCTCTCATGTATACTGCAGAAGCTGTGGGGCTGAGGAAGAGAAGAAGACTGTGGAGCATCTCTTCTGTAGGTACCCGGCTCTAGCTAGAAGCAGAGCGGGTTCTTTAGGCTAATACGCTTTCAGCTCTCTTACAGAAGTGTCCGGAGCAAGGAGCAAACAAATCCTGCTCTTTATTAGGGCTTTGAAATGATTTGACTAGTAAAGTAGAGGTGCGGTGTTACGCGGTTGTATCACAAGGGACCCATTGTGGTCTAATTGAGTTGGTCTGAAGACCAGCTGCCACGATACCCTAACCTAACCTAACCTACTGCGACGTACGAGTATGACTCTAAAGTTACTCTAAAGATTCTTGTAATTACTTGTGCCTACGAGTACTCAACTCCTACTTTCAACGTAGTATTATTCTGTCGAATACTCATATGTAGTGAAGAAATAATTTATATTCCACATTTAGCATCAATTCTAGTAGTATTTATATCCCTCCTTTCAAGGTGTTCCTTACGTTCCCACGTTACCAATGCAATATCAAAGACTTTGCCTGAAGATTCTAAAATAATGTGAATGTTGAAATATGTCCTTATTCTCTTCGCTTTAATCGCAAAATTGGTTCTGTAAAGAAAACACAATTTGCACAATAAACTTTTACATTATTTTTCCTGAACTGCTCCGTTCAATATGTGTGTGAATGTTTGTGTTTAGTTTATCACAACGAAGCTTTTAAATACTGAAGAACCAATCCGAAGTTAAGTACCATGACGGTGAGCAAAGCAAAATTCCACTTTAATGAACCTTATGCAAAGTGTGCAAAGGATGCAAAGTGTCCAAAGTGTGCGAAGAGTGTACTCCCAATCCTAGACTAAAATGATTTCATTTCAAGTGGCATTTTCTCTAAAAGCCATTTGTCTCTTTTCAATGTTGTCTGTGTTTCTGCTTTCAGAAAATAAAGAAAATTATTTTCAAATAGATAAATAAATTTCAAGAATAGCTCTCAAAACACTCTTAATACTAGTTTTCGGCTTTTGTATAGAAGGAATTTATTTTGGATCTACCTACTGAGCAAATATGATAATTCACATGAACCTTGAAATCAGATTGGATGCTCGAGTCGAAGTATCTGAGCATTCTATATTAGCGACTTTTTTGGAGTGATCTTTCAGTTCTAAAATACCCAGACAATTTTTGATAAATCATCAGTCACCAAAGCTTCCTCCCTCAAATTATTGCATTGCTCTGAACCGATATTTGATTCACTCCCTGAGTTGTGGCTCAGTTGTTCTGTACACTTAAGAATGCCAACTGGGGAAATGCCAGTCCCCAATCAAGGAAGTTTCACTGTAGAATCTGCAAGACTCTAAAATGTGTATGACTCGACCAGTGACCACCAAGCCAGATTGTGAATAAAATTGGAGTTGCTTAAATTGTCTTTAACCAAAATGCTTGCAGTTTACAATAAATTAGTTAAAATATATAAAAGTGTCTCATGATGCCTGAAGTACTCAATACACTCAATAAGATCTCTCTACTAAAGTATTTACCCCCCAGGTATTTATTTGCTACATGGGCATAACTTATAATACAGAAAACCAAAACAATATGAAGTGACATAACTATAAAGTCCAACATATCTGCAGAGAATGTCTGCGATGTCTGAGAAATCCTATTCAAGGCTATTTGATCCCAAAGTGGCTGAACGAAAACTGAAGTTATTTAATGGCAGAATAAATTATACATATTGCCACTGATATTTCAGTTATACTGCAGCTTTATGCTGGGTGAAAACTATTTAAAAATAGTTGAGAAAAGTAATTCAGGAAATTATTTACTAAAAATTATTTGCAAAACTCTATTTTGGAGGGAGTGTTTTGGGTTCTTAAAATTGCTCATATACAATCAACGTTTCTGTTTTATAATTTAATTATTTCCACACACAAATTCGGTGGTATCCAGAGATGAGAAGCATTTGTGGTGCTGCAGAACATTGCAGAAAAAAAAAGAACATTGTAGCTCCGTGCCGTTGTTGTTGTATGACTCTGTTGTATCACTCTGTTGTATCACTCTGTTGTAACACTCTGTTGTAACACTCTGTTGCACACTCGTGTAGGCGCTCTCTTTATGAAGCTTTTTTGTCTCCTCTGCTCTCTGCGCACATTTTTGTATGGAATTTTATTCCTGGAATAGCGCTGAAAAGTATGCAATGGAAATATTTTTATGGCTTATATGCACCATTCTGCTGAGCACCGCAAAAATCTCGCCATCAGGTAAATTGAAGGAACTTTTCCGAAACTCACGAAATTTCATTTACCTATTTTCTCCAAATTGTTTATATTGTTGAAAGTTGTTTGCTTATTTGTTTGTTTGTTTGTTTGTTTGCAATTATTTTCATTTCTCTGCTGCAATTTTTATAATGCATCGTTTTTACTCTCTCCTTTCTTTTTAGCCGGCTGTGAACATTACCACACAATAAGCTGAAATTACTTTGTAGTAAGGAATCTACTACGGCCTTACTACAAAATGGTTTTTTTCAAATGTTATTAATAATTTTTATTCTCAATTATTGTAACTGCATTCACAAAAATGCTCCTAACAACTTTTGAGTCTATTAACAATTGCGGCACAGCCTCTGAAAATATGCAAATCTGTGCAAGTTGTTTGCTAACAGCAGCTTTTCGTCGAAAGGAAGAGTAAGCATTACTCTTTCAAACCAGTTTAAGAGAGCGTGGATACTGGCAAACGTAAACAAATCGTGCCACTCAAAGGGCCACTCTATAGGGCAACTCAGTGCAGCAACGTGTTGAACGCGCACTTAATGTAAGGATTCTTTCTGGTCGTGGCTTTTATGTCGCAAATACAGAGCTCTCTTAAATTGGTTGCTATCCACATCCTGGTACTAAAACAAACTGAATGGGTTAAGTTAGAGAGGCGATGAGTGGCGTTGTACGGCAGCCCACTACACTTAATTCAAATACTAAACTTTTCTGCAAGTTTCTACAAATTCGCGATGAATTTGTTCATAATTGTTGCTTACCTTTAAGGGACAACTGCATGAAAGATTGCTTTATTTTCAGAGGATTGTCGGACAGTGTACTTCTCTGGTGGTCACCAGTTAATATTTCCAAATATTCTTACAATTTGTTTAGGCGACACAGTTGGTATTGAAATTGTTCTTTGAGGTGGTGGTGTGCTCCTTTATAAGTGTGTCTTTCAAAATGATTCACCAATAATTCATCCTTTTACCCTTTTCTGCCTTTTGCTGCGATTTCCCGTTCAGTGCACTCAACTGGCGTAGATGCTGATGGCACAGATTCAAAAGTTTACAATTTCAAAACAAAATGCAACAAACCATTAAGCAGCAAAAGGAGCAATAATCCATGTCTGCATGCACTGACTTAAGAAGGGTGTTACTCGAACAACTTTGTAACTTTCGTATAGAACACTAAGAGCGAAACTTTTCTGTTGAAATTTAATTATAAAATCTCGACTGTTCTTCAAATAGGGCCCGAGTTAAAGTGTTTCTTTAAAGTCGCCAGCAATGGAACTTTTGTAAAACATTGCCAGGTCATAAGGTCTGCTATTGCGGACACGACACTGTACTCTTCAGAGTTCTTTCAATGGAAGGCAACTTTCCGTATGTAATAGCAACAGCATACCAACTAAAGGTGCAGAATGACATAAAGCAGAAACGGCAACAGAAACGCCAACAGAAACGGCAACAGAAACAGAATCCAGTACAACAGAAACAGAAACAAAATTAACAAATGAAATAGTAAGTGAATAGCCACAGAATTAGCGACAGAAAATTAGCGTTTGGAGACAGAACAAAAACTCCTCATCGTGAGCTGTTTCTGTAGCAAAAATAGACGGAAATATTAAAGTGTTGAAATTTATTAGAGTGAATTTTAATTTCAACGCATAAACAAATTGAAAATAAAGGTGCAGGATGGCATAAAGCAGAAACGGCAACAGAAACAGAAACAAAATCAACACAATGAATTAGTAAGAAAATAGCAACAGAATTAACGACAGAAAATGACAATATAACACGTTTTAATGATGAGTGATTAAACCAACACTTTTTCTTTCTGTGTATGGTGCTTTATGATTAGGGGAGACATCACTTCCTCTTGTTGAATTTCACCCTCCAAAATTAATTTGATGATTTTGCTCTTTTTACAAAGTGTGAAGTGAATTATGATAATATAGGAAGGAAGTCTGGAGTACGTTATAATTTGAGGCATAATTCTAAATAATCTCAATCTAAGGAAGTGTTTTACATATTTTTCTTTGGTGGTGGGAGAGCGTAATATATGTAAATATTATATGAAATAATGGTGAAATATAACAAATGAATGCTTGCAAGTATTTACAAATATAAATTGTTGATTTGTCTGTTTATGTTAATTGCTTATATCTGCTATAATCGTCCCACAAATCCTTAATTTTTCAGTATAAATTCACATTTTAGACTTTACAAATTATAAGGACATTAGTACTCTCCTACTCCTGTGTACCCTGGCATCTTCCTTTAATGTACAGTTTAATTATTCAATTATTGTCATTTGTGTCAATTCTCTCAATTGAGGGATGTAAATCAGTTGCAGTCTTTCGATTATGCAAATTATTGATAAAATATGCGCATATTTATTTACCCAATGAAACGGAAGTGACACCCAGAGAAGGAAATTAAAATATGAAGAAAAACAAGTGAATTATAGGATGCGAATTCTGCCGTGTGTCGAAAATTGTATTCCAAATCTGAGACGAAGGCGTTACTAATTAATTATGTTACTAATTAGTTATGAAAACAATAATTGTAATAAAGGCAAAATGTTTATATAATCGCTTTTGAAGTTTAAAGTGGCCCATTTAGCCTGAAGTATGCAAATAGTCCACTGACCGATATGACTGACTTAAGAAATTTCTACCCAGAATGTTTACTTCCCAGAAATTTATTCATCCAGATAGTTTTCATTACTGTGTTACTATAACGCCGACTCAATTTAACAAACAACTTAATAAGAAATCATACACTTTTGTGCTGGAATGGTTTGAGTATATATACCCAGACTTTTTCTGTGCACTCTAAGCGAATTACCCCAACGATGTCAAGTAGAAGGAAGAAATTGTAGAATGTGCCGCCTTATAAATTGGTATAAAATCAAGTCCAGTCTTTTCGGGTAATTTGTGTGGCTGTGTAAGAAGTAAAAGCGTATTGTTCAATTCACACATTGTGCACATCAATATTATCCCATATACGAGGAGGGATTGACAAGTTTTTTTTAATACAATGGAAACAAATATTTTTAATGTCTTACAGAATTTTATTTTCCTTCATATTAAGCTGAATAGACTTTAACAATCTTTTCTCATAAATCCGCATCCATTCCATGTAGTGATCATCCAAAGGTTCTCGAAATAGTTATGATATCGTCGCTAATAATGTTCTTATTAGATTGATATCAGTAACCACCCAGGAAAGTTTTGGGTTTTAAAAACAGATGAAAGTCTATCAAGGCCAAATATGGTGAAAATGATGTGTGTTCGATTATTTTGATCCTCGAGCTTTTAAAGCACTTTAATATCCTGATACAAAATTATTTTCCAGCAAAAAATTTTCTGAAATGAAGCAACCAGAAAAAGAATTCTCCGATTCAAATTCATTTTTAATAGAAGATAATATGAAAGGATTCCCGAAGGAAAATGTGAACCTCACGATATAATTTCTATGGCAAGTGAACTACAATAGAAATGAGAGAAAATGATGAGGGCAAAATATTTCTGAATAGCTTAAATTGCTAAAAGCGTATGTGAAGGATTATCACCATCACACTCATTCACTCTTTCACTATACTAGGCACATGCCAGTGTGTTCCACAAGGATATTTATTGAAGTGAGGTTCCCATTTACGCCTTGTAAGTGCCAATTTGTTACAGCTTATGCCTTCCTAGAAACATTGTAAAATGAAAGCACGACTTATTAATCTCCTTGAAATGTAAACAGAATTAAACCAACAGAAGTGCTGAGCCTATTATTAAGTCATGCGGCACACAACCACCTTCATTAATCTTTAAGATTAATTTTAATCTTGCAGAGAGCATCAGCCGAGGGCCAAAGGAAATATTTGGTCAAGTGATTTGTAAGAAGACATTAATCGTTAACGGCGCTACTTAAAGAGGTGTCACTGTGAAGGAGCTCACCCCACACACAAAACAAAGGAGTTAACACCGTCGCGTCCTCTTTTAAGCTTAAAAATAATATCTAAGGAGGGATTGTGCGACAGTCAGGTAACTACAACATTAGAGATTACGATATCATAAATAAATCTCGACTACAGAAGCTTAAAATAGAAGAGGGAATTTTCATTTTGCTTGTTTAAGTTCTTTGTGCCTAATCTTGCCAACGGTTAAATTTTCATTTAAGGATTCGCTGGGTAAGGTGTGAATAAGGTTGAGATACCAATTGGCACAGTTCGTGGAAGAGTGGAGAAGTTGGATTTATTATTATGAATAAGTTTAAAAGGACATTAGCCATAGTTCGTGGAAGAGTGGAGAAGTGCATGTTGGATTTATTATTATGAATTGGGTCAAATAACGTTTGGCACAGTTCGTTGAAGGCACAGAAGAAGTATTAAATTTAATATGTATGAGAGATGAGGCTTTTATAGGTTGGTTGGTGGTGGCGATTTTACTGGACTGGGCTGAATAAATTACTCGCCTTTTCTCAATTAATATCTACTATCTAAGTATCCTTGAAAGGGGCCAGGGATAATCTTATTTTATCTTCAAATTAGAAGTACAAATTGCAGCTCAGCTCTCGATTTTTAAAGTGAAATATCAACAGTGGCATACGTGTGGAGTGGGCATGGCCTATAGTCGAACGGCTTATTGACAACATAAATTTCATCTTATCTGTTTCTTATTTGGTAGTAGAATCACGCATATCACCATTCACATATATTAATTATATACTCGAACACTAAAATCCACCATCCATAAAGGGAGAAAATAGAATATAATTATCCTGAGCTATTTCTGTGAACAAATGTAGGTGAAAGTTTTCCTTCTTTGTCTCTTCTTGAGTACTAGATACCAAATTTATGTATTCCTATATTTAAGGAAAGCATTCTTATAAATTGCGTCACTAACACGTGTCCACGCATTTATGCAGAATACAATATCAGTGATTCACTGTTGGTGAAGAACACACGCATCGCCTATGAACTTATAAGCAAATATCCTCTTGCAAGCGAGGAATAGGGAAGTATATTTGTATTTTATTTGTACAGAAATAAGCGTGGCATTCACGGAATTCTATTTATAGTCACTGAACAAAGCAATATTTATGCAATATAAATACTTGTTACAAAGCGGAGAATCCTTTTATACAAATGCCTGGCAGTCACGTGTTGACAGCATTCTTTTGTCGGCTTTTGTTTCCATAAAGTGCGAGGAGGGGATCATTTCGGCACATGCACGTTGTATCAACGTCATAGGAATCAATGAAATTAAAAGTGTTTCCTTATTGCCTAATAAATCATTATACACAGGATATATTCAGATGGAGTTTTGCGGGGATATACTAAATTGCGTTCCCCCGAACATCACACTGTCCCGAATCCCAAATAAGTTCAAGTAAATTCCACCTTGTAAATAGAGTTAAGTATTGGCGTACATTCTTGGACAGTTTCTGAAGTGGTTCAGTTTTCTAGGGCATTCAGTGCAATTTGCCTGCCACTATACTCTCTAATATGTTTCCGCACCATTTCTTCTCAATTATCCTTTCCGCTATCTATGATGGTGATGATGAAATAAACTGCAGTTCACTGTAATCACAGATCAAATATATGAGATATATATATTTTACCTATATAATATACCTACAAATATACCTAGTTTCTATACCATTACGATAACTATGTGTCAAGCAGTGATTAACTTTGCAAAACTATCAGCTTCAAACGACAGTTCGTTGTAACTAAATATATTCGCGCTGCTAAGTGGCATTAAACTTACCATTTAGCAGGGTGCATGTGCCTTAAGGATGCCATAAATTAATCTTTATCGACACCGAAGTGTAAAACTCCTTTGTATAAAAATGGAGGCATTTTCTGCATGAGTTTGCAAATTGTTGCTTCTTTGCTCTCGGCATATGGACCATAGGAGCACCCCATTCAAATGCAAATTTCTACTTTTACCCGAAAGTCAAAATGTTGTCATTTGCATATTTAAGTGGCGTTTTTATGGATATAAGTACCACAGAGATGGAAAGGATACAAAGTTTCAGAATTGGACCGACGCTCATACTTGTTGCTTTGACACAAAGCACATCCTTAAAAACCAAGTAAAAATTAGAATATGGGGTGGAAATGCGGGTGGAAAATTTGTTACACCCTTCTATTCAAATTTTAAAATGGGCCCTTAAAACTTCTTAAATCCTAAACTGAAATTTGGCTTAAATGTCAATTGCAAATTGGTCTCATTTCTCAATATTAACCCAGTTCTGCTTTCGCTTCACTTTATCTTGTCAACAAATAAATTGATTGATTGGTTTTTGTGGCTTCAAACTAAAACAGTAAAAGTCTGTCGTATCGACCGTTACAAGTACACTATGTCTAAGTGACATTATGAACTATACATTCGCCTGGCTTTTTGCCAGTGGTCTGCTCAAACCCCATATCCAGGTGTGTATTAATACCATATTTTAAGACAAAAGGATATGAGGGCACTCTCTTGCACTCGAGTTTAGTACTTGTTATTAACAATCGCAACAAAAAGTTCTCCCCCTGAATATGCTCGCCATGTATGTGTAGCGTACAAAATCCAGCACAGAGTCAGAGCTCCCTCCCCTCGTCTCAGTGGCTGTGGAACAACGAATTTGGGGAATGGCGAAAATAAAGTCATACATTAAATGTCATTAGCTAATCTAGCAAGGATATCCCTTGGGGATTAATCATTAAAGTTAACTCTGCTTTAAATCAAACGAGTATGTTAAACAAAATATCCTCACAGTATTGGGATCAAAGAATTTACGTACTGAATACGAGTATAAACACTGATTGATAATTAAGAATGCCATGTAAGAGGACTGGCGGAAATACTTTGTTCTCCAAAATGCTACTTATACTCAGATATATATATATATATAAATATATATATATATATATATATATATATATATATATATATATATATATGTATATATATATATATATATAGATACATATGTGTATGTTTATATGTTCCTTTTATTTAAGAGTCGACGGGAAAAATACAAATTAGAGAACCATAAAAATTCTGGCATACCCACTTTATCATTTCTCCCTTGGACCACTTTGCTGTGCATAGAACTTGACACAGATTAACTTGAGTTGTTCATCATTGGGAGCGTCTGTAGATGATGTTGTATTTGGCCATATGTCGCACCAATAAACTTGTGAACGTTGCGCAATTTATTTTATAAATGATAAGAATTTGTCTTCTACTTAATTTCGCTACGAGACGATATCAATTTACTCATACGACTAACAACCTGACCTCCTGTGAGCGCAGAGGCTGGCGGTGTGTATTACACTATGACTATAATACTGGCAAGGATGGCAAAGCATACATAAATCATGGCACCGATACAGCACAAGAAAATATCAGAATGAACTTTGATGTTTGAAGCGGGGAATTCTGTGTTGCCGTAATAGGGGAAGGATATTAGTGTCATTGACATTTATTTGGCTTCAGTGTTTCAGATGTTGATTTACACACAAAGTTATAAGCAATTGATTTGTATTTGAGGTTAAAAGCTATGTCACGCCATGTGTGGTGATTATAGGGCAATAATATGCAGTGTGTAGATAATAAACTATGCAATTGATATCAATCTGATTAGTTAGGTTGACAAAGCCTGCAGGGGGCCTCCTTCGATGTGTACAGCAGTGCCTTCAGTTATGCTGAACTAATGGACAATGTTGGAATTGGTTGCACGCAGATTATTTTGATGAAATCTACTAGGGCGGGTTCTCTGGGACCTTCTTCTGGGACATTCGACGAACTATACATTTATTATAGAAAACAGTTTCCAAAGAAACAGAATATCTCGAAAAAGTCCTGGTGGCTACAATATTTTGGGATGCGAAAGATTTTTGATGATTCTGTATTTTTGAATTTGATGATTGCGGATTTTTGAAAAGGTAAACACGATTAATTGCGAACACTATGACATCATTTCTGAACCAACTGAAGGAAGCATTTCAGGAACCACTTCTCAGATTAGCCATGAAGGCAAGTCTCATTATTCTATCATCAATAGATATCCAGCTAAAAGCATTTTAATAAAAACTTATCAATTGCTTATATGAGAGGTGAGCGTGTCCTTTATCTAATCCGTCACAAGTCCTGCGTACGATTGTATGACGTCAATATGATTACTCACAGAAACTTTCGTTCATGATTTCTTTTATAGGTCTTCAGTTATGAATATGTGGGAACAGGGGACGAGGAAGTCGACAGTTTTATGGATGCTCGAATACAATTAGTTATTTGTATTCAATGTCAATACATGAAATATTTGTGTTCCATTGCAACTGACAGCTGTGCATTACGGCTTTTACCTCCGTCATTATTCACACATACACTCAATAATTTCCACAAAGTTCCTATAAAGACATACGTCCAAGTGTCTTCGTTATGTCGTGTTCCTTGCCTGCAGCAGCTGCATCTTGACATATGTCGAATTACCATTTCGTGCCGCTTAATGGCAACAACTAAATTAGGTTTAATGCCTCAGGATAATGGTCGCATCATCGTTTCAGCATGAATGACATTTGATGAGTTCTCTTGCTTTTTGCCACATGTTGACAGCAGTTGACAATGTGTCGTTAAATGACATATGGAGTTTGTGGTCACAACCCAAATGACATGCAAATGGTACTAATCATGCATTTAGTATCCTATTTGTGTGTATTAATTTTGACTGGTCTGGGGAGTGGTTAAATTCAAATTACCTTAGGAAATATCAATCAAAACTAAAATGTGGCGCGGAATCTCACATTCTGTCCTTAAATACGTATTCCATCATTATGGATTTATATACTAAACCATCTTCAGATGAGTTTCTATATCAACAACTGACATACTGATTCAATTTAAATTTACTATTTTAGGAAAAATCATCGACATAGTCAACAATCAAACTGCTTATACTCTTCCACCCTTAGGGTCTATATAATAATTTTGTTTTTTTTTTGCATTAAAAAATACCTCAAGCCAAGATATTACCCATTCCTCCGTAATCTTCAGCATCATTGGTATAATCCCCATCCTGTTCAAATGATTTTTTGGGGACGAAACTTTTCTTGGCCCACGCCAACTTCTCCTTTGTGATTATATCGGTATGGGCCTCTGATGTCATCCTTCTGGGGTGCTCAGGGTTAGACCCTTCATGCGTGCACCCCGGAAATTGCGTGTCCAGGAGCAGTTGCAGTGTCTTTCTCGAATACGTTGTCCAGGAGCAATCTGATGTTTTGATAAAAGACGGATTTGTGTAGTCCTTGGACAGTCTCATCGAGACTAGAGCATTCTCCGTGTCGATTTGTGTGGTATCCCTTTAAAATTTGATCTCGCCGTCGTGAAAATTTGTGATTTTTAAATAGTTATTAAGAGATTTAATGAATTTCATGATATGCTCTTTCAATTAACGTTTGTTTAAAGCTTTTTATTAATGTTTCATTGACATTTACACTCGCAGTATGTTGAACAGGAGTCGATGATATTAGATAGACAAGTCAATGATATTAGAAGAGACAGTTGATTATTTTAGTACTATCAAAAAATCAACATGTGTATCTATTGAAAAAAGGTTGCATACTTTTAGGGTTAAAGATTTTATTCCTAGGAACAGTGTGACCAGAAACATATATTATATATATATATAATATATGTTTCTGATATATGTTTCTGTCCAGGCTGTGTAACAGAAGAGCAGCAGCAACAGCACGGCCCACAAAAAAATCGCCAACATTATCGGAGTTAAGAACTCGCACTTCCGATCGTGAACGATTAATTGCTCTACTGGAGCTTTACTGGTAATTGATTAAAGGTCTCGTAATCACCGCAAAGATCACCCACTCTATAATTATACTACTCCATCTACAGAGCCTTTATACACCCCTTTTGTGTCTGCAGAAGTTACTTTAATCAATCAACCAAGTTTGCTATCCGATCAAGATTAGATTAGGGGACTTAAGGTAAGGATAAAAGATTCTTTCCCTCTACAGTTTTGCTAATGCGAGTTTGTTTTGCTTATAAAGAACTATTGGAGAGTATGACCTGAGGTAGTGGGGGCACCTAAATCTAGTGAAAAATGTTAGTCACGTACTCCCACCTCGGAAAGTCACTCCACTACAAGACAGACAGTTTGAATATGATACAGAAATTATCAAGGCTATTCCCATCTTCCCGTAACTCGAAAAGTGTGCTCATATATAAATTGTCTCGCAGACGACATCAATTCACCCTAAAAGTAGGTGACAATTTCATTATTTGCTTGCGTGTGTGAAGTCCAAATGTTTAATTTACCTCATCGCATGGAGTGAGCATACTTTTAGGCTCAAACTGTTTCTTCTCAGAGACATTACCAACTTTCATTTCATTATAAAGAAGGATGCCATTTATTAATTATAAATGGGAGAGTGTTCTAACATACTCTGTTGCTTCAGTGCTTCCTGGTAATGGAGCATCTTCTGTTGTGTCAGTGCACCTTGGGAATGGGTACTTAGTTCGTATCGTATTACAACTAAACTACACTTAAGCCTTAAAGATACTTTTTAATGTTGAGATCCTAGAGTTATGAAGATAATTGTTGAATATTCAATGACTTCAAAAGCCTTAGTTGCTAGTTCTTAATGATCCATATCATTGGAGACATAATAAATTGGGAAGTAAGATATAATAATAACATAAAAATAATAGTTTTATGGCTTTGAAACTCTATAGGCCTTATAACGTATGGAGTTACAGGCAATATTAATGAATATACTCGTAGAGTTTGTTTCCAGAACTTCGAGGTCTTTGAATTTGTACAGTCAAACACAATCCAAGACCAGTTTTATATTGACTTATAGAGGATGATTTATTAGTATTGAATATTTATAACTATGAAGCCACCACAGTACTGTTTCTCCCTGTGTCCCTTTTACAGCTTGAAAAAACTTAACTGCGGCTTTATAATAAACCATGTACTAACAAGCAAACCGATAATGCCGTGCACAAAGTGTGACTTCAGGGTTAGCAATTGTGAAGCGTCAGAGGCTGTTATGCAATTAAGTTGATAATGAATTGAAAACGATGAGGGTAAATTTAAGTGCCGCATCAGAAGCAATTGGGTAAATACTGTCAATCACAAAGAGGCGAAGCACAGTTTCAAATGAAAAGGCACGCACACACTTTTCCAAATTTTAATAGCTCCATCAATAATAATATCCAGAGTCTCAATGAGGCTTAATAGGCTGTGCATGTCGGCAGCATGCAATTTCATTTGATTGGCAATGATTTGCTCCGCCATACCAGCAGGTAAGATTACGACCATAGCACTACCGCAGCCCCCCCTTTTCACCATAGATTTATTGTGATTGCAGTTCAAACTATATTTCTGAATTTTGTGATTTTCTGCCATTTGTCCGCATTTTAATTCTACTTTCGATGCTTAAAACTAATCCAAATGCCATCCTGTGCTGCGGTGAGAAATGTTGTGGGCGACATTTGCAGCGGCACCTCCGCTTTATCCGCCAAATGCACCGAATACTTCGACAGCAGTGATACCAGACCCGCCTTGCTCTGAGCCAGACCGAAACGCATGCCTTTTTAGGAACAAGAATGCAACTCTTGAGATTCATAAAATTGTTTGACTTTAGAGACTTACCAGGACACATGCGTGGACCTTCGCCGAAGCCCAGGAAGGCGCATCCCAAACGCTGCTTCTCATTCTGTGCACAGAAGCGTTCAGGCTGGAATTTCAAGGGTTCGGGATACAAATCTGCATCACTACAACAAAATAGGATTAAGTTTCTTCCAGTTCTATGAAAGTTACTCACTAGTGGACTCCTTTAACGGGTATGACAAAGACCATGCCCTTCGGCACAGCAAATGGCTTTGAATCGCTATTTTGCGGGGGCAACTTGAAAGGCTTTGTGCAGTGCTTCAACAAAGCCATCATGGGCGGATGTAAGCGTAGGGTTTCTATACAAGGAAATCAAAAAAAGAACTGCAATTTTGAATATTCCGCCAGAACATGGAGTTGACATTTACCGAAAAGTGTGGCCTCCAGGTACGGCATCTCCTGCAATGCTTCATAGGACATAACGCCATCGAAACGAGCCAAGGTGTCATCAATTTCCTCCAGGACGCGTGCTTGCACCTCAACATTCGTAGCGTACTTTGATCGTAAGAGAGGCCGAGAAAGCAGACAAAAGTTAAAAGACTAAACATGAATAATAATATCATATAATGATGCCAAAAGAAAAGGATGTGGAACATACTCAAAGTGGATAACAAAGTCATTATTGAAAAAATAAAAGGATATAAAGTATCCTCACAGAGCAAACACTAATGCAAAATAATGAATGACAATTTTTCTGTTCATAGACACATTTACAGCTGGATTGAGATTGCTGCACCTTTGTCAGTTGCTCAATCCAGAGGTGAAACTTTAAATTTAGCATCTGTGTATCACATCCTTTAGGCCTAAAGCAAAGATAGGAAATTTTGTTGGATTTATACGCTCTCTGAGTTTACTTCAGCTGCCTTCTCTTCAACCACCCGATTTACCTCATACAATGCAAACGCCATGAGAGACGACGACGTTTCGAATCCCTCCAGCAGGAAAGTGGTGCAGTGCCCGACGATGGTACCAGTGTTCACCGGCTCATGCACCTTCTGTTTGGCCTCAATGAGCCACTGCATAAAATCGTTGGGCACGACGTGGGCAGTGTCATCACTCTCTCTCAAGCGTTTTACGACCATGCCACCAATGACGGTACGCAGCCACTGTTGGACACTCGGAGGCACATAACTGGACCAAACTGTCACTTCAAAAAATTTGGTTTATTTTTTTCTATATCACAAACTCACCGATACTTGATGAGATTTCCCAAGGTGGGGGAGAACAGCAAGGCCACTGTCTGCACTAAACTGAATGTGCCTGGCAGGAAGAGGTGCTCCAAAAGGTGTGTAAAATAAGATTTGGTGGTGCTGAATGATTCTCCATCCAGGCTGTATGCGGCAGAGGCTACGACATCCAAAGTGTACTTGGAGAAGAGCTGAAAATACACACGAACAGTTTAACGGAGAGCTCCAAGTGAGGGTGTTCTTATGACGCATTACGCACATCCTTCGCCTCAAAGCAGTTTTGATGCAAATTCGCCTCCACATGCTCCTCCAGTTTCTTGCAAACGTTGACAATGTGCGGAAAGGACGATTTCACCTAAAACAAAGATACATTTTTAGTTAAAATCAGTCGCATTTCCGGTCCACCGCAATAAATACCTTATTCGGTGTGAATATGGGCACAACTTCCGCACGCATCTGCTTCCACTTTCCACCTTTCGTCACGAAGGGATTACACCAAATAATAGGATCACGTTGCTGGTCAATCCACAGCACATTGTCCTGAAAATGCGGGAAACTGCGTATCATCACTTCTTTAATCATGTCCTGGCTGCGCAGCAGTATAGCGGGCTCATTGAAGACGCGGTAAAAGCCAACGTAGGGTAACTCAGGATGCGTACTAAATTTACAGACACACACACACATGCATTATTATCCCTCCAAGAGCCACACACTTCAAAGCTCACTTGTAAATCTCCTCGTAAACGTCGCCGTAGTGTTTGCGACCAAGAAGGAATCGCCACATGTTCCCAAATATGGGATTGCCCCTGGGACCACGTACGCCATGTCTCTGCCAATAAGTGGAAGTCCAGGCTGTGTAACAGAAGAGCAGCAGCAACAGCACCGTCCACCACAAAATCACCAACATTGTCAGCATCGCTTTAAGAACTCGCTCGTGCGTTCTTGAACGCGACTCTTAAAGTACTCTACTGGAGCTGTGGCGCTGAGTTATGCAAAGCCGCACGCTTAGTGCAAATATCAGCTAATCTTCGTTATAACCGCTCGTTTCCTACGGGGTCTACATAAACATGGCCGGCACCAACACTCAACTTGTGTCGTGTCGTATACAGAGCGGATGCGTTTGCGTTATTTGGTGTTGTTCAGTTTTGAAACGTTTGCAAACATATTTGTAACATGGAGTGCGGAGTGTAGTCGCCAGCAATGTGTGTATTGTCCCATATTTTAGAACGAATTGTTGTATTTAAATAACAAACTTGCTTATCAATCATGATTAGGTAATCGTAAACACGCTTCTGACAGGCTTTTAGTTTGCTTGCCGTGAATCACAAATCAACACAGAGCGATTATATTTAAATCCACCAAACAGTTGGGAAGATCAATGTCAATGGAGCAAACGTTTCTTCAGAGCACTGCCACCACTGAACAACAACATCAGCTGAATAAAAACACACACATACGTAGTATAATTCATTGGAAGCCAAAAATGTTCATTACCTGCTCTGAACACGCACCCGAAGAGCAAAAACCAACCAGCACATGAGGAAAATGCAGCTGTCATCACAATTCCAGCCGAAAACTGGCGGAAGGAACATTTTGTACGAGATGCTGAATCGAAAGATTGGGGATTCTCATCTGTAGAAGTGTTAAACTAAATGTGTTGATGACGATTAATTAAGTGTTTTTAGACCGTAAAGATGATGAGAGTTCTTATGAATATATTGTGAATATCACCACTGGCAACTCTATAAGGACATATCAGTTTCTAAGAATGGCGACAAAATGGTACCTGCTTCGCTGATGAGTTATGGGGTAGTTGTTGGGTGAGTTGGTCATAAGAGCACTGAAGTGTCCACATAAAATTGGGATAATAGTCTTCATTTTTATTTCATACCGATTATTTTACATTCTTCCATTATATGCAGGATCATTTTCGCCCAGTCTACTTGTACACTGGATTTTTCTGTTCCTGATAATACGAAGGCCCAACTTAAAATACTTCTATACATTCTTCATACTCGTTGAAATCTATAAACTTCATATATAGTCATTGGGGTGAATCAACAGATCCTCATTTCGACAATCTTACCGAAGACTCTACTTCATCCAGAAGTGTTTTAATAGATATAGTTCTGTTATATTAGAGAACAACCACGAAAGCAGTTGAAGAAAATAGAAAGGTGATGCGCTCATGATACGACAGGCAGTTGTGACTTGGAAATAAAAGCCATAAAAGTAACAGCTGCTTAGAATACAAATACTGTTCCACGGACCCACCGAATTAGCCTGACCATCTATTTTGGGATCATTGAAATGCTCAGGGTAGAATCGCTGTTCAAGATACAACATCAAGAGATATCCAGCTATGACAAGAGATTCCAAAGCTCTGCTAGTGATGTTAAACCTCTGGATCCAAAACTTGTCATCACGTTTATCCAGAGGACAGGACTCAAATATGTACTTTGAACTCTGATGGTGACACAATAGATCGTAAGCTCGCGTTGCTTTTAAACCCCCTACAAAATAATAATAATAATAATATAACCAGATACCAAGGCATATCGGAGGTTTTTATAACATTTATGGATATCTAAACAAATATTTAAAAGCCTTTCTCCTCATCCATATATATGAAGATGGGAGGGTGGGCGTAATAGTTTATTATATCAATATAAAAACAAATAATTTGAATGTCTGAAATTTTTTTGAATATTTTGGCCAAAACTGAATACACTTTCCAATATGTGACCCAGCTTTATGATCCCTTCCAATAAGAGGCTCTGAAATCACCAATTTAAGGTGTTGATGACTTCATTATTAAAATAATATCGCTTCTCGTTTAGAAAAGTTTTCAGTTTTGGAAACAGATGAAAGACCAGCGCAGATAAATCTGTCGTTTAAAGTTGTTATTCAATCATTTGTAACCTTAAATAACCGAACTTCTGAGCTATCAGAGTTCTGGAATGATCCATTAAAATGCTGATTTTGCATTAAGAAGGTGCAAACATATACTTTTCTTGCCTAAACTGGAACGTTTTCCTGGAAAATGTTCGTTCAGCTGACCCGGAAAGGATGCATATTAAACGACACTAATCGGTGTTTTTGCTTCTAGGTAGTCAATTATCTAAAAAACTGAACCCAAAATCATTCCACACGGCTTGAAAAACCACCGTCTTCAATGGAGTCCTTTCACCAAGTATGTTATAATCAAATATTCTCCGTTTTTCTCTTGTATTAGATTGCATTTCTTTTCACTTCCAAATTTTTCAGAATATCCAAAATTTCGTTTACTTGTAAGAGAACTCCTTTGGAATATGAAGGATAATTGGGTACATCATAATCCACTCCTTTACCTCCATCCAACACCTTCTTCCATGAGCTATAATACTCGCACTCATGTTTTGTTGCCGCTTTCCGCATAGCTTGGTAATCTCCTCGACAACTGCGGGATTCGCATACGTGCCGATTATCACACCATCGAGCTCTGGGCTCAGTTGCTACCCTGCTTCAGTTGCTATGCACACCACGCCATGGACTACATTACTCAGCCGGTAGTCAACGTCAACAACTTGCAGTCTGCACTCGGCGGAGGTGGTTGAGCGTTCATGAGAGTTTCGAGGAACTCAATTCGGATCATGGCCGAAAGTCATTGCGCAAATCCTCATGTAGCAAAATTTCGTTTATGTCTCATTACTTCGTATTTCATTCCGTTTAATTTTCGCGGTATAACAATTGCAGTAAGTGCCATTGATGTCCATTGATTGTTCCATTGATTGTTCCATGTCGTTGCGGTCGCACTGCAATTGAAGAGATCGCTCGCCACGCATACTGATAGGGATTAGGTCGGTCGGCTGAAGAGGCCGCTGCGGTTTCGATTGCGACATGCGACCGAATTTTTGTGTACTTATTAAGTGCTTCATTTTATTGTTGTTATTGTTAATGTTATTGCTTAATTGTATGTCAACCGTATAAATAAACAGTTTAATAACACAAGTAATTTCTTTCATGTGGCGCTAAAGAGGCACATTTCATTTTGGGTGATTATTGCCCGTAATCGACAAATGAACTGATCAAGATTTATGGTTTCTTTAGATAACGCAGTTACAGATTTTCCAAGAATTTCACTTGTTTTGTTGATCCTATTGCTTGGGAGTGGGGTGTGGCTGCCTAGTTATATAAACCATTTATAGGATTTTTAGTCAGGATGTGATCAACTTTCATTTACTGTTTCACATGCTAGGAGGTAATTTTTCGTCGCAGCAATCCTCTCTGAAGACTTCTATTCTATATCTTCTATATTTTGATAGTTAAAATGAAGTCAGTGGTTAAAGTGTCTATATACCGTGCTTCACGCTAACCAAACATGTATTCGCTGGCAATCTAGTGGTTCAAAGGACACAGTCGGGAAGATGTTTATAACTACGAATACGCCTGGGAGCAGTTAATAATGCAGGGAGATCGTTGGCTCCTTTCGGCTACCAAAGCTCCGAAATGATATTCCGATCACACTAGGAAGTTGGAATGTAATTTGTAGATATGAAGGAGAATGAATTAAGAATACTACGAAGTAAGTGTTGGGTTCAGTTGTTTTGGGAATGGCCAACATATATTCCTTATCCCTGGACAGACTGCTGAGATTCATAAAAGAGTCAGGGAAGTATCAAAGGTATAACTTCCTATCCAAAATCCTCTATCTCTCCCTTCTCCCAAATATTTCAAAGCTTGTGGTACAATTGCCATCAATGCCTGTGTGCTTGAAGACCTCTTTCTTCCACGGTACTTCGACCTACCCAACTTCTATCTACCTACCTAAGTAATATGAACACAAATGAGAAGAAGAAGTTTTTTCAAAGAGTGTGAAATTTGTCAAGAAAGATTATTCTACATAACTTTAATATGCGGGTATCACTGAAGTGTTGGTGTGATATTCTACTGCCACTTCAATTAGCACTGCTAAATGAAAGTTTGGAGAAATAATTTGGATCATTGTTTCCTTTTGAGGATTACAATTCACTTTTGAGCGCAAGTCACTTGACGACTTCTTGGAATGGCAACTCTGCTTTACAAAAGTTGAGTGAGTTAAGATACAAATTTCTTTGAGTTTTATATCAAAACATTTCTCCGTTTTGTGATTTAATAGACAGATAGATATATTTAAGGGTGTTATACACTGCGACCTGAAAGATCTATTGTGATGCCGCTATTTATTTGAAAGATGAGGATAGTCTCATCTATAAATCTTCTGTCAGGTTAATTTTTTTTATATTTTGGAGGAATGAAGATGAGGGACTTAGCTCATATCTAATATATATTATCCAAAACACCTGAGTCTATTGTGTGTCAATGGTCCGCAGTCTGTGATAGGAATAACCAAAACTGTTGACTACTTTTATATTCAGTGAAAACTAAATCTTCGTCCCTTAACTCAACGGCATCTTAGCAGACCATGAATAACAAAAACATCAGCATGACTGAACACTCATACCCTGGCACAGACAGACAGACACCATAAAAGAAGTGATGAAAAGGACATAATAAAGAAGCATAATAAGGCAAAGAGAGGATATGAAGACCAACAGCATCAGTGAATACAGTTATATTGCAGTTTAAGAACCACTGACGTTATGCAACAATGTAATCGTATGACACGAACTGGAACTGGAATTGGTGAGTGTTTCCACGCAACAGCAGCAACAATGGCAGAGCTGCACAGTAGTCAAGAAGTGATGAAATACGAATCATCGCTTCTTTAATCATCTCCTCATCGGAGGAGTACAGCGGCCTCATTGAAGACACTGAAAAAGCCAACTACTCAATGTTATTAACTGTCAACGATGGTCCGAAACATCAATGTGAGAGAAACTGCCTTAATATGACAAAGTGTATGTAGCTTTTCACAGTTTTTATAGTGAAGTTCCCAATTTCAAAAGTATATGGTAAATATTATGTATATGGTTCCAAAGGCTCTGAGCCTCGAATAATATAAATAACGCAAACCAACCAAGGGTATACATAATATACTCATATTCTGTAATACTTTCTGGGCACTAATGAGAATATGATCAATATTTTAAACTGGTTTCTCAAACTGCAATAAATGTGATTACAGAGGCCACACCTACTGGTGCCTGACTTTGGGATCGTGTAACCATAAAATTAAATGATTTTTTTACCATTTCAGTATAGCGAAGGAATCGTTTATTATTCTATCATTCAGTCCTCATGAATATTGCAGCTCAATTCACACCTAGCAATCGTATGCTCCAAAATCTAAGTCTCCACAGAATCTAACAGAGATTCCGTGGAAAAAATTTCCCTGGAAGATTCAGCATAAACAGGGTAATAAACAATTCCCTCGCTTGGAAATGTGTCCACGTATGTTTACTCACGACTATTGCATTTGTTGACCACTGTGCGACATGCACTGCACAACTTTCGCTGCTGATTGTTGTTGCTTTGATTGTTGTCAGTGGTGTTGTTGCTACTGCTGCTGCTGCTGTTGCTGTTGTTGTTGTTGTTATTTGTCTTTTCTTGCCGACCTTGACCACTTTTTTGAGTTTTGTAAGTCATGAATTTCGCCGAAATTTTTGTTTTTCCTTGTCGCTGTAGTGGTGCCGATTTTGAAATCGATGACGCCCCCCGAACGCGGGCAGAATGTCGAAGTGAGGTAGCGGCATTTGCTGCTCGCAAGCACGTTTCAGCTCCGTACGAGTACTCGTAGTTGACGCAATAATCCCGCACTGGTTTCCTCGCAATTCAGACAGACATCTAGACGCAGACGCGGCGTTATCATTCCAAGCAGTGGAGGGGAACCTTGATTTCAACAAACCCAAATTCGAAAACACCCCAAACCACAAAAACAAAGTCATGAGCGAATATTTTGTTTACACACAATCGTTGTGTGTAAACAATTAAAGCTGTAAATAATTGATTTATCAACTGGCAGTGCCAAAGTCAATTCTTGTTGTTCAATTCTTGAAGTCTGTCTGGGCTGAGTCGGTGTTCAGGTTTGTTAAAATTTGGTAAACAAAGTCATTTATTAAGAGACATATTCAGTGCTTCAGCGTGAATAACGGCATCGGGTCGATCACCCGGCAATGCTGAATTTGTACGCTGCGAGTGGGATCCACCTAATACAGACGCCAGACCTTTGGTTTGCACCCAGAGTGTGACTAATGTGTTCCAAATTAAAGGTGTAGTAATGTTAAGGCGTGGATGATCCGGTCCCAGCTTTGAGACGTAGTAATATCGACATAGAACTTGTTCTGAAGCTGTAAAAAAGGAGGAAACTGAGTGGACAGTCATTTATACTATTTTCTCCCTCTTTCAGTCGGGGTAAGTGAAGTGATAATTGTGTATTTTTTATGTATACAGAAAGGGTTCCAGGAAAGTGGAACGTATTTCACATAAATTTGCTTCTCACTCATTTCTATATTCGTTTCTTTATCCAGATTCTTTCCTTTCCCTTCCTTTAGTTTGTTCAATGTCCGTGGACTGTCGGGTGTCACTGTGGACATCTCTGGGGTGTTATCAACACTAGCAGAAATTCTGCCTCTATGCTGCCGCTACTTCACACCAGTGCATGCGCTTAGCTTAGAACAGAACCGGTGCATAATTCATCTCAGAACCATGAACCGATTTGAACCGGTTTCGTTTGTAGTTTCCGCCACGGCCATATTCAACAAAATGTCCCTCTATCGTGCAACATGAGTAACGAAATGCTCCGACCGCAGGTAGTGAAAGTTGAGAAGGATATCAACATAATTTGTAAAGGACAGCTAAACAAATAAACCCTTAAATCGAAAGGATACTCTAGTTTTAATAGCTCCAGAATAAGGCAGTAAAAGTTTGTATATTATAGTTACAGGGAGGACTATAATTGTCTTATGACAAGATAACTTTTCAAAGTGTTACAGTAATTAGTATCCTCGCAGCTTTTTAAGATGTTCAAAATCTACTGAAACCCACCTTTCTAGGATTTGCGAAATGTTCAATTTCGAAGTCAATATCAATTGGTTTAAAATTAAGATGAAATGATGGATGGATTGAGTGGTGGAAAGCAACTGGCGTGGCAGAAGTATTTGTTTCTGCAGTGACAGTCAGGCTGCACTGAAGGCCTTAGTCAGCCCCCTTGTCACTTCCAAGTTGGTACTGTTGTTTAAATCCAGATTGAATTATGTTGGAAAGCATAATAGTATGTTGGTAGCATGGACACATGCGTGTTATGGGGAATGAAGGACAAATTACTGAATGAGGGATCTCAGACCAGTTTTGCTGGCCCGGAAACTGTTGTCCCCAAACCTTTTGCTGCCATTCAGGCCACTATTAGCAAATGCGGGACTATAAGAGGCACCAGATGGGCAAAGGCTATGCTGCCTGTAATTTCCGATAGAACGTCAAGGTTTCTTCTGTCACTTGATAGGAGAGAATGCATACTTCTGGTGGAACTGATGCAGACTGATAGAACTGATGACCGGTAATTTTGCATGGGTTAAGCATATGAAAAAGACTGGCATTGCAGACAGTGCTCTTTGCCAGGCCTGTAAAGAGGAAGAGCCCTGCTTTGTCTAGAATCAGATTTGAGGTATTTGGCACTGACATCCTAAATACACTCCCATTATTATTCAATGATGTGCTGTAGGTTCCTTTTTGAAATGTTGGACGACGCTTAAAGTGCCCAGTAAGTTGGTCAAAACCGCCATGCTCTTACTTTCGAGCATGGCGGTTTTGACCAACTTACTGGGCACTTTAAGCGTCGTCCAACATTTCAACAATCCACTTTTGAGCCTTCATCATCGGACTCATCAGGCATTTGACCGTATTTCCTTGATGTCCAGAGCAGTGCCTCGTAGACGAATGCCCAAAGCACATATAAAACTTTCCAGGTTTCGTTTCTAGGTGGCAATAGAGCGCTTCAGTCAGCATAAAACCATATAGTAATGTATCCATACAATTCCATATGCACACTAGATCCCGTACAACTATGTGCTGGGCAATAGTCTAGTTTATATGAGTTTTAGAGCATGATTAAGATGCGGAGCCTGATTTTTAAATTAACATTTTTAGTGGATTCCGAAGAGTGTGGTTTCTATTTTCACTCTACAACCGAAATTCACTTTAGTTGACTTAAGGCTGGAAATCAAGAATTCCACTATTCTTGGATACTCTTCATAAGATTGTGGTTCCTGCTTTTACTGTCAATACCACAAGAATGGATTATATTCCTACCGTAGCTTAAGCGAGAAAGTTTGACTAAAATTGACACTGTTTTTATGTGTTCCCCGCAAGCTCAGACAGGTATATTAAATCTCCTTATATCTACAAAGGAATACATTTTGAGCTTCCAAAGAGTCGCCAACTAAATAAATCATTTCAAATCTTTGAAAACTTCTCTTATTATTCAAACAAAATGTTTAAGAACAATTTTTGGGAAGGGCGCTCTTATGCACTTTCGCTTTCATTACCATGGCGTTGCCCTTTCCAGCTCCTTTTGTTATTTTATTATGGAGATTTTATTGCCAAAATGCACGTGAGTCAATTTTTACACCAACCCAAAAATTTGACAATGCTTTTATTTGCAACAATCAAAAATAAACTTTCTTTTTCCATATCTTTATAATTTTATTTTAATTTAATTATAAAAGAAATGCACTTTGCTCCTTCTATAAAGAAAAGAGTAAAATCTCCATAATTTTATGGTTATAGTTACTACGCTTTACGATATAGTAGAGTGAAGAAATCAGAACAAAGGGTTGCTCTATTGCTGATATGACGAGTCTCTACAAAATTTGATATGAGCGATTTTGATTTACTTATTAATGTTTACAACGGACCCAACTGGTGGTCTAAGTGGCATCACTGGTTTATTGGTGATGCGGCTGCCCTACCTACCCTACCTATTAATGTTTACAATCTTTGAATAAATATTGATTGAGTCATTGAAGAAGTCCCTAGTATTTTCTTTATAATAGCAACACGCATCCTGAAGAACAAATACACTCTGAGTACACCTGATGTTGATGTTTTTGTTGTTGTTGAGCTCCGGAGCCTTGGTTCTGTGGGTATGACACAATTGAACAGCACTGAAACGCCTATGAAAGTGTTGTTTCTTAGTTACCTCCTGAACAATGTATGATGATGATGATGATGATGATGATGAGTGGTACTTGGAATTAATTCACACGGACTCAAAAGTGTGTCGAATGTTCGAAACCTTAGCCGCAAGGCTCCTTAGAATGTGTTTTAGGCTTAAATCTCAATTGGACTATAAAATTCGCTGGTTGAAGCATTTAGGAAAATTCTTACTAGAGTATTTTGGTTGCACATCCATTTCTCATATTTTCCTGGGACATGTCAGAGTCTCAATTTGAGACACCTTGGTTCAGTTGTTTGCTCTATCATCTCAACGAAAAATAAGATCTTCATATGTCGTCTCTTCAAATATATTTCAATGGATGATAATTTTTCCTACTAAAACAACTGTTCATGAATCTTTTCTTCAGATCGTTAGAAAATTGAAACCAGCTGCTGAAAATTAGAAATGGTCTGGAAACTCAGCATAAAACCAGTTGTAGATTAGACATACAAAGAAAGTGAAGCATACTTTGTGTGCGCTGATGCTAAGACCAGTTTCTTGTTATAATTTAGTAACCATATTCAAAGACTCTGGAAGAAATTGTCACTCCTTTGCTAGAAGACAAATTCATGGGTGCTCAACAATTGAAAATAACTCAACTTTAACCTTAAAACTAAGTTATGTGGATTGCAGAATATTGTCCTGGGGAGCGATTCACTTATGTAAAGAATAACGAACATAGAACTGAGCCAACCTGATTTTTAAACGTAGCTCAGCAGTCTCAACGCTCAGTTGCAATCGCAAATCGTAACAGATGTGATTAGAGAAGTTCAAATGCAAATATTTTAGACACATTTTTATAACATTTTTTTATTTTTTGTACTTTGAAAGGGTATTCCACTCCTTATCAAAAAACCAAGTATACTTGTACCTAATCACATTTTGTTGCAATCGTACCTAATCACAATTGCAACAAAAGAAAATCAAACGCTGAATTTGTATAATCGAACAATGTTTCAGGTCATTGCTTTTTAATCTATATTCATTCGTTGTGACGCACATTCCCCTGCTATACTGACATTGAGCATGAGTTCAACTATTCAAGGAAGTTTTGAACATAGGTAGACCGACTTTTCTACAACTACTGTTAATTTTCGTATGTTAACCTTGACACAACTCTTTGATTAATATTCTGCGAATTAATTCACTTTACTAAAAGGAACCTGATATGTTTATCACAAGGATATCACCATTTTCATCATATGTAAGGAACATAGTGTGCCTCGATATATGTACAAGCACTGTTTCCATTAAGATTGTTTGAGTACTCATGTTGAATATAAAGAATAAGGTAAATAAATTGTTAATACCCCAAAATCTTGGTACTATAATGTGATGCACCAAGGCGGGACTGTTTTGTATCGAAGCAGATATTAGCAATGCTCAAAAGAACAGAAAGGTAGGTACGAGTATGGATATTCATGTATTCCCATGTTCTTAATCAGCTTCGGTGTTAAAAATAGAATGAAACATTCCTTCAAATGTGGCCCTCCTACGATTCATGCAAAGGAAACGTACTTTTCTTCATCCCTAAATTGCATTTGATTCATGCGAATTACATGAAACTCTCCTTCATCTGTGATCTTCCTAGAATTCTTATGAATAAAACGAAACTTCCGTTCATGCGAATCACATTAAATTTTTATTCATAAATTCAATATTTATTCGGTTTTAACCAGAAGAGGAGTGCTCGCTTTGTTCTTGTAGTTACAGGAGCGCTCGGTTTGTTCTTGTAGTTTTAACATCCACGGAAGAAATTTGTTCTGAATCACAGACCGTACAAAAACAACTCACTTAATGTCACAGACCTATCTTCAATACACCTACAATAGACCATTCATTTATTTGATTTCGAGCCAGAAACTCACACGAATTCTTAGAGAACTATTGTAGAAGAGATCTCGTTATATTTGAGTTCCTTCGATAAAGATGAACCAGTTGTTCTTTAATCAACTTCTGAATAATGAAGATGGCTGGCCACCTTGGTTTCCACAATCATCAATTCCTCTACAAAATTGCTTGCTTCGCTTACAAGGTATGTTTATGTTTCCCTTCCGAGCAAGGCTCCTAAATTTAACAAATCCATGGTTGTTCTTTCATACGTTTCCAAGTCATCCCAAGTGGTCGCCCCAATATATGCTCTTCGCAATGGACTCGCTTTATTTTCAAAACTGAAGTTTAAAGAATTCTGATACTCAGCAATTGTTCTGGAGATCCATCTTACACAATGTGCTTCAAGTATTCAATTCACAAGTTCTGATGCTGCTGAAGTCCTCTCAGTTTTATAGGTAACCCTTCTTTAATTCCCAAAATTATTCCTTAAAACTGCACACTATGCCCGTATATATTCCCTGTTATGCACTTGCTTGAATCAACCCCTTTCACTTCTGCATTGCTCAACGAACCCACCAAATCAAGTCGAAATTATTGACCGAATATAAAGTCAATTGTCAATGACATTGAATTGCTGCAGATATGTTTGTTTCCTGCGTAATAAAATGTGAATGTAAACATAAACAAACCGAGTGCAAATTCCGAAAATTCGAAACCTTTTCACGAAATCGGAACTCACCCCGTAACACAGATTTCTGGGTAAATAAACGCGATGCCATTATTCAATGTCCCCCAATCGAAGCATGTCAATGTGCCAAATCTGTGAGCTCCGTTTCAATTCGACTGCTCGATTACAAAGATTTGGGTCAATGTAAAATGAAGAAGATCGGAATAATGACACAGGCCCACGCTCTGCACACACACAGAAACACTCTACACGCACATAGAATCACTCTACACACACATCAACTCTACACACACACACACATATAGACATTCTACACTCCCATACACATACGTTCCACACACTCAATCACACTCTGCACCCATCTATACAACACTCTCGCATGCAGACACAAGAGCTCCATAGATAACAGCACCTCTGGGCTGGCCACGGATACAGTAGCAAGTACGAAGCAGAACAATGGTTCCCAGACGAAATTCGAAACCGCCAAATTTCTGGAGCTTACTCTTAGAACTGACTACGGTGCACATTATTTCAGCAAAAGCGAACAAAAATTCAAATTACTCGTAAATGAAAAACAGAAATGTGACTAACAAAGAACATGAAACGCGATAAGCGTTTAAAACGGCGACAACGGCAACGCCAACAAATCATCTCGAACTGTCTAAATTGGCAGCTCACAAACAAAAACAACAAGCCAAAAAAAATTGCAGTGGATGCAGTTTTGCTAAGCAGCAACCTGTGGACGGACGCCTGTAGACGAGGGGGTGGAGCTGCACACCGTCGTGCGGAACAATCACACCCAGTGTGAATGACACTTCAACTCGGCGCTGACAGTAGCGGTAGCAGTTGTACTTGTTGTGGTTATTGCTGCCGTTGTTGATTTAGATTTTCGCTACGATGACGGATTTTCGGTGTTCCATGTGCAAGTGTCTGACACTGTCCCCTACTCCGACTGACTGTCTGCCCAGCCTTACGTAGCAGTGGCGCAGACATCCAGCAACATACTCATATAGGCAAACCAGTGATTGGCTTCGCAATGAACTGTGGGCTGGCCAGCAGGGACGTTCGTTTGTCCGTTGCTATCATGATTTTGGGTCATGACCAATGGTAATGACCCAACTTCTCCTTGCTTCTTTTGGTGGCATGTGCAGCGAGTGGCCCACAAATGCAGTGGGCTGGCAAGTATTTTTGTTGAGTTTATCCAATTCTCACGCCAGACTAACTCGTAATAGTTGCTGACTCCGCAAGAAGGAGGCAAGGAAGTAAAGTCAACTGAAGGCTCTTCGGCCATCGTGGACGAATGCATTGTCAGCTTGTTGATGACTAAGGCGAGGCGATTCACAATTTCCAATTATAATTTAAGCAGAGTGCGGTATGTTTTTCGGCAGAGTATGCGTATCATGTAGAATATGTGTAAGAAGTGTAGAATATGTAGAAAATTTAAAAATAATACTACATAATTGATGGATAATTTCCTTTCACCTAGGAAAGTATGATATTTTCTCTCTATAAATCCTTAATATATGTATCAGATTTCTTTTCACTTACAAAACTTAAAATTGGCTTCAGAATACGTGACATAAAATCAAAAATACTCGAGAAAGTGCTGCAAAAGGGGCACTCAACACGCTCCAAAAATCCGGTAATTGTGGAAACTATTCGAATATTCGAATGAAATTAGAGGAAACTGTAGCATTGAAAGATCCAAAGCCCCATGTTCATTAGTATACTGTATGATTCCGTGAGAGTATTTCCTATGGTGTGTGGAAACGTACATTCGGTATTGTTCACAGCGCTTGTAGACATTTGACGAAGACGCTTTTCGCGATTACTCCCAAGAGTCCTACTTCCCCACATGTACAAAATTCAACTGATACTGGAAATCAACCACTCATATATTGATTGATTGATTATTGATCAAAATCCATTCTCTAGGTATCATTTCATTAGAGAGTACCTACTTCGAATTCTGCCCAGGACACGATCTTCCAATGGTTCTCTCGAAAACTTTGTATATTCAAGTCGAATGGCTTAGTTGCTGATACTCATAACCTAAATACCTTCCAGACATAATTAACGATCGTGTGAGTTATAATAATAATAAAACTCTCTGAAAATCCCTTCATAAAGTTAATTAAAGCATTCGTTGAAATTCAACATTTAATTCAACAGCAGCTTAAAAGATGATATATCAACTTTTCTACATATTTTACATTTTCTACATATCTTACATTTTCTACATATTTTACATATTCTACATGTTCTTTTAAATTTTAAATTGTATGTATTTATTTTTTTTTTAATTGTTTATTTTACCTAAGTAGAAGGTATAATTTGGAAGCAAGTCTGATTTTCTTAAATTTTTTGTTCTACACTCATTTTCTACATATGTAAATTAACCGTTAACCTACATGTGTCATATTGAACGTATAAAATATATAAAATTTAGAATAAGTGTAGAAATTAACTTCCTTTAAAAGAGATTGGTATTTTCCCTGTGTGGTTCTTGCAGTTTCAGTGACAGAAAGAAAGAACACGCAGACTTATGATGCCTCACAGGAGAAAGAGAAGACTTCTAGACAGAGACCAAACACAACGGAGACGGATTCAAACGAAATTTTCCAACTTTATTAGGTTTTTTTTTTCCTCCGTTTTTTTTTTCCTGCCTTGGTGGTACTATGGGACTCCTCCGAAGAGGCCTACTCCACTAAAATTTTCTCCTTTCCATCCACATCCCCTCGGAAAACGCTCTCTACAGCAGGCGTCGAGGTCAGGGCGCTATGCTGCGAAAAGCTGCATATTAGGTAAATCCGATTTATATAATCGATGTTCTACACTGAAAGGTCTTTTGTAAGGGACCTATTTTCTTTACAGTTGAGAATAGTCTCATCTAAATATTAGCTATCAGGATTATTTTGAACAGGAACTTCAGTAATTTGGAGGCATAAATTTGAGAAATTTTCTTCACACCCAAGATGGGATTCTTCAAATCACCTGTTGGTTTTGTGCAAGAGGGCTGTGCAGTCTGTGATTAGGCGGAGTGAGGCCTCAGCTCTTGTTTACCAGAGGTTAGTCAAGTGATAGTTGAGTCTACAGTAGCTAAAAACGCCATTAATAATTCTTAACTTACTCTGAGACATTTTAACCAAATGCTTATTAGTTCCTTAACTCCTTTAGGATGAAACCGCTCAGAAGAATTTTGCCATGAATCTCAGAATTTTTTCCAATACTGACTTCGTTATGCATAAGTAAATATCTTCAGCCGTTCTCTAACAGTGTTCAGTAATTGTCTTCAGAAAGATTGTCGATCGTGGAACTGGGAATTTGCGGTTCATGGAACTGGCAATTAATTCACACTCCTAAACTAGTTCTATTAAAAATCTCCAGAAATAACAAACAGATATTATAGAGTCATCCCAATATACACATTCCATATTTACACATATTCTACACCTTTTATACGTAGTCTACAGGTAAGTGTTAGACATGGAGTAATTCAAGATTTTTTTAATCCCCGTGTATGCGCCCTTAGGGTGCTACTTAATTGCATCGCTGCTGCACTTGTTGCTCCTTTATTCCGCACCGGTTGCAGCTGGTTTGCATAGAATGCCCCTAAGTGTGACCAGCCGCAATGCGTATCAGCGCAGCACACTTGAAAATCACTTTCGCTGCGCTGGACGCTGCCGTCATTATCTGCATTCGCACTCGCATTCGCAGATTGCAAAAATAAACTAATCGCATGTTCTGTGAGTCGAAAACATTGAAGTGTTTTTATTTTCTTTTTCAATTTGATTTTATAATAATTAACTTGATATAGTATAATTTATTTTAGTTTCTATAATTCTGTTTTTGTTATGATTCCAGCTCACGTAAGTAAATGCGTCAATTGATAAGCGCAGCAGCGTCAGCGGCAGCAGCAATGCTAGAAATAATTCACAAAGATCCCCATCTGCAGATATTAAGCACACTTCTCGTGTTTTTACGGATACTCGTCTTCCACAACCGCACATACAGAGCTGAGCATTGAAAGCAATAATCGTAAATAACTCCAGAAGCTAATGTTCAGGTCGAAATGACCACCGAAAATACATTCGTTTGTTTTGATAATAAAACACAGTGCGTTTTAATTTCGGTCCGGCCAGTGAAATGCGTTGCAGGCGATGCGCACCATTTATGCTGATAGCAGGCATCATCATTCGGAATCCAAGAGGCGAATCCAGTAGTTTAGAAGAAATTTAGAAATCGTACGTAAATAAATATAGTCACCTCACATAAGGGGGTCGCATCTAGAATTCTTGGAATTCTGCCTTATTTACGCGCCATTTTTTTTTTATTATTAGTGTTTTGTTTTCAATGTTTATGTATTTACGAGTATCCTTCTTCTGATTAGATACGTGTTGTTTTCACTGAGCTATTATCACTTGATAATTGGCACCTACAAATTCGATAGTCATGTAGTTCGCAATTTTTTTAGGCGTGTCAGTAAATTATTCACTCACTCAAGGACATGTGAAGGTCGCATCCCTGATGCTATCTTTAATTTTCTGGCAGGGTCCAAATTAATTTTTAACTATGATAATTTAATACTACTTACGCAGTGCCCAAGAGTAACAACAACTTTGAGGTAACTTGGCTACTTCACACCCGTTGATGTAGCGAATGTAGTCAATACACAAACTCCTGTTATATGCGGTCACAGGCAGTTAATTACGGCCGTTAACTAATTGTTCAGCTTAATTTGCTCTCCATTGAGAGATCCACCATCAGCTAGAAATATAAATACCAATAAACTGAGGCCAAATCAGTGACTGTGTAATAGGTAAAGAAAGATCACAGTAAATAGAACACGAGGACACTAGGATAACTAGGATATAGAAAACATTGAAGCAGAAAAGGTTGAGACCCAGCTGCGGTACCTACTGAGTTCATTTTTCTAGCAACCATATTCAATATGTACGTGGACAAATCAAAAAAAGTGATACTCATCCATATGGACCTTTAAAATGTTCATGAAGTTCCGGTTCCGCCTCACCAAAATTCAATCAAGGTTGAACTATAGAGAAGGTAGACTTATAACAGTAGCATTTAGGACCCAGTGAACAGTTTAAATAAGACTCTCTCTCACTCTCTCCGTCTCTTTCTACATTGTTCCAAATAATCCTCTCTAACTGTCTTCTTTCTCCAACACTCTCTATCACTTGTATTACTCTCTATTACTCTCTTTACTATCTATTACTCTATATCCCTATATAACTATTAGAATCTATCACTCTCTCCAACTCACAAACGTCTATTACTCTCTTTACTCTCTTTTACTCTCATTAATGTCTATTACTCTCTATTAATCTCTTTAATCTCTATTACTCTATTTAATCTCTACTACTCTCAATTAACCACTATCTCGCTTTTGTTTTCTCTCTCACTCAATATCTCACTCTGCCTTTCTCTCTCTCTCTATCCCTCTCTCTCTCTGTTTCCCTTTCTCTCTCACTCTCTCTCAATCTTTCCCTTTCTTTCTTTCTTTCTCTCTCTCTCTCTCTCTATCTCACTCGCTGTAGGGCCCTACCCCATTTCACACACTCTCTCTCGTAAGTTTTTATTTTCTTTACCTCACTCTCCCTTCCTCATTCTCACAGTCACTCTTTCATCCTCTCTCACTCTAAGCTACTTTTACTCTCACTCTCTCCTACTCTATTTGAGTCTCTATCTCACTCATTCTCCCCCTACCTCCCTCTCTCTGACTCTAATCACTCTATCTGTATCACGATATTTGATTACCCATCTCACTCATTCTCACTCTATCTCACCCTCTAGCACTTTCATCTGACTATTTTACTCTATCTCACCTTCTCAAACTTCCTCACTCTTCATCACTCTCCTTCAGTCTCCCTCACTCCCTCTTACCCACCCAATACCTCACTTTTGCTATCTCTCATCCACACTTTAAACCACCTCCATCACTAACCCTTTCTCAACCTCTTACTCTTGCTAACTGTCATCCCATCATTCCCCCTCAGAATCACCCTCAATCCCTCCCACTTCCACACTTTAACCCTCACCATCACCATCCCTTTCTCAACCTCTCTATTAGTCTTTCTACCTCTCATCCACACTTTAAACCTCTTCATCACCATCCCTTTCTCAACCTCTCTCTTACTTTTGCTTTCTCATATCCCAACATTCCCCCTCACCATAGCCCTCAATCCCTCCCACTTCCACACTTTAATCCTCTCCATCACCATCCCTTTCTCAACCTCTCTCTTACTCTTGCTATCCCTCATCCCATCATTCACCCTCACCATCACCCTCAGTTCCTCGCACTTCCACACTTTAACCCTCTCCATCACACTTCCTTTCTCAACCTCTCTATTAGTCTTTCTATCTCTCATCCTCCCATTCACCCTCTACATCACACTCCCATTCTCAACCTCTCTATTACTCTTACTATCTCCCATCCACACTTTAACCCACTCCATCACCCTCCCTTTCTCAACCTCTCTATTAGTCTTTCTATCTCTCATCCTCACATTCACCCTCTACATCACACTCCCATTCTCAACCTCTCTATTATTCTTACTATCTCTCATCCACACTTTAACCCACTCCATCACCCTCCCTTTCTCAACCTCTCTATTAGTCTTTCTATCTCTCATCCACAATTTACACCTCTTCATCACCATCCCTTTCTCAACCTCTCTCTTACTCTTGCTATCTCTTATCCCAACATTCCCCCTCACCATCGCCCTCAATCCCTCCCACTTCCACACTTTAACCCACTCCATCACCCTCCCTTTCTCAACCTCTCTATTAGTCTTTCTATCTCTCATCCACACTTTAGCCCTCTCCATCACCCTCCCTTTCTCAACCTCTCTATTACTCTTACTATCTCTCATCCACACTTTAACCCTCTCCATCACCCTCCCTTTCTCAACCTCTCTATTAGTCTTTCTACCTCTCATCCACACTTTACACCTCTTCATCACCATCCCTTTCTCAACCTCTCTCTTACTCTTGCTATCTCTCATTCCATCATTCACCCTCAGCATCACCCTCACCATCACCCTCACTCCCTCTCACTTCCTCTCAGTAGCTCTCACTCCCTCTCTCTCGCTTTCTCTCATTATCTGTCTCTCTCTCTCTCTCTCTCTCTTAAGATTCATATTAGAAATATGTTTAATGTTCATTTGCGTAACGTTTCTTCGTAAATAACTCAAATATATCTCTCTGGTCATCTCACCATTGTTTTTCTGTGTCTCCTCATTCCCTTAAGTTCCTATTACGCAACTCTCAGTTTAGATCTGTGATCTAATCCGGGAGAGCTTTACCTACAACGCATTTTTCCAAAGATGCTAAATTACTTTCTTTTATGTTCCCGGCCTCTGGTGTGAGGTTGGCTGTCGCCATTTGTCTTCAGCATATTACGCAATTCGAAACTTAAGTTCTGAACTTCAACAACAGCTTATATAATAGCCATAAGTGTTATTGATGTCTTCACTGTGGTGGTCGTCTTGTAAAGAGCGTATCTGATGCTATTCAATATTCAAATTCTATGCTAAATGCGCCATTTTTGCCAATCAACATAAATTTGCAAAATTAATTTTTGCAAACATGTCACTCAAAATCGAAAAACAACAATTACATAAAGCCAAAGACGTAAAGCCCATCGGCAGAAATACAAATAGACAAATGCCAATACGACAACAACAAAATAAACACCAAATATGTCGCCCAGTTGTAATACACCAACCAAATGGGTCAATGGACATGATAATGAGCCAGCGTAACCTTGAAAACAAATCGAATCGACCGACCATCAAAACATAAACACCTCTGTTGGGCTGACGACGACGAGCGGCATGGGGGGGGGGTGGGGGGGGGGGTTAAGAGCTGAGCTAGGCGAAAACAATAGCCGCATGAAAGGAATCACCGCGTGCGTGTGCGCGCTCAGAACTCAAGAAGCAGCAGCAAGTCGCAACAACACCAACAACGCCAACAACAACAACCACTACAGATACCAAAATATTTCCTCATATTCCACTTTGTGATACGATTCTAAACAAATTCGAGTAGGGAAAAATCCCGCGCCAATACCCATTGAAGACGCGAGGAACTCCAGCGCAGGTGGATCGATGGAGCTAAGGCAGGCAGTGCTGCAAATAGAACACATACGAGTAATACTGGTATGAGCCTCTTGCTACTCGCAGACCCGGAACACTACTTCAGGTCTATTGATAGTATTTTTCGGCCTGGCCGTTGACTGACAGGCTGGCAACAGTTCACAACAACAACTTTAAGCGGCAATTGCCAGAACAACAACGACAAGAAGAAGAACTTGTTGTTGCAACAATAACGAAGTGTTGTCATCAGCAGAGCCATCAACATCAGTAACCATTCCAAAGCCGCACAGTGGAACTTGAGCAATGAAAACATAGCAAAAGTGTGTTACTACTCGGAGTCTCTGTTTTAATCAGATTTGAGGAACTTTTCTAAAGGAAATAGAAAGGAAAGGAATAGAAAGTGTGGTTTGGTGTTCCTTTAACTCGGGAATTTTGTTGGTTAACATGTCAACTCAAGTCAACACCAAAGTAACCCAAATAATTTTTTTGGAATAGTTCTCATAAGTTAAGATTATGTCTTCTGTCTAGTGAGTATTATCTACAGCACAACTAAACTAAGGGATTGTGGAAGTGGTGTTGATTGTGGTTCAATGGCACTACCTGCCTATATTGCATTGTATGTTTCAAGCTCCCTACTGTCAAACTCATCAGCACTTCATTGAATACAAACCACAAGCATACAAAACTTCTGCACTGATATGTAAGCAACAGACTTATGATGACATTCTGGCAGAGCACTGATCGAATTTCTGATAGAACCTTGATCGAATACACCTCTAAACATGTCTCACCATATAAAGCAACCACTAATTCCAGAAATTTTAGGTACGATTCTTATGATGGATTTTTTACAGATCAGGGATTTAATTTCTTACAGAACACTGATCGAATTTCTGATAGAACCTTGATCGAATACTCATCTGAACATACCCCACCATATAAAGCAATTCCACCAGGTGACATCCCAATTGCAAGCACCTTAGGTAAACCAATTGTAATGTAGTTTATTAGAGAACAGGGATTTAATATCTTAGAGATCGAATTTCTAACAGATCCTTGATCGAATTCGTCTCTGTCATTGCCTTACTCTATTAGGCAATTCCACCATGGGGACCTACCAATTACAGAAATTGTCTTTCTATAGCGAACATAGTTTCATAAAGGCTTCTACAGAAATAACTACCCACAGATCACTGAGATGTGAAATAGTTTCCCAAATTTCTTGCCCTGGTTTTTATAAGAAATTGTCCTACTGTGAGGTGGTAAACAAACGCAACTTCTGCGTCTCGTTCTGCGGCGCCCGCACTTTGATGGGTCTGATGTTTACGCGAGTACGATTCGATTGGAATTACATAAATTTAATGTCCATTGACCACACACACCGGGTTAGCGTACGCCCAGTACAAGAATCGAATTTGCGTAGACCACGCCAAAATTTGATGTTCTTAATGAGCAGTTGGCGCGCTTTTCTCGAAGACAAATTGCTGAGCTTGAAACCAGAGACCTCTCAGCAGATTTAAGTCAACGAAATTTCAGATATGGTACCAACGAATTGCTGGTCAGGAAAGTAGATCAGTTGGAGCATATGAAATTGGCAGTGGTATGGAACTATAATGGTCTGGAAGAGGCAACCATCAGAGCGATCAAATCAGATCGATCAGATCAGGTCGAATGAGCCAAATCACTAAGTCAGACTCCAAAGCTTAAGATCAGCTGAAGAACGCTTTGATTTAATACCTTTACTTCGATGCCATTATTATACTAATAAAACAAGTATTACTCGTTCAAATCAATCTAGAGCTGTTTGCTGTTGTTTGGGACAATTTGAGACACAGTTGGTTTTTGGTCCATCATATTGGGTCACGAATTTAGACCTCGAACTTATGCATGACAACTTTGTCCCTCAATCCTGATGATTTCAGTACTTTAATAGCCTTCAATTTCAGAGTTTGGTGGCTCTCATCACTCAAACGTTGCCCTCTGGATCACTAACTTTATATTTTTTGTCTATATTGGAGTCATTCTGTGGATCAAGAGTGACCAGAACAGTCTCAGTTTGAAATAAACAGACTTCTATTTTGTACTGAGTAGGGGAAAAAGGCTCTCTCACAACTTTCCTTAACTGAAATTTCAGAGCGTTTTCATATACAATATTTCTCAAATTTGGCGTTAGCAAAGCATCACATCGTTTTGCCTTTACATTTATAGTGGCAAGCACAATTTCATCGGAATTCTCACGGCAATAAAATAATTTTCAAATTTCGTTGACAACAAATAACAATAAAAATTATATTAAAATGAGCCAAAAAAACGAAATTATATCAGAGCAGAAAAACAAAAATTAGCATTTGACTGAGCCGCTAATGTTGACATTTGATATTTTAATATACGCGAATGCGAGGAGGCAGTTCGCCGTGTGTGCCTACGAGAGTACGTTTACGAGCGCCGCTTGGACGCCCATTAAGCAGCCAATAACCAATCATCAATTGACGCAAATACGCGCCTGGCCTAAAGGTGCCGCTCAACTTATTCAAAGGCGAATTATGCATGAGTTAATTGTAAAATATGTCATTAAACGATTCTTGTTTTGTTACTCGAGAATTAAGTCAGATTCTGAACTGAAAAGCGGCTTTCGTCAGCGTCCGATTCTCGCAAAAGGGGTCAACAGAACTAGGCAGTCATTGCACGACTGAGGCTCAAGTTGCTGACTCGCCAGTGTGCAGCAGAGCCGCTGATAAGAAGTTAGGGATGCATCACTTATGCCCTTATCACCGGGCTCTTATCGCATGCGCCAACGACTTGCTGAGTTCCGCGTGGGCTGCGAGCCTGGGCTTGAAAGTCGTCTGGGTTCCCATGCCAAAGTCCAGAAACAACTGTCAATTGTGTGTGGGTTTGTTCTGATAAGTGCGAAGCAGGGAAGTTGGCAAATCAGCCAGCTACCATGTCAAGGCCACATTGATACACTTCTCTCGAGATACTCTGTACACTGTAGTGTGGTGCATAGAGGGGCTCGTGAAGATGTAAGGTGTTGATTATAATCAATAATTATTGACGCAAGTTATGAAGTTGTTGTTGGGCATTTTAGATGAAGATCATGTTAACACTACTACAGCAGGCTTAAGTTCGTGCCTTTAGTTCCGCCACAAGCAGAAATGTCGTTAATTGTAGGACCTTCTATAGTTCCTCCTCAAAAAGCAAGATCATTTACAGTAGTTAGCCCGAGGTCGCCTACCTATAGTAGTAACAGAGACTACTAACAAAGATACAAAGGAGTATCTTCGACAACTCCCAAGTGACTCCAAGGTTTGCTTCAAAGTTTAAATGATCCACAACTAAGCATATAATTGGTATTGAACGCACTTCTGGAAGTCGGATTGTTCGTGCCCAAACCTATAAGACAGATAATTCCTCCTTAATGCTGGAAATCAGATGTTCCTTCCCAATTCTGCAAGGCAGATGATTCCTTCCCAATTCTGAAAGTCAGATTATTCAAACTAATGTTTTTCTTTTAATACGACGAACACTCTTCGATGTCTAGAATCTCGCGCTTAAAATGCGAGTACCTCCAGACCTGAGTGTAAGTTCGTTTTAATGATGTTCTATAATTAAAGTAAAAGAGTGGACTTCCCAACGTGAACTCTCTTCGGAAATTCATTGGGAAGCTACAATATATGAGTTTATTATGTTGAAGAGAACTTCAACAGGATATAAAATCAGATCCTTGGATAGTAAAGAAGAATGTTTGAAACAAGGTAGGTAATGAGATTATCCCGGTTTTGATATACTTGTAAGCCTCAATAGTTTAATGACAAAAACCTATCAATTGAACCTGAAGACTTGTTTAGAGCAGTTTGAGGCTTTTCTAATCCTAGGGATCTAAAACAGCAACTCCAATGTAATTTGGGGAACTTACGAACAAAGTTCACAACAGCGATAGCATAGAGAAAAAACATCCTACAACAACAATGAACAACAAGGAACAACAATGAACAACAAGGAACAACAATGAACAACAATGAACAACAATGAATAGGAGACATAATTGTGTGCTAAATATGCAAGAACTATCAATGTATTACGAAATTGACCAAAGAGTCGTTGCATTTTTAAGGCACAGAGGGAGATAAACTGAAGATATAATATAACCTATATAAAAAATGGGGGATAGCTTAGACAACTTAAATATGTGAGAGACTAGATTCACAATTCTAAATATGAATATCAGGATCCTCTCAGATCAGACAAATCGTTCGAGTATTATATGAAGTTCGAAGCACTTTTTGAGATACATAGTATAGAGAGCACCTCTGTGATCCTAACTCACTTCGAACCTAATATCGGTTAAGTATAACTGAAGCTTTCAGATCAGCCCTCAGAGCATCTAGACACACTGCCTGGACTTCCTCCATTGGATTTATGCATTGTAAAGACTGTCATTTGGCATGACTCGTGTTATAACCTAGTATGGAATACACCGCTTTGGGACTATGTCATTTCAAACCTAATCTCACTTAAGTAGGTATAACTGAAACTCTTCAGACTAACGGTACGATCATCTAGACCAACTGGCAGGACTGCCTTCTTTGGATTTGTGCATTATAAAGTCTTCCGCTTGGGATGATTCGTGTTGAAACATGGAATTCATTTTCCTGAGGAAATATCAAGATACACGATTTACCAACAAAAAGAGAACTAACCAAAAATGTTTCACTGTTGTTGTTCAATCAACAGTTCGATTACTTGAAATAAAGTGCAGACCCAACTTCCTGTTCACAAATTGGGAACGTGCGAGTATATAAGAAAGAACTATAGTTCATAAACTTGATGGTGGAAATTACGAATTAAAATGCTATTGTGAGAATTCTTGAAGATCCAAACAAATATACGAGGTGTGATCAAAAGATAACCGTTATTTTCATCTTTTCGTGAGTTACGTATGTTCGATGTTCGCATTTTTTTTTCTGTTATGTTGGTACACATGTCTGTTATATATGTTGGCAATACCAACCATTTTGGATTGTCAGTTTGTTTTTGACAGATAAAAAGGTTAGTCGTGTTTTGGTGTGCTCTTCGATTTTGTACTATTCGAAAAAATGGATCAAAGAAACTGTATTCAGTTTTGTGTAAAAAATGAAATTAAATGCGCAAGGACATTTGAAATGTTGACTGTGGCTTTTGGCGAGTCTACTATGAGCAGACCACAAGTTCAATTGTGGTATAACCGGTTTAAGGAAGGCCGAGAAGATGTCAATGACGATGCTCGTCCTGGTCGCCCGAGCACGTCAACAACCGATGAAAACATTGACGCAGTGAAGAAAATGATTTTGGATAATCGTCGAATCACTATCAGAGAGGTTGCTGATGATGTTGGCATATCGTTCGGCTCATGCCAAGCAATTTTTACGGATGTTTTAGGCATGAAACGTGCGGCAGCGAAGATTGTTCCAAAATTGCTAAATTTTGAGCAAAAACAACGTCGCATTGGACATCGCTCAGGAGCTGTTTTTGACCAAAAACAAAACCGTTATCATGCCTCAACCACCGTATTCACCGGACTTGGCCCCCGCTGACTCTTTCCTCTTTCCAAAACTGAAGACACCGATGAAAGGAAAGCGTTTTGCTACGATTGAGGAGATAAAAGAAAAATCGAAACAGGAGCTGTTGGCGATACCAAAAAAAGCGTTTCAGAAGTGTTTCGAGGATTGGAAAAAAATGCTGGCATAAGTGTATTATATCTGAGAGGAATTACTTTGAAGGGGACAAGATAGTTGTTGATGAATAAATAAATACTTTGATTTTTTGATCACACAATAACGGTTCTTTTTTGATCACACCTCGTATTTGGAATAACTTTTCGTAACTAAGTTCTTGAAGATCCAAACAAATATTTTTGGAATAACTTTTCGTTTCCATTCGCTTAAAACCAATCAGTATCTTATTTCGTCGATGTAGCTAACATTGATAAAGAAGCTAAACTTTTTAACCCTGGTATTTGGTCCTGAGTACTTACAGGACCGTGACATATTTTATAGTTCTTTCTTATATGCTCGAATATTCCTGATGGGATCTTTGATAGGCAATAAACCGAGAAGAGAAACTCCCGATTTTGAATTTTCACTTCGCTAACCACGCTGGATCATTTGAGAACTCAATTGCACTAATTGAAGTTTTTCATTGGTATTGTTCTCCATATCAAAGCGGATTATTCGTGCCCAAACCTATAAGACAGATAATTCCTCCCTAATCCTGGAAGTCAGATAATTTCTCCGGAATTCTGCAAGGCAGATAATTCCTTCCCAATTCTGAAAGTCAGATTATTCAAATCCAATGTTGTGTACAAAATTATTCCTCCCCAACTCCGCAAGGCAGATTATTCAAACCCAATGTTGTATATTAGACTATTCCTTCCCGAATCCTGTACACTCATCCATCGATTCCGCTGTTTACTTAAATTCTATCGCACTACCCCAGAGTAAACACCGTAATAAATTCCGAGATCTCTCAGTGGAACCACTCCAAATGTCTTTTCAGAAACTATTTTTGCGTTTTAATTTTTTTTATTGTTACTTGTATTAATTAACCATTAGCAGCGGTCCTTAACCCTTGCTTGGCCACTTCAACCACCACGACAGCCTTTTCCAAGAAATTCTCTGCACAAAAAAAATGTTTTTAAATTAAATTAAATCAAAAACATCCACTTAAATTCAGTGCTCTCTGCTTAGATGTACGCAGTGGGACCGCGCGCGCTCTGTCCACCCTCTGCTCACTTGATTGCCCACCATCGAAATCCTATAAAAGCATAATTTACAATGTTGTTTTTTACTACGACGAACACTCTTCGATGTTTAGAATCGGCAATAAAAATAAAAAAATTAGCAAAAAAACAACAAAATGAAGCAAGCATAAAAATTCCATACGCCCATAAATTGGCATATGGATTGTCATGCGGTTCACATAAATCTGCGCGCTCTCGCGCACCCCGCACCTCGCAGCGCGCCCCACACTCCATACCATCCTTTTGGCCTTGAATTTTTTTTGAAAATATCGCCAAAATTCAAGCTGCTGAATTTTTGGTAAACAAACGCTCTCGGCATACCGGCACCTTGGATTGGAATACTAAATAAAAGCAAATGCTGCGAAGAAGACAGTGGCTCGCTCGAACCCGATATGGAAATGGAAATGGCCAGCAACGTTTCCATGGCAGGGCCCTATACTACGAACGCCACCGTAGCGCAATTGTGTTGAAAGGCAGCGTACTGAGCAGGGCGGTGAGAACCGGTGCAATCCTGCACTGGGACAGACGCCGGGGACGGACACCAAGCGACATTCATTGACTGCGTGGTCAGTGGTCGCCGCTCACACGCTGGGTACGTATGCACCGCAAAAAGTGTACACAAACAACGTGAGTCCACTGGCCAACTGCAAGAAGTGCCGCGCCAGCTGAAAAGCCGCTCAGCGTCAGCACTTTTGCAAGTTGTTTTTAGTTATTTTTGTTCGGTATTTATTTTTGTGTGTTTCCATGCATTCTGTAAGGAAACACACACCTCTTTCGTGTGAAAATCTGCGCTCGGCCAGGCAATGAACTCTGAATTTGATATTTTCGAGTGTATGTGAATTAATTACAGCAAAACAAATTATGTAATTGCGATAATTGGCGTTTTGAGAGGGGAATGAACGACATCGGATTTGGCATTCAGTGGCTCCCAGGCGGCATATCGCACGCGGCTATCGGGACACTCTTCGTAGGAGAGGGCCTTCTCTAGTTGGCGACAACGTTTTTGTTGGTAACGAAGTACGCACTAGAAAACGCCGTCAGAGTGTTGCCACATGCAAAGAATTATGTGAAAAATTCGACCAGAAATTTAGAGTAACGCCAGGCAAGCGGCTTCAAGCGTTTGGCTTCAAAAGGCACGTTGATACTCTGCCATTTCGAGTATATGCATATGCATCGAGTCCATGCATATACGAGTATATTTCATTCAGAATATTTCGTCAGTTTGTACCAAGATATTTCTGAGTTGAGAGCGAATTTCCTTGTTACATAGTAAAAGAAGAATCCATACATATGTAAAGAGAGGATCCTTACTTCATACTTTTGTTGTGAATGATATGAAGATTGCCTTATTATGTGAGATGTGTAGTATTCACTTCGTCCACTTCTTTGTTGTCCTACATTACCCATGGTATAAAGAATGGTATGTCTATAAGCAACTACTAAAACAGCAACATCAATGTATTTTGCGGAACTTACTACCAAAACTGACAACAGCAATTGCACAGAGAAAAAACATATCCAAAAACAACAATGAACAACAATGAAAAATTATGAAAAACAATGCACAACAATGAACAACAATGAACAACAATGAACAGTAATAAACAACAATGAACAACAATGAACAACAATGAACAGCAATGAATAGGAGACAGAAATATATGCTACATATGCAAGAACTATCTTTGTATTAGAAGATTGAGTAGAGTCGTTGCATTTTTAAGGCACAGAGGGAGATAAACTGAAGGTTTAATATAATCTATATAAAACATAGGGGATAGCTTAGACAATTTAAATATATGAGAGACTAGATTCACAGATCTAAATATGAATTTCAAAATCCACTCAGACCAGACAAATCGTACAAATATTATATGAAATAATCTATATAAAAAATGGGGGATAGCATCGACAACTCAAATATGTGAGAGACTAGTGTCACAGATCTAAATATGAATATCAAAATCCTCTCAGAGCAGACAAATCGTTGGAATATTTTATGAATTCGAAGCACTTGTTGAGATATGGTAGCTACCACATATTATGGAATAAATCAAGACTTGCAACACACTCCGAATATTATCTTCTATACAAGTATTACCTCGTTGAAATAAGGCAGTGTAAAGTAGGCATTGTTACAAAAAATTGTATTATGGGAACAACAAAAGCTTCAAGCATTGTTAGAGTCCTGCACATTACTCAGCTTAAGGTAATTCAATACTTAAATCATTATTACCCGACATTCTCACTGTAAAGTAAAGTAATGTGAGATAAGAACTGTTAACTAAAATTATGTCAAGAGCAACTAGAGCAACTAGAGTAAATTTACAGCATTGTTGAAGGAGTGCAGTACTCATTTCATCTTCTTTAGAGTCCTAAGTTCCTCCGCGTATGAAGAATGGGCACTCAATAGTTAACTGCTCATCAATGTGTTCCGCCATACTCCGCATTTCGACTACTTTACAAGTGCGAGTAGTAACGCTGTAAAGTAACATAATGTAAAACAAGAACTGTTAAATAAAATTATGTTAAGAGGAACAAAACTGTATTCCGTTCATGTAATGTAAGGTAACATCGATCGACAATGTAAGGGCTGAAGTTCATGTAATGAATGGATTATTTCACCATGTTAACAGAAGTTTCACAAATCAATTGGTATCAAAGCAAATTGAGGCAGCACACATTTTTTTTAATTATGTTAAGCATTAAGTTTGTGGTCTAAGTTTATTCTCTTTTAAAAATAGAATTAAATCATAGTAGACTCTTTAGATCTTACAGAAGATTTCTCTACTATACTGAATATATTAAATCACATTACTTTATAGTGAAAATCAACAGGCTTTAAAGCAAACATAATATCATCCCAACGTACAAAGTAAAAAGGTTCCATAACTAAACTAATCTACATAAACTGTAGATCCAAGTTAAGGTTACCCAGATAGTTCGCGAGTTACATAAGTTGAACTCGGAGGCCGATTGGCCCATTGTGTCTCCAAGGTAACTGTGGAAAAAGTCATTCTTTCAAACCTAAAATGACTGCTCTATTAGAAAAATACTATTTCATTACTACTTGAATTATAATATCTTCATTATTATCTTACAAGGAAAGAGAGGCACTATCAGTTCTGGTGTTCAGCTCGAGGAAAATATGGTCTGGTAGTTTTGTTACTAATTCTATTAACTACTTAGGAAACGAAATTATCTACCTATAATCATCAATAGTAATGACGCTACCAATTCATTATCAATTAGAGAAATTATTATTGTAACAATTGATCGTAGCGTCCCAAAGGAGCCGTGAACTTTTAAGAATCTTTGATTTACTGAAGAGTTGGAGGTTAGTTATAAAGAAGAATTATCCATAGCTGCGGTACGGACATATACAATTTACATCCGCAGATGGAGTAAAATAAACATTTGATAAGTACCGAAGAATTGGAGTTAAGCGCTATCAATAAAGAGAAGAACAAAGAAGGTTGCACCAAACTATATTAACGCGCCCAAACAAGTGAAGGAGAGAGGACTGTATTCTCTTCAGATTATTGTAGGAAAGAGCAGACAATGATTTTATTTGAAGATGATTTCAAATTGTGGAAAAAAATCATAAGAAACTTTTTCGATAAAAACACAGTAGAGTTTAATTTTATTTGAGTGTGTGAAAATGGAAAGAAAAGATCCTTGGAAACTCATGAAAACCTTAAATTTTAAGCATTCGATCCAGTCCTTTAAATGATATGTGAACGGATTTACTGATCAAAGAGCTGATATTAAAGAAGGCACTTTAATAGGTCAACATTTTCAGGTTGTTTACCATATTTACAATTATTTACATTCTACGAAGTTAGAGACCGAACTCACCTATGAATAATAGAACTCCAATCTATATAAGTGTTTCAGGAAGTATTTTATCCATTGAAATATCATTGTTAACATTCAATGGCATGAGTTCCTAGAGAACTGTAGGCGTTCTGTTGGTCGGTTCATAAGCACTATTCAACTATAAAATAATTCAGTATTGAATAATGATATCATGTCAAGTATGCATAATCCTCATGTCACTGAAACATGCTGATATTGTGATAACTCGTATTCTATTCTTGAAATTGATCTTGCTGTCATTTAAAAAGCTGGTAACTCTGAACACGGCAAAATGGCAAATTTCATAATAGCCACTTTGTTGAATGCTTCAAAGAGTTCATTAAACCGACATCAAATAGAATCGCACATAATAATAATTCGATTTCATTCTGATGAAATTGAAAACAAGCCACCACCTACTTCATTATGAATCGATCGATCGATTATGAAGCGAGCAGATAAAAACAACATTCCACAGCATCCACCGTAACGCAGCCCACCTCACCGCTGCTCGCAATCAATACCAAAACTGAGCAGAACAGAACAGAATCGAACCGAACCGAACTGAACTGAAGCCAATAAAGACCACATACGTCAAGAACTTCAGGAATGTCAACCACCATGCGGTTCTTGCTTATTCCAGCCATTTACTTTAATGAAAGCGAATCAAGTTAAATGCGAGCAAATCGTAGTAAAGGCACAATTTATAGAGATGACATCGTAGGCCCTGTCCAGCAGGCGATTGGGATGTGTGGGAATTGTGTACGATTAATGAGACCAAGTCGGGATAATCACTGGGAAGGGAGAAATTCCATTTCAGTTGTCCCAAAGAAGAAGAAATGAAAGAGTTCTTCCATCTGCAGTGAATTGAAGAAATTTATATTATTTTCTTATATATCAGCAAGACTCTGCAAACACACCCTTCATGACAGTTTCTCTATTATGGGTACAATATACTGTACATATATCCTCAGTTTTCCAAAATTTATTATCATGCAAAGAGAAGATTATAATTCGAGGCAGTACAATTTAATTCTTCAATCTCTTCGAACCAAGTTTCTATGGAAACATAAAACTATAAACTTTACAGTTGATTGCCTTAAGTTCAGTCGGTATATAAACCACTCCATAGTGTCCACATTAGGGATGAGAGAATATTCGATTATGCCAGTGTAATTGTTTCTCTGCTGATTCAATTGTTTAAGAACTATAATTATGTTGACTCGATTGTTCTTCACTAATTTAAACTGATAATCAAAAGCAGTGCCAAGCAATCCTTTAAAAATATCAATACTGACTCCTACATCTCATCTTGTACGCGCCTATTTCACCAAAACCAATAATAATAATGTTCCACAAGCTCCGTGTTCAGCTGACATGGCCCCGTGTGACTTTTTTCCTGATCCCACCACTCAAGTTACCACTTCGCGGAAAACGTTGGGAGACGATTGAGGCGATAGAGAATAATTCGCTGAAGACGATTCTAAAATCGGCCTAGGAAAAGTGTTTTGAAGATTGACAGAAGCGTTGGAATATGTGTACTGATTGCCATGTAGATTACTTTGAAGGGAGTAAGATAAATATCAATGAATAATTGAACCGCTTTAGCGTTATTGACAAATTCCAGGTACTTTTTGAACATACGCTACAGTTTTTTGCTAATTTTCCGAACTATTACAAAAAATATCTGAAGAAATGTATACCAAAGTGCATCTACCGAAATATATTCTGAGGCCTATCTGACTACGTAGATATGAAAACTGAAAGTACTTGAGATAAAGAGTTGATCACATTGAAACAAAGAGTTTGAGGATGGCACTCATTGACCTACTCCTATATTTGTGCTTCAAAATATTTCATCGATGAACATGACTGAGGAAGCGATATAAGAACATATCGAATTCTTCATATTAAATGAGAATGTTATCGATAAATAAGACAGAGATGGACTTCAGAACAATTCAACTTTTCAAATTATCGATAAAAAGTAGGAAAGCGATATACCACCATTTGAAGTGTGTATAATATTTCTGCTTCCCAAGGTTTCAACTGTACCCTGATTAGTCAATAAGTCAGTCCACCCTCATTGGACAGTTTCACATATAAAATTACGTAGATAGATTGTGGATCAATGTTGTATATTGTTCAAAAAAGGATCTTAAAAGAGTAAGAATACGAAACACACTCCAAGTCCCTCTCGTATTTTTATTTTCATTTCTTTTTAAAGAATCTAGTTTCAGATTTTATTTCACCTCTTTAAATAGTCTCCATAACTATCCTACTCATCCTCTGTTCTGTTCTCTAAGAATTTTCAAGTTTGTACATAAAGTTGAATCGCATTATACGCAGTATACGTAGAGATTGAATCTCTCAAAATTTTGTGTAATGGAAGTGAAGGCGATTTCACATAAATCGGTGAGCGGCAAGGGGAAGCGATATGCAATGCGTTTATATATATTCCGGAGGTTTACTAGAAAACCAGTCGACCAAAATTTTCGCACATTAACTTCGTTTGTCATGCGAGCTCTTTATATGGATACTCTTTGGTTGAGCACTTCAACTACTTTAATCACGTAATCTACCTATTTATCTATCAAATAAGTTCAATATTCGCCCACCTCTAGAGCAATGTGTCACCCAACCATATCTCTGTTGAGCTCGACACAAGCACGAACTTTTGTAGCACACTCGCAGTTTGCAGTGTGAAACCAGCGGCGAATGCCCTCCGTACAGTTCAATTGACTGACTGCTCACAGCACAAGTCAGCACCTGCCGATTAGAGCGCTATGACTGAGTGGGACCTGAAGCTGGGCGGGCGAACTGTCGATCAGGCGAGCTGGAAGTCTGATTCACGTTATTGTTAGACTATAACAACTTTTTTATTGTGGTTTGACGGGTTGCCGAGTGTTGAAGAGGTGCTAAAGACTTTCGCAGTGAATGAAATCTCGAAGGGCCTCCTGTACTACTGCCGTACTCACTCTGAAGGGGGATTTCGAGCGCTTCGGCTTACAACTTTATCGTAAACTGTGTGAAGCGTGGCGTGTGGTGGTAGCAATGAACTTTCAGCAGTTGCGGTGTGTAGTGCGAAGTTCAGAAAGTAGTTGCTGAGAGTAGTCAATCGACTAAAAAAGAAAAGTTGTAGAATGCCTGCGGTATTTAACCTTGAGGCGTGCGTTGACATTTTGCAATGCTGAAACAGCCACAAAAAAGTTCATTAAAATAATTTCTCAATAAAAGTTTGTAAATCATGAGTATTTGAATTGAATCGTGTGAGCAACTGCATTGGCCGGTGTATGCTCAACTATTGAAGGGAGTATTTTAGAACCTGCACTACTTCCTTAACTTCGTTGCGTGTGAGTCACCCTATCAGCGAAGCAATCAACAATCGCATCAGATACGAATCGCTGAACAACAATTCAACAGAATTGGGGAATTTTGTTGAAGTAAAAGTGAACAGGCGCATCTATGAAACAAGCACTGATATCCTGTTTGTTTGTGGCAAAATAGTTCGATCATTAGTCATCGTCTGCCGTCAAGCAGTGAGCAGCGCCACAAAGCAATTGCAGTGACTGTGCGCTAAAATATCCTTTTTAACAAGAATTCCGCAAAGACAGAATGCAGGAAGATATCAAATTGACAGCCAGCGGAGCGAATGAAGTGGAAACAGACCCACACTCACAGTCACACGGCAGACCAGACTCACAGATAATTGCCATTCAAGAATTTCACAAGAATTAAAACAGAGCCGTAGACTTTGATCTTCTTCTGTATGAAAAGTAACAAAAAGAGCAAAAAAAAACAACTAAATAATACAGAACCTTAATCGAAAGCAAACAAAATGCCAACCTTGACCTGCTTCGGTGTGTTCACGTGTTCGTATGCGGTGGTGGCAAAAGCAAACTGCCGCTTACCTTTTCATACACTTTTTGTGTGCTCTCATTTCTTCAAATATTGTTTGTTCTTTGCCACACTCAATGCAGAACAATTTATGAGGGAAAGGGCAAAAGTTAAACTGTACTGCTGGGAAGGAAGTGTGGCGTTTTTGTTTTTTGTCTATACAGAACACTAAAAAGGACAATGATCCTGCTCGTCCCGATCCTGCGCAGTCTAATGTACAGTTTGCTGCTTGGAAGTGTGTGCTCCGTGCAGTTGCCATACGAAACCCAGACAGCCAATGTAAACGATTTCCTGGAATTTCTGAAGTGTGTCTTCGGCGTTACCGCTTCCTTGGCCCTACTCGCAGTAAGAAGTACGAGTGCGACTATGTGTGTATACAAATAGATAGGCCAATGACCGCCTCGCATCAAGGACAGTTTAGTTTATGAGGTAGTGCGGCGGCATCCTTGTGGAAAATTCCGCTCTACGCTGTTGTGTGACTAATTCGGTTTTCATATTTCATCAATTGGTGTGTAAAATTCCACAATTTCCGCTGTGACCGCTGCGTGCGCATGTGTGCCTGTTGCGCATCTGCATCATACGCACATAAATAGCACATGCACGGGATAAGGTAGCTTCGTACTAGTGGTGGGAAATTTTGTTACTTGGTGATACCTGGTAAGGTGAACCCATTTACGGTACTCGTTACTTTGTAGTCATTGCGGAGTAATGTCACAGTGGATTTGGGTAATAACAGGTCACACTGGGATACGCACACTCTTCATTGTCGTGCAAATTAGCACAAAAACAAGGATACTCCAATATCTGCTTGATTTCACAAGTTATTGCGGAGTATTCTCCCGGAGGCTGTTATCTCTCTTTTCTGACATACATAAGCAACAATAACGAGTACAAGGTCTATCTCAAGAATCTCGGTGTTCCATAGAGACTACTTTTTAATCTTCAAATCTAATTGTCTAGTCTTGAAATACTTCCAGAAGAGGAAAAAGTTAGTAGTACTTTTGGGTATGTAAGTGGATTTCATTTATACGATATTCCACTTTCAGTGTTCAAACAGCTCTACAACTAAAGCCGAGTTTCTCCTTCGCTCTTTGCAAGAGAAAGCCGAGTTTCCCCTTCGCTCTTCGCAAGAAAAAGCCGAGTTTATCCCTCGCTCTTCGCAAGAAAAAGCCGAGTTTATCCCTCGCTCTTTGCAAGAGAAAGCCGAGCTTCCCCTTCGCTCTTTGCAAGAAATCACCAAAGATGAGTCACCGAGCTCTTAATCTACCCGGCTCTTAATCTACTTACCACACACTTCTTCATACCCAGCTTCTTCTGGATCCCAATCCTAACTATGCCTTACTCGTCATTATGCCAACGCTTGCCCCTTTCGCACATTTGAACTCGTCACTTTCCCACCTCATCTGCAACGAGTGCAACCGTAACGAGACTCTGATTTCTAGTTACTCGTATCGCTGCAACGCGTTCTGGCTGCGTGTCAGCCGTTGCACGCGTTGACGTCATTGCACTGCGCTTCTCCGCTCTCGAGTGCACATGTCCTGCGGCATGCAGTGCACGCTGTCCTGTGCAGTCACTGACCTTTCTGCCGTTCACATTCACGAGTATAGCTCACCAGCAGCGCTCTATCTGCTGGCACATGTATTCGTCGCCGCATCTAGTTCGAGCAGTATCTCTAGTACGGGTACGTGTATATGCATTGCTAGCTTGTGTGGGTACGTGTGTTCGCTCGGCGGCGCTGGATGAGTGTTTAACCTTTTCAAGTATTTCAAGTTCAATGACTCTCGTGCTTGGTGGCCACGTTTCTTGAGATGTGATTTTTTGGCGGGAAATGCAGTTCGTTTTGTATTGTTTTGAATTTGACTCTGAGAACACGCAAATGCATTTCTCAGAATTCCGTTCAATATTAGTACAGTTGTTCAGTTATTCGATTGGAGTTTTCTAATTCTGCACTTAAAGAATGTCGAGTTTGTGAGCACTTAAAGAGGCGTGGAATTATTTACACCGCCAACCAGATGAGCGGCTTTTTTAACAGCGGATCAGCGAACGACTAATATATATATATATACGTCACTTTCTTGAGATGACTAAGCAGATGCAAGCAAATCAAGTTCAATTAATGCTTTCAGGTGGTTCAGGCACGAAAATTTAATCTGCTCATTTTGAGAGTGAGCTCTCCTTAATATCGAACGGTGTAAAGTTTGCAGAGAACGGTGTGATTGGTACGAGGAAGCGAATTCGACGCATTCAGCATGGTTTTGCTTATTTCTAAATATGTTTCTCTTCCAATCGAAAGCCTTTGTTGCTAATACCGATTCCCTAAAATCTTTAGCATATAAATAATTTGCTTATAAGGTTTCGTAATAATAATAATAATAATAATAATAAAGTCGATTGCGAGAGGATGGCCATCCCGGCGGTGTGCATTGTATTCAATGGGGAGTATGGTGTTATTTTCTCTGAATGCAGATTGGTACTTGAGAAATGAGGATTCTCCTCAGACAGTTGGCAAAAAATGGTTGACATCCTTTAAGATCGACTTTGAGGGTATTCTCAGACATTCAAATTAAGGAATTACAAGTTTCTCCAACAAGAGTTTGGAAATTTTTTAGTGTTCCATGACTGATTCTGTGAACATTTTATTAAGTGATCATGCAGGTTTTATTAGAAGTTCTAGTAAATGTTTCAAAGCCGATATCCTTGACTCCAGCGGATAATAATTAGTTTAGTACATATTTACTTTTGAATATGCCAAGTCCCTGCCCATTGCCGGATGTGTTAGAATCTTTCTTTGATAATACTAACTCACTTTTCTTATGATATTATAGTAATCTAGTAAGATCAAGAGAACTAGATCCTACCAGTAATTTAGTATGACCAAAAGGACTCCTTTCTACAATGATGGCTGCCTAATTCAATCCAGCACAGAGGCAACATTCGTCACTCTACCTTTTGGTAGAATAATTCCCCCTTCCATGTGACAAAACTATTCACCCTGAGCTGGGTCACATTTTATAGGACTGCAATTTCACTGGTCTAATCAGGTCATTCAAAGAACTGTTCATCAAAATAACTGGTCATCAAAAGAACTGCTCATCAAAAGAACAGTTCATCAAAAAAACTGTTCATCAAAAGAACTGTTCATCAAAAGAACTGTTCATCAAAAGAACTGTTCATCAAAATAACTGGTCATCAAAAGAACTGCTCATCAAAAGAACTGTTCATCAAAAGAACTGTTCATCAAAAAAACTGTTCATCAAAAGAACTGTTCATCAAAAGAACTGTTCATCAAAAGAACTGTCCATCAAAAGAATTGTTCATCAAAAGAATTGTTTATTAAAAGAATGGTTCATTAAAAGAACTATTCATCAAAAGAACTGATCATCAAAAGAACTGTTCATCAAAAGAACTATTCATCAAAAAAACTGTTCATCAAAAGAACTGTTTTACGCTTATGAGGCGACATATTTTAGCTTGAGAAGTCAGTAGGGATTATAGGCGAGAACCATATTGCTTTTAGGGCACTTCAATCATCGGTTGTACTCATAATCATATCATCCTAGTTTGCATCCCACCCAGGTCCTTTTTCTAAGAACAAGAGACGCATTTGAGTTTTTCTCTTCAACTACGACCTGAACATATTTTAAGCAAAACTAAGTGATAAGTTTCCAGGCAACCTTCCAGACAAACGAAAGCAAGTAACCAGTTGAACAGACATAAGGATACCTCTTGCGGATCCCTGGTATCCTAATAACTTCATTTAGTTATTCTATTTAGCTTCAATAGTGGTGTGACTCGCTGTTCCCAATCAATGCTCACAGAGGATAATTTCGGTAGTGCTTAGTTTGTGGTTGCTCAGCAATTGGCTTGGCAATTGTATGCATGCAAAAGTCAACGACATATCGCGAAGGTCGATACAATAAAATCAATTTCAATTATTTATGTAAATCGTTGAGCAGAATAGATTGAGACCGCCCCGGCCCCAACCCCAGCCGCAGTCCCACTACCCTCGAGACGAGCCCCAACAGCAGCCCCTGCCAGGCCTGTTCGTATGCATAGAAACATGTAAAACTGGTCACCGGATTAAAATCCAGCACGTTCTATCGTTGACGCTGCTTGGCCGGCTGCACAGAAAGAAGCTTCTGGCAGAGTGTTGAGACGAGGCGAACTGAGCGTGTCCACCACTGCAAACACAAACGCGAGACAATACTTGGCGGCAATTATCATAATGCAAATGCGAATGTGAATGCGCGTGTGCACCTCCCTCCGCCTCGCTGTAAGCGTCCAGCACAGCCACGCCAGGCATGTGCTGCAGCATTTTCGGCAAGACGCTTTTGCTGATAACGCTGGCCGGGCGCTGACTGAACGCAAATGAGCGGCTCAAATGCCCGTTTCTTCTTTACAATTTATGCGCTCTCCAGCATTAATTGCAGACAATTAAAAGCCAAATACTATATACATTATCTACATTATAATTATTATATATTTCCTTCATTATTGAATTTTTGTTCACATTTACTTTATTACTTTTTGAAATTGTTTTTTTATTGTTTGTATAATTTTTACTTTAAATTGATATGTTTTTAATGAGCCGCTTCAAATGAATTCACTTCGATTCGATTGTTTGTGATGCAACACATGAATTTAATTGCCGCCCGTACTAGACCTTGAAAATCTGAACAAAGAATTATTCTAAAAATTTTTTAAAATTCTTTGCTGTTTTTGTTGTGGTTGTTGTTGTACGCTCCTTACATATTTAATTTGGCATTTGCGATTTCTTTGGCGCATTATTATATGAAACGATTTGAATTGAAATGATATAAAATGTGTGTAATGACGTTTGCACTGGAATTGGCGCGTGCGGCCTTGATCTTTTTATGTTGGTGATCGCTGCCGTTGCTGCTGCTGCTGTTTTGCTGCTGCTGTTTTGCTGCTGCTAGCGCTGCCACTTCAGTGCGTTCAGTGCAGACAATCAGCTGTCAAAAAATAATTAACGTACGCGCCGGTCAGGTGACGTTTATTGCGCACCGCATTCGCACACGCTCGCAGCCGCCGATCGCGTGATTTGTTAACGTATTTGAGACTCGTACTCGCAGACGACACTGGTCATCATCGCCCATGAGTTGGGAATATTGATGGCTGTCTTTCCAATGCAGCCTCAACGAAGCCTCCACCATGAAGCATGCCTTGTACTGAATAATTGGCATAAGGATGTAGGCGATCAATTTGATTCTTCTCATGGCATGCATTGGGGACTGAGAGCCATGCATCCCTTAGCTTTGTGCTGAGGTGACGCTCGTCGTTGTGAAGGCTTCTTACAAAATTTATTTGTTTTCAGGGGTGGATTATAAGCATTTCAATATAGGGGTGGATTATAAGCATATATTTACTTAACCTATCTAACACTTGGCAAGTAAAATGGCTGGTCGCCTCAATTAGCAATAGTGGAGTTTTGATGCCAAGTCCTCGCGAGCCAAAAGATGGTGATATACTTTGCTAAAATTACAACCAGCCCTAGTAGTTAACAGATTTGGTTGGGTGTGAAGATTGTAAACTAGAACAATGCCCTAGACTCTCTAGCAAAGGACTTCCGAAATATTTGAGTCTCAAGCGAGCGAGATCTGCGCAATCACAAAGAAAGTATACGACTGTTTCTTTCTCCTGTGGGACTTCACAGCTCCTGCAATAAGCCTTGAACGGAATGTCCATTTTTTCGTGTGTGGCGACTCGTGCAGGCAACTATAAGGTTGCCAACTGTTTGTCTTGGTTTATGGTGACCGAGAGAGATTTTCCTTCTTTCATACGGTGTTCCCCAATTGGTCAACTTCAAACATTTCATTAGAAGCCATTCATACTGTGACATATTTTTATCACCATTTTACTTCTTTTATTATCCGAAAGGTCGAAGAAACATTTTTAATTGTGATTGGAAAATAACACCATTCAGGTGATATCCAAAGTCATTTTGGTATAAAGGAGTCTATAATTTCCTGACGTACGTTCTGATGCCATTCTGATATTATTTACATAAAACGAGTTCCTCAACATAGCCCCATACAAGTCAGCCTGCATAGCACGATATGACAAGCAAGCATTATAATGAGGTTTATCTAGTGTGATTGAATACAACAGTGTGTATTTTTAGATGGGCATGCTTATTGGTAGATCTACACAGGAACATGAAGTGGTTTATAGCCTTTTATATGGTTGCGGTCCTTTGCCACCACGTGGAGCCATAGGACCATATATATATATATATATGGTTGCATACTATAATTCCTTTATAACGATTTTGAGATATTCTTCCCTAATGATGATTGGATCCTTAAAACTCCCCATATCAACATAAATCGATACCTTGTTATGTCATTTTAAATATATTTTTAGGAACTAGCTGACATATTAATATTACACCGATCCATCTTTAAACAACCTCTCTTTAATTTGATCACACGAGTAGCTGGTCCTTAGTCACTTCTTAAGGACATTCAAAATCCTACAAATAGTATCTACTATTCCACTGCTGTGGATTGGACCTCAAGGAGCTATACTATCTGGAGATGCTTGGGGAAATGAAGATGTCTTTCATAATTGAGGTGCTTATGCAGATACTGAGACTCTGAAGATATCGCTGATCTATGATGGATTTATAATTTTTTTTTTTAATCAATTGTTTGGGTTCTTCTTCTTCTTAGCTGGCACTACAACCGACAGTCGGTCTTGGCCGCTACCCAAATGTTACGTCATTCGCCTCTGCTCCGGGCGCGATGAGGCCAGTTAGAAATACCAAGCGCGCTCAGGTCATCGTCGACTTGGTCCTTCCAACGGAGATTAGGAAGTCCTTTTATGCGAGTACCACCAGCACATTTATCACAATGGTCCATTATGTGTGCTCAAGTGTGCTGTTGGTAAACTGGGCGGCCACTCCTACCTACCTACCAGCACATTCCGAGTAGAGTACCTTCTTGGCCGGAGCGTTTTTGTTCATTCGCTCGACATGGCCCATGAGCCATCACAACCGCTGTAGTTTTATGCGTTTGACTATGTCTGTATTGGAGTACATCTCATACAGCTCGTGGTTCCATCTATGCGTCCTCCACGCAGATTGGACCGTAGATCCTTCTTTGTTTGGATTGGTTGGCAATAATTCTGGCAATCATTCAGTTGTAGTCGACTCATATCCCTGATCTCTGTTGCGTTTCATGTCGAGTCGCTTAACTTAGCTGCAAATCACTCCCTCAAGATGTGCTCACATTCTGATCTTAATTTTTAAACTAATGACACTAGAACCCCTGCAAGGCTGCATTTGTTTCCAAGAGCCATTTGATACACTTTACATTGACAATAATAGCCTGGCTTCAGTGTTTCCAAAAATACCACATCGAATATCTTCAGTGACTTCGAATATCTTCAGTGCCCACTTCGAATATCTTCAGTGACGGTTGCTCTGGAAAGCACTGGAAACACACCAAACAGATTCTGGAGAAGCCACCATTGAGAGCAAAATGGGGGATTTTTTTAATTAAATTTTGTATATCAATTCAAACGAAAAAACGAGATTATTAATTGTTGGCGCTTCTTTACAGGGGCAGATACGTTAACGCCTGCCGCATATCGCGCTTAGATACAGTCGAACATTTCTGAGATAACGCTGCGCTGCGATGTCATGTGCAATGCTTTCGACGCCGTGCCGTGCAATCGCACACCAAATATTTCCATGGCCCGTACATTGTCGTTAGGCTTGGTGTTGTTGTTGTCGTTGTTGTTGTGATTGTGATTTTAGAATTTGCTAAAATGCAATTTATGTTTGTTTGTGTCATTGTTGTTGCTGTGGCCGGCAAATACCCAATTATCTGAGCTGATGCAAATTAGTTTATTAACCCCAAATCTCGAAATTTTGCATTTCAATTTCAATTTGCATTTTGTTTTGTTCCTCTTCTCATCTTTGCATTTACTGTGATTTCATTTCATTTCATTTGATTCGAATTTGCTGTTTGATTATTTATTTAATGCTTTTATTTCAATTTGTCAATCAGGAATCCAAGTGTCAGTAAGTGAGATTCTCGTACTAGCGTAGGAATCACCACTCTGCTCCAACTAAGCACATCCCAGCGCAGTGGTCGCAAGCGTGTCTTATCAGTGGATTGTGAGCATCATTCTCGACGTGTGAGTGTATGGGCGTGTGGCGTATGTGTGTGTGTGTGTTTATTTTAGTGTAAAAATTTGCATTTTTCTACTAGCGGCGGCTATAAATCAGCTTTGTCAATTTTTTAATATTATTTCTCAATTTTTTTACATTTTTTCTTTGTTTTGTTTTTAGTTCGCTTGACATTCAACCTGCCCGCTGTATGAAGAATGCATTTGTGTGAGGAGCGAGTGGGGTTGTTGTTGATATATAATGTTATTTTTAAATTTATACGCTACCGTATGCAGCAGTATCTGCATAGTAGTTGCTGGTATTTCAATTCTCTTCCAGCACTGTTATTCAAAGGCGATCACTCCTTTAGTAGTGGGCTTTCATGTAGAAGAGCCACGAATTTCGTATAGAAACCAGTCCCGAATAGTATTCGTATTCAGAAACGGACATCAAAGGACTAAATCACAATTGCCCGAAACGAAGAAGGTGAACTCTGTGATGATGCCCACAGGTAGAACTCAAAGGAGCAATTTCACAAAATCCATGAACCACCTTTTAAGGCTCTTAAAATCACCCCAAAAGCTGTGCCACAGTAAGGGATGATGAAGATGTATGCAATCATTTCCTAGAACCGTCAGATATTGCCGACAAATCCCCTAAGGAAATCTCTGAATTCGTAATGAATACTACACTTGGGGAGAATTTGTAAAAATAGAGCTTGTCACAAATAGGTATATTCGGCCGCAGTGACTTGGTGACTAGTTCCCGCTCTCAGTACAATCTACAGTCTACAAGATGCATGCAAATACAAGGTATGATTTGACATTGTTTCTTACAAAGTTTTTAAAGATTTTCTAGATCCTTCTCGTGGTGGAGAACTCATAACTGAGTGAAAAGGAATGAACCACAATTATGATGTTTGTGACCAGCAAAGTAAGAGCACGTTTGTGGGCCAGCTGTTGACTTAAGCTATCACACTAAGTGGAAAGAAAAGAGCAAGGACTATAATGTTTCTGACCAGCAAAGTATGAAGACGTTTATTGGCGAGCTTCTGACTTAAGCTATCACACTAAGTGGAAAGAAAAGAGCAAGGACTACGATGTTTCTGACCAGCAAAGGATGAAGGCATTTGTTGGCCAGCTTCTGACTTAAGCTATCTTACTAAGTTGAGAAACAGAAAGGAACTGGATGTGTTTAGAATCGTAAATTGCAGGACTTCGTATGGAAGCAAGACCTCAAATTGACACTAAATGGATAGAAATGAATACTTTCAAAAGAGGAAGTAGACTATGCTTATATAATTCAGTATGGTCATCAACATAGATCGATCCTCCATAGTCTAATAACAGATGGAACGACAATATTTAGTCTTTTCACTTAAAATGATATATTAAAACAATGTCTGAGACTCTACTTCTGTATTGTAATGATAAGTATGTTCGTCCCTCAAGCTCTTCTTCCTTCTCATTAACCTTAGTTGGTGGTAAGGTACTATGTAATGTATTGCTACAATAAAAAATGCATGACAGCATTAATTACACTACAATAAAAAAGGAAAGCATTGTGAATTGTTTCGAGGAATTATAAATCCTTTTTGGGATATAGGTAGGTAGGTAGATAGGAGTGGCCGCCCAGTTTGCCAAAAGCACACTTGAGCAAACATAATGTCCCATTGTGATACCACGGTGTGGCGCCGTTCAAGCACTGACTAAAAAGTTCCCATACTTGGGATGGTGATAGTCAGCGCAAGGACAGCGCTGACTATCACCATCCTTTGTATAAGGAACCAGTAAGAAAAACCACGAAATCAAAAGTTTTTCGACGGCCCCTCCGTTTGTTGTACCGCCCCTGTAATTATGCATTTTCACTCACCTATGAACTGACTTACCTACTATCTTACCTTACCTATTACTTCATTGTTGCATGACACATTATTGTAGCTGCCTAAGAAAGAGTGGAATATTTTATATTACTAGATTGACAATCGGATTGCTTCCGTAATGGCTGAAAATTGAGCCCCAGGATCATTTACGAGTAAGTCTGAATAATGAAGATTCCAAAAATATCTCAGGTGACATATTAAAATCTGAAATAAAGTAGCATTATAATGCTTCTGATTTCTGCGAATCTGGCCTCTTTGCTAATTGGTTACCTTGTCCTTAGTTTTTGCATACAATTTGCTTAAAATATCAGTAGAAGGAAGTACCCGTAAAAGCCGCTGGCATTATTTAAAATGCATTTCAGTTGAAGATGAGTTCAAAGTTTCTGTCTTAATTTTCTAGGAAGTTATTCAAGCTATCCGTGACGTCACAATTTCTTGAATAAATTATACATATAAAGCGAATTTGTTTCAGGAAACGACAACGGAATTACTGAGTACAAATTTTGCAGTAAATTGGCAGCACTGGCCACATATTTAACTAAATATTGAGAATGCAATACAGTACGGGAAGTTGAGTAGGACAAAGCTCCTCGTGATAAAAATGATCCTTAGGCCTAAGGGAAGGGAAATGAGAATGCCTTAGCAAGAAAGGCTGAACCCTTCTGTGGAGTGTATAGATGCAAAAATAAGTTAAACCTGGATAACTCTTATAAAACTGTCCAAAGTTCTTCTGGGAGATTTTAATCCTACAAAAGGTAAGGAGTTAATAAATATGCCTCGGAGTAAATTAAGAATCATCACAGGCATTTTAAGCATAGGATACCTGGGTATGAGGGACACACACGCACCGAACAACCCGACCAACTAGCCAGAAAATGAGCAATAAGCCCCCTTATAGGCCCTGAAGCATTCTGTGAACTATTGAAAGACCGCATGCGAAATTTCCCAGGACTAGTGATTTAGCGCAATATCAGACCAAAAGATTGTTGATCCCAAACAGTGTAGTATCTAATAAGCTACTCTTGCTAAACAGGGAGGGCGTACAAATCCTCACGGGCCACAGAGGAGTATCTAAAGACTGGTGATTTAGGACAACATCAGACCAAATGATTGTTGGTCTCAGTCAGAGAAGTACCTCAAAATCGACTCTTGCTAAACAGGGAGGACCTCCGAATCTTCATGGGCCACTGCATACTCAGTTATCAAATTATACATCTGATTTTTACACCTTTTATTATCAGATTGCGTAAAATTACCCCCTGCCTCAAGATTTTATGTGAACAAATTTTTATTTTATGCACAAACCATGAAAAATCTGACTTGGCAGCACTCTTCCCAATGGCTAAGTTAGTATTTGAACCCAGTGAAACTCGTTAAAAATAACGACTTTGCTAAGTTTTGTTGTTGTGATTCCATAGAAATGTAAATCCAAGCGAAACTAAGGCGGCTGCAGAATTTTAAGGGGGCTAGTTCTCGTATTTGTCTCAATTAAAGTCACTCTTGGTGTGTTAGGAAGATGTTACCCAGTTCTCTACGGAGACTCCAATTCAATTGATCAGTGTTTCATTTCCAAGTAGGCTTTCAGCATAGTTTCGTTGAAGGCAGTTAGTTCCAGTCGGTTTGTTTGGGTCCTAATCCCGGACTGGGAGTCGATACTACGGATATTCAGTGGGTAACTTTCTAATTTCAGGTACAAGTTTCGGTACTACTCGTACTTGTTTGACCGGCTGGTCACAAGTGCTGCTCCAACTACACAATGGAATCGGTTAAGATCGTTTGAAATGCTTTTACTTGTTTAGTTAAATTTTTAAGTAGTCTTCGCTGCTTTTAACTAAAATGCTGCCTGCGGTATGCTGCTTTTTTCTTGAAGGTTGTGCCATTGACCTCAAATGCAAATTGTTATCATTTTCTTGTGTTTTTGTTAATTACTTTTTATTCATAAATTTGTATTTTATTTGATGTTTTTTTTTCCTTGTCGCTTTGCAAGCCATTCAAGTAGTCTGCAGTGCTGAGTCGGCTCTACACTATTTCAAGTTTAAAATAGACAGCTGCAATTCATTGCTCTTCCGCTTATGAACGGCAGATTCGTTCCTTTCGTGTTTCGCTCGCATTGCTGCAATCTTCAATATGGAGCCGAGATGCACGCCCATGCGCCCACATTAATTAAACATACAAAATTTTATAGTTAATTCTAATATTATTCTTTATTTTTCTTTGCCAAATTTGCAACTAATTATTATTTATACTAAAAACAGAAGCAACGAACAACTCCTTTTCACAGGTGAAGAATCGAAAATATAATTAAATTATAGTTAATTCAATAAAATAAATATAATTAATTATATAAAATAAAGTAAATTAAATGAAAATTTTGGTGAATATTTTCTAAATATTTGTTTTGTTTTTGTGCATAAAAATAATAATTTTTTTATTTATCAGTGGAATGATACAAATTTAAATGAAACAGATTGAGAAGTGAGAATATTTATGATTTTTTTTTAAATTATTTTCTTCATTTTTAAGCAATAAAATTAAGTGTTTTAAATTTATCAGTCAAATGTTACAAATTTAAATAAAATAATAATTTAAATAAAGATAATAATTTATATAAAAATAATAATTTATAAGAAAAGAATAATTAAAATCAAATTAATAATTTAAATAAAAATAATAATTTAAATAAAAATAATAATTTATATAAAAATAATAATTTATAAAAATAATAATATAAAATCAAATAAATAATTTAAAAAAAAAATAATAATTTAAATAAAAATAATAATTTATATAAAAATAACTATTTAAATAAATATAATAATTTAAATATAAATAATAATTTATAGAAAATTAATAATTTAAATAAAAATAATAATTTATATAAAAATTGCTATTTAAATAAATATAATAATTTAATTAAAAATAATACTTTATATAAAAATAATTAATTTAAATAAAAATAATAATTTAATTAAAAATTTTTATTTTTAGAGAATTAATAATTTAAATAAAAATAATAATTTAAATAAAAATAATATTTTATATAAAAATAATAATTTAATTAAAAATAATAATTTAAATAAAAATAATATTTTAAATAAAAATAATAATTTAAATAAAAATAATAATTTATATAAAAATAATAATTTAAATAAAAATAATAATTTAAATAAAAATAATAATTTAAATAACAATAATAATTTATATAAAAATAATAATTAAAATAAAATCAATAATTAAAAAAAAATAATAGTTTAAATAAAAATAATAATTTATATAAAAAACTATTTAAATAAATATAATAATTTAAATAAAATTATAATAATTTAAATAAAATTATGAATTTAAATAAAAATAATAATTTAAATAAAAGTAATCATTTGAATAAATATAAAAAATATTTTTTTTTCAATTAATGATAAAATAACTTATAATTCTTACTCCTTTTAGTTTTACTTAACATAAACGATTTTTTTTGTATGATATTTTAATAATATTTTTATTTCTTTTTAAATTTTGATTAATAGAAACAAATAATTTTTTCGAAAACGGTTTGCATAAAATGAATTTAAAAAATTGTAATATTTATGTTCAATTAGCAATTATTTTGTTTTAATTTTTATAGACTTAATTATGTTTTATGATAATTTATAAAAATATTATAAATATATTTCATTTATAGGATTAAATTTTAATTATTACTCTTAACATCTTTAAAATATTTTAATTTTTTTTCCTGCTAATAATATTTTTATTCAAATAAATGCACGTAATTTTTGGCTTTACGTCACAACAATTTTATATAATTTAATTACGTATTTTACATACAAATTTTACATATTTTTTTTTACACATATAAATATTTTATGAATTTTTTTTTTTGTGTATTTCTTACTTTGTTAATTTTTTATATATTGACTAATTCTTTATATAAAATTTGATACTTTGAAGCAAAAAAAAAAATATATTATATGAAAATCTTTGTCCTGCACATATTTTTACGAATGTAGCTACAAACAAATGATTACCTAATAAATTTTTTTTTATATCAACGCCTCTTGCGAGCAATTTGTTTTGATTTTTGGGCGCACTTCACACTGGTTCCGTTTGCGTACTTAAACGCCTGCGACCCATGCAAACGTGCTGCCGACTCCCGCACCTACACCTGCACCTACCCGTCGTTTGCTGCCAGCCACCAACAAAAGCCCAACCGCCGAAACACACTGAAAGAGTTAAAAGTGAAAAGCAGGTGCTGTTGCGTGGCCAACACGGGTTTGAGCTTAAAAGCTAAGCGAACCACACTCAACATGCGCGCAGATCACAGATTGAGTGAGTGTTGTAAAACACTCAACACCCACACTCAAACTGCCACTCGGAAAGCAAGCTGGCTACTGATCGTTAACAGACTCCAACTTCAGCTCTGGCGCTTAGCTGAAACACTCAAATTCGGCAGTTGAGTGCCTTCACACAGAACTGAGTGCTGACACAAGTTTGAGACCTATTGAAGTAATTTTTGAAATTTCTTTTACGCTGTAACTAGCGCTCAGCTAAGCCACTAAGCAACCTCATCGGCGGCTGCCATCACAGTTAGCCGCGTTTCATTTGTAGCTAGTTACAAATCGTACCTACTCGTTTGGCGCGCACAACAACAACAACAACACCGCCGCCGATACAACTCAAGCCCAACTGCAACATGTTGGATTGAAATTTTCCCAAGCTTCCTTCGCACTGGCAACCACACAGCCACACAAACACTCAAGCTGATGCTCGGCATTTAAGCGAACGCATTTAAGCCCAGTTTGCACAAGCAGCTGTCCGTTGGCTCTTATCATTTGTTGACAGCAACCGTCGCGGCGGCTTCCAGCTCCCACACACACCGTTGCAGACCGCTTATCGGCTTCACACACGTTGGCACCAGCTGTGTTTGGCTCGAACAAACAAACCGACGCGATCGAAGCCGAGCCGATCAACGCGCACAGACAGATCGCCGCTTGTTATAAAATAGCAAGGACATATGAACGAGCCATTAGTCGAAATCTATTAACGCACAACGCGAAGTCGTCTCCGGGCTCCGGTTAGCGAATGTTCGCAAAGTTACAAAAATACAAATTTAACAAAATATTTTCAAGCAAACTTTAATGATTTTTTAAGCCAACTTCAAGCCAGAGACAAATTAGTAGAAAATTGTAGAAAAAAAAAAATTTTTTTTTATTAAAAAATGTTCACAATGAAATAAATAATAAAATAAATAAAGTGCAAAAAATTTATTTAAAGAAAAACGCATTTAAAAGTATCAAGAAAAGTTTTTTTATTTACTAAAAAAAATAAAACAAGAATTTTTAAAAACGGAGTCTTAATGCCGAGAACTGAAAAAACTATTTAAAAACAAAAAAAAACAAAAATTATTTGGAACAATTCCCAATCCTGTCAAAAAGTAAAAGATTTACTAAATTAACTGAAATACGCTGAGTTATAAATAGACGCTTAGAAAAATGATTATAGCCGATTCGTACTTCATAAAACTGCTCGTCCGACAGTTCAAGACCAACGACCTGCAGCATCTGCTGTGGGTCTTTCTGAGCATCCTGTTGGTGGTGAGCTTCCTGCAGTGGCTGCTGAACACATACAGAGAGCTGCGCAAACTGCCGCCGGGTCCCTGGGGCCTGCCCGTCATCGGCTATCTGCTGTTCATGGGCAACGAGAAGCACACCCGGTTCATGGAGCTGGCCAAGCAGTACGGCACGCTCTTCTCCACGCGCCTCGGCAATCAATTGACCGTCGTCATGAGCGATTACAAAATGATACGCGAGTGCTTTCGGCGCGAGGAGTTCACAGGACGTCCGGACACACCATTCATGCAAACATTGAATGGCTTTGGTGAGTTCACTCAAACGATTTTTTTATGAACTCTCTAAAATAAAATGTAAATTATTTGTGACTTTAAAGACTTACTTTTAAGTATTAAAATTGAAGATATAATTTAAATAATAATAATAATAATTTATAAATAAATTTAACTGAAATTAGAAGTAGTAAAATTGAAGATCTAAATTAAATAAAAATAATTTATAAATAAATTTAACTGAATATTTTTGTTTAATGTTGAAGCGAAACAGTCTCAATTTCAAACAGAAAAATGTGACTTTTTTCTAAAGGAATTGAACGCAATCTTATAAGAAGATTGGTGAAAATATTGGAATATATTGAAAATGTATGTTAAAAAATTATTAAATCCGAGGTAACAAAAGTTAATTTAATAATTGATTTAATTATTTTTATTAATAATTTGAAACCGTTGAATAATAATAATCATAAAGACAGAATAAATATTCCATTTCATTTCATGTTTGTTTTTGCTTTTATTTTTATGTTTTCTTTTAGTTTTAAACTATTATTTTTATAGAAGAAATTAAAACTTTATCAATAAATTCAATGAACAACAATTATTGAAGTTTCCAGTGAAGATTGACATCAATATATTTTATATAGAAAATCAAATAAACATAAAATTTGTTGAAAGTAATTTTCAAGAAGCCTGGTATCAATTTTAATTTGAATTAATTAATTAATTAATTTGAAAAAGAAATTCTACCTTAAATTATAAAAATCTTTAAAAAAAACACAGATATTTGAGTATTAAAAATAGATTATGTGAAAACAATTTTAAATTTTTATATAAAAAAAATATATATATATATATAAAATATTTCAATCTTTTACAACGAAAATGACCTTTATTTTAAGGGAAAATATTTTATATAATAATTAATTTAATATAATAAAAAAAAAATTTGAAAACAATTACAAAGTCCAAAGCAAAAATTATTTTTTTGTATTTTTTTTTTTATTTTTATTTTACTTTATAAAATAACAAGTTATAATAATAACGTTGTAAACTAGCAGCACTAGCGACAAAGGCCATCAGCTGAAAAATTAATTTTATTTTATGTTATAGATTTTTTATTTTATAAAAACTATTTATTATTAGTTTAAACAATTACAAAATTAACAACGTTTAACAATATTTTATAGAAACATTGAAAAAGTTCAAAAACAAAACGAATTCTTTTTTAATAATATTTTATAAAAAATTTAAAAAAACATTTAGAAAATTTTAAATCATAATTTTTTGTTAGTTGAAAGTATTTATATTTATATAATAATTAATTATGTATAATATAAAAATTAAAATAGAAATAATGGGAAACATGAACTCTTAAAACTAAAATATGGCAAAAACATTTTTTATCATTTATATTAGTTTTTTATGTTTTATATACACAAATAACAAAGGAGAATTACTTCAAGAAAAAACGGTTAAATATTTTTTATTTAATTTTTTATGCCAAAAAGGTTCTTATATGTAATTAAATTACACATTTAAATCAATTCAAGAATAATTATAGAATGTTTTTTTAAATTAAATTATATACATATAATTTTTTATGTTTTTACTAGGCGGAAAAGGCTTTCGTAGCTATGTTTAAAGAACAAAATTAACTTAGTTCGTCAAAATATTTTTTTACTATAAAAATTTCAATATATTAGTAATTAATATAAACTTTATTAACAATTAAACAATATTTTTAATTCAACAATGCCCCGAATACATTATAACTTTCCTTAATTGCCACATTTCATTAAAGACTCTTCCACTCCATTTGAAAATTAAAGAAATTCTGTTGAACCCTCTGCAATTGGAAGTGGTGACAAAAATTCGCTATGTAGTTATGACAGTTAAATGACACGTCTACCCAGTCTTCACTTGTGTATGACCCCCTATGATAGTCATTAATAAAACACTTCACACTGTCAACCAATCCGCCAGGACCTGTGCTATGCTCAGTCAAAGGCAGTAGTTACAAAACGCTTCACACTGTCAACTAATCCGCCAGGATCTGTGCTAATCACAGTCAGAGACAGTAATTAAAAAACGCTTCATACTGTTAACTAATCCGCTAGGATCTGTTAGAACAGTAACTACAAAACACTTTGTACTAACAACTAATGCGCCAGGATCTGTGCTATGCACAGTCAGAGACAGTGACTACTAAAAAGCTGCACACTGTCAACTAATCCGCCTGGATCTGTCAGAATCTCTCCTAGTCCACAGTAGGCATCTCGAGACGAGCACAACTGTCCCTGATTGTGTTCAATGACACTAAGTCCTGTTACATAGCCTCACAACACTCCTGCCAGTGGTGGCCTTCACCGCTAATAAACTGAGCACCTACCTGCCGCACTGCATTACGAGTGTAGAGTGCACTCTCAGTAAACAAACATGCAAAGAAGAAATGTCAATTCGCAATGTTTACAAATAATTTAAGTGGCTCTTTGCAAAAATTGTGGCCTGCATTTATTAGCAATAACGTTGCACTACTGTTGTAGTTGTTGTTGTTGCTGCATTTACCTGTGTTGCACGCGTACTTTTGGTGGTGTTGCTGCATTTACCTGTGTTGCACGCGTACTCCTGGTGGTGTTGCTGCATTTACCTGTGTTGCACGCGTACTCCTGGTGGTGTTGCTGCATTTACTTGTGTTGCACGCGTACTTTTGGTGGTGTTGCAACATTCGCCCCACTGCTGCATGTGCGCTCTGATAACATCGCTCACATGACTCTCTTTGGCGTTTATTGTTTTCCTTGACCAAATCACGTTTTTATTATTGTAATAATTTGTTTCTTCTTCTTTTTTGGTTTTTTCTTTAATTTTTATTAATTTTTTTATTAAATTTTTTATTAATTTTTTTATTTTTTAACTTATTGTGAATTTCTTTTTGGGCAATACCTGGCAAAGTAGGGCAACGAAAGATTTTTTTCCAGCTTTTTTGCTTATTAAATATTTAACCATTTTTTTTTTTTGGAAATTTTTTTATTATAATTTTTTTTGAATTTTGTTTGTGTGTTTGTTTGTACTGAAGTCGCAGCGTTTCTTTCGCTCAAGCCTACCTCAATTAAAATTCCAAAAAAACCGCCGAAAAATGTCCAAATAAATGTTAAACGCCAATAAAGCAACTCTCCAAAGCGTCAATAATTTGTCTTCTCTTTCGGTTCACGTTTTTTTTTTTTTTTTTGGATTTTTATTTTTGATTAAGTTTTTTGTTTGTGTTTTTGCCAAAATGTTTTTTTGCTTTTGGAAATTTTTTTGGCCATTCTACTCCGTCCTCATCCGTGCGTTTGGGCGCTTTTGCAATGTGAATTAATTTTTGAGTGTTTTTGCTGTGTGGGGCGGGGGGTCTCCGCCTCATTTCGGATTAACACTTTTTTTTGTGTTTTTGCTTTTGCATTTTTATTGTGTAATTTTTTTATGTTTTCTTTTACTTTTTTATCATTAAGTTTTTTGTTGTAATTTCTGTTTTATCTTCTTTTTTGGAGTGTTGGTGTGGCTCACAACTTTTTATTCATGCTTTGAAGCTGATCATGTTGTTATCTTTGTTGTTGTACAAAATAATATTAAGGAGCATGCCGCAAAAAAAGTTTCACCTGTGTCTGCGGCTATAAATAAACCAAAAATAAATTAAAATAAGCACTTAAGGTAGCAATCAAATAAAGGGAAACCAGTTTGCATTATTTGTGAACAGTTACAAAATCGTTTCAAAAAATTGCACATTAAATGAAAAATTTTCATTGAATTACCAACAGCTTTAACAAGGATAATATTTATGTCCCTTTTCCTTGCAGGCATTATCAATAGTACTGGTAAACTGTGGAAGGACCAGAGGCGTTTCTTGCACGATAAATTGCGCCAATTTGGCATGACTTATATGGGCAATGGCAAGCATGTCATGGAGAAGCGCATTATGGTGAGTTCCCTGCAGCCTCTCAACAATGGTTCTCTTTATGCTAACAGGCAAAATTTTGCTCTCTTTTCCCTACCTTCCCCAACAGACCGAGGTCCACGAATACATACACAACTTGCACGTGTCTGAGGGTGAACCCATGGACATAGCGCCCGCCATTTCGGTGGCTGTGAGCAACGTCATATGCGGCATCATGATGTCGCAGCGTTTCTCCATCGATGATCCCAAGTTCAGGCGCTTCAATTTCCTTATTGAAGAAGGCATGCGTTTATTTGGCGAGATCCACACCATGGACTACATACCGACGGTGCAATACTTTCCCACCATATTGACGGCGAAAAATAAGATCGCCAAGAATCGAGAAGAAATGCAACGATTCTATCAGGATGTGATCGACGAGCACAAGAAAACATTCGATGCCAACAACGTACGCGATTTGGTCGATTTCTATTTGTGCGAAATTGAGAAGGCCAAAGCGGAGGGCACCGACCAGGAACTGTTCGACGGCAAGAATCATGGTGAGTTCACAGTTCGTTTAACTGTTTATAGGGAAACATTTGCAAACAAAGCAAACTCAACTTAACAAGGATCAATTCAATAATAAATGTTTCGTTTTTGTTGTGCTTTTGTCATTGCAGAGGAGCAAATTGTTCAGGTGATCATTGATCTGTTCTCGGCCGGCATGGAAACGATAAAAACGACGTTGCTGTGGATAAATGTGTTCATGCTGCGCAACCCCGATGCCATGCGTCGCGTCCAAGAGGAACTTGATCAAGTCGTTGGCCGTCATCGGCTGCCATCGATAGAGGATTTGCAATATTTGCCCGTGACGGAATCGACAATTTTGGAGTCATTGCGACGATCGAGCATTGTGCCACTTGCCACAACACATTCGCCAACAAGGTAATTATATTACACAAGCTTACATATGCATACATACAAACATACATTCATACATTCATACATACATTCATACATGTATGCGTGCATATGCACTAACCTGCAACAACGAAACGCGTGCAACAATAAAGCGGCTGGCGGCGCTGCCATTGGCATTTAGGCTCACGTTAGTGAAAAACAAAAAGAAACAACAAAATTGTTAGGCGAGTTTGTTTTTGTTGTTTTTTGAATGGTAATGACAGGTTTTCTTTCTTTTTGTTTGTTTTGCTTTGTTTTTCTTTTTGTGTTCGCTGCTACTGCTGCTGCTGCTGTTGGCGGCTGGTGTCGGGAAAGGCGCACATGTGCAGGCAATGCCAGCCCAGCCATTCATTCATAAAATTTTCATTGATAATTTTCTTTCCTTCTGCTGGCGAGCAAGCATGCCATTCAAACACAGTCACACCCATTGTATGCATGTGTGTGTGTGTTCTGTGTATGTGTGTAAATATGCAAAATGATTTTATGTGTTAGATAAAAAGTTTGTGGAGCGTGTTTGTGGTGCTTATCAGTGAGCCTCCCATCTCGAGCAACACTCATACGACCCATCTGCCCAGCTGCTTTCTACGCTGTTCGGTATGCCATCAAAAAACTGCGTCTAAATGTCCATCAAATGTGTCAGCGCTGGAGGCAAGCTTTTTGCGTCGTAGTGCGTACTTTGTCCCAGTTTCAGAGTCAGTTTCAGTGCCTCTGCCTGCCTGCCTGCCTGGCTGTCTTTCGCTTTGGAGGCGAGTGTCATGCATATTTGATTTCATGTGCGCGGCGAGTTCGCTTTGTTAATTTTTATTTAATTCTATTCTATTTTAGTTGACTTTATTTAATTGTTGTATTTTATTTAATTTTCATACGTATTTCATTTACGACTCTGCATTGAGCTGAGCTGAGCTGCCTTCTACGCTGCCTCACACTAGACGCGCCTTTGTTACGCACCCGCTCGCAGTATGCACGTGATGCACTCTGCTAGCTGCCCGTACGTACGTGTGAGCAAGTGTGTGTCTGAGTATTGGTGGTGTGAGGCTTTGTGGGCTTGAATTTGCGTACTCACAGTTGTTGATATGATGAACGCTCGATCGATCTTGTCCGTTTTTTTTTTTTACTACTGTTTTCACTTTTGTTTGCGTCATTTATTTATTGATTGTATACAATTACCCACTCACACTACACACACTCTTACCCACACTTTGACACACTCATACCCACACTTACACACTCTCACACATATTGGCGTATTATCTTCTGAACTAGCATAGACCGGCCGGCTTTGATTGGCTCGGAGCATAGCCTTTGCGGGCTTGCTCACAGCCGCAGTTGCACACTTCGCTGGAGTTTAACGAACTCGCTACAGAATGTGTGTCGCCTGCACTGCAGGTACACTACCCCCTCCTCCATCGAAACCGCTTGCTGCGATCCACTTGCCAATTGGTAGTATGCAAAGTCTTCTTTGAACTGTTGCCAGCGTATTGCTGCACTTTGACTGGCCGCGAGCAGCGCTGGTTCTGGCGGCACCTTTCGTTTTCTAAATGCCATAAATAATTTTCGTAATTAAGTTTTTGGCTGCGAACATGGCGTGGCAGCTACTGACGATGATCTCATGTGTGAATTCAGTTTTGTTATTGTTGTCATTTTTGTATGCGACGCGAACGCACACAGAAACTAATTAATTGGGAATTTACGATATGGCAGAATCATACCTGCACTTCCAGCCGCTCGGACGAATCCAGTCAACCAGCCAAATGACGGCATATTTGTTGGTGTAGTGGAAATTTACACTTCATTGTCCAAACAACTTTCGCACACTCATTTCAATTAATTTCTTTTTGTTGTTTAGCTCATTCTTGTTGCATTTACTTACGTTCTTCATTTCCCGTTCTTGTATTTGCAGAGATGTCGAAGTGAATGGCTACAAAATACCAGCCGGCTCGCATGTGATACCGCTCATCAACAGCGTACACATGGACCCCAATCTGTGGGACAAGCCGGAGGAGTTCAATCCACGTCGCTTTGTCGACGCCGAGGGCAAAGTGCGCCGACCGGAATACTTCATACCGTTCGGTGTGGGACGACGCATGTGTCTGGGTGATGTGCTGGCCCGCATGGAGCTGTTCCTGTTCTTCTCCTCGTTCATGCACTGCTTCCACATAACACTGCCCGCGGGCCAACCGCTGCCCAGCCTGAAGGGGAACGTGGGCGCCACCATCACACCGGAATCGTACAAGGTATGCCTGACGCCCAGACCGTTGGTGTTGAACAGCACCATAGCCGAGCCGCATCACTTGCGTAATGTGGGCGCAAATTAAAGCAAGTCCAGCGAAGTGTAGTTCAGTGAGAGTGCAAAAGTAACGAGGCAGTCCCTTGGCCCGGCACCTTGGCGCTCAATTAGCAACTGGACCCGGAAGACGCGTGTGCGTTGAGCACGGTTTTGTTCCTAGAAATGGCGAATCGAAGAGTTCGCCATGCATAACATAAACATTAACTTAAACATAAACAACAACAAAGACAATAATATTAGCAAAAGACAACAACAATATGAGCGCATATATTAGATTAAAATTAGAGAATGAATGACGCTACGAGAGAGAGAGAGAGAGAGAGAGTGAGAGAGGGAGAGAGAGCGGAAGAAGGAGAGAATGAATTAAAAATTATAATTGATGTGGCACTGCAATAAAACATCAATTGAAAAAGAGTCTAAAAGAGGAAATGCCGCTGAGAGAATTGTCAACAGAAGAAAGAAAGACGCAGTGATAAAAGCGAACCAAAAACAAGTGAGAAAGACCACGACATTGAAAGATCGCAAGAATCATTTGGAATCGACAAAGAAATCGCATATTTCCACTGCCAATTCCACTTCCGATTCAACCAATCAACCACCCACCCATACGCCTGTTTTGTGGCTTGTTCAATGAGAAAACGGAGCAATTTTCTTTTTTTCCATTTGTTTGCTTTTGTTTACACACACACACACACACACACACACACACACACACTTATATTGTATGAGTTATATTCTTATGTTTAGCTAATTTTTAAAGCCTAGTTTAGCCAAACAGTATAAATAGTCTAAAATTCACTCACACACACATAAACATATATATACACACGCACACAAATTCATATATATTTGATATATACACGTATCAATACAAATGCGTGAAGACCAATTGTTCAACACATTCTATTCTACAACCACCCCCCAGACGCTGTGTTCAATTATTTTTGTTTATTTTATTTTTACTTAATTTTTTTATACTTTATTTGTTAATTTTAAATTTAGTTGTACAAAACTGTGGTTTAGTTTTATGCTCCCCACTCGAGCAAACACACGAATACAAAACATATCAATTGTAGTTGTAGTTATACATAGTTTGTAGTTGTAGTTAGCGTTTTAGTTGTAGTTGTAATTGTAGCTGTAATTGTATTTGTAATTGTTCTTTGCTCTTGCACACCAACACAAATTATTTTTTAATGTTTTTTAACAATTTTTAATTGACTTTTTCACTACAAGTTGTTCATTAGCTTTAAGTCAGTGTTAACACACACTCAACCACTCACACACACACACACACACACACACCAGCCCCATTGCTGTGTGGTGGTCATTTAGTGAGTTTCTTAACAATTCTTCGTGCCAATTGAGTTGCGAGCAAACATTTATATGAAAAATCAAAACTTAAAAATTTAAGACAAAATTCACCGTGTAAATAATTTCGTTTTTTTTTTAAATTATATTTTATAAATTTTAGTTGTATGCGTATTTTATGTTGTTTTCTTTGTTATGTAATATTTAAATGTTTTTTTACATTTAAGACCATTTGTAATATGTAAGAAAAAAATTTTTGAATATATTTTATACTTTTTATATACGAACATCTTTGTGTTTTTATTCAATCTCCAAGAATCCTTCTTAATCCTTTTTTTAATTTTTTTATAATGCATTTTTTTTACTAAGATAATTTTTCAATTCCATTTTTTTTGTTTTTTCGTCAAATTCTTTTAAATGAGTTGGTTTCAAAATTTCTTTTTTTCATTAAATAATATTCTTAGATATTTTTAAATTTTTTAATAAATTGAAGTGGTTTTTTTTATTAAATAATTTTTTTTTAAATTTTTTAAATAAATATTTTAAATATTATTTTGTTCCTTAATTAAGAACAAACGTTTTGAATATATTTTACCTTTTTATATGAAAATCTTTGTTTTTTTTTTTTTTTTTGTTCAATCTCCAAGAATCCTACTTAATCCTTTTTGAATTTTTTATAATGAATATTTTTTACTAAGATAAATTTTCATAATTTTTTTTTTCTTTTTTCGTCAAACTCTTTTAATTGACTTGATCTCAAAATTCATTTTTTTTATTAAATAATATTTTTAGATTTTTTAAAATTTTTTTATAAAATTGAATTGGTTAAAAAACATTTTTTTATTAAATAATTTTTTAAATATTTTAGTAAAATTTTTAAATATCATTTTTATTCTTTAATTAAGAACATACGTTTTGAATATATTTTACCTTTTTATATGAAAATCTTTGTTTTTTTGTTCAATCTCCAAGAATCCTTTTTGAATTTTTTATAATGAATATTTTTTACTAAGATAAATTTTCATAATTTTTTTTTTCTTTTTTCGTCAAATTCTTTTAATTGACTTGATCTCAAAATTCATTTTTTTATTGAATAATATTTTTAGATTTTTTAAAATTTTTTTATAAAATTGAATTTGGTTAAAAAAAATTTTTTTATTAAATAACTTTTAAATATTTTAGTAAAATTTTTAAATATCATTTTTATTCTTTAATTAAGAACATACGTTTTGAATATATTTTACCTTTTTATATGAAAATCCTTGTTTTTTTGTTCAATCTCCAAGAATTTTTCTTAATCCTTTTTTGAATTTTTTATAATGAATTTTTTTTACTAACATAATTTTTCAATTCTATTATTTTTTTACTTTTTTCGTCAAATTCATTTAATTGATTTAGTTTCAAAACTTATTTTTTCATTAAATAATATTCTTAGATTTTTATTAATTTTTTAATAAAATTCTGTTGGTAAAAAAAAATTTTATTTATTAAATAATATTTTTTTATTTTTTAATAAATTTTTTAAATATTATTTTTGTTTCTTAATTAAAAACAAAATTTTTTAAATATTTTATACTTTTTAAATATGAAAATCTTTGTGTTATTACCAATCTCCAAGAATTCTTTTATTCTATCCTCTTAGTCCTGTTTTTGAATTTTTTATAATGAATATTCTTTGTAAAGTTAATTTTTCAATTTGATTTTTTTTTCTTCCTTTTCATAAAAATATTTTTAATTGAATTAGTTTTATTAAGGGTATTTTTTCAAGAATTTTTTAAACTTATTTTATAATGTAAACATTTTTTTTTATAATGTTTTTTAATAGAATTGATTTTTAAAATTTAATTTTTTTCGTATCATTTCGTTTTTAAAAATTTTTTTCCAATAAAATTAAAAAAAAATTTTTTTTTTTGGAAAAATTTTATTTTTTTCTTTATATAATTCAGAGAAAAATATTTAATAATTTTTTATATATATATATATATATATATATATATAAAAATCTTTGTGTTTTATTCAATTTCTTTTGATGAAGTTTATTTTATAAGATAATTTTTTAATTTTATAATTTTATTTTTTTTCCGCATACATTTTTTAATTTGGTTTTAAATTCTTTTTTTTATAATATTTTAATGGCTTTTAAATTTTTTTTTTACATGTAATTTTCTTTAAATTTTTAATGAAATTTTCAAAAATATATTTTTTAAATTTAACAATTAATTTTTGACTTTTTGGTTAAGAAAAAAATTCGTTAATTAATTTTTTACGTTTTATTTATATAAATCTGTGTCTTTTTATTCAATTCCTATTTTTATGACTTAAATTTTTTAAATTCTTTATTACTTAAATGCTTGCTTTTATAAAGTTAATTTTTTAGTTTTGTAATTCTTTTTCTCCTTTTCTTTAATATAAATCTTTTAATTGAATTTAATTGAATTTTTTTCTCAAAATTATTTTTAAATATTATTTTTGTTAATTAATTAAGGAAAAATATTTTTTATATATTTTATACTTTTTATATATGAAAATTCAAAGTTTTTATTCAATATCCAGTTTAATTAATCCAATTTGGGACTTTTTTCATGAAGTTTTTATTATAATAATTAATTAATAATTATTAATTTAATTTTTTTAATTGCATACATTTTTTTATTTTTTCTCATAAATATTTATTAGTAGCATTATTTTTAAAAAATTTTTTCATATGGTCCTTTTTTTTGATTTTCATAAAATTTTTTCAAAATATTTTTTGAACTTAATTTTGAAAGTTTTTATCCATTCTTTTTCTCATTACTCTCCCACACCAATTCGTAGGGTGGCGGTGCCAGTGTAATGCCACACTCGCCCTCCATGTCAATGTGCTCGTACCCGGGTGCCAAAGTCACGGTGAAATTCCGAAAGATCAGCCCAGTGTAGAGTACAAGGAGCATGCGCGCCAAATCTTCGCCAGGACAGATGCGTTTACCTACGCAAGCGGAGAAATATAACACACATTAAAGACTATCTATAATAGAAACCAAACCACCCCCTTCTCCCAATATTCTAGTTACAAGTTTGTTCTTGATGATAAAAATTTCTATTACAGAAAAAATTTAAGTAAAAATCATTTTGAATTTTTAAAAGAAAACGAATTATTATAATAAGGATATTGAAAGATAATTTCCTAATCAGAACTAATATCGCCGAAACTGAAGTTAACTGAACTGAGATCATCAGACAATATAGTTACCTGTTTGGAATGGAATGAATTGTGCTGGTTGCTCATAGGCGCCTTCGCTGTTCAGGAAGCGTTCGGGCCGGTACAGCTCTGGCTGCGGCCAGAGTTGCTCATTCATGTGCACGGCCCACTGCAGTGGTATAATCATGCTGTTCCGTGGTATAAGAAAGCCATTGATGACAACGTCCCGCACGGCACCGTGTGGGATGCCCAAGGGCACCACTGAACGTATACGCTGAGCTTCCGCGATGCAAGCCCGCAAATAATCAACACTCTCCAAGTCATTCACGGTGACTTTGTCGAGCGGCAGAGCTGCGAGGTGCTAGAAAATAGTTCCAATGATTCAAGTGGACCCCACACAAATATTTCGCAAGTACTTCTCTCAGCTGCTGCTGGCAGGCGCTATTCTTGGCCATATACAAGAGGAGCCAGCGCAAAGTGGTAAGCGTGGTGTCCACTCCTGCCCCGAAAAGATCGGCCAGCAAATGTCGCAATTGCTGCGGGCAGTAGAATTGATGGGCACTTTTTCTCACCCGGGCACTGTTGGCACTCGAACGTAGCTGCTGCTCTGCTAGAAAATAATCTAAAATGCAGGACTTCTCCGAATGTTTCGAGTCGAGTTTTGCATTAAGCTGTCGCTCCTTGAGGCGCTGCAGACCGTGGTCTATGATGCGATCGTAAATTTCATGAGTCTCTGCTTTGCCAGTGAGCAGAAATTGTATGGAGCGTTTGTTTGAGGGCAGGTATCTGAAAACAGTATAAGCCAAGATGGGTAGGATAAAAAGATATATAAGAGATACACTCGTATGGATACTAAGGAAATCGACCCGTCTCTCTGGAATTAACACTGCTTACCTAAGGAAGGGCAAAAAATTTACCACTCCAGACACGCCAATTAGCTTCACTCCCTCTTCCTGCAGCTCTTGCAAATAACGCCACGTGACACTGTGGCGTTCGTATGTAATGCCAAATACCAAATCGTTGATGATGTTGCCCAAGGTATGCTGCAGTCCAGGTACTGGGCTGAATTTTAGGAACTGCTCTGTGTCGTCACGAAACCACTAGAAACAAAATTAGCAGTTCACTCAAAGGAGCCGGCTTTATGTAGATTATGAAAAATTCAGGGCCGGATTTAAAAGATGTGTGGATAGGGCCCGAGGCCAATATTACAAAATATGTTTAAAAAATTCAGATCAAATAAATATAAAAAACAAGATACGAATATTTCAGTGCTTTTATAAACCTAATTTAGGAGCGCTGAGAGAATCGTATTCCAATCTTCTGGAATCATATATAAATGAGTTGGAGTTGGGCTATGATCATAGCTATTTTCAGACATGGACTACAGAAGATATGATGGAGAATGTGATGAAAGAGAAAATTGGGTTCCTGTAGAAAAGAATACTTGAATTGAAGAATGGAAGAGAGGGACGCAAAGAAGACCGCTAGCTCGACAGACCACTGGCTCCACAGAGTCTCCTCCCATATAAATCACTACGCGTATAGAAAAGATTAGAGTTATAAAAGAATAGCACAAGGTTTTTCGGTCCGACTTAAGATCGCATTTTATAGCTGAAAGTGTGATTTTAGTGGAACATGGAAATGTCAGAATAATTGATTCTCTTGTCAATTGAAGCAAATTTTCAGACTGCGATTTCTTTTCAGTTCTACTTCATTAACAAAAACATGAAGAAGGAATTTTCTAAGTTCTACATTATGCAATAAAATATTCTGGAGTTAAATAAGCAATAAATAAACGGCCCCATATTGCTGCAGCCCCCCACATTTAGAAATTAGTTCCGGCCCTGAGCAAATGCAACGCAAAAGCGATGTAACCGAATGAAAGTAAATGCCCAGACATGACAGACAGCAGGCCAGGCAGCCAGAGTAGCCGGCAAAAAGTCAACAACGGCAACAACATCACGTACACTCAAAGGACATTCACTTTCGTGAATAAGCAGACGAAAATACGTTATGTCTGTTGCCCCTTTTCTGTTAATTTTTGCTTCCTTTTTGCCACAATTTTTTTCTGGTCATGCGTAATTTATTTCGGGCGCGTAACTCATTCATACGACGTACGACGAGCCACAAATATGAGTCACTGCCTGCACCTGAACGGAGACCATTGCCTACGCCCCGCTCTACCTACCTGCAGACACTCCTCCACGCCTGTGCGCAAGCGCTGCTCGAGTTCTGAACGCGAAATGCCGAATTTTTTCGTCATGCCCAGACGTTTCAGCCAGTCGATGGTCTGCCGTCGTTGGTCCTTCCAAAGAGCACCTTCCGCACAAATCAGACCTAAGAAAGAGACAAATGAAGGAAGGGTTATCTCCGAAATGAAGGAAGGGTTTTCTCCGGTCTCGCCGCAGGACCAGACAAGTTTGTTGCTTAAGTCTTTTGTTTCCTACTCACCATAGCCGCCCATTATGCCGTGTGTGACATACAGCGGTGCTCTGGCTGTGAATTCCTCGCGCCGCAGGAATTCACGTACCAACGCCGCATCCGCCAGCACCACCGTTTTCACACTGCCCAGGCGCAGCGAGTAGATGGGCCCATATTTATGCGCTAATTGCTGCAGCGTTTTGTACGGCGCACGCCGATTGAGGAACGCCAGGTAGCCGAGCACGGGCAGGCCCCAGGGGCCTGGCGGACAGTAGCGCCAGGTCGCGTAGTGTTTTGCTAGTAGGATGATTAGTCCCACAGCGCCGCAAGAGCATAGCTAAATGGAGAATATAGGGAATGGCATGAGATGAGGTGAGATGAGGAGAGTAAAGAGCCGCAAGAAGCGACACAAAAGGTTGAAGTGGAAATTCCCGCTACCCCAGGGAGAAAAAGAAAAGCACCAGAAGTGCAGATATGAGTATCTTTCCAAGATGAATTCAAAAAGAAAGTGGAAGATCTGCTTTTGCCAATTTTGGAAATACCCCTATGTTGAATTTCTAGCTACGATTATGTGAATGAGCCGCTAGGAGCCAAGTCTCTTGAATATATTCTCATTTCCCACTGCACTGTGATTAGCTCGGCAGAGTCTGTTTGGCAATTCAGTAAGCATTGATTTTGTTTCCCATTAATTCCGCTCCAGATGGGCAGCTCTACGAGTAGTCTCACTACATTAAATATGCGGATGCCTAGATATGTAGGCAGAGATTATATGAATTTCAATATGAAGGCCGCCAGAGTAAACTTGTGAAGCGTCCAAGTATAAAATAATGCCTACGTGACCAGGAGCAAGCGGCACAGACTTCTAAATAGATCTGCTACACTCGCATATGTATATTTTATATTATGTATACGAGAATATTGCTCGAGTCCAAAAATTATGTACATATTTTATCAACTGCCTTCATAAGTGGGCGCCATTGAAGTCGTGAATATTGTTTTCTAATGACACCAGTATTTGAGTGACACCAGTATTAAGGATGGAATGACACCAGTATTAAGGATGGAAGATCTGAACGTTCAAATATCTGAAGTCAGCAAATGTCTCCTTATTTCTATGATAATGACAGCTATGCACTTCTTGTTTTGATACCGAAGCTTAACGTACCGAAAGGAGAATTGTGCCCGTAAGGTCCCATATACCGAGTAGGCATCGAGAGATTTTGGAGCATAGAATAATTACGATATTTTAAAGGAGTAGAGATATCTAGAGGCACAGCAATATTATCTCATAAAGGAGGAGTGATGTCTATAGGCACAGCAATAATGGTTCTGAATGGATTGGTCCCGAAACGATACAATTAACATGGAGCCTGAAAAAGTGAAGTGGTCGAAATGAGATGACAACAAATGTGAAGCTATTCTAAGCCTGGGTGTGAAGGATGTTTTTAACTCTGCGAACTAGGTTCAAGTAATGATCTGCCTGATTGCATTAAAATACTAGTCTATTTAATTGGAATAAGCAGGGAATATTCAAGCACTTGCTCAAGTAGCCAGATAACGATGAAATCAGCATATATGCTTTTGTTATGATGGCCAAAAAGTCATTCAGTCCGTCAACATGTTCACAATCACTTCGAATTCGCTCGTGCTCCCTTTTATTTCTAGAAAGTTGGCTCCACTGCTAAACAATGTCCGGCAATATTTGTATTTCCATATGAAATAATCCTATTCTAACCACAAACCATGAAAAATTCGGATTTGTCAGCACTGTTCCAAAGCAGGAGTATACGAGAAACTATCCATACTCGTTAAAAATAACGACTTCGGTAAGTTTTCCATAGACTTAGCGATCGAATGTTGGTTCTGGTTCTATTCACTGCAAGTAATTATATACAACTTTAGAATGATTGCTCCCGGGGGTTACTAAATCGGACAAAGGGTTACTAAATCGGACAAAGGGTTACTAAATCGGACAAAGGGTTACTAAATCGGACAAAGGGTTACTAAATCGGACAAAGGGTTAATAATTTGAATCGGTTGTGAAACAGAAGTATGCGTCTAATGAAAAACTGTTGTGGCTTTTCCACATATATGTGTTTCCTTGAAATATAGGACTATCAGTTGAATTGAAGCACATATTGCCGAGAAAAAAACAGCACAGAAAATGGCAAACACTGACAAACATGAATTGAAGAACCTGCCGTCAAAGGGGGACCAATTCTGGAAGAAAATTTGCAAAGGAATGCATAATACGGCCTGCTATTAGTGTTGTTGCTGATCACTATAATCGCTAATTTGTTTAATAAATGATTTAGATGTCACAAAGCTGTATCCGAGACTCATTAACTACATGGAAAACGCTTCAAAGCATCAACCAAACAGGGGAAAATGGAAAATAACAAAGTCGAAGAAAATCCACTGAGAGCACCAGTTAAGAATCGAGTACAAGGAAAATATGAATTAACCAAAAGAGAAAAACTTCACAATCATCTCGCATTTCGTCGCTTTCATTGCTTCCTTTTATTAAGCACCTCAAAATTAAGTCCTGAAACACTTACCCCCACTACCAACTCCATTTGAAGGCACACAAAAGCGTGGTTTCTTTATTATTCTAGGGTATGTTTTAAATTTTGAAGAGTACTTTCACTGAATACTAGGAAAATGGAAAATGTTCGTCGGCGGCACTCGTACGTTCCTTTGCGATTCTGTTCAGGCACTGAAATGCCTTTAAACTGTACATGTATCTGGAGTGGCGTTTTGCATGCGACACTACACCAACCACACTGGAAGCAATGGCAAAGCGTACGAATACATCAAAATATAACAAATTCCAAATCGGCACGGATCGACTCGTCCGAACGTCCGGTCACATTTGTGCGACTCAAATACACTCCACGCGCGCACAGATCAATTACTTTTGCTTTCGTGCATACTCTGTGTCAGCACTTTTGCCGCAGGTAAGACACGGGAATGCCTAACGGCAAAAATGCGAAATATTCAATTAACTGAAAGCAGCGGCTGCGGTTGCGACTTTTTAAAGGGGATCCAGAAGAGTGTGACTTGTGAGGTATGACATAATGCATAGTTTCTATGGCACTTGGCAAACGAAATTTTGCAGTCACACACTCCTGAGAGAAACTTGTGGAGTGCTTTGTATACCAAAAGTCTTTCAGCCAAAAAGTAGGTGGCTACTATCACCTAAGTCTCTTTAATATGAAGATCGTGACAGATCTTTATTCTTATCTAAGCTAAGAAATAAATTCGTTTAAGAAAAATATGTGGTTTTGTGAACACACCTGTGAGCTCCCTGGTTTGAAGGACGAGATGAAGTCCCAGCAAGTGGGATGATTTCACTCCAAAAGTTCGCTTAGGGCCTCTCTCTTTTTAGCGAAATTTATGACATCTCTTAAATGAATATCCAGCTGGCACCACAAAGGACCTAGCAGGTCTGAGTGTGGCCTTCACGAGCAGCCAGTGTAACGTGGCACTGGTTCCACTGTAAGGAAGGATCAATAAGATCATTCGAAACTAACCTGCCCTGCATGTAAGCAAAGCCTTCTTGACTTTTTTGACACACAGAAAGGCACAGAAAGATACAAAATGTCTCTCTCTCCTTATTTGCATCAGCTGGAAGAATAATTCGACTATAGAAAGAAACATTTTATCTTACCAAGTTTACCAACATAACACTAAAGGTAAGCAAAGTAAGCATTTCCTTCTCATACATGTCGATATTATCATAGCAGAGGAGTTTAATTTGAAATAATTTGCTTTTGAGTTATCTTAAATACTACTATTCCAATATGTTCTACTGAGTTCAAAATCACCCTCACTCTTCTGAACAGTAGCTCACTGTTCCCCTTTTTTACTATGATGGCTTGTAAAGCAACTCCTCGGTCCGCTCACACCATTATTTACCTCGTCTGCACACCATTTTCAGGATCATTCTAACGCTGACCATAGCACTGAGTCACTAAGATTATTATCACACAACGTACAACCTCAACCTGCAATCATGATATTAGTTAGAATAAAACAGCAATCAGTAATTCATGACTAAGCATGAATAAGTGTATCTCATGTAATGTTAACGCTTCTGCGTTTGTAGCCATGACTAAACATGCTTAAGTGTATCTCATGTAATGTTAACGCTTCTGCGTGTTTAGCCATGAGTAAACATGTATAAGTGTATCTCGTGTAATGTTAACGCTTCTGCGTGTTTAGCCATGAATTGAGTATTCTTGGTAATTACAACCCGCGACTTCATTTCAGTTGTAAACGCTGTTGTAGCGCTATCGCAATATCGCAATCATAATACATTTTTAAATCAATCTGGCAGCACTGGCAGTCATACTAAATTCCGTAGTACATTCTTCATTCAATACTCTGGCTTAAGAAGGCAGCCAGACAGTCCCCCTTACCCCCCTACAACGCCGTCAGTGGCTTCAAAGTTTACGTTGAGCTAAGCTCCGCGCTACCTCCTTCGATTTTCGTATTGTCGCTCAGTGTTACGGTTAATGAATTAAAGATAAGCCGAAACTGGCAAAAAGGAAACCACAATTAAAACAAAATAATATAAAAATATTGTAAACTTTGTTCTCACTTCTGGAGTTAAGAGTATTTTTAGCAGTTGGCCGATCTTTGGGAAATTTCCACTCATATCGATTAATTGCAAAAACAAAGACAGGGATTTGCAGCCACTTGAAGCGATGTGATCGCATTTAAACTGCTTGTTGTCAAGTTCAGGGCCTACCTGCCTAAGCGTCAGCCCGGCAAAAATAGAGTCGGCGCATGTTACGCACTCCGCAAGTGTACACAACAGAGCATCAACCCAACCTAAACATTTCGCTTTTTGCGATCGTTTTTTTCCATTTTTTTTTTTTTTTTTCTTTATTATATCCCGCAACAATGTGAGTGACCGGCGGCCGCTGAGATCTGCCTGTCTGCTGAATGTCGCGTAGAGCCCGTATGCGAAGCCTTCTAGATTTACTGGTAATAAAGCAACAAATGCGCGCAGGCAACAAGGAAGGCGCGAGTGCCTTCCTGATGCTTCTGCAGTAGCTGCGCGCTCACACGAATATAGTAAATGACTCAAACGCAACTGCAGCGCATTCAATGACCCCCATCATGGATCAGAGCAGTTCACAGGCTTAGTAACCAAGCAGCATGCCGCCCCTACCTATCTGCCGGCCCGCACATCCTTACCACAACGTGCCCGTTCACTCTATGCTTATTAATTTTATGGCCTAGCATAGCAAAACGAAGGAAACCACTTTTAGCAAAGGCAGCTAGCAGAGCGAACGCAGGTGCAGGCAGAGTGCCGGTTGGATCCTTCGTGACAAAGGTTCATTGATTGGCTGGCAGTCAGACAGTCAGCTAGCCAGCCATCGAAACGAACACACCAGACCCGCGATATGGAGCGATATAAAATTCATGAGCTTTGCGGTTAGCGAACCTTTCAATTGTCTGCCTGAACATTGGTCAATGATCCTGCGCCACCGAGCCCTGCTTTCGTGCTGGCCATATTGGGACGTTGCTCCTTCTAATCGCCGGTGCGTCCGTCCGTCCGTTTGTCTCTCTCAAGTCACTGACTTCTGCTGCCGCTGTCCGGTTGCCGTTCTGTTGGTGCCGCAGGCCATTGAACGTTCTTGAAACGCACCGAGTTCAGCAGCCCCTGCATTATTTCGCACATGAGAAGATCAACGTCCTTTGCTTTTCGTTCTATGAAAGGACATGGAACTTTAGCTTGCTCTGTGCGGCTGACTATGTGGCTCTCTCCCCTCTCTCTCTCTCGCTCTCTCTGTCTCTCTCTCTGTGTATGAGTGTTAGTATGTTTGTGCTGGTTATGTGTGCGGTTATGCTATGCCATTGTTGCTTTTAGTTCTGATTTGGATTATTTTTATCTTGGTAGCTTCTTGTCCTTTAGCCGGTGCATTGCACTGCTAGCCTGCCACCAATTCAAGGTTAAAGCCTTATCTTGTTCTGGTCAATAAACTGTGTATCATTCATTCATAGCGTGGTCTGAAGATTTATTCATATGCGCGTATGTACGTGCGCCTGGGCACATGCTGCATGCCCTCAACTCCTGTTTTAGCGCATCTATTTCAAATTGCAGCACATTCGAGAACTATGCAGAAAGTCGAGATGCTTTGTAGTTAATGACGTTTCATTGAATCCTGCGTTATTGTGAGGCTCTGATTGGACCAATTTGAAGTAGATTACATGGAAGACATGAGTGCATCTGGTCGTGAAGTGTGTGATGAGCTAATGACGTGTACTGAGACTAGGGTTGGATTTTACATATAAGAAGATTGACTGAAGGACCTAACTTATCCTTAAGTTAAATAAGTTGTGCAAATAGTGCGATCACTGAATTGTGTCCAAAAATACTCCCTTGATAATATTGAGCTTAAATAAAAGGATATATAGTAGTTGTAGCGGCATAGTATGTATATTTGATAGTAAATCACTTAAGAAATGTGAGTAAGTCGATAGTATAGATAAGAAATTGTATAAGAAACTGACCAATCACGACGTATCTCATATTTAAGCAATGCAACTGATTTTGAGTTCATTCCTACACGCTCATGAATCAATTGCTTTGATGCAAAACTGATACCAGCATTTATTACTTGCTGTCCATGACTCCCTGACTCCCTTACTACCTATTTATGACTTGTTGTTTCTGACCAACCGCTTATGATATTTTACTAATATCTTTTCTCAAATATATCACTAAGATATCGTCTTGAAATATACTGCATTACTCTCAAGTTACCAAAGTACTTTCTGACCAGACATCAGAACATCAGAGTGCATTGAATTCGCTCAGCAAATGGGAATGTGGCATTGCATATCTTAGCGATGTTCGAGTACTATCGCATGCACTCAACGCCCGTGCATTTTACAGCTAAACTTATGCAACATACTGTATGTGCTTGTATGCATCTACCTCTAGATTGGGGGTGTGGCATTTTCGAATAAAACAATGTAGTCCAGTGCGAAGAATTTTAAAAGTGTTTCGCCCATTATTTTCATCAATGTGCTTAGAAACTGCACAATGGAGCAAAACGCACTGCTCACTGGGTAAAAATTAATTTCGATTGTGTTGAATTTTCGCAAAACTCAACGTTGAGAAGAAACAGCTACCGAAAGTGAATGCCACATGACATTCTAAAAACTATAGTGGAATAGCCGGGAATGACGTAATTATGACATTTCCAGTAGGTATTTCAATAAACAATGGCACTGCTATGGTCTGTAGCCATGGGTGTTCTAGTAAAGAATTTAAGTTAAGATTGATATGAGGAGATCGGTTCAACGGATGATTTAGGTACCAAAGAATATAAAATATCTTTGGAGGTAAGGTAAGGTAGACTCGAACTAAAGCCTCACCATGAGTTTATTACAGAATTCCACCAAATCAATGATTAGTGCCATTTACATCATTACATTCCATGAGGCGAAATATTACATTGCTATCGGTGAGACTTTTGGATACGTTTGTGGAAATTCTTTGGGATATCTAATAAGGGGCAAATATGTTGAAGTTGTCCCTCACACGAGAATTGCAACTCGTAACTGAACAAAGAAAGGAATGTCGAAGGAAGCCACCTGCCATGATATCACCCGATCTACGAAAAGGCCCTGATCATCATATAATATTTTGAATTTACGAAGTTATGAACGCTTATAACGACCACATGACTCTAATGTCATAAGCGTAAGGCACAGAGATCAGCAGAATTAGCAATAAGCGATACCATGAATACCACGACAACCCTGGCACTGGATATCAAACTGCACCTGCCACCCTTAGATCTCTTCTGTAAATATTTGGCGGCATGCTCCGCCATTCGGCTCAAAGCGAGCTTACAATGGAAACCTGTTCCGTATGAACTTATTAGAATCCTATGCGGACATACCCATTGATTACCTTCCTTCTTCTCTTTGTTCCGAAATACATTCTTAGGTAAAGATTCCTTCCAGACTGGAAGGACTCGAGGGGGATCCATCACCAGATACTCCCATCAAGATACAAACAGACGGATCATAGATAAAGACCAGGGTATTACTGCCAATCAGTTAATCCTTCAAACGAATGGATCACTGCAGTGGTTTTCAAGCGTAAATATCCGCTATTCAAGAAGCCTTGAATTGGTTAAGGATAAACGAGGTAACCGGCAAGGATATCTACATTTTATCAGACAGCCAAGCTGCACTAAGGGCTTTGGATGCTTTCCACATAACATCAAAGAGTGTCTTAGACTGTCGCCGATCTCTTAATGAGATGGCTAAACAATTTTATATCCATTTATAATGGCTACCAGGTCATAGGCGTATACCAGGGAACTGCAAGGCTGATCAACTTGTGAGAGACGGTACTTGTATGCCAAATGTTAGTAGGCATATGGGTGTACCTCTCGCAACTTGTAAGCTTCTCATAAGGGAGACACTAATTAACTCTACCAATCAAAGGTAAATCTGTGCCACTACCTGTGAAATCTCCAGGCAAACATGGCCGAGGCTAGATTTGCTATACAAGAATATCATTAGACTCAATAGACTACAAATTAGGACTCTAATAGGAGCCCTTATAAGACATTGTCTAATCATGCAAGAAGAATGGGAGTTTATACGAGATCATGCAAGAAGAATGGAAGTTTGTACGCATGATTTCTGTCGCATCTCCAGAAACGAGGAGGAACTGGAAACAATCCTGCATCTCTTCTGTACAAGTCCAGCTTTGGCTAGAAATCGGGAACCTTTACTAGGATCCCACTTCTTAACAAGTGTGGATAATCTACACCAGTCAGGTATTAACAAACTTCTTCGCTTTATAAAAGGCTCAGGTTGGTTCAATCTGTAGGGCGTAACTATGACTCGCATCCGTGGCTTACCATGGACCTAGTGGTGGTCTAAGTGGCATCACTTGCCTACCTAAGACGCTTCTTTAGCAATCCAATTACCAAGTTTTAAGACAATTAGAAAACAACGATTGATGTGAAGTGACTGATTGAGAATTTCTTCACTTAACTGCATGATTTGACCCACGGTGCACCGTGCATGTGATGATAGCGATTGTCAATAAAATCTTATTGAAATGCCACAAAACACGCTGCGCATAATAACTGTCAATTGCGAGCGTTTGCATAAATTTACGAAAAATATAACAAACCAAATTTTAAGTTTAGGAAAAAATTCGAACAATTTGACAGTAAGAGCGCCAAAACACGTACATGCGCACTCACACAAACGCACATGCTGGGCCTGTGTATGGGTGGGTGCAGTGCAAGTCGCTCGATGTGTTTGGCATACGTAATAAATGCAATTTCAAATACTCGCACCTTGACATCTTTCATAGTCACAGCGAGCGTTCATTAAACCCATCCGAATAGAGCAGAGGCAACAACAACAACAACCACCACAACAACAATGCGAACAGTAACAACTACTAGAACAGCGGCAAGAACAACAACAACGCCAAGAACAACAGCAACAATGGCAAAAACAACAAACGCAGCCACCCAAAGCCGCAAGACGCGGATCTACTGAGCGGCCACTGTGTCGCTCAGATGCAGTTTCATTTTCGATTTCAACTGCAGCTAAAATCTGTGTGGATCACTGTGTTTGTGTGTGTGTGTGTGTGTGTGTATGTGTGTGTGTGTGTGTAGTGCGGTGCGAAAATTGGCATTCCTAAAAAAAAATTGTCTCATACTCGTAATTTTTGCAACGCCACCGCCGCCGCTCCATACGAGAACAGTCTGTCACTAACGCCATAGCCGCCGTCATATGTGTGCGGCACGGCCAAGCGTTCTGTCGCCGCTTTGCTAGTAGCATTGTCGGCTTGGAGCTCCATCTGCATCTGAGCCTCTGAGACGCATGCAGTCTCGAGCGTAGTTCAATGGCTTTTGAGCCATTTTGAGAGCAATGCACCGGAGCTGAGGCTGGTGCTGAGGCTGGTGCTGAGGCTGATGCTGATGCTGATGCTGGTGGGTCGGCAGCCACACTCCCCAGTGCCACAGTTACTGTCGGTTCTGTTTGATTTGTGTGCGCCAAAAGTGGCAGCCAGCGCAAAGTTTCTGATTTCTGTTCGCCTTGCGAAATGTCAGTTGAAATCGTGTTCGCAGAGCAGAAACCTTGCGCATGAACGAATCCATGGACACGCGGCACGGTTCAACAGCAAAGCGCCAAATCGCTCAGAGCAGCAAAGCACGGCACAGTACCAACGGCAGCAGCAGCAGCAGCAGATTCGATACCAACCACGACAACAGCAACGCCAAATTCGCCGATGGTGGCTGCGGCGTGGGGTTTGTGGTATGCAGCGTATGTGCTCCACTGGCGGAAATTACCAGTAAATAATCACTTTGCACAGAGATTAGCAAGACGCAGTTTCTTGCAGCTCACAGCGGTCTCACTAGTTAAGAATTCTGAATTTTTGCGCTCGCAAAAAACTATTTGCGATCTATTCACAGAGCGTTGACAAATTGCTGCATTAGCGCCCGCTGACATTTCTACTAACTCGTCTAACGAATGTGGCAACATTCTAATTTAAATTGCGCTCCAACTCCGTTTCGACACCTGTCTCTGTGGCGCTTGCGGTCGCTGGTGGTGGTGGCGTTGGTGGTATTGATAGTGATGGTGTCAATAGTGGAGGTGTCAATAGTGGTGGTGTCGATAGTGGCGGTGATGGTGGCGTAGTTGCTCAGCCTGACCAGATCCGTTCGCTTATGAAACACTTAATTTAGGAGTTAGTCCTCCATCGAATGCTTTACTTTCTCGGAAAAGGACAGGGAAGAAGGTGTTTGGAATGTTAAGTTGAAGAGAAGCGCCTAGAGGAGGAAGGAATGAAATAAATACATAATATAGAGGAGGTATATGGAAAAACTAATGAGGCTCTCAGAACACCAGCAGTGAGAAGAAAAGCAGGATATGTACTATAGAAGGAAAAGCTCGTCCTGTGAAGAAACTAAATAGATCCACATTTTGTAGTAGTAGTTGCAACACTCCAAACTAAATCCAGGTTTAAGGAGCAATCTAATGAGACTAGTTCCATTTGATTAATTTGACGAATTCCTAATTCCCCGGAAAAAAGGACTATATAAGAATGAAAATACATTCACGAATCCATACCAAGAGGCAGAAAGTCTATCTTTGTTCCATGATTGCATATAATAAGCTCATCTGAAAAACTTAAGAGGAAGAGAGAAGACTAAATCCAGGTTTAAGGAGCAATCTAATGAGACTAGTTCCATTTGATTAATGTGAGCAATTCCCCGGAAAATAAGGACTATATAGGAATGAAAATACATTCACGAATTAATACCAAGTGGCAGAAAGTCTGCCTTAACTCCACAGTTGCACAACTCACCTAAAATATGTAAAGGGAGTCGACACAAGTGATTCGTTCTTTTATCAATTTCTGTTTTATATTCAAAGGACCCAAAGGCCACGCAAACTAACTGTAGATATGTGATGATGATGATGATGATGATGATGAAGGTATGTGATGATGATAAAAAAGATGGAAGTGCATACTAAAAAAAAGTAAAAGACAACTCACAATTCCTCAAAAAAAAATTGGAAAGAAATCGGTCTAAGTAAAAGTTCTTGAATTGTCAGCCCCTTCACAATGAAGGGGTTGACAATGAAGGGGTTCCATACTACCAAACTTCAATGACACATAAACTGGTTTAGAATATGGTTGGGAACAATGGATTCATGCAAATATCCTGAACCAGTTTATGTGACACTGAAGTCTGATCGTGCGACTAACTGCAATGTCGCGCTAAGCAAAAGTCCTCGTCGCTGACGCGCTCTAATCTGAAATTGTAAACTACACTGCAGTGTTGGTCGAGTGGAGCTCGCTGGGAGGGGCAGATGACGACAGAAACGCGGATTGTGATATGCAAATGCGTAGACGGTGCGGCTACGGAGCTGCCTACCGCTGGCGGTCTGTGCGACTGAGCTCGAGAGTCTGCCAGATTGCATTGGCAATATCCACGCCAAGTTGAGCGTAGCGTGAAATCCTTGAGCATAGTTTTAAATAATATCAACAGCAGCCGCAACGTGACAACAGCAATAGCCAATAAAACAATTGCCGAGCCTTGACTGAGGTGAGGCGCGTAAAGAAGCGCGCTTACAACGTTTGCTAATATGAATTGGCTACTGCCTTTTTTGGAGAGAGGGAGGGGGCTGTGCGCCGTCAACGATTTGAATTAGACTTGATTTGCATTAAACGCGTTTCATAAAACAATTCCAATTGCTTGACAAGTGGAGACAAAACCACAAAGCACGGGCGTTGCACGAGTTTCAAATAGAGCCGCATTTTGCGGTAAAAACTCGCAGTCAGTGCGCACGCTTTGAGTTGCAGTCACTTGGTGAACGTTTCTAATTACTTGAAAAGGCGTCAACGACGCAAAAAAACGGTATGCATTTCTTATGTAATTTTTTGTTGTTGTTGATTGTTGTGGTTGTAGTTTACTCAAGTATGAAGCCGCACTGAAAGGACGACACTAGCCAAATAGATGAAACTGATCTAGAGCGAGGGGCGGGCAGAACACTGAAGAAAGAAGAGCCACTGAGCAGTTCAATGGTAATTTGGAGAGTTACGTCACGGCTAAGTTAAACATTGCTTTCATTCATTTTTAATATTAAATACCGAATGAATTAAACAGACACTCTCTGCCCCTATATCTAACTTTTTATAGAACTCTACTTAACACAGTTGAGAAACCCCTCTGACTGTCAAAGTTCCTCCAGAACTAGATGTAGCATAATTACCAAAACATCTGTGACCGGTCAACTTCCTTCAGAACTAGGCGCAATGGATTGGATGAACTGATGTCGTTACTCAACCTTTTCAGAACTAGACATAACACTATCGACAAACCCCTGCAACTATCCAGCTTTCTCCAGCCTCCACGTAACTTAATGGCAAACACGTATGACTGTTCAACTTTCTTCAGAACTAGAGCTTTTCCTTTAGCCTTTGTTTGCTTGTAACCTTTCAGAACTTTACAAGTAAACAACGCAGGTCTGATTCTCCACTATAGACAGGCCCTCAATAGCCTCCCAAAAATGCACTTCATACTTCAACCATCGGGTTGTTGGATCTAAGTTATGATTGTCAAAACTGTACCTTCCGAATGGTGTTTCTTTTATAACTATTATAGGCAGGCCCTGAGTAGCATTTCTAAAATACACTTCATACTTCGCACAATCGGGTTCCAACGAATATCAAAACTGCACCTGGCGTATAGGTCTTATTTCCTCACTACCTAACCACCTCAGCTGTGTAGTTTAGTCACACCAACTCAAAGAAGTGAAAGTATTCTCGAAGGTCTCTGGCTATGAATTTCGGTTCTATTCACCTCTCACAATGATATGTCGCATGAAAATTGTATGCAATGTATGAATAAAGGTGATTCACTCACTCAGCACTTTAAACAAGAACAACAACTGTCCGATCAACTTGGAAGCTGTGAGGTTTTTGGTTCCTGTACATAAGATGTCGAGCAGCTTACATGGTTACCCTTGATATTGTTCACAAACACAAACTACTCGTACATCAACAAAACAAAAAGTTTGCTTTGGAAAATTACCCCAATGTCTCCGTCTAGAGCACTGTCCTAGAGATCATGTAAATTGTAACCCCAGACAATGAGCATCCACACATAGCGATCAACGCTATACGCCGCCGACCAATGAAACATTTGAAAATATTACAAATTTATGTGCTGCCCCTCAAAGTGAAGATCAATGATCTCTCTAATATCCCAGCCAAGCGAGTTTCCAGCTGGTTTGACAGTAGGAAACTGAAACGCCAACTCGGCTGTGCTCATGGGCCTCAGACGTGAAGCATACGATAGGTAGGCAATGACCCAACGGAGTACCTTGAAATTAGCATAAAGTATTGCTCCACATCCGAAATCGAATTATTTAAGTTGCCCCCAACAAACATAACATTTTTGGGTATGACGAAGACCACTGAAATAGAGAAATAGACCGATGACGTACGGACCAAGCGAGTAGTGGCTCATTATTAATGGCACTGCGTTTAATTGCTCATTGTCAGCCGTACTCGTAGCCTCACGTGCATGTAGAGCCATCACATGTGCGCGCGTTGTGCGCCCGCGAGCTTATCAGCGCCGCTTCGGATTCCGCCTTAATCGGCGCATTTCCAAACTGGCCGCTTACGAATTCGCCTCTACGAGTATTTGCTTTGGAAATTGGGTCAGCGCAATGATTTGGCAATTGAGTGATTTCATGTGCTTCAGGGCTGGCTTTTGGGTCAGTTTACATTGTAAATATGACGCCACATGCACATGGTAGCAATGGTTGCTACCTCTCCCCTCCGCTCCCGAGCAGTGTGGAACAGAGCGCTGTGGAGTGCTGCCCTAGCATTTATAGAACTTTGTAATGCTGCTTATCTTTTGTTTATTTCATCAATTATTTTACAATTGCAGCAATTTTTGGCTTTTTTGTTGTTGTTTACTTTTTTCATTTTAATGCTATATATGTCAAGGTAAGTTGAATAATTCTGTGATTGTTGTTGGTGTTGCTTTGGTCAGAAAACGTAACTTGAACAGCGGAAATAGAAATCTAAAAATACCATTTTTCCAAGAGCAAAGATTATGATTATGAGATTTCGTCAGAGGGTCGAAGAGTGTACAAAAATAAGCACTTGGGATCAGAAATGAAAACTTACATAGTGACTTAGGATGAATCTAATATAATATATAATATATAATGATCTCATAGAGACCAAGTCACGAATCAATATAATAAAAGTGGTAATGAGCAAACGCTCATAGCAACCAGAACAGAGTGAATAACTCAGGACTGAGTGAGCACTATACTAAACTTCTGGACTCAAAATCCTTCAACACAATCAATTAATATCAACCGACAGAAATTTGCAACGGAATAGTCCAGATAATCCAGCTGAAACTATTTTAAAGGATATACAGAGTATGGTGGTACCACCATAAAAGTCCTACCTACCGCCGTAAAATATATGCAGACTCTAAAAGCCGTTCCAGTACGATACAACCAACCCCAAAAAGTATTACATATGCGGATATACATAATTAAAAGACAGATGACAAGGACGAAGGGATAAATTCAAAGTTTTAATTAAACAAAATCAAATTTGTTTCATTGTAAGGAAACTACCTGGAATATCCTTAAACTGCTGATCAATGACAACATATTCGACTATCGATATTCCTCAAGAAACTAGTGGATATGATTTATATCTAATCCACAAATAAAGTCTTAAGAGCATGTAAAGAGAACAGACACAAACTATTGAAGCCATCTTGAAGAAGAATTTAAAAGAAAATCATGGAATATGAGGAATATGAAAGAAATTACTCCAATACTAGAAATATTACAATAACAGAGTGAGCTCGAAAAGGATCAATATGACATTGAAGAGTACTTCTCCAACTTATCGGACACTGAAGAAGTAGACTATCGAAACTAACTAAAGCGACCAATTGAATTACTTCCTGTGCTGTGGCCACTTTGTGATAAGCACCCTCTACAAAAACTAACCACGAATTTGCATTTATGGAACAGAATACCATGATAGAATAAGTTAATGCACTACAGAAAACTGTATGAAACTCCTAGAGAGATGAGCAATGCTGCACAGCTGCATTTACGGACGTGAATCAAGTAAAGGTATCCTACGGTTTAGTATAAAAACTCAAGGAAAAACAACATATTCTAAATAACTAAAGTCATACCTTATTAAAATCATATATTACTAACGCCATACCTCACAAAATGCATACCTTGTTAAAGTCATGCCTTACTAAAGTCATATCTTACTAAAGTCATACCTTACTTAAGTCATACCTTATTAAAATCATATATTACTAACGCCATACCCCACAAAATGCATACCTTGTTAAAGTCATGCCTTACTAAAGTCATACCTTACTAAAGTCATACCTTACTAAAGTCATACCTTGTTTAATTCATATCTTACCAATGCCATGCCTCACTAAATTCGCACTTGAATAAAGTCATAGCTTACTAAAGTCATACTTTTACCTAACTCATAGCTTACAAAAGGAATGCCTTACCTAATTCATAGCTTACCAATGCCATGCCTCACTAAATTCACACTTGAATAAAGTCATAGCTTACTAAAGTCATACTTTTACCTAGCTCATACCTTACTAAAGGAATGCCTTACCTTATTCATAGCTTACCAATGCCATGCCTCATTAAATTCACACTTGAATAAAGTGATATCTTACTAAAGTCATACTTTTACCTAACTCATACCTTACTAAAGGAATGCCAATGCCATGCCTCACTAAATTCACACTTGAATAAAGTCATAGCTTACTAAAGTCATACTTTTACTTAAGTCGTACCTTACTAAAGTCATGCCTTACCTAATGCATATCTTACCAATGCCATGCCTCACTGAATTCACACTTGAATAAAGTCATATCTTACTAAAGTCATACTTTTCTTAAGTTATACCTTACTTAAGTCACACATTGCTATACTCACAAGTCAGTCAATTAAAAACTTTCTAAAGTCATACCTTACCAAAGCTATACCTCTACTTAAGTCATACCTCACTAAATGCACGCATTACTAAATTCACACTTGAATAAAGTCATAGCTTACTAAAGTCATACTTTTACTTAAGTCGTACCTTACTAAAGTCATGCCTTACCTAATGCATATCTTACCAATGCCATGCCTCACTGAATTCACACTTGAATAAAGTCATATCTTACTAAAGTCATACTTTTCTTAAGTTATACCTTACTTAAGTCACACATTGCTATACTCACAAGTCAGTCAATTAAAAACTTTCTAAAGTCATACCTTATCAAAGCTATACCTCTACTTAAGTCATACCTCACTAAATGCACGCATTACTAATTCATACCTTACTAAATTCCTTACTAATGTCACACCTTGCTAAATTCATACTTTAGTAAAGTCACACATTATTAAAGTCATAGCTTGCTTAAGACATACCATAATACCGTCCTAACTTACATAAGTTAAAGTCACACCTTAGTAAGTCATACCTTATTAAATTTATGCATTTCTAAAGTCATTCCATACTAGAATCACACCTTATTAAAATCATACCTTACTACCAAAATATTTCTATAAAGACATACCTTACTAGAGTTATTCCTTAATAAAGTCACAACTCACTAAAATCAAACCCTAAAACTTTATATTTTCGAAATCATACCTTACTAAAAGAATTTCTTACATAAGTCATACCTTAAGACAGTGAACGGCATACCTTATTAAAGTCACACCATACTGAGGAGAACTTCGTGACTACAGCAAGTGAAGAACTGGCAATTTTTTTACAATTAAATCCGAGGTCCCTTTACAACTGAACTCCCACTGTAGGAAAACACAACTCACATGTACAGATATGTTTGGGGATGTACCTGTCATCACAGCTAGAGCATTCTTTCTTCTTGAGATATCCGCTATGGCAGAGCTCCTACCTCTAGAACAGAGATCCTGGCCTATGTTTTGTTTTAATGACTGTCAGCTCCCACAAACTACTGAAATCGAATATCTCAGCTTACGTCCCCCCGATTATACAGATTTAGGTATTTATTGTATGGAGACGTGGATATCCTTAGAAGAGAAAACAACTGAGATGAAGACTCATATCACTGTACTTAGGTGCACATTTATAATTATCTCCAGAAATTAATGGTCTCACCCAAGCATGTGAACTTGCCGAATATAGCTCTGGGGTACCATCTCTCTTCTTAGATAACATATATACTCCTATTATACGATTGTCGTCGAAGCTAATTGAGGTAGCAGCTTCTTTTGGGTCAGGGAACTATCTGTTTAGTCTACTAATGACTCAAATATTCCAAATCACTTCAGCATCACACAAACGCTTCAACACATGCGAATATATCAAACGCTTCGAGTGAGAACATGTACACATGTGACTGCTAGACCTACCAATAGACCTCCTCTTCAATTCTTTGTCTGTGTTCTATGGTGTTTCTATTGAACGGAGAGACGAAATTGTATAGAAGCCACTTTATATCCAGGTACCTGCTGAAGAAATGTAAGGCCAGTAAAGAACATCGATATATCGAACATAACGTTAAACAATAGTTGTTTATAATATACTCGTATGAGGACCATGGTTTCTTTCTCTGAGTATCTTTTTTACTCCAGAACTCCACACCATTAAATCTGTATTATAATAAGCTCAAAGAATAATCGAAAATTTGCCAATTTCTACGATTGATGTGTACAGAAGAGTCATCATCATCATCATCATTGTTGGCTCGACGGTCCTGATTAAACCTTGACCACAGAAGATTCCATCTTGCACCGTTTTGCAGATTTTCAACAATCTTCAAATTGAAGGTGTGTAGAATCCTCATTTTACACGGAGAAATGGTTTTATCAGCAATCTCAGCAGTCACGTTCTGGAAGATGACGTCTTTCAAAATGCTCTACGTATGCTCCTTCGGATATATTTAGATTGGGTTCCAGAGTACTGCGAATATTTCCAAATTTTTTTGTTTGTTTCTCAATTAAATAAATGATTCAGCACTGAAAAATCCCCTCGGAGTCCAATGCTAGTATTTGTAATTCACAAACGATTCGTAACGGAGGTTGCTTGCACCTGCTGGCAATGCAAAGTCTACTTTCGAAAGTCACCACTCAGCACCTGCACAGCTTTTTGCATTACATTTCAGTTCATATAAATGAGTTTTTTATGCGCTACTTGTTGTATTTGTAACTTGACAATTATATAAAATTTATTTCCATTGTGTAACATTTGAATCCGGGGACTTTTTCAGTTCAGCTAGAATTAGAGTTTAAAGCAGACATTTTCACATGCCTATCAACGGATTCCTAAGTCAGATCCGCACTCTTCCTTAAGTTCTGCCTTAGTGACCCTAGTGTAACATGAACTAAACACAGAATAGTTCTCTATGTTTGTGGAAGAGGTAGATAATACTCACTAGGTATACACCGAAGATGTGTACAAGTAATACGAAACCTACCTACTTGTGGAGGGAAGAAAAGAGATTCTCACAACACTTGTATAATGGAATTATTTGGACTCAGAGGAAGTTATAATTGCAATTTGCTCCTTGTTTAAGAGTGATATAGAAGCTAGAATCTCCAGAAGGAAGTATACATAAGCTAAGGAGAAGCACACTCAAATCTAATGAGCTGCATCTCCACAATTCCATCTTCCAATTCTTCAATATTGTCTAATATTGAAGAATTGGAAAGGAATTCGAAAGAGCATTGTCAGGTGCTTCAATAATTTCAACAACCATGACGACTTTCAAATACTTGTTCCCACGACTGTTCCAGTAATAACCAACCAAGCATGAAATGTAATATTCGATTTAATAGATAAAGGTCCCGATTATTCTAAGAATTCCATCGAAGGTCCACATACATTACTCTAAATTCGCTGCTCACACCTTTTGTTAACGGTCCTCAATTAACGAAACTATGCAGTGGAGATAGTTGTGTCAAGTTTACGTTCAATTTCCAAAACCGTGGCAACAAAGTTGCATCTGAATTTCCATATCATGGATAATATTCCTTCCGGTAGTTGCAGACCTGGCTTCTGGTCTCCAAAATCGCTAGAGTTGGTAGAGAAGCTTGGTACGAATCAACAAAGTTTTTTGGGACGAGAAGTAAACTAATCTTTCGATCATTGTTCTAAACATTATTTTGTATTATATATATATAGTAGATATATAGTAGATATATTCAACGATATACTGCTAATTGTTCTTTTGGAAATCTTCAGAAGAACCAATGTAGGCAAATTTCCGATATGCGACAGAAATTTGAGGAAGATCACTTGGTTCCTCAAAGTATTTTAATATACAGACCTCTGGGAACACAAATATTCAAGTAAGTGGTGCTTCATACTGAATACTTTCAGTTAAGTGTTCAGTGGTGCTTCATTCAGTAGGGTTTTTATTAGATGGATGTCTTAGACCTATTCCATAGAGTTCATGAATCATTCTGATACTAAAGCTTGAAAAGGAAATCTTCTACAGACTGTAATTTGAAATATTTCGTATATTAAACTGGCGATAATAGAAGAGTTATGTGACCTTCTCTTCATCTTCAGACTTCCCATTGAATGGCTTTGCTAATTTTGATGCTACAATGGCTCAATATCCGGTAAGAGAGGCTATCAACCATCCAATATCATTGGTGATTTTTCCTAGTAGATCGTTCGATTTCCCCGGATTAGAAATAAACAATAATACAGTGGAGTTGAAAGTTTGTTCTTGGCATACGAATGGAAAGGCTTCACAAAAGTGATAGTAAGTGAAGCCCTTTCTTTATCTTCAAACTTCCCATTGAATAGCTTTCATAACTTTGGCTTTGGCGATACAATTGGCATTCGGCAGATTAGAAAGAGGCCATAACCTTCTGGAGCTGATAGAGTTAATTAGTTCCTTTCTGAGCTTATGAATTGAAAGGGTTCACAAAGGTGATATTACTTCACTTTCTTCATTCTTCCTTCTTCCCATTGAATGGCTTTCCTAATTTTGGTGGCTATAATAGGCATTTATGGTATTAGAAAAACAGGCCATTATCTTCTGGAGCTTTTAGAGTTTGTTAGACCCATTCTGAACATACGAATGGAAAGGCTTCACAAAGGCTGTAGTAGGGGAGACGTATGACCCTTTCTTCATCTTCAGACTTCCCATTGGCCATAATCTTCTGTAGCTTATAGAGTTTGTTAGACAATTTCTGAAGAAACGACTGAAAAGCATCACAAATGCATGGAAATATCCCTCAGCAGAATTGGTACTTACTCTGAATCTTCCATGACAATTTGTCGGTCTTCTGTTCTATTCTATACGACTGTGCAGTTGATATCGGAGTGGCAGACGTGGAGTGGTTCAACTTGATTTGCAGCTGAAATGAGGTCCTTTTCGCTGGTTCTGCCAAATTCAAACTCCGCACGTTTTGTTTGTGCTATGAGCAAATTACTTTATTTAACATAATAAATCAATTTAGAACAGTGTTCCTGATTTCGCTGTCGCCTCATTCCAATAGCAACTTAAAATCAATTTACTCATACTTTAACTGGGTGTCATTAAGGCCGGGCCGCAATGAAAGCCCAGCGGTCATCGTCTTCGCCATTGTAACTGGGTTGGAGTGCAGTGCAGAAATGACTGCACGCACCTTCGACACACGTTTACTGGGAGAACCAGATGTACCGTTACCGGTACACGCAATTACACCAACCACTTCCACAGCCAACCGCGGCCACAACCGCAGCCGCAGACGCTCCCGAGCATGCGCGTGTAATGCCATTTCACCAATTTATCATTCGTGCAGCGCTCAGTTCTGTTTGGGAGACTTTTTTATTTTCATTTTCATATTCATTCTCATTTCATTTTATCTTTTATTGCTCTTATTTCTCTCTGGGCGAGTTATTTTTAGTAATTTTAATTTTTATTTTCGACACAACATAAAATATTCGGAGGCTCTTATGCTGGCCTCATAAGGGCACGCAGCTTGCAGCTCGGCGGAGTGTGCGCCACATAAAAATCGATGTCAATTACTTGCGAAAGTAACGAGCCAACGGACCGCGAGAAGGAACATAATTCGGCAATTATCGTGGGCCCATTGTGGGCTGCAGTGCTCGCGAGTGGGCACGATCGGCGTTGCTTTAATTTCGGCAATTTTCCGCATTGCTGGCGAACTTTTGGTAATTAATTTTGGCCTCAAAAATAAAGGCATGTAATTGCGAAAGGTTCGCCGGTGAAAATGCTGGTGCTGGGTCTGCAGCGGGGCGGACAGCAACGGCAACAAAGTACGAGTATGTTAACAATAATTTAATTGTGCCGTTTTTCACTTGTGAGCCGCTGCAGCTGCTGCTGCAGTTGTGCGTCAGTTTACAACTCGTGCCAAAACGTGCCTAAAGATGACCGCGGCCAATACGGCCACCAAACAGGAAAGCTGCGGCGGACTCACTAATGAAATGGCTGAGGAGAAAAACGCGTGCTAATAAAATTAAATGTCGCCATCGGGCGCGTTCAATGACAAGTTGGCTCAGTGGGTCGACAACATTTTGCTCAGTGTTTTTGATGTTAGTCAGTGATGGGGTCAATGGCCGACATGGTTGCATTGCATCGTTGAGATGGTCCCACCCATCCGTGGGTACGTAGGTAGGTAGGCAAAATGGATGTCGCCTCAATAGGAATAGTGGCGTTTTGATGCCTTGTCCTCGCGAGCCTAAAGATGGGGATATACTTTGGTAAACTTACAACCAGCCGGAGTTGCTAACAAATTTGGTTGGGTTTGAAGGTTGTAAACTAGAGCAATGCCTTAAACTCTTCCGAATTATTTGAGTCTCAAGCGAGTGAAGACTGAGCAATCACAAATAAAGTGGTTGAATGTTTCTTTCTCCTGTAGGTCTTTGCAGCTCCTGCATTGAGCATTGAACGGAATGCCCATTTTTTCAACGTGTGTGGCGAAGGTCTATTTAGAATATGTTTCGTTCTTCTTCAATGTAATTTGACCACATCATTCTCGAAGCATGGCACATGTCGCAGTGTTTTCCCACCTTTCCTGATCCACGGATAATGAATAACTTTCTTCAAGGAATAACGAAAACCAAAGTCAAATGGAGATTAGAGTGAATGAGATCAGAGAACCAAATATCCAAGGAACAACAGCCAGACGGAGGTATAAGAGTATACTGATTTTTGAGAAAAGCTTCTCAGCAGTAGCATTACTCACGTAAAAATCTTGACCCTCAAATGTTATCTTTCTTGTAATGTAAATCCAGATGATCGCTTATCTACTGTCTTTGTTCTAGTGTGGAATGGACCACGAAAAGTATCCTCACTCTCTCACCCCTTTGGAAACATAGAGTATTTCCCTTTCTTTATATACAGTATGTCCCTTCCTACCATAGGTAAGCTCAATAGAATCCTGCTTAAACATGAAATAGTAGTGGAGATGATCTTCTACCCCATCCTGATACTAGCAAATATCTTTAGTCATGTTACTAGTCAGTGTCTGTAGTCGGGCCCATCCTGATACTAGCAAATGACTTTAGTCATGTTACAAGTCAATGTCTGCAGTCGTGCCCATCCTGATACTAGCAAATATCTTTAGTCATGTAACAAGTCAATGCCTGTAGTCGGGCCAATCCTGATACTAGCAGATATCTTTAGTCATGTTACTAGTCAATGTCTGTAGTCGGGCCCATCCTGATACTAGCAAATATCTTTAGTCATGTTACAAGTCAATGTCTGTAGTCGTGCCCATCCTGACACTAGCAAATATCTTTAGTCATGTTACTAGTCAATGTCTGCAGTCGTGCCCATCCTGATACTAGCAAATATCTTTAGTCATGTAACAAGTCAATGTCTGTAGTCGTGCCCATCCTGACACTAGCAAATATCTTTAGTCATGTTACTAGTCAATGTCTGCAGTCGTGCCCATCCTGATACTAGCAAATATCTTTAGTCATGTTACTAGTCAGTGTCTGCAGTCGTGCCCATCCTGATACTAGCAAATATCTTTAGTCATGTAACAAGTCAATGTCTGTAGTCGGGCCCATCCTGATACTAGCAAATATCTTTAGTCATGTTACAAGTCAATGTCTGTAGTCGTGCCCATCCTGATACTAGTCAATTTCTTTAGTCATGTTACTAGTCAGTGTCTGTAGTCGGGCCCATCCTGATACTAGCAAATGACTTTAGTCATGTTACTAGTCAATGCCTGTAGTCACCTCCTCCTTAGGTCCCCACATAAAGTGATAATTGCTTTGGTAAATCAGGCCAGAAGTAATTTCATCTACCAACAGCGGTCTATGAGTTCCCAGTGACATGTAAGTATTCGTAGTTTCTTCAGTTCAGTACTGCTATCGATAACTATAACAGGTTTTGGTCCTATAAAGGTTGTCTTTCAACCTTCCGGTATTAATTCCCGTATTAATTAATACACACTCTAATTCACTGTAACGCTAGAGAACTATGAGAAATTGCTTAGGGGATGGCTAGGAATCACATGTTTACAATGCCATTGAGCTCGTCCTAGGATGACGTACACACAATCAGAATCCCTGAAATGGTTTAGCATATTTCAGTGTATCTACTTATCAGCACCCAAGTTTCATATAATTTCTTTGACCTTAGAAGATGTTCATAGTTTTCTCCAAAGAAACATTTTGAGTTCGAAAAGTCCTTTTTCGTGTTTCTCTGTTTTCTTTTAAGAGTTTCCTTGAGAACAATAGCTTTCTACAAGACATGTTATTCGATCATGAGACGATTCGACTCCTCTGTTGAAAATATTGCAGCCTCCTAGTCTTCATCCATTACCAAGCCTTTATTCTATGCAGCAATAACACTCTATTGGTAGTTAGACTGTCGATTCTGGTGTATTAGTGAACCAAAACTGCGAACAATTAACCATCACCGTAATTTAGTGTGTAATTTGGGCCTTATTGCATTCTGCCTACTTTCTGCTTACTCGCACAACTGTTGCGCACTTCCCCATCCTTGCACACGCACACTCACACACACGCAGCCTCACACAGAGATAAGTTCCGCAACGAAAACCTTCACATCGGGGCCTCCAACATCTGCTCAGCAATTTGAAATCCGCATACATGCGCAATCCTACTTTACCATGGCAAAAGTCAGTCATTAAGTCACTCAGTTTCCCGGCCACTGTGCCATTCTCCACAGCCAGCCAGCAGTCACACACAAGTCAATGCACTTTTTGCTAGCAGCGCTCTGCATCCAACGACGCTGTTACGCTATTCAAATGCCTGTCGCAATGTTGGTGCAGCCCACCAACCAACGCACCAACTAACCAACGAACCAACCAACCAACCAACCAACCCACCAAACAGCCAACTCACTAACCAACCAACGAACGAACCAGCGACCGAACGCTGGAGCGACGGCTGCTCAAATAAGCTCACAACTCCAAACTTCAACTTGTACTGGATTACCTATATTCCCCAAACCGAAAGTGCATGCAGGCTGGTTGGCGGGCAGGCGGGTAGCCGGGCGAGGGGGCGGCCAGTGCATGGCAGGCACTGCAGCTTGTTGGCTTGGCTGCTCCGAGCGACTATTGGTCTATCTGGCACTGCCAGACTGTTTGTCAGCTCGTTAGACACACTTTCTGTGGCTTAGACGCTGCGGCGCAAAATAGACAGACGGCCCGACTGGCGAAGAGACAGACGGACAGACAGACGGACGGACGGGCGGGCGGACGGACGGACGGGCGCGTATCGTACGTAGTGCGTACGTTTGCCACAGTTTGTGCCATGCTTTGCCCTGAGTTCATTGACTTCGGCAAACAGGCCTCCGCCGCCAACTTGCCTAACAAGTCGCCGTCGACGAGCGATGTTGTGGGCTGCATTAGAGTCGACGCACAGTGCTGCGTCCCCATGCAACAAATGCAGGACGAAACTGTGTACGAGTGTATGTAAATGTTTGGGGATATTTGTCTAATTTTATGCTACGTTATCCTCATTTTATTTATAATAATCTTTTAGTCTAGTATCTTGGACAGATCTGAACAGATATGGTAAACTCAATGGGGATAGTAATATATATATATATATATATATATATATATATATATATATATATATATATATATATATATATATATATATATATATATATATATATATATATATATATATATATATATATATATATATATATATATATATATATATATATATATATATATATATATATATATATATATATATATATATATATATATATATATATATATATATATATATATATATATATATATATATATTTTAATATTTTGGTACAAAATGAAAGTTAGGGAGAGAGAAATGCAAAGGGGAGGAAGAGGGGAACAAAAGCAGACAAAAGGTCACACAAAAACATACGAAGCCCAACTTTCCAGCTTTGTTATTAGTATAAAATAACTCCACCCACCAGGATACAAATAAAATGACCACAGAATGAGGTAAAGTATCACTCAGTCATCATCTGCATTTCGAACAAAGGCTCTGCCAGAGCTCTGAACAAACGGTGATTCATATGAAGTGCCCAGCTTCGACACTAGGGAGGAATAAAAGATCTGTATTAAGTCTTCACTCGTTGGTGTAGCACAGGATGGAACAAAAATAAGCTAAAATACAGCCATGGGAAAGGAAACGATAGAATTATCTCATTTAAATGATCGAATCATTACAGTCTATCAAAAAATAACTCTGTAAACACGGATATAGATAAGTTTCTATCTTTTCTTATTGTTGATTGTACCAGAGAAATATACTGAAATTGAGATGGAGTATAGAGTAGAGAGGAAATGACACCTTCAACTGAAATCCTCTGCTAATATAATCAGAATCGAACAAAAAAGAAAGCATAAATCACCAGTGTAGTTGATATCTACCAAGTTCGACTTTAGAATACGTTAAATAGGTGGGGCATAAGATCTACTATAGCATCTTCCAAATTGTAATTACCCGAGAAAGCTGAAATTCACTGATCGAGGATATCTAGGGTAACCTATACATAAGTTTATAAGGTGTTAAGCTATTAAGCTTGAGTACTGCAGTACCCACTTTAGAAACCGGCAGGACCACAAGAAATGCCATATTCCATAATTTTTGGTACCTGGCCCAACTATAACTACCATAAAAAAGCTTTCCTGGGAAGCATGGTGTAACACCCACCCACCCATAAAGTTTAAGAGATGTCACTTTTTAAATGAACGCAAAGAACCCAAGCTTGATTCAAGGTCCGATGATCTCTGATAATTATTCAATAATTATATTCAATTATCTACATTTTGACTACAGACGATTTACTTTGGTTTTCATATTAAACGAGTACTCACACTTTGCATTCATGTGCTTGGAACGCAGCACTGTAGCCGCATTTGCCACACCACTGGTTTGTTGTTGTGTGTGGTAGTGCTGGAGGCCGGCCATTAGAAACGCTAAAGTGGTGCGAAACTCAACTTTTTCGGCTTCATTCATGGCTGTTTGCAATGCTTGACGAGTGTCATCCAACACGAAATGTCACACTTTTGTTCTGTGCGTGGAATGCGCGCATGTGCTCTGCAGAATCCGGTATGAGACCAACATTTACGCATTGTTTATAATCTTTGCACAACGATAGACACACACAGTCGCACACATACATTCACACCTATGCAAAGCCACACATTCTCAAACTTATTAGCGACAATGGAAGGTGCTGGTATGTGTATAGCAATTGGATTTAATTCCAACTACGAGTACTACGCTTACTGCCACCAATATGACCAACGCCACCAACGACAAAGCTGAGCATTACATAAGTGGACAGCTTAGTCTTGCGGCAATATTTGTGCCTGAGGCATGTGCTGCGCGTATTCAAAACAAATATTGCCGTTCCATAATGCCAGCCATATGCCATATGCCAGCCTCTTGTAACGCCACAATCTGCCAACTCAATCAATGCATTCTTGGGGCTAGCACATAACAACGTGAAAAAACAGATTTCATTGAAACGACCGCCAATTCACCAATGCAATGCACCGAGTAAGTGCAACGCGTTGTGCAAGCCAAGCCAAGCCATGCCAAGCTAAGCAAAGCTCAACTAAGCCGAGCCACATCAAATACCAACCACTCCACAGCACTCAGCCCACTACTCCAGACCACCACCTTAGCTGACTTCAACTCAGTTGGACATTCCGCTGCGCAGGGTAGGCAGAAGGCTAGAGTTGCCTTTCATACGCTAAAAGTGAAGGAGGAGCGGAAATTCCCGTGGACCCCATGGAAGATTTCTAGACACTCAATTCGAAGGTTTTAGGTCGATAAGTATGGAGTTGAGTATCCCAGTTATAAGCTGGGAACCTCATTAAACAACGAAATATAGTATTCTATGAATTTCGTACCTATATGTGGAACCGATTATAATCGATCATAATTATTATATCCACAATCTGTTTTTGGAGAAAAGGTTGAAAGACCCCCCAAATAAAGATTATTAAACATTACGAAGTCGATTGTTCCACAATATTAAGGAAGGGTTGTGAGGAAGGTTTTATGTATGTATATATGAGAGAAATTTTCAACCGATACACTACCGACATCTTATGCCAATTGAATCCTATGTCAATTACCCTACAAACAATGTCAATTTATCCAACTGTTTATCAGAGAGATATAAATAATATTTCTGGAACTACTTCGCTTTGACTGGGCAGCAACTGCAAGAAATCCTTATGTGAATGTTGAGAATTATCAGTTATTATATATTTGATGTATAAAATATTTGTTTTATGATTGAAAGATAGGCCAAAATTATTATTAGTATGGGTTACGGTCGTTATAGGTTCTTCTTAAATATCGGATAGGCTGAAATTCGATTCCTTTCTCTTTTGAAAATATCAGTTAAAATTGTTTGTGTGTCTGCTCATTCTATACTCTTATCTGCCGTTTGAGTTTTAAGGAGAAGCTACTCTTATATCATATTCAAAGATGACCCTATATGTGAGTATAACTTTTCACAAACAAGATATTTTACTAAAATTTAATAGGAAAGTTAATCCTTTCAGCCTGAAATACGATCGTTTACTCTAATTGAATAACAAGTTTATCACTTAAGCCTGAAACACGATTGTTTACTGTAATTGAATAAGAAGTTTCATGACTTAAGCCTGAACAACAAACAGCAGAAGTTATGATCAATTTTTTTGATTGAATTTATAAAAGGACTTCATTTGACATCCAAAGATTCTTAAGGTTAGAAAAAATATCAGTTTTCTATCAGTACTCTACCCAATAAACACAGAGTTCATATACTAAAATGTTGAATATGACACGACTAAAGGCAGTTTCATAATAGACCTACTCCCACTTCGTTCAACAGGATCTCGTATCAAATAAATCCCTTTTCGGGAGTGGTAAAAACTCTCAAGTTTTAAGTATTCATTAAGAAATTATAATTTTATAACTTTACTGAAGAAAAAAAATTGAAAAGCAAATCTCTGCACATATTTGCATTGTCCAACTCAATTGAAATCAACTGCGCGCATGCGCACACTCTGTTCATACTCATACTCATACATGCACAATGCCATTGCAGCAAGACGCCAGGCATTCGCGCTCGCTCCGATCGCTGTGCTTTGCAAGTGACGGCGTCGCTGCGTCTCAGCTGGTCGGTCAATGACCGGACTGGCCGACTAAAAGCATTGAATGAGCTCAGCTGAGCTGAGCTGAGCTGAGCTGAGTGGAGAGGTCTGGTGGCTAAGCGCGGCAGTGTCCACCAACTTAGCCAACATTGTTGCGTTAACCCCTCGGCAAGACTCTCATGTTGTTATTGCCTTTGTTGTTGTTGCTGTTGCTGTTATTATTGTTTGGAGTGCGCAATTTTGGACAATTATTGTCATTTGTTCCTTTGTTTATGGTTTGGCAATATCAAGAGCGTAGGTAATTTTGCACAGATTGCACGGTCAGTGCCAAGGAGCGGCAAGCAAAAGCATTATAATACGAGTAAAATAGAAAACATGGTTGGTAATCCTCAAATCCTCGAAGAAATGTAATGTGGGAAACAAGAAGGACATAGCAAAGAATAATGGAAGGAGGGCCAAGAATTCACATGAAATAGTGATGAGCAGCGCTGAGTGACTCTTGTTTAGTGACATAACCAAGCAAAGAAAATTCGTAAAATCAAAATAAACAAGTTACGTCATACAAACATTTATGTGAGTGTTTGTTTCAGCCTTCATCACCGTCGTATGCGATGTTGAAGCGGTCCAAAATGTGTTGAGTCTTCTTTGCCGATGTAGAAGCTCTTATTTTCAGGTATTTGTGGTTCATTAAACATTTTGGATTCAGTTTATTATCGGTTCTTCTGTTGTTCTGGAGTCCTGTTCCGCAGATTCTCTGCAATTTCTGCCTAGACTGGGATACACAAATATGTTTCCATGTCATATTTTCCTTAAGTCCTGGCACTGATTACCGAAACAAGACATTTTCATCCACTCCACCATTTGAAATGCACTTCCTTGAATCCCCGAGAAACTATTTCGACCTAACTGTAGATTTGAATGGGTGTGCCTCTGATCGAACAACAACAACAACAACAACAACACATTTCTTTACACATTTTCCCACACACACACACACACACACACACGCACACTGGCCCACTCGGGGTTCTTGCTCACCACTTTTCACCACAGCCCACAAACCAATTCGACTTCTTGCTTCACACAATTCCACAGAGCTTGCGGTGCCGGGAGAGCGCCACTGGGAGCGAGCGAAAGAGAGTCATTTTGTGTAAACATAAAAGTTCGTACACCTTTGAAAGTGAAAGTGAATTCGGACGTAGACCTACTTATACAGGCGCACGGCCATCGCCTGTCGGTGCGATGGCCAACTGAGCAGCGCGCATGGGCACTCACATGGCAGAAGAGAGGTGTGTGTTTGTGAGTGAGTGAGCTGCGCAAGCGCAGACGCAGCTCGTTGGTTGTTAGGTAGGTTGCTTGGTTGTGAAGTGAGCAGAGGCAGCATTTAAAACAGGCAGCATTTTGTTGCGAGTTCTTTTTCGCCGTTTTGGTCGTTTTGTTTTTTGGGTTTGGTTTTGGTTTTGGGTTTTTGCTTGCGGTATGCAGAAACAACGGAAGAAACGCACATGGAGATATGAAGTGATACACAATCCCCACCTCCCCGGTCCACCAAATATTCTGTCCGACCAAGAATTTTATGTAAGTGTAGTAAACTTACGGTTATAACCGTGGCCTTCCATACTAATCTAACTACAGTTATATAAGTGGTTAGGTAAGTAGTATACAATTTTTTCTATTATACCCTCGAAAAATTCCCAACAACTTTAATTCAGACCTTACTGTATATACCACATTGAACCATATGAGTCCATTTTTATATATTTGTATTAGATACTTAGATTATTAGGATTTAAATGAACTAAGAGGCCATCCAATTGGGCTGAGAAAAGTTGTTGAATCATCCAATTCTTTGTGGTTCTGAGGGACTGTTTTATTTTGAAACTATGTAAAAAAGTTGTAATAATAAATAATTATATTAACTTATTCATATTACACCATAATTAAATACAAGTGTGTGTGTGCAAAGGTATGGAAGAATGAGTACTAGCAACTGAGGCCTTCAACTCGAACAGAAAAAGACTTTGAAATCAGCTTTCAAGACCATATCCTCTGCGGAATTCAAAGCCAGGACATTTTTAGTGCTATTATAGTGAAGTAAGTTATGAGTGCTTATAAAGACAGGTTTATATTGGGCCTAACATTTTTGTTCACAACAGAAAAGAACGGAATTATGCCAGACTATCCAACTCGTGGTACGAATTTCCCAATCCTGTATACTTTTTAGCATATTGCAAGTTGAAAATCCACCATCGAACACAGTGAATAGTTTTCCCATGGACTAATACAGCCAAAGCATAGAATCTTTCTTTGAAAGTGTAATATTTCTGATAGTCTTACTACCCAAATTTATAGTTAGAATTCTATACAAGTCATCCATTAAAGGGGGCTGTACATATGTCGTAGATTGAGCAGTCTGAAGGATCTGATATTGCTCTGTGTATTGTTCTGTTAATGTCTGAAGGTTCGGAAGAAACTGATATTATTCTGTATATGTTTGAAGGATCTGATATTGTTCTGTGTATTGTTCTGTATATGTCTGAAGGATATGTTATTGTTCTATATATGTCTGAAGAATCTGATATTGTTCTGTGTATTGTTCTGAATATGTCGAAAGGATATATTATTGTTCTGTATATGCCTGAAGAATCTGATATTGTTCTGTGTATTGTTCTGTATATGGCTGAAGAATCTGATGTTGTTCTGTGTATTGTTCTGTTAATGTCTGAAGGTTCGGAAGAAACTGATTTTGTTCTGTATAAATCTGCAGCATCTGATATTGTTCAGTGTATTGTTCTGTATATGTCTGAAGAATCTGATATTGTTCTGTGTATTGTTCTGTATATGTCTGAAGAATCTGATATTGTTCTGTGCATTGTTCTGTTAATGACCGAAGAATCGTACTGTGTATTATTCTGTATATATCTGAAAGCTCTGATATTGTTCTTTGTATTGTTCTCTATATATCATAAAGCTCTGATATTGTTGTGTATATGTCTGAAGGATCTGTTATTGTTTTGTATATGTCTGAAGAATCTGATATTGTTCTGTGTATTGTTCTGTATATGTCTGAAAAATCTGATATTGTTCTGTATACGTCTGAAAGGTCTGATATTGTTCTGTATATGTCTGAAGGATCTGATATTGTTATATATATATATATGTCATTTATGTGGTTTCGTTCTTTGAGTTCAAGCCAAAACATCACTGAGTTAGAAAATGTCTGTGACAAGAAGAACCATCCTTCTACTTTCAGGCGGCTACTTATGACTCTTGTTGGCTTTAAACCTTCACCTAAACCGGAAAATGATTCAACTCAATGTAACAACTAAACTTTATGTATCCCGAGCTGTATTGTTGAACAGTTGTCTGAGTCTGGTAAATACAGAAAACCGTTGAGGGCATGGCAACTGCTGTGATAAGACACACATTCAACTCATTGAGTATAATAATTAGCTAAACAACTTTATGTTTGAGAAGAAAAACTAAGACAAGTTGTGGAAATGGAGACGCTTTAGACCACAAAATACTTAACGAACCACCATTACCACCAATCCTGCCTCCGACAGGAATGAAAACTCAAACTAATGTGTTTGAAGTAATCACTCATTATATACTAAATTTGTTATGATGTCAGTCGTCAATTGTAAAGCCACACCTATATAGGCGCAGATCGTGGAAAATGTGTCCATGGCGTATGAGTGATAATAATATTTCCATAGGATTATACAGACACAAAGTTTGGAAACTCCTTTACAGTACCCCCCCCCCCCCCAATAACACCACTGCTTGATAAGAAATTCTTTTGTGGCAACACTCCAGAACTAGTCTGACTGATTTCCGCCGTCACCAGCTTAATGCGTAAGCATTTGGTCTTTTGTTTGCCAATGTTGAAGGTTCAGAGACATGAAGTCACCAACCATTACCCACCCCAACAAAACGGAGGTGGATGAATGAATGAAGAATGATCGAGTGTCAACAACCCATAACGCAACTTTCACGCTTCATTTACTGAACACGTCATTTGCGAGGGTCGAAAACTTTCGACGTTAAACGAACACACAAACAACAACAGCACAAAAGCCAAGCAAGACCAAAAATGAAAAAAAAAATATTTTAAATTATATAAAAAACGACCACAACAGCAACAACAACAACAACAACAACAACGACAACACCACAAAGAGTCAATCAACTCGCGCACATTTTATATGAAAATGATTACATAACCAGCACAGCTGATCGCGGGCCCAGAGTTTGTCAACCCCTACCCACACTCGCTCGGCAACACACCTAACGCGGCCGGAGCGCGTTTCAACACATTCTCCAAATCCACTGAAAAGCAAAAAAAAAACGTTTATGAAAAAAAAATAAACTACCAAGAAAATAAACTGAAAAAACTTTGGCAGAAAAAAAAAATATCAACATCAAAATAAAAAGGTCATTGATTTTTTATTGCCAGTGAGTCCGTCCAGTGTGGAGTGAGTACGTTAGTCCGGAAGAGTGCCAAAAATATCTAAACGCCATGCTAAAAATAGCGGCGCCATCACATGTAAACAAAGAGTTTAGTCCGTTCAGTGCTCCCCGGGCAAGGCGTCGAAACGTGCTATGCTTAAACCCCGTACATTAATCACCAGCACACAACGACAACAGCAACAACACCGCCAACAACAACAACAACAACATCAGTCGCAGAAAATCCAACTACAGCAATTACCACAATCAAAATTCAAAAAGGTGAAGTATGCTGGTAGTTCCGCAATATCGACGAGACTCTAAGACGGTCGCGCCGATATGGACGGCGGGGAGGATTGCACGGACAGCGGCCGGCAGAACAATGGCGAAGCAGCTTGAGAAATATCACAGCGATCATCATCAGCGTAGTTTTCGTACATGTTTGTTCTTCGGTGTTTTTTGTTGTTTTTCATAAATTACGAGTTTAAATTTTTATTGTTTTTATTATTTAATTTTTTGTTTTTTGTTGGTTTTTTGGTATAAAACTCGTATAAATGAAACCACATCACATCACACTTCGCTCACGTTTCAAACGTGCACACATTCCAAGACAATGCGAGCGCGTATAGCACGGAGCACGGAGCTCAGAGCACGCAGCACGGAGCTCAGAGCCATCCAACCAGCGACCGGAGTCGCAGTCTGAATATGCGAGTACACTCTTTTCTGGTTCCTGGTTGCATATTAGGCATTGGCACTTGGCAATTGCGGGCGCTGGCGCTGGTGGGTCAACGAACTCACTCGAAAAGAATCGGCAACTTGGGCAAAAAAGCAAAAAGAAACCATACAAAAAAAGGTTAAAAAGAAGCAGATTAAAGCGGCCAGCGCTCAGAATCATCTTTGCCAGTCCCAATTTTGCGTTCGGCTGCTGTCTGTCTGTCTGTCGGCTGAGCGGCGCATGCGTAGCCGCGGCAGTGCGCGAAAGAAGCGACTGTGAGTCGAAGTGACTCGTAGTTAAACTGGGTTAGAAAGCTTGTGCGGCCACAGCGACAAAGTAGAAGAAGAAACTTGTGCAAATGCGCTCGGCCACAACGCTGCGTGTACCTCACACAACAATTATGGATCAATATATTTATTAGCACACAATTATTTATGAAATTTTCTCCCAGCCTCTGGTCGCGTCTCTAAAAATAATTCACATTCTCAGTCGACGTATGCAAGAGATATGCAAGAAATTTACGTGCCAGATAAGGCACACAAATTGATCACATGGTGCCTCAGTGAGGGTCCGAAGAGCTTAAGCAGAGGAGTGTAGAAGATCACAGGAAGCCACTGCAAATATGGCACTAAGGTGGTGGTTTAATAACTAATGCAAGCATTGAATAATGAATGGTAATGGAAGGGAATGAAATAGAAGTAATGAGCTTATGTCAATGGAAGGGAATGAAATAGTATTAAAGGGCTTCAATGAAGAGAGGAGTTTGGAAGAGCAAAAGATCACAAGAAGCCACTGCAAGTACGGCACTAAGGTGGTGCGTGGTTTAATAAGTAATGCGAGCATTGAATAATTAATGGCAATGGAAGGGAATGAAATAGAAGCAATGAGCTTATGTCAATGGAAGGGAATGAAATAGTATTAAAGGGCTTCAATGAAGAGAGGAGTGTGGAAGAGCAAAATATCACAAGAAGCCACTGCAAGTACGGCACTAAGGTGGTGGGCTGTTTAATAAGTAATGCGAGCCTTGAATAATGAATGGCAATGGAAGGGAATGAAATAGTAGTAAAGGGGTTGAATGAATGAATGCATGAAACATAGAAGGAAAGTATCACTCGACCAATTTGTTCTATTGTACTCATCCTGCATGTATCTATTAAGGGTCTTCTATTAGTCCAACAGTTCTAAGGAAACTTGCCACTGAGTTGGGGTTCATTGCTCTAATGTCTCTGCCCTCGGGCCAGTAATGCCCCTGATGTTTCTTCCTACTGCGAGCTAAGACCTCACAGTTTATTAGAGGATGTTCTGGTGCTTCTTCTGCCTTCGTACAGAATCTACACGTGTTTACTGGTGAGAGTCTCAGCTTCATGAGGTGGCTTCTTAAATGACAGTGGCCTGTGAGATCGCCTGTCAGAGTTCTTAAATTGGTTTTGCTTGACTGTAGATATAGAGCTGCATGTTTTGAGTTATAGTCTCTAATCATGAGCTTGGATTGTCTAAGTTTTGGTGGTAAGGCCCAGTAGCGTGATCTTCCGGATTTTTCCTTATTATCTATTTTATTAAATTTTATACTCCTAAATATTTGGATAAAATCTGAGGTAGTACGCCCAGTGGCATTTCATAGAACTAACTCCATTTTATCTCTATTGAACCAGGTCCTGTTGGAAGAAAAATACAGAAAAATCCTGTTGGAAGAAAATACAGAAACATTTGCGAAGCCAAACACATTCTTAGCGTCGAGTTTCTGTGGCTTTGGTACTTCTATATATAGTATATGGATCAAGGCTGATGAGTGCCCTCAAACCCCAGGGACATTCCATATACCTGACTCCATTGAGTTACTACCGAAACATATACAGTTGGAAGAACAAGAACAAATATAGAAATTTATAAGGAAAATTAAAGAAGAACGAAATGAATGAATGGACTCCTAAATATATGGATATAATATGAGGAGGGTACTCGACGCAAAGTGGTCTCATTCTACAGAACCATTATCGAACCATGCTCAAACAAGGCAAATACATACATCATACAGCCACTGAGGTTGGCTTCAGTGTATTCCAAACGATTTCCACGAAGTAATCATTTGCTTTTTAGGAATAGGAAAAGTGCGAATGGGTCATAAGTAGCGAATACTGTACCTGGTTTATTGAGTTTTTGTCTAGAAGTACACACACAAGGATCAATGAGTGGGGTGGGCTCCTTATATAACTGAAACAAAATGTTCTTACATAAAGCTGCCAACGCCTTATGATGTTCAGAAAATAGGATTTGTTTGTTTTCAAGCCTCCAGAACGAATTCCGACAAAGCTGTCATAATCACTTTGAACTCCAAGCTCTTTTGACACATTATCGCGTCGTCAATCCGCAGTTTCTTGGCTGGTTTGCGAGCCAAAGTCGCAACCCCAGATATTATCTGTCACTTGTCATGATACTCGGAAGTTTCATAAATATAGGGTCCTCCATCAACCACTGGCCAGCTATCAACTCCAATGAAGAGTTGCTAGCTCTCACCAACAGTGAGCTGGTAAACGCGGATATCAAGAGAAGGAAGTGGAACTGGGTAGGTCACACTTTGTGAAAGGAAGATGACGACATGCCAAAAAATGGCATTCCAGTAGAACACGAAAGGCAACAGGCGCCGAAGTCGCCCAAGGCAAACATGGATGCGAACAATCGTGGGAGAAAGCCAACATCGAGCCCCAAGGGGCGAGATAAGAAGCAACGCAGGCATTGGAAGGATTTGGTTAGCGCTCTATGATCCGATTAGGAGCGACGTAAACTATATTACAATAAAAATTTATCATTATTTCAACATAATTTGTGTCAAGGAATGAATAATAATAAATTTATAACTTTTTCGGCAGTTATTAAAATAAATTACAAAAGAAATTGAAATGGTGCGAACGGATTTATGAGGCATGGCATGGTACAAGAGCAAGTTGCTTGGGAAGAGGGAAACATCGAATATGGAGGGACTAAACGCTTAAAGAATTTCGCCTACATGTATCTTCAGAGACTGACCTTGGGTGGATTGTTTTAAATAATAGTCGAGAGCGTTAGGTCTTCCAGCATAATTTTAAGGACGGCACGATCTATCGTGTTTATCCTCCAGCCTGTGCCTATTGGAGCTACCGTTGGCGGCCTTTGGGTGTTCATTCTTAGGTACCAAAGTAGGGCCTGATGGTTTTGGAGAAAATATCTTAGATATAAGCAAGATCCCTCATCTTGATTCCTACAAAATATATGAATTCCTGTCGGAAATTAACCTGTCAGAAGATTTATAGATGAGACTATCCTCATCTTTCAAATAAATAGGGGCATCACAATAGATCTTTCAGATCGCAGTGTATAACACCCTTAAATATATATATCTAATATATCTATGGCCTGATGGTCACTGTGTGTGTGTAGAGGGAGTTCAAGGTTCAACTAGGACCATGGAGCCAACAATGATGATGATGATGATGGTGGTCACTGTGTGTGTAGTGGGAAATCAAGCTTCAACCAGGACCTTCGAGCCAGCAATGATGAAGATGATGATGATGATGGTCACTGTGCGTGTGTAGAGGGAGTTCAAGGTTCAACTAGGACCGTCGAGGCAACAATGATGATGATGATGGTGGTCACTGTGTGTGTGTAGAGGGAGTTCAGGGTTCAACTAGGGCCGTCGAGGCAACAATGATGATGATGATGATGGTCACTGTGCGTGTGTAGAGGGAGTTCAAGGTTCAACTAGGACCGTCGAGGCAACAATGATGATGATGATGATGATGATGGTCACTGTGTGTGTGTAGGGCCGTCGAGGCAACAATGATGATGATGATGATGGTCACTGTGTGTGTAGTGGTTGATGACTTGCCATTTGGCTCCTCACACTTTCGTTCGTCTATCATTGAGCTTGAACCTCCCTTGATGTGGGTGCTCTCGCCTGTGGTCATAAGGATCCAATTTAATACTGCATAGGCGTCCATGAGGGAGTCAGTTGCCCACGCATTGAAATCGCCTGATATAACCACCGAACTTTTGTCACCCACATCTAGTAAAAGGCTATCCATAGCCGACTAGGAGCTTCTTAAACTTTGTGGCATGTATCAACTGCACTCGGTTATTCTTCCAATGATTGCTCTGATGCATCCGTTAATATTAAACCTCCCAATGGATTGCTGTGGTCTGGCTCAACGTACCCACTATCGTAATATATATGTACCGAGTCACTGTAATTTTACTCCAGAAATTCTCCATCTCCATCTGTTCCTTTCTAATTTTATTCCAAAGTCCACAAACTCAGTTGACATAATTAATCTACCTCCCGACATAGCCGTAGAACGAACGTTTAAGCAACTTTAATCAAGAGCGAACTCCACAGAAACCATGTCGAAGGTTAGTAACAACTCCGATCAGGTAAACTTAGCCTGTATTCCCTGCAGAGTTGCTGCTTACTAGGGCTCTCCCTTCCCGGCGTCCCTGCCCGCTTACTACTTGTAGCAGCAGTTCGAGCATTTTTGCATATTGTTCAGTTGGAATAACTGCACCACCGAAAATTTGGCCATATTCTGAAAACTTTCAAAGTAACACAGTGTAAAATCGCTTTACGAGCGCTCGTAGGTGGGACACATGGGCATGCGCTAAATTACAAAGCGCAGACGGCATTTCACCTTTCTTCGCTCTGGCTTGCGAACAATTGGAAAGTGTACGACTGCGTCGTTGCATAAATTCCGAACTGAACGCAAAAGACTTCCGTGCTTTTACTTACGAGCGAACATGCCGTCACTGCAATCGTGTGTGTCGGTGTGGGTTCGAATTTCTGTGCATGTGTTCGGGTTGGTGTGTGATTGTGCGTTGGTGTGTGTGATTGCGCGTTGGTGTGTGTGAGCGTGATCTAATTGATCGTTCCGATAGGCCTCTTTTGCCGTTGGCCTTAAGTAAAATACCAAAAAAATTCGTTTAAAAATACAATAAAATCCGAAATTAAGCTTAAGTACCGCATAAAGTACACGATGAGGCTCGGCGGCTGGCGGCTGACGGCTGGCGGCTGTTACGTCCAACTGGCGACCCAAGCCAGCACGGCGAGCAGCAATGCTGCTCCCATGTTCGGAGCATTAAGAGAAAAATTTTCAAAAATTTTTTAATGCTTACATAAGTTCTTTGCAGGCGGCGGGACTTAATGGCCGCGGCCGAGTCTTAACGAGTTCACGGGCCATTTTGTATGTTGTTGCCCGCCATTGTTGCCGGCGTTGTTGTTGTTATTGTGGTGGTAAAATAATAATTATAGCCGAAAAATACCAACAAAAGTTACAAATTTGAAATTTTTTAGTTCATTTCGTCTGGCTGTGAAATGGAGTGGAGTTTTGTCTGATTTTTTTCTTATTGTCGAATAAGGCGAAAACGTCGGAAGTCCCAAAATAAGTTTCATAACTAAAAATTGAAACAGAAACTACAAAAACATTCGAAAACCAAATAATAAAAACCAAAAAAAAAATCGAAAAATAATTTTTTTTTCAATTTCTCGGGGTACTTTCACCGAAATACGAGAAAGAAATGCTCGCTGGGCAGAGACTGAGTTCAGACGGCCATAACTGGCGATACTCGTACAGACACTCCACTCCATTTATGGACAGCAATTTGGATTTTACGAGCCTTTCGCACACATTGGCAATACTTCAATAGTCCTCCGGTTCCTTCGGCGCGTCCAAAATCCTTCAACAATTTGGTTTGATCGTCGGTTGCCGCCACTTCATGGCCATGTTTCATTGTGGCCAACAGAATTTTGCAATAGAAAAGCATTTTAAATTCGTATATTGACACTCCAGACGAAAAGACATTAAAATTTGTACAAGTATTAACCACTGCCCTTGGTAAACGATCCGGTAATGTCCTACAATACTGTATTTAATGAGCCTGTAACCCACTTTCTCCGAGCACTGTCACTCTAGAACGACAAAGTGTATTGGTGGAAGCACATTTTACATAAATGAAGATATTTTGGGGATCGCCACAACCTGAGGCGACAATCAGAAATTGTACTGGAACATTGTTGCTTTCAACAGGACATTTGCAGCCTCAAATCGACACTACACAATATCCTGAATGCTTTGTAGGGAAGGTGATGTTCCAGTGTGAGCAGTTCTTTGCAGAAAAGTGAGCTCCAAACCCAAATAAGAACACTGTGAAGGTATTTTGTTCCTACTAAAAAATGTCAAGGAAACTTCCGAGCTATAGGTTTAGATGGAAGTGGCTGTCCAGGGCACGAACACTCGACCAGAAGTCATACCAAACCCTTATATAGGCTCATTGTGATCGATCCCAGCAATATGTGTAAATTTAACTATAAATAATCAATGAGGTGTCAAAAGAAATTGGTCTGTCACATACGTTCACTTCGTACATTCTAGAGGTCCAAATATAGGAATGCAACGCTTTTAGAAATATATACTCTACAACTAAAAGAGGAACTCAAACTATACCTACGTTAATTGGGCTTTTGAGCATCTCAAAGTCCACCCATATGTTGGTCAAAGAATAAACTTCAGTGACGAGTCCCTTTTTTGGCTAAGCCGCATAGTAGGGTGGTAGGTAGGTAAATTGGTACCAGAAGGGCTCACTTAGGCCATCATTGAACTCTTGTAACACCGCATGAGTCACAGGTCCCATTCCTTTCAAAGATCCAGCCATTTGGAGCTTTTGATCAAGCAGTTGCTGGACCCAAACATTTTATTTGAAATATCTCCCAAAGAGACTTTCCGGACTCTTTCTTGGTCACCCAGGAAACTTCGCCTCTTTCTAGACAACGCTGGACACGTGCCTAGCAGGTGTTCAATGGACTCTTGCTCCTCCTCGTCCATGCAGAAGTCGTTAGAAGCAATCGCCAGCCTCCAACCGTGAGTGGGCAGTGTCCCGTTAGGACACTAACTACGGAACCTATACACAGTCTATTTAGAGATACGATATCCCTTGAGCGCTTGACATTTAATACTGGCCAGCTTTGCCTAGCTATTTTGCATCCTGTACCTTCATTCCAGTGCCTCCCCGCTATGCCTAAGGATATTGTATTTATTAAGAGCTTATATGCGGCAATAGGAATACCGAGGTTTGAACTATGTGATTCAATCGGTATGGTAGTAGCCTCACGAGCAAGTTCATCCACTTTACAGTTCCCTGGAATATCCCTGTGGCCGGGAATCCAGCACAGATGCGGCCGGGCCTGCTTAGCCATCTCGTCTCCAAGATTTGAGGCAGTTCTTGGCGGCTTTTGAGGTGACAATAGCCAAATCCAGGAAGCGCCAAGCTGCTAGGCTGTCACATAAAATACAAATATCTTGTCCAACTATCTTCTTCCTCTTCTTTAGCCCAGACAGTGCTGCCTCTATAGCCACGACCTCAGCCTAAAGACCACTGCAGTGGTCGCGCAGCCTAAAAGACATGTTAATATCCTAGGGAATACACTACCTGCCACCTATGTAGATGAGAAACCTTCTCTGTGTAGATGAGAATCCCTTTTGCATGAGGAGGGACGACGTCCTTCCATTTGTCCCTGGAGGAAATGGAGATCCTGCACCTGCCATTGAAGGCATGCATTGGTGTGGTATAGTCGAAAGAGTCAGGAAGCGTCTTAGGATAGACGCATGAACCTCGTTCCTGGCAACCCATTCATGCGTTGTTTGCAGCCATCTTTTTGCCAAAAAGTCTAACAGGCAGCAGATTAAGCATAATGTCCAAAGCTACCGGGGGAGTCGTTTTGATGGCACCACTTATGAATACCTCTGTCGTTCTTTGTACCTTTGTTAACAGCCTGTTGTATGTGGATGTATGTGTATGTTGTATGTACTTAGGGCTGTCCTCCAAGGAAGCACCCCATAGAAAAGGACTGATCGTACCACAGCTGTGTATATCCAATAGGCTACCTTAGGCTGTAACCCCCATTTTTTACCTATAACTCTTTTGCAAGAGTACAGAGCTACCGGAGCCTTCCTAATGCGCTCACTTTCATGAGCCTCCCAGTTCGACTTTCTATCTAGGATCTCGCCCAGATCTTTCGCTTCCTCGACAAGACTAATATCTACAACCACATAGTAAATACTCATCAACAAAATTACCATCAAAACAATTAACCAAAGATCTTAGAGTGTTTGTTGCAATTACGTGCTTAGAGGCATCGTGTCATCCTACTTTTTAAGAACTTTCACAGCCCAGTAGCCAATGAATTTCTTCAGTGGGGTTCTATGAAATCATCGCATCCGCGACTCACAACAGACCCAACTGGTGGTCTAGCATCACTGATTTCTTGTTGATGCGGCTGCCCAACCTACCTACCTACCTATTAGATCACGCGTCTACATCAATAGGCCAAACATATATCAAAATCTATATAAGAATATAAAGGCAAATCTTCCTCATTTACTAAGAGAACAATATTCCTAGTGCCAATCTTGGACAGTCCCTGCACCAACGCATAGTTACAACTGTCACCGAAGCCACTACAACAGTGTCAGTGCAGAGAATGCTGCAGGAAGCGTTCCCCACTGCGGCCCACTTCAGACAGCAACGCTACTGCTCAACATAACGCAACCAGTTGCAGGAAATACTTTCAAAAGTGCCGCAAGTAACCAGAAGACGAATCGCGCTGACTGCGTTTAATTAAATTTACAGCCACTGCCGCTCTTGTTGTTGTTGTTGTAAATTACATGTAAAAGTCGTTGACATACCAACAAATTTTAAAAGATCAGGAGGCAATCTTTTTTTTGTCTTACTTGCTCAGTGACATGTACGCAAGTGAGTCCCGTGTGTGTTTCCCACCATGCCAAGTTCCTCCGCCGCAGTCAGTTAACCCCAGTCAGCCAGTCACCGAGTCAGCTCCGCCGCTCGGCCAGTTCACAACGCCAGTAAATCGTACGCAAAACTCGCAACTTGCAGCCTGCAGTTGGCGGATTCTGTGGCGCGATTTATAACTGCTCTTAAGAGCGGTTTATTTGATTCTTTCGATAAAAGTAAGTGCTAAGTTTATTCAACTTCCATGGTTGCTCGGTAACCTGCTCAAAAAATGGCCTTCAAAACCGCAATTCATTCGTTCGTTTAACTTTAGCCCATTCACATGGCGAAGTTTATTCACCCTCTGCCAAGCACATTCGAGCTCTCCAAGATTGCCCAGATTGAGAGATTGATAATGCTAGACGAAGCCGAGGGGTGCCGGATTAATCAGTTCTCATGCTGCCGGATCATATCTGCAAGTGGTAAAAATTCAAGTATGTTCAGCATGCCCTGCTACCAAATTACTTGCAACATGGAAAAAGTGAGAACGATTCGAAGCCAACACCTCCAAGTATTCCATCATGTTTTGGTTTGGTGGAGAAATTCAAGATTTAATTCCACAAAGCAGAATATGTAAATTCTTATGTCTTCCTCAATTACTTCCTTCTCAGCGCGATATAAAATGGAGAATTGAATGACGCATTACAATGTAATAGTGTTGGAAGAATAGGAGGAAGCAGTGAGCAAACTTCTAGCAGTTGGAAGAAGAATATATAGTGGGTATTGGGATTAAAACCCCTTTCACCACTGAAGTGACTTCATAAAACAAACCCCTACAAATTTCTGGTTCACATTAAACTGACGATTGAACGCAAATCCTGAGAATACTTGGCGCATTCAAGCCAGAGAGCTTGCAGACCCCATCTATTGAGCGAATCAAGAGCACTGAAGATTCAGCGAATGGACGGCAGAGACGGAAGAACATTAGGATAGGATGAGGTGGTTAGGTTTGGCTTGCAGAAATAATTGGCAGACGGTTTACCTTTGAGAAGATATCCATACGTGTACAAGGTATGGTTTAACCGAAGTCGGGTGAAGCACTTTTTCATCCAGAAGGTAGTTGTGGTGGAAAGAAGTTTTTTTTAATACGCATTACCTTCCATTATTTACCAACACAAGAACAACTTTATTTGGTATTCATGCACAGAGTTATCCAAGTCACTTTTATCTCTCGAGGCATATAATTTTTTTATATGGACCGCTTCTGAGGTCGTTCTCACATAAACCAGCTCTAAGACCTGTGATGTAAAAAAAGAACCATATAATTTATAATTTGTTGTCTATTAATCGTATCGGATGATTCGAGATTGTTTTTGTAAGCTCGTGTAGTAAATTAAAGCATTTACCGGTTATTCGTGTTTAGTCATGAATGACGAAAACACTATTTCGTCACAATATATTACACTAGTTAGCATTATGACTGATTTGCTTAAAGAATAAATTGTTCAGCTGTCTACACGACTGATTTGCTTAAATAATAAATTGTTCAGATGTACGCTTTACAGAGACTGACTCGCATTCCGCTTTCACAAACTATTCTACTTATTCTACATAATTTACATATAATTTTCTACTTGGTATTTTGAGTTTTGTATACTAAATTTTCTAATAAAGTTCGCTTCACAGAGACTCATATTCCCATTTCAAAAATATTCTATTTATTCTACATAATTTACATATAATTTCTACATGGTATTGTGTATAAAAAACAATTTTCTAATAAATGTTCGCTTCACAGATACTCACATTCCGTGTTCACAGAATATTCTACCTATTCTACGTCATTTACATACAATTTTCTACATGCCATATTGTGTTTTCTATACACAATTTTCTAATAAAATTTGCTTCACAGAGACTAGTATGTATTTCTATTTCAAAACTATTCTACTTACTCTACATCAGTTTCATTTTTTTTTTACATGGTATTTTGTGTTTTTCTATTCATAAATTTTCTAATAAAGTTCGCTCCACAGAGACCCGTATTTCGATTTCAAAACTATTCTACTTATTCTACATAATTTACATATAATTTTCTAAGTAGTATTTTGAGTTTTTCTATTCACAATTTTCTAATAAAGTTCGCTTCACTGAGACTCGTGTTCTCATTTCAAAAATATTCTACTTATTATACATAATTTACATATCACTTTCTACATGATGTTTTGGGTTTTCCATACACAATTTTCTAATAAAGTTCGCTTCACTGAGGCTAGTATTTCCGTTTCAAACCTATTCTACTTACTCTACATCAGTTTCATTTCTTTTTTTACATGGTATTTTGTGTTTTTCTATTCACAAATTTTCTAATAAAGTTCGCTTCACAGAGACTCGTGTTCTCATTTGAAAAATATTCTACTTATTCTACATCATTTTCATTTCTTTTTCTACATGGTATTTTGTGTTTTTCTATTCAAAAATTTCTAATAAATTTCGCTTCACAGAGACCCGTATTTCCATTTCAAAACTATTCTACTTACTCTACATCAGTTTCATTTCTTTTTGTACATGGTATTTTGTGTTTTTCTATTCACAATTTTCTAATAACGTTTGCTTCACAGATACTCACCTTCAGTGTTAACAGAATATTCTACCTATTCTACGTCATTTACATATGACTTTCTACATGGTATTTTGTGTTTTTCTATACACAAATTTCTAATAAAGTTCGCTTCACAGAGACTCAAATTTCCATTTCAAAACTATTCTATTTATTCCACATCATTTCCATTTCTTTTTCTACATGGTATTTTATGTTTTCTTCATGTGTGTAGTTTACATATATGTATGTAGAAAAGTCTGGATTTTGTGGTAGTGCCAAGAATGCCTCCCTCCTTCCAAACCACCTACCGAACCGTAGTACTCCTAAGTGTGCAAAACTCACAATACTAGACTTGCTAATGAGATCTCTAGCAACAACTGAGTGGCTGCAACCTATTCGCACGGCAGACATCTAGATTTTTCGATTTTCTACCAGAGCTGCACAGCGCCACATGGCAACGTCGCAAGACTCACACAAAAAAGTTCAACCAATTAATGGCACGTGCCACCAACACATCCAAACTGAGCGCACATGCATGGCACATGCACATCCCCACCTCTGCACGTGCACATGTATTTGAGAGTTTTTTTGTGTGTGTGTGTGCGTGAACTAAATGCGCTCACATTACAACATCGCTGGACGCTCTCAATCAAAGGCACTTGATTTGTTGACGCTGGCGTTTAATGGGCGAAAAAACCCACAAATATTAAGCATGCATATTTGTTATACGATCGCAACAACAACCACGCAGCAGAAACCGCCAATCAGCTGTTTTTGTTGCTACATTTCACGCATGCGCCTAAAGTGTGAAAAGAAATTTCACCACACTCACACAATCGCACGCCGCTGAGAGGGCGGCCCTGTGGCGTTTTGTTCGGTGGACGGACCCCGGTGGTAGCCAATCAGCCAGTGCAGCAACTCAGGGTGATTAAGGGCCTTACGTAAACTTGAAGCCCTCTTTACCGAGTTTTTCTCTAATCTATTTTTTTTCTTCTTTTAATTATAGTCTTCACACGAACTTTTGATTTACGAGTATATTCAAATTTTCAGAGTTCAATGATCACATTGGCGGCGGCGGCAAATGGAAGTCGAAATTTCCCAATTCGTGTGTGAATATAATCACGGAGAGGTCTTCGCAGTGTACAAATATGCACTATGCCGAAATTTTGATCGTGGTGTTATTTGTGGTGAGTTTGTGGAGGCTGCAGTGGGGTTGGTGTTCGCTGGATGTGGTGGAGTTATCAGAGAAGTCAGTGAGTGAGTTGTCTGGAAATGGTGAATTTATCATCGTACACATTGAGTAAGTAAGTTTAGACCCACTCCTCCTCCTCCATTTGCGGTTGAAATTGAAAAGTTTGAACCAAATATCACCCACTCACGTATCCAGTACCGAAAACTGAGCTCACTACGAGTAGTTACAAATTCCCCGTGCTTCCATGCCATTTGCATAATTTCATATGCCTACGAATTTTTAATGAGCTCGAAATAAATTATGAAAACATCAAACGAAGAAGAGTTGCGGGCTCAGCGGGCTCAGCGGGCTCAGCGGGCTCAGTCGGCCCAGCTGGCGCTGCTTATGATAATTCGTTGATTGTGACATGCTTTTGGAGTCGGCCTTTGGGCAATATTTCAACTTTGCATAGTAGAAACTTTTTTCCGCATATATCTTCATAGATTTATAAGTGCGTTAGACATGTCTGCATCCGAAACACGTCTGCATGTGGCCAAGTGTTGCAGGGGATTACAAACCAAGGTGCGCCTATTTTCGACTTTGTGTTAGTGGAGAAATCAGTACAGTCCCATAATCGGTGGTCACATGGATCACAATGGACTTCTTCACTGGTGTTTGTGTCTTAGAAAGTTAAGCGTAGCAGTTTATCCTCCTTTGGAGGAGGAACATATTTTACTCGAGCTTGTCACCAAGGAAGACGTGTTAAACATCCAACATTCAGAAAAACCCAACTTTGTATTCCCGGTAGAATCGCCTGAATGTTTGTTACTTAGTCCGGTGATCACTATTGACGCTTCCGTGCTTATCTTAGATTGGAACTAATCTTTATATTTGAGGTGGTGAGAAAAGTGGGGGGTATTGAATTCACAAAAAAGGTCTCCAGGTTATGATGTGGTTAAATATCCTTTACTATAGACTAGTTGGATAGGCCAAGTATTCCTCGACAATGTCCCCTATATTACAAGCCAATCCTAAAGCTCAGATGCAACGCGTCATCCATCATAAATAAATTCTATCACCGTCTTTCATGTCGGAAGAGTGTTTTCTGGTCTGAGCGTATTGGCTGAGCCTTCCACCTGCTCGATATAACTAGGCCAACTTATCCACTGGTCCTTCTTAAATAAATTCGATCGCCGTCTCTCACCCTCGAAAGAGTATTTTCCGCTGAGAGTGAATCTTTCACCCACTCTATATAGCCAACATATCCACTTGACCATCGTATCCACTGGCCATTTATTCGCTGGATTATTAAGAAAATGGGTCCAAAGATCTGATGAAGTGCCTTTCACTGGGAATCTCCTGATTTTCATTATTCATAGTGAACATTCTGCTTCATATAAATATTAGGGCAGGTACAATGGTACATTTATGTTTAACTTACGTGGTTCCCATTGGATGGATCTACTTCTCAATTACAATACTGCCCCAAACGAAGTGTTGTCCTCGAATTGATATCCAGACTGGCTTTGTTACTGATGTTATTACTGTTTTATATGAACTTATAGACGAAGTTTTCCTCTGCCCCAAGGTTGAAGTAGGGGTCGGAACTGCTCATAGAGACGCCGGCACTCTTTGTTGGATGCTATTCCAATCTAAGACAATTAAACGAAAGTACACCACGCTGACTGTTTGATATCGATATCCTCTGTAGACACCATAGACCAACTTTTTTCGAACTGATTTCAGTATACAAAGGAGTTATCCATCGGGTACACAGTCTCTCCACCACTGGCGATCTTGTATTGCAATCATAGCATATTCCAGGGTTGAGTCACGCTCGCTGTAAATCATAGGTCTGTTTTCTAGAGATCTTGGCCACAATTGCTACAATACCAATATCAGCTTTTATGTTTCTTCTGTGGTTTTATGGTGTTCCTATTAGAAGGAATCACGATATCAGTAGAATATGTTGTACCGCCACTTTACAGTGCATCAATATATATAAAATATGTTCGTAATAATATCATATCGCCCAATCAATCCACAACTTCTACGGTGAGTCAGGGTAGCCTAAAATTCATTGACAATAAGCCCTCTGAATATTTAGAGGCACACATCTGGGCTACAAAGTAAGTACTAAGGAAACCATCGGCATGAATCAGACTCAGGCCTTCAAGCTGACAACATATTTTTTAAAGACACGAGAACTTCATGAACTAAGCAGAAACTAAACTAAAATTGTCCAGGGATATCTGACCAAATATTGTATGGGTCTTAAAAAGCTACTATCTTAGCTTCGAATTATATATTTATATATGAGTATATGGGGTTTTTTTGTTTTTTACGAGGTGTAAAGCAGTCAAAAACCTTTGTAGTGTGGGGCCTTAACCCACTAAATTCACCCCGATGTCCGGACGGACTATCCTCTCGGGACCTCACCTTTAGGTAATACGTCGAGAGGCCGTTACGAGCGTTACCGCTCAATCGTCAGTCTTAGGTCTGTCCATTTTCAGTCCCACTTCTTGATCCACCCCTATTAACGTTTTCCTCAGCACTATGCTGGCTTAGGCGTGCTGCTGTTGGGGGTATATGGAAGGATATGTAGTGAAGAGATAGTAAGGGAATATTCTCTCATTATCATGAGAATCCGACGTCTCTTCTTGAGTGTTTCATTGACCCACAAAAATAACTCTAGCAAAAGAATTGCCAGATTGCCTCTCACCACTAAACTCATAGCTGAACCATAAACAAAGAAGCCTCTCTAGGCATTACAGGTCATCTATTAATTTCATTTGTGAGATTGCGTCGCTTCCTGCTTCTTCTGCCACCGCATTTCAGTAAAGTTCGTCACGTGTGGATATCGCTTCTTCCCCTGACTCTCCAACCTGTTTACAGATGGCGACGAAACTCATGTTTGCACAAGATTTTAGAAAGTGAAGTCGCTAGAACGTGCGATATTTATGGACATATCTTATCTCGCTTAAAGCCTGTGCACTGCCAGGGAGCTGATGGATGCCAACAGCGCAAGGTCGCAACTTGTCCATCTGAACAAGTGCTGTTGTTATCTCTCCCGGTGATATTTGCACGCTTCTGCACTGAATTCCTTTTTGCTTGGTGTTTGCTTTGGGAACATTTTGACCGACTTTCTGAAGAATATCCAACTGATAATGTAATGGACACGGCAATAAAGGGTTGGGCAATTTGTGAAAATGCAAGCATATATTTCGCCACTGGACTTGGAAGGTTAGGGGCAGAGTGGGGTGCACAGGACGATGTACACATACATTGGCCACATGAAGCGCGCCACAACAAAAACAAAGGCAGCATTTGGTCTGTCACCTGAGACAGTGGCTGTCATTCAACCACTTTTCGGGCGGGTTGATTGGTTATGTACGAATATCGGTCTGGGCCTGCGCCGAATCTGCATAGTCAAAATTTTATGCATAACACCGAGTGAGTAAGTAAGTGAGTGCAACGCGCCATCAAACGCTCCAAAATGTTGCTGGTGTGCTTTCTGTTGTTGCTGGTGTGCTTTCTGTTGTTGTTGCTGTTGTTGCTGGTGTTGCTGCTGTTTCTGGGATTGTTGCTGGTGTTGTTGCTGGTGTTGTTTGGCTATTGTTGTCGCAATATTCACAAGTCATTCACATAAATTATGCAATGCACGCAAGCACATACTTTGGCCGGTTCAAATGGCGGCGATAATGGACGCCGCGATACGGTTAACACATTTCGGCACACTGGCCTGCGGCCGCGACGGACGCACTCAGTTTGCCTTTGCTGTTAATTGTTCGCATCCATTCCTCTTATTTGTGTTTAACAAACACTCTCAGAGCATTGCATAAAGTTTTTACAGCTCTCAAGTCTGCTTAAAAGCAGGTCTGCAATCGACAAAAGGTGCGAATGGGCTGAAGAGGTCTGAGGAAAAATCAACCGCGCCGAAAGATAAGGTGATGCGAGTGGTAGGTTTGGTTGTGTGTAAGTCTTTATAATATTTTCTCAGTTTCATAAGTATTTGCAAAATATATTTTGCTTTAGGTGGGGGTTGGAATACTCCACAGTGATGCGAAAGCAAGTTATGAGCACTTAAACTGGAGTAGGATGTCTTACGACACAAATGTAATTATCTGCATATGTCACAATTGCGAGTAATGAGTCATAACTGTCAGTAATCAGTCACAATTTCCAGTAATCAGTCACAACTATCAGAAAGCAGTCACAATTGCGAGTAATGAGTCACAACTGTCAGAAATCAGTCACAATTGCCAGTAATCAGTCACAACTGCCTGTAATCAGTCACAACTGCCAGTAATGGGTCACAACTGCCTGTAATCAGTCACAACTGCCAGTAATGAGTCACAACTGCCAGTAATCAGTCACAATTGTCAGTAATAAATCACAACTGCCAGTAATGGGTCACAACTGCCAGTCGTGGTTACAAAGAAGGCTCTTCCCTGTCCATAGCAAAACCCTTCCAAGGCCAATTGGCCACCCTATCTGACAGTCCATGTTCAACCTGCTTATAATATGGAGAAACAGACCAGGAATATAGTAGTCCATTCACCAATTGGAGGCAACTTCAGGTAAGCCACCTAGTAGTCCTGTCACAATTTTGATTGGGACGAAAGGAAACAGTAAAAAATCTCTACAATTTCATCCTCTATTTCTTCTAATACCGGACGAAAGGAAACAATAAAACATCTCCCTAATTTCATCCTCTACTTCTTCTAATACCGGACGAAAGGAACCAGTAAAACATCTCCATAATTTCATCATCTACTTCTTCTAATACCGAGTGAGATTCCACAAGCCTATCGTCCGATATTATTAACTATCCTTAAGAAATCTACTTATCCTCAAACTTACGAAAATCTTTATAATAAGGTATGTGGGAGGATCGTAATACCAAAAATATATCCTAATCACTTTGTCGGTAGTCTATGAGTCAGATGGATCGATCCTCCATACACTAAAGCTGCCTGGAAAAAATCGATTTCCTTTTACTGGTGATATTGACATCGTTGAACTTTTGAATACTCCGGCGTAACTTTCTTTTGCCTCCAAAAGGAATCCCTTCCAGTGGTTATAGGCTGGGAAATAAGTCGCTTCGGCAAACAAAGAGTACCGGGGTCCTTGAAAGTTGCGTTCCCAATTTCTACCTTGAGATAGTGAAAGACTGGCTCTATTTATAAATTGATAGAGATTGACCATAGTCTACTGATTGAGTAGGTAGTCGTAGGCAGTCAGTCAGCGTCACAGGAACGAGATTTTTAGGTCATTAATTTAGTATCACAAACAACCGAAGAATTGTTCGAGAATTTAGACAGTTCTCGTGGTTAAGTTCTATTATATCTGCCAAGTCTGGTGACTTGATTTCGAACTATTATGCTTACGGTATCGTGTGATCTGTAACACTCTCCACATCTTCTTTCGATTAATGTGGACCATTCGGGATGGAAAAGTATAACATTTTAGCTGGTAGTTTCAACATACGAGTACATGAACGTTTTATAAAATCACTTCAACTGGAATTGGAAGCGGACGAAAAAAATCGGAGATCTTCGATGTCGTTCTATTAAAAAAGAAAATAAGAAGAAATTTTAGGTCTTTCTTAATCAATCGATAGATGATTTCAATCAAAGAAACAATTTTGCGATAAAGTAACCTTCGTGTGACCTCGGGTGACCTTAGGTATTATCGACAGTCGGAACTGAGACTCCTGTCTCGAGGGAACGGGTCTCCTGTCTCGAGGGAACTGCGTCTCCTGTCTGGAGGAAGAACAGGACGGCACAGAGCATTTTGTCTGGGCTTGTCCTGCCCATCCCAGAATGAGGAGACGCATATTAGGGTCAGATGTATTGCGAATAGACAACGTACATTCCGTATCCCTGGACAGACTTCTGAAACTTCATAAAAGAGACAAACAAGTTTGAAAAGGTATAACTTCCTATCCAAATTCCTGTATGTTCTCCTTCCGTCAAAGATTGCAAGGCTTGTGATACAATCGGCATCAATGCCTGAGTGCTTGGAAAACTCGTTCTTCGACGGTTCTCCAGCCTACCCCATTTCTAATTATCTATCTACGACATCGTGCTTGGAAACCTCGTTCTTTGACGGTTCTCCGGCCTACCCCATTTCTAATTATCTATCTACGACATCAATGCCTGAGTGCTTGGAAACCTCGTTCTTCGACGGTTCTCCGGCCTACCCCATTTCTAACTATCTATCTATCTAACCCTCGTGTGAACAATTTAGTGCTTCAATTTAATATTCTATCCTGGTCATTACAACGAAAATGGACTATGATGGACTTTCTTTTCTTATAGGAATATAAACTTTGAATATTTTCTGATATATCCGAATTCAATAATGAGACCAAATGTGGCCTATCCTCCAGTCGGTTCCATCACCGCTCAAAATTGTAATTTCATTTGATTGCAATTGTTCGGAGCGATTTCCAATTTGCAAATATTGAACAATGTTTCGTTCTATTAAACTCTGCTGCACGGCCCATTCTGAATTGCCTCAATTACTTTCTTCAGCGGTGGTGAATGTAATTTCACCCGAAACCGAAAATTAAGCAGAGAAATAGTAAATGTAAATCAGCAGAACCTCTGCGCTCGCTGCTCGGTTCTACTGGCGGAGGTACACATACACGAATTCCGAATTCCATTTGTTCTTCTCCAAATGCTGCGGCGGCTATGGTAATGCGTGGCTGGCGCTGTAGTGATGACGACTCTGGAGAAAGTCTGCCAACGCTGCAGACTGCCGTGGACGTTGTTTGTGTATTCAAGAAAAAGTTCAATAAACTTTTGGTTTGCCAAAAAAAAGCAGCTTACAAACATAAAAACGAAGACGTTGTGTATGCGACCAATGCGTCCGAGGCGACGCTATTGAATGCGCTGCAAATCACCAGCCCAGCAGACGCAGCCAGAAGACGGACAGACCACTGGTCAGACGGATAATTGGTCAGACGGACAATTGGTCAGATGGACAGACGGACGGAGGGACGGAGGAAGTCATGGAGTGTCTGTAGGTGGGAAGGTGGGATCGTCAGCCCGGGCCATGTATGTTATTGTAATGTGAAAGCCAATTGTGACGTGACGGTCGGTCTTCTTCTTTCACATTTGGCTGCCGCTGCCATTGCTGCTGCGGCTGCTGCTGCTGTTGCTGCTGTTGCTGCTTCTTCTTCCTCTTCTTTGGCGAGGGTTGTGGGAGGAGGGGGCTGACGCCTGCCAAAAAGCCCGCAAACGAGGCGGATTTGAATTGGATTGGTCGGCGCGGCGCGGCGGTGCGCTTGAGTAATCGAACGCTCACTCGCTCACTGGCTCGATCTACGGCCGCTGCGACTGCGATCATTGACTTAACGCACTACTAACTCAGTGCCACAGTCACCGACTTTTGAAATTATGCTTTTTTCACAAATCTTTTTTTATGCTGAAGTTGGTTACGAAGACTATTTTTAGCTTTTACGGCTTGTATTAATTATGGATGTAGTGTAAAAATATGACTTCAGCTCGAATGCAGGCGTCCATGTGTGAGTTGGAGTGTGGGGATGAGCAGATGCTCAGATGTGGCTTTGTAGGTATGTATATGTATGTGTGTGTGTATTTGTGTGTGTTAAGACAGCTCAGCATTGACAGACACACCAATTGGAAGCAGCTGGAAGTGTTAATATTGTAGACATTTTTATGTGCAACTCACTTTCAGAGCGTTGCCTTCATGCAAATTGTTCCGGTTTACTTGGACTGTGAGCGGCTCCCCGCAACCCCAGCACCATCGCCACCATCACCACCATCAGCATGAATTTCTATTTGCACTGCAATTGCATCTAACTGAGCATTTTGCAAGATGTGTGTGCTTAGATCGGAGCGTCAGCCGTCAACCGTCAGCTGGTTTGAACACGGATGCAGATCGGAAGAAGTGAAAGCCCCCACAAACATCACAACCGCACACATCATTTGCATCATCGCCATTATCATTAAGTGCGACAGTAACTGCTGTACTTGCACTGTCATAAAAATTACCAACGCCAGCCAGCCAGGCCTCAGCCAGAGCTGCATCCGCATACAGCGAGCGGCATTTGCATCTTCAGCCGTTGGCCTGGTGGTGTGCATTTAGAATTTCTAAAATGAAATTTAGCTGCCTCGATTTTGCGCACTCTGCGGCTAAGTTGGTCGCCAATGCCGCTTGCCAAAAAGGTAGGTCATGCTTTCGCTGGCTGTGCAAGAGCAACAGCACTAACAACGACAACAACAGCAGCAGCCACATCGGCAGCAGCTGCGGTGTGAAAATTTCGTCTTCTTGCATTCTTTTCGCCTTGTGAAAATTGATTTAAACCGCGCACGGTGGCGTGAAACGATCGTAAACAAACGAGGAAGAGAAATTTTTCAATTTGTTTGACAAATACTCATAAACGCAACGCCAACTGCGATGGCGACGGCGACGGCGTCGGCGACAGCGATGGTGCCAGCGACGCTGGAAGCGATTTCATTGCAAATTGGCCGCACGATTTATTGACAACCAAAGTGCAGGGTAAATATCAATCAGCCGCAATGCCCGTGGCTCCAAATGCACGTTAATTAAATGGCAAATCACACGCTTACAGGCGTTAGGAGTGGTGTTGTTGTTGCTGTTGTTGTTGTTGCTGCTGCTCTTTTTATTTGCTGTTATTGGGTGAAAATGGCAAACGCGAGCTCTCCAGGCCGGCTATGATGAATGGCATCGTCGCTTCGAGCACTAGAGTTGAAAGTGTAGCTCTGCGAATTGTCACAGTTGCGTTAGAAGCGGAAGCATTTGAATATGTTGGCGGGAAAAGAAAGTTAGGATGAAGCGGGAAGTGACTGACGCAGCCAGGACTTTGCCAATGAGGGGCTTTTGAAGGTACTTGTTATGCCAAAGGTATATATATGTTGAACATCTTGTTCTTGGCCGATAGAGTGTTGGTGGAGAAACTTGTTGGTGTTGTTGGTGTTTTGCATCTGACCAATCGAACTGGAGTGGAACGTCATTTTCTAGTAGACATGAATCAAGGACAACGTCATAAATATGTTGTATACATAAATATGTTGTATGACTCGATGTGAGTAACTCAGTCTTCATTAAGAGGTAGTACAATCAAACCACATAAATTAGGTGACTTTCTCAGTTAAGCAGAGAAGCATTCGTTGAAGCAAACATGCGGAGAGCTGTGAAATTATCACAGACAATATTTGTCGAAAACCAGTGAGTTTAAAGATAAAGCTGATAAAATTGCCGGTATCTTAGCGGTCAGGAAATCACCAACTACCAAAAAGTCGCTGCTAAGTTCATTACTAAAACAAGTCTCATTCATATTATTATCATATTATCATTATCTCACCGAATAGAAGGGGTGTTTCAAATGGTTCAAATAGATATGTCGAGATGTTGGTTTACTCAATCGAAATACTTGTCTGACAATTTTTTGGCCAAGGAAATACCATTTAATCAGCACTCATATGAGAGATGAAGTTCCATTTTGATACCCTCATCTTTCGTTTAGGAAAACCCACCAGTCGTTATAGATAATATAGGATCTCAATGGAGAGAGGAATCGGAAAGTAATCACCCATAATTGATTGAATCCAATCGTGGGGATTTAAAGACGTTCATAATGGGGAAACACCAAATATGTTCGTAGAGATGTATAAAAATAATAGTTTGAATTTCCTTCCTTCGACATATAAGACTTAAGATAATATTGGTCGAATAAATCCATTTACAGTAACAGATCAGCACTAGTGGTGGTTTTAGCACCGACTTTTTGGTAACTGATGATTTGGTGACAGTGACTCTGAGGTCAATGATGCTTTTAATAGCGTTGAAACTCACTGGTTACTTCAAACTTGTAGATTTATAGACCGAGTTTAGTCAATATATTGGACGAGGAGGAGGAAGAGTCCATTGTAAACCTGCTAAGCACGTGTCCAGCGTTGTCCTGAAGGAGGCGAACTTCCCTGGGCGACCACTTTCTGGACTCTTTGGGAGATATCTCAAAGAAAAATATTAGCTCTTTCAACTTATTAAAAGTTCCAAATACGTTGTCCAGAAGGAACTCTCTTTGGGAGATATCTTAAATAAAAAGATTAGCTCCATCAACTGCTTTATTAAAAGCTGCAAATGGCTGGACCTTTGTAAGGGATGGGGCCTGATTTCTCATGCGGTATCCCAAGAGGTCAATGATGGCCTAAGTGCGATCTTCACGCGGCCGCCCTACCTACCTGCCTAGTCAATATATAAGTAGAGTAATCGTTTGCTACCTTAAGACTCCGGATATTACCAAATTGGTGGTGCTAAGTAACCAATAAACAAGGTCACCAGCTATAAACCGAAGTTCCGCTTCACCGTACAAATGACTCAGATCGATCTAGGAATATCATTCATCACTAGTCAGAATGTTAGTGCAACATAATAAAATCACACATAGAGCAATGGAAGAGTCTCGAACAGTTGAATAGCTTATGATACAGCAGCCTTATAATGGTTCTATTATTATACTTTCCACACATGAACCAACAAATTTATTTAATCCGGCAATTGATTGAGACCTTCTTTAATCTGCTGTCCTACTAAGCTCGGTTCTCGTCTGCTGGTCCTCTGGTGGATCGTGGCAAATATCCTGTACACAAAACTGCAAATTACTCCAGCCAGTCCAACATCACCAACAAACTTCGCCAGTAAGCGTCTTGTAACTTCGGCCTCTCGATGCTCATAGGCCGCAAAGACTTCGCGCCGCTCAGCTCAGCCCGCAGTTCAGCTCAGAATCTGCAGCAATGCTTGTGAACAGTTCACAAGCTGATTTATGTCATTTGGGTTTTTTTATTTATTTATTTATTTCTTCATGATTTAGAAAGTTTTACAAACTTTTTTAGGTGCTGAGCACATCTGCAGGGCTCGATGTGTGGTGCTTTCTCTCTGTGAAGACGGGTATTTCCACAAAATCAACAGCAAGTTATTTCAAAGTCAATCTTCTGACTGGTGAGGGCTGGGTAACATAGATCCCTGGTAGGTAATATCGTCATTGACCGAATTATTCCAATGTCATATATCCACCGAGTTCTCTACGGTTTCTTGGGACTTTCCACAATGCTCCAATATTTGCGTGGTAAACATTGTATGGAAACTTCATGAAATTTTAGACAGTTTTATCGGGAATTGTTCTTCACACTATTGACTCTCACTACAATCATCCCGAATTATTCTAGTATCATATATCCACCGTCTTCTCTACGGTTTCTTAGGACTTTCCACAGTGCTCCAATATTTGCGTGGTAAACATTGTTTGGAAACTTCATGAAGTTCTAGTCCGTTCTATCGAGAATTGTTCTTCACACTATTGACTCTCACTACAGTTATCCGACATTGTTTATATCCAATATACAATTTGCATCAAGGTATTATCTAGGGAATTCCATATTTTTCTCTCAAGTGTATTCTCTTCATTCGTTCTGCAGATATTGCTCCTTATGATGAACTGCATTATAATTCCGTATTATGATAATTCCTTGTAGTTAATATCGACATTGGGAGAATTGTGCAAATATCATAGACCTACCTTCATTTCTTTGAACTCAATTGGTCTCCAATACTATATACTGTTACGATAATCTTTCTGTATTTTAGACAGTTCCATGATTTATAGTGATATATTTATATATTTCATATAAGAGTGGTTTTATTGAAGAGAAGAGAGACCTATTCGTCCATCTGGTATAGTATCTTTGATATTCCTCAGCCACACTTTGTTCTTTTGGTTTCCACCGTCACAAGCGTTGAGCAATACACCAGTGAAGATTGAAACGAGTATTCGAGAACATGTTTCAACAACAGTGGAGGTGTCGATTAACCAGATTTAGGATTGTCTAATAACCCCACAACCTTTCGAATGTATTGCAAATCAACTATGGGTCGAGTGATAAACTATTATTATTATTATTATTATTATATCTTACAGGATAATTAATTATGAGTGCAAGGTGTTGGGGGAATGAGTACTAGCTACAGAGGCCTTCAACTCGAACAGAAAAGGATTTTATAGAAAGAAGCATTTGGGAGACCAAGCCAGTGGCAGGATTTGAACCTGCGACTCTCGGTGTGTGAGTCTAGCATGCTTACCACTAGACCACAGAGGGTAACTAAGTGATAAACTACTTGGTCCCCAATATTGAATATTGTTACGTTAAACTTTCTGTATTTTACAGAGCTCCAATATCTATAGTGATCTTCTTTATACCTATATATTTCACGTAAGAGGGATTTAATTGGAGACAAGAGAGACCTACCTACTGTTCCATTATGATTTCCTTAGATATTATCAAGTATTATAGCTGCTGAATATACTTGATATACCCCGACCAGTTTTAATACTAAGGCCTGAAATAGACCTGTAGTGCCTCATGTTGAGCCTATGATAAAGAGAACTCCGGATGTTGCACGGCTTGGTTCTGATTTCTTTACTTCGTAGTTGTATAGCTAGTTATACCGCTGGAGTAACTGTTCCCTGGTGTTGTTTGAGTATTTGAGTATTATCTCTATTAAACCAAGTTTAAGGAACTGAAACCTGCTTGGAAAGTGATCAGATTAGCATTGAAAATGCTTCTTGCTTGGAAAGTGATCAGATTAGCATTGAAAATGCTTCTTGCTTGGAAAGTGATCAGATTAGCATTGAAAATGCTTCTTGCTTGGAAAGTGATCTGTTTATCATTGAAAATGCTTCTTGCTTGGAAGGTGATGTGATGACCATTAAAAATTATTCTATTGTTATTGTGTTATATATAAAGAATCCCTTCGGGTGCCTCAGGAGCAGGTTTTCGACCAATATTTTATTTTATATTTGCACGGCCAAGTTTTGGTTTATACTTCTGCCTGGTTTCCAATGTACTCGTACCAAGATTCGGTTCGCTTCTTGTTATAATGGTCTTCCATCTCATTATCTTTATGGTACTTATAATAGGTTTTACAGTGACAATGTCTTCCGGAAGATGGAAGGCTTAGTCCTACTCCAGAAGCGTATATTTTGAACATTTTTTATAGATCTGGGGTCTCTGGCATTATGTGTCTCTTTTTATATTTGTATTTATAGCGGAGTTGTTGTTGAAGAATCTTGACTTCTTCGTCGAGGAGGCTATGTTTGTATCGTTCTGCTAAGGAAACTCCAGTAACAATCCCCAACCTCCGTCTATATGTGGCTATTTGGCATCACCTCAGACAGAATGAGTCTAATGAAATGTTTGCCATGCTTTCAGTTATCATCCAGTTGCACGATGTTTAAACTAAGAACAATGGAAATGGAGTACTTTTGGTCAGAGAACTTTTAAGATAAGAATAAGGACATTGGGTGGGAGAAATTCAACAATTAGCAACAGGAAATGTGTGTTCATCCTGGGATATAGCGTCCTGAGACAGTAGACGCTATTAATATCATTCCTGACGCGATCATTGAAATGATCTCAATGTCCACATTAATAGTGTTTATATTCTAAGTTAAGGTCTGGATGATCTTTTCCATTGCACTTGAATGAAACTTCGTTGCTGTCGCCACCCCCTCCACTTACTACTACAGCTCAGCACCTTGTTAAATTTGCAACACCGGCGCCTACTCTGAGCCAAATGTGCAGCATGGCGAAAAACTAAACTGCAGCTGATAAAAATCACAAATGTCAGTGGGCAGCAGCAGCAGCAACAACACCAGCAACAACACCAGCAACAACCGAATTAAGAGAATGTTCTGATTGCGAGCAATTTCGTGGTATGGTTTGGTATGTTATGGTAGCTTGTAAGATACGAGTACACCAACTGCACGGAGAGAAACTCCACTACACGCCACCAGCAGGCAGCATTGCTTGGATTACGAGTCGAGTAGGGAGTTGGCAGTTGCGTTTGTATATTTTTTCGAATTTGAATACAAGTAGGTGAAATGTCATTGAACTCAGCTCAGCTCAGAGAAACAGCAGCAGCAGCAGCAACAGTGGCAGTTGAGGCAGTAGCAGTAGTAATGCTGGTAGTGGCAGCACCAGCACCAGCGCCATCAGCACCAGCAGCGATAACCGTAGACGTCGTGGCGCAAACTCAGCCGCATTTGCTGCAGAACGACAACATAAACGTTTAACTCATTTGCAGTGTTTATACAATTAAAATTATTATATATATATATATATATATATATATATATATATATATATATATTTTGGCAGCCACAGTCTCCGCCAAGACAGTTACGCATGCGCATTTATTTTTACACACCCTGGCAAAGAGCCCGCTCGCCAATCGCAGCCAATCCAAAACATTTCATTCCAAAGCAATTCCATTGCAATGCAATTCCGACGCAACTGCACTCGTTTGCAAATTACTGCATTTGGGGTTGTTACACACTTCACAGACGACAACACGCAACACTGCACAGTTTGTATGGCAAAGGAAGATGAATGAGGTCCATGCATATGACTGACTGTATGTTTGTGGGTGGGTGATATGAACTCCCTCTACTATTATAAATACCAAACAACAACAAAATTATCAACACTCTCATCTTTGGTTCCACATCAGTGCTACGAATACGCCCCAGTTGAAACGACCTTCACGCCACTTCATCGTGACAGCATATACGCAGAATCAGCTATTTGAAGGTGAGCGGATCATGAAGGGACTCTGGTATAGGCTTTTGTGAATTAGACAAGACACACTTCATCACTCAAAAAGATCACAACTGAGTGAGCGTCATTTTAGAACCAGCTCACAAAGCATTTCATTAGTTCAGAGAAGGCAGATGAGTGAGTGACTATAATTGAGGTGGCTCTGTTCAGGACTTCTAAGTATGCACTTCTCTAGCTTGATCAGTGCTTAACTACCCTCAAGTGTGAATGAAAGGGTGAATTGATGTTATGAGGTGAGATGGCAATTTGTTCCATCCGCACTTCATTGAATGAGACTCAGAGAAACTTTATAATGAGCAGATGAGCGAGTGACTATAATTGAAGTGGCTATATTCAGAACTTCTAAGTAGGCACTTGTCTCTTTTGATGATTGCTTAACTTCACTCTAGTGTGAGTGAAAGGGTGAATTGATGTTATGAGGTGAGATGGCAATTTGTTGCATGCACACTTCATTGAAAGTGGCTCAGGAAAACTTTCGATTGAGCAGATGAGTGAGTGACTATAATTGAGTTGGCTTTGTTCAGGACTTCTAAATAAGCACTTCTCTAGCTTGATCATTGCTTAACTCCCTCAAGTGTGAGTGAAAGGGTGAATTGATGTTTTCAGGTGAGATGGCAAATTGTTCCATCCGCACTTCATTGAATTTGGCTCAAGGAAACCTTAAAATACCACCCCACTTATCGCTCATTTCTACTAGGATACACTCACAGGATGAGTGAAATGCGAGATTGATTATGAAGTATTATAAAATGTGATGGCAACATGTTGCTTCATTGAATGTTACTTCGAAATGGCACCTCATTTGAAGTGGTTCATTGTAGTACCTCATTATCAGTGTTAATGCTTATAACACAGATAATTGTGCTCTGCAGAGAGAGGGGAAATTAATAAAACTAGGTAAGGAAGATATAACTAAGGTTAAAGATATACATATAAAAAGCATTTCGAGACCATAGCCTGGACTGAATGAGTTACTCACTCATACCCTTTGTGAGGTTCCACTCCAAATGAGCAATTTTCTCCACCACCATTCCGGTGTGATTACTATCAGACGAGGAGAGAAGCCCTACTCAAATTTTTAGAAGCATTATCAACATTGTAGCAAGGTTAAACACCACACGGCCCTGATGACTAGAAGGACAATGTCATACCAAAACTTTAGACCCTTTCCAGTGGTTGAAAAGCAGTTGCTGGAAAGGTCTTATCTACTCCTGGATTTCAGAGAAGAACAAGCAAACTAGGAAAAGTAACGAAGTCAAATAGGAATTAAGTAAAAGCGCCAAAAGGAGAGACACAAAAGGGATTATTCACACTGCTTTCGAAAGGTCCTGTCGAATAGCTGCCAGTGGTGCCAAGTCGCACAAAACTGCACCGTTGCACTGCGCTGATGTGCATATGGGCTCATTCTAGTGCGGCTGTGTCGCCGACTGTGGCTGTGGCTGTTGCACATGCGCCGCGGCCGCACACCAAAGCAATTTATGCTGCGCTGCGAATCGCATGCGAATTCTGCAGCGCGCTGCTGTTGCTGCTCGGGTCAATGCACTCAATTTGGCATACATTTGGCATTTTTGTTATCATAACTTTTTTTATTTATTTAATTTTTTTTGTTGCTTTCAGATTTTATTTTTGTTTTAAGCGCTGGTGGCTGGGCTGGGCTGGGCCGGCCGGGCCGTTGGAGTGGCTGATTGGCTGAGTGTTGCGACTCAGTGAGCCTGGCGGTTTTTGGCATTTGATTCGGCCGTCGCTGCGACTGCGACTGCGCGTGCGACTGTAATGTTGCTTTATGCAAATTGCACATAAACATGATTTGAGTGTTTTGTTTATTTCTTCTCTGGCATCTCCTGCCCCCTCTTCCTCTCCCTCTCTCTCTCCCTTGGTGTTTTTCTCTCTCTCCTTCTCTGTGTCGGTCTCGGTCTGTGTCTGTATTTATTTATGTTTGTTCCGTTCAAGAATTTTTTGGTGAAATGTTGAACTACTTTGGCGTGTTTTGTTGCACCGCAGAGTGAAATTTTTGTGTAATTATAAATTTTATTTGTTTTTGTAGATTTGACCACAGAAGAGTTTCGAGGCAGCTATTTTTGGAACTTCGAGGGCAATTGGGGCAGAGGTACTTCAGTGATTTTAAGAGCAGCTTTCTTTCAAATGGGGCTGCAGACAATTTCCGTACTAAATGCATCCAGGAATGATGTTCAAACTGCAGACTTTGGATGAGAAATCAGGCGTGTGCTCTGTGGCTTGATTTTGTAAAGAAGTTTCCAAAACATATTTATGAAACACACTCACTTCAGTGGGGGCGATCACAAGCATTGCCAAATGGGGTGGTATACATATGACTGACAGCAACACGCATTTCTGTCATGTTAGGATAGTAAACCAGGCAAGAGGAAGTCGAAGTGTGTGGCCAGAGACTGCCAGTTACAAGTAATAGACTAAAATATCGCTTGTCTTAAATAAATATCAGGAATTTTTCAATTGAAAAGTTTTAATAGAAGATCGGAAAAGTTATGTTTTCCTGTCAATTGGTAACATTCCTTCCAAGTCACATATAACGTTTTGCCGCTATATGTTTTATTAGCTTTCTTTGCAGCAAATTGGTTGAGTGGATAACAACAATATCTATCAAGGAGTCTCCCTAATATTAAACCGAATCCAACAAAATATCATGTGTTGTTAAAGCATGACCACAGCAAGTCCAGTTGATGGTTCAGAATATTCAAAAGAGCCGAGAAGTGCCTGAAGACTGGACTAGTTCCAGTGGACCATAAGTGAAAAGATCGACCAAAAGAAATAAGTGGTCACATATGAAGTGGTACATCATTGAAGTTTATGAGAGATGGCCAAGGATTAACTTCACAGCAACTTAGTTTATGTTTTGAGTAACATTAACGTAGTAGCACGGTTTTTCCAGTAGGAAGAAGCACAGTTGACGAAACCGTTTGTTGAAGAAGCACTATACAGACTGACAGTTAAAGCCAAGCTTGAATAATATAATACTATATAAAGACAGATTGTTAAAGCCAAGCTTGAATAAGACAATAAGAATACTAAATTCACGGTTGCATTTTAATGGTTGACGAAGTTTTATGAGTTTGAATTGAAAGTAACCAATAAAATTTCAGATGGTGGTCCAATAAGAAGTCAAAAAAAGTCGAAAGTTTCTTGAAGGTCAAAGTCAGTTCGAATTTTATCTTTGACTATCGTGAAGTTATCTCCTAATATATCATAAGGCGACTATGGCGGGGTATGATTCATACAACAATTGGTGTGATTCATACAATCAATTTTAGTTCGGTTGTTAGAAGCGGGACAAATGCATGCAACTGCAACCATACCGGGTTGAGTGTGAGGCAATCCCCATGGTAGTACACTTCCTAATACATTAATATTTATATACAAAAAGCGACGTAGAGTAAATATTTTTATTTGTCTGCTTTTTCACTAAACTTTAAATCTATAAATTTAGCAAACGACCACAAAAAAAAACGGGAGGATTCTCTATCTCTACATTAGACATACAAATCCTCAGTAACCTCTGAAATAAAATGCTGAAGAGCAGTAACCAGTATAACAGAATGCAGAGGAGCAGTATACTAAGTGTCACATTGATTATTTTTCATGGTCCTACCTAGTAAAACTTTTAATAAAGTTTTCTTCTAACCAAGTTACTTTAAAGAATTCTTTAGAATCATCTAAAAAAAACGATTCATTTAAATGACTAAAAATCTTTTCAACCACCACAAAAGTATATGCAATTTTTATTCTCGCACTTTGCATCTGAGTCCTTCAATCTGGAAGGCATTAACACAACTAGCAGTGTTCCAATCGCTTCTGTAGTCAATTCACAAATGCCGCAATGAGCCAACATAATTATTTTGCATGGCTTCAGCCAAATCGAAGTCAACTCCAAGCGTCAAGTTCAACTCCAATGCAGTGAAACGAATGAGCGGACAAAAGCTTGAACCGCCTCACTCCAAAGGCAACCAGCATAAACACCAAACATCACTCACATACGTCCAGCAGTTTCGATGTTTGAGTTATGTTCGAAGCAAACCTGCTCAAACTACATAAACGACGTTTACGGTATTAATTAAATTAAGCTTTTCCATAACACTCGATTCACTGAAGTGAGAGCAAGATTGGAGCGTGGAAGGCCTGTCATAATTTGTTCATAACGACTCAATTTTAAATATAAATTTAATTCTAAGAAAAGTTAATACAATCTCTTCAAGAACACATACACTACTATAAGGGACCTTAGTTAATAGTTCCCTGAGGACTCATTTTGTAATGAATGTTATCTAATGCTGAAAGCCGTAGAGGCTAGTATTAGTATGGTCAATTTCCTAAGATGATTTGTGAAAGCCTTTAACTTAAACTTTTGAAGTAATGTGCAACAGACTTTATGACTTTAAAAACTTTTAAAGTAATGTTCAACAGACTTTATGTGATATTTACCAAAATGAGTGCCCCAAGGATATATTGAAGATCTGCATTAAAAAGGTATTCAGCCCTCCACCACTAATGTAGCGAAGATCACCAGCTGGGTATCCTAATTAATACCAATCCAAATCATGAATTTTATATTGCCGGCGATCATTACTACCTGGCTTGGCCCACTGTAGTACCTCGTCAACCCCATTAGCATTTAATCCTCAACGCATTTTAAGTCCTTGACGCACAGGAGCCACACAAACTGGAGCCCACCAACACATCCACCACAAAAGTAACGATAAAATATGCTCACTTAACTCACTAACTGCCAAGTCTGAAGTTGGAAGTTCGCTGCGTTGCCGCACTTCGAACATGCAACATGGCTGCTCGACCGTAGCGCCGCCTGACGCCGACCGCGGTCAACGAACTCATAATCAATGCCCCACCGTTTGACCTATATTTTATGAAAGTGGAACACTAGGTGAAGAAAGAGAAAAAAGCAAACTGAATGAATAAAAACTGAAAATGTGTGCACACACTCTCGCACACGCACACACAGCACAAGGAAAATCATGTGTGCGACTGCGAGCAAGCGTGAGTATGCGTGCGTGTGTGTGTGCATTTGTATGTGCAATTGAGTGATGCACATGGCGTTTGTTTCTTTTTTGCTGTTGTTGTTGTTGTTGTTGTTGTTTTGATTTTGCTTATTTGCTTGTTTGTTTGTTGCTGTGACGTTGATTTTTCCGCTGTTTGTTTTTGTCGTTTTTGTTGTTTGCTTTGTGTTTGTTTTGTTGCGAATTGTGTTGGCAGCACTGGCCGCGTCGGTGTGCATTTATTTGTTTGCTTTTGTTTTGGCTCGCATGGGCCAATGCCAAACGTTGTCCATGGTTTGTTGCTCTTTAAAGTGCGCAATTTTTTTCCACTATTTTAATAGCAAGTTCATTATGTTTGTATGTGCATTGGCGGTGTTGCTCATGTTAGTTGTGTTGTTGTTGTTGCAGTTGTTGTTGCTGTTGTTGTTGCTGTTGGTAATGTAGCTTATATTAATGTTTCCAGCGTTACTTTTTGCCGCATGCAACCACACAGTTAATTATGTAATTAATTGCAGCGTGATAATCAGGTGTGGAGGATAGTGACGTACGTTTATTCGCTCCTAAAGAGTTTATTGGACATGAGCTGAAGCACAGATACATAACTGATGCTGCGATTAGTTGGGTCAAAAGTTGGACATAAATATTCAAAGAATCTTCACTTTGTTTTTAATACCATTTATTTATCCTAATTATATAAGGAGATATTGAGAGATAATTGTAGAATTGTGTTGGACAAACAATACAATAAAGAATAAGCAAGGGAATAAGAAAGAAATAAGGAAGAAATATAATTAATAAATATTAAATATAATTTATAAAATATTAATAATTGATAATCATATTTAAAAAAGGAGAAAGCCAAAGTTTCTACGTTTTGTTTTTTTTTTATCATCATTTATTTTTTTATATTCTTTTTTTCTTAATAATATTTAAATTTAATTTAATTTTTTTAATAACATTTTAAATTTAATTTAATTGATAAACATAATTTGAAAAGAAGAGCGCCTACGTTTTGGTTTTTTTATCATCATTTATTTTTTTTAATTATTTTTCTCTAAATAATATTTAAATTTAGTTTAATTTTTTTACATATTTTATATATCATTATAATATTTTCTAATCGATTTTTTTTATATAGTTTATGTGAAATATTCGATTTACATGCTCGCCCACTTGAAGCCACAATTGTTACAATGCCAAACTATCTATGAGTCCAATTTGTGGCGATCCTTTATGGAGCGACGTAGCTGACTCTTCGTCTCGCTTCCTTCAGTAATGCTTTCCACTCCAGTATATTCATACTCTTTAATCAGCTTGCTTATATAGTATTCAGGGTTAATTTTTTACTAGTCAGGAAACTAGACGTCCACCGACTTTTGAACACACTATGATTTAGTTGGTTTTATATCAGTAATTTGGGCAGCATCTTTCCCAATTAGTTGGACTCTTTGCTGCATGGGTGTAATGGCCATGCATGTGTGAGTATGTGTGTGTATGAGTGTGAGCTTGTAAGCATAGAACATGTTGCACTACTTAACACAACATTTGCAAAGCGCAACCGAAAAGGCAGCAACATGTGGTGTACAAGTCTCAATGTATGCAAAGCAATGCATCCCAGTCGGAAATCACACCAGGCATTACAAAGTCACTAAAGCTAACACGACCCTATTTCACAAAACACTTCTGGGATAAAAGAAGATACTTAGTTAAAGTGGGTTTCGAAGTGTTGGTAGCACCCAAAAGGAGGCATATCAGAAATATATATATATATATATATATATATATATATATATATATATATATATATATATATATATATATATATATATATATATATATATATCTATATATATTTATATATATATACATATATATATATATATATATATATATATATATATATATTTCTGATATACCTCCTTTTGGGTGCTACCAACACTTCGAAACCAACTTTAACTAAATATCTATCTATATATATATATATATATATATATATAGATATATATATATATATATATATATATATATATATATATAAATATGTGTATATATACATACATATATATATATAGATATATATATATATATATATATATATATATATATATATATATATATATGTATATATATATATGTATGTATATATACACATATTTATATATATATATATATATATATATATATATATATATATATTAAATGAGCAGGTTAATTCAAGTACCATGCCCATTTTTGCCTAGTATGCATAACTCGGATCTAGAAGAGATAAAATTTAATAGTAATAGTAATTTTTCGGAGTTAAAAAAGTTCAAGTTTGAAGTTTAGTATTCAATGTGAATGTAATATTTCAACTGCCACGCCCACTTTCAAGTAGAATATGAAAAAAACTTGTATCGAGTAATGACTTAATTCGCACGCCCACGTATGTTCGTGGAACTGCTTATGTCAGCACTGATTTCGATAGATGGGTCAGCTGATGGGTCACCATCGGCACTCACAATTCCGATTGGGATGCATCTCGGAGCTGCTCATGTTTATTGCACCAAGACGGATCTACTGCACTTCTGGGTACGTTAACTATCCTCAGCCACCGGCCAAACAGCCACGATTGCTGCCTTGATCACCATTCACGTTAAGGTTGGCGCTGAAATTGGCTGCCAAGGAAAATGCTTGGGCGAACGTTCTGCTTTCGTTCATGCCGAGTTAATAAATACGTACTGCAGCGAAAAATTGGTTTAATGGCAGACAATTTATTCTAAGACAATCGTTTCTACTTGCTTGCAAATTGGCTTGTGAAAATGCAAAAACAACAACAACTTTCTCCGATTCACAACGAGGAATTGAAATTTTCACAAAAGTTGCGCACTCCAAAGCGAAAAGTTGAAAATGAGTCCGCTTCCTAAGTCTTTCGTCGATTGGTGCCCACGAAATGGAGAAACCTTTTGAAATTATTTGTAAATTATTTTCCAGTTTTTCAATGCCGGTCTCTTTTGGAGCTCCACACACTCAAACACGCACATACACACACATGCATTTAAAAGTTTCTCTCCACTTCCTTTTAGCGCAACGCGAATTCATCAATTCACACCAAAATAACAAATGTGCATAATGCACAATTTCTAACAACAAATCGCACCGTCATCATCGTCATAATCATAATCATCACCATCACATAACACTGCATTGATACAAACAACCACAGCAACAATAATCATAGTAGATGACATTTTTTCTGTGATTTTTGTGTGCCGCCACTTGCACGAAAACTGGACACAAAACTGTCAACATGTCATCTTCCAACTGAAGATGTCAATTCAAGTGCTCGCCAGACTCACCGGCTCTCTTCAATCTGCAAGGAGCTGCGATTGTTGTTAGAGACTTGTTTTGATATTAAATATGAATTTGTACCATGGCATAACCACAGCAATTCAATGGAAGATTTCTCTGCATTACCCCCTTCTGATACACGCATGTTGAAAGTTCAGGCTTGCTTCAAATATTCATCTAATTACGAAAATTAGTTTATTTCGAATAGTTCTATCACTGGATTAGACCCAGCGCCATATCCATCTCCCTAGAGACTAATGTTGAAACCTTATGGTCACTTTAAGTATGCCCATTGTTAAGAAAATTAGTTTATTTCTAATAGTTCGACCACTGGATTGTACCAAGGAAACCCCACGGCAGATCTGAGGTAAAATCCACGGATTGTGGAGGATAGAAAGTTTTTTCAATATAATCGTTTGAGCAACGAGCCTTTTAGTTAGTCGATTATATCGATATATATTATATAGATTTATAAGAAATTTTTAAAGATAATAATTAGGAAGCTTCAGTGGAGTGTCAATTGTGAGCTTTTATAAATCTTTGTAAATTCTCTGAAATCGGTGCTTCAGAGACATCAATATCTTTATACAGCTTTAATCATGTTTCTTCGGCAATTATAAATTTTGTGGCAGTTTGTTGTGAAGAAATTGAGAAACCAATTTCAGTGTCTTTATTTTATTTTTTTATTTTATTGAATTGGAATTTTTTTTCTTATATTTTTATATTTTTTCACTTTATTTTTATATTTTTTTGTATTACAATTTTTTTATTATATTTTTCTAGTTTTTATTTTTATTTTTACATTTTTTAAATTTAAATTTTTATATTTTTTTATTTTTTTTTAATTAAAGTTTTTTATATTATTTTTAAGTTATTATTTAATTTAAATATCTTTATTTTATTTTTATATTTTTTCATTTTATTTTTATATTTTTTTAGTTCATAATTTTTGTTTTATATACTTTTTTAAATTAATTTTTGTATATTATTTTATTACTTTTTTAATTTGAATTTTTTTTATTTATTATTTTTTTTCATTCTAATTTTTTTTTATTTTGAAGTTTCTTTCTAATTGAAATTTCTATTTTTTTATATTTTCTTAATTAATTTTTTTTTAGTTATTTCTATATTTATTTAAATCTTTTTGTTTAATGTTTTTTAAATTAAAATTTTTTTATATTTTTTTATATCATATTTATTTTTATATTTTTTTAATAAAAATTTTATTTATTTTATTTTAATGCTTTTTTAATAAAATTTTTTTTATTTTATATATATGTTTTTTTTAGTTTAAATACTTTAATTTTTTATTTTAAATTTATGTTTTTTTTCAAATTTAAATATTTTTGTTTATTCTTATATTATTTTTATTATATATTTGTATTTTTTGAAATTTTTTATTTTATTCTTTTATTACTTTCGAACAAAATTTTTTTATTTTATTTATATGTTTTTTTTTACTTTAAATGTTTCTATTTTGTTTTTATATTACTTTCATTTAAAATTTTTTTATTATATTTTTTAATATATTTTTTTAATTGAGGATATTTTATTTAAATATATTTTTCAAATTTATTTTTATGTTTTTATTATATTTTTATATTTTAAAATACAAATGTTTTTATTTTTTCCAATCCTCTTTTAAATTTGAATCTATCTTTATATTATTTTATTAAATTTTTTAATTACAATTTTTTATATTTTTATGTTTTTTTAATCTAAAGGTTTTTAATTTATAATTTTTAAATTTAAATGTTCATGTTTTTTTCAAATTAAAATTTGTTTATTTTATTTTTATAGTTTTTAAGATTTTTTATTTTTATTTATTTTTAAATATATGTTTTGTATTCAATTTTTATAATTTTTATAATTTTTTTTTAATATTAATTTTAATTAAAATTTTGTTATCTTATTTTTATGGTCTATTTTATTGAAATGGTTTTATTTTATTATTGTATTTTTTAAATGACAATTCTTATTCTTCAACCAGCTTTAGGGCCAGTGGCTACCCAGATCCTTCCGCTCAAACTTATTTTCGATCTACATTCACACAAAAATAATAGTTTTCTTAACGATGAATATAGAAATTTGGAGGAATTCCTCTCCTCTTATTTGCTATACTTGTGACCTTGTCTGATTATCGAGTAATTTCTTCGATATTTTAATGGACAATTCAAGAGTTCTGGCACCATATAATTCATAGAATCCTTTCGTCAGTAGAAGGTAGGTAGGTAGGTAGGTGGGCAGCCGCATGTTGGGTCCGTTGTGAACGGTGGATGCGAGGCATGGCTACGCTTCCCCCTCCAGATTGAACCACCCTGAGCCTTTTACAAAGCGAAGAAGGTTGTTAACATCTGACTGACATAGACCATCTATACTTGTTTAGAAGTGGGATCCTAGCAACCGCTCCCTATTTCTGGCAACAGCTGGACATGTACAGAAGAGATGCTGGACCGTTTCCAGCTCCTCCTCGTTCATGCAGCTGCGACAGAAATCATGTGTATAAGTAGAAAGTATGTGATTATTATTAGTGGGAGGTCAAGGTCCAACTAGGACCGTCGAGCCAAAAGTGATGATGATGTGAATATTATAATTATCTTTTGTCAATTCTAAATACGAAATTCTGATTGGTTCCGGAAAGCAGTTGGTTCCCTAAGACCCAAACTTTTGCCTCTGGTAATTGCCTAGTATCTACAACACTAAATGTTGGCTTATACCAACTGACTACAATAATATAACCAGGACATGGAGCATCTCCACTTCAAATCCACACTCCTACAGATGATGACCCAAGACAGCCAGAGCGCCAATTCCAAAGACCTTTCTAGCCTTTTCCACAGAGCGATTTGGGTAAACTTAGTTGAAGTTGTTGGCCACAAAGTTTCCAGCGTTGTTAATTGATGGCAAACAAGTCCAGTTGCGCACGCGTGAACATCTTGCAAAGACAAAATGAATGCGTCTCAAGTGATTGGGCAGGGAGAATTGTAATAATACGAGTACTAACAATCACAACAACCACGGCAACAACGGCTGCAACGACAACAACGGCCACTGCAGTAGCCACAGCCATGTACGCGCTTGGCGTGCCGCAATGCGCGCTCACTGGCGCACAAAACCAGTCGCAGCAGTTTCCTTCCGGAATCAATTATTGCGCATTTTCCAGCAAGTGGCGTTGCGTGCACACTTTTCACGTTCATGGCCACACCATTGGCCGCTCCGTGGCACTGAGGCAGTGAGGCACAGAGGCAGTGAGGCAGTGTGGCACAGAGGTAGTGAGGCAGTGTGTCAGCTGGGGTTGCCTGCCTGCCTGCCTGGCTGACTGGCTTCGTCTGCGTTTTTAGTTGGTTGCCTTGTGCGAGTTTTGCCACTGGCTGCAAATTGTCTGGTTTCCTTTTTAGCTATTTTTAACGTTGACTTTGGTAGATTTTCCGAGAAATTTCTGGGCTACACTCGCTCAAGAGTTGTGTGCAAGTGTGAGTGTGTGTGTGTGTGCAGAGTGATCGTCAATTAAATTTGGTTTAATCGGTGAAATTTAGTGAGGCTGAAATTTTTGTTTCATCTTTTTGCATTGGGCGAAAGTGCAATTCTGCGAAAGTTGGGAAAGCGTTCAAATTCATAATTTGCACTTAATTGCAGATGTCCAACAGTGCATGTATATGGCTGTGTGTGAGTGTGTGTGTGATACTGTGTTCATGTGTGTGTGAGTTCCTCTGCTTTTCATATGAGATCAATTGATCATTTTATGAATCCAATTAAATCAACAAATGTTTGAGTGCAAAATAAGACTTCCAAACTACTTCTTAAATACCCACAAGGACTTCTTAAATATCCTTTGACAAGCTGTCTTATACTCTTGGTAAGGCCGCAAAAGCTCAGGAAGAAGATGCCATCTCGTTTGCACTAATAAACAACCTTCTCATACATTCATGAAGAGTCTGGAAGCTAGAGTGCAATTATAAACAATTCGGTTACTTCAGACTGCGAAGCGGAAGACATGGGACTGTTCGAGAACTAAAAGAGAAACTGCTTGAACTATTCTAGTAAATCCAAAACATGGTTGTCAAGTATTCCTTACTTGAATTTATATTAAATTAAAACACATGGACAGAATTTGATCAGTGAGTTCACCACCTGCGAAGTTGTCTGGATGTACAGATTACAATAGCTGAAGGCCCAGCTTCGATTCCTGGAGAGTTCTATTAAAATACTTTTATTTACTTATTAGACGAAGATTTTTGTATTACTTGACACATTCCAGTAAAGGAACTTTTAGAAAGAAACTAATTTTCTTCACAACATATATCGAGAAAATAGGAACATCAATTCACACAATCCAGTAAAGGAACTTTTAGAAAGAAACTAATATTCGTCAAAATATATTTCGAGATAAACAGTAATTGGAAATTATCATTGGAATAGTGAAAAGCCATGGAGTGATATTTCATTCAACACTAACTCCCAGTGACAGTGAAAACTCCTCATTGAGACTCTGTTGAGGACCACACTCAGTACTCAGACCAAAACAGATCTGTCTAATATAAAAATTGACACCTGGTGAATTTACTCAACCCCACAGGGCGGGATTCCATGTACTTTAATGCACTATTTACATCATTTCATTCCGGTTCCAATGGTATGCAAAATAAGCAACCAAAAGCGCCAATAGCGCCTTCAGAAACAAGCACTGATGAAGCATTGCTGAGGTCATGACAAATTCATTACAAGGTGGAAGCCAAAAGAGAGTTGAGTAATTCGAAATAAAAAATTCAAAACAAATAGAAAACGACTAAAAATAGAGTCAGTTAATCTCCAAAATCCGATTCAATTAATGACCAAGGATTAACTTTCCATTTGTTCCATGATATCTGAGTAATATATTGAACATAATATGAAGAGGACTCCCCATATTCCCCCTCAAATTCAATTAATATCCAAAAGTTAGGTTTCGCTTTTGCCCTTCCTCTCTCCATCTTCGGTCCAAGAAAAAAGCAATACTACGAGATAAGGCTCTAAAATCCAAAGATTAACTTCCATTTGGTTCGAGATATCTGAGTGAAATAGTGAACATGACTTGGAGGGAACTCCCCCGAGATTCTGAAGATTGGGTTTCCCTTTGCACCCTGATGTCTGAGTAATATAGTTAACACGACTCGGAGAGAGCGCACCACAGGCTCCCTCTTCGGTCCAGGAAAAAAAAACAATACTAAGAGATAAAGCTCTAAAATCCAAAGATTAACTTCCATTTGGTCCGAGATATCTGAGTGAAATAGTGAGTATGACTTGGAGGGAACTCCCCCGAGATTCTGAAGATTGGGTTTCCATTTGGACCCTGATGTCTGAGTAATATAGTTAACACGACTCGGAGAGAGCGCACCACAGGCTCCCTCTTCGGTCCAGGAAAAAAAAACAATACTAAGAGATAAAGCTCTAAAATCCAAAGATTAACTTTCCATTTGGTCCATGATAACTGAGTAAAATAGTGAACATGACTTGGAGGGAACTCCCCATATTCCCCCTCAGATTCAATTAAAAGCCGAACATTAAGTTTCCATTTGGTCCATGATGTCTGAGATAGTAAACACGACTCCGGAGAGAGCTTCCCATATTTCTCCCTCTTGGGTCTACGATCCACCTGGAAAGAAGTAGACTACGAGACCAAGCTCTCAAATGAAGTGTTGCAGTCAAGTAGTTGAATAGATCTGACAATTACAATGAAACCCTTGAATACTCGCACTAAATTCCGACAGATGTGTTGTTGGTGGAGGCAAATCCGAACTGAATCTGCAGTGTGGAGTCTTCATTATTAGAGGACAAGAAGCACTGCGTCTAAAGGAGATCTATAAATGATTGATAAATGTTTGAATCATCTTTATGAGTTTGAGAGATAATGTACGAGTACCTTTCCGGAATAATTTTGCAAGACTTGCGAAAGAGCTATGTCAAAAAATTGATAGCTAAATATATGCTCCCGTATATTAATATTCGAAAGTCCATCGTCCATATTGAAAAACTCCTTACAATGGGCTGGATGCATAGAAATAATAGTTGAGAGCCTAGAGGAATATTACCAGGAAAGCCCAAACAACAAATTGACACGCGGGAAAACCCAGGAAAGATGACTCTGTAACCATTATTAGATTGTGTAAATGGGGAACAATATTACTGATCGGAGATCCCTATGCTCTGTAGTGGTCTATGATGGCGATTGAAGTCTGATTGTGGCTAAGGAGAAAGAAGGAGGAGAAGAAAGGAACACTAATATACAAAGAAATAAATGCCCATCATGAATATGGAGATCGTTTATATTTAGCAAATCAAAGGAAAGTTGAAACCTGCTGATCCCTCATTCTAACTACCTCACGAATTAGCCTCTCCACAATCATGCCGCTTAAGCTCATCCTTGGCATCAACTGCGGCACAAGTTGGTTGCTTCTTCAAGAAGCGAAAATTCTCACAAATGCCCCGCAAATGTGCAAGAAAGATTTTCTATTTACGAGTACCCCGAAGAAAGTCTTCCGTAAACAAATGAGGTAAAGGCAGGCAGCCAAACGAAACCAAACGCCGCACGGCAGAAGCGTCAGCAGCATCAGCGACAGCAATTTCCAATTTGCATTTTCCATTTTCCAGCAGCCAGCGTCGAGGTACGAGTACTTTCACTGCGGCGCGAACGCTTGAAGTGCTGCCGCTGCCAGTTGAATGTGTCGGCCTCGCGGTTTATTACCCACTTGCGGCCAGAAAATGACGAGTACGAGCAAATGGAAGAAGCGCCGCAGCCCCAGCGGTGGGCTGAGAACATTTCATTTAGTGCTGATGCTGATCTAGCGCAGCTGCTGATGATGATGATGATGCCGCTTTGGCTGTTGTTGTTGATGAGGTTGTTGGCGATGTTGCTGTTGTAGTTGCGGTTGTTGTCGATGTTGCTGCGCCGGAGGCAATTCATAACTTGCACTCGTGCAGTGGGGGTTTCTCCAATTTTATTTATTTGCCCATTCCTTCTTTTCTAGCGTTCTTTTTTCAGCCGCTGCTGCGGTGTGCGGAGTCTTGTGAAGTGGAGTGAGTGCGTCGCTTGTGGCTGCCGGATGCATTGCTCGTTGCATCTAAGATGTACTTGATCTTTGTCGAAACTTGACACACTTTTTCAAATGGCTCCAGTGGCAGCAGCAACGGCAGCGGCAGCGATTTTGAGGGAAATCTTAAATTTCTACTCTAAGTCGCTTTGTGTGCTTGGCAAATCGAGAAAGTTGCTTAAATTGCAATTGCAGCGGAGGAAGCAGCAACAATTTTTTGCTGCCAATTGACTTCCTGCTCTCAACAACAACAACAACAACAACAAAAACAGCAGCACCAGCAGCAGCAGTAAAAGCGCTAATAACCGCAACATAGGAACACGTCCCAGCATTGCAGAAGTCGTTACTCAAATCGTGACGCGATTGTCCTTTGCAAATGTTTCTGGGCTAATGACCCAAAATCTGCGCAATGTTGCGCTCCCACATGCCCAGGTCTGGTGTTGTGGCCACTGCCATTGGAGTAGGCTGTGCCGTTGTGCTATTGACTTTTCGACTTTGGCACATTGTCGGTTGTTGGACGCTGCTGCTGAGCAGTGGCGAGAATTTTTCTAAACTTTTTCCTTAACAATTTTTGCATGCCGTGCCGTGGCGGGACGTTGTTCCAGTGGGTTTCGTTTTGATTGGAATGAATATTTTGAGATTTTGTAAAGGCCCAACTCAAGCAATTGCTGGCTGACAGCCTGCCCCACAAATCCCACAAACGCGTCAGACTTTCTCTTCGCAATCAAGAGTAGAACTTGCATGCGTACGGTGATTTATGCGACTTGGCTTGTTTTGGGCTCGGAAGCGGCTTGGCTCTGGCTCAGCTTCTTGCTATTGTCAGTTGTAGGCGCGCTTGACCTATTTTTAGGCCGGATTCGTGTAGATGCATGCTTAGCCCAAACGTTTTAAGCAGCTGACTTTGCCTTCAACAAGAGCAGAGTTCGCTCTTCAGCTTAGTAAAGGGGGCACAATTGGCAATTGCGGTTTAATGAAGAGTGTATTCGGAGCGAACACTAATCTGGTTCATTACAGTGGTGTTGTACTAGTTTGTTACAGTGGTGCAGCCGTAATGCACAATATACCACTGTCACATATGAGAATAGCACCACACCCTCCTGTGAAGTTCCGAGGCATATATTCCGAGATCACTAGAAAAATCCAATATACCTGTCAGTGTAGTAGTTCCCATTTCCCCCTTCTTAGAGACTGTGATATCTAAGCGCCTTAGATGCAAAGCTGGCTATAATACGAGTATCTTCTAAGGACTCTTATTATATTTGATCAGATTTGGGTTATTCGAGCAAGAACACACAGAAACATACTTGAGTCTTTAATATGCCAATTCATAGTTGGTATGATACTCCAAGTCTAGAGTCATCACCTCGTAGATTTTGGGTTAATATGTCCACAGAAATAATTTCATATCCTATTTCTGGTATTCTGACTGCTGCATCACAAGTGTCTCACCATTCAATTGGGTGTCTAAAGGTATCTCACCATTCAATTGGGTGTCTGAAGGTATCTCACCATTCAATTGGGTGTCTGAAGATGTCTAACCATTCAATTGCAATGTGAGGGGTTCCAAGTTCTTAGTCCTTTTTTATGTTGGTCGCAACAACTAGTCAAATATAGCACTCAGATCATAAGACATTTATTCTACTATATATTTGACGATCCATTTCTTGTAATATTTTTTGAACATACTTGATATGTGAACAAATGTCAATAGATCCTAAGTCCCTAAGGAGCCAAAGGTGCTCTGCTTAAGTTTTCAGTGGCAAAAACCTCGAACCTAATTCTTGAGAAAGTGGGGCCAATACACAAAACAGCGGTCAGCCATCTCTTCTTCCTCCCAAGAAACCTGACAAAGACCACTGTCTACTACGCCTATTATTATCAGGTCCTTGCTTAGTATTCGATGCTAAAGGAAGTACAAAATCAAAATCTCAGTTATCCCCTAGAAATTACACTAAACAACTCTTATATTGGGGAACTCGTTTTAGAAGCCACTGAAAATTGTATCGGTCCACTTGTTGATTCCACTGCCAGTAAGGTTACTATCACTTTTCATAGAACTATGACGTTTACCGAGGTAGTAACCACAAATTGTGATGAAAAGGTCATGAATAAACATGAAAATATGGACTAAGTGTGCCGTTATACAGTGCTGTAGTGCTGTCTCTAATTAGTAATAAGTCGTTAATCATGTTGTCTCCCTCTGTCATACTATAAGAACGATGTTGCTGTCTCTTTTGAACTAACGATCAAAACTTATTGTACACACAAGAAGATTAGGTAAAGCAGAACTTGACTAAGAAGAGCGTTCAGCAAACAAACAGCCGGTCAGTAGTGATTTGCAAGCAGCAATGGTAAGAGGTGATTAAGGTGTAGAAGGAAACTTTGTTAACCCATTCTTACTACAACGAGCCATTGTATGTGCCTAAGTGTGCTTTTGCGTCGAAGGCTGCCACTCCTACCTAACCCATTCTTCAGGGTATTATTTTTACTTTAAAAAACTTTTATTAAAGCTAAATACTAAAAAAGGTGTTTGCTTTATTTTACACAATCCAGTGGTTCGAATCGAAAACTAATTATCGTTATAATATGTGCGCAGATGCTTCAGAGACGAAGGGAAGGAGAAAACCAGTATCCATCTCCTAGGCACGTGCCTGCACTATGCAAGAAACTTAGAACAAACTTAGGGTTCTACCAGACAGGCACCCAAGTCGACATAACAGAAGTTGACACCAAGGCCTAATATATGCTGCATCACAAGTTCCAGTAGGTTCGTGACCTATAGTAAGGGATGACTTCCAGTGGTCTCTCGCAATTGGGCGGCCACTACTAACTAACTCCCTATATAGACACAGCTGTTACAGTCTCCAATTAATAACTATAATTTAAACTCCTTCTATTAATGCCAAAAAGGCAAACCAAGGATTTTGTTTCATTTGACAAAATCCAGTGATTCGAACTAAAACAACTAATTTTCGCCATAATAGACAACCTCGCTCCAACAACTCCAATTTTCTTTACGGCGGAAGTGGCACTTTTTAGCCTACGGTACCGATCAGTTGGGAATTGCAAGCAGCAGTTCTAAAAATTGACTTAGATCTAAAAGTGATATTGTGGTATTAAATTAAACTTTGTTAAGTATTTGTTTAGAGCATTGTGGGTCATTTAAACTGCTTTGAAACCTAAAAAACGAAACAGAAGATTTTGTTTTCCTTAACACAATCCAGTGATTCGAACTAAAACCACTAATTTTCGCTTTAATAGACAAGCGGTAATATTTCCAATTTCTTTACGACGGAAGTGGAAAGTTTTAACCAGAATGGCCTCTTCCATACCCTCACTAAACTGCGACAATCATCGGGTAAATTACAGAGATACAAAGTAACAAAATATGCAAAGCGTCAACTTCCTTTCGGCGCATCTCTACGAGGGTACAAATGGGCAATTTAATGCACTTTCCGAATGTGTGTCGCAAATCAAGCAAATCACACCAACGGCGAAACAATTTGCCTTTCATTCATGCAGCAAACGCGAAAAGCGAAATACGAAGATTTTTGCAATAAAAAATAAAGAAACCAAACGAGAAACAAAAAGTTAATAGCAAATTTCCTCTGCGAATTGGCGGCTGCATGCACAAACAATGCTCAAACAACAGCAACAACAACAACAGCAGCAGCAACAGCAGTAGTGGAGGCAGTAGTGGCAACACAAAAACCAAGAAAAAGGAAACAGTGAAAAAGTGTAAAAAGCACTTTGGCGCTCTGCAGCAGAAAGTAGGTGAAGGTAAGATGTCGTTGTCGCTGTCGTCGTCGATGGCAGTTCGGTGATAGTTTCACTGGAGCCACTCACACAGTCATTGGGTCAATGCGCTGCAGCCGCTGGCAATGTCAGCGGCCGGACGTCGACGGTGCGTCTGCCTGACGTGAGGTGGCTGACCGAGCATAGACAACAGCAGTCGACTTCCTGCTAGGAATGCGACGTGTATGCCAAATGTGCTGTAAGCCCCTGTGACGGCAACTGCGGATTGACATTCTTTTGATAAGGTAGAAAACACACAAATCACTTCATTTGTTATTCACGTATTTATGTTATTTATGATCAAATTTTCTGTGCAATTTGAGCAATACGCCCCACTGTGCTTTCCAATCTAACACAGTTCAAAGAACTCTGGCAGCGCAGAACTTTCTTTGCCGGTCGAAACACTCGTAAATCTAATTAACGCCTTTGTTCGATGCTCTCCATGCAGCCGCAAACGCAAGCGCAGTCCGCGCGCCGCCGACGCCAACGCCGACGCCATCGTCAACGTCCACGGCAATCAAACAAGAAAGCGTGGCTGGCCAAATCGGTGCGTCGGCATACAATTTTGATTTCGATTTTGATTTCAAAGCCATCACTTTCAGTCGTCATTGTGCTGCGTGCGTAGACCACATAAAATATATATCCGCTTTATTTCGAACGTATTTATATGCAAATTGCAACTTTTGTTAACCCAGTATCCCAGTTTCCAGGCCAGCGCCTGCCTGCATGCCTGCAATCAACCAAAGAGTCACTTCAAGCATTCTGAAAGCAGCCAGAAAGGGGGTTTGCGCAGGCCATAAGTTGATGTGGCGAAGCAACCAAAGGGTATTCTTCCCATACGTAAATATCTATAGCAAGTTGCTTACAAGACATAGTGAGCAACCCCGCAAAGAAATGCGGCAGACCTCTCGCTGTCTCTGGCCCACTCGCACTCCCAGCAACAACAACCTGCACATAAATTGTGGCGCAGCGGTGAACGAGCATTTCGCGTGGTCTCTTGAAATTTGCATTTCTTTTGTGTGGTTCGATTTTATTACCAGCGCCGCGCAATTGAAATTGACGAATTCTCAACCTGAGTGTTTTCGGCATTTTGATTGACACTTGAAATGGCCACCGACGAGGCTATAAAAGGCCGCTGTTCAGCCCGCAAGTGTTTCTATAGTTTTCAGCACGTCCACCGCCGAAGAACCGAAGCGACTCACCTGACTTTTACTTGGACAATTACTCGCGCTCGCCACACTAAATTGCGGGTACTTGGCAAATGTTGCGACATTACTTAAAAACGCTGCTGTGCACGGTGTTGGCTCTGGCCACTGTCCAAGCGTGGCGACCGTTGAAGCCACCTCCGCCGCATTGGGGCCCCAATCCGCACATGCTGCGGCTACACAACAGTATGTGGTAAACTAGTGCGGTTCACAGCGACAGATGCCAGAATAACAGTGCTTTACTTTGTTCTAGGTGTGGCCTTCGATTTCTGGACGGAGGACAGCGATACGAATATATGGGAGCACTGCGGTCTCTTTGAGGGCGATATTATGCTGCATCGCGAGCTGCTTCGCAATGGTTTGCTGAGCGAGAAGCTGTTGTGGCCGTACGCCACGGTGCCGTTTTATATTGACAGCGATGATTTCAGTAAGTTCGGCTCGGAAATTGAGAATATTTCATACAAAATGACCATCAAGTGGGGATGACTCAGGCGGTGGTGGGGAAGTAAATACAACATATTGAAGGAAGAAAGAAGGATTAGATTGGTGATGGGGAAATAATTACAACATATTGAAGGAAGAAAGAAGGATTAGATTGGTGGTGGGGAAGTAAATACAGCAAATTGAAGGAAGAAAGAAGGATTAGATTGGTGGTGGGGAAATAAATACAACATTTTGAAGGAAGAAAGAAGGATTAGATTGGTGGTGGGGAAATAATTACAACATATTGAAGGAAGAAAGAAGGATTAGATTGGTGGTGGGGAAGTAAATACAACATATTGAAGGAAGAAAGAAGGATTAGATTGGTGATGGGGAAATAATTACAACATATTGAAGGAAGAAAGAAGGATTAGATTGGTGGTGGGGAAATAAATTAAACATTTTGAAGGAAGAAAGAAGGATTAGACTGGTGGTGGGGAAATAATTACAACATATTGAAGGAAGAAAGAAGGATTAGATTGGTGGTGGGGAAGTAAATACAACATATTGAAGGAAGAAAGAAGGATTAGATTGGTGGTGGGGAAATAAATTAAACATTTTGAAGGAAGAAAGAAGGATTAGATTGGTGGTGGGGAAATAAATTAAACATATTGAAGGAAGAAAGAAGGATTAGATTGGTGATGGGGAAATAATTACAACATATTGAAGGAAGAAAGAAGGATTAGATTGGTGGTGGGGAAATAAATTAAACATTTTGAAGGAAGAAAGAAGGATTAGATTGGTGGTGGGGAAATAAATTAAACATATTGAAGGAAGAAAGAAGGATTAGATTGGTGGTGGGGAAATAATTACAACATATTGAAGGAAGAAAGAAGGATTAGATTGGTGGTGGGGAAATAAATTAAACATTTTGAAGGAAGAAAGAAGGATTAGATTGGTGATGGGGAAATAAATACAACATATTGAAGGAAGAAAGAAGGATTAGATCAGCAGTTGAATTTATTGAGGTTATATATAGACTGAGGTACCACAATTGATAGTTCGAGTCCGAAAATTACCGTAAAGTAAAATGAGGTCTCAGGCAGTGGTGCGGATATAAATAAAACATATTGAAATCATTTGTGTTGGTAAGGAAGAAAGAAGGATAAGATTAGCTGCAGAATTTACTGAAATAGTTTATAGACTGAGGTACCACTATTGGTAGTTCGGGTCCATAACTATCAAGAAAACTTTGAGTACTAGCAAGTAAGGCCGAAAAAGATTTAGAAATAACTATTTTATATACATTTACATGAGGAATAAATATTCATTATTTATGCCATCAAGAACGGAGTCAACTCCAGTTAATTTTCAGTGATTGATACGCTTTTGACTACTATATTAATAGTTCTGGGCTTCTGAAAGTTCAACTATATAGAATAGACCTCTCATAACCAGCTGTTGACTGTTTGAGCTCATTTATAATAACCAGGAACTCGTAAACTATATATCTGTGGCTATTAAAGAGCACATAAGAAACCCCCCACACTATATCTGTGGATATTGGCATCAATTACTAAGGTCTTTGGTATATGCTATTGGCATTAGTGGCTCAAATTGCTTCGTATTGAAACCAATTCGAGTTATTATCATTTTACCTTAAACATAATTAATTATGAATGCATGGGGTTGGGGAATGAGTGCCAGCAACTAAGGCTTTTGACTCGAATATAAAATAATCATTCGTGAAACCTTGTTCGGGGTCGGATTGGACCCCGCGGAAGAGAATCAATCCCATATAAATTTAAAACGTTCGTGTCTTAAGTCTTTTATATTTCAAAGTTCGTGCCTTAAGTCTTTTGTATTTCTTTGAAGTTTGTGTCTTAAGTCTTTTGTTTTCGGACAATATTTAGCTTTTATTCTCTCTGGGGTATTCTCTGGGATTTTCTCTCATTTCCCATGAAACTTTCTCGCATTTGGTAAGATTACTTTATATATTTAACTCAATTACTATGTATATAACTCAATTACTATGTATATAACTCAATTACTATGTATATAACTCAATTACTATGTACATAACTCAATTACTATGTACATAACTCAATTACTATGTACATAACTCAATTATTCAATGGGTTAACTCTAAACTATTCAATTTAATAATAGATTAATACATTCTCTTATAAACACCTCCCACCCTCCCCAGATAAGACACAAATGATGACCATACTCGACGCGTTTAAGGACTATCACGACAAAACCTGCATACGCTTTCGTCCCTATGAGAAGGGAGACAAAAACTGGCTTTCGATCAAGGGCAACTACACAGGATGTTGGTCAAGCGTGGGCAGGCGGCAAGGCGGACAGGTGAGAGCAGTTAAAATAATTCTTCACACACGTAAAGGTAGCTTTGAATTGTACTCGCACAGGTTTTGAACTTAAATGCACCGAAATGCGTAACGCACGGAGTCATTGTGCACGAGCTGCTGCATGCCTTGGGGTTCTATCATCAGCAGAGCGCCACCGAACGCGACGAATACGTGAAGATCAATTGGGAGAACATACTCGATGGTCATGCTCACAATTTCAATAAATATGCTCGGACGCATATTACAAACTTCGGCGTCGAGTACGACTACCAGAGTGTGATGCATTACAGTGGGAAGGCGTTCACGAAGAATGGCAACAACACCATTGAACCGCTGGTAAGACAAAATGATGCAATATTTGGCAAAATCAATTAAAGTCCAGTGTAAATCGTAATTTTTTCAGGATCCCCACGCAAGTTTGGGGCAACGCAGAGGTCTGTCGAAGCGAGACATATTCAAGTTGAATGAAATGTACGAGGAAGAGTGCAATGAGAGCTTCTTTTTGACCATTAATAAAGTTGATGCAATCCTAAACGAACTCACGGATTATGTAGAAACTTACTTTGGTTAAAGTCAAGTAAACATTAAAATGTGTTTAATTGTTAAATAGGCTTAAAAATATTGTAAAAATGAAAATGTCAACTTTCAGTTCAGTAATGGAAATTTAAAATGAGAATTCAATGCTTAGAAAATAAATTTTGCGACACAAGTCTTTTTTTTTTGCTGCTTCTTAAGCATAAAACGAGAATTGCCTCAGCTCCTCCAAAGTGTTCTCGGCCTCCTGAAATACACATATGTAGACAATCAATTAAATTTACTTCGAATTTGATTAAAAAAAACAAAGCTAACGCACCTCCTTCACCTCCGCATTATCGTCTTCCGCTAAACACTCAATTGCCTTCTTAATGTCCACGCACCAAATGCTCTGCAAGCCGCGGAGGCTGAAGCGCCCCAACAAACGAAGCAGCATGCACATGCGAGTGCGCAGCAAATCCTGCTTATTCTCCAGCAGAGCCAGCAAATTTAACTTGGGACTAAATACGATTTTCTCCACCAATTCGGCGTTTTCGGGCAGCTCGCGCAGCACACAGCACAACAGCGCCAACACACAATTCGAGATGCGGACCGCATTTGCGTTCTTAAAATCTGCCGAAAGCATTAAAGAACATTCAGCATGGACTGGGAATAGTTTACTCTTGCACATGTGCCAACAAACCGTGACTCAGGAAGTTGATCAGCAGCTCATCGGCAGCCAGTATGGCCACAGCGTCGCAGAATTGTGACAGGAATTGCTGCTTCAGGTGCACCAGATGACAAACGAGTTCGTACAAGCGAGACGCAGTGCACACTTCCTCGCTGCTCAGCTCCGACATGGGGCGTACAGAGCGGTTACTGTGCGCATGCTGCAGTGAGGCGGTTGAATCAGTTGCGCTCTTCTGGCAGAACAGCAATTTGGAGGCGTACATTAAATTTGGCACTAGTTTGACATCGACGTAGACCTAAGCAAGGAAACAGGTGCGTATAAATTGAAGCCTCCGAGGCAAACTCGAACGAGCACTCACCGTTTTTATCAATTCAATGACGCTATTGGGCTCACCCAGCACAAACGGCAGTGAGAGTAATTGAGCCACGCTGTCAACCACTTTCGGTATGGCCTTTGAGTTGCGCAAAGGCGCTACTATTATGCTAACCTATCAATAATCAATAATGTCAGGGGTTTGGGGAACATTCAGCTTCCGAATTATTACTAAGGCCTTACCAAATTGTGTTGCTTCAGTGAGTCCAACTCACCATCTAAGACCTCCTGCTTGGAGCGGTTTAGAAAGGCCAACCACTCATCGCTTTCAATGGGTGGGTTTTGTGACTCGTCACAGGAGTCCCAACCAGGCAGCAAACAGGGCGGAGAGTTACTGTAAACAGGTAAAAATATCAAATTTCACTATTCACTCACTCACTGTGAATACTCACTCTGAGCTGTGCTTCTCATCCGTTGAGTATGTGGAATTTTGCGACTTCTGCTCCTTTTCCTTGTCCTTGTCCTTGTCCTTCTCCTTTCTTTCGCTGGTTTTAAGCTGAACGTCCGTGTCAACGCTCTGGCCCAAACGCAGTGAAAAGTTGTCCAAATTCTGACTGAGTTTACGCTTCTCCAATTCTTTGTTACGCGATTTCTTTACATTTAGGCTTTGTAATTTCATCTTGGAGGTTGTGGCTGCATCGCTGGCATTGGCCGGGGCTGCATTTGCCACAGCTACTGTGGGGAAGTTGTCGTTCAAGTGGTTCAGGATCATGTTCGGATTGCCGCTGACGAAACAAGTTTGTGAATTTACCACCGGCGCTGCCAAATTTACCAAATTTGTGATTTCGGTGTTCTTTGGCAACGTGCTGCCTTTGTATGAACTCTCGGCAAACGGCACCGTTACCCGATTCATGTGCTCTTCTACATCGGTTTCAATGTTCTCGACGTCACTGGGTGCTATGGCATTGATACTATCCCGTGAGCACATCACATTATCCGTAGTGCACTGTGAGGCATTGGTACCAAGATGAAGCGCCCCAAATTGCTGATTCAGTTCCATGTCCACTAAGCTAAAAAGACAGTCAATTAACTGTAGTTTTGCAATAGAAAAAGCCTAATAACACACTCACTCATCCTTAGAGTCCACCCGCGCACTTTGTTTTGGTTTTGGATTTATGAATGGGGAGTTTTCCGCATTTATGCCTGCGATAAAAAGTTTGCCTTCTACAAAAGGATGACAAAGTATTTGCGCCCAAGGTATGCGCATAGCGGGATCCTTCTCTAGTAGTCCCTATAAGCAAATCATACACATATATCGAAGTTATGGAAATGTCATAGGTTTCCACTCACCTGCAAAAATGAACAACAATTACTGCTGAGGAAGCTCGGCCATTTGACCTCCTCATGTTTGATCAACTTTACTAAATGCAGTATCGAAGTGGTGCAGAACGGAGGCTGTCCGGCCAAACTCTCGTACGATATGCAGCCCAGAGACCATAAGTCTGCTTGGTGGTTGTACGGCAGTTCGGCCAACAGTTCCGGCGCCATGTACAGGGGTGTGCCTTTAATGGAGGTGAGCACGTGAGTGCCCATTGTCATATTGCGAGCTAAGCCAAAGTCACACAATTTGGCATGCAGCTCCTCGTTTAATAATACATTTTGCGGTTTCAAGTCTCGGTGTAAAATGCGGTTAGAATGCAAATAGTACAGAGCTGACACCAAGTGGCAAATCAGCCGCTGGGCCCGCTCCTCAGTCAGCGCACCATTTCGCGCCAAATACCGATGCAAATCGATAAGAGCAAATTCGGTGACCACAATGAGATCGTGCCGTGTCTCAAAGGATTCCAGCATTTCTATGACATTCTGATGCTTCAGCTGCGCCTGAATCTCACACTCGCGACGAAGATTCTTCAGCTCCTTGTTGGAACGACCGCGCTGGGTTGGTTGCAAAAAATGTAATCAATTAATCCAAATTAGCAAATAACAACAAAGCTATTTACCTTGGAGATTATTTTAATGGCCACAGTCTGATCATCGTCCTTGCGCAGCGCCTTAAAGACGCGGCCAAAAGATCCCTTTCCAATCAACGAACTAACTGAATAACGATTCATATCAGCATTCAGGGAATGAGTGTCCTGCGTTCTAACATTTAAGTACAAATTTATTGTTAATTTAGAATGTTAAAAAGCGAAAATATTTAAGCAAAAAACTTGTTGCACATATTCGAGTTTGTAAACAGATCAGAAATAAGGCCAATAACAGCTGTTAAGGAAATCGTACCAGGGTTGCCGTCGAACAATTTAAAAAGTACTTTTTCCCTGAATGAGCCGAAACAGATTGAACAACGAAGCAGCAGCGATGCCTCACAAGAGATAGGGTATGAAACAAAGAAAGTAGAAGAAAGTATATTAACCCTTATCCTATAGTTAAAAAACGCATATGACATTAGTGGGTCAATTTTGCCCAACATATAAGAAAATGTCTTTAAAAAAATTACTTTCTTTTCACAAATAGTAATAATAATAATAGTAATCATACTTTTTCGTTCAACTTCTTCACAAATGAAGTTTTGAGATGATCAATTTCACTTCATTTATCCTGCATATGTGCAGCAAACTCCACAAAAAAGAATTTTTTTCCGTGGAACATAATGGAACCAGAAATGACTATGTAATCTATAGTGAAACTATAAAAGTTATTGAAATTCAGAATACCATCCATAAAAATTATCTATATTATAAGATTTACATTGGCAAACAACAATCGCCTTCCAAAAACCTGCTAACGACTCTCGTTAATCTCTCATTACACTCTACAACCAATTATGCTCATCAATTCTACCCCAAATGATACCAACAAAATATGAAAGTGGGCCACTAACTTGTTAAAACAAAAAGAGTTCTGTTAAATTATCTCGTATTTCTTTTTCATGAGCTTCTGAAATTGTTATATTTTTTGCGCTTTTTTCGACATTTTTCCATACAGATTGAATGAAAAAAATCATTATTTTTATGATCAGACCTTTATATATGTGTTCTTTCGATGTAAAAGACCTCTGTAATAGTCATAAACATTTATTTCAGATAAAATCTTATCAGTTTTTAAATAATAACATTAGATTTGGTCTGAATGAAAAATATTTTTTGATTTTTTAGAAGCAAACATTATTCTATTTATTAAAATCTCCCGATATTTCTGCTGTTCAGAGTCACATTTGATACTTTTTTGGAGCATTGGAAGACTGCTCCTACACGCCAAAAAAGGATTGCATATATGAAAACTCCTTTTTTACTCACAAGGCGAAATCTTCTAAAATTTCTGTTGAGTGTTTAGCTGTGAATTGGGCGCAATGTGGGTTTACACATGGTGTTTGTTGATCCTAATGTTAACAGCGCTTTTAAGAGGGGAAGGGAGCTACGCAATACCAGAGCACTCAGAGAAAGGACACTTAAACGTTTAATTTTCTGATATATAAAAAAAATGTCTTTGTTTATCATTAGTTGGCTATATGGATAGGTTGGCTATATCATTGGTTGGAATTCTGAAGAAAATCAGCCACATTACTACAGTTTTACACATGTGGAAGTGTCCGGAAAATAAGTGTAATTTCTCTGTGTCAGTCTCTGGCAATACCCAAGCTTTGCAGACCTATTGTTGTTGTATGCCTAAGAAATAAGCTCAACACATGTTGTCACACATGTCTGTGGTAGCCCAATAAATGCAACTCTGTGTTATCCACCATTGCAACAAGAAGTAAATAAAGGGAAGCTCTATTCCACAGAAGAATGCATTTCTGTGAGTGGAAAATTTATTTCTGTGGAAGATGACGTTTGTGCACAATATTTAATTAGTTAAATGATACAACAATAGGGGCGGAAACGATAAAACCTCAGTCAGTGAATCGTGGCGCGAATACACAGCTTCAGCCTTAATTGATAACATTCCGCTTGAGAGCTACAGTTGCTTTATTGGCCACCCATGCACCAACAATTGCCGCCACTCATAAGGCCACGTATGACATAGTCAGCTAATTTTAATAGAGCTGCAGTTATCTGTATAATTGACGTCACATCGTATCACCTAGGTACGTACATATACTCAATCTTTAAACCCAAGCAACCCGACTTCCCTGCCTCTTATCTCTGCTATTTGATAATGATGTGGCCACTTGCGTTATTTTGCAAAACTATTCATCAATTGATTGCTCTCAAGAGCTGCTTAAGTGCCTATTATCAAACTTACACATACAAAATTATCTTTAAATATGACCTTTATATATCGTTTAATCAGTTTCCGTGAAACCGTTCAAGAGACAACTAAGAAACTAAGGCACTAACTCAGTTTATTCCTTAGCCTGCAGCAAGCATGAGTCTGGCAGAGATATCAACGAAGTTTACCGGCGACACCTTGGACGCAATCATCCGCAAAGCAGGTGGAACAAAGCACACCTCATTTAAATTTGGAGAGGGCTTTAAAAAAGGCGACTCTTACCTGAGCAATGTGTATCGCCTCAGAGTGTATGGCGTGAACGAGGGTTCTGGGTGAGTATCCCACGGAATTGAGACTACTGCCTCCTTTATTATATGTAAGCTCCTTATATGCAGCTCCACGCTGGAGGTGAACCTAATTGTGAAGGCAATGCCGGACAATCTCGCCAGACGCAAAGTGTTCCGCTCCTCGGATTTCTTTCGCAACGAAATAAATTTCTACACCAAAATCGTGCCGGCGTGGGAAGAGTTCCAGCAAAGGCAGAAACCCAAGAACCCCTTCAAAGAGTATCCCATTTGTTATGCTTGTCATTGCGATGGTGAGAACGACTTCATTGCGCTGGGGGATGTCAGCTATGCGGGTTATGGCTCACCAAACAGGTAGGCCCAGATTATAGCCGCAATATGACAGAGGCAATTAACGCATCCCATTGAATAGGCAAAATTACATTTCCCTGGAGGAGTGCCTGCTGACTATGCGTAGTTTGGGTCGCTTTCATGGCATTTCGCTGGCGTTCAATGCATTGGAGCCACAAAAATTCGCAGAAGTCAGCAAGAATTTAGAGGTAATTTGGATGTTAATCAATCACCTTACAAAGGAGGCGGATTGAAAAAGTACTGAATTTTTAGGAAACCTATTATGCGGAAAAAAATCGTACCTGGTATCTGAAGTTCCTGAAACTGGCGTGTAGTGTAGCCTATGATGCGGTGTCCAAGACGTACCCTGCTACCAAGTATGCCACTATAGCCAATGGCTTTTTGCAAGAGACCTTGTACGACGATCTGATTAAACTGGTGTCTACTAAAAGTAAGTGTAGAGAGTAAGCAGGGATCCTTATTTTGTATTTTATATTATTTCAATTCGCAGCCAAATTGTCGGTAATTGGTCACGGCGATTGCTGGACCCCCAACTTTCTCACACGCTACTCTGCAGAGGGGGCACCCGAGGCTATTACAATTATAGATTTTCAATTGGCACGCTACGCTTCACTGGCGTTGGACATATCATTCTTTATATACTCGTGCACGGGTCAGGAATTGCGTGAGGCTCACTACGAACAACTGCTGAAAGTGCGTTGTGGGAGTCACCACCAATGATTTAATTAATGAAACTATGTTTCTATTATTTGTAGGAGTACCATCAGAGTGCATGTGGTCTCATAGAGGATTTGGGCGCCAACCCGGCCACGGTGCTGCCCTGGCAGGGTCTGCTCGATGAGCTGAAGCTCTTTGCCCGTTTCGGCTGTGGCATGGGCATCGAATCACTGCCGATGTCACTAATCGAAGACGACGAAGTGGCCGATTTGGATGAGATCAAAGAGAACACCGTGCTCACGGATGTGTGGAACATTCAGCCGTTCAAAGAGGCAGGCAAGCGTGAGCGTATAGCAGACATTTTCAAGCATGCCATCGATCAAGGCTACATTAAGTAGAAAGTATTATGGATCAAGTAAATGCATCCAATTGGCCATGGAGGTTTGCTTTTAAAATTGTACAAATTTTACAATGAAATAATAAAATATAGTAAAATGCAAGGACTGGTATTGTTGGTACACTTATGTTTATTTATATAAATATTTTATGAAAATTCGAGTCAGTCAATTGTGCATCCTGCAGCGCTGAACCAATGAATGACATGAACTGCTGACTGGGCAGATTTTCTGATATTTTTCACAGCAATCTGAATAGTTTAAGGGTTGGCTTCAGAGGCAACTCCCCTCGTTCAGCATACACCATTTGGGCACCACTGCATCCGGTCTTATGCCACGCGCAATGAGACGATCGCGGTAGCGGTAGAAACGCTCCTGCACGGCTAAAGCCGATGAGCGCGGATTCGACCACAGACGTTCAGCCGCAGCGCCAGCTCGGGGCCAAATGCGCGCCTCTGAAATAGTGAAAGGCATATAAACACATTTCTTTTGAAAGGATTCAGAAGCAAATCCAATCTTGGAACTTTCTTGTTTCGTTATAAGTTTAGGAGCAAGATTGGACCCAGTTTGTGTACTGGATTGGACCGTTTAATGACATGCTCCTTGGCACCACAGGATCTACTTCTATTTCTTCGGAGGTCGGGTAGATTTAAAGAAGAGTAAATGGGAACCTTAAGTGCAGTACAATGGATATATACTCTGTCTGAGTGCTGCGCTTACAATATTGTTCCGACAAAAAAAAAAAAAAAGACAGCTCCGTCTCAGCCTGAAGCTGCAACAATCCCATTTTACCACCAATTTTCCTCTTCAGTATTAAAAACACCTACCATTAAACACACTTCTACATTATCATCCTTACCCACTGAATTCTGATCGACGTACTCGCTCCACATGCACACCTCCCCGCCTAGGACGTTTTTATGGTTCTCCAGCCGATTATTGTAGACCTTCGACCAGTCGTAGTACTTGGTGCGTCCCCAAAAGCCATGATCCAAATACCACGCATCCTTGGTTGACGCTATAATACGATACCCCTTGTCCATGAGATCTGTGTTCAGCGGCTGAGCCGAGTTCACCCACGTTTGTATTACGAATCGTTCCTTGGGCAAGTTTTGTTCGATTATAGCGGGATCCGTCAAGTGACTGGACCACACTATCACCGATTTGGGATCGTTGATGCGCGGATTCAGCTGATGGTTGACATCATCCCAGGAGTCCAGATTGCGTCTATGAAACTCTGACCACAGCTTGTAGAAGCTCTCCATACTCAAATCGTAGCCAGTTTTGAGCATCGTTTGGGTGATCTCTGCGGTGTTATTCCAACACGGTATGTACACTTCGTCGCCGCCCATGTGGATGGTTTCTTCGGGTGCGCCCACCTCCGCTATGTCCGCGTAGATATCCTTCATGATAAGGTACATTTTCTCATTCAACGGATTCAGCTGCCCACAAGGCGGTTGCACACAGTTCGCACGCCACGGCTTCTGATTGATGCAAACGGCCATATTGCCCAGGCCAGCCTCTGGGCCCCACTGCCAGCCGTTGCCCGCATGCGAGGGTCCGTCGATCTCGATAAGCACCCGTATGCCACGCAGCCGAGCATACTTGATCAGGTGCTCCGTGTCGGCTCGGGAGTACACTTGCTGCGGCGAGTAGGCACCAAAACTGGGAAGGTGGACAATATGTAGTCACTTGTTAATGGGTGGGTGTGTTAATGTTACCGTTGCAGTTCTGGTACGCGTGTAATTTCCAGTGGGAAGCTGTGCGTGTCCACCACATGCCAGTGTAGAACATTCAACTTGGACATCGCCATGGCATCCAGAGTGTTGCGTATGAAGCGCAATGGTATGAAATTGCGGGCCGTGTCCAAAAGTACCCCTCTGTGCGGATATACCGGACGATCCTCCACAATGGCGGTGCTGGCCATCAACAGACCATTCCTACAAAGAAACAGAAGTTTGAAGAACAGCTTTCAAATACATTCAAGGCAACTTTGATGGCTCACTCTTTGCTTCCGGTAATCAAGTTGGTCAGCGTTTCAATGCCATGCCGCGCTCCGTACACCGTTACCGCTTTAATCTCCACAAACGTGGCTACATCTAAAGTGGAGAAAATGGAAGACACTTCAAAATCAACAAGAACTTGAGCTGAATAAATTGTAGAACTGAAAGATACACTGAGAAGGTGGGAATACCCGCGAAAGGTACTCCCTTCTTTGGGAGAAAATTGCAAGAGAAACGCGAACGCTCTCTGGCAAGGAGGTGGTGTCATTATCCCTGAGGCTGCTACCTTGTTAATGCATGCGGTACACCCTGTAGTTTTGAATTGTTCAGGAATCAAGGAATTATTCTACTCAAGAATCAAGGATTTATTCTGTTCAAGAATCAAGGAATTATTCTGTTCAAGAAACAAGGAATTCTTCTATTCCAGAATCAAGGAATTATTCTGTTCAAGAATCAAGGAATTCTTCTGTTCAAGAATCAAGGAATTCTTCTATTCAAGAACCAAGGAATTCTTCTACTCAAGAATCAAGGAATTATTCTGTTCAAGAATCAAGGAACTATTCTACTTAAGGATCAAGAAATTCTTCTATTCAAGAATCAAGGAATTATTCTATTCAAGATTCAAAGAATTATTCTACTCAAGAATCAAGGAATTCTTCTGTTCAAGAATCAAGGAATTCTTCTATTCAAGAATCAACGATCTTTTCATGGCATGGACAACGTTTAAAGTAGACGAAATCATGAGTTTGATTTATTACTTTACTATTATTATTATTAAATTCGATGTGCCACATCCACAGGAGAATAGATTCTAAATTCCTTCTTGACCAATATCCTATAAAAACTAGTCTGATATTCAATCCAGTATTCTAGAGACGAAAATACTCGTCAAAAAATCTCAGAAAATCTACGATATCCTTGAAGTTAAGAAATTATTCCCAAAGTTGGAAGTCCGCAGTCTATAGTGGTCCTGATATATCACTGGAATGCAAAACTAACATCAGACAGAATTATTTTGGACTCGCATCCGTCAAATTTTAAAAAGAGAAGGACGACCTAAAGCCCTCGGTTTAAAGATCATCCGTCGGTATAATATCCCTCGGTAAAATATCCCTCGGTATAATATCCCTCGGTATAATATCCCTCGGTAAAATATCACTCGGTAAAATATCACTCGGTATAATATTCCTCGGTATAATATTCCTCGGTAAAATATCCCTGGGTATAATAAATTGGAAGTAGATCGTGTAGAACCGCAGGGATATAGAGACCGCAGTAGTTAAGACACTGATCCTAAACGAAAGTTCACATCCTGGAAATAGAAGGGCACCAATAAATCTCTATTTCAGAATGAATTGGGTTATACTCCACTCCTCTCGAAACTTATCCAAGGATGTTAGTGCGGGACCTCTGCACCATTTCCACATATTTCTCACACCCCAACAATATTCGATTTATGGAATACATTTAAAGTCATCGTGCCTTCCATACTACAACAGTAAAGTATCGCCAAATATATTATTATTCTTAACTTAAGACCGTAACCCCTCTGTTGGTACAAATGTTACCTATAACCTTCCGATTCCAACTTACCTGAGCTCCGTATGGTGAGCGTATACGATTCATCCGTTGTCCAGTCCAGCAGCAGACTACTCGAGTTCACCGTTGTCTTCACAAATATATTCTTACTGGGCTGCAATGTGCAATTACGCAGGCACTCCTTGAGAATGTTGCCTAAGAAGATGCGATTGGTTTCGCGCATGAACTGTTTTGTGAGATCGTTGGAAGCATTCTCGCGGAAGCGCACTTTCGTTGGATCGAAACGGACGCGTTCCTGCGAAATGCTGCAGTCGCCGGTGGGCTGAGGCCAAATAGCACCGAACTTGCCGCAAGACAAGCGACAGTCGTGTTGGCTCTCAAAGCGTATCGCGTCTCCAATATTGGCGGCCTCGTCCACCAGGCACAGATCTGAGTTGCACGTCCATTTCTTGCTGCAGAGAGGTTGGCCAGGTACAAATATAAAGAGAGATAGAGAGAAAGAGAGAGATGACATACGAACCTGTCTTCATCGGCCCAGGCGGTAGAGAAGAAGAGGACAAAGATCGCAGCAGAATAGTATAAAACACATGATTGGAAAAACATGACCTCTCCTTTCATTGGTGTTGTAACTTTTAAATTACTTGTAATGATATTGACTTGCAACACTTAACGGAGTTGTTGTTGTTGTTGTTTTTGGTGTTATTGGTTCTTCAAAGGAACTTTAGCCTGTAATTACTAAAAATATAAAACGTCCATGATCAAATTTTAAAAACCGTCGAAAAGTGTCAATAATTTGTATACTGATGAAAATATGTCACTGGTGTGAACTTGTTCTATTCGGAGGCGGAATGCCGAGATTGAGATACCGTTAGAGTTATTCTGCCTCCATTTTTGTGTTCGAATTGTGGAGAACAAATGGAAATGAAACAATATGACAGCAAACATTAGGCTGTATACACACGCGAGTACCAACGGGCACGAGAGGACTCTATTGCATTGATGTGACCAAGCCTCCTCCATGGCACGTCTGACAGAGTCGGTTCATTATACTCGCAGCATCCAACTGAACACAAACGAGATCTAGAGAGAGAAACAGCAGCGCACCTAGAAAAAAGCTTCGGAAGGATTTTCGATGTTTTAAGTGTATTTATTTATGTTACATGATCCATGCTTATTTTTAAAAAATTTGTTGTTTCGAGAGAACGTCTCTAGTCTGTAACCCCCAAAAGAACACCCTTAGAGCTTGCTTGCAGAATAAGCACACGATGCGCTTTCGTACTCACATGAGGACAGACGAAGGAGGCAGCATATGGCTCGTTGATGTAACAACTCGAATCGACTTCTTTTCGTCGGATCGAATTGGTTTTGTCGGATCGACTTGTTTTCATCGGATCGAATTGTTTTCGTCGGGTCGAATTGGTTTCATCGGATCGAATTGTTTTCATCGGATCGAATTGTTTTCGTCGGATCAAATTGGTTTCGTCGGATCGAATTGTTTTCGTCGGATCAAATTGGTTTCGTCGGATCGAATTGTTTTCATCGGATCGAATTATTTCCGTCCACACGGCGAACTTCTCATATTTTGCGTCGATTTTGGACCAGATCAGTCCAAACGACTTGCCTAGTTCTAGTTCCTACTCACTTTTGTAAGCGGCTGAAGACAGTTCGAAGGTCCAAAATTGCCTCGTTCGTCTGATCCTGAGTCCCTACACATGTGAGTACGAAAGCGTATCGCAAGCTCCCCGTGTCGATGTGAGAACCCAACTTTAATCAGCATATTTCACTAAACATCTCGGCCACTCGGTTTCATTTGCACAGCCAGAATACGAGTAAATAAAAAGCACTCTATCCACGACACTAAGAGCGCAACAGGGAATGATAAACTCACCCCTTGTCGCCACCCCATAACCCACTTCTTCATCAACGACAGAAAAGAAATCAAAATCATGTCGTGTGGTGTTTAAAACAACACATTCCACACTGGCCATGGTACTATAGATAAGGGAAAGCTCAAAAAAATGACTTAACGTCGAAGTTATTCGACAGTGGAAAGTTCCATCAAGTACCCGATAAATTTTCTGCAAAGCAATCATGATGAAATTACTGAAGCTTATAGTGACCCCAAAAAAGAAGGAAGACTAATGTCATAAGACGCTTTGTAAACGCCATCTTGCTTTTTCAATTGTTCGCGCTCAACATTAGATCGTGTCATGGGGGCTTTCCAAAAACAAGGAAAGGGAGGTGTGATAGGTGACTTCACCACTCAAAATTTCGCCAACCGAATTTCGTTTATTTATCGCCGTTCATTGACCTTGAACTCTTTTGTAGAGTTAGCAAACCGCACTTCAAGCAGTTGGCATATAATGACAGCTTATCCGAAAGGAAGATCCTGCTGCCTATCTTCATACGTATGACTAACCTAATACCTAAACCGGAGAAGCATCAAAGTAATGACCAGATGTTTCATAACACATCTGGTCATTCTTTGATGTTTCATCGTTGTCTCCTCAGATCTCGGACATGTCTGTAAGCTTAAAGAGACTCAATTGGTGGATTATGACTTGAAGAGGATGAGATCTTTAAGCATTTTCTAGCAAACTGTTAGTCACTGACCCATCGAAGATTCAAGATCTTTGAGGTCAAAATCACAGATCTCTACCCTACAACTTAATACCCCTAAGATTAAAAATCTTCTGGTAAGAATAGAATATTTGTGTCCGAGGTGCCTGAGGTATATCCACCCGAACCGAAATTGTTATTTCCTATATTGGAAATTAAAATAAATCTCAGTAAGGATATGAAACAAAAGTAAGGACAGTAAGGAGCTGAATATCATGAAGTCAGAACTGAATAACATGAAAACCGAGCTGAATATCATGAAGACAGAGCTGAATCTCATGAAAACAGAGCTGAATATCATGAAGTCATAGCTGAATATCATGAAGACAGAGCTGAATAACTTGAAAACCGAGCTGAAGCTCCTTGAAAATAAAAGCATTGGAATACTTTGTTGTTTTCTGGTACATGTTCATTGGACTCCTGTGCTTGATGCTGGAACATCCATATGGATCCATATGAAGTTAAGTGTCTCAAGAATTTTACTCTGGGTTTAAAGGAGACTACTGCCATAAACGAACCAGTGGTCAGTCCAGAATGAGGGATCTGTCGAAAGGGCTTTCTTAAATTATTTTAAATATGAGTATGGACAGACAGTCTGGGAGACTGTCTCCACAGCTTCGAGGAATCAAAATGGATTATGTATTAAAAAATATTTCTCTTAATATGGACCAGCAAAAGATTAAAGAGCTTTTATCTTCTAGTGTCCCCGCAGAAAGACCGTTACGCAGTTGTTTGATAACTAAAATGCTGATAGAGACTTTTGCCTGCCATGGGAAAGTGGCACGCGTGCGTTTGCGGTGATAACAAAACTAGAAGAGAAAAATACGTTTGGAAAAGTATTTCATAAACATTTCCGGTAAGAGGACCTCGATGGATTGTCAGGACGAATCATTGTGATCGAATATGAAAAGAAACGCGAGTAAAGTTTCATTAAATACTCTTCAAATTAAATGGTTAAACACATCGATCAGGACCTGTTCTAGAAAACTTTATGTATATTTTTATATTGACTATCTTCATCGGTACCTTTAACCATCCACACCAAGATAACAAATTTTGAAAATCTTTTCGAAGGCCTTTTGGCTCAAAAAGTATCATCAGTGAAGATGACTCGAGAAATGCAATCAATAGAATAATCAGTACTAAGGAAATAAACACTGATAACTTGGGAAAGCTTCGCCTTCAAAGAATAGTGTGGACAGAAAATAAACTTCAGCAAAGATCATGTTGATCCCTATGGATGCTCTTTCTAAAACTGGCCTTATTCACAAACCGACATTTTTCTGGATATGCGAGTACTCAATGTCACTTATTTTCAACACCTCAGTCCAGTTCTGTCGGCTACAATCGTAATGGTTTAGTTCTGGATTCATAGAAAATGTTCTCTATAAAATGTGTGGGTTGTTCAGTCTGAAATCTTTTCGTTCCATGAATAAAGGAATAAAACGAATGTTTCCAACAAAAAAGACACTATTCGTATATGATTTCCTCTGCGGAATTGCAGGGTATATACAAACTATTCCTCTGCGGAATTCGGGAGTTTGATAGGCCACCAATTGAGACCACCAGTTCTCGACACAATTGACGACTTCGCCAAATTCGGAAAGGCGGTAGTGGGTAACTTTTTTAGCTAAGTGAAGAGGTTTATACCATAAAGCTTACTTCCACATTTAAGGCCGGTAAAAATGAGTTGCTTCAGACTCTATGAGGGATGTAGCCTCCTCTACTGTTCGTATATAAGAACCAACGAGGAGTAGGGAAGAGTACTCCACTGAGCCCTTTCGCTTTGAGGGAAACCCCTCAGTATTAAAGCACTGTGGAAGTGAAAGGGCTCAATGAAACACTCTTCCCTCCTGTTCGTCGGTTCTTATATATCGTTCCACTGCGCTTTATGCGGGTAGATACATACTCGTACATTTCCTTGAATGTTTGGGGAGTTGTAAACAAACAAATCACTAACTCTTAACTGTATTTCCTTTATAAGTATATTAAAACAGTCCTGGCAGATTGCTTTGCCTGCTTGCGTGTGAGACCCTCGCAAGTGTCCGATATTTATGATATATTTCACTCTAACACTTTCTGTTGGCAGACCGCGCTCCCCACCAAGCAAACTTATATTTGATTTAATGTATTCAGATTCGACGCGCTTCTCACCCATGCAATTCAGGCCGCAATAAAAATCCAACTGAATTAAAATTGGAACCGAGCTTATCGGGAAAGTGTCGCAAGTGGCGGCGGCAGACTGCATGGGCCAATTGAGTGTGAGTGTGAGCACTCCGCCTGTGTAGCGAGCGCGAGCGTGTGGAGTCCACGTCGAAACGTTTGTCAATTTGTTGAATGAGCGGGTTTTAGATTGTGATTTTTTGTATGAATACAAATTTGCTGCTCAATTCCGCAGCCGAAGGGGCCTGTTGTGTTGAGACCGACTAAGTGGAGCATTGCACTGGGCTCCTCCGAAAATCGCAAATATAAACACGCACCAAGTACTCGGAGCCAACCAAACTAATCCAAACTAACTAATAACAAGCGAAATATGATTAAAAAGACATGGGAGCGACAAACGCAACCACAACAACAACAACAACAAGACGATGTTATATATTTAGAAATTGTACAGATTGTGAACGAACTGTGATTAGCGCTATGTTGACAGCAGATACAGAGGGAGGGCGGAAGACTAAAGTGCTGACTGGTGCTGGCATCTCTGCTCTCCTCTATAGATGCAATTCTATTCGAGAAAAAGGGCATTCAAGGGGGTAACTTTTACAATCATATTTAAAAAACACGAAATGCCAAAGCGATAAGAGAGAAAAGGGAAGAAAAAAGCCACGAACCAAATGAGCGTAGAAATAATAAACGAAAATCATTTTTGGAATTAACAGAGCACGGCCTGATAAGGTCAAAGCGTAGAATCGACAGGCAGTGGGCTTCTAGTTCCCTGTCAAAATAGCACTCACTTTCGGATGGCAGCTGATTTTGACAATTGAAGACCATGAAGGTAGTGAACTCTATTCTGACAGTTGAGAAGTGTGGTGGAAAGCTAAGATGAGAGATAGGAATAAGGATATGTATGTAGTGTAAGAGGGAGGAAAAGGAAGAAAACCCATGTATTCTAGATTTCTCTCATGCTGAACTAATCTAGAATCAAAACTTTGAGGGTTGCAACAATCCTCTTCCGCCGGGAAAAAGAAGAAACGATTTTGAACTATGAACGAAATAAAGATGTGAGTAAGAAAAAATCGACTGGGATAAATGGAAGATATTGAAAACCCCTCCGAAACTTATTTCTGAGTGCGCCGCTGTTCAGAAATATACTATAGAAGTTTCGGTAGCATAATAAAATGCCACCCGATTAGTTAAAGATTTATTGTGGAATACTTAATAATTTTATTATATATATGGATAGGAAAATTAGTTTTAGAGCTCGATCACTGGATTGTGGTAAGTAATGTTTTTTTCTTTCTCCTAGTTCGATCACTGGATTGTGGTAAGTAATGTAGTTCCTTTCTAATAGTTCGATCACTGAATTGTGTTAAGTAAGGTAGTTTATTTCTCCTAGTTCGATCACTGGATTGTGGTAAGTAATGTTGTTTCTTTCTAATAGTTCGATCACTGGATTATGTTAAGTAAGTTAGTTTCTTTCTAATAGTTCGATGACTGGATTGTGTTAAGTAAAGTAGTTTCTTTATTATAGTTCTATCACTGGATTTTGTTAAGTAATGTAGTTCCTTTCTAATAGTTCAATCACTGGATTGTGGTAAGTAATGTTGTTTCTTTCTAATAGTTCGATCACTGAATTGTGTTAAGTAAGGTAGTTTATTTCTCCTAGTTCGATCACTGAATTGTGTTAAGTAAGGTAGTTTATTTCTCCTAGTTCGATCACTGGATTGTGGTAAGTAATGTTGTTTCTTTCTAATAGTTCGATCACTGGATTGTGTTAAGTAAGTTAGTTCCTTTCTAATAGTTCGATCACTGAATTGTGTTAAGTAAGGTAGTTAATTTCTCCTAGTTCGATCACTGGATTGTGGTAAGTAATGTTGTTCCTTTCTAATAGTTCGATCACTGGATTGTGGTAAGTAAGGTAGTTTATTTCTCCTAGTTCGATCACTGGATTGTGGTAAGTAATGTTGTTTCTTTCTAATAGTTCGATCACTGGATTGTGGTAAGTAATGTTGTTTCTTTTTCCTAGTTCGATCACTGGATTGTGGTAAGTAATGTTGTTTCTTTTTCCTAGTTCGATCACTGGATTGTGGTAAGTAATGTTGTTTCTTTCTCCTAGTTCGATCACTGGATTGTAGTAAGTAATGTAGTCTTTTTCTCCTAGTCCGATCACTGGATTGCAGTAAATAATCTCCGCGGGAAGAATACGGTAATATATTTACCATTTTTCCTCAAGTTTTCTTTCAATCGAACTACAGGTTAAGCTTTTATCAGGCAGATCATATTGGTATATCACTATATAAAAGTATATAAGCGTATCGTAAATGTCAATGATGAATTGTAACTACCAATTGTAGCGCTCTAAAAAATTGAGTGCATTAAAACTCTCGCCGTCAATTGCAATTTCACCGATTATCGATGAGAAATTTAAAAGGAAAAGTGAATGTGAATCTGCGCTGACCGGTGCTGGGACAGACTTCAGCTCAGACAGCTCCGATGTTAATTAACGTGGCTGGCGTCTCTGGAATTGCAACGCTGCGTTGGTCGTGGTCCAAGTGAAGGGACCACCACTGAAATGGCCTGAAATTAAGTTCACATTCGTGATTATTTCTCATTTTAAGTGCATATGCAGAAAAACAAAGAACGAAAGAAGTTTTCAATTCTTATTGTGTGCATTTCAAGCAGATTTGCAGCGCTCTCTGCCTGTCTGCCGCCCATTGTTGTCCAATGAATGTGAATAATAATCAAAATTATATAAGGAGAAAAAAAAGACCGAACCACACACATATTAAAATTAATATCGCCAGCAAACGAGCGCGCCTGCCAGCCACTTTCCGCTCCTGCCAGCTAAATGCCGCACCCCCACCCCCACCGCCACACATGCTAATTGCGCATTTTCCATTTTCCGGTCGCTAATAACAATGGCTGATTAAAAATTGTAATGAATTGAGGAAAAAACTGCCCATTTGTTAGAGATGCGCACCAGTTAAACGGAGACACACACTCACGGCGGAGAGGGTGGGGCAACCACCTTTCCAGGTACTGGGGCCCGGGATACGTATAATACTATAATTGCCATTTCAGTAAGATATAAATTTCCTCTAGAACGAGTGGATGTGATCGACGATGAATCGATCTGTGTTTGGAACAGACTTTCAGGGATGATGGCCTATGATGATAATCCGAACGATCTATTTTAGTATGCCGAGGTGGCACTGATACCATTTGCTCAAGTTCTGTACTCAATTTGCTAACAGATTCAGGTTCAGATCATGATTGATAATATGCTAACTTACTTTTAAAGCACTCTGACCGAAGAACTGACCAGTAAGTAAGTGGTTAGCTCCAGCTATATATACGCAGTGCTTGGAAATCTCCTCCTTCGGCGGTTCTCCGGCCTACCCCACTTCTATTCTATTCCAAAAAATTGTTTATAGGATTATTTAATTGGAATAAAGTAGTCATGTCTACATGTGACGGAAACTATATCTTTAAGAAGTTCGCTTTTGATATGTTAGAGTACTTATAATTTATAACATAAATCAGTTTTTCCTTCGCATATATATATATATATATATATATATATATATATATATATATATATATATACGCCTATTAAGTCAGTGAAACTCTAATTCGAGCTTGCAATACATTTTCCATCAAAAGTATAAAAAATTCCTCTAGAAACCCAGTGACTGTGATCGAGGACAAATCGATGTGTCTGATAATATGGACTAGACTTTCAATAAGATGGCTATATAATCAATCGAATGATCTGTTCTAGCACTGATACCATTTGCTCGAGGTCGAGCCCTAATACCGAACAGTATACTGCATTGTGTAAATGGAGCAAGATCGACAGTTTACATAAAATACTATGATACTTTAAAAGTACTCTGGATGCGGAGGTTGTTCGATGATATTCGTTGAGTTTTTAGTCAAAAATTCTTTCCTAATGATAGCTTTGGAGCAACTGTTGTCCTTCCATTAATCTGCCCTCCTAAGACGAATACTCTCATGTAAACGCTCCATAACTGTCAAGTAATATTCCTTATTGATTTTTCTTCTACCGGAAGGTATTCAGAATGTACCATCCCACGCTAATCGAAGGAAATAGTGAACATGACCTTGATTTTTGACCGACTTCGATGTGGTTTTTTCGATTTCGACTCTTCTGTTGTCCTCCATTCCGCTGACTGTTCACTTGTTTCCATGTCGTACTCGTAAACCCATATCTCACCACCAGTTATAATGCGTTGCATGAATGTAGGAACACTGGCGGCTCGGGAAAGCGTATCGTCAGCAACAGATTTTCGATGAACTTTTTGCAACAAATTCAGCTCTTTTGGAACAAGTCCTGCTGCGACACGTAACACGTCCATCAACTAATATGGACGAACTGTTCGTAAGAAATGTTTAGTATCTGTGCTATCTCTCGCAAGCTAAAATGACGGAGTTTCATCACCAATTCCTTCACTTTAGCTGTGTTTTCTTCTGTTGTAGTCGATTTTGGAGCACTGGTTTGAGGCGAATTATGAATGTTTGTTCGACCACTTTTGAATTATTTGTACCTTCCACTCATAGGCTTGTGTTTTTGTTAAAATAGAGTCCGGAAGTTTAGTGAGTGTTTACTGGGTGTTTATTGAGTGTTCACTGGGTGTTTACTGAGTGTTCACTGGGCGTTTACTGAGTATTCACTGAGTGTTTCTGATTGTATACTGAGTGTTGACTCAGTGTTTATGAAAGAATTCATTCTTAGAATCTTTTAGTTGGGATCGCACTCAATTCTGAATGCTCTCAATTTGTTGACATCTTTCCAGGAATTCAAAACACAATGTTAAAGTCACAATTAACCAGAGTCTATGAAAGCAACGGCAAGATGTCCAGATAGGTCAGTAACAAAAGAACAATTACAACAACACCAAAGAACAATAACAACAAAAATAATGTATTTTTCATAATCATCCAAAAAGAAATTATTATTTTTATTATATTATGCCTGCAAAGGGTTGGGGGAATGAGTACTAGCAAATAAGGCCTTCGACTTGAATAGAAAAAGGTTTAGAAAGAAGTATTTTTGAGGCGTTTCTGGGGTGTGAGCCTAATATATTTATATTAACAGTAAATTATTTATATAGTGTGATCTTCTCTCATTACACCGTAACCGAGTCGCCCGAACGTGGATGTTTTGTAATATTGCTAGAATGCCTCTTGTTTCTCTTCTTAATTGTTTTGTTGTCACTTTTGACACAATAAATACCGAATTGGTCGTTCCGTGATGGTTGCATCACCATAACTAGTAATTCTACTATGATTAACGCCCATGACCGTGCCCTTGTGCAGGCAAGCAAAGGTAGACTGTACCCCAACTGCCCGACGGTGACTATCATCACACAACATCAGTAATGGCTCGAACAGCAGCAGCAGCAGCAACAACAACAATATCACCGATTATAAAACTGCAAGTGAATTAAAAATCTACACCGTACTGCACCACCGCCCCCATCCACATCCCCACTTACCGCGTGGGTTGAATTCAATTGAATTTTTTTCCTCATTGTACGTTTTGTGTTGTTTTTTTTAAATTTTATTTCCACATACTCAGGGTATTTTTTAAGCGAATGGCCCTTAAACTGTTGTTTGGCTGCACTGCATTCGCTGCTATTGTGGACGGACGATTTCAATACAAATTTCGATTCTAAAGCGAAATGAGAAAAAAAAACTCCCAAACGACCGGCCTCCCGCCCTCAGTCTCAGTCTCGCTCTCAGTCACAGTCTCAGTCGGCTGTGTTGCATGTGCAATGCGAGCGATGTGCACAGGTGGCTTGGCGCAAAATGTGAGCTCACTCACACTCATGCAAACACACATGTTCAAGCTCAGAGGGCGCTACTCGCTGCTTTCCGATTCTGTGCGGATGAGGACGTCACGATGAGCTGTTGTTATTGTTATTGTTAATGTTGTTGTTGCTGTTGTGATCGGCTGTTGCTTGAACAATGCAAATTGCATGAATGAATTCCAGTTCGCATTTACTGGCTTCTTCTTATTGTTATTCCCGTTGTTGTTGTTGGTGTTTTTTATGTATTTCTTCTTGTTGTTGTTTTTTATTATTTCTCTTTCATTTTTAATTTTTTATTAAATCAAAAAATTCGCCAAAATATATATAAAAAAAAATTTTTTAACATGTGTATTCGTGTACCGATGCGTATGAATGTGTGTGCGTGTGTGGGTGTATGTGTGTGTGCCTTTTTGTTGGCGTACTTTCCCCAGCAGAGGCGTATGTGTACCATCAGTTTTCAATTAATTACGTTTAGTTGAAGTTTTTCTTTATAAATCACATTAATGAACTTTATTTGTGTCATTGTTGTTGTTGCTGCTGTTGTTGTTGTTGTTGTTGTTGTTGTTGTTGTTGTTGCCGTTGTTTTTTGTTGTTTCAAAAGTGTGCTATTGACGAGTGGAAACATGTAAACAACAACAAGAAAAATGCACATGCAAATTAATTTTATTGTATTAATCGCTCATTTGTAGTCGTATTAGAGGAGATTTTTCTTCGAGTCTTTATCGCAGTAGTTACTTAGTAACGAATAAGGTACTCGAGTGATCACTTTCTTAACATTATTTATTATTGTTATGGTGTACGATCATAATCAAATATGACTGCAAGGACTTGGGGAATGAGTACTAGCTATTGAGGCTTTCGAATCGAAGAGAAACGATTTTTTAGACCAACCCCAAGTCAGGATTTGAACCTGCAACCCTCTGAGTGTGAGTCTGGCATGCTTACCACTAGACCACAGAGTGCCGCTACAATTTGTGAATAGTATTTGTGCATTTCATTGCATTTGTTAGCTTGACTTTAATTTGAAGGAATGTTTGCAAAGCCGAAAGAGGAGGCGTAGCCCATACCTATTATACATACTCGTACTCGAGTATTCGGTTCATTAGTAGTTGTAATTAATTTATTTGCGTTTTTATAACCTTTACCCTTAAAAAGGGTCAAAAGGGTATACTAAGTTTCTCCGTTGTACTAATAAGGAGCGTGGCAGATATGAACATATACATATAAACAGAAATTCTCATCTTCTGTTCAATTTTCATTTGGTAGATACCTATGTCCGTCTACAAAAGTATAGTCTGGACCAAAGCCCAGAACCAGGTTGCTACCTGAACTTTTATTTGGAGATAGATTACGTCTACCTCCCACATATGCACCTTATTGCACCTTTTTAAATGATTGTAACTTCGGTCCAATTGATGGAACAGGGATGCAATGTTATGCAGATGTGGCTCCTGCTAAACACTATGTAAAATGTGGGCGGTATATATGTACTGACACGCCCACTATTAACGTATATTGATAACATAAGATCTATAAGAGATTGAGATGGAGGAAATTTCATAATGATATATGAATAAAAATTGACTGTAATACACATTGGGTCCATACTACAACTGCCAAGCCCACAATTAACAAAAAAGCATTCCTAAGTTCCTATAAAAGAATAATCTTCGAAATTTTACACGAGCGTTCAGAGAGCTGGCATTAAAGACCACACAAATGGGGGGTTATTTCACAGCCACGCCCACTATTGACACATTTTTATAACTTAAGACCTACACAAAATGTGTCAACGAAATTTTATACTCACACTACAAAGCCATACACGAGAAATAGGGTCGATCAGATATAGGAATATATATAATCAACTTAAGGACTGAAATTTAACAGTCAGGGCATGGTCTCGTAATATTTTCTTTTTATGCTTTTGTTCTTCCAATCTCATTCTACTAAATCCTTACATTCGATAAGATCTACGGTAGAATAACTAAATACAAACCGGTATTCGGTTCGCACATGTCGCATGGTTAGTAACTTTCCTTTCGACACTAGGCAAAGATGTCCTTCGCTGTATCTCGTGCTGCTCTGATTATAGTCCACCATATCCTGCCATGAATTTCTCAACTTTCTTATACGCTGCGCACTGGCTGCCAGGATAGATGCAATGATGAATTAAATCATTGCATAAACTGACTTGTGGCTTTTATTGTTCGTTGAGGGTGGGTTTGTTGGATGCTTGCTGCTTCTCTTCGAACTGGCAACTGTGAAGAATGTGTTTTTATACGCATTTTTTTAAAGTCAATGTAAAATTCACAAATGGCGCATTAATAATGCTCGTACATTGAATTAACTTCTTATCATCCGCAGCTGGCAATTTGCATGCGTGACTGGAACTGGCCACAGTTGCCAAGAGATCGATATGCTAATAAACTGGACCTTCTGGTATTGACTCGTCTACTTCGGCATCAAAGGATCTCTCTTTTTTATACATATCTTACACCACTTATTAACTACATATGTCTGCCAGGGTGTTGGGAAGTCCATTATTAAACACTTAAAGTAGTCATTTAAATCATATGTGAACATGGAATATCTTTCAAGGTCCTTTTAAATAATTAAACAAAGCATCGTTTGGGGCTAACTATTTCTTATACTTATATATAACAATGATCAACTCCCAAAATCTTAGAAAGTGAAGCGATCAGCCTCCCCTCATATCAGTGATAGGGCCACTATGTTCGAACCATCTGTACGAGTATGTAACCAAGTAAGGAGTTTCATTTTGAATCTCGCCACATTTTCAGACTCTCAAAGTCTCTTTACGATGGATTCATTTTATGATTGACAGGCTCAGAAACACTACCAGGATTCACTTAAAAAATAGTGAAAATTGTGAGGAACACTCTTCAGGAAGTTCGCATCATCAAAGAGTTTCTCTCACGACTGTAGTGAAGTTCATCAGCAAAATTTACCGTCTTGGGGAAGTTAGAGAAGTGGAATACAAAAGTCGTGTTATTGCAGCCTCCAACAGCAGAGCTAAAGCGATGAATGCGGCCGAATACTCAACCTTTTCAGTATCTAAACATTTACAGGAATTTGGAATCTTCCATATCTGAAGGAAACAGATCCTTCATCACTATATTGGTTTAAATGCCTACTTGTATATCGCCTATCTCTGGAGACATTACTATTTTGCTACTACTATTTTGGTTTGAATGCCTACATCTACCATCTGTCCAGAACAACCCCGTCTCATTTTGGTTGGGTTGTATGCCAGGACATTATCTGCTTTCCTCAATGTAAAAGTTGAGCACAAAGCCCCTTGGTCTATTTTCGGAGTGCTTCCAATCTGTGTGGACACTCCGAAATAGCGCAAGACCTCTTCTCAAGTTTCTAAGTGGTACTTAACTTAACTCCCGACTAGTAAAGATGTGGCATTTCAATAATCCACAAATTTAGCGAAGTCGTCCTTGGAAACTATGGGAGAAGCGTCCAATTGTTTTCCTCTCACGACGTATGCCGCAATTGTCGAGGCGTATAGTATCTCAGATGAGACCACTGTCGCTAGAAGGCTTCTCCAACATTTCTCCGATTATATTCGGGAAAAGTCATTAAATGTTTCCTTGATCGGTGGCTTATAGGACCGCCTGGACAGGAGATATTGGTTTATGTAACATAGCAACATTAGTGAATTAATAAGTAAGTAGCTGGTAAGTGGTTGTGTCGATGGTAAAAGAATGAGTAGGTAAGTAGGTGAACAGTTTGTAAGTGATTGAGTAAGTAAGTGGGTAAATAGGTGGTAATTAGTTGCGTAAGTAAGTGGGTGATTATGTGGTAAGTGGATGAGTAATTAAGAAGGTAAGAAGAAAGCGTGGTAAATGAGTAAGTTAGTCGGAAATGAATGTGGTGATTGAGTATATGGTAAAATGGGGTTTAGGCATATGGGTGAGTATGTGGTAAAAGAAGATGCAAGTATGTCAGTTTATGTATTTGGATGAGTATGTGGTAAATGAATAGGTATTTAAGTGAGTAAGCTGGCTGGAAATGAATGTGGTAAGTGATTGAGTATGATATGGTAAGAGGATTTTTTGGTATAATCGTGAGTATGCGGTGAGAGAACAGATAAGTAAGTGAGTGAATTACTGGTAAGTGGTTGGGTAAGTAACTAATTGAGCATTTGATAAGGATATGTTGAGTTATATGGATGAGTATGTGATACTTGAATAGGTAACTAAGTGAGTAAGTTGGTGGTAAGTGGATGGGTAAGTAACTGATTGAGTATTAGATAAGAATATGTTTAGGCATAGTGATGACTACGTGGTAAAAGAAGATGCTACTATGTTCGTTTATGTACGCGTATTTGGATGAAAAGTGGTATGGTAAGTGAAAAGGAAAGTAAATGAGTAACTTAGTCGGAAATGAATGTGGTGATTGGCCATATGGTAAAGTGGTGTTTAGGTGTAGTGGTAAGTATGTGGTGAGAGAAGAGGCGCGTAAGTTGGTGATAAGTAGAGGGATAAGTATCTAATTAAGTATTCGATAAGAATGTTTTTAGGTATTGTGGTGAATATGTGGTAAAAAAGATGCAAGTATGTCAATTTAGGTATTTGGATGAGTATGTGATAAATGAAAATGTTGGTCGGAAATGAATGTGGTAAGTGATTGGGTATATGATAAGAGGATATTTGGGTATAGAGGTGAGTATGCGATGAATGAGTTACTGGTAAATATATGGGTGAGAAAGTGATTGTTAGTTATAGTGGTGAGTATGTGGCAAGTGAATAGGTAATTGAGTGAGTTGCTTGTAAATGGGTAAGAAACGATTCAGTAGAGATAAAAGGCTGCTTATCCTAATGCCTGAGAATCTGAACTCAGCCTTATCTGGCAAAGTGCCGAGCACTTTAGCTCCATCAGTTTAATTAATTTATTAGTAGATGCCAGACTGAGTTTCTTTGGGCAATTTCTAGCAATGCATTTCGTTTGATGCGAAAATTGATTCAAACAAAAAAGAAATGATTATATCGAATATAAATTTCCAGCTCAGTGATGCCAGCAAAAAAGGCAATGCACCCAAAATTCAATGAAATTTGCAAAATGCATTCCAAGTTGCAGAGATTTAATTGAAAACGCAATCAATATAATTGCTGCAACTACTCGTGGCGAAGGGAAGACAAGGATAACAAGGAGCAAAAATATTATTTCAAATTGATTTCAAAAAGCAACACAAATGCCAGCGCAAAAACGCTTGCGAAGATACCAACAACAAATGCCACCGCACAGACGCATACACAAGCACACACAAACACACACACACACACTCACCGAAACACACACGAACACACTTCCATGGAGGAGTAGCTAACAGTTTGATGCACCCATAAGCAGCAAATGGAATATTGAATTCTAACACAAGAACAACGTGAACGGCAACTGCCGAGCGATTGCCAAGCACACCTCCGCATCTGCATGCAACTGAGAGGCTGCCACAGCTACTGCTACTGCTACTGCTGCTGATGAGGATGCAGATGCAGAGGCTGCTGTGCTGATGTTGCGATGTGCTAGTGGAGGCTGCCTGCTTGCTTGCTGCCCTACTAAGTCTCAGCGCCAGCCGCATATTGGTTTGCTGGCAGTGGCGGTTGGTGCACATCATCCAAATCAACGCTCATCTCCGCGCTCTTTTTGCCCTATTCTAAGGCTCCTGCAACTCTAGCGGGAGCGTGGTGGATACTGCTGGGAGCGGGGTGGTGGGGCGTGTATGTATGTGTGTGTGTGTGTGTGTGTGGTGGTGTGTGGAGTGGAAAAATTAATCAAAACATTGCATAAAGGCAAAAATAATAACAATAACAATGTAAAAAGGACGCTCTGACGACAGACTGTGACAAAAACTGCAAAAACTGTCGACAAGGATTTCATTTGTTATACTGATTATGATTATGATGGCGTCGACGTCGACGTTGTTGCTATTGTTGTTGTTATTATTACTGATGTTGGTGTTGTTGTTGTTGTTGTTGGCGTTGTCGTCATCATTGTGCGCCACCTACGTACGCCCACCAACGACGAAAGACACAAGACAGCGCACAACAATGCAGGACTTTTTTCTCTCTCCTTATTTACTGTTTTGTTTCTGTGTTTGGTTTTTTTTTTTGTTTGTTTGTTTGTTTTGTTTTTTGTCTTGTCTTGTTTTGTATTGTTTTGCATGGAAAAGTCTGAAATGAAATCATAATAATCATGTTTTATTTACTCGCATAACATGGCAAAATGAATGCTCAAGCACACAACACCACACCACATCACACCGCACCACACCAAAGCCGAGCGCTGAAAGTGGGCGTAGTTGTGGGAGCATTGTGGGAAAAGTTATTGAAAACACTTGTCACAGGGGAGAACCAACCACATTTATTTATGCAAATTTAATTACTCGTAGACTCCTCTCAGCAAGTCAGAAGCGACTCTAAATTAATTCTATGCAAAGTTTGAATATGGAAAAACAACCACCCTAATATCCGCTTGGAAGGCGATTGGTACAGGAATGTATTGAGAAGGGTGCTGGCAACTGTGCCGCATATATACTAGAGTGAATTCCCACACTGAAATTGAGAGTTATCATGCAAGCCAACGCAAATTCAGCTGAGAGGGCTTCAACAAAGGCAATCAGATGCCTTTCACAAAGTCCGACGATGGTCCACATAATTTCTATGCTAACTTTATGAACCCACAATCTAGCAAAAATGTGGAAAACTCTGACAAGATTCATCGTTCTAGAGTCTTAAATAGGACACAGTAACTCAAAATGTCCCATGATTCTAAAAACTCGTCCCCACTAGTTGAGTTTCTTCAGACAGATTCCTGACGCAACTTTTGAGGCACTTCTTGTTGAATTCTATGCCAATTTCAAGAATGCTTTATTAACCACTCCTCCGCCCACTTATCTTCAGCGATCAGTGGAATAATAGAACTGAATTCTCCCACGGAATCAACACCAAAACGAGCTTCCTTTAGAATAGGATCACCAAAGCAATTTCTATGCTAACTTTAAAAACCCCCAACAACCCACAAATTGCTTATCAACCACCCTTCCACCCACTAATCTTCAACGATCAGTGGAATAATAGAACTGAATTCTCCCACGGAATCAACACCAAGACGAGCTTCCTTTAGAATAGGATCACCAAAGCTATGCTAACTTTATAAACCCCCAACTTCAAAACTGCTTTATCAACCACCCTTCCACCCACTTATCACCAACTCAGTGGAATCAAAATCAGTAGAATAATGGATTTGATTTCTCCCACTAAGCCATCATCAAGACAAGCTTCCTTTAGAATTGGATCCCCAAAGCAGTTTCTTTATATTCGTATTAGATGTATAGATAAATAGGCCACAATGGGCCTTGAAGTGAGTCTACAGACAGTCATTCAACCTGTAGATAAATAAAGACTGGAACTATGACACAGTTGCTTCGGAACACTGTGTTTCCACTATGACAGACTTATTTTCCCAGAAATTTGCACATCATTTCGACCACGAATATAATGTTAACCATAGTTCTATGCCTTCTCTTTAATGGCCTGGTCAATCTGAAATCAATATAAAAAACTTGTGAAGATTCGTCCTACTCTCCATTCGTCCACACAGACTCTACTCTGAGGAAATCCAGTCTCCTAACTTGTGGCATCTCAATGGGCCTATGTGTGTCTTCTGGTCGAGTATTTGTGTCATTGACAACTACTTATACCTACCTACCTACCCATAGTTCTATCGATTTCCTAACGAGAACTAACTTCGCCAATTTTTCTCTTGTGATATATTGATATACATTGTTTGATATATTGATATACATTGTTTGATATATTGATATACATTGTTTGATATATTGATATACATTGATATAGCTCCAATGTGTTCCAATGTGGATTTCTTCTCATCTCTTATGTAAAATATTCGTTCATCATAAAATAGTGTCAGTGAAATACATTTATAGACTTAGAGATATACAATTGAAACAGGTAACTGAGTCCGGATAGTTTCACATCATGAATCTTTCGACTATAGGAACTCTGCTACATGTTTGCCTGCTCTGTGATGAGCGTATTTGCAAGTCTTTATCAATGTCCTGGCTCAGCATTGTGGGGTCAGAACATTGTCTCTCCTATCGCGTTATTATCATTCTATCAGTGGAAGTGTGACACCATGGTGAAGCATATTCACCCAGCAATAATTTCCTTGTTCGTAGGTCTCCCATATCAAGGTTGTTTGTTATAGAGTGGTGGAAGACCTTTATCGAAAGGAAGTACTGAAAATGTATCGTTAATATTAACGATCATCGAGAATTATACAAGTATATTTATTTATAATTGGATAGAACAGTCAAGTCATGCTTCCTCCATGGATCAAAATGGGTAATTGGTTTCAGAGATCTTTCTAGGTAAATTCTGGATCATCGTCTTACATTTCCTTCGAATCCTTCCCATTTAAACAAAATTTCCATTATAAATAAATAACCTCCTAAGTCAATGGAGAGTTTCAATTAGAAAATCCACCTCGGAGATGCATCACAATCACAATGTTGACATCACCTGATGACCCTTCAGGGCTCATTACCGCTCCTCATTACCTCTTTACCAGCAATAGCTCTCGCTGTCCTGGTAGGTAAAAATACCGTTTTCTGTGACACTCCCTCACTGCATTTTGCCTAGCAGAGTCCTTTAAATTTCCAGTTACGTTGCTGAATGATTGTTGTGCTGACTTACGAGTAAATGACTGCATTATGAGCCGTTTAATTGCAGAAGTCATAGCCAGCGGCTGTAGTGTTACCGAGCATCACAGCAGTTTGGCTTTTTTTGACATCCCAACAAGAACAACGGAAGTTTAATTATGAAATATGCAGCAAAACCAAAAAAAGGAAACGGCATTCGCATTATCTTACTTCCATTTTTTCATACGTACTTATATCCGTAAGCATGGCCGTATATGGCATAGGAACATCCATTCTAGGTGGCTGACAGTGGGGCAAAAGAGCGCCACATGTGTCCATTTTCGTTCCATAAGGAGCATAGAAGTGAAATGGAAACCGTCCATCATTTGAGATTAACTACACAACTTCTCGGAAGACGCCCAAAGAAAGCTAAACCAGATCATGATCAGAACACAGAGGTTCACACGGTCTGAAGTTGACCACGGAAAAGACGGAACTGCTATTCCTTACGAGAAAGCACATTCCAATCGAAATTGACCTGAGAGTTTGCTCCGACACCATCAGGACACAAAAGGTGATAAAGTACCTCGGAATTCGGAACACGCTCACCTTCTGAGCGCAAACGCAAAATGCGGCGACTAAAGCAGCACGGGAAGCGACTTCTCTCAGCAGTTGAATGGCAAACATCTGAGGGCCGACATCCAGCAAGAGGAAGCTCCTGATGACGACAACTCAGTCCATTCTGCTGTATGATAGCGAATTGTGGGCCGACAAGCTGAAGGTGCACGCCCGAAGAAAAGTTGTATCCTTCGTGCAACGAACCTCAGCTCTGCGGGTAGCTTCAGCGTACCGTACTGCATCGGAGCCGGGAATTTTGGTAATAAGCGGCTTAACCCCCACCGATCTCAGGCCATATACGATATCGTACGCAAGCAACTACGAAAAGTCAAGATGGGTAAAAATACCAGCGTAACCGCGCAAGATATAAAGCAGCAAACCATGCAGCATTGGCAAGAAAGATGGGCCGAGAAGAGGCGCGGCAGATGGACATTGAGACTCATCCCCGACATAGCGAGCTGGATTGGAGGATCGGGCGGAAGCGTCAATTTCTACCTCACTACTCACATTGTGGACGTCATGCTAAGCAGCAAAGAGAACTGGGACCACGTAGATAAATATGTGGAAAATGTGCTCCGGCGGTGAAAGCGGGACCTGGACGCTGGAATAACGTTGAGAGTCCAATAGAGACGAAGTGAGAACCTCCACCTTGCAGGAAATATGAAAGGGGTTCCAGGGCAAACCATGAACTTTGATTTGAACATGAGATTTGAACTCATTCGACTGCAAGATCGGCACTTAACTACAGAGACTGCCGGTCTACTACCAGAAGTGATGTGGGGTAGGCCGGAGAACCGCCGAAGAAGAAAGTCTCCAGACACTCAGGCTTTGATGCCCATTGGGCTAGGTCTAATAATGTAATACAGTAATTCATCCAAAAGTATTATCTTCGAAAATCTGTATATTGGTTAAAGTATCCGAATTTTTTTCAGGATTTGATTTAGCGATCCTATAATGGTCTTATTGATTATACTTCCAAGCACCAACTTTACGCCGAATGTTACGATGAATATCCCTTCTATTTATTTCAGCTGCTTTCGAGGCGACTGCCACATATTGCAGAGCTACTCGTATAAAAGAGATTTGATCCTGTATGGCTCGTTGTTGCAGTCCTTTTAGCAATCTCTTCCTCTGAATGGCTTATCATTAACGACATTCTAGCTGCATTTTCCGATGTATTCATGTTTAATTACGAATGGCGTTAATACTCTGACGACACTTTACTTCATCTTGCATTGGCATCGATTGTGATCTCATTGTCAATTAATATATACCACATATGCCACTCCCCTTTGTTATTTAAACCATTTTAAAATCCCCACATTCAATTCGAAAATCCTTTCCAAGTATTCACACTATCTGTCCGAGCCTACCATGCCCACCAAACCATTTTAAAATCCCCACAGTCAATTCGAAAATCCTTTCCAAGTATTTACACTATCTGTCCGAGCCTACCATGCCCACCGTGGCCGCTTCATGTGTGCAGTGCACATCCCAGATGCGAGCATGTGTACGTGTGGAAATTAGCGCTCTCGAGCAAGTTGCCGCATTGTTTTTGTGTTAACGTATTTTAATTTCATCCTGTTTCCGCTTCCCTCCCGCAACTCCGCTGCAATGTACTCGTATTTGGTATTGTGTTATTACAACAAACACACCAACAACAGCAACAGCAACAGCAACAACAACAATAATAATAACAGCATCATCATCAGGAACAACAACAACACGATTTTCTTTTTTCTTCTCTTTCCTTTTTTGTTGTTTTTGTTGTTGCTGTTTTTAATTACTTTTTTCAACTCATTTTCTTTTGTATTAAGCCTTCAGCTGGGATGCTTGGATGGATGCATTGCATAAATTCATTTTCATCTCATTTTCCTGACGTGCATCAGCCGTGATGATGTTGATGCCTGCCAGCCTGCCAGCCTCCGGATGGTTGCTTGCCGCTGCCGCTGCCGCTGTCGCTGTCGTTGCCGCTCACGTTGCTGTTGCACGTAATACGCTGCTTTTTAATAAAAATGACATTGTGACTATGCAATTAGTATTATGAAAATAATTTTTTCTTTGCGCCCGCCCAGTTGTTGGTGGGGGGCGCAGTGGGTGCTGGCGGTGGGCTGAGCTGGCACTGGCACCGGCGCTGCCGAAACCAACCCAACCAACCAGCGCAGCGCCGCGTGGTGTGCTTGCTGCGTGTTTTGTGTGCAGCAGCGGCAGCAGCAGTTTTTGTGTTGCATTTTATGAGTGGGAAAAGTGTAATTAAGTTAATGATTTTTATAAATGAAATACGCTGCATTTAACTCCTTTTTTGTATGTTTATTTTGTTTGTGAAATTTAAAAAAAAAAACATTAATCAGGCTAATTAATGCAATTATCAAAGGATTTATTAAAAGCTTTTCGCTTTCGAGAACATAAATGCAAAATTTTATAATTTTTTCAGACACTCAAAAGTAAAACTCATTGTTGACTTAGTCGGAATATAACCTGGAACCACTCGAGCTACTCCCAGGAAGTAAACAATTCATGCAACGTCTTCCAGCCAATTAAATTGAAACGTTTTAATTGAACGAAATATGTGTAAATATATAAAAATATATGCCCAAAGATGCTTGTGAAAAGGATGTAAGAGTGTTTCAAAAAGTTGGCAGCACTGTTAAAAGTGATATTTTCATATTAGTGAAATCAGTATTATATGGTTGATTATCAACAAGTTGGCAGCACTGTTATGATTGAAATTTTTATGAAACAGATGTCAATATTTACATAGTGTCTCGACTAGCTATAATTCATGGCAATGTTCATGTTTTAACATCAAAATGTTGAGTGGAGACTCCATATGTTAATGTCATACCAAAAAAATTAAACATTATGTCAAGACAGCAGTTCTGCTAGAAACCCTGACATAAATTTTAAGTTTCACTCGAATTTAAAGTTTGTCTATTTAAAAATGGCACAAATTAAATTTAATAGATGGGAAATAATTAATTTAATAATTATTTATAGAGAATTTGAGTGTTTGTGCAATTACAAACTCTTCAATTCCTGATTGCAGTTATTTTAACTCTCTTAAAGCATTCAATGCGAGAACGCATCTCTGTTGTTTACTGTTCAAAGCCATGTAAAAAATGAAATGCCTTAACATAATTTGCCCACTTCATATTTTGACAGCCATCAGCTACTCTGACATGAACATGAACATTGCCATGAATTATAGCTAGTCGAGACACTATATTAATTCATATTTGCCAACAAGTTGGTGGTACTGTGAAGACTGATATTTTCATATAAGTAAAATCAGTGTTTAATGCATATTTTTCAACAAGTTGTCAGCTGTCAACATTGATATTTTATGTAAAGGAAATAAGCTATTTATGCATAAGCTGGCGCCACTGTTAAGTGTGACATCTTCTTATAAAAGTAATGTGTATTTTAAACATGTTTTCAATAAGTTGGCAGCACTGTGAAACCTAGCCCGACACCATACCAAACATCAGCCTATATAGCACAGCTCAAACACCACTGCAACTCGAAATAAATCCGTACAAAGAAATGGGTTACGTGATCACGGTTTAGGGCACCGAACGACATTACCCGAAGTGCAATCGACAGGAAGCCGCAGAATAGTCCAACAATGACTTGGGGAAGAAACCTCTTCTGAAAATAATTTAAACTAACATAAGCTGATAGATGATCAAGAGGTTGCCACTGGATAGAAGTGAATGGGGAAAACTTGTTGTGACTCTTTGTTCCTCCACGGAACGATAGAAATTAATTATTACTGCCAAGATTGATATTTTTATGTAACAGACGTCAATATTTTTGTACAAGCAAACATTTTATCCAACTTGGCATCACAGTTAAATCGAATTTGATCCCAACTCCCGCCAACCAAATCTTCGTCAAGTTATATTGTTGCACTCCCATATGACGTCATTCACTTGGACACTGGCCTTCAATATTGGAGCTGTTTCCCAGCAATATTAAACATGAATATGGACTGATAAAGAGAATTTATTTATTTCCTGTGGTGTAAAGGAGCGAATAAGCTCCACACAGTCCACAATTCAACAATCAGAGTTTGGTCATTTTGGATCTAGTTCTGCTGCGTAAGGACGTACTCAAAACAGCAGTTAATGATCAATAGGTGTGATTCTAGACATCAACCCCGTTTTAATAGACCATTTTATTCTTATAATACTTAACAAAAACTGGAAGCTTTTATTACATATAAAAATAAAGATATATAAAATTGATCCTCCCTTTTTTCAGGTTAATTACAATTTTGTCATTAATTCATTAATTGTAATTAAGTAATTAAGAACCATCTGCGGAGCGCTTTGGTGTGTAAAAACTTCAAATATGCATACGAGTTAAGACCTCGAATTTAAGAATATATGATAAAATTATGCACAAACTTCGTTAAGAGGTTAAAAACGCGTTCTAAGAGCCTTACAACTGAATCATTCCTTTGGAGTAGGACATGCCAATTGGTGTGGAACTGTGGATAGTCTTCTATAAAGATGAAATAAAGTTGAGAAACAAAAATCTAAAATGTTGACACCAAAATTGTTTAATAATATAGTTCCATTAATTTTTAATATTATTCTACACCATTGGCTAATTAAGTAAGCAAGGATTCTTGATTATTTTGTTGTAAGATTAATTACGAAGCCTTAATTATCTTTACGCATCATTAGAAAAAGAATTTTCTGATGAAAAAAGGAAAAAATTAATAAAAGTATTATTTTTTATTATTATAATTAATATTAAAAATGTTATAAAGAACTTCCTGTCTTGAACTTTAACTCGTAAGAAACTTTTTTGTTGTTGATAATTAATTATTTATTTAATTTCAATTAATATTGTAATACATAATTTATGATTAATTGCATTTAACATAATGACAATTAATTATGTTTTTAAGTTCTTGGGGAAAGAGGTACTAGGGAGGAGTACGAGCAACTAGGAGCTTCGACTCGAATAGACAAAGCTTTAAAAAGCAGCATTCTGAGACTGTGCATTGAGCAAATTCCAACCCCCTACAGCGCAATTGCGGGAGTAATAACCACTAATCCACGGACGCCGAGCATCCCCTCAACTCTTGCAGACATAAATCATTATAGGTAGACTAATAAAAATCCTGTAGATCACTTTCGTTACGGGTCCCCTAGTACAATGTCAGTATAATCACAGTTTAAAGATTTCAGTGTACTCTTTTAGCAGAATATGCCAGAACCATGTTCATTGACGCTCTCCATTTCTATTGGTGATTTGTGAAGATTCACATTAGAGATGAGATTCGAATATTTGGCCCGGCATATTAAGCACGGAAAATGTACCACAAGTAATAAAATACAAAAGGCTGGATAATTTTTGAAGACAGATTACCAATCCTCACTTGCATAACAAAAAAAGGACTTCACATTTGTGGGTCCACCAGTAAGTCCGCAGTGTGCAAGTGGTGCGATGGTGTCCATATTCCAGCAAGAGGCAATAAACTAGACCCAGAATATAGAACCATTGGAAAAATCGAGTGAACACTCTGTTCTCTTTGTACTTCTTTACACAGATACCTAAGTAGAAATTAATTAGAGCTCACCAGGAATCGTTTATGTTAACGTGAAATATTGTTGCTGGATAACCTAAGCAAATATAATGGGTATAAATTAATGAAAGCAGGATGAGTGAAGAATGCAATATCATGAAATAATCAGCGATGATCCGAGAAAAATGTATCACTATTATTTTCCCCACAGACTCGATGAAAGCACTTTGAATCAAATTATTTTCATCTTGATATTTCAGACTTATAAACAAAGTATAGCTAGCGGGGGTTTCTATACCAGCGTCATACCATTAATCACTGGAGCGGATACCAGCGACTTCTGTAACTAACTGGTGTCTTACGTTACTGGTGGCTTAATAACATTTCTGTTTTAAGCCGCCGACAGAACAAGCTGTTAAGATTACCAGTGGTTTTGATATCTGTTAATGCAAAACATTTCTATTAGAAACCACCGACAGAAGGAACTGTTAAAATTATGAGTTGTTTTGATCTATGTTAATGTCTGATGACTTCCCAACAATTCTGTTACGAAACCAAGGACATAACGGACTGCTAACATTACCTGTTGTTTTAATGCAGGTGACTACCCAACATTTCTATTAAAAAACCAAGGACATAACGAACTGTTAAGATTAGCTGTTGTTTTGATAGCTGTTAATGCATAAGATTTCTGTTAAAAAAAACACCGAAATACCGGACTGTTAAATTAGCATTGATTTGTATCTCTGTTAATGCATTGCTCACTTTTAAATAGAACTGTACACTGTTTAGTTTTATATGTATTTCTAACAGTGTGCGACTCTCTGACTGGAGAGCAAACTAAGATCTGGCAAAGGTTTTCGCACAATAAAAAGGCCCAGTAAAATACCGTTATTAACTAGTACCATAGATAAGTTACCTACTTAAAAAGAGGTTTTTGTTTTGGCTACACTCGCTTTTCTATTCAAGTAACCAGTGATTTCGATCGCTGTTAAAATTATGAATAACTTGATAGACGCTGGGAGGTAATTAACGATTACGAAGAAGCTCACAGTTAAGGGCTAACCAAAATAGACGAGACGAGACGTAACGAATAAGTTCAAGCATATGTGAATCAATGTTAATAGCCAAAATGGCCATATGTATTTGATCGAAACTGAACGAAACATTTAGACGTGACGATCGGTGCAGACCGAGTGTAGACTTTCGTCCAATCGCTATCGTTACGTGTCGTCTATTTTGGTCCTACCTTTAAGCTTGAGTCTAGTGTCCTTGTAGGTGACTAATCACGTACCCCCATACAGCGCATATATAGTGAATTCAGAGGATTGCCTTAAGTCAGGATCAGTTTCAGGCACTTAAAATTCCCTTAAAATGCCATCTTGGCAAGGTCCTACAAACGAAGTAGCTGCGAGATTGACAAAAACCCGCCCATCTCCCTGTGAGTAACTTTTTGCTTTAGGAGTGATTTTGATCCTTGACTCTTTGATATTTTTTCATAAAGTTTGCCATAATAATACAACAATAATAATTCGCTTTCTTCCGTAGTTTTTATGCTTTTTTGCAATTTCTTGCATGGCTGCTTTCACCGCGTTTACGTCTCCTGTTAAATCTCGTAATTTTGTTTCCAGTTCCCGGTTACTCGTTCCCCCATTTCCGCTGTCTACGTGCAGCCTGGGCACTCACTCGCACACATTGCGCTCGACAGCAAATTCACAAAGCAAATTTGTGGGGGTTTTTTGCATTTTTCATTATTTATTTTATCATATTTTGTTGTAGTCGTAATTTTTGATTTTTGCTATGAGCAGCACCGCATTGTCATTCATTGCCGTCCCCTGCTAGCCACCGCAAAATGTGCGCCTTTAAAAAAATATTAATTAAAATTCTAATTTAGCCCATATTCTCAACACCAAACATGAATTGCATTGTCTTTCCGCCATCAAAATGTCCTTTGATATTGTTTGATTTACAGCTGCGCCTGTTATGCGCTTTCCACACAAGTTGCCTCGTCGTTCTTTCGGATTGTGATTGTAGTTGGCTGAGTGTGTGCATGGGTGTGCGGGTGTGGGTGTGTCTGTGTCTGTGTGGGTGTGCCTGTGTGAGTATTGTGGATTTCAGGTTCTAATGCCTTTTCTGAATAGCCACCTTCCTCCCCCCACCCCAACGGAGCTGATGAATGTACTCATCAACTTCAACTGGCTCGAAAATGCGGCAGAAATGTGCTGCTGCCAATCATCAGCTACTTGGATATCCTTGGAGGAGTGAAAACTCATACAAGTAACTCTTATACAATGCAATTTGAAGAGAGGGATTTTGGAATTAGATCTTTCATATAATTTCAAATCAAATAAAGACGCCTTCAGAAGATTTCTGATTGGTAGATATATGATATGAAATATGTATCTGATATGGAGAAAATTGATATCTGATATGGAGAAATATAATATGAAATATTATATCTGATATATAGAAATATGATATGAAACATGATTTCCGATATGGAGAAATTTGATATGCAATATGATTTCTGATGAGGTGTCTATGGCGATTGTGGCTCAAAGGATTCTCAGTCTATGTAAGGAGTTGGAATCTTTCATTCATTTGAGGATATATATTTTCTTATATTATTTTCCTCATAATTTGAGTGAATTAATGTATAGGAATAAATAATTCACCATTATTTATGAAGTCAGTGAATAAAAATCTGGAAGCTTGAAAACTCATTCGATCCTGAAAAAATATTCATTATCATCGTTTGGTAAAATTCATGAATATGTTCTGAAACCCAACTCACTTGCAGCAAATTTTTAATATTTATTGTATTAGCAAAGGAATTAAAGTGCAATTTACTCGCCCCTTCCCTGGAAAATTAGTATTCCGAGTGTCGAACAATGAAAAAGAAAATTATGAATGCGTTGAATCTCTTCGGAGCGGATCGCACCCCACCTGTTAACATATTTTCATATGACTTGTTTTATCAGATCTGCCATTAAGTTCCAAACTTCAAGAGATCACATGCATTTTATGCTTTAAATCACGGTGGAGCTGGTGAACAAGACTCTGGAAGCGCTCCTCAAAACTGTCAGAAACTATATGAGAAGAGGAAAATTTCTGAGAGAAGTTCATAATCAGCAAATACACTGCCATACAAAAAATAGGCGGGACATTTGGAGAACCATGCCCTCTATTGATACATTCAAACAGTAGTTAGGATATGGCGGTTCTGGCTCAGAAGCAGGAGAAAATCTTATGTGGCTAAGCTGTGGATAAGCTGTAAGCTGAGATGTAGGTTTGTGGATAAGCTGAAAGTAGAGATGCTGGTTTGTGTATAAGCTTAAAACTAAGATGTGGGTTTTTGTGTAAGCCCGCCTCTCAGCTTTCAGCTGGCTTGCATGGCTTATGTATAAACTGGGAGGTCACACATATGGTTGATGGATATGATGAATATGCTGACTGCTGACGATCGAGTTGGTTGACAATAAGTTTGGCCCATGACCTTACGACCAATACAAAATCCTTCCTCCAAATTTTATTTTAATAACTATATATTGACGCTACAAACCCATTCACAAGAAATGGGAACGATCAAAACGATAAAGGACAGACCTCCCTCGCATGTAAACCACTTTGAGGACTCTAATGAAAATATCCCTAGCTATACTCCTGAAGTACATCGCCATGGTTTAACTAGGACACACATGTTAGGGTAAAGGGTATCTCAAAGTGGGTCCCACCAGACTTCAGCAGTCTTTATTGTTTGTCTTTTATTTCTAATACATTAGTGAATCAATATATACAAATTGAATGGACATTCTATATCCAGAAAATATATATACTAAAAATAATATATTAAGAAAATTGTTCTCAAAACTTTCAGAATTTAATAAATCATTCTACAGACTCTGATTTCTATTTCTATATTTCATTCTATTTTATTGCTGTTATTTGTGACTTGAGAGATGCACAAAGCTTCGCACGCATTCGAAAGCTTTTCTTATTAAATCATCTCTCAGATGATGGCGCAAAATCTCATTCCAACACAACTCAGCGGACTTGATATGAAGAGTCTGAACTCCAGGAAGTTTAGTGAACAATAATTTTTAGTCTTATAGGGCACGGTTCTAACGTGGATCAATCACAATTCAGCCACTTCAACTTGCTCTGGGAAAATGGGCACTCGGGTTATGCCAAGTCAGCCAATCAATCGCCTCAAGCCCCGTAGCCGGAACCAACAACAGCAAATCTTATTCTTTGTTGAGCATCAATCAGGGCAACTCTTTCCGCCGCTTGCAAAGAATTGTGGCGTATATACTCGCTTCTTAAGAATCCAAAGCAATGCAGGGTGCAATGCGCGTGTCCAACTAGAAATGAACAGGATAGTGCCCTGAAAATTATCATAAAGGAAGAATGTAGCAAGGAATTCACTCAATTAGCATAGTAGTCAACAGTGCATGACAACAGCTCAATCAGCTCTCTGTGAAGACAAATGGAATGACAAGAGTAGGAGGACGACTCCAATCATCGCACTAATAGGACTCGCACTAATCATCGAACAGTTACGATGCCAATTTATGATATTGTCTTACCGCCACCCATTAGCAAAACTTGGAGTAAGTGGCTTACACATACCACATCTGCATTATAGTGTGGAAACATATATATCCATAGTCAAGGACAGCGATATTGGCCAATCAAGGAGAAATTATTAACCAGGTCGGTGGTAGAAGTTTGTGAATGAGATGCGTGTGAGATGTAAATGAGATGCTTGTGAGATGTAAATGAGATGTGTGTGATATATGTGTGAGATGTCTGTGAGATATCTACGAATGAAGCCTTTAATGCTGCAACAGATTATGGGAAATGTTTGCAGGATCAGAGGTGTTATCCATCCAGCCCTTTCATCATCTCCGCTGCTGATTTCTTCGGACCAATTTACACGCATTTCAAGGTGTGAGGCAAGCAGCCGCTCAAATCAAATGCAGCCGCATTTTGTTGCCTCAAGACCCTTTTACCGTGTGGTAATAGTCAGCGATTATCAGGGAGATATTTATTTGACTACTAAGGTGTTCCTAGGATACCCAAGATACTGTGAGAAAATCTACTTTTTTATATGCATACGTCGCCAATCGCATGGTTGCTTCAATAAGCCGCCAAACTCAATAAATATTTGATTGACAGTTATTTAACAAATATAAAAGTTTGTGGAACACTGGTCCACATTCCAAGGGTCAATTCACTAATTGCAAATGTAGAAGTTTGTGGAACACTGGTTCGCATTGCAAGGGTCAATTCACTAATTACAAATGCAATAGTTTATGGAACATTAGTCTACATTCCAGAATCGCATTGACGGGGGTCATGGTGCCACAATACAAGGTGACATCACTACAGTTTGTATCTTCTTCTTAAATTCTTTCTCTTCTTAAATTCTTTCTCTTCCTAAATTCTTTCGCTTCCTTTCTCTTGACAAATATTGAACTCCAATTGGTTTATTTTCCTTCTTCCTTCCAGTTCTTGGAGTGTGTTAACATTATAATCGGTTTTGGAGAATTAGTTGTTTAATTTACTGTTGTGCCAGTTCCATCGCTTTATATAGTCCACCTGTGGTGAGGGCTACAAATGAATTTGAAAATATGATCGATGATTGCCTAAGCTTATCTCTCCTATCTTTATAGTAGGCAACTTTAATATAAATTTCCCTAGAAAGATTGCTATAAATTCAACAACACTAACTAAAGTCCTTAACAAAGGAAAGATATGAGGCCAAAGTCACTATATGTCAACTAATATGGAACCTTCAATGAGGATATACTATTTTTGAACTGTATTCAGAACAGATACAAGGATGCAAAGGTAGCTTGTTGCACACTGAATTAGTGACCACAAACACCATCAGAGAAATTTATAAATCAATCATACGCACTGTTGGAGAATATGATTATAACTCTGGAACAATCTCCCAGGCCTATGAAAAGAACCTCGGAACATTTGCCAGGAGAATTTTGTCCAAACGATTCGAACTGAAGGGCAGATATAATTTAATTGAAAGTGCTGGTGTAACAAGGAAATGAGAAGATAATGGCCGATGGGTAAATTCTCAACGCTTAAGGGAAACAAAAGTTATCAACGACACCGGTGAGTTCTATTGCAGTAACCTTGTAATCACCGCTCCAATAATAAATTATACTTAATACTAAAAGATTGACACTATGATACGGCTGCCAGTGCTATGCTAGGTGATGATCGTTACTTTATCGATTGGTTTTCTGGACCGTTTCTGCAGTAATAATAATATAGAAAATTAACAATACTGTTTGCCTTCTCCACATCAATAGCAAAATTTCACTCATTTTTCCTAACTGAGTATAAATAAACCTTTGCTATACAACGATACGCATGTAAAGTGATCACAGCGGTACGAGTCCTTCAAGATTTTGGTTTACCGACCTTTATGAGTCGATTATGAGTCCATTCAAACAACCAATTTGCATGATCAGCAACAGGGGTTGTTGCTGTCTCAGATCGGAAATTCAGCCGGCCGAGATAGTGTTTAGGTTGGCTACTTTTGAGTAGTCCATTATGGGCCCAAGCGTCTGCCCTCTGTCAAGGACACAAATTTCCTTTTCGAGTATCTTAAACCAAAGTTGTGATTATCTTTTCAATAATTACCGGATAAACCAACGTATTGACTGCCAGTCTGGAGTGACTTCAAATGATTTTTGATTTAATTAAAAGTATCAGATGCATAATAAAATACCAGGTCACAAAATAGATTGGGTCTCTTCATACTGGAACATTATTAGGCTATACCTATTTGTATGTGGCTATGTTGAACGCAGTCCCTGTATTAAACCTTCCTTTAGGACTACTTGTGTGGAACTAAAGGGCTAGTTATGGGTTTTTTTGTCGGAACAACTTGTCAAATTTATCACTCAGACCCTAAAAAATCCATTTTACTATATCTGACGTTCCATTTCATATATTATTCTTTGATTCTAACTAATCTGTGAGAAAATATAATTAGATCCTCTGCCTTTAAGGAGCTAACGTTTATGCTACTTAGGTTGTCGGTGCCAAGAACCTCGAACTTGATACTCGAAAAAGCGAGGCACAAAAACTGATCAACAGTCTTATCTTCCTCCCCACAAGCCAAGCAAAGGACACCATCTACTATGTCTATCATTTACATTTGCACAGCTCATATAAATGGATCCAAATGGATTTCAAGATATATTATATCCAAATGAATTTGAATGGATTTCAAGATCGGAAAAACTTCCGCCTGAAAATCAAGGTCGAAATAAAACGGAGCACAGTTTTGTAGCACGAAAACCTTAGAATCGAATCCATGATCTGTTTTGCAGCCATCAGTGATCAGGGATAAGTGAAGAGGACCACAAGTAAGCTTTTGAAATTTTAATGCAGGACCAACTGGATAGGCGGATGTTGAGTCCAGGGGGAGTAGACAGGATAGCAGTATCCAAGTCATTAGATTGGTCATTGCTGTGTCACACAATTGTATATCGCAGGATTTTAGATTGCAGTCTTTGAACTTTCTCTATATTTGAGTTGTAAGCTGTGTCACACATTTCTATATCATATGTCCAGCTTGCTTTGATCATCATGTTGAACAAAATAAGTTTCTTCAACGTAATGATCACAGCTTGCAGGACATATGATATAGAAACGTGTGACACAGCTTACAACTAAATATAGAGAAAGTTCAAAGGCTGCAATATAAAATCCTGCGGAAAATATAAAGCAAAAAGTTCCGTGGTATATTGAAAATGGGAACATATACATATAAAGATCTGAATGTAAACCCCTTACAAGATAGCATCCAAGAACTATGTCTCACGACTAATCAAGCATCCAAATCCGTGACAAGAAAACTATAAGAAAGAGATTATACAATCAGATGAAAAAGAAAGGACCTTCCCTTCTTAGCACAAAGCAATTCACATTTCATGTTATTATTAAAGTTATTAAGTAATTATTATTATAATGGATGTCCTTTTAAGGACATAACTGTTCCGATCTGCAATGACTCATAGACCATAATCATGCTATCAAGATATCATTTATCACCGATCTGACTAAATGTACTCTTGGAAGACACGATTTCTTAAGCAGAGTAATGAAAAACATAAAAATCTTTGTAATTTCTGCACCTTACGAATGCAATTTTAATTAGTTTCCATTACGGTATTCTACAATGTGCATTTACACCGTGCCAAGAACCCCTCTGCCCCCCGTTCCACATATCGGGAAGAGAGATTTAATATATATATCACCTGCCTGCTCGCCTACCAAGTGCCATTCACTTAACGTATCTGAATGAGCGTGTCCCTGCACTCTGCTACCAGCCCCCTCCCCGCAAGAAGCATTGTTCCGCTGCTGCGCACACACGTACACAAATGCATTTGGCGCACATCCTCATCAGCATAAACAACATCAAATTACAAAATTAAAAATGGAGAACAGCACCAGCAACAACAGCAACAACAGCAGCAGCGGCAGCAGGAAAGGCAACAACACAATGCACAACAACTGAAAACAATATTCATAATTTTAATAAAAGCACCACGAGTCGCTCGCTACTCGCACAAGCTCGCTTATGATTGGCTTCGGTGGCGAACATTAAATCCACAACCGCTCCGCCTATTGCTGCACAACACAGCACAACAACACAACAACACAACAACACAGCCGGTGCCGCTGCCACTGCCACTGCCGGTGCTGTTGAAATAATAAATAAATATAATTTTAGCGCAAGCGCTACCCCCTTCCCAGCTCTCGGGCAGCAGCAGCAGCAGCAGCAGCAAGGATAATATTCACAGCCAACAACAGCTACAACAAAAACAACAACAGCAGCAGAACAGAAACAACGAAACAAAACGTGCAAATGAGAAAATTACATCCCTTCATTTGTTTACAGCACACAATGCCACTTTCGGAAAAAACAAAACAACAACAACCCACCCACACACACACATATCCATATATATAAATAACAACACCATCGCCAACAGCAGCAACAACAAGCGAAACAATATAGGTAAATGCACCAACACCGTGAGCAGAGCCCGAACGAAACAAAAGAGGGCGGGAGAGCAGCAGGCGGGAGCCTCGTTCTCCATGTGCGAGTAATTGTGTTGAATTTTGTAAACTACTCGCAGCAGCGGCTTTTCCTAATTCCCTTTGGCTTTGGGGATGTTTCATTGCTGAATAAATGATACACCAACACACGCGCATACATTCTATCGCACACACACACACACACACATAACCACCCACCTTCTTCTGGCACGGTTTTATGCATGTGCTGTAATTTAACAAGGTAAAAACGAGAGAAAACAATACGACCCACACAGTTAATCACACTCGCCGCTAAGTGTGGGGAGAGAAAGAGGCCCTCGCCACATACCACACCACCGCCACTACACGTCCCCACAGAATCCACCTGCGGCCGCGCTGCGCTGCTCTGCGCTTGTATTGCACTCATATTTCGTTGTACCTGTTTCAAATGCAATATGCAAACATATTTAACAGTGGTGAGAAACATATAATATGCACACTGAGAACGAGAGAGCCAGAGAGCAGGGCCAATAATCGAGAGCTATACAGTAAAATGAGAGAATCAGAAAGTACGCCACACATGATGCTTTTGACTGGGGAGTCGAATGAAAGAAATTTTGGAAATTTATATAAATTTATTACATACCTACTTCAGTCCCTTAAGATGCCAAACACCAATGTGATAAAATGGCATATAAAGGTGGCCAGTGGCGGATTCAGGACATTTTCAAGGAGTCAATTGAAAAATGTTCACAGAATTTCGGGTCCCAAAATGAACTTATTGACCAATTCAGGCCAAAACAATTCTAATGAAGAGGAAATTCAGAAAGAATTGGCGTTAATCCTTCAGTGACATTAGCTGAATATATACATAAATTGTAGAGTAGAGTGGAGGGTCAAATAGTCAACAAAATACTCGTTGATAATAAGAAATTCGAGTAACTCATTGGTATTGATATTTGCTCTTCTCATTGGTACAACAAATCTTGTTGCCAATTTGAGGCTAATTCAATTCTATTAAAGAGCAACTTTCAGCCATCTAACATGAAGTCGTTAGGAAAACAACAACTGTAGTGTTAGATTAGATTTATTTAAGGGTGTTGTACACCGCGACCTGAACGATCTGTTGTGATGCCCCTATTTATTTGAAACATGAGAATAGTCTCATCTATAGATCTTCTGTCAGGTTCATTGCCGACAGGAATTCATGTATTTTGGAGGAATCCAGTTGAGGGATCTTGCTCATATCTAATATATAAAGGTCCGCAGTTTGTGATCAGGTTCATTGAGGTTTCGTCACTTTTTCCACAGATTATACAGATGGCAGCTAAACTGGACCCAACATAGATGAGTCTACAGTGCCCGCTTAAAATGACGGAGATGATTCTCAATTCTCTCAGAGCCATGTTAATTAAGTACTTAGCTCTTTTAGGATAAAAGTCCGCCAGAAGAGCTTTGGCCTGTCTTATTACCGGAAGATTTTTCCAGGCTTAACTTCTTTTTGCAACTGTGGACTTTCTCAGCGGAAGAAGATGGAATCATTAGACTTCCAAGCCAAAATCAAATTTCGAAAAATATATAGGCAGAATCTATAATATCACTAATAACTCTCTATGACAGTTCCAGATCAACAGCTGCTAATTCCGAAGGATATGTTGGATATTCTGACCAAATAGCACTACCATTGAAGATTTTCAAGGAAACTGGCACACGTAAATCCCGCACTTGAACCACTTGTTCCCTCTAACGCCGCTATAACGTATATACTCTTCATAATTGTCCGAGAACGAAGTAAATGACAGAGTCGTCTTTGAAAGCGGGGCAATAAAGATCGTTCGAAAGAAATCGAAGACGTGGACCATATGCAAGGTGATCACCTCTTCTCCACAGACTCAACAGCGGGCTAGCCAAAGTAAAATACCTCGAAGGGCTTTTACAAACTGCAGGATGAATTAATTACAGATTACAGAGGTTCTTCCATTATGCAATCTGTAACTAATCCATCCAATTACAGATTACATAATGGAAGAACCTATGTAATCTGTAATTAATCCATCCTGCCGGTTGTAAAAGCCCTCCGAGGTATTTTCCTTTACTTTATTATACGAAAGCAGCGCACATTCTTTTAACAGGAGAACATGTCCCATTCCCAAAAAGTTGTCCCTACCTAGTTAGGAACATGACCACCCACGTCATATATATCACCCGATTAACAGCGCCATGTGGTCATGCGTCCATGTCTGGTGCCAATAACAGCACTTCATTTCAAGGTTCCCAAACTTTTTATCCATTTAACTCCCGACTCCCTAAAGTAAAATATAAAGATAACAATTATCGAATAACTCCCGTTCATCTAAAAATTGTTGGGACTATTTCCAATTCCTCTTTAAATGCGCTCCTGAACTTTGCATCACGTGCGCTCGCTCAGCTCCTTTGGCTTGAATTGCAATTGTGTTGGAATTATAAACAGATTATCATTTGTCAATGCCTTGGGAGAAGCCAGCGAAGCCAAACCAAAGCTAGAGAGAGAGCCGCCAACAACAGCAACTGTTACGCGAGCGAGAGAGCCGCACAGACAACGGATACGGATACGGAAACTCGCACCGAAAAGAGCAACAAAAGTCTCCGGAATGGTTGCGAATAAAATTCGCGCATCGTCGTCAGTCAAATAACGGGGCATTATTCGTGTGCACATATCACCGATGCTGCTAATTATCTCCCACTCGCATGCACAAGGACTAAAAGGATAAACTAATAGCGTGCCGTAATAAAAGCCAAGCGACAGCGCCGACTGTGCGCAGTTGTTGCACGGACGCGCAACGTTCAACATCGCTCTAGCACGGTAAAAATTCAATACAAATTCAAACTGTGTAAAATTCACTCTTAGAGTAGAAGTTCTCGTGCTCGTGCGTGAAGTCCTTTTACTAAAAACAAAGCAAAATCAATTCAATTAAAATAATAATAAGAAAAATTGAAATATCCTTTGAAATTTGTTGAACAAAAAATTCAAATAAAATTGATTACGTAATGGCTGGACCCTTCCTCTCACCTCTGCCCGGTGATCTTCTGACCGAGTACATGTTCGGACGCCGACGTCAACGCCGCAATCGCACCACATTCACGCCACAGCAGCTGCAGGAACTGGAGGCACTGTTCCAGAAAACCCATTATCCGGATGTGTTTCTGCGCGAGGAGGTCGCTCTGCGCATCAGTCTCAGCGAAGCACGTGTTCAGGTAATTTGCCGTTCAGCGAAGAACGAGGCGAGCTTTATAGAACTCTAAGGAGTTGCATTTCAGGGGTATTCCGGAAACTGTTGCAAACTATTTTCAGAGAAATATTTATTACGAAATTGGGGTTTAGATGGAAAGAGATTGATATGATAGTACAGTGATGGGTGTCAAGGAAAGAAGAGAAATACCTACGAAGGGACAATAAGGAACTGTAGTGAAAACCTACTCTAAGAAATCAGACACTATGAACATTTAGCAGGGTAACATTCCGTGAATACTGTCAAGAGCTATCTTAAAACTGAAGGACTCAACTTAGTTGAGGAATTGTACGAAAAGTCATCATTTAAAAATTTAGTTGTGTGATCATTTCAGAATAATTTGTTTTATACTTTGGAAATCTTCTGTTTTATGGACTGAGGTGGTCTTCTCCAATATATGATTTATTTCAACTTCAGGACCACAACAAATTTCCGTGGAGTTTCACCCAAGTTTAGTTAAGAATTGATATTTATATCAACCTAAATGCAACCGATGATGCTCTGCAATCAGGTTTATAAGCAGTTATAGTTGAAGGGAATATGAGAGTCAGTATAGCAGAGTGGTATTTATGTCTAACTCTATCTTAATAACAAACTCAAAATAGTTGAAAGGAAGATGAGAATCCTTATAGCAAATTGGTATATCAAGAAGAAAAATCAGAATAGTGGAAGAGAAGCTGAAAATTGGCACTTTTTTTTAATTCTCAGAACAATGAATATTTATCTCTCCAACCAAATTACATTCAGGAAGTAGAATATTTGGTCCGTGGGTCGCTTATTAGACAGCACTATTGTATCAGCATATTATACTAGAGGCTTAGACAGCACTAATTTATAAAACTTACTGCAGTTTGTACTAGAGTCCAGTGTAGCATTGCTTCTCAGAGGTTGTTCAAACAGACTTACCACATATTACCACCAGACTTTCCACATATTATCACCAGACTTCCCACATATTACCACCAGACTTCCCACGTATTACCAACAGCCTTCCCACATATTACCACCAGACTTCCCACATATTACCACCAGACTTCCCACATATTACCACCAGACTTCCCACAAATTACCACCAGACTTCCAACATATTACCACCAGACTTCCCACGTATTACCAACAGCCTTCCCACATATTACCACCAGACTTCCCACATATTACCACCAGACTTCCCACATATTACCACCAGACTTCCCACAAATTACCACCAGACTTCCCACATATTACCACCAGACTTCCCACGTATTACCAACAGCCTTCCCACATATTACCACCAGACTTCCCACAAATTGCCACCAGACTTCCCACAAATTACCACCAGACTTCCCACGTATTACCACCAGACTTCCCACGTATTATGCTTTCTAGTACCACAAATTTTAGGGACTCAATTACCTTACTTTAAGAGTTATATATATACTGTTGTAAGGCTTAAACAACCACGCTACACTTGTCTAACTAAGTCTACGACAATGTTTGTATAAATTTCTTGAAAGTCGTTTAACCATTTCACACGGTTGAGAACTTGAACATCGTCTTGTTCCCCTTCTATTTTGTAGGTAATCATTCCTTAAAATAATGGAAGGCACACTTACTCTTGCCATCTCCAAGGACTCTTATCTTCAGTGAACTCAACAATTTATGTAGAAGTCTTTAACTCTAAAGAAGGGGGTTTATTATTTAATTTTTTTAATCCGTACCCATCTTTTGAATTCGAAGAGAAAAAACTAACATCGGACCAAAGGAGCTTCCCATTTTCTTAGGCTTAGTTTAAAATTATATAAATTAGTACGGAAAATCAAGTTTTCTGCAATTGCTTGAGGATTTATCAGATTACCAGTAACTATTATATTTATGAGGTGGCAACAAAAGCGCAGGAACTTCGAAAACCCTGATTTCTTAATCCAAATTCAATCTCCCACAAAATTATCTCCCTCTCTGTAGTATTAGTCGCTTATTCGTCGCTTAAGTCACTTATTTTCTAGCAAGTTGTGATCGGGCCGTTTGTTAGATTAAGCGACTTAGAATGCCAATGCCAAACGATATTTCTGATGGTTTGTGTATAAGATAACAATTTATCATATAAAAATGCCAGTGCTGCCAAAGTTTCAGCAAGCAATGACTTAACCATGGTGTAATTACACTATGCACTTAGCGACGGTGTTTTTCATGAGCTTCCGAATTCAACACTTCTTAAGTCACAGCCTCAAACTTACACAAACACGGTGTCCTGAGAGTTTATTTATTATTCTTCCTTGTGTTTAAATTGAGTATCCTCATCCCACAGATTCCCCATTATTCTCGAGTTATCCTGCAGAACTTAAAACATAATGCCACATTTTAGATTTACGACCGATTTTTATTTGTCAGATATTCATGTTGAGGATATGAGTTCTCCTGCTAAACTCATAAAATAAGAATAATATTTCAGTATCAAGGACGATTTTCATGGGTCAGATTTTGGTTTTTCAATGAATAAAGAGATTCCCATGGCATATTTCAATTATAATTCCATCTGATAATTGGTTCCTTTCATATTTAATTGAGCAGCTAATTATGTTATCTTTCTATAAAGTCTTCCTTGGCATATTCCACTCATAATTCCATCGAATCATTGTCAATGGATTCTTTAATCTTTCAACTATAACTCCAATGGGTCCTTTCAAATTTAATTGACCAGCTAATTGTGTTATCTTTGTACAAAGTCTTCCTTGCCATATTCCACTCATAGTTCCATCTGATCTTTTCCCATGGGTCCTTTCTTATTCCCCTCATAATTCCATCTGATCATTTTCAGTGGATCCTTTGTTATTCCCCTCATGATACCATCTGATTTCCAATGGATCCTTTCATATTCCCCTCATAATTCCATCTGATCATTTTCAGTGTATCCTTTCTTATTCCCCTCATAATTCCATCTGATCATTTTCAGTGGATCCTTTGTTATTCCCCTCATGATACCATCTGATTTCCAATGGATCCTTTCTTATTCCCCTCATAATTCCATCTGATCATATTCAGTGGATCCTTTCTTATTCCCCTCATAATTCCATCTGATAATTTCCAATGGGTCCTTTCATATGTAATTGAACATCTAATGATGTCATCTTTCCAATTTCCTAATCTGCCAGGTTTGGTTTCAAAATCGTCGCGCAAAGTGGCGTAAACAAGCACGTCTCCAATTATTGCAGGACGCCTGGAGAATGCGTTGCTTGAGCCTGGGCACTCCGCCGGTCATATCAGCAGGTAAAGTTTGAGCACAACGCAGCTACTATTTTCAGTAATTTAGACCTATTCTACGCAGGCGGACGGGTGCCGAACATGCAAAACCCCAGTGCAATGATGAATGGTGGCGGTGGTGGTGGTTCCCAACCTTTGCATGCCGATCTAACGCCAGAAAATCTTTCGAACTCCCAAATGAAAGATGCACAAAATCCGATAAGTGAAGGCGGCATAGGTGGCAGCACAACTAATGGACCGCCTACGGCTAATGATTTCACCCTTATGCATCCGGCATTCCAGCAACAACAACAACAGCAGCCCAAAACAGCTGACGCCCCCGAGAGATGTGGTAGCGAACACGATGGAAAAATTGGCAGCGGTTGCGAGAAAACGTACACAGAACTCAAATTGTACAGGGAGCAGCAGCATGGGCAGAACATCAGTGACGCACTGCGTACTCACTTGGATATGAATGGCATGACGGATGCACGCGTGATGGCCGCCGCATTGGAGCATGGGTCCGATGAGGGCTCCGACGGCTCAGATTCAGAGGAAATCGATTTGACATCTGGCGCCTGCATTGACTTCTCCAATAACAAACCACAACAACAACAACAACAACAGCAGCAATCGATGAGTGCCAATAATGGAGTACATTGAATGAACGACAACAACACGAATCTTTGTATATAGAGAAATATGATTAAAATGTATTGAAATTATACAAAAACGTGAATAAATATAGAAACGCAGGGTTTTAAAACTTAACTAATTATATAAACAAATAAATATACGCTCGCACATACAGGCCCGGTTTTTTATCATTTGAGGGCCTGACTGAAAGAAGTATTTTGGGGGCATCAAATGTTCTCAAGGAAAGGTTTTTGTGGTCTTTAGTTCATATTGTAATATATATTTGTAATATAATACTCAGTTATATCACGCTTTGTGGAAACAATTTAGTGATCTGAACATGGTGGTGAATAAGCCTCAAAGACCGCTCCCTAGATCTGTCAAAAATTGTATGAGAGAAGAGAAATGTATGAGAAGAGAGAACATAATTTTAAGTGAAACGTAAGTAATGCCGGAATGTAATAAGAAATGTGGGGAAAAGATCTGTTAAAAAAAAGAAACCGATTCTGACATCTATTTGAGAGCGATCGCTGACAGATGTGCTTCTTCTTCTCCCGTGTTCACCATCTCCAATATGAGTGGAGCAGTTTCTAACGGACAATATACACTGTAAAGAAAGACGAGGAAAACTGTCATGGACAATTTAGCAGAGCACATCTCTGATATTAAGTCATCATTTAGTTCAGACAAACTGCAGAGAACAGTTTTGGAATCATCCTAGAAAATTTTTACAGTGCAGAATACCAAGCCATGGTGTGAAACCCCATAGGAATGAAATGAAATGAAACTCGGCCTTGATCAAGCTCGGTTATAGGTCATCTCACCATTGACGAAGGTTGAACACTAGTCCTTTTACTCATCTAAGATAACACCCTAAAAATACGTCGGGTTTATATAAACTGAGTCCTTGCAAACATTGAGGCCCGAATGGCTGAAATTCGCTGCGACCGGTCGTGTAGACACATACAGACACACATATACACACACTCACATATATATATATAAGCACTCACATACCTGGCTGATAATTTTGTAGTCGATCTTTCTTCGCAAGGCACTTTCTGATAACAGCTCAGCTGAGGTTTGAACTTGCTCAATTTTTTGTGGAACCGTCATTCAGTTCAAAGCGGTCATTCAAGTCGCCGTCAGAGATGTTGCCGAGTTTTCGCGGAATTTTTTCCTTTCTTCTTGTGTCAATACCCTTCTTGGCCACGCAAATAGTCAGTGGCGAGGAAGCACCTTACCTACCAGTGGTGCTGTGGCATGGCATAGGTAAGTCACCTCCAAAGCACAACCAAAAACTCCTCAGCAATCAGAGCTTTACAAACCTTTCACCGCTTTGCAGGTGACACCTGCTGTTCCCATCTAATGGAAGGCACAGCGTCGAGTGCTCGCGATTTGATAGAAGCAGCAATGCCTGCGGTGTATGTGAAGTCACTGAGCATCGGTGACACCATGGTTCAAGATTTTCGCAATGCATTTTTCATGCATCCCAATAAACAGGTAAGTGTGAATTTTGAGCGTTTCCAATTAGCAGTGAGTTCTTATCGGCCCCCACAAGTTCAGATAGAATTGGCGTGCCAGCAAATACGCGCCGATCCGCAACTGGCGTCTGGCTACAATGCAGTCGGGTTTTCGCAGGGCGGTTTGTTTTTGTAAGAACCCACATATAATGCGTACACTGTGAAAATTACTGTCGTATATTTTTCATGTGCTGTGGTAGGCGTGCTGTAGCGGAACGTTGTCCCACGCCTCCAATGCAGACTTTAATTACTTTGGGAACGCCGCATCAGGGCGTTTTTGGCATGCCCAAGTGTCCCACCGCAAATTGGATCAGTTGTAGAGTGGTGAGGAGGTTTTTAAATTTTGCCGCATACCAAAGGTAAGGGAGCGATGAAGGAGGGAAGGGGTTAGAAGTTGAAAATAAATTCAATTCCTAGAAATGAAATAAGTCTGGAAATGGACGAGGGTATATATCCTTCTTGATAAATATTATATCAACAGACTGATAAAATGAACCGGTCACTTAGGGATGGATTTGGCGGTTGGAAAAGAGAAGAACTGACTTTATACTTTGAACAACATAATCTTGTACTTGTGAGATCAAAAACCCCCTTAGAAACTTTTTCTGGTTGAGCCCCTGTACGCAATTACTTGTATCATTTCCTAGACCTTCACCTCCTTGGTCGTAATTCACAGTTGTATTTTTTGAATAATGTTTATTTATACCAATTTTATTTATTAGCTTGTCACAAAAGGATATTGTACCCGCCAGTTATTGGCATGATTCGAAGGACGAACTCAATTACAGAGCTACCAGCACATTTCTGGCAGAAATCAACAATGAAAATGAGACTCACCCCGAATATGCCAAAAACTTGCAAAAATTAAAAAGGTGAGTATTCAGCAAGGTGGATTTATATTAAAGGTGAATTTTCCCAATATTTGAAAAATGAAAAAGGTAAGTATTCAGCAAGGTGGATTTATTTTAAAGGTGAATTTATATTGAAGGCGAATGGAAGCACCAAATTTTTTAAATAATTTGAACTAATGTGATTTGTGTTTATTGGGAAGTTTTGTTTGGCAAATTTTGTTATTATTACATGAAAAGTAATAACTTAATTATTATATTACAATGAAATAGAAGCACTAGCTGTCAGGGGAGCATTCTGAATGTCTGCAGTGTGCTTAAGTTTGACAATTAAATAAATTCACCTTACATCCACCCAGGACGCACTTATTAGGTGGTCGCAAAGGAAAGTCAATCTTCTTCTTTATCTTTTTACGATCCTTAATTTTGTTCAGGTTTTTTTTAAAGATCAGCTGTTTCCATCTAATGTAATGAAATTGTTCTTGTAAGCTTGTGCTCCTGCTACCACCTTTAAGATAAATTCACCTTAATATAGTAAAATAGTAAATTTTCATAGTGAACACATTGAGGTAAATTTATATACAGTTATGTCCAAAGTATTACGTCATAATATGCTGTCAATGTAAAGGAAATAGTGTATAAGGAAAACAAAAGAAATAGAAATGGATGCATTTGTTTGTGTTTTCTTTTCTTAATATAGAACTGCACTTCTCGGATGTATGTTTCAGATTCTGTATAAAAACTATATATTAATTATAAGGATTACAGCTGGAACCCTAAGATAGAGTTCTGTGTTTTTAACGTCAAAAATTCCTTTCTTCTTGAGAGAAAGAAATCCAATTGCATTCCATTGATCCACTATATATTTTTTTACCTACCTACCTACCTATATATTTTCCTATTATATATTATATACATACATATATATATTTTTTTTATTTCCTATTATATATTATATATTTGTTGCAATTTTAATAGCACACAAAAAATGATTCTCTCTTTGAGAGTTACTTTAGCAGCTTTTACCTATTTACGATTGTACCATGGTTACTCTATCATATTTAGTCAAGAATAATCGAAATAATTTCTAAAATTCTTGATATTTAATATTTTCGATAATGCATTATTATGTAAATCCTTTTCAGATTTATTATGATAAAGTTTAATAATGACAGTATCATTGAGCCGATCGCTTCGCAGTGGTTCGAATTTTATGCCCCCGGCCAAGATAAAAACATAATACCTTTAAATGAAAGTGAGCTGTACCAGAAGGTATTGAAATATTAATCAACACTAAATATTTTAAATTAATATGTTTGTGTTCTCTTTGCAGGATAAACTTGGACTACGACACATGGCTACGATGGGTCAGTTGGTATTCATTGAAACCAATGATGATCATTTGTTTTATACAAAAAGTTGGTTTATTAAAAATGTGATTGTATATTTAAAATAACTAATAAAATTTAATGTTAATTAACTTATAAATAGTAAAATATGTACTTCTTCGCAACAGTGATTGATTTGGTATAAGGAGTCAAGATAAAGTATCGTGATCCTTGTGGATCTACACACTATAAATGTTAATAATTATCAAATGTCAATATTTTGATGTACAAACAGCAACCGAGATACCTCGATACAAGGAAATAAGTTATTAATTTTTCATTTTAAAGCCCAACCTGTAGTATATTTAATTTTAAAGCGCAACAGAAAGGAAACATCTTCATGGAACTACATGGAACATGCCTATCATAATTGCTTTGATTTTGTAGAAGAGCTAATTTTTCTTTTTTTTTTTGTCATCAATTCAGATTTTGTATTACATCACAAATTTCTTAATTCATTGTTTCTGTCTGACGCTGATTTTTAGATTTCCTCAAAAGATTTCTTATTTTGGTACCCGTCTCCACAGCTCTGAGGCATGTTCACCATCTTACATCATACTCCTAGCAATAGAAAGCGTTCTTCGAATGATCGAATGAAATGAAAAATTGTTACTCCATTGTTTAAGATGGCATTATATACTCCCAACGCAACTCATAGAACTATCTTGTATCCGATTTAATGCGACTAGGGCCCACGTATTATGTGTTCACAAGTCAGTATTACTCTTCTTCTTGATCTTTTATAAGTTCTTTAATTGTTTTAAGTTTTTTTAGCGATAAGCTTTTTCATCTAATTGACAGCTCAACTGACATTTAAATTCAATGAAATTTTTGTTTTTGTTGTAGCTTTGCAGACACCTTATTCCTGGTTGATACTAAACACTTCAAACTTTTATATTCAATATAACCAAAACATATTTTGAATTCTGTTATTTGTGAGACGTTTGTTTTTCAGCTGTTTTTTTATTAAAAATTACAGTATTGGAAAACATTTTGCTTTCATTTCGACAAGTGTGAAGTTTTGTTTAGTAGAATACCAGGCAAATACTATGAAATTCGGTATAGTATTGATACTAGGTAAATACTAGATTGCTCACGTAGTATTTGGCTGGTAATTCATGATATAGATCTAGTATTTGTTCGGTACTTAGTAACAATACTTGATGTCTATTAGGGTTATAAGAGTCTTTCAAACAAATATTTCACTTTTATAACATTTTATATTTAAACAATATTTCATTTCGGTGACTTATCTGAATTCTCTTTGTTTTGTTTTCGTTGTATAATTCGTTTTGCGGTAAGTATATATGATATCACCGGTAATTACAATTAAATTCATTACTTATGTTTTAATAAACTTTATTAATGGTATTGATCTATTAATTAAATTCGTCGGGAGCTTTCATAAAATAACCATAATATAAATCCAGTTTATTGAAACACCCTATACTCGCTGCCAAATTTCCATGCCACCTTGTAGCGCTTCTTTTGATTCGTTTCTCTTTTACTCGTTGTACTCAACATAATTTTGACTGTCAAATACAAATATCTACATACATCAGGAACATTTAAATCAGCTGTAATCAATTTCAATTGTACTTTTAATTTTGCAGTTTTGCCAATTAAGTAATATCCAACTTAAAGTATAGATACATTTAAGTAATTGTATACCTTTTACTTAGCCAAACAACTGCAATTGGGAATAATAATTCGTATCCATTACTTCACTGGAGGCGATTTGTAGTTGTAGTTGCTTCCCAATCAGACTGTAGGGGGTGAGTTTTCCTGATATACATAATTTTGAAAATTGATGTGTATAATATTTTAATTAAAAATAGCTGCTATACTCTGCGCCAGCAGAGAACTGCCGTATAAAATAATCCACTAAAGTTTTAAACCCACAATATATATATTTTTTCATTGTAGCGCACTTTTTAAGGAAATCTTGAATTTATTAAATTAAGAACATATAAATACATATAAGAAACAGCGAAAAAATGTCTGCCGTAGCTGAAATAGATATAGGAACTTTGGCAGCTAGTTTGGAGGAAGCTGTGCTGGAAGATGTAGTCAGGTATTTATAGAACAATCATATGTTTGAATCATAGTGGAATTACTGGTGTGAATTTTTAAACATAGAAATTAGAAATTCAATGAGAAATTAATAAGTAAATCCACTACGATTGCGATATCAAAACTCTGAATCGGCATATAAATTAGTATTTTTTAGTCGCCACCGGCGAGAGCGTAAGGAACTGCAGGCAAAAATACAGGAGTTAAAAAAGAATGCTCCCAAATCCGATAAAAAGAAACGCAAGGAAGCCTTAGAGGAGATAGCACGCTTGGAAAGCGAGCTGGAACTGAGACAAGCGGCAGAACTGAAAAGCGCAGAAAAACTTGAGAAAATGCTCAAAGTAGAGAAAACTGCAGCAACTCAAGCAGCCGACGAGCCTGTATCGACAGTCAGCAGTGCTGTTTCTGCAGACCATATGGAAAACGATATTGCAGGCAATGCACCGCAACGCGTGTCCAAAGCACAAAAGCGTCGTGATAAAAAGGAGCGGGAAGCACGCGAACGAGACGAAATTATAAGAGCCGCTGAGGCAGAAGATATGGAATTTGCCCCAAAAGCCATTGAGACGCGCAATATGAAAACTAAATTGAAGGCACGTGAGCTCGGCATTTACCAAATTCCCTCCGACGGTGATTGTCTTTACAATGCGGTACGTCACCAGTTGCAGCATTGCGGTTTGGGCAATGTCAACGTTCAGGAACTGCGTAATGAGACTGCCAACTATATACTTGCCAACAAGGATGCACTCATCTGCTACATGACCCATCCACAGACTGGAGAGTTGCTTAACGATGAACAATTTGAAAAGTACTGCTTGGCAGTACGCACCACTCACGCCTGGGGCGGACAAATTGAGCTGAAGGCACTGTCGACCATACTGAAAGTGCCCATCGAAGTGTTGCAGGCTGAGGGTCCACCAACAGTGCACGGTTCTGACGAGTTCCCAGGCCCCAATTTGACTATCACATATCATCGACATATGTACAGACTGGGTGAGCACTACAATGGAACGTTGCCGCTATCCGAGCTACCACCGGATGCACCAGAGAACTGTGAAGAGTTCATCTAAACGTTTTCAGCAGTTATTTATTTATTGCTCGTAATTATAAATTGCCAAAATTATGGTAGAGAAAAAGTAAAGTGATATAATGAACATGAAGTGTGAGAAATAAAATTAAATGTGAAGTAAAAAAAATATATAAATATATATGTACATGTAGATGCCATCCCAACACTCTAAATGGTCTGTGAAACAAGAAAATGTGGTTTTTAAAATCTCTTAACAAAAATACAGAAACTGTCTTCGTCATAGCACTAAAACATAATTTATGTAGTAAATAATTGTTGTAATTTATGTGTAATAAGTAAATGTGAAGGCTAAGCACCTTTGGTCAAATCTATTCCATTCTAGTGATTCTTGTTTTGTGTCATATCAGATAGGTAACAATAGGGCTTATTATATATAATATAAAAGTAGTTAATTGTACTGACAAGTATACCAAGGCTATATATATATATGTGTTAATATAAATGTTTATTTGCTTGTCCACACCAGTGACAATGTATTTTATTTGTGATCGCAACAGCAAATCAGTCCTTTAAAGTATATAATACTTATAGCCATATTAAATAACCTCATTTAAATTAATTACTTTCAGTAGTCAATTCACACAATTCAATTTAAACCACATAAAAATAAGAAGCATTTAAAATTTCCACCGGATACGAAATACAAAGCAAGCCTCTGAAGCCTGATCATGAAGAGCGAAGCGCGGGCTTTTAATTTCGCCGCTTTGAATAAGAATATTCATGCAATTCGTCCCGATGGTTCCAATTCCACTTGTTCTTGGCACAATGAAATTTAAATGCATACCATATGAAGCGAATTCAAAAAGGAGCGGCATTTCCGGGTGCTACGCTTTTCAGAATCGGCCTTTAAATGCATAATTATTAGTAAAAGAAACCCCTTTTCGAATATTAAAGAATTGCAAATTTCATTTTATAGTAAAAAACTTTTCTTTTAATTGTAATATCACTGCTAACAATTTATATATATATATATATATATATATATATATATATATTATATACATATATGTTTGTGTGTAGCTTACTATATAGCAATATGTTTCAAATTGTAACAAGTTGTACGCTAAAATTGCAAATGGAAGATTTTAATTATTGTCCAAAATTACTATATTACATTTTACGTAAATGATGCGTCTTTAGCAATTACGATTGAATTGTTTTATTATTGTATTTACGAGCAAAAGCATGTTAATTGAAAAATCTGTATTCCAAGCGGTATAATTCCAGTTAGCAGCAACATTCCATTAGTTTGTCTTTTTATTGGAACTGTTACTAATATTGACTGCTGGTGTTCTGTTGGAAGTTGAGGCTGTCTGCTGGGCGGTCTCGTTACACGGATCGGTAGGGTAAATGGCAAAAAGTGCTAATTGTATGCCACTCAAAGAGAAGAGGAACAGATTTTGATACTGCAAAAGAAATAAAATATGTTTAAAAGCTCAGCAAATGGATCCAATGGTTATATAATAGCACAAACTAAAATATCGAAAGCCATGATTCAATCGACCCATAAATGGAAAATGCAATTGGATACGGACATTATTGCATACAACAAATAATAATTATAAACAATAAAAATAACTATAAATGATATTTATAAATAATAAATATAACTACACTGATAAATAATAAAAATCTATCTTACCGCCATAACTGAATTTTTAATTGAAATGCCATACAAAGTCCACGATCCTGCCACAATCGCTCCCGTCAATATAATCGGAAATGGTAAACCCTCGGTACTCTTTTTTTCTATTATAGTTGGCAGATTCAGCAGTGGGGAACCCACTAAAACCACCAGAATGGCGGTGATTATTGTACCAAAACGGAATTCAACCTTATTGGGATCCTCTGCACAGGAATACACTAGACATGCCATTACAAATGCGCCTGCTACGCACAATTTCATGACGATTTTCTTTTTAAATTCTTCGGAAGCGTACGAGTAAAATATCGCCATAAATATAGCATTGATCACAAAGCCAATAAGGTTCACTTGTACCATGGTAGAGTCTTCAATTAGCACTCCAAGCTTTAAACATAGCAAAGTACTGGAATTTAAAACAATAAATGAATATTTAAATATCATAACATATCAGGTGAAAATCTATCTATATGGATATATGGAGGGCTCACTGCTATACCGAACCAAGTCATGAAAAATAAAAAATGCCGAAACTAGTGCCAATGTCCCCGCATATATTTAAATTATTTTTATTTTAAATTAATATCATTAGCTAATTTTGAATATAAACTTTAAAAATTTTTTTTGGTAGATTAAAATATTCCTTCCAGAAATTAATGGCAGTGCATTTACTTTACCTCTAAATATCTTCGAATTATGTTTTTATGACTTAGTTCGGTATAGCTGTGAGCCCTCCATATGCCTAATACATTTGATAAAGCCGAAGATAATACATATTTAATATACATGCATATTAGCTTTGATAAATCCCCTCTCCCAGAGAGAAAGAAATGTATACTATTTTATTTGCTAAATGACAAATAATCATATAAAAAGTATTTTACATAAAAAAGGAGGAGCAGTAGCTACCAAGGATTCAGCTCGCTACCTGTTTTTAGGAGGAAACCACTCACCCCCTTCCCTCAAAAACCCTCAGCTTGCCGTGGTCTTAAACCACCAAGAAGCTTTTGGGAAGTTGAGTATATCAGCTCGGCTACTCTAAAGACCCGGGCAATCACAGAGCCGATTTTGCAACGATTCCTCCTCATCTCCACAACTCCTACAACAATCTCTGAAAGGAGCACCGTACCTGGCTGCCATTCGGCCTATGATGCAATGCGCTGTCAGAAGCCCCACGATAGTCCTGAGACCTATTTTGGCCACATGTATAGAGATGTTCGACAGTCGGCGGTTAAGCAGCAGCGTTCATTCGATCATCTAATCTAAGACTACCCACATTTACGCACTCAAGAATAATCTTTTAGCTTACTCCAAGTTTTGTGATTTAGCAGATGAACTGTAAGCTGGGAGTATACGAGCATGTATGTATGTACGTAGTCTGTTACACATACTAAAAATACATTACTATGATGACCTAATTCTCTGTGCCCTGCAGTCCACTCAAATTGACATGTCCACACCGCACCCAGCACTTTACATGCATTTACACAGGTATGTACATCCATGACCCCCACCACATAATTGCAGACGCCTCAATCAACAAGTTACCGGTTCACGCAGTTTGGTGCACAATGCTCTCACGTTGACTGAAGCTATTTTTAGTTATAAATACAGAAACACAATTTACCGGTGTGAAAATGAACACTCCCATATAACTACATATGTATGTATGCATATACTGGTGCTTAAACGCACCTATGTAGTGGGTGTGTGTGTATTCCAATGAACTTTGGTTAAAAAATACAGAGGAACGTCATTGCACGCAGCGGCAGCTTAATGTTAATTTCACATCATTATCGCTGGGAGGGTTACATGCATGCTTTGCACTAATTAAAGCGAGGGTGAGAATATTTTTAAATGAAATTTTCCAATTTAAATAAATAAAATGCTCAAATTCTTATTAGAACAAGAAAGAGTGTATTGATCCGAAAATCGCCCCACCTTGTAAAATAATAATTAAGTTATAATAATAATAATAATCCGAAACAGATTTCAGAGTCTTCAAACCTCTCATTCTATTACCTTGATTTCAAGGTAATTCAAAAAATTGAGCCATTCTCTGAGTTGTTCATTCGCAATTGCGCAATCTCCAAAAGTAATATTACTAACTATTATTATGGTTGTTGAATGAATGAATGAGTGTTTTAAACCGCGCTTAGACCATTGTTTTCAGTAATCATTTTCTAAGCCATTAAAAAAAGTTCTTTTTTTGTTAGTTTTTTATGATGCCCATTTTTGTTTGCAATAATTTAAATATTGAATCTAGTTTCATATTGGTGTTATTTAGTGTATAAAAGTAAATTTGAATTATTTGAATAGCAAAATTAAAGCAGTTGCACAACTATGAAGTTGTCCCGAAGGCCAATTTATATAGAAATACTACAATTTGTTTCTTTATTAATGCCTGTCTTCTTAAAGTAAAAAATCTAATAAAATATAGTATACTTATATAATACATACATATGTATTGATGTACATAAATGCAAATCAGTCCATTTACTTCTAAATCCACAATATTAAGATCAAGAAGGTCTTTCCTTTGTTAATAGGGAATTTCATAAATATAATTTCATAGGTAATTTCACAATTAAATAAGAAATTAATAGCATTGTCACTAAGGGTAATGGCCAAATAGTTTTGTACTTAACAGTATAACGCACTTATCTTATCACTTATGGCAATTTAAAGTTTTAAATGCACTTAAAAAATAAATATATGTATATAAATGCCACTTGATAAGAAACTTGAGTACAAACTGCGTTATGAAATAAGTGTATGCAAGAAACCAATTACATGTAATCTCTCAGACAATGAGTCGAGGAAATTCGTTAATCTATCTTAATGTTGATAACTGCGGCCAATGAAAGACTCATAAAATACAAATATACATACATATATGAGTGTGTGTGTGATTCGCTTGAGTAACTGTAACTAGTGACACTTTAAAAAACAGCTGCTTTGAACGAATTACCTAATCACAATGCAGGCGAATTACAGTGCATAAAAAACGTGGACTAAAAATGTTCACTATATATTTATATATGTGTGTGTGTGGTAAATGCACATAGTACTTGGTTTGAACTTACAGCACAGTACCGCCAATGAAGGGTTCTGGAGGAAACGTATCACTTTTGCCCTTTTTTCTGATTTCATTTATGAGAACAGCTCCAGAAAGGAACTGCAAACAGGTAACGGCGCCAGCGAATTTCGCTAAGCATTCACTATAGGGTTCCAAAATGTCTCCAAGCGTATCCATTATGCAGGAACACGTGCGAAACTTGTTTATGTTTTTCTTCTTTTTGTATGGCAGTATGTGTATTCCAATTGGTTGTTTCTCGCCGCTCTGTGACTCTCTAGTAAATAGAATTAAATTCACTCAATTTTATTAAAACGAGACAAGTTCAAGAGCATCTTTCGCTCTGACCCCTCACCACTTTATTTACGTATATATTTTGATGTTGTTTTTGTTGTAATTATGCGTTTTGTTATTTTCGCTTCGATTTTTTATTCCAATTTTGTTTTTTTTTTTTCTTTTTTTGTTATTATTGTTTTTCGTTTTTATATTTGCATTTTTTGTTTAAAGCTTGCCAATGAACTTTTAATTTTGCATCGAACAATTTAAGACTAATAAATTTTAAAACAAATTTTCATTTATTATTGTATACTTTTTTTCCAAATAACAACAAACTATTTTATGTAAAAAATTGTATTTAATTTTTTTCCTGAATTTACGCCTACTTCGTCTTAAAAAATTTACACAAATAAATTAAAAGTGAAAAATGAAAATATATAATAACTATGGACAAGCAATTGATTGCACGACCACACTGCTTAACGTATGGTGCACAACTGTTTTAAGTGCAGGCACTTTCGTTTCAGCTGGCAAGCATTTCATGCTCACTCACTTCTCGTGCACTACACACAATCGTAGTGCATATTGGACTCGGGCAATGGTTTGTAATGATGCAGAGAAAATTGAACCTGTGTGGCAATAAATTAGCAGAAATAGTGCTATAGCTCAGAATTTTTTGCAATTTTTAACAGGAAACGATTAGTTAAATTCAAGTCAAGATTTCACAACGATATAGGTAAAACTATATAGAATACTTATACACGGACTCATCAATACCATAGATTTTAAGTGTTATTTAATGATCATATTTTACTTTTGCATTGCTCCTGATACAAAGCAGACTGCAAGAAATTATAATTGTAATATTAAGGAGTAGAGCAGATATTTGTGACCCTTAAAATATAAGTTTTCAAAACGATATATAGAAATAATATTATAATAACGAGGGTTTTACCCAAAAAATATAATAATAAAGTGCCATTGATAAAAATGCAATTTTTTACTAATGGCACTTTAACCGATTCTTGAAGAAGGTAAAACTATATAGTATACCGCTACAAGTACTCATTGATAGCTTATTTTTTTTAAATAATGCAAATTTTTACTAATAAAACTTTAACCATCCCTCTTGAAGAAGGCAAAACTATATAGAATACCACTACAAGTACTCATTGATACATTATATTATTTAATTTTTTAAAAATAAAATTTAACCGACCCTCCTGAAGAAGGTAAAATTATAGACTACTTCAATTTTATGGGAATTAAATGAGCACATTTCAGCTTTTGCATTGCTGCTGACAAAAAGCAGAGAGCGTGAAACTTACTTATAATATGTGGGTAAAGGATTAAAACAGATGTTTGCGACTCTTAAAATAAGATCAGGTTAACACTTACAAAAGCTGTGGAGTACATTTGTAACAGTCGTCACGACTGACTATAGCAATTTATTTACCAGTTTTTGTTGTTTTTGCTTTAGTTTAACGGCTCACTGCTTCTGTACTCTTCTCAATTTAATTATTCAGAGAACAGTATACATTTTATATATATATATATATATATATATATATATATATATATATATATATATATATATATATATATATATATATAGTTATTAAATTAATCTTACTTTTAATAAAATCAAAGCAGTTATGACAAACAAAGCTCTCTCTAATTAATAAGTGTAAAAAAACATTTTTATTGCAAGGAACATTTAACATTCACTACAATGAAGACAACCCTAATTAAAAAATCCATTCGTAACTCATAACTTAAGTATTGTCTAAACTATTTATAATAATACTTATAATATTATCTGTAAGCAAACACTTCTTTATGTAAATCTGAATACAAATTACATTTGACTTACTAAAAGTCAGTGCAGTATTTATGAGGTAAAGCAATGAGACATTTACTGCCATATTCAACAGTTTTAATTACAATTAACACAAAAAATAATAATATATACTCTATGTATATCTTGCCTCCAACTAAAACAATGTAAATAAAAAAAAAATTAATTTCTATATCGTAATAATCGCAAGACCTCCATATCTTTGACCATCAGTGTGACCCGATTTGCGTGCATTGACAGCAAATAGGCATCTTGCAATTGCTGCGTAACATACATTTCTGTAGATTCCTGCAGGGCCTGCATTGCCTCCCGAGTGATACAATTTATTTCCCCTGAGAAAGAGTGTATTATTTCACGTACAAGTCGTCCAAAACAGATTTTTGGTATTAGAAACGCTACAAAAGTTCGAAAATAATTCGCATAAACACAATTCTTAGGCCTGACCCTACTATAATAATGTTACTTACTAGTGCTTGCCTGCAAGTGGCATATTTCCTTCAACAAACGTTGAGATAGTTGCATTGGAGTTCTCCGTTTTCGCAATTGCGGCCTTTGAGTAGTTGATCTTTGTTCGGGTGCTCCGTGACTTCTTGCTGTGCTTTTGCGCGCCGTCTGGCGCTTTTGAGCAGCCCTGCTTGTGGAAGAGCCGTAATTCAACTGATAATCTGATTGGTTCGGAACCGGTACATGCGAATGGAATGAGCTATCTCCTGACGAACTGCTACTCATCCTCCTTGTTTTTTTTTTTTGTTACTGAATTGGAAAATAAATGTAAAATAAAAAACGGACGCAAAACGGCGTCTTTTTAAAATAAATGAAACTGTCAAAATTCATGGTGAATTTCAAGTGGTAAATGTGGTGAAAAAGTATGATAACAAAGGTACGAGGGTTGCATACACCATTTTTTTTTTATAAATACAAATAATTATGCATGTTTTTAACTTATATTTTAGAAGAACCAGATTTTATTTCATAAAAAAATATACATGTGTGTATGATGTATTAAATAAACTCAAAGAATAAAAAAAAGCCCTCAAACATCTTCACGCAGTACCAATTTGTTCTTCTCTGACACAAAAGGAACAGTACCAGGTTTGGAATGTTTGCGGACATTCGCCTCCTTATGCTTCTCTTTGTCCTTCATCACGCGCATCTTACGTTGTGCATTAAGTACATGGCGCGGTACTTGACGGTGTCGTGCAATGCGCTTGATTTGTGGATGAGCTGCGTATTTCTCCTTCAATGCCTCCTGATAGTTAAAGTTTGCGCGCTCACGTGGACGTATGATACCTAATTTTTCCGACGCCCTAGCCTTCCACAGGCGTATATTCATTTCATCGGATCCAGAGAAAATATACCGATTATCCAATGACCAACCGATGCAGACCACATGTTGCATACGTTTCGTGTGATAGATGTCGCGAGAATGACTCTTATGCACATCGTAAATGCGAACAGTTCGGTCGTAACTGCCGGACACGAACTCCTTACCAGTAGGTGAATAATCAACGTCCGTTACGGCAGAGACATGGTCAAAGTGGATTTTTAGTGGATTCGTTAGTTGGCGTGTATCAAATGTATACAAACTGTAAATGAGAAATGTATTTAAAAATGTATATTCAGGATAGCAATCGACTCACTTGCAATCCTCATTGGCAACGGTAAAGTTAAATGCCTCCATTGGGTTCCAGGAAAGTTTGTTACTCTTCATGGTTAACACAATCTTACGGAGTGGGTGAGCTGCACGCTGATCATACAATATAATGCTACGATCACTTGCACAGCACGATAAAACCGACGTCTCGACGGGGTTGAAGGCTATCGAATGCAGTGTGTCGACACCCCATTTGAGTGTCTTTAGTGGATCATTGTGATTCTCATCCCATATGGAACAAACTTCTCCGCAAGTTGCAAAAATTGGTTCTTTTCGGTGATGTGCAATACCAGAGACAATGGTGCGGCTTAAAATCGTGTTAACCGGCTCCTCATCCTCGCCGATTTCTGGAGTAGCAGAATTCCAAACTTTAATGGTTTTGTCGTCACCGACGGTTATGAAGCGCTGTCCATTTACGGCATAAACAATGCCACGCACAAACCCATCATGTGCCACAAAGCTACGCACACTAGTGCGGTTCGCTAGGTCCCAAACGCGTACCTCACCATCGTATGCGCCAGTTGTCAAAGTGGACAGCACCTTAGGATGTTTACCGAAGCAAGAAACGCCATCACGATGACCACTTAAATTGGCCACGAAAGGCTTGGCAAAAACGCGATCTAATTTTGTAGCATTGAGTGCGCGAACATATTCGCGCGCCGCTTCCATCGGATGGAGAGTGGGATCATAATTCCGCGGCACTAAACGAAGGTTTTAAGTTTAGAATAACAATGCCACAAATTAGTAACAAACGTGAACTTACACTTGTGATTCTGCAGTTTTGTTTCTCGTAGGTATACATCCGGATTCCGGTTAATCATTTTCACCTTCATCTTGGTAGCCATTTATTGAAATAATTTCTCAAAACTCGTAATTTTAAACGCAATAAAACAAAACAATTTCTAACTACACTTCACGTGCAAATTGCATCGATTTTGACACTTGGGCTCTGCGTTGTTTTCTTTGCCTGCTGTTCGCGTTGCCAACCAATTTTGGCGAGCTGCGTTTAATATGAAGTACTTTTGCAATAACAACAACAACCAATAAGAAATCCTGAAGCAAGGCAAGGAAGAAAGACGTCGTAAAAGGAAATGTGTGCAGAAATTTTCTTTGAGGAAAATTAGTTCTCAAGCAATAATTTTATTTTGTGCTAATTTGTAAGCAGAAAAACCGAAACTGCAGAGTCAATTACAGAACACAACGTGTGGTAAACCAAGAAAATTGCAAGATCGCATATTTTCCGGAGGGGTGAAAGTGCTTCCGCCGACACTGCAAATTCCAACGCAACAATGAACAATTTGGTAAGAAAGAGAACGACGAAGTTTCTAAAATAGCAGAGGTAATTACAATATTTCTACAAATTTTCCCAGGATCATGTTAAGAATTTCTATCCGGAAAACTATAAATTGGATCTTTCGGAAACGATGAAAGCTGCTCTTTCCAAAGGTCCGACAGCGGGAACGGGTGGAGGCAATATTGGAGCAGGCGGTAGTGTGGCCCCGCACGGAGATTTGCAACAGGGGAGTGCAAGCCTTCCTGGCATCGGTTACGTTACCGAAAAGCTGTATATGCTGTTGCAGTTATATTTGCAGAATAAGGGTTGGAACCCCAGTGCTGAGCTGCTGCAATGTTTCAGCGATCTAAAGGATAATTCTATGCTGCCCAGTGCCACCTATTTGCAGTAAGTAAAATGAAAACATGAGTGTCCCTTTGCTCCCCCGCCACACCTTGGGAATTATTATAATTTAAAACAAAAACATAACTAAGACTTTTGTAGAGATGAGTGTTCTAAACATTCACAGGTCTATTGAGATGAAGATTCATATTTAACCTACAGACTCATTTAAACGATTGTTTATATACGTAGCAAAATATGAGGAGCTCTCCAATTTTTTATTTTTATATTAGAAGATTATTATATAATGTTCAAATTAATCTACATTTGGGGGGCTGTTTTGCTATATGAACAAACAAAACTGAATAGAACAGGCTACATTAACAATGAGTAGGGACATTGTAACCCCGATTAGACACACCCTTCAAGAATCAAAATGATCAACAGCATCGATAATTTAAACTGCTTTGGATGTGCATGTCTGGGGAGAGAGAGCATGGTTTTATACAAATACGAATATTGTATTTGATTATATTATTATGAATTGCATGGGTTCGTGGAATGGGTACTAGCCTACTCATGCTTTCGACTCGAAGAGAACAAGATTTTCAGAAAGAAGCATATTGTGACCAAGCCGCGGCAAGATTTGAACCAACTATCCGATATATATTAATATCCTCTCTTATATATTGGAAAAAGTGGAAAATAGCATAGTAACTGAACTTTAGGTTCTTATTATATAAGTTATAATGAAATATCATTCTTCGCTTTATAGAGTACTCGCTAATCGGCTCACTTTGGACACACAAGGTCGTCTTATACTGCGCGAAAATGGAAAGATTGTACTGCCCTTCGAGCATTTCGCTAACGCTGTCATGCTGAAGCATATGTCAGGCCCACACGGTCTTCACTTAAGCGTCGAAGCCACCGTACGCGCGGTCATAGAATCGTATACCATTGGTCGCGAGAATTTCGGTATGGAGAAGGAGTTCATTATTGAAGTGGTGCAATCGTGTCCCAGTCCGGCGTGTCGTTACTATAAAAATCACTTGGGCATGTCCCCGCTGCCATTCATGGAACAACAATTTCCCGGTGTAAATCCCACAGATTTTTTGCAGCATTTACCGCATCTACCACCACCGCCACCACATCCATTGGCCGCTGGTGCAGCAGCTGCTGCTGGTAATAGTGTGGGCAGTGGTGCTTCATCAAGCAGCAGCTCGATTGCGTCCACCAGTAGCTCCGTAGGTGCTGGCGGAGAAGTTGACCTAACTAAGGCACCACAGGCACATACTCAACAGAAGATACCTACGCAGCTCCAACACTTAACTAAGCAGCAACAGAACAGTATTCAAACACAACTTTCGCAACTCAGTGCCGCTGCGGCCCATCACCAGCAACAGCAACTGACAGCGGCACTTATACAACAACAAAATCGGGCACTCGCTCAGCAAAGTCTCGAAAAGTTTAGCAATTTGAGCGCACTTGAAAAGCAGCGAGTCCTTCAGCAGCTGGATCCGAAGCATTTCGATCCAATGGCCGTGGCCGCTGCTGCAGCCAACTTGCAGATGCAAAAGAATCTAATGCAGTCGCAGGCCACTGCCACTGCTGTTGCCGCCAATTCGGCGGTCTCTTCGTCTTCCTCTTCGTCGTGTGGGTCTGCCGGTGTGGTAGGAGTGGTTGGCGTTCCGCCAGTGATCAGCAGCAGTATCAACAATCATCTTGTGCATCATCAATTGCCACCACCGCCGCAGTCACCGAACGCACATCCCATACACTCATCGTCGTCATCCACGTCTTCCTCGCATTCAGCAGAACAGCTGGCACAGAAAAATGTCGAAGTTATACGGTAAACTTACTCACTAATTTTAATATATAAATTATAAGAGAGAGAAGGAGAAATCATATGCTTGAATTTCTCTCCCTTCCAGATCTAACTTAGAGTCACTTGATTCGAATAAGGACCTTTTGGGCTGCATGGGCGCCTGGGGTAGTCAGGAACCAAATCGCGATGCCATGCCAGTGGGACAAGATAAGATTGTACGCATTTTTGCCGAACTAATGCGAAATATGGCTCGTATGAAAACTTACATACGCCCCTCCATGTGCAAACCGTATGGAAAACAAAGCGAGAGTTTACAAAAAAGTATTTATTCCTCCTAATTTATCATATTTCATTTGATTTGCTTTTTTATTTACATGTCTCCTTCTCTCTTCTTGTCAGCCCTCTTGGATACCATACAAATTGTGCAAACTTTACGTAATTGTTTGCCTGCACCACACATTCCGGTAACATCGTGGAAGACTGAAAGTGAGGGAAGTTCGGTTGCTGTAGCTGGAGCTGCTGCTGCTGGTAATGGGTCTGCTGTAGCAGGTACGATTGGTGCAACTAGAGTGGAAAATTTAAGCAATTGATCGTCACCTAATTTTTAACATAGGAACCTTTGAGTTTAGTTGGTTTTGATTTTTTTCTTCTGAAACAACTGCAGTAGGAAGTTTTTGAAATTAAAACTTCATTTTAATTTTAATTATTAGGGTATTCTTCCAATAGTGTAAACGAGATAAATTGTGTAAAATTTTAGAAGCCTTCACATTCTTGTTAACATTTTTACGGTTTAGAAATGATGAACTCTAGAGAAGATGTGCGCTCAGTTAGCCATGATAGTATAAAGTTATGCAATTGCATGAATACCTTTAATAGTAATATTTTTGATTAATATAATTTGGAATATTTATAAATAATCCAAATTGTGGTGATTGCAAGCCACAGAATCCAATGGATACACCGACACAATAGAGCGAACGCTTGGGAAGTCTTCCACTAATGCTCTTTAGATGAATGATCGATCCAGTACGAGGCGAATCCTTTTTACAAGACACAGATTTTTTAAATTTTTCATGCTATGTTTCTTATAGTGAATAATTTTTGAATAGATATTGGGTTTCTGATGAACTGATGTTAATTCCACTAGGCTTGTTTCGCCAGTTCTTGATTAAATGTTTTTTTATCTGCCATAATTTTTCCAACTTTATTTAAACAGACTTGGTTACATGTCGCCTGCTTTCTAACGAAATTGCTCAATTCTTCAATTTTCCGCTCTAATTACATTTTAGTGTAAGTTATCAACGTATTAAAGTAAATTTACCCACATTTTAACGTTAGATTTAAAAAATACTCGCATTACATATACACACGTACATCATACATACATATATACATTACTATAGTATAGAAATATTATAATTAAAGAAAATATTTCTTCTAAGTGGTTTGAAAAACCCAATACTCTGTGCAATTTCAGCTTACAAGTTGAATTTAGTATTATGCCGCATTTAAGACGCCGCCAACAATATGCAGAGGTGTGCAAAGAATATACTTATCATAAATTGCCTCAAAGTTAAGGGGAATTTACGTTATCTACAAAGAGATTTTATACACTTCCATACAAGGTGAATTTATATATTTCCATACAAGCTGAATTTATATACTTCCATACAAGGTGAATATATATTTGCATACAAGGTGGATTTATATTATTGCATACAAGGTGAATTTATATTGTTGCATAAATTCACCTTGTTTCTCTACTCAAAGCATGCACCAAGGTGAATTTGCAAAAAGCAATTGTACTAGTGAGGGTGCATTACAAAGGGAAAACCTCCCGGAGAGTTTTGCTTTGACACGTTATATAGTTAAAAAGGAACTGATAGTAACGCAACAAAGTAAAAAAAAGGCTTAGTTTAAAATTGCAGTTTATTTTTATTTATATTGTCACAAATTAATTCTTCTCAACATATTGGAATTGCAGTCGACTAGTGTGAACGAGTTAAAAAAGTACCGTGTAACTAGCAGACGCTCTGTGGGCAGCCATGTTGCACATTGAACAGGTAATAGCCTCACGAAATGCGTCCTCAGCTAGCATACGCTCAGCTTTCGACTTATCTGACAAATATCATAACTTACCTTGACGACTGCCCTCAGAGGTTTTCCAGTGCCCATAATTTTATCAACCCATCCTTTGTACTCAATGGAAACTATTTTGTTGGTAGGAAATAATTTGTGCTAATATAAATAAATTCCCAAATGCAATATAAAATGTTTTCCTTTGTTCATTCACTCAAGGACGCTCCTTTGATTTTTTACTTTAAAGTAAAATTCTTCGGGAGGCTTTTATCTCTTGGTACTCACAATTACGGCTTGTTTTCTCCTTAACTATAACATCGTGCATCAATCGACACTATTTACAAAAACAATATTCTTTAATTGAAAGTCTCGTTGTATCCTTAAACTATTGAGGTCCTCTCAATGCCTTTGTCACTGTTTGCACACCTCTGTAAATAGAAAATTTTTATTAACACAAATGAAGCCCCATAAGCGCAAATATTTTACTAACGTAACAATAACTTTTTAATAATAATAAAAATAAGCACAAAAATTTTACACAATATAATATATAACGTATTTGCACTTAAGTTTAAGTTAAATTTTTAAAGGTTTTTTCTGAGTGCCATCTTTACACTTTTTTATATAAAAACTTTATTTGATTTTGTTTATATAAATGAGGCGTCCAGACTTAAATCAAAAAATATAATAAGTGTTTCAATTCCGATATTACAACTAAGATCATACGGGTATAACAAGTATCTATTCTGAATCAAGGTGAATTTAGTTACATGGTAACTGCAACAATTAATTTTTTTAATGAATTTTCCCGACGAAAACACAAATATGCAAACAATTGCAAATAGAGTTTTGATTTGAGTGAAGAAGAGTTTTTTAGTTGTTGTTTTTGTTTGTAAAGTTGTGAAAAGTAAAAGAAATTATGAGTCTATTTAACTATTAAATGTATTTTATATAAATTGTGTACCACTTTAAGCAACTCTTATGTATTTCTCCATTCCTCTCAATTTCGTTTATTTTGAACAATACCTAATCGCACATTGCTTAACTTTGACAATTCCGGAGGTATGAAGTTCACGTTGCAGTCACCATGTAAGTAAATTCACCTTGATTCAGAATTCATCGTCTCCATCATTGCGTTGGATTCTCGTCAAATCGATATTAACTCAACGAAACTGAAATATGACGAAAATTTCGTAGCGTTTGCCAAGAACAAGCACTCATGATGACTAAAGAGTGGTGGAGTTAGCTCAGTGTCACTATATCTTATTTTATGTGTCAAATGATAACATTGTATATTTCTTAACAGAAAGAAAAAAGTGCTGAGCTCACTTCACCTGCTTTCATTTCACCATGACCTTATGGCTTCACTTAAATTAAATGAACGTAAATAAAATGTTGCAATATTTTTTAAGGCCTGAACGTCTCATATTTCGACTGATATTTTTCTAAAGTATTTTATTATATATATAGTAATATATATATATATATTTTTATTTTTCTTATTGTTTTATTTGTGCTTCTTAAAAAAAGTTCCTTCAAGTTCTCACTTAGTTAATAATCCTTACTTTATCTTGTGGTTTTGTTGTTTAAGATAGTAATGATTGAAAATTGGTATAAAAAAAAAAATAATAGGAAAAAGAAAAACACCAACTGTGATACGAAAAATTAAGTTTAAAATTTTAGAAAACATTTTTGTTGGTTGCAAACAAATTTTTTTAGCATAGGTTTTTTGGTATGTGTTTTTTGGATATAAATTTCGATATATATATACACTTCTATAAAAAAGTATATGCAAATTTTAGCAACGGTGATTTTCTTATTATAATTTTTTTAATTTATATTTTTCTTTCGCTTTTTTTCTAAATTGTATATCTACTTCTTGTTTTGAACATTTGTTGCATTAGTTCGTTTTAATAAAATTTTAATCATATCAAATAATAAAATGAAAAATATGCTCTTATATTAAGCCTAGAAAACTCTTAATAAACGATTGCTTCCGTTGATTGCAATGAAACATAACAAAAATATTAATAACTATTTGTAAGGGTAACAAATAATCATCACATAATTGTATTGTACTGTAAGAGACTATTAATTGTAACAGTATCAGTTTTTTCTATTATTATATTTTAGAATAAATTTATATATCCAAACATATTTGCAAGTATCCCCCCACCAACCATTACCATTAATCACCACCCACACATTCATTCTCTCTTACGATTTAAATACGCGCCTGCGCTTTAAAACGTTTAAGTTGTGACTTGCAAATCAGTTTTGTAATCGGAAATTTATGCTATTTTTCTGTGAAGGTTGTACTGACTACGAACATAAAATAATAACTGTCATAAATACTCGTAAACTAATTTGTTGTAATTGTTCTGTTAAATCGATGTAATTGAAACTAAATTTAATGCATAGGCTTCTTAAGCAGTATTATTATATTATGTATATGTATATGACTACATATTATATATATGACTATTAATATCAAATATATTTGCTATATTCAAATATTTCAATTTTATACTTTTTAATTCGATAGCAAAATAATTTTAAATAATATTAATAATAATAATAACAGTAGTGCTAATTTCCAAGATAAAGCAATAAAGTATTAAAATATTGTGTACTTTGTATCGCTTACACTTAAATAAAATTTTCAATTTTATTGTAATCAGTATTCAATTATTTTTTCTAAACATCCTGAGAGGGGAAAATGCAAATCGACAGGAGTGATAACAATTAGCAAATGAAATATTCAGATGATAATCCTTCATGTTCCCTTTCACATATTTTTTTCTGTTCCCAGCCACCGACTCGTGTGGACGGAGTTTTAGGAACGAATAAATGAAACACAAAATAGAGCCGCTGACCCAATTCCCACAAAATTTTTAAATAATAGTTTTTTAACTGTGAGTGTTTCGCTTCAATTTGGTTACACTTGAGAAATTTACCCAATTACCAAGTTACAGTAAGTAAATTCACCTTGCCCAAATACAAACTTTTCATTTTTGAAACTGAAAGAAAGAAGTTCACCTTTTGGTGAAAATTTCACCTCGAATGTTTTGTTAGGGCTCCTTCACAGTTGTTGGCAAATACTTTTAATTTAAGATCGTACCTGAAATAGAAGTTAATGCTTGCGAAATCCTGTATTCGTGTAGCTGAAAATCAGCTGTTGTTTTTTGCTCATATCAAAATAATTAAAATTCGTTACTGCGGTGTGAAGCACTTAAAATTTGTCGAATATAATATCATCGTTGTGTGTGTGTTCAGCAAATCAGCTGCGTGGCAGTTCGCTTCTTCGGGGTGCGACATGTTACGCGAATGCTGTATTCTATTGGGTCTGGAAAAGTACTCCCGATTAGGTGCTGTTGCCCGCAAGTACACATGCTCTTGATTTCGTGTAGTTCAGAGCGGCACTTACGCGAACTTTTCCCGCTTCATATGACAGTTTTATTTCAGTTTTTACATACCAATAAATGGCGCTTAGACTTTTTTAAGGTTTATATGAAGCAAGTAAAAGTTCTTAGAAACAAATTAAATGATCTGTTTCTGTTGGTTGCTCTTGCAGCTGCATAAAACAGAAACAAGACACAGAGATAGGAACAGAATTCACAAGAAATTATGCAAAATTGAATTTCATTTGTAGCGAGAACGATAGAAAATTCTGTCATCATATTTATTGAAAATGTAAATAATAGTAATAGTAATAAATTACACCACGGATATGGAAAAAGAATTGGAGATTTATAGTGAAGAGGAATTATATTCAGCATTTTGTTAATCTTTGGGAAAGGCAAAATAATCTACCATTTAATTTGCTAACCTAAAAAAACCCAATAAAATAGAAACAAAATTATTGTAATATGTTGAAAACTAATTTTATTCAAATTTTCATTAATATCCCATATTTAAATGAAACTATTTTATATTAATTGTTCCTAAAGAAATAAACAAAATTTTTTTGGTACTGCTGCTGTCGAATTGCGTTCGGCACTGAAACAATGTGCAACTTGATGTTGAGAAATTCTGTGGTCCTTGAAGTTGAGTTTTGCAAATTGAATTCGGAAATTGTGTAAATTGAAACAAAATGTACTAATTGATAAAATACATTATTACAAGATACAAATTTTAAATCATAAAAATCCATTTATGTCGTTAGCAACAACAATTACTTTAATATTTCTGGTGATTTCTGCTACAGAAACAACCAACCTGGTTTGTTTCTGTTCTGTCGTCACACGCTGGGTTTTTATTGTAGCTAATCTATTACAAATTTGTTTGTTGATTCTGTTTCTGTTGAAAATGCACTGGAGTTTCTATCTGTTGACGTTTCTCCTATATGTTACTCTGGACCTTTATCTATAATTTTGTAGGCGTTGAAACTAAAATCCACTGTTCAAAGTTTCGGCAATAACTTTAATAGTTCTGTCGATTTTTGCTGCAGAAACAGGTCACGATGAGTTGTTTCTGTTTTGTGGCCAAACGCTCGTTTTGTATAGTTAAATTCTGTAGCTAATCTGTTACAAACTCGATTGTCACTCTGCAATTTATTTGAATTTCTTTTATGGGTTGAAATTAATATCCACTGTCCAAAGTTTCAGCTGTGTATTCCTAGTAAAACGTTGTTATTGTAAAATTGTTATATTCACCACTTTTTCTGCAGTGTTTCATCCATATCAAATTTTTTTTTGGTATGCTGTTTATCAAAGTTAATGATTTTTATGAATTTCTCACTTTATAATATGCCGCCACTGTGTTTAATTCGAAATTCGCACACTGCTTTAACAGCTGATCGCAAAGAGTAAATGTCAAAAACAAAGCTAAATACATGATGAAAGAAAAAGTGCAGGAAAAATACAATTATATACGAAATACAAAACAAAGAAACTAAAAACAACAAAAAGTAAATAAAAAGGAAAACAACAAAGCGAACGAACGAGCGAGTACCAACAAAAATCATGCCGCCGAGCGAACCGAGTAGTCAGTGTTCGATATTTGGGCGAATTACATGTTTTGAGTTTAGTGCTGCAGCAAGTTGTAATTAAAAGTGCTGTGAAAGTGTGAGAAATTGTGCAAAAAAGTAAAAGGTACACAACATGAAATCAAAAGCTAACAAATACCGTGCAAAATTCAAAATGGGTTTATTAATTCAATAAAGTGCAGAAACGGCCAAGGAAACACTTATTTAGGAGCTGAGAAACGGAAAATTTAAAGTTAGCCAATCTTCCAGCTTTGCTAGACTGTACTGTGAAGACAATAAGGACTTAGGTATATATCTATATGCGCAATCTAACACCCCCTCACCCAGAGCGTAGCCGTGTGCGCCCCCACCATTAAGGGAGTTGTTTTGTGGTAAACAAAATATGAAATTTGCAAAACAACAAAAACCAAACGAAAACACGCCATCAGCACACAGAATTTGATTCAGACGCAATAATGCTATTTATTAAGTATTAGACACAGCGTATTTAATTAAACGCAAAGTTCTGCTATTTTTAACGGAATGATTATGCGTCAGTCGAACATTCATTTCGACTCCATCGAAGGAAGCACAAAGAAATGGAATGAAATGGAAAAAAAAACTATTATTTGCGTCGCAATTGCTGCCGAAGAAAGACACTGAACGCCAAACACAACCAGCCACAAAACGTACACACATGGATATTCTGTTCGCTGTCTGCCTGCGCCTACCTACCAAGCTGGCAAACAAACGCTCTGATATTCCCCCTGCTCTGCTCTCTTGCGCTGTGGTGGCTTAGCACTTCCAGCCGCTACCAAAATGCCTACTGCAGCCACAACAACTCTTGCTGCTATGTACTTCTTTTCTTACCAACTTGAAGCGTAGTAATTTTATTAACTTGCCTGGAAGGTTTCAAATGTCTGCTAATGGCGGAGTACATTCATTCCTCATTTTTTATCGAGTGTTTTTTAACTCTTGAGTCAGCTAATATTGGCATTGTGGGTGATTTGCACACGCTGTTCTCATGCTGGTATTCCAAAACTCCGCTTTTATGTATGAAAACAAAAACAACAACAAAGAAAACAACAGTTTGTGCACAAACCACCCAGTGCAGTTTAGAGATGCTGAGCTAGCTGGCTGGCGGGTGTGGTGTAAATGACTTTAACTGCAGTGTGGCTCTAACCCTCCTGATTTTAGCTGCTCTCAATTTGATTGCACCCACCCTATAGAAGTATGTATATAAGGATCTACAACAGTCTGCACGTTCGACTTTTTTTCAGTTGTTAGGATACATAACTTTGTTGTTGTTTTTAGTGTACATAATTATTTATGTTGTTGTTTTTGGTTGCATTTTCTTTTTTGCTGGAATATTGTTTTTTTCCGTTGTTGTTTTGGTTGTACAAAATTTTATTTGATTTGATTTTTGGTTTGGAATACATACATAATTCTTGTTGTTGGAGTTTTTGGTGTACATAATTATTTTTTGTATGTTTTTGGTATACATACATATTTCTTCTTTTAAATTTTGTTCCCTTATTTAAGCCGATTTTACCTGTTCCCAGTTTAGGACCTTTACCATGTTTCTAAGTTCCTTCTACTTATATTATTTTATTTGTATATACATATATGTAAATATGTACAAGCCCTGCACCGCCTTCCTGTCTCGTTATATATGTATATGTGTGCTTTGTGCGATTGTCGGTCTTTGTCCTTTTTAAGTCCTTCCTCAATACATTTTTCGTGTGTATACTTTGCACCTAAATATGTGTGAGTGTGCAACACACCCGCGTGCTGCGAATTCGTATTTTGCGTTGTACTTGTTCAGTGTGTATGCCCAGCACTGATGTCCTCACAAGGATACTCGTGACGTAGTGTGGAGCCCTGAGTATTTGCCTGGCCGACAAAACATATTTTTGCTGCGTATATTTAAATATAACGTGGCTGATTCGAGACTGTTTGGTGGGAAAAACAGTTTATTTCGCAGTTTCCGAGTTACCAAGATTAACATTTGCACATTTCTTGTGCAAACATATTGCGAAACTGCGTCAAATGAATGTGAACAAAAATATTTGATGTTTTTCTTTTTCAATTTTGAAATGTTTTCCTAGTGCATTTTTGCACTCTACACATGGTGGAGTGGACTATGTGGCTGTAATCCCAGTGTGTTTGGTACACGTGAAATTGCGTTTAATTGCAGGTAGCAAAATGATTACTTAGGTACTTTAGGTACTTGTGCAGGTGCAGAATTCCAATGAATGTAAATCAGCTCTCAGGACTAAGCCGGGGATGAAGTCTTTGTGGCTTTATTTGCGATGGCTCTGCTTTCAATGGCTTTTGTGCAGTGGTGGAAAATGGGGCCTTCAGTGTTGTTCAATGTGGCCTTCAGTGTTGTTCAATGTGTCCTTCAGTGTTTTTCAATGTGGCCTTCAGTGTTGTTCAATGTGGCCTTCAGTGTTGTTCAATGTGGCCTTCACTGGTGTTGCTAATGTGTATTGGGCTATAATCTTTGCTCACTTGTATACAATAGATTCATCGTTTTATATACGAAAATCATGAATCAAATTGAGTAAAATATTCTCAAACTTTATTTCAGTATTATTTTTGGTTTACAGACAACTTTCCTGGAAGGATTTGATTACTAGATTAAAATAAATGTGAAGAGGATAAAACAGTACTATGATCGAAGTACAATATTAGTATGAAGGTACTTCCATTATATTAGAAATTACTTCCATTATATGAGAAAGTACTTCCATTATATGAGAAAGTACTTCTGCAGCCACCTTGACAAAACACCAACTTACACTCAAGGGACAGAGATGACACTGTTAGTTTACGATCAAATGCCTTATATATCGTATTAGTTAACAGTCAAACAATTTATATATCGTATTAGTTAATGATCACACGGCTTATATATCCTATTAGTTAACGATTAGTTTCTCTTCTGGAAGCAGAATGATAACAGTATTCCATTATATTGAAGCTTCATTAATTTTTTATTATTAATATTATATTTATAAATTATACCTTACACTGTAATGAATTGCAAGAGTGTGGGCAGAATGTGTACTAGCAGCCAAGGTTTTCGATTAGAAAAGAAAAACTTTGAGAAATAATTTCAAAACCAAAGCTTGGACTGGATGTGAACAAGCGATCCCCTGAGACTAGCATGCTTACAACTGCAAGGTGGGTACCAAAGTAAACAGGAAAACTAGTTATTTGTAATGAGGCCATCTGTTGGCATTTCATGGCAATTCATGCGTCAGAAAGGTAGATCCCTCACTAAGATACTGTCAAAATTTCAGGACATTTGACTAATAAGCGGAGTTATTGCGTCTGAAGTGGCGGTATATTTGTGATATCGGTACAAAAATGAGCTGGGAGACCAACGCGATCCTGACGATTATATTAACAGGAAAGTTGGGTGAAAATATAATAATCTTAAAGATACTCTATAATGAGATTTTCACTGATACAGGCGATACTAAGTGCTCATTCACAATCAAAAACTGCCCTACACTGCAGAACATCTGTCAATGATAATTCGGAGCAGTATTACATGCTTCTGTGCTTGGTCCCTGGGCATAGAAGCATTGAGGGAAATTGTGTATGAATTAGGCAGAGCTGGCCGTTCCACTACATGGGGAAGTATTTCTTCAGCTACTTTTCGCAGCTGTGGAGCCGGCATCAGTACGAAGTATACTTCTATTTGCCATAGCCAGTATATGGGACTCCCACTAATGAGTACGTGTAGATTCTGCACGGTAGCGGAAGAAACACCAGAGCACCTATTAAAATGCTATAGCCGATTTTTGATTATACCTGAAACCAGTTCAGTATAGAATTGTACAAATATATGAAGTCTGAAAATAAACATATATCATATTATATTGAAAAAACCTTTTATTTTAACTATATGTCAAATAAAAGGTTTTTTCGTTAAACAAGGCATTGATTTATATTTATTTATATTTATTTTGTTTATATTTATATATTAACTCCATTATCTAAACTAACTATGATTAATTCCACTATCGAAACTAACGTAAACAGTAATAATGCGATGCAAACAATTAGTTAATAACTTTTAGAACAAAATCCACTCAAGAACTTTATTGAAGGGTATATACGCTACATACATACGTAATTAGGTCATTCCGTTGCTCCATATACGTATACTGATATCTGACTTAATCGGCTTTCATATACTATAAACCTAATTGAGCCATTATCATCAAGTATCATTGGGGAAGTCCCTGACAGTGATTATATTTAGATACGTCTAACTAAAGTCTGTAGGGTCTCTTATCAGTCACCTTCAGCGTACCTAGTTTTCTTCACTAATAATTTGTTGTTGTTGATTTAAATTTGCGGCTTTTGCGTTTTTGGTAAATTGCCATAATTTTTGGTTGTTTTTATATTTATTATTATTATATTTTTTTTTTGTGTTAATATCATATTTTTCGCATTTCAAAAAGCGACAACACGAGACCGTAAATGCGAAAATTGCAAGGAAAAAATTTCGAAAAAAATAAATACAAGCAATAAATATACAGATGAAATTGTGTGTAACTGGGATTCTGAGTTCTGTGCCGATTTGCGCGTCCATCTTGAATTTTGCCCGTTTTGCACAATAATAATGATGATTCTTCATTTTGTTGTTGTTGTGTTTGCCTTTAATTTGGCTCCATGCATTTCATTCATAATTCGAATTTTTAGAACGGCGAGTGACATTGTCCGAGAAGCGTGAGAAAATTGTCAAGAGATCGAACCACGGACGAGTGTGAGTGTGTGTGAGCAGACGGTTTGCTTTTCATATCAGCAGCGAATTTCCTGCGGCTACGGCAAAAACAGTTACTACAACAACAGCGACAACAAATACAACAACTACAACTCGTTGCTTCAAACAAAAAATTCACCTTTTTTAGAAGTAAAATAAATAAAAGAAAATTCTGCAATTTTTTGTCAGCTGAAAATTATCACAATTGTTTGATAACTCAAACAATTTGGCGTAGTAATAAAAACAATAATAACGAGAAAAATTTCTAAAATATATAATTAAATAAATTTATCAAAATGTTGAATTTATCATTGCCGAGTCGCACAATCCTCCAGTGCGGGTTTGCTGCTCTCATGTCCATGTTACTGATGTCATGGTGAGTACGAAATTCCTTTATCATAAATTTACACATATAAATTAAATTAAAAACACATTATTTTACGTTTTGACAAATTTTATTGATTAAACAATTTGAGTATAAATGCAAAGTAGCGAATTTTTATACAAAGAAAGTATGGGCAGGGTTCACATTGTGTGACGGCAGAGACACTGTCATTTCTCAGCAGGAAGACTGATCATCCGCAGAGTACTCTCAGTAGTCTCAAAGGGGAGCTCTTAGGGCTCCCTGGAGTCAAATACGATATGATATGTATTTGCCGTAATATTTTAATATTATTATTCACTTTGTCCTCCGGTTTATATAGGCAGGTCATTGGCAGAGGAGTATATTCCTGTTTTCATAGGCAGGTCATTGGCAGAGCAAAAAGCGTAAAAGCTTGTCTGTCGTCAGAGAACTCAATTTCACATCTTTTGGGAGCATCTTTCCTCCATCAGTAATAGAGCTGAGACAATTCTTGAATCGTTCAATAACTTTGTTGTGACTTTTAAACCGATAGAAATCTAAGCAATATCAATATCACTAGAATATTGTGAGCCTCATCAGTCACGTTGTCGGTTGGATGCGAATGTGCACACACAAATTTAGAATACGGATGCTCACGCCTTCATGAAAATCGCAGCAACGCCTCACCGAGTGAGATCCGTTCAAGGTCGGTTGTTTCACCATATTTGACTCTGATACGAGCGGTGTACATCAATATTCCAAGTGAGTACATAAAAAAATACGTGTTTGTGCACAAAAAGCACACAAAAATCACAATGAAATCGTTGCAAATGGATTTTTCCAGACATTTTTATTTTTATGGCCTTTGAATAATTAAAATTTTCACATACTCGTAAAAAAATTGCCCGTTCTTAGCACTGGCAGGGGCGCAGGCGGCTTCAAGGAATCCTGTCTAGCGAAGTGGGTTAATTATATTTCGGTTTTCGTTTCTTTGAGTTTTCAAGATAAACAATTAATTAAATGTATAAATAAATGTGACAGGCACATTCATACCCAGCAACACCGCGAAACAAGCACATGAAAGGAAGCATCAGCTTCCTAAAAGACGGGCCTGCCACCGCCACGGAGAGAAATCTTAAAATTCGTTGTGACAAATTTTTTTGTTTTCGAAATTTGGGTCAAAGAACTTTAAAAAACAATTTTAAAACGCAAATGCAGAAAGAGGCGCAGCCAACCAAAAGTCCACGACGGCAGTCGTTCATGCCAAATGGATAAACCTTATGGAATGCATGCCACTCACAGCCGACAATATACATAAACGTATATACATATGTATATGCATACGCCTGTGTTTGAACGCATGCATTGCCATTTATTTCTGCATATTTTGTCGCGCAATAAAAATTGTAATTTTTCTCGCATGAGAAGTAATTTTAAAATTAATTAATTTGGACTCAAAATGCCTCTGTTCCATGCTGTGTAGTGAATATTTCTTTAAAACGCAAATCATTGTGTACACAAGTAAATAAACATTTGCAGTAGTATTGTGTCAATCATGCAAGATGCACTTCAAACGCCTCAAAATGATGTTCAAATCACTTCAAAACTCAACCCATACGTTGAGAGAATGGACATGTATGAGTGTGAGTATGGGTGTGAAAGTGGGAAGGTGGTTGCAAGAGAAACTCACCTTATTCGTGATCGTTTTTTACGCTCGTTTTTTTTTTGGTTTTTTTTCAGCTGTTTTCGACTAATTGACAATTCAACTGACAATCTAATGTAGTAAAAATATTGTTGTAAACTTCTTGCGGCCAACATAATAGTGCTGGATGGTTTAAATCTTCAAAAAGAGTATTTATCTCACATCCATTGCATGGCAACCTCTGCAGTGAGTATAGCGCTTGCTATACAAAATATTCCAGTAGTTTCTTGGTTGATGCTGTTCAGTTTTCTTCAATATTTTGTTTTTAATTAAAAAGACGTCTTATGCCACCATTGACTCGACCAAATTTGTCACGTGTGAAGCTGTTTTGTGATTGGAATTTCCTTCTTTATTTAATGGATCACGCAGCAGCTGAATCAATCTTTCACTCCATCTGCTGCGAAAGTTCACTTTGAAAATTCTTGCATCACACCTTCTATTGAGTGCCGACCAGACTCGTATTATTTCTGGAACTATAAAGCTTTTCTATGCATGTATTCTCTTGTGCATGCCTATGCATATATATATTTTTATATATGCGTTTCTTCAGATGATAGAACGGAGTGTACTCGTATTTATTGCTGTTTCCACCCGCAGATATTCAGTTTTACTATTGTGGATATTTTTATTACCTTATTTTACAACCGTTCGCTAAAAGGTCACAGGGGGGGAGGGGCATATGAGCACACATTAAGTTCCAAGTCTAAAAATGTGAAATGTCATTGGAGCAAGTCTTTTCGCCGCCACTGTGGAGATAGAGAAATGCTGGTTGGGTGCACGTAGAAATTTATAAATTTCCCAAGCACTTGTGACTATTTTCGTCACGTGCTCTACTTCCTGTCTATTTTCTGTATGCTGTATGAATGTGTGTAGGTGCATGTGTGCTGTGTGCATGGGCAAGTGTGCGGTGTATGTGTGTGTGCATGTGAAAGTGTGTATTTCTACTCTGCACTAATTATGGCAAGGGAACTTTTCATTTACTGGCAGCATTTTGAGTATAAAAAATAAAAATTGTTGAATATTTCAACCATAAATTTGAAATTTACCATAAGGTCCTTTCTTGAACTATGTATTTATATATATTAATTAAAACAAAATATGTACAAATTGAATCATTTAGTAAGTATTTAAAATGTATCTTTGATTTATTGTCATTTAACCCCCACAAACTGCCTTCAATACCAGTTTGTGAGTATACTCAATACTACATCACATCAAACATCCCATCATTCAAAGCAAACTCACCCAGTCGCAACATTCAAACATACATTGCCCCTATTGGATAACACTTTACTACAACCAGTTGTAACAAACCTTCAATTGATTAGTCATACTGAAATTGTATGAAGGATGGTACAACCATTCGTTACGACTGTGGGCCGCGATGAACTGCAAATGGCAACTGCAACTAGTTCCACGGTTGTAACTGTAACTGATACTACGATAGGGACTGCAATTGATACTACGATTGTAACTAGTACTACGATTGTAACTGCAACTAGTACTACCATCGCAACTACATCTAGTGCTACAATCGCACAATGCAACTAGTACTGCAATTGCAATTTCAACTAGTATTGCAATTGCAACTACAACTAGTACCATGGCAAATTCAACTTCTACTATAATTGCAACTGCAACTAGTGCTACGATTGTAACTGCAAGTAATACCACTATCGCAGCTGCAACTAGTACTACTATCGCAACTCCAACTCGTACTATAATCGCAAATACAACTAGTACTATAATCGCAAACATAACTAGTGCAGCAATTGCAACTACAACTAGTACTACGATCGCCATTACAACTAGTACTACGATTGTAACTGGTACTACGATAGCGACTGCAACTAGTAGTTCGATCGTAACTGCAAGTTGTATTACAACGACATTAAACACGTTGCAACAAATGGCGCTCATACTAGAATGGTACTCCTACAACATGTTGTAAAACCAATCGTTAGTTTCTGGGCCGTTAAAATAATGATATTGAAAATTATTTAAAATAAGAAGAATCACAATAAATTATTTAGAATTCTTCAGAATAAATATTGTTCTGTTTCTGCTAAATAATGAACTTGTGCCTGAGACTATAGCGACCTCCCCTACTATTAGCCATTTATCTATGCATCATTGCAGATATCAATCAGTCAATTCACCAAGCCAGAGACAACCTTATGTAATTATATACATATATGCATATAAGTAATGCATGCATATATATAGATATAGATATATATTATATGCATTGTGTTAAATACAATTTTAGTGCCAATAATATAACTTCTACCATGACCACAGAGCAGAGAAGTATTATTAAAATAATTATAAGTTTTTTTTAGAATATGCCGCAATACAAAGCAAAGCGCACACAGAATGTAAAAAATGAAGCAAATGAATTTGAAAAATACATACGAAAATGTTGCAACAACAAACTACGGGCCATATTTCTTCATCTACACTTTGTCTATATTTAGTTGTATTTGGTAGAATCGTGAAGTCGTGAATCGCAGCGCCAGCAGCAGCAGCGGTAGCAGCGCAGAATGGGGCGCGTGCGTTGCGGGGGAGCCCGCTCGCTGCTAATGCCGAGCACTATTCATTATTTTATTTACTTATGCCATTATCGCATTATTATGCAACATTTGAGACTTGATTGATGCTCAAGTGACCATAAAATTGGCCACAGTAAATACCAAAATGTAGCAACAACAACCAAAAATTGAACTGAATTGAAAATGAATTGTTGAATTGTCAAATAAAGGCAGACAAGGTAAAAATCTGTGTGAATCGAAGCTGAAACTGCGAGTATTTGGCTTCATTGAAAACTTTTCAATTGAAAATTTAAAATCGAAAATAGTTTCGTATAAATTGTTCGTATATTCGCATTGACTGGCAAATGAACTCATGTAATGCACGTATTTAATTGGCACGCTTCAATGGATTTGCTATGATTTATGACTTTCGTGGCGGGGATTCCAACATTCGTGTAATTCTCTCTGTGATGAAATCAATAAAGAAGCTTGCAAGAAATAGCAAATGAAACAATAAACAAATGAAATGAAATTTTAGCAATGACTGCAGTAGCTGCAACAACAATTGCCACCGCATAACACCTTCACCGGCAGCTCTGCGGTGTTCTGTGTATACCATGTTTGTATTAGTATGCAATTGTCTAAAAAATCGTCTAAATTTGGCATTCGAGTCTTTCACACATTTACACGCAAGTACTTAGACGCGAGACACCAACACTGAATTACTTCATAGCTTATTTTTAATGTAATTAGTAAGCAATGCTTTAAAAAGAAACGCTTGTTGACGTAAAGTTGAAGTCTTATCTTATTATGTTAAACTTCGATCATTGGTGGGGCAAATCACGAGACACAATCCTTGCATCCATCATATGGCGACCATCGAAAGTACGAACTAAGTCTCCTGTCTGGAGAAAGAACAGGACGGCTCAGAGAATTTTCTCTCCGTTTGTCCTACCTTTGCCAAGGAGGCTCATATTAGGGTCAGATGTATTGGGAATAAACAATGTACCCCACATACATTTTTTGCATCATCGGCCCTTTCAACGATGTCGACTACATTGTGTCCTGTTCAAGACAACTTTCTTCCACACTGTTGAAAATACAGATATACCCGCATTCTAAACAGAAATACCCTTGCAATTTTTTTTCTGTTCATACTTAGTATACATGGGAGGGAAGAATTACCCGAGAGTTTTGTATATAATGCTAAATAAAAGTTCTCATGAAGTTGTTTCTCTTTGCCCTGAAACACTACGTATTTATCTGTCTGGGAATATTATATGGAAAGGCAAGAAGAAATATCAGCGAAATTGCGTTTTACAACGAGTTAGGATTGCTGCACTTATGCGTCTTGAGATTTCTAACGAGTTGGTCCACGTATGCTCCTTGCACTTTCTAACGAGTTAGGGTTGGTTCACACTTATGCGTCTTGCAACAGTGTTGCCAAATCGGTTTCTTAGTGGTTTGTGCATAGAATAAGACTTTTTCATATACAAGTAGCACTCGGAAAAATATGAATACTTATATAAACTTGGTTGCCAGTGTTGCCAATTTCTTCTTTGCTTTCTGTTGGCAAGTGAGTTACTCAGTAAATCGGTCTCGGCTATTGTAAGTATAATGGTGGCAGCCTTTCCTCATCTATTCATTGGTTTCCTCCACACTGAGCTGTACTACTCATAATTCAATGAACAAGTGAAAATTCAGCTGGAATCCGACTTGTCTGCAGTATGGCCAATCCAAAAATTCACTGGTGCGGGAAAGAAGGCAACAAAAATGATTGTGCGCCGCTTGGGCAGCAAACAAAACATTGCTAAATGCTGTGCTTGTTTTAATTACCTTAAGTGCAACGTTTTGTTGGGCAAAGTGAGAGAAGAACGGTTTGATATGGAACCTTTGGCAAATGCAGGCAATATATACAAGAATTAATATTTACATAAGAATGTAAGAATTGCAATTGTTTATCAAATTACTTACCCAACCGTCCAGAATGCAACTCCAAGAAATCACGTTCCTGCATATTAAGCGTTCTCGTCGTTTCATTTATATCGCATATGCATGTACCTACGCACTATAAATTGCGCCATTTCAATGTGTATTTTTAATTTTCTACGTTTTTGTGCTAAAAGAACCAATTTTTCGCATATCAAACACAACAACAACAACAACAAATACAATAACAATTAAGACCTCCTCATCCGCAATAATTGCGGAATTTTTCTTTGAAGACCACAAAACGAAGCACTTGACTTGTGTAGGAAATGTTTTATAAGTTCGCAAATATGCTTCTTTTTCTCTGCTCTTCACGTGATTATTATACATTTTTAATAATTGCAGAGCAGAAATACACAAATAATAAATACAACGCAGTGCAATAATGTATTTTATGAGTCACCGTTGTCGCCGTGTATTTAAATACGCAAATGTGTTTTGAACTCACAAATGCGAAATTAATTTAAAAAGTTCCTTTCACATTAATAATACACAACACAGTTCAACAATCTTTGCTCGGCCTAAACTACTCGTAAGCGCCATTGCCCTGACATTGTTGCATATCACTTTGTTTACCTTAAATTCAAATTAAATGTCGTTGTCATTAACAAATAAACAGAACGATTCGAGGATGGGACACGTAGGAAGGGGGTTTACAATTATGCCATGTTTACAAGAAATGTTTAGTGAACTTTTCTTCACTAAACCATTGGGTCTCCAGCATTCAGCCTCCTGAGATTTTACATTATTTCACCAACGTAAATAGATCGACAGATGTAGCGGAAAACCACGGCACTAAAGGCGCTCATTCAGCTCCCTTATTTCCCTATTTCCATAAGAAAACTGATACATTGGCCACAACAACCAAACGCCAAAAATTCTGTGAGTGCAAAAGAGATGTTATGAAGTGTGATAATTTCCCTTTCTTCATAGGAGAACGAATACAATAGCGGGCAAACCAAACGTCAAATACTGTGAGTGCAAAAGAGATGGTATCAATATGATATAACATAATTTGTGATGATGATTATTATTATGACTATATAATTTTTATTATGATTATTAAATTATTATTAATATTATTAAAGCCTAAGGGAGGGAGAGTTGTCTATTTCAAAAGTCAAATTATTCAACGAGAGTAAGATATCCATTCATATCCAATTTACGTTCAATTGTTATTTTTACTATTAGTTTGGTTCTCTCACGCTATTTGATTGGTTAATCGGGAAGAGAGAAAGATAGTGAATTGTCGTCTTTATAAAAACTGCATGCAAAGTTCCTACATTTGTGGGAAAAAAATGTAAAAAATACTTTTAACAGTAACCTTACCTTCCTTACTCGTTACTACAGATGTTTGACTCTTTTGCAATTAATGGTTCGTAAATGTGACGAGTTACTTCTCGTTACTCGAATAAATTCACTGTTCCTGTTAAATAAAAAGCATGTGATTTACAGAACGAACAGCTGAAAATAACATATCCCTATATAACATAAGACTAGATTACAGACAACTGTATAACATAACACAGCATAACTTTACATTGTATAACATAACACTGTTCAACAAAACATAACAGCGCACAAGATCAATATAATAATGAATTATAACTTCACACAGTTGGCACCTTAAATCAGCAGCTTTCTTGTTTAATAACTCAACGATCCATACAAAACGTCAACTTACACCTTGGGGGCTGACCCAATGAATACTTTGGCAACGGATACACAAATTTTTCTAGTTTTTTTTTTAGTAAATGTTTGTCGTATTATTCGTATTCTTCAATTACTGAACATTGTTGAATTCAAAAGCAAGAAAAACAGAATATTACAATGGTTGACAAACCACAGACTTACGTCAAAAGTTAAGAGTTGCCCAAGTTTTGCCCGTTTTGTTACCGAAGAAGTTGTGTTTGGCGCACTCTGCTTAGAAATACGTTTCAATTGAATTGCCTGTTGAAAACTATGATGTGTTGTACTTGACGGATTTTTCATTTTTCAACAAATGTTGAAAAATTGCCATTAGATCATGCCAAATTCAAGGGCTCATAAAAAAAGAAGTAAGAGCTAATATAGTAAATCACTTCTAGGGTTTTAATTAATAATAAATTATATACAATTATTATTATTTTATTATTGCGAGGGTGGCAGGTTCAAATCCTGCCACGGGCTTGGTCTCAAAACCCCTTCTTTCTAAAAATCCGTTTCTCTTCCGAGTCGAAGGTCTCAGTAGATAGTACTCATTCTCCAAAACCTTGCAGTCATAATTAATTATGGTTTAAGATATAATAATAATAATAATTATATTTTTTTATTCTTTTTAATTTTTATTTATTTATTTATTTTTTACTGAAAATCAGCCTGCCCATCGATGCGAAAAACGAGTAAACTTAACATAGAAATCAAATATCAATAGACTTTGTTCATATGTTCACTTAACATAAAAATCAAATATCAACAGATTCTGCTCATATGTTCACTTAACATGGAAATCAAATATCAATAGACTTTGCTCTTATGTTCACTTAACATAGAAATCAAATATCAACAGAACTCACTCATATGTTCACTTAACATAGAAATCAAATATCAACAACTCATTCATAAGTTCACTTAAATAGAAATCAAGTATCAACAGATTCTGCTCATATCTTCACTGAACATAGAAATCAAATATCAACAGAACTCTCTCGTATGTTCACTTAACATATAAACCAAATAGCAACAGACGCACTCATACGTTCACTTAAACTGGAAATCAAATATCAATATAAATACCATTAATCAGACTCACGCTCTCTATAAAACATATATTGTGAGTGTTTCTCACTCTTATATGATATGTTACCATAAGTTTTAGCAACTTGATTGCAACTTTTGCTTTTACCTCAACATCACTACATCCTCGCAGATAAATATATTTTAATTGCTATTTACATATATATAAATTCGTGTACCCTTGGTTGGTGATGTTCAGGCAACAATTTTATTGTGCCGCCGCCGTTTAATTGATGTCTACAATCGTATATATATTTGTATTTCTGTATTTATGTTTCAATTTGATCAAATAAACAAATTCGTTGTCTTTAGCATCTGTGTAGCATCGTAAAAATTTTAATGAATGAATTTAATCGGCTGAAAGTTTTGGTCAGTAATAAATTTGGCACATGCGATTGTTTTGGTCCTCCCCGTATGAGGTAAGATCTTAAATGCATACCTTCTGATCAAGCGAGCCAAATGGCAGATGTGCCGAAAATGCCTCTAAAATTTATCATCAATTGTTGAAATGTGAAATACAACAGAATCACTGTGGCTGCTTTGGACCACCAAAGCAATTAGGTAGGTACACAAGTATACAATATATATACGAGTAATCGTATTTTGAAATCGTGTGAAAAAATACAATTAAATACAGATTTTTAAGTACCTAAGAGGGAAACTTGTTAAACTGTTGTGAATTAAAGTTTCTCAACAATCTCTTAAGTGAATTTCTATTCAGTTTTCAAACAGATGTTCTTTTATTACTTGACACAATCCAGTGAATCGAACTATTAGCAAGAAACTAATTTTCGCAACTATATTATTCGTTTAACAAGACGCTAATGATAAAAATTAATTATTTTCACAAGGTTATGAAAATGCTGTAAAAAGTTCAGAATTTTCTGAATCTTTTATAGTTCTTGAAATATAGTTTTACATTACTTGATTCTATTATTATTGTTTATGTTGTTTTTAATATCTTTAAAGAAATGTGATTTATGAGTGATATCCTCATCCACATTTAATAGTTACTGGCGGTTGGGGGCAAACGCTTTATTTTCGATTTTGAGTGAATCCACCTTCTGATCTATGGCCCAGTTATCATCACTTGATTCTGGCATTGGCACTCGTTATAAATTAAAAATTGTTTTAGCTTGATTTAGTAACATTTCCTGCTGGGAATAAATGGTGAACTCATGTACGTGTGTATGCTTTTTTTCGCTGCTTTGCCGTTTCACGTTTGAGTTTCGATTCTTTTTCCTCTCTGCATTAGGCCCCTTTGAAAACACCCGCTAGCCACCCTCTGTGGTCTAGTGATAAGCGTGCTAGACTCACACTCAAAGGTCGCTGGGTCAAATCCTGCTTCGAGCTTGGTCTCAAAAATGCTTCTTTCTAAAAAGTATTTTTCTCTTCGAGTCGAAGCCCTCAGGAGCTAGTACTCATTAATTTATTAATAATAATAATATCTCCCCACCCGTTTAGCTAGTACTCAATCACAACCCTTAATAATAATATCCCATCCGTTCTTTACCGCAATCTAAAATGGGTTATTGTGCTCCAATATATGCATTTTGTTTGGTGGATGAACGTTCAAAGGTGTAACCCCCGCCTATTAGTGAAAATGTGAAAAGGGGCACGCAAATTAAAATGCTATCACAGAGATCGGTTCAATGAATCTCGTGCTAGTAGTGAACGTGGACGTTGAGATAGACGCTCAGTCTATTTTATTTAGTCTACACAAGTGTCATTTACTCTACTTTAGAGCAATTAACATGAACACTAAAAGGGGCCTGTTTGCTCGCTGCTCGGTACACGAACACCACTGAACAAGTGACAACATGCGCCTTAGTGCCGGTGCTGCTGCTGTTGACAGAGGCACGCCCCGCAATTTAGCAGCACCGTTGCTTTAACATGAACTAAGTACTCGCACTCTAGAATGTGTTTGCACTTAACGAGTAGTTAATCTACGCCTCCTCTCGTTCGCAACTCGCCGCTCACTTACGACAGACTCGCAATTGCAAATTATTCTGACCTCAAAAGTTGTTGATACTCGTCAGTCACTCGCCAGTGAGTGGCCGAGTTGCGCTACACAAAGTTAAAGAAAATATAAAAGACAATAAAAAGGCAAATGAATTTTAATAAAAGAAAAAACAAAAAATAAAAATAAAACACAAAGCTGGGCGTTACACAATGCATTGAGGCATGAAGGACATTGATACACAGTTCCACTGCAAGCAGTCAGGGTTAATAAACGCGGGCCAGAATTATCAGTCCATGCCGGCTACGGCGATTGTTACAAAATACGCTTTATCTGTTTATTTTTTTTTTGTTTTTATTATTATTTACCAATAACAGAAACTCCCGCTATTGATTTAATGGGAAGAAAATCACTCCACTGGCATATAATCGTATGAGTAAATAAACAGAACAACAAACTCAATGGTGCAATTCACCCACTATGCCCGCTCTGCTCGTCGGCGTTCTAAGCAGAATTAGGTTATTTCTTTTATGAACGGGAAACAGCACCACTTCAGCCCACCCCCTCAGCATTTCTATTCATTTGATAACTATTTGAGACGCAGTAGTGTGAACATTTGCCTACGCTCTCATGGATGGTGGTGGATAGTTTGCCTTGTTGTTATCACTCAAGTGCTCCCATACTCCTCCCGTTACACTTGCAGCCGCCTCTTTGTGTGTTAATTATTTTGTTTTCACTTTACTCGTAACCACATTTCATTGAAGCAGTCATCAGTTTTTCACTGTGTGACACTATTAGATAAACAGAATTATTTATACTTAATAATATTAGAGCAGTTATTTATTTATTTGTTTTTTATAAGCGTGTGAGCACATATATATTTTTACGTAGTTGTTGTATTTATCTCGCCTAACGGAAAACAAGTAAACAAAGCCTTTGCGATTTATCATCAAATTGCTTGCATATGTTCGTAATTCTCCAATACGGAATTAGTTTGGCTTTTAGAAAACAGCTAAGATATCATGACAGTTGCGGAAATGTGCGTATAAGCCCTATTAAAGGATTGGTAAAACAACTTGGGTCGTTTTATTGTAGCTAGACAGTCATAGGAGAATTTTTTATTATACTTGAAAAACAATAAATTAATTATTATTTTACAATGTGGTAGAACTACTTACCAGGTTCTCGAGCTCTAGCATCATTTAAAAATTCCCATTTTGTGCAAAAAACTTCCGTGAGTAGAGCAAAATTAGACATAAATGTGAACTATGCTCTTAAAATATTCGGAAATAGAAGCATTGTCGAAATACCTATTATCCAATTAGAGTTTTTTCGTATATATATTTTTAATACTCATGCTCACGCTTGTCTATCTATCTCTTCCCTTGAATATTGGGTGGACGAAACATCAACATTTCTAGGGATTTCCTCAAATTTTGTTTCTTTCTTTTTCATCAAATGATTTTTCCCCAAACGTTTTTTCCTTTTCCACAAAAAAATCTTTCTTTTTCCTCAAAAGTTGTTTTTCTTTTTCCTCCAAAGTTTGTTTTGTTTTTCCTCCAAAGTATGTTTTCTTTTCTTCAAAAGTGTTCTTCTTTTTCCTCTGAGTGGTGTCCTGTGGGTCTCTTGCAGATATTGCTGAGTGTGGAGTGTACTTATACCGCCGGAAATAATTTCACAATATAACTCCAGAAGGTATTTCTGACTCTTCGTCTTTACTTTTAGTGTACGAAACTTTTTTAGAGATTTGCTCAAACGTTTTTTTTCTATCAAGGGTGTCTTATGCATCTCTTCCAGAGTTACTATTTTCTTCCTGACTGTGGAATACACTTCAACCTCCGAGAGAAATCTCTCTAATATAACTCGAGAACCTATAATAAACATGATTTGTCCTAAATGCTGCCTCTAGAGTTGACTTATCCAACTGAAAGGCATCTCACAATATGATTCGGAGACTATTGTGATAAGCACTTGGTTCTTTCAATTCTCACAAATCCTTTATTGTTTTTGAAACCACAGATCGCCAATTTAGCTCTCTCTAGTTGCATCACCTGGTATTGGAAATTCCTCTACCAAAAGTACAGACAGGAAGAGAATCAGAACGCTCTTGTGTCGAATTGAAAAATTGGTGTTGATGGCGTAGTTCCTATACTGTTTCGAAATTGCTAAGCTCGTCAGTTCCATGGAAGGAGACCATGATGATAGAGATTTTTTAAAAATCAGTTTCTTGTATCGGATATCGGTATGAGGAATTTGTGTTTGATGATTTCTTTAAACACTGGCGATACAGATATATACGTATACGAGGTGTGATCAAAAAATAACCGTTATTTTCATCTTTTCGTGAGTTACGTATGTTCGATGTTCGCATTTTTTTTTCTGTTATGGTACACATGTCTGTTATATATGTTGGCAATACCAACCATTTTGGATTGTCAGTTTGTTTTTGACAGATAAAAATGTTAGTCGTGTTTTGGTGTGCTCTTCGATTTTGTACTATTCGAAAAAATGGATCAAAGAAACTGTATCTAGTTTTGTGTAAAAAATGAAATTAAATGCGCAAGGACATTTGAAATGTTGACTGTGGCCTTCGGCGAGTCTACTATGAGCAGAACACAAGTTCAATTGTGGTATAACCGGTTTAAGGAAGGCCGAGAAGATGTCAATGACGATGCTCGTCCTGGTCGCCCGAGCACGTCAACAACCGATGAAAACATTGACGTAGTGAAGAAAATGATTTTGGATAATCGTCGAATCACTATCAGAGAGGTTGCTGTTGGCATATCGTTCGGCTCATGCCAAGCAATTTTTACGGATGTTTTAGGCATGAAACGAGCGAAGATTGTTCCAAAATTTCTAAATTTTGAGCAAAAACAATGTCGCATGGACATCGCTCAGGAGCTGTTGAACATCATCAACGACGATCCAGATTTCCTCAAAAAGATCATAACTGGTGACTAATCGTGGGTGTATGGCTATGACATTGAAACCAAAGCACAATCATCACAATGGAAACGTCCAGATGAGCCAAGACCGAAAAAAGCACGTCAAGTTCGGTCGAACGTAAAGGTTTTGCTGACAGTTTTCTTTGATTGCAATGGCCTGGTGCATCATAAATTCTTGCCACAAGGTCGTACGGTCAACAAGGAATACTACCTTGAAGTTATGCGCCGTTTGCGAGAAGCAATTCGTCAGAAACGCCCAGTATTGTGGAAAAACCAATAATGGATTTTGCACCATGATAACGCACCAGCTCACACATCGATGCTTGTGCGTAATTTTTTGGCCAAAAACAAAACCGTTATCATGCCTCAACCACCGTATTCACCGGACTTGGCCCCCGCTGATTTTTTCCTCTTTCCAAAACTGAAGACACCGATGAAAGGAAAGCGTTTTGCTACGATTGAGGAGATAAAAGAAAAATCGAAACAGGGGCTGTAGGCGATACCAAAAAAAGCGTTTCAGAAGTGTTTCGAGGATTGAAAAAAATCCTGGCATAAGTGTATTATATCTGAGGGGAATTACTTTAAAGGGGACATGATAGTTGTTGATGAATAAATAAATACTTTATTTTTTGATCACATAATAACGGTTCTTTTTTGATCACACCTCGTATATATAATATGTATAAATGAAATACATACTATGTATATGCTCACTGTCTCCATGGCTTTCCAGCAGACTCTTTCCTTTCTTTTCCAATTTAGGTTTCTCCCTTCATAGATATCCCACTAATTTCATCCTGATTCTATTCTTTGTTCTTATTACAGAACAAGCCATTTAAACAGAAATATTGTATGGAAATATTTCTAAACGTTCGATTATTCCAAAGAACGTAATTCAAATTTCCAGTTGTACTCTTAAACAACAGCACAAAGTAAACAAGTTGTATGGTGTTGCGTCATGTACATTGCTTAAACTCTTTTCTTAAAGCAACACCAGCTTTAATACTTTTATTTATTTGGTTAGCTTTAGGCAAACACACACACACACAAAATATTGGGATTTCTCTGCCATATGATGTAACCTGTGAGAACGACAAGTTTGATTGCACTCATGCAATCAGGCACAATAGTTTAGAATGTGTATGTGTGTGTGTGTATGTGGCTGTATGCATACTTTGTTTACAACAAACTCCTGTGTTTGACAGCAGCGAAAGCTGAAACAAGTTTGATGATGGCAGAGCTAAGTCAAGTTGAGCCACCACGTAGAGTACATAATTCCCGTATGGTTTAAACTTTAATGCATACCTTGACACAAGAATTTGTTGAAGAATTTAAATTCAATTCTGCTCGTTTAAATGAAATGTTTCATTAAATACAAGAAATGATGTTTATTTACTCGAAAAAGTTTATTCACAAATAAATTTAATATTAAACTGATTGAGTATGCAACTTACAACGAAGGTCGTCGGTTTAACTATTGGATACACTAATACATGTATGTATGTACATATTCAAACATGTTAGATTAGATTTATTTAACCTGAGGATAGTCTCATCAACAGATCTTCTTTCAGGTCCGACAGGAATTAATGTATTTTGAAGGAATCAAGTTGAGGGATGTGGTTCTAATGTTTCGGAACATTATACCAGCAGTCGCAGCTTTGTATCGTGAGGAGTATGCTTCGCGTCGATATCTTGCTGAAATATGCATTCGTTACCCAATCCTCAGCTTTAAGTTTTAAGTCATAAAATGTTAAGATAGACTTTAAGATCAATTGTTGATAGTATAAACGCTAAGTTGCCTACTGCTTTGGCGCACATGCACCCCCAAACAATAACTTTACTTCCTCCATATTTTACAGTGGGTACTAAAGACGATAAAGGCGGGCCAGTGAAAGAATATTATTCGACTCGCAGTGGTTAACGAAGAGGGAAAAGCTATTTTACATGAGTGGCATATATAAGGATAATGTGAAAGAACTACACAAAAACTTAATTTGGGTTTACATAATTGACAATAATGGTTTTAAATAATTCACTTCCATAACAGATCGATCGATCATAAAATATACCTTTGTTTTTAACAAACATTACTTTCATTAAGTACATAAACCTAATACGATATATAAATAATGATAATAAATATAATATATCGTATTTGCCAAACACACACACTCTTCCTTTCTCTCACATTGATTCTTCCTTTATGTAATAAATTCACCACAGATTACTTAATATACTTCAAAGCAACAGGTTCTTAAGACATGAGCATGGGACGTGCGACTTTTTTCAATGTGACCGAAATTAATGAATAGTAAACAAAAAACAACAAATACGCCAAATAAAGCAAAAGTAAAATAATAATAACAAAAACCATTTTTTACATGATTTTAAAAGGAAACACATACTCAGAAAGCATTTAATTTCGATTTCGTTGCTCTGTTCGCGGCACGTTAAATACTCGTTATTGCGTCACCCTCAAAGAAACGAGTACATGAGTATTTCTCGATATTTCATAAAAAGCCGTTTTGTCAGTCAGTAATGAGAGGCGAGCGACTTCAACTTTTCCTTCCGAGACACCGCTACAGTTCAGCCAAACCCGGTTTTCTGAACGGTTGCTCGCTTCGCCCGTCACCAACCCCAACCACATTCATTTTAATTGCAACACTTAATCGTGGCTCCCAATTTTCATTTAATTAAAGCGAAGTTCTGTCAACTTTAACTTTAGACTTTTGCGTACCCTACACATCGCAATTGACCTTCAACTCCAGACTAGGCTTATATGCATACATACATATGTGTATATACATATATGTACTTGGGTGCGTCTTATTTATACTCTTCTATTACTGAAGCCGTTGCTCTTTGGAAACCTGCTCACTTTTGCAGTCGGCTACCACTGGAAGCTGCTTCGTCCATCTGGTTAGGATTTCGCTAGTTATGTACATACATATATATTTTTTTCTGGGTTTACCTGTTTGTGTTTTGGTTTGAAATTTTTGTTTGTTTTTTTTTTTAATACAAGAGTAAATTGACAAAAAAAACTTTAATGAATTTCAGTTAATAGTTATGGAAGTTCGCGACACTTCAGCAGTGGTCCAGCGTTTGTGGCAATCTTCAGTACAGTGTTTGTTAATTCTCTGAAAACTGATTAGATTGTGAGCGGGTGTTCTACTTCTTATTATTATTTTTTTATTAAAAAAATAAACTTGTTCAAAATAAAATATCCGTTTTAAATCGGTCTTCATTATTTGTGAGTATGCTGAGTTGAATTCTTACAATACGAGCAAAATAATATGAAGGGAGAGCTGAAGCCCCTAGCAGTGATCTTCACACATTGTAAAATAATATTTAAGCTATTGTTTTTCAAGTAATAAATAAATATAAAGGGAATACATACATAGCTGTATATATGTACATATGTAGTATATTTACATACATACATACAAATAAACTTGGAAAAGTGTTGCAATTTTCTGCACTTTGAGGCATTTGTCCTCTCTTTCTAGCAAAACTGCGCCAAAAACTGAATTTAAAATTTAAAGCCTAACAGAATTACTCTCCAAGGTGGCGCAGATGGATTACCTGCCCTCACTCACTTTTTCTGTTCTCATTGCAGTCAACGTCAGCAGTAAATTGCAAACAAAACACACACACGCACATGCAAACTGCTGTAGTTGCATCAGTGCAAAACCAAAGAGTATACATATGTATATAGAGCTCGCATGAAGAACGAAGTTATTTTTGCCAAAATTTTGTTCGAGGGATTTTCTAGTAAACCCACCCGAACATAAATACGCACTTTGCATCTCGCTTCCCCTTGCCGCCCACCGATTTTTGTGAAACGTCCTCACTTCCATTACATACAATTTTGAGTGGTGCAATCTCTATGTTTCTATACTCTTTGGAAAATCCTTTTGATTTTTTGACAGCACATTACATTCCATACATACATATGTATCCATACATACATATTTATACAAATACATACGTGTACATACATACATATGCATACAAATCCATATGTGTACATACATACATAAATATATACATACATTCATTAAGTGCAATTTATCACTCGCCCCAGTTTGAGATATGACACTTTGTTAATATAACACTCAGAATCACCTGTTAGAGTAATTACACCATGAGTTGAAACTAATGTGCATGATAAAAGTAAAAGTCACCCGAGGAGATCCGCTTTGCTTTCGGCTTTGAAAACAAAAATTAGAAGATCATCAGTGAAGGACGTTAAAAAAGTGCTTATAAAAAAAAAAAGAAAAGGGGGGAAAAATGTTACGATTATAAAGTTAGAGTTTGAGATTTTTTTCTTAATTAGCACAAATTATTTCTTACCCTCATATTGCAGTAGGGCTTGTTCAGAGTGGGTGGGTTAAGCATTGTGGTAGGAAGTCGGTACTGGACAACGCTTTATGGGCAGCCCTGACAATGCATTTAGATGATTTTCAACATTTGACAGATGAGAAGAAAGCTGAACGATTGCGAGCTGAGAGCATACTTCCAGAGGATTTTATCCTTTTTAATATACATACATACATAGACTGAAACCATGTAACTATAGCAAACCCGAGGACTTCACTCAGATAGAGAGCAGCAGTTTTGTTCAAATCCGATATACATATGTACAGATACTGATATTTTGGGGGGTGGTCGGCGTAACGTGATAGCGACATTTGTTATTTGCTCACTTGGGCATTTTACCCTAGGTGTCATGTGGGTTTTACTTTTCAGCTCTCTCACTCACTTATAATCCATTGCAATCGTTCATATCTTATCTAGTTTTCAGACACCTAAAAAGGAAATTGAAAATGTAAATACCACTTTATGTTTCTTCCGCCATAGAATACGCTAATCAAGAAATTGACATTATCAGCTGTGAGATTCTTCAGTGTACGTTAAATTGCTATCCAGTTCCTTAAGTTAGATTTTATAGTTAATAATAGTATTCTGAAGTCAGTATACTGAAGTCGTCTAAGCAACTCGTTATTTTGAACAATAATGCTATGGAATGGAGGCGACCCTCAGTTTGGCTATTAGCATCAGACTAAATATGCATTATACGAGTATTTTTGATTTCTGACGAAATTTACAATTTTGTTCGGCAAACTTCTTGAAATCACAAGGCGAAAACAAAGGAAATCGTCACCTGATTATTATTTTGAATAATGTGTCTTGCACACACACACACACACACACACACACACACGCATAAACATGCTTCAATCAAATTCGCAGGCGTTGAATTTTGATCCAAATTGTCGGCTCAAACATGCAGCACACCTACACCATCATACTCCAGCACAAGCCTCCAATTAGTCTTGCGTTACTTCACACAATAATTCATTATGCAAGAAGTGAATAAGCAGTGCATAGCTACGGTCGGTTGGCCAAGTTCTTCAAACTTTTGATTTTAGTGAAAAACTTTTAAATTGAATATTAAAATTGAAAGAAAAACAACAACTGCTACAATATTTTCATTGTGTGCGGAAGAGAGCAGGGGAAGCGGTCGAACTTGTTGCCACCAGAAAGACCATGATTTGAACTACTACGCAATTATTGTTTATAAACAAATCAACTTCACACCTACCAGCACCACCATCACCCGATTAGGTATGCAAAAAAACACACAGACGCTTACTTACACACATAAAAGAATGATTCTGGTTTTATTTCTGCGCTGTGTGTGTATGTGTGTGTTTATGTACGTGGCCACATGTGTTCCGGAATTTGCTCTATGCGCAATCATCTCTCAAAATATCGCGTAAATTCATTCCAACTACGCAAACATCGTCAGCAGAGATAACATTGCTCTTTGTTATTGTTGTTACTGTTGTTGTTGCAGTGGTGGTGCTGTTTCTGTTATGATTCTATCATAATTGTTGTTGTTGTTTATAAAGTTGATTATATTATACCACAACCAGCAAATGTGTAAACAAAAACTTAGCAGCAATACAATAAAAACAAAGACAAACTTTCATAAATAATTCTAATTTCACAACAAAAACTAAATATACACACAAAAAAAATAAATAAAAAATTCAAAATCAAGAAACAAAAACAGAAACGTCAAAATAAAAACACACACAAAAGCGAGAGAATAAAAACTGCAATAATACTTAATTCAAATAGAAAAACAAAATAAAACATTTCCTGCTTTTTTGCTACACAATCAGTCGAGAAATTGAGACTCGAGTTCTTACACACATTATCTAAAAAAAGCATGCCACTGAGTACCGTCACGCTAATAGAAGAGTGAAACTACTCCAGAAGTAACTGAATACATGTAATGGCGATCGCAAATGTTCTTATTTGCTGATTAGATGTAGGCACGTTTCGGTAACGTCACCCCTCGCTCTCCTCCGTTGGCTCTGTCAGCCCACATACTCGTATTATGTAAAAGAGCCAACGTGTTTGAAACCAGTTCTTTCGGGAAGTGTGGTACATAATTACATAAGTAGAAACACATTACGTATACGTCATGTAGGCTCAGTTAGGAGGATTCTATGCTAGACTTAGCACCAGGGTTGTGGACCCGCTGGTATTGGGTGGAGTCGTATTCGGAGTCGAAATATTTTACACGAATGCGACTTCAATGAATTGTGCGTACAAGATTTGTAGACTGAAAGTGAACTTGTGTTAAGGCATCTTTATACTCGTATTTGTGTACCTGTATACATAATTAGTTTTTATTTATAAATAATTAATAATTATTCCAAATAAATAAAATATTCAGTAAATTGAATTTCTTTCCTTTTCCATTATTCTACGCAATAATTACTCTATGTGCATATTAAGCTCAGATGTGCTTAAGGTCTTATTATAATTTCTGTTGGAGTCGAAGTAGGAGTTGCGGTCGGAGTTGAAGTCGGAGTTGGAATGGCAGCCGAGGTTGAAATTAGAGTCAGAGTTAGAATCGGAGCAGGGTTAGGAAACTTTTAGTGGTGGGCACCGTAGTTGTCGACACTCAGAGTAGGAGTTGAAATTTTAGTCGGAGTTGAAATTCTAGCGACATAATTTACCGACTCCACTCTCAGAGTAGGAGTTGAAATTTGAGGGGAATAGCAGTAGGAGTTTTGGTCGGAGTCGTGTTAGGAAAATGTTAGTCATGGAAGTCGGAGATGTCGATATTCTTTGACGACTCCACTCTCAGAGTTGAAATTGGAGGAGAATAGCAGTAGGAGTTTTGGTCGGAGTCATGTTAGGAAAATGGTCGTGATGAAAGTCGTAGTTACCGATATTATTTGACGACTCCTGCTTAGCATCAATTCGAAAAAGCACAAATGATACCACAAAAATATCCTAAGTTTTTCTATTGATCCATTATAAGACAGTATTATGCGAGTATATATTTATTATTAAGAATGGAATGCCAGGCTAGCAAATCATCACTATTCTGATCATAAGTATAAATACATACGTATGTATTAGAGATAAATTTTAGAATATCAAAAAAATTTTCCCATACATAACTAATGCAATGACAAACAATAAATTTGTTAACTTCTGATTGTGCTGGCAGTTTCCATTCCAACAATTTTGTATTATGTGCTTTAAAATTAGTGATGGGACAATATTGGTGAACAATCGAATATTCAAAACAGCAGCGAGTGATTATTTCATTCGAATTGTTTTATGTTCATATGGAAACGAACGAACGAATAATGAATGAAACGAACGAACGAGTAATGAAACGAACGAGTGAACAATTCCCTATAGTAATAAAGAAGTTCGAATGAATGAATAATTAACAACAATGGAAGAACTCGCTTAATTTTATTCGATTATTCTCATTACGACTTTAAATATGTAGGACAACTTTGCCCACCCCGTGACATCTATATCCGCACTTTGAAATATTTCTAGTATATTTCGAACAGAAAAACTCAGAACAACAAAGAAATAGAATTTCATTCCATAGTCATAGGAAGTCAATCCAAAACGCAAAAGAATTCAGTGCACCCATATATCTGTCGTGCTTTTATCAATAGCAGAATTAATGCCACTAATAGAAATCGTTGGAAAGACCACAGAGCAGATAATATGCTTCCCCCAGAACAGCCAAGTTAAGCAAATGAAATAATAGCCTCAGGTGAAGGTTTTATACCCTCTTGATCTCATTCTGATTAATTACGCTTTCCAATCAGATAATTTTTTTGTGTCTGCTTGCGGACCAGCCTCCACCACCTTCTGCTCCTCCTTCTTTTCATCCTCCTCACTGGTTTACGAGATTATTGAAATACATATAAATGTACGTATGTATTTCTGAGCTATTTTCATTTATTTGTTGTTGCATTTCTGTTTGTGCGATTTGATTTATTTTAGGCAGTCTGTTCCAATTTTTTCAGTTTATTTTTGTCAACACATAAATATGTATGCATAGATTCAGCGATCGTATATAGTATGTTAGGGTGGGCTGACGAAAATAATTTTTGAATGACGTGACTTGTCTTTTACATTTTAAGATATATTAACTGGGATCGAAAAGAAAACATATTTTGATTGGCGAATCGAAATTTTGTCTTTTGATGTTGAAATTAACTATATGACATGTCTTTAGTCTGAGAAATCGGTACAAAGTTTCGAATTTTGAGAGTAGATGGATGGATATATGGATTTATTAAAGGGTGTTATACACCGCGACCTGAAAGATTTATTGTGATGCCCGTATTTCATTAGAAGATGAGGATAGTCTCATCCATAGATCTTTTGTCAGGTTAATTTCCGACAGGAATTCATGTATTTTGGAGGAATCATGTTGATGGATCTTGCTCATATCTAAAATATATTCTCCAAAACAGCTATGCCTTTGGGTGCCAAAAGTCCACAAACGGTGATCAGGTGCAGTGAGGGTTTCGTCACTAATTTAATATTAGATATTAATTAAATAATATATTATATAATATATATGAAATAGATAATATTCCTATTCACGATCTATAAAATTCGTAGGCTGAAAATGTCTTCGTGAAAGCCCACTGTAAAATAGCCCTGGAAGGCTGCTCTTAATTTCACCACAACACTGAGAAGTAAGTTGGGATTTATATCAGAGAACACAGAGAAGCGACACTAAACGTCAAATTTGCAAACGCTTAAAAAAGCTTTGTTTATCATTAGTTGGCAGTCCTTATAGGCTGTTTTTCATTGGTTCTGAAGAAAATCAGCCACACTACTACAGTTTTGAGCATGCGTAAGTGTGCGCAACGAGAGACGTTTCTCTGTATCCTCTGAATTATATATAATGGTTCAATGAAAGAAAATAAAACCTTTGCGCATTACGCTTACGGAACATGAAGTAAGCTTACTGAAGAGTATCAACATTCTCACCACATGTGAGGTGGATTTATAATTATCACATATTCGAAATTTCACAATTAATTATCATACATAAGTAATGTTACAACACCGCTGACGAACATGTTTGACCCGATTAAAAACATCCTCGTTATGTCAGATATTTCCTTAGCTCAAAAATGATACTGTTTGAACCACCCTAATGATTATTTATGTGAACAGTTCTGTGTTACATTTCGTTCTCTTGCTATGTTTGCTTGTTGCGATTTGGTTAATTGGACGATCGACCTACCTTGCATCAAATAATATTAAGTACCTCTCGCATTCTGTTTAATTTACTTTTATGTATAAAAGCCATAAAACTGTTTACAATATTTTGGCAACGCATTTCGAAACAATAAATTCTGCTTAGTATATTTTTGATCTCTGTTTCAATGAATTACTTTTTCAAATGAATTTAATTACCTTTGTGTTTTAGACAGTCCCTGCACCTTTCACTCACATTTTATAGTTCAATAATAAATGCGAGAGGGTGCCAAATTCCCCGAAACCGTTAATTAAACTGCACAAAGCAATTAAATAAAAAAAATGTTCGAGTTGTGAAAGTTGGTCGACTGCTCTGAATACGATCAGAGCGAATAAAATGTATTTCCAGCCAATACTCGTAGAGCCAAATAAAAGTTCAAGGGAAATTGCCTTTATTCTTATGGAGTGTGATTTAAGCCATGAGTCAACATGAATAAATATTTTTTATTATGTATGTCACAGTCCAGTGATGGAAGTGCTATCATTGAACTAATTTTCGTAACAATATTATAGTATTTTGCCTCTATTCATACATAATTATACTCAACCCTCCTATTATATTCTGGGAATAAGGGATTCTTTCGTAGGCAGCAGAAGTTGGGTAGTTTTCAAAGTCAGGATGCTTGAGGTCCTCGCATTTTTTTAATCTTAAATATGATAAAAATTAATGTTATTCGAGTCGAATATATGTGTAGATCCGTGTTTCTAACTTCTTTTATATATTCCACATAATTCCACAATGAACATCATCACTAACGATTGGTTTTTTTTTCTGGTACATTTCAGGCTGCAGATACGCCCACTTGGCATTTTCTTTCTGGTGCTCTTCACATTTTGGTTCTACAAAACGCGATGCAATTTGCGAATTGTTCCACCTCCTGAGCTGCAAAAGAAATTCGAAAAATTGAGCGATCGCGTGCGCGACTGGCGACAAAATAAGCCAACCATGTTCTGCGCGGTCTCTTCCGGATGTCTGGGCGCTTTGGCCGTACTCGGTCATCTGATGTCTGGGTCCACGGTGGTGCTAATGGGTCTGGTGCTTGCTGCCATATTATCCACCAAATACAATTTTAAGTTGATCAAAATCGAACCTAAAGGTGGGTGTGGCGCGGTTTCCTCCAGTTGGGTGCATTAATTTTAAATAAATTTCCCTTTCTTTTGAAAAACAGATTTTGCTTGGGCGGATAAAATCAACCGTGACACCGAACTCGATGATGAATTCATGCCAGAAGTGAACGAATCGAATCTTGTTGTGCTGGAGCGCGCTGGCGACCTGGCTACGCTCAGTTCACCCACCGATGATGCTGAAGATGAAGAGAAAAGCGATGAGATACCCTCCGAGCTCTTAATACCAGATTCCATACCGGAAATTGATGAAAACTCCACCGAGGACGAAGACGACGACCTAGTGCCCATAGTTAAGAACGCCAAAACAGAGCGGGCCGCTGCTGCCGACACCGCATTAATAGAATTTAAGAAAGGTCACTTCAAGCGTGACTCCTCGCTCTCGACCACATCATCGTCTTCCGAGGAGAGCCTCTCCAAGGGACTGCAGTTCCCTGATCACACAGCGGTCGATGGGCCCGCCCTACGTCAGCTGCCAGCCCCGCCTCACAATCAAGAGGCCACCAGCGAGGCTGGGATTTTAACGCAAGTGTTGCTCGCGAATAGCGGCAAACTTTTACCTAGTCTCGTAACGGGTATGGTGCAGTGGGGCTTGGACGGTGCTGGGGCCGCTGCGAGTAGCAGCAATGCCACTAAAGAGCCGCAACCGCACTCGCAACGCGTTGTCACCGCTCTGGACTCCTCAGATGACAGTGATTTCGAAATTTTAGAAAGTGAAGATTTCAAGTAGATTATCAGCCATCCGCCTTGCTGGACCCCATACCTGGCAATAGACTTCTCTCACGTTGGGGGAGAACGGTTGTAAGAATTATATAAGAATACTGCAAAGAAGCTGCTCGGACACCGGCTGTGGTTATAAGTAGACGTATGCATCGATTGGCAGTGAGCTGATTAAAGCTGATCTCATATTGTGCAGACATTTCAATGAGGGGTGCTCGAATTGAGGCAACAAATTTAATAAGTTTATAATTCTGGACTGTTTGTGTATATTCATATAACTTGAACTTTTTTTAGTGGATTCATATCTACACACAAATTTCCACTTGTCTATTCACTCAAATCCTTGGAGTAAAACGTTCCTTCCTTTCTTCAACTACCACTTTAAATAATGAATTCTTTGTTTGGACAGTTCTGTTGACACTTTCTTCTGCACAACGCCTTTGAGCACCCCGGCATCCTTCACAGTTTGCATGAATACTTAAACCACAAACCGAATGGCCAATATCACCACCAAAACATCGGCTGAGGTCAGCTTCTTTGCAACATTTAAAGAAATTATATTTTTTTGGTTTATATTTCACACTATTTTATCTGAAGTTTTTTATTTTATCGTTTGACCTCTTCCCTTATAACCATTCACTAAATATATTTTTGAAGCTGACATTCAAAGAAGAGAAGTCCTACCTACCTACAACTGCTCCTAATCTACTTTAGAATTATACTTACAAAGAGTAAAATATATTTATTAGGTACTTTAATATTTAAAACAAAATAAATGTGATTTTATAAAAACTAAAGAAGAAAACAAAAAAAACTTACAAAATATGTAATATTAAACAAATAAATACAAAAAACAATCAAGAGGTTTATGTGCTGTATAAATCATATTTTCATTATACACATGTATAACTTAATTTATTTAAATAGCTTCACACTCTTTGCTTTGCATTAAGACGAACTCAAATAGTATTTAAGCTCAATTTAACATGTTAAAATGTAATTGTAATTTATGTAAAGTTACAACAAAATAAAATATAAACATTAGAACGACACGATTGTTGCATGTCTGCAGCATGTTTATTTGGGTGGCTGGGCAATCGAGCGGTCGAGATCGAACCTAGCGCGAGTGTCGCGACATGTTCGAGTGATGGCTTGAAAGCGTTACTAGTGTGTTCGATGAAAGTAGCGATCCTTCCGCTTTGTATGATGCCAACCCTGCATTGCATTGCCTTGGAGTGTACAGGCGCAGTGCTGTCGTTATGCCTTTGGGAAAGTTTATTGATATTTCTGTGTTTAGTAAAGGACTTATATTAAAAAAAATGGTGAAAAACAAACAAAATACCGACAGTAAAAAGTATTAGGTAGGGAGTATTGTAAATAACTTGATGTCTATTTTCAAAAACAAAGGCGGGAAAATAATGTTTCCCCGTGTTAATGGGACTATCATAATATATTTGATACTGACACATTCTGAACGCGGGCACTAGGTTCCACAAAAGAATTGTAGGTAAAGATATAAAAACTGTACGCACTGTAATTTAATGGCACAACCCAGCCGCACCCACCAAACCAGCTGTTCGAGCATGCCAGCAAAGGAAGTTGTTCGACATGCAACCAACTGTAACCACCTTACTCAAGCTAGCACTACTACTTTTCCACAACTCGTATGCTCAGCGCTGTATTTTATACGTTAACTACTTTCTGCGCATTCCCCCGGAGTGTTGTCTTCCAGTTTCGGCGGCTCTTCCGACTTATCTCCCAGTTTTGGCGGCTCTTCCGACTTATCTCCCAGTTTTGGCGGCTCTTGCGGCTTATCTCCCAATTTTGGCGGCTCTTGCGGCTTATCTCCCAATTTTGGCGGCTCTTCTGGCGAGGTTTCATTTTTCTGCTTAGGCTTAGCACCTTTGCGCATGGGTATTGTTTCCAATATAGCATCAGTCCACGATTTCCCCTCAGCGACTCGCACCAGTATTTCGAAAACTATTAAGGAACTACATTTGTTAGTTTTTAATTTAATCTTTTTTATCTTTACAAATTACTAACCGTGGTAGGTGCTCAGCACTGATCGCGTTTTCATGTCCACATGTTCGCTTAGTGGCAAACGGGCCGTCCGCAAACCGGCTTCTGTGGCACGCTTATGGCATAATCCCTTTTGATGATTGTGGTCCACTAAGCCACCAATCACATACACATTTTCTGCATCCAAGCGGTCCAGCACTGTGTCTGATTCGCACGTCAAGTACACAATTTGTTCGGGTGAAAACGCTGCCGTATGCAACTGGTCAAAGTGATAATCGACATGCCAATTCTCCCAGCCGTCATTTCTTTTAAAATTACTATGAATTCTACCGTCACTCTTGATGCCGGTAAAGTGCAATAGTGCCGGATGCTGAGAACGACGATTAATGGTATAAATGCGCAGACACTGTTTCACGCATTTGGCCGCATCGCTTTCACTCATTAGTTCATCGAAATCGAGGTCGATAGCCAGGCGCACTGCTGTAGGGTCCTTGGTGGCCTCCGTTTGTCTTCTCTTCAATTCCTTGCGTGAAGGACCCGTTCGAGTGGGTAGGCCTTGTGCTATAGCTTCCTGGCGCTTTTGTTTTTGCCGTTCACGTTCTTTTAGTCTGCGTTCCTTCTTGACTCGCTCGAAATTTTCACGTCTCTTTTGCTTCTTTATTTGATTTTTACTCAGCGGATTTGGTTGCGTTTCCCCCGGATTCTTATTATTGTATTCTGGGCTGTTGTCTTCTTTAGTTTTCTTTATTTGTGGCTCTGCGCAATCACCAAACTCTTTGTTTGAGACCATTGCTTTAAATATGCGTTTTTGCACTACACGTGAACGTCATCCAAGAGCAGCTGATTTATGCCATTCCGTGATGCGTTTGACGTATTGTACCAGATTACGCAAAATATGCGAATCAGAGTTGTTTCTTTCATTCGAAATAAGGGAAATAAATTAAATTTAATAGAAGCGAAATAAATAATATAATAAATATTTATCAAGAATTTGAGTATTTGAGGAATTACAAACTCTTCAATTTCTGAATGCAGTTTTTTAGCTCTCTTAAAGCATTCACTCCGAGAACGCATCTCTATTGTTTACTGTTCAAAGCCATTTTTAAAATGAGGTGCTTCAACATAATTTGCCCACCTCATATTTTGACAGCCATCAGGTACTCTGACATGAACATGAACATTGCCATGAATTATAGCAATTCGAGACACTATGTAAATTAGATTCAGTTACGTATCGATAACTGTTTAGTTTAAAGTACTTCAAATCGTTTGTAAAAATATTCGACATAACTACTTAATAATATATCAATTATTTATTATATATATCAATTACGTATTATGTATCAATTATTTATTATATATCAATTGTTTATTATAATCTTGCATTTTATTTATTATAAAAAAAATTATCGATTGCACTTAAACTTTACAGAGTTTAATTTAAAAAAAACTTATTATGAACTGTTACTGCATATTCTTGTTCGCGACGCAAACGTCACATTACTGAAGTGAGACCATAGAACACTCTCTGCTAAGACCAGAGAACGCGTCTTTGGGGTCTCTGACCCTCTGTCTGCTGAGACTGCACAAATTGAACTAATAGCAGAGACCATAGAGACGGGACACTTAAACGTCAAATTTTCTGACGTTTAAAAAAAACTGTCTGTTTATCATATGCCTATATGGATAGGTTTGTTTATCATTGGTTAACCAGAATTCTGAAGAAAATCAGCCACACTACTACAGTTTTGCACATGTTTAGTGTGCGCGAAAAAGTTATTTCTCTGTATTCTCTGCTAAAAGTGCACTCTCGTAATGCGACGCGAACAAACTTTTTTACCATTGCAACGGAATTTGTTTAAAAGAATAGAATTTTTGCTGGAATTTTTTATAAAGATTATTTTTATCCCTTATATTTTCAATAACTTATCTTCAAATTTTTTCCACTGTAATTATAACATTTTATAACTTGAACATGCTAATAAACTTATAATGCAGCAGTATTTTTATAAACTTATTTTTCTATTATAAACTTGCAACGAGATAATATCCTCACATAAAATGTCACTCTTTCCAACCGACGTAACTAAGGAATTAAACGAAAAATCTATTACAACTACTGTGATATTCAAGAATGGCGGCATTTTAAAGTTTTGGCAGTTAGGCGTTTACTGCATTTCGTTTTCGGACTTGCGATTTTTTAATTTTATTTATTATTTTATTTTGTTTGTATACATATATATTTTCTGACAAAGTCAGTCCTGCGTATTAACAATGAGTGACGCGGATAACATTCGTGTAGCGCTGCGCGTAAGAGCACTCGTACAATCCGAACGTGATCGCGGCTGCCAGATTGCGGTGGAGCGTACCAAAGGCATTCCGCAGGTCACTGTACACGGCGCTGAAGCTTTCACCTTCACTTTCAATTATGTGTTCGATCCGCTCGCCAATCAGGAAGCAGTCTATAACGATTGCATACCTGAAATGTTGGACAAGCTCTTTTGCGGATTCAATGCTACTATAATTGCTTACGGCCAGACGGGTTCCGGTAAAACCTACACAATGGGCACTGCTTTCAATGGCGATATCAATGAGAACGTTGGTGTTATACCGCGCGCCATGCAAGACATATTTGATCGAATTGGAAAGCTTGCTGACAAATTTCAATTTGTTGTGACTTGTTCCTTCATGGAACTGTATCAAGAGCAATTGTACGATTTGTTAGCTTCAGGCACCCGTGAAGAGAGCATAGTTGATATACGGGAGGACCGCAATGGCATTATTATACCAAATTTGACGGAGAAATTGGTGAAGTCGGCACGCGAAACCACCGATTACCTTATCAAAGCATCCGGCGGACGAGCTGTCGCTGCCACCGCTATGAATCAACAATCTTCCCGTTCGCATGCTATATTCACTGTGACCATACAAGCTACTGAAAAAAGCGAAATGTATATTAACCCAGGGGACTGACTCAATAGATTCTGTTATGACAAAACCTTTTCTTTTCCAGGAATACTGTGACTACTTCCAAATTTCATCTGGTTGACTTGGCAGGTTCTGAACGTTCGAAGAAAACTCAAACTACAGGAGACCGTTTTAAGGAGGGCGTTAAAATAAATCAGGGGCTGCTGGCTCTTGGCAATGTCATTTCTGCCTTGGGATGTAAGTAGCTCCTACTTTTGAGATCTTTAGAAAAATAAATTTAATTATATATCCGGACCCACCTAAATGATGAAAATGTTTTTAGGCGGACAAGGTTCGGGATTTGTTCGGTACCGCGACTCAAAATTAACTCGCTTACTGCAAGATTCACTGGGTGGCAATTCCAACACTTTGATGATAGCTTGCGTAAGTCCTGCTGATTACAATGTACCCGAAACTCTTAGCACGCTCCGTTATGCTGACCGCGCACGCAAGATTAAGAACAAACCAATTGTCAACCAAGATCCTCATGCGGCAGAAATCAACCATCTTAAAGGTATCATTCAGAAATTGCGCGTAGAGCTGTTGGCTTCTGGTGCCAATTTGAGCAACTCCCTTACAAGTGCTGTGCGTACCGTAGCACATCTGCCTGACGCAGTCTCTACACAAGTGCCGGAGGTGCAGGGTAAAATGTATTTGCAGCTGCAGGAGAAATACCACAACTTGCAGCAGCAGTTGCAGGTTATTTTACACGACATGGCGGAAAATGAAATGCGGACGCATATTGCTGAAGCGTCTCATGAGAAGATCAAATCGAAAATGGAGTCGATTAAGAAATTCTCCGGTGAATTGAAGAAGGAATTTACCGGGCATCCGACTGTAGAACTGATACTTAACTTGGTGGAGGGTTTAGACGAGGAACTTGAACAAACACAGTCGGAGATATATAAAAATAAACGTCGATGTTCCATTGAAACGTCCAGGTGCGATGATGAGGAGCAGGCTTCAGCCTCGCATGAAATGCATTTGCTAATGCAGGAGCAGACGGACGCATATGCTACCAAACAAATTGATTTCAAGGAGCAGTTGCGACGGATTAACCGCGAGTTGAATCTCAAAGAGGAGCTGCATAATCGCGTGGCGGGGAATTTAACAAAATTCTGCAAACTTGACGACAATATCGATGAGAAATTTAAAGACTGTGAATTAAAAATTCAAGAGTTGGAGACAGAAAAAGCGGAGCTTTTAGACAAACTGCGACACGTTAAGGAGAACACTTCTGCTAAGTTGGCGGAAGAACGACGCAAGCGTCTGCAGACTCTGGAGACCGAAATTACTGACATGAAGCGCAAAAATATACAACAAGCAAAGCTGCTTAAAGTGCGAGAGAAAGAAACTCAAAAGATAAAGAATATGAGTTCCGAGATCCAGGCCATGAAGGAGTCAAAGGTGAAATTAATTCGCGCCATGCGGTTGGAGTCGGAAAATTTCCGCCAATGGAAGTTGACTCGAGAAAAAGAAATTATCCAGCTGAAGAATACGAATCGTAAGCGGGAGAATGAGATGACGCGCAAAGAGAATCTGCACACAAAACAACGCAACGTTTTAAAGCGTAAGTGTGAGGAGGCGATGGCTATAAACAAACGGTAAGCAATTCGGGGAGCTATGTTTCTTATTCCTAGACTTATGTCCACAATTTATTTGCAGTCTCAAGGACGCTATTGAACGGCAGAGAGTCGCCCAATCGCAACGGCAAAAGCCGCAGTCGGCTAACAGCACCACCGCTGCATCACGGATCGACCAAGTCATCTCTTCAGTGGACCGTGAAATGGAGGTGATTATGTCCCTCATAGATGCTGAGCATTCGCTTGAACAACTAATGGAGGATCGTGGGGTCATCAGCAGCCGTATTGTGGAGCTACAAAAAGAACAACCCTCAGATAAGACTATAAGCAAGGAATTGTCCAGCTTGCAAGAGGAGCTGGAAATGCGAAATGCCCAAATAACCGATCTCCAGCAGAAGGTCTGTGCTGCTGACCGCGAGACACGCATGCGCACGTTATGCGATCACGTCCAGAACATAGGCGAAGCTCGCGCCGTGCTCAGCCATCTGTTGAAGGCAATTTTGGAAATGCGTTGCGGTTTTGCCAACGTTTCTGTTGAGCAGAAGGCTGCAGTAGAAGAACTGCACTCTCTGCTTGAGTCTGCCGAGAAGCGTTGCAATACGGTCGCCAAACGAATGCGCCTCATGGAAATCGAGCACGAGGAGGCAATTGCCGAGCGTGAGAATACATACGAAGAGAAGATTGCTGTGCTGCTGCGAGAGCTGCATAACGCGCCACAAGCAGCTGAGGGCGCAATCACAACGCCCGAGCAAGAGGAATGCTTTAAAATAAAAGAAGAGCAATTGAACAAAATGGACGCTTTGCGCGAGGAGCTGGAGTCCTATAAAAACCTGGTGACGGAACTGCAGGACGCTGTGACTAAAACAAATATAAAACGAAAAAAAGTGCATTTAAGAGTGAGTGCTCAAAGTTTTTTGGAGTATAATTTTAGTAAATCTCTTCTCTTTGCAGGACTCCTTTGATTATAACTTTGCATTAGAATCCTCGGACTCTGAAGATCTCGATAATGACCCTGATTGGGTGAAAACCCCTCTTTTCAGTAGACGCTCGAAACGATCAAGTGTAAGTTGGTAATGTAAATGCCTGACTTGTTGGTAACTAATTTCTTACTCCAGAACAAACTTCAAACATCTTCCAACTCCTCCAATGTCGATGACACATTCACAACAGCAGCGGGAGTACCCAACGGCAATGTGACGGGTGCTGTCAACGACCTCTCCAGGCAAACGGGCAAGGGCTGCTCGTGTCGTGGTAAATGTATTGACAAACGTTGCGGCTGTCGCTCGAAGGATCAGAAATGTGGAAAGAAGTGCCGTTGCAGCAGTTCCTGCCAAAATAGCAAATCCGGCGATAATAACGATCAGAGTGACTGCTCCAAAGGTGAGAATGATTCAGCACTGCAGCCAACTGACACCACCGGTGCAGAGAACATCAGTGATGCAGTTTTTATGAAACCAGAACCAACCTTCAATACACCGAAGATTGCCAGGTGAGGCACTGTTATGAAAAAGCTAAAAAAATATGTTGATTCATTCTGTTTTCAGACTTTCAAATATATCCTTCGCTACTGCCTCTGCAAAAAAGAAATTTTTCAATTAAATGTTTCTGATTCGGATTAGTGGCAAATTTTCAAATATCTGCTGAATATCAATTTAATTTCATAATTACTTGATACATTATTTTATATTTTATTGCTATGTTAATTCTATTTTATTGTATTTATGTACTTGCCAGACAGGAATTAAGTTTGAATGTGCGGAATTCTTAATAAGTTAATTAAATAATCTTCGACTGAAGGATATCATCCCAAGCAAATCTCCCTTGCATTTAATAACTTTATCATAATCTGTGAAGTGGTGTTAAAATTTCTTGCAGGAGCTGAAGACTGAACTAGGTTTGACCAGTCATAAATATAGCCTAAGTCAGTGTGGGTATCAGCAGGTAACATTTGGTACCCATATCAAGAAAGTTGCTACGAATTTTTCATTGAAAGTAGGAGTGGCTCACCCATATATAGCTTGCGTCTCTTCGGCTTTCAATACTGTTGATTTGATACCCATATCATAAAAATTAGTTGCACGTTTCTTTCTACGAAAGCTGAGTGTGAAATACAGATTGGTGTTTAATGAGACTTTAAAATCAGCTTTCATAGGGAGGATGTATGATTAACATAATTTTAGCGAAGTCGTATATAGGCACACGCATGCGAAACAGTTACTTATTTCCTGCAAAAATTATGAAAATGGAGGAACTAATCGTCATGTATTCAATTCCCCAACTTCAACTCGTTTGTTTTCAAATTGTATGTTATGACCAAGGTGAATTTATTTATCACCTTGCAGCCACCTTGTAAATAAATTCACCTTGGTTATGACAAAACCAATAACTTGCCGCATTGCTAATTTCAACGAGTTTAATTTAGTTCGCGTCTTCTAACTGAGCTGCCATGTCAAATTTGTTATTGTTAATAGGAAATTTTTTTCATATAATGTTGCGATCGTTGTTTTTGGCGTCTACCGTCTGTATGTTTGTTTTGCTACTCTCCTTCTTTTCTTCCTTCCACTTGTCCGCTTTACTAGTGAATGCGGCCAGGCTAAAACCTACCAGACGATTCTGAGGTAGAGATGGCGCTGCCTCAGAATAGTAAAAATTCCAAAGAAAGGTAACTGACCGACTCGACCGCTGGAGCGGTCAATGATGGAATAGCGGAAGAGGCCGAGGAAATGGAAAAAATACGGTTTCAAGAGAAAAGGGAAAAAAACATTTAAGGCAGTGGTAAGGAAAAAACGGTCGCTGTGCAGTTTTAAGTGTTTGGGAAGAAAGTTGTTTCGAATTAATTTTGTTGCCGCGCGCGTTCAAAATTTATGTTTTACTGCTCATTTGAGAGAGAAAAATAACCTTATTCACATTCGTGTACTGAAAATATTCAAATTACCACAAAGTCCGGATTTCGCTGTTTAGAAACGTGTATAGAAAAAGTCTAGTGCGGATATTCGTTGGTTCAGAGTGATAACTGCTTGTTTCCGGCCCATCCCATTCGAGAATCGGAGTTGAGTCGTGATACCGGAGGAAAAAGGAGGCTGCCGCCCGCCCCCTAGAGATAAGGATAAAGATAAGTATATATGGTATTTATTTAAGTTATTAAGTATATATGTATGTTATTTATTTAAGTGTAAAGTAGCATGTTTAGTTATGTGTAAATTTATGTTGAAAATATTAGGCTAAGGCGGCAAATATGGGGCGGGCTCGCTTGTCGTCGTGGAGGAGGATGCCCGGCAAAATGGTGAGTTGAAGTTTTGTTTTTGTAGTGTTGTCCCACCCGATGCAGTGTGGCGGGTTAAGGACCACGACCATTGCTGTGAGCTAGCCGCGGCCACCACACTGCATCATTCTACTTTTTGCCAGGACACCAAGCGTAGATTATGCGATTTCGTTGTTTTTTTCGCATCAAACAATGTCGATGTTTTTTGGAGAGCAAGCAATAAATTGGATTTTGGGGCAATCGTACGTGCCTTATAATTGTTTTACTCGTTGACACGCATAGATATGGATAATGAGACCATAGACTCTATGATTGAGACAGCAAAAGTAACGTGTGTGGGTGCGCCTCGCTCATTCGTTTGCCACTTTTCAACTGGGTTTCGTTAAGTTCCATTCCATCACCTTACTCGCTACATTTGAATTTTGTAATTTTAGCCGGCTGCTATTTTTACTTCGCTCTGGGCACTTCACAAGTAAATTGTATTTATAAATAAATCTCTTTGGTAATTGTAATTGTATTTATGTATTAGTTTTTATAAAATTAAAAAAATATATAAGTTTGTCATTGTAAATTTTTAGTACGTACGATTTTGTTGTTTTTGTTTATTTGTGAAAGCATTCTAGGAAGCTCGATTACTAAGCATACCGCCAACGGAATGAACGTGCGTAGCTGGAAGGATATTTTATTGGAATGGGTTAGTCCCCAAGCTGAATGGTTCTGGAAATAGGAGTATTTTAACTAACTCTTTTTACTTAGATCTCAGAATGTGGCTTTGCAGAGAGTGAAATTGAACAGTCTGATATAATGGGGTTCTATCAGAAATTGTATCAGAATCATAAATATGTGAATGCAAGCCTCAAAAGCAGTGTCATCTCCTTTTTAAAAGGTGCGCAAATATATGTGAAGAAATATTTATTTAGGACATTTTCTACCATGTTATAGAACACTACCCGGAGTTTCAGCCCAACTTAGATGACGAGCATACGATCAGCTCAGCTGATTACATTTATGTTTACTCATTGTTCCTGCACTTTTCTTGTGTCAAATTTCCCACCGAATATTTTCTTAGTTGTACTCGAAAACTCTCGGAACAGTCTCAAGAAAGCATTTTAACATTTTTCAAACGGTTGCGCTTAAACGACACCATCAAACGGGAACACCTGCGAAATGCCATCTCAGATGACGGAGTCGACCACCTGAATGCACAGGTATGGGAGAGTATTGGTAGCAGCGATAGTGCGACTTGGTGCAGTTCCTCTGCTGGGTCACTGAAGGACCTCAATGAAAATACATCCGCAGCTTCACAAACATTTTTAACGGAGGAGCGTATGCATGAATTGTACAGTTTAAGGGTGAGTAGTCAGTCCAATTGTAAAAACGTTTTTCGAAAAGGGGGTTTTTTTTGAAAAATTTCCTGTTTTCAGGCTCAACTCGAGACGGAACAATACGAGAAGAATCTCCTAGAATTGCAAATCAAACAAAACGAGGAGAAATTTTTGAATTTAAGTAATTTCAAAGCAAATTTTGATTAATTCTTACTAACCATTTTATGATTTATTCAGATCATGATCACCAAAATTTGACCCAGTATATTCAAAATTTCAAAAATGACACACCTTCCATGATTGCGGAAGCCCATTCTTCTGAGCAGGATGGAAATATTCAGGTGATGCAGTTTTAGATTAGTCTTTCTTCAATGATTCAGTTTCAAACTGTTTGGGATATTTTAGCGTGCATTTGTTTTCTGGATTGTTTCAAGTGTGAAATAATAAATCAAATGTACAGGATAATTAATCACAATTTTCGAAAAATTTTGTGATTGGTGAAATTTAGGATTGTAATAATGGCATAATATAATTATATAAATATTTCATAATTCAATCGTCTTAACTGTTGATTTCAATTTAGGAGGTCCTGCAAAGAAACGTGCAAATATCAAAATTGACTGACTTTTTGAGTACACTCACAGAGGAGCAAAAAGTACTGGAGGAAAAGGTGAAACTTATTTAAATGAAATTTGCAGCATGTATTTGAGAATAATTTCAATTTCAGCGTCACTATGCAGAGAAAAAGATGACATTGTGTGGGGATCGTATTCAGACCCTCATATGCAGAGTGAATGAGGTGACAGCGTCTTTAGAGGTGAGATCAGACGTGTTTGGCTCTTAATATCTTGGGAATTAATTTGTCATCCATCCCATAGGGAAACATTAAATTTCTAAGCGACAGTAATAAACTGGAGCGTCTGATATCTGATACCCGTTTATCTTCAAATACTTTGCGCCTGGAGATGATCGCATCTGCTGAGTGTTTGAATACCACCTCAGCTCAGAATAATACCAGTCGTTCGTGTACTAGTATGCCTTGTTTCCTAGTTGAATATGAAACTCAGCAAAAACAAGAGAATTCTTCAAAAGCTCTACGACTAAAGCATTGTTTTGATGCATCCTCGGCTCAGAATAATGCCTGTCCTCTGAGTGGTAATTTAAGCCGGCCTCAGAGCATGATCACTTTAAATAATGGAAAGTACCATGAAAACCATAACAGACGTGGGAGTTACATAGTAGATGTGCTGTTGCAAAAGGACCGTGAAATTAAACAACTACGAGAAGAGCTCCTCGAGATACGCAACACTAATTCACGTCTGTCGAGGCATATGCGGCAATTGGCTGGTAAATACTCCGCCGTATGTGGTATAAACATGGAGAGTAAAGCACACCAAGTGGAAGACATTGGGGATCCAATGGAACATTTTATGCTTTTCGCCAGCTATGTAGACCAACTGTATAGAAATTACAAAAATGAGAGAATCTCAATAAAACAATTGAACGAGGACACGTGCTTCCTGGAAGAAAAATGTTCTTATCTATGTAACAGAGTTAAAGGCGTTGATGCAGAAATGAGCCTGCTAAGGGAGAACATATATAATATTGAGAGCACGAATGATGAGTTGCAGAAACATCTCGAAGAATTGCAGCACAACAAGGACGGCTTACAGAGGAGTAAGGAAGATTTGCAGCAGAACATTGATGAACTGGAAGAGAAGCTGACATGCTGTGAGAAAGACAATGAAATGCTTAATCGACAGAAACTCGATTTAATGACAAATTTCGAAAGTTTTGTGCAGGACTGTCGCATCCTAAAGAACAATTTTAGTTCGCAGGATAATGAATTAATTGGAAAGATAAATAAATTGCGGGCAGAGTTTGAAAATTGTGGTGTAGAAAATCGTACACTGTGTGAAAAAAATGTTGTATTCGCTGAGAGAATAGAAGTGTTCCACAATAAATTGGAATCTTTGGAAAATACACTGACGGAGAAGACCGCAGAGTATGTGTTTGCACTCGGAGCAATGAGCAAAAAGCTTGAAATTGAAAGAAGAGAAACTGAAATCCATCTGGAAATGGAGCAGTCGACCAAGGCGAAATATGATAAATTATTAATAAAATATGAGGATATGAAGAAAACCGTGCATGAACTGGATGCTCACATCGAAGTGATGTATAATGACATCATAGTGAAAGAGTTGGAATTGAGTAAGCTGGGCAAACAGATCGTTGAGGTGCTTTTGAAGAATACGGAACTGGAGACACGCATAGACACAATATTGAACGAATATCGCAGAGGGAGAAAGATTTCTAGCGTGACCATCAACCAACAAAATGAACTTATTAAAAAGATCGGTAAGGAAAATGAGGGATTAAAAGCGCAGTTTGTAGAACACCAAAGTAGACTCGAAGATGAACAAAAATATGTATCGGAGAAAGTAGACGTGATAAAATCTCTGCTGAGTATGCCGTTTGTAGAGTGTAATTTGGCTAACAGTTTGGACGACATCATGGATAAATTAAGTGGACTTGCGTTATATCAAAAGGTAGAGGAGGAAGAATTGGAGACTGCTGATTGTGATGTTCTAAGTAATATTGTTCAAATGCCATTTATGGACGATCAACTGAAGAGAGAATTGCCAGAGTACAAACAACGTTCAAGTACGCGTCAGGACGGTATAAAAACAGACAAAATGCAATTAGACCCGTCGAAAAGAAAAGTTAGAGAACACGACATACAATTTAGAACCTTGGCAAAGAAGAAAATTATGTAATGGATATAGAAAGAATCTATCGCTGCGAAAATCAAGCAACACAACGTATACAAACATCATTAAATATCCAAAAATGAACTATAATTAATATAAACACGGGTAGCAGGGATTCTTGGAATGTATTAAACAACGTGCCTGATTTACAAGCACATCAACCATATTCGGTGATCTCTTTAGCGGTTCTCTTGGCACTCTAGATTTGCTGGATCACCTGTGATCCTTCTAACGGTCGCACTGGTATTCTGATTCAGCTAGATTATATCATCGCCATCGTCCGTAGTGGAGATGTCTGTTCACCAAATATAATTTCTATAATTGGTTCGTAAATAATCAATTGTGGAGAGCTTTAATGGATTTTTTATAAAAAATTGGTTTTTGTTTTGAACCACAATTTTTGGTCTAATCCCACAATTATAATCCTGATGTTGATGAAGAACTCATTGAGTAAAGGTGGATCTCATTGAGTGAATGTGGATCTCATTGAGTGAAGGTGGATCTCATTGAGTAAAGGTGGATGTCATTGAGTGAAGATGTAACTGATTGAGTAAGTATGGACCTCATTGGGCAAAGGTGGCACTCTCATATGCAACAGGATCGAAGTATTATCACTGGATACGAGGACTGATTGACGGATTTTCTGAAGCAATAGGCTGAAAATTTCGAAAGTTCTTTCACGTAATTTGCGGTGTATGTTTTTCTAAAACAATATGAAACAATATTTTGAGATGATCTCAATATTTTTATATTAACCATGAAATTATAAATTAATCTTATGTATATTGTGTTTAAATATTTGGAAATGTTTCTCTAAAGATGTTGTGGTGCTATGTTCTCCATCTCCTCCATAACCTGTTATAGATCGTTCATACCAGAAATTGTGTATTAGCAATATTTTTGATTTATTATAATTCTCATATTCAAGCGAATGTTAATTGAAATTATAGAAAAATAAGAAAATATTGATTAGTTCACCATGATAATGATGTTCTGAGTTTACCACCCTTATGAACGATCTCTGCTAATGCGCAATATCTGATATGAAGGATTTCTGTCACTATTAATTTTTGAGTATTGTACTATAAAAAAATGGATGAAAGGGGTACAATCGCATGTATCAGGGATATATATTATATTGGCATGTATTTTATATTATTGTTCTTCTTAAGGTGCAGGGTGACATGAAACAGAAACAGAATCCAGCACATTTGCAACAGAAACAGAATCCATTACATTTGCAACAGAAAAAAAATTTAACAGTACAATTTAGCGACAGATTCGAGATGAGTTGTTTCTGCAGCATAAAGCGATAAATATTAAAGTATTTATAATATTATTTCTATAGCAACTTAAATACTTTTTAATGATTTAAAATTCGGAGCGTTCAATAATTATTGTGTGTTCACATATATATACAATTTCCAATCTGATGTTCAAACTCAACTTTGAGGACAACAAAATTTCCCAACACAGAGGTACAGTATTTTATTGGGAAACACTATTCGACAGCAGTAGTACCAATATAATTTTTATTTTCTTTAGCTACAATTAATATCAAATATGTATTTCTATATAAATGTTGGATATAAAAATAAATGTTGGATCACATAATTTGAAGTTTAAGTGTCGCTTCTCTGTGTTCTCTGCCTGAAACTTACCTTTTTAGTCACACTATGAGTGTACTTGGTTCTAATAAGTAAAAAAGTTAAAGATAAACAAAGAGAGAGGGATTCATCTAATAATTGTATATGGTTTTCCTCGTTCTCATTATACAACAAGTTATTTTTATAAGCAGCCGCACTACTAAGGTGATCGCGAGGGTACAACAACAACAATTTCATTAATTAGTTTCTCAGTTGAATTTTCAATTAGAGGAAACTAAAAAATGAATGTTACGTAAAAGTCGATCAAAAAGAGGAGCGATTTTTCGTTGCGACCACATAATAAGTGTTCCTTCCCCGCAGCAAATTCTACCCCATATGTTCAAACCTGAAAGCAGAAACATATTACAGAGGCATCGAATTTATTTTGTTCACTCTAGTGTAAAAACATCGTAGGTAGGGAAAGGTTTGGGAATGACCGAAACAAAGTTGCCAACTTCTTCTGTAAACGCGAAGTGTCTTAAAACCAATATTTATATGACTATATACATATATCTGCTGAAAGCCTTATATCGAAAGTGTTCATTATATAATTTCTGTATATATGTTTATGGGAATAGTCTACACTGTAGTCTACAGTGTGCCGGTGTACTGCTACCTTGTTTTGCAACCCTGCTTGAATGTCAGTGAACTAGCGAGGAGCGTCATTCGCCCTCCCTTGTGTCAAAAACAAAAGAACGAATTCGAAAAAATCATAACGGCAGTCACGATTTTTTTTGGTTTTACTTTGCTTTCTCAATTCAGTTTTATAGAAAATTGTATTTATAAAAAAAGAAAAATTTTTCATCGAAATCTCCCAACTTTTTGGAAAATATTTAAAAAGAAAAAAAAAGTATAACGTGACACGTAATTCGTAAATTAACCAAAAGAAAAATATTCGTTATTGTAAATTTTCGGTACAATTATTTAATGCTTGGAGCCTGTTAAAATCAAAGCAATTTTTAGGAGAAAATACAAATTGAATCACTAACGAAAAGAGTAAAACGGTAGCTGCACCAAAATGGATGTGCGCGGCTGGAAGAACATTTTATTGCAATGGGTAAGTGAGTGGCCGAATGGCGCGAAATTTGAGTGTAGTTTTGTTAACGCGTTGCCGGTCTTATTTGCGAGTAGGTCTCAGAATGTGGGTTCTCGGACCGGAACTACTACAACATTGAACAGTCCGATATTGATGGGTTCTTTAAGAGCTTCTGTAAGCGCCACAAAACGTTGAACTCTGAAATTAGTATGAGTTTAACAGAGTTCCTAAGAGGTAATATATAATATAAAATATAAAGTATCTTTGTTTGTTAGGCACAATAATTTCTTTTTGCTACAACTTTTAGAACACTATCCCGAGTTTGAGGCTAATTTGGATGATGAGAATGCGCTCAGCTCAGCAGAGTATGTCTACATGTACTCATTGTTTCTGCATTTTTCCTGCGTGAAATATCCTGAGGAGTATTTCCATGATAGCTGCCAAAAACTGTCTGAACTGTCTCAACAATGCATTGCTACGTTCTTCAAACAGCTGCTCGATTGTGAGAGCATCAAAAGGGAAAATCTACGTCATGCCATTGCAGATGTCGCCGGATCACATCTAAGTCCACAACAACGCGAGACTTTCAATGGCGCCAGCGGCTTAGTCCCCAATTCCTCGCGTATTGCTGACTCCCCTGCAAGGACACCAACACGTTCAGTAACCAACGCACAGCGTATTTCACCCACCACACCGAAGACATTTCTGCTGGAGGAGCGCACGCGTGAATTGTACAGTTTAAGGGTGAATATTTTGTGCACTTAACTCGAATTGTAAACTGTTTTTTGCGTATAAAATTTTGATTTGGTATAATTTGCTCTTTTCAGGCTCAACTTGAAACGGAACGTTACGAGAAGGGCCTCTTAGAAGTGCAAATCAAACAGAATGAGGACAAAATATTGAAATTAAGTAAATATTAAATCAACTAACAAATTTTTAGTAATTACTAAGTAACCACTTTCCAATTTGTGTAGATCACGATCACAAAAAATTGCAACAGCACATTCAAAATTTGAAAAATGATATTCTTACAAAGAACTCCGACTCCCATTCTCCGGTTCGCGATGACGATGCACAGCAGGTGATAAAATTTGCCATCATATATTTCGTTCTCATTATAGGATTTTCTTGTCTATATTTATTAATATTATGTTGGTGTCGGAAAGGAGTTCTTCTAGTGCATAATCATTTAACTGTTTTCACTATAGCACTTTTTTTGAGACTCACGGTGCTACTGTCATATATTTAAGTACGTTTATTATTATCGATTTAGATATTTTCAACGGGCAGCGCTGGAATTCACCTACTCCAGGTTTTATATATATAAAGGGTTTTCCAATAAGTCAAAATAACACCTCTTGTTGGAAAACCCTTTATATACCAAAGGGCTTATGCGTGGGGTTTTTAATATTTTATTGTTATTTACCTTAAACTTCATTATTTTTGACTGCAAGGGATTGGGGAATGAGTACTAAAAACAGGGCTTAAATGTAGTATTTTTTCAAGTCTTTTTTTGAGTCTTCATTCTTAAGTGGTACAATCTTTGTACAAACGAACGTTCCTTTCAGTACATTAGCTTCGATATTTTATGAGCCTTTAATTGTGCTTAAGTGAGTTTTCATGAAGAAGGCTGCAACTCTAATCTACAGAAAGAGCCAAATAATTAATCATTTCTGATAGTATTACGAATAATGAGGTAGCAACATCCAACTCATATCGTCAGGTGTCGATATAACAGGAGGAACTATTATAATTGCTATTTTATGTTCATTCATGTTTACTCATGAATACTGAAATTACTTTCGTCATAATATCGATTGGTTAGTGCATCAGTATTCTATGACGATTAACACAATTTCTCAAGAGAAGCACTTCGATTTTATTATATTATGAATCTTAGAGAGCGCACCACACAGCTGTCCAGAGACTGTTTGGGCTTTGGAAGGGAAAGAAATTCTATGATGAATTACAGAAACTGTTGAAGCTCTCGAAGAGAAAGAAATTCTGTGATGAATTACAGAAACTAATTAAAACTGTGAATTTCGATGCTGTCTTATCAAAGTAAGGACGATAACTTTATTAAATAGGAACCAAATTTTCGGCTTTAATTAGTTTGGCTCATCTCTCACACAAAAAGCATATTTTCCGTGGTAAAGGATTTTTGACAGGTGTCCACCAACTCAACGCGGCTCCTGTAGATGTGGGGACAGGATTGGCGTACCAATTATACATCTTTGAAATCACACTCATGCATACTTGTTTTTAAATTAATTATTTAATTAATTAATATTTTAGATTAAAAGACGGCTATGCAAGGAAATTGCACAAAAAGACCAGGAAATTTCGAAAATAAACGACGTGATGAGTACGCTTATGGAAGAGAAACAATTGGTGGAAGAAAAGGTGAAATAACTAGAATAAAATTCGATAAATGTACATTTTGAAATCCAAATTAATTCCAGCGCAAATACGCAGAGAAAAAAATCACATTGTGTTTGGATCGCATTCAGGCACTCACGAGCAAAGTTGATGAGCTGACAGCATCTTTGGAGGTGGGGAATTGTTTAAATAATTTTGTTTTTAGATCAACTAATTTTCTTGCACAATACAAAAATAGCAAAAAAATAATACCATCAAATTTTTGACCGACAATAAAACCGATCTGGAGCGCTTCATAGCCGAAACGAGGTTGGCGTCAAATGCTGCCCGAACCGACTTGAATACATCCGCTGAGTGTTTGGATACATCGTTCACGCAGACTCACACCAACAGTTCTGGAAGTATTTTAAGCAGTCCGGAGAACTTGGGCTGTTCTGTGGTCGACAAGCAGCTGCGGGAAAAAGAAAGCGAAAACCATCAACTGCAAGCAGAGCTCACAGAGATGCGCGCCAGCAATTCACGCCTCGCGCAGCACATACAACAGTTGGCAACCAAATACTCAGAGGAATGTGATATAACCATTGAGAGAATGGCTTCGCATGTTGATATTTACGATCCAGCTGAGCATTTCAAGGTTTTCGCCAGTTGTATGGATCAGTTGAGTAAAAGCTACAAGAATGATAGGAACCGCATAAAGCAGCTGCAAGATAACGCCTGCTTAATGGAGGAGAAAAATGCTGATCTGTGTAAGAGAGTGGAGAATTTCGAAAGAGAAGTGCACTTTTTGAGAGACACCATTGATAACCTTGAAATGAAGAATGTTTCAATGCAGAAAAGCAAGTTAGAAATGCAGGATAAACTAACAGGCTACGAGAAAGATATTGATAAGCTCAATAAGCAGAAATTAAGTTTAGTCACTAACTTGGAGGGCTTAGTAAGGGAATGCCATGAGCTGAAGGAAAAGTTTGCTATCCAAGAAAATGATTACCATGGCAACATAAAACAACTGCACGCCGATTTCAAAGTCTGTAGAAAAGAGACCGAAACTCTTTGTAAGCAGAATAGCCAATATATTGGGCAAATAGATGCGTTGCAGAACAAAGTAAAATCATTGGAAGGTGCGATGTCGGAGAAGACCGCCGAATATGATCTGGCATTTAAGTCGTTGGGTGAGAAACTGAACAATGCGAAGAAAGAAACTGAAGATCATCAAGCGGCGGAACACACGGTAAAGGAGAAATATGAAAAATTGCTTATAAAATACGAAGAGAAGAAAAAGAAGAGCCGTGAAACGGACGATCACCTCGAAACAATGCGTGACAGTTTCGCCAAGAAGGAATTGGAAATGAGCAAACTCGGCACAGAAATCGTCGAGGTGCTTAAGAAGAACACAGAACTCGAGAACCGCATTGACGAAATAATGCACAAATACAATCGAGAGAAAGAGACCGCATGCTTGGTGATTAATAATAAAGACGCCTGTATTAGAGAGATCAGGGGTGAGAAGGAACAACTAAAAGTGCACCTCGAAGGGCTTCAACGCGAACACGAGAAGATCCAACAAAACTACGAAAACTCGGAGCTGGAACTTCAAACAGTATACGGGAAAGCAAACGCACTAAAAGCGCTGCTGAACCTGCCCACTGGAGAGTGCGGTTTGGTTGAGAGCTTTGATTCTATTGTGGGTAAATTAGCGGAGTTTACGGAGCTTACAACACGAATGGCTGAGAAAATCGAAACTCTGGAGTTTGATAGTTTGGAGACTGTTGCTGAAATGAAATTGCTCGAGGAGCAACTGAAGAAATCTACGGAGGAGAATAACCAGCACGAAGAAGACATCAGAAAAGCCAAAATGCAACTGGATTTGAAGCAAGCGAAAATCACTGATTACGAACAACAAATACAAAGCTCGTCCAAGGAGCAAACCAATCACAAGGAGCAGTTGCAAACGGTCAATGCTCAGTTGCAGCGTGAGTACGACGAAAAATTGCAATGTTTTGAAACTAAAGTAGAGAAATTCACCTCGGAAAATGCTTGCCTCATTGAAGAGATCCGAGTGTTCAAGGAAGAGCATACGAAAATCGAGAAAATGCTGAAAGAAGCAGGCAGCTCAACATTGCGTTTATCCGAGCAGCTGCAGCAAGAAACTGCAGAGAAGAGTGAATTGATTTTGAAGCTCGAAACCAGCGAAAAATGCCTGCTGCAGACTCAGGCGGAACTGGAAGAAACATTGCAAGAGCACCGCATTCAAGCAAAGAATCTAAGGCACGCGGAAGAACAGTTCCTTGCATTGGACAAATTGTTGAGTGAGCAAACGGCGTCAATTGGAGTTCTGAATACCAAGCTACAGAAGCTGACCGAAGAGAAGGAGCTGCTTAGCAAAGATTCGAAGGCAGTAACGGCACGTCTCCTGAACGAACAAGATGATAGAGAGGCGCTTATACAGTCACTTGAGAGAACGGTGGAGCGGCTCAACGGAATCGTTGAGGAGAAAGCTAGGAAAGGAGTTCAGCTAGAAAGATGCGGCCTCGATATGAAAGGAAAAATAACGGAAGCAGATGAGAAGATTAACGAGCTGCAAACAGCCCTCCTGGAGAAACAGAACGAGTTGCAGGTCTGCTTGCAGAAGCAACGCGAAGAGCAAGAGGACTGGCAATCGAAAATGACGGATCTAATGGGACGATTGGCCGAACAGTCGGCTGATCTGAACACCTATGAAATAATACTCATCGATATGATGTCGAATTTCGAGAGCAGCACCAACATGGCCAGCGAAGAGAATGATGATGAAATCAATAATGTGTTTAAGGCTAGTCAGAATGAGTGTGAATCCACAGTGAATCTCTTCCGCAAGACGCTAAACCGGATGTTTTACAACTTCACACTATTGCAAGCAAATATCAAAGAAGCCGAGCAAAAGGAGAAGAAGGCATACGAAATGGTTGACGCGCTCCAGGAGTCCAATAACAAGCTCAACAATCAGCTCAAGCGTCACAAGACCGAAATCGACGAGTTGAAAGATGAGTTGGCAAGCGAAGCGAAAGCGGTAGGAACAAATCTCACCAATGAGTTAGCGCGCCTCATGGAAGACATGAAGAATCTGGAAAATGTCAACGAGCAGCTGAGTGGTGAGAATGCTGCATTGCAGTTAAAATTGGCGGGCTTTGAGGAAGAAATCGGAATTGTCAAATTGGAAAATGAAAAGATGAAGGAGGAGAGTGCCAAAAAGCAGCAGGACATCCAGCAAGCAACAGATGAAAGGGTTGAGACATTGATGGAGCAATGCTCCCACCTAGAAAAAGAGCTGGCAGAGTTGAACAAGAAATGCGTTACATCCGACATCGAACGGAGCAGGGTCATTAAGAAGAACGAGCAACTTCAAGCTGAAATAAGTCAGACACAGAAACATCTCAATACCTCTGAGCAAGAACTCCACAAAAAATCGGAACAGTATCAATTGCTGCTGAAGGCCCACGAGTCCACAGAGAAGTCTTTGGCGAAGGGAAAGACGGATCTGTCCGCTTTACGAGATAATTTGAATACAATGACTAAGACGTGCGCCAGCCTCGAGGTAAAGTTGAAAGACACAACCCACAAATTGGATGATACGAGCAACCTGAAATCTGCGTCCGAAAAGAAATATGCTCATTTGAATTCACAATTTAAACAGTTGCAGCGGGAAATGGATAAGCGCAATGTGGTGCATGCGACTGCATTGAAGGACACCAAAAGCTTGGAGAAGGAGTTGGCTGCGTTAAAGGTGGAGAAAGCCCAGTTGAACGGTGATCTCATGGAGAGTAAGCGGGAATTGCAGCGTGCAAATGATAACATCTCGGAGCTCATTCAACAAATTGGCTCCACCCGTGCGGAGAAGGACGCTGCGGCAGACGAAATTCAAATGTTGGAACAGCAGCTGGAAGAAAAATCGACAATCGAGTCAAAAACCAAAGCCATCGTGGAACGCTCGCAGGAGCTCGAGGTTAAACTGGTTGGCTCCGAAAATGAGCTCAAGTCGATACGAGCACACCTGAACAAGAGCAAATACAATGCAGAGCAACTCTGTGTGGAAAACAAGAGATTGCGCGAGTCCCTGGAAGCGGCTACGAAACGTGTCGAGAAATTAGCCCTGAAGTTGGGCGAAAATCAAGCACGCGTTGCCAAGCTGGAGCGGGAAAACGACAAACTCGCCAAAACACTTGAAAACCGAGATCTGGCATTCGACACCTTGCAACGTGAGAAGGATATGCTCCACGTCGACGTGAAAACACTAAAGGAGCGTGCCTTCAAAGCCGAACGGTCCCAGGAACAATTAATGCTCAAGGTCGACTCACTGGAAATGGCGAACATATCGCTGAAAGAGGCCAAAGAGAAACTAGAAGTCTCTGAAATTGATGTCAAAGCAAAATTGTCGAAACTCGAAAAAATGCGCGATACAAATGAAGAGAAAATACGCAAGCTGAATAACGCGCTCGACTCCACCGAACAGGCGAACGTTCGCTTGAATCTCGAAATTGGCGGACTCAATTCGAAACTGCTGGAGACCAAGAAGACCGCCAGTACCGAGCACAGCCAAATCGAGGAGATAACCAAAAATCTCAACGAAGCGAAGAATCAGGCGCAAAAGTTCGAAGACCTGAGCGACACCCTCCGGGCCGAGGCGGAGCAGTTGCGTGAGAAGAACGCCGACATCAGCGATCAACTATCGAAAGTTTCACTTTCGCTTCAAATCTCCAAAGAGAAGTGCGAGGCGCTCGCTAGGGAAATGGAACAGTTGCGCGCCGATTTGCTCATCCTCAGGGAGGAGAAATCGCAAGTGGAACAGAAACACGTGCTCACCTGCGCGAAACTACAGGACTTCACGGCGCTGAACGAACAACTGATTGCCGATAGGCAGGAACTGGTGGCCGCTCTCGAAGCGAAGGTGGCAGCTCTGCAGGCCCAGCTGGCGACCAAAACACTTGAGGCAGAGCTGCTGCGCAAAGAAGTCGAAACGTTGCGCAATTCGACGAGCAGTGCAGAGTCAACAGCCACATACGAAACGGAAAGTCTGCGGGCGCGTTTGTCGGCGGCCGAAGCAATGCTGGAAAAGGAGCAGCAGGCCACCGCGCAGCTCCGTTTGGACAATCAAATATTGCAGGCGAAATACCAGGAGGCGAAGCAGCGCATGGTGGACGAGAGCCAAGCTAGTGAGGAGCGCATCAAGGAGAATCGTTTAGAGTTGGAGGGCAAACTGGAGAAGATGAAGAACAAAATGGTGAGTGGACAGAATTGAAACATTTTTCGTTATTTAAGTAGTTTATGTTTCGAGGTAGATACAACAAAGACAACACAACATGCATGGGGCATCACTTTGTATGGCCACTCGGTGTGACTTTCTGTTTATTCGTGCTTTGTAGTAGTTCCTTTGTGTCCTTTAACTTGTAATTGTATGTGTTTAGTTTGTGTCCTTTCTATACTGTGCTCTAGTCTATGTGTATATGATCGGTTCATTAAATGTGTATATATACAAATGGAGGTGGGAGTACCTTTATTGGTGTGGAAGACTGTTTATCCACATTTTCCAAAGAATTCATTTCGCCACGTGATGATGCGCACCGGGGACAGGAAATTTTTTTATCTAAAGGCGATCCTACACCATTACTATTCTACATACTCGCCATCGTTGATGGTCTCCTGATTGTTGTAGTCAGTGTGAGGATCTCACGAGGAGCTTCGAAGTTTATTGTCATGATAGTTTTACCCTTGAGGCTTTAAAATTTGTAAGGACATCACAGAGTTTTACCCGAGGAACTTTCAAAGTTCATTGTCGTGGTAGGTTGAGCCTTAGGACCTCAAAATTTATAAGGACCTCACAGACTTTCGCCTGAGGAACTTTCGAATATTATTATTTTCCACTATTGGAGATAATTCTGTGAAGTTTTGAAAATTGTTTAATATACTGAAACATTCAACTCACTAATCACAGCACTGGCCAAAGGGTTCAGGCATAACACTCAGCTCCTGATATCATTTACGGTTCCGATGTGACAACAAACCTTGTAAATAAATGACCACACCACACTGCAAGTCAATGTGCTGGTCCTTGGGCCATATTCTTTGACAGGAATACTAAATTACCATTCATGGACGAGCTCAATTCTTTCAGATTTTGAACGGTTTGTCGAAGTCTTTCATTGGGATGTCACTCATCCATTCATAAAGACGCGGCCCTTTTGCGTAAAGTTATCTGAATTATTGGCTAAGAAACAGTGCCTGGCCTCGTACTTCGAATGATGGGATGAAATGTGTATTGACGTCGCTCAATCCCATTTGCTCAAAGCAATAAGAGTTCATCCCAGGGAGCATCGATTAGACGGAGTCGTGGGGAAAATAAAAAAATGTTCACCGAGATGCCTGGAAGATGCTAGTTGACTGAGCTAAATCTCACCGCGATGTCTGTAGCTGTAACATATGATGATGATAATCTCTTACCAATTGGAAGCACCATGATAATTACTTACCAATTGGAAGCACCATAATGGAATCACTTGACCATAATGGAAACACTTGACCATAATGGAATCACTTCACCATAATGGAAACACTTGACCATAATGGAATCACTTCACCATAATGGAAACACTCGACTAATGAGAATGCCTGCAAGCATTAGGAGAACCAGAGTGGAACTCTAATTATTTTTCGAAAGAGATTTGTGAGGCTTTCATTACAAATTTGTCGATATCTATTCTTATAAGATGGGAACTATTAGAACTATTTATGGGCTTAGCCAGGATAGGGTCAACTATCGTTTATCCCTTTATCCCTGGTCCACTGCGGTTAATTACACCTTCGGATATTTTTGTTGACTCAATGTACTGAAAATTCTCGTTGAATTAGCTTGATTTTGAGAGTTAGTTCGAGGCGTTGTGGAGATTTCGTCTGATCAGAGTGGTTGCAATATTCAATACACAGAAAGTCTCAAAAAGCTACCGAATAAGATTGTTTCACCTATATTTTTTCCCCATCTTTTCGACATCGGACTTACAATTAATGAGAATATTTTTGTACTTGTATTTTATTGTTTATAATTATAATACATTTATTTATTTTTACAATCTTCTGAACTTAGTTCACAATTCGCTTTTCTGTGATAGTGATACGATCTGCTCATCTCTGTTAATTAAAATTTGCTTGGTTATATTCAATTGGATCCATATTCATATACCCTGAGGCCATGTGAGGCTTCCAACTTTTTTATTCATATATATCATGATTGAACTGGGAGATGCTCATCTCGAAAAGCTCTATTTCAAGCTTGAAAATGTTGAAAAATTAGTTTAATTGGTGGACAAATCCACAATTTTCTCGAAACTGTGTTATTTTGTAGAAAGCTTAAAATATTGGGCTATCTGAAAGCCTCAATTGAATAAGAATTAATTCGTATTTTTCATATTTTTGAATAAGAATTAATTCGTATTTTTCATATTTTTGAATAAGAATTCTTATTTTTTTGTTGATCAAAAAATAATTCTTATTTTTCACTTGTAAATAAATAAAGAAAATATTTGGTCCATTCTAGAACCACACCTTTCAATTATCCCTGAACTCTAAGAAGCAGAGAGGTTCAAAATATGATTCACTTGTTTCCATTTTTACTGTAGTTTTTTTCTGCCTCTTTAGGCTTCCAACACTTTTGACCAGCATAGCTAAGAGAATAGACGCAAAGAGGTATCGAATCGCTCTTAAGTGAAACTTTTCAGCTGAATTATGCCATTAATGCCTTACAAATATAAAATGGAATTGGGTTAGGCCGGAGAACCGCTGTGAAAGGAAGTCTCCAAGCACTCAGTGTTATGCCCATATTATACTACTTACGAAAGTACTTACAAATCTAACTCACAACTTTTTGAGCACAATTTGTACGTTTGCTTATGGCCAAATCATTGAGCGGTATAAAGAAAAAGAGAATCATAATAAAAACAAAAAATTTGTTTAAACATTGAAAATCTTCAAACAAGAGCTTTTTAAAATGAGTGTAAACAGTCTTTGAGGAACAGCTCCACTCTCTGCACACTCAAACATGCATGCACACTCGAACATTTATGTGCACTTGCACCTGTAAGTACACTCAAACCTGCATGCACACTCAAACCTACATGCACTTTCAAACCTACATGCACTCTCAAACCTGCATGCACACTCGACAATGTATGTACACTCGAACCTATATGCACATTCGAACATGTATGCACACTCGAACCTGTATCCACATTCGCACCTCTATGGACAATCCTGTGTGTTTGAGTGACGCGGTTTGCCGGGCACTTCTATACAAACTTCTGATTTTCTCGAGTTGTTTGGCAGTTCAATTCTTTGCCCATTTCTTCTTTTTTTAGAACTATATTTCTTTAATAGACAATTGGCAAAATTGAAACATAACAAATTTATATGGTTTAAAGTTTGTAAAAATTAAAAAATTACGCATTTTGATCACCACCCCACCACTCTATAAGCTCTATACCTGTTCTAGCATGCCATTATTTTGTAGGTACTCTTGTATTGACACTTACATAATACCCTCACATACACAGTTCATGCACTTGATCCATTTATAAGCCATGCCGCCCCACACAATTCACCACACGCCATACCGCCCCACACAATTCACCACACGCCATACCGCCCCACACAATTCACCACACCACACTGCCATTTCAAGGCCTCTCACTCAACTTAAACTACAAATAGCGAAAAATGCATAACATTAGTTTTCCATTTTGTAAAAAAATCAACGTTTTTATTTATCTTCTCTTCTCCCTTTCAAATAAAGATGAAGCTTCGCATGTTTAAACTCTGTGGACATGGAACTAAATGGAGGGGTCGTCTAAATTCCTGTTCCAAATACTTCTTCATTATTATTTTATCGCATATCTTTTTTGCGCTTATCGTTAGTTACTTTATGAACAAAAATGAGTTGGAAGTGGTACTCAAAAGCAATAAGCCCCCAGTATTTTAAGGATTTACAAATATTTCCAATATAAATGCATGTAGTGATGACAATGTAGCATTCGAAGCAGTAGCGCCGCACGCCAGCGTCCATTCCATGCTCTAGATTATAGACAATGTTGCTGCTTGTCTGCCACAGCCGGTCTCTAAATTCCGAGTATTTGGCATTTTATTATATAAGGACATAGAAAAGTTATGTCCTTATATAATAAAATTAATATTGTTGAATTTTATGTACAGCTGTGATGTCCTATTTATGTAAAAAAAAGAAAAACGTACATTTTTGTATGTATTGATTTGTTGTTAAGTTTATAACATATTTATAAAAACAAAAATGAAATAAAATTTTTATAAAATTTTATTAAAAACAAAAAAAAAAAAAATTTAACACCATTTCTTGAACACTTGTATTGTTGATTATAAACTCATTTTGCTCTCAATACTCCCAATCCCACCCACCTGCATCATTCCCCCCATCAACTCCACGCATTTGCAGAAAGCTCTGTACGCCGAAGAGATAACAAAACAGAGAGGAAAACAGGATCGCGAATCCGCCAACACTAAAATGGAAATGGACGTGCTACGGTCACAGGTAAGTGGACCGCCGACCCATTTACCAAATTCCTTCCTGGACTTCTTACAGTATAGGAACTAGTATATAAAACATAATCGTCTATAATATATTTACAGAATACGAAGTATGAAGAACACACGCGCAAGTTGTCGGCTCAAATAGTTCGTCTCAATGAGAAAATCCTGCAGCAACAAAAGGAGAATGTCGTTTTGTCCACCAAACTGAAGCATGTGGAAGACAATGCAATGCAATTTAAACGACCCAATTCCATGCACGGCTCCATGATATCGTCGACAAATCACGGCAGTAACTTGGCCATGGAAGACGAAGAGGGCGAAGTGTTTAATAATACGTATTTGACGGATTTGAAGGCCGGCCGCATGTCGGAGTACATGAACAGGGATATACGGTAAAACTTTACAATACATGCATCTGTAATTATGCTACAGTTAGTTTACGCAATTATGTGCAACCTTTTATGTTTTTGAAGGGGAACAATTTATTGATTTGTTGACGTAAGTGTCCTGCTAATAATTACGGTATTTTCCTTTGAAAGTGTTCAATAAGCTTTGCAGAAGGGAGTTTAGTATTCGAAATTGCCAATTACGCCGTGCAAATATGTGGACGAGGGCTTTCAGTGTTGATTTTTTGATTTTTATGTATGCAAGCGAAAGTTCATCCTATTATGTCATTTATTTTGTTTAAATTGGTGGTAGTCCATACGGCCGAAGGTTCATATCCAAATTAACCCAACCTACCTATCTATCTAGTCCATACGGTCACGATTAGTTGCCCACTCACAGTAGCATAACCACGTAGTGATGCACTACTCTGGGTCTGTATAGCTCCAGGAATTAAGTTCTTTCTAGCAGATATTTCTAATGATAATCTTCTTCCATATCCAAATAGTTTACATTTTACAAATAATTAATTATACAGAAAGAGAGCAGTGCTCTACTCCAGGGAACAAAGAAACTACTTTTCCCGCCAGCGTGCGTAGCGGACACACCACGATTTTGAGTGGATTGATTCATCACGATATTGAGTGGATTCACCACGATTCTGAGTGGATTCACCACGATTCTGAGTGGATTCAACACGATTTTCAGTGGATTCATGTACAACGTGCGTCTGCTTTATTTCTCTGCTTTGCCGTTTAAGTTTCTTTACTCTGTATACTCTGCTCTACTCTACACACTCAATTTGTATTAATGTGTCTTGAGATACTTGACGAAGAGTGTAAATGAACAATAGTGAATTCGCTCTTGAGTGATTCTTTTGAATTGCATACGTGAATCGATCCCTAGAAAGCATTCTAAAGAGGTCGATGCGAAAATTATAAAGCAATAAAAAATTAATTAAAATAAAACAAATTATTAAAAAGCAACTAATTACTTTAAAAAAACAATAAATTAATTAAAAAGCAACAAATTAATTAAAAGGTATTCCAATCATATCATTTTGTTGCTTCTTCTTTAAACGTTTTTAACTAATATCTAGAATATTCTCCGCATTCCTGCCAACAATTTTCGATATCGTATCGTTAATAATTTCAAGTCTATTTGAAAAAGCCTTTACTTTTCTTTCACCTTTCAATCAATTATCCAACTCTGACTTCGACTCCAAGCAAAACTCAGCTACTTTGCGACTCCAACTTCACAAACCTTCACTTTCATAAGCTTTTGTTTCACTTTTGTCAATAAGATCCGCTTTGCATGTGCCTAATGTGCAGTTCGCCACTGTCGACAGTTTCATTTCCACTTGTTCCTGATACTATGGATTCCACTGTGGTCCTTGAGGGACATAAGAATATCAATGCATGTGAAGTGTATTGAACAATATGACGAGAAAACTTTGCCAAAGAATACGAATCGCACTACTTCTGATAATCGGACATCTCTGATACCATTTATATACCAAATTTCAGGTATCTTCAGTATGATTTGTTCTGCTTCCTGAGAGTTTCTTCTTTCTATTCTTGCAATTTAACAAATTTTTTTTTACAATTTCAATTTTATACATAATTAAATTTAAATATTTGACTCTTCTCCTTTTTTTCCTGCAGACCTGAAGAATTGCAATTCAGAAATTCTTTGCTTCCGCCACATCTCAAGAGCACATATGCCGCGCAACTTGCCGAGGACGATCTGAAAGTAAGCGTTGCTGACGACGACAACAACAAAGCACACACAACACACGAAACACCGTACAAAGAGTGCACCAAATCGCTTCCCAGTATCCATAAAATTTTACACCATTGACTATTGATCAAACAACCAACGCTAGAGTAACTAAACTGGACGTCGCATGAAATTGCGTAGCAAGGATATGACGAAAAATAATTGAATCTTTTACATACGATTGATTCTTTTATATTTTCTACACCTTTTTATTCGAAAATATTTTGTTACTTATATTCATAAAAAGCAAAAATATTTTAAACAATTGATTAAATTTTGACAAAATTTTTATGTGAAAATTGCAAAAACTAAAAACTTTTCATTTGTACTTAGCAAGCAGCTGTGTTGTTTGTGTGTTGTGTGTCCTCGTCCTTGTGTCCTTAGCTATTTTAATGTGTTTGTCATACTAATATAATTTTACGCTTACTAATCTAATATTTATACTAAACTAATTTTATAAATATTTAATCCACAACATTTTAAATCTATTAAATTATTGATTTCTCTCAGGATGGTCCCTCCAGTCTGGACGATAGCATGAGTGCTCTACTCAGCAACACAACTGGTGGTGCGGTGCGGAAGAAAATCAGCGGCGTTACGCTCTACAAGCGACCTGGTCCACCCACGCCCAGTAAAAATGGCGGCCGTCTCTCGTTCGGCAGTTATGAGCCGGCACGCGAAATCCTCAAGGAGTGTGATTATGGCAATGCGGGAACGGTTTCATCTACGAAGACACCCACGCGTTTTACTTTCTTTACTTCCCGATTTAGCATAGGCAATTCTCGCGATGAGGTAAGTGGATGAGTGCAGAAGTGTCCTTTAAATTAGTGTTAGTACGCCACACATAAATTGTTCCGTGTTGTCCCTTTCAATTTGTGTTGTTTTAAATTTCCTAAAATGGTGATTACAAATTATGAAGATCTCATAATAGAACAAAGATATATAATAATAGATGATGCGTCATTATTCAATATACCAATGAAGAACCAGAATTTTCTGTTCTACGTTAACTTTTATTTTAATTACACTGAGAGAAACTTGCGAAAATAATTCCAATATGCAGAAATCTTCCTGCTGTGTTGGCTGGCTCATCTATTGGCGTTGACTGACTCATCTATTATTGTTATCTGGATTTCATTTAACCGTATTATATGTGTTTAGCTGCTATAATTTTGAATTGTATTCAGTTTACACTCATTCTTCATCTTTCTCTCACATTCTTTTTGTATTCTTAATTCCTTTTATATTTGATATGCTCCGTTTTTGTGTTTATTACATTGCTATATTTTGATATGTCCTTATATCCTTATATATATATATTCTATTAACTCTTCATATTGTGGTAATTTTAACGATTTGTTGACGTAAGTAGTGTGCGAGTATTGGAGTATTATTTTCTTGCTCTAAGAAAATTGTGTCAATCAAAGCGTTATTTCTTTATTCGGTTATGCTAAGTTGAGTTTAGGCTTAGTTAAGTTACGTAAGGGCACGGATACTCGGCCAGAAGACACACTTAGGCCATGCGCAGGACTATTGTGATACCACAAGTTAGTTGATAAATTGTACTTTCTGAGAATCTGTAAGGAGCCTGCAGCAATTTTGAAAGTAGCACGAATCTCTCTCTCTCTCTCTCTCTCTTTTATATTATTATTATATCTTACACCATAATGAATTATGTTTGCAAAGGCTTAGAGGTATGAGTACTAGCTACTGAGGCCTTCGACTCGAAAGAGAAATAGGTTTAGAACGAAGGTAGCATATTTTGAGACCGTGACCGGGGCAGAATATTTTATATTGATTATTAAGTATTATAATCTATTAATTAACTATCAAACATTGTCTTCCGTTGCTTCCGAAATAATTCTCTACTGTGTTTTATTATAAAAAGCTGTTATAGCACCTAAAACAATCAGTTTTGGGCTTGTCTTTTCCCTCACAATTGTAGTCGATCCATCACAGATTTTTGAAAATTACCAATTATGCTGAAAGATCATTGTTTGATTGTTAAACAAGCAAGTAGACTGAGTATGACTTTTTTAGGAGCTGTCACGATATCGCGGAAGAGGAAACAGTGGACCACCTTCTGTGTGGGTGCATGGCTCTATACAGAAAAAGGTTCTCCACTCTTGGATTCGGATTTCTTGACAGTATTGAGGAGGTTTCCCGGATGAAGCTAACGAAAGTGGCTACTTTTATCAAATCCACAGGATGGTTTCCGGTGGAGTAGGGAAAAAGTTCTAGTGGTGCACAATGGGCCTTGAACACAGGTCTAAGTGAGTCTACGGACAGCCATTCTTCAACCTAGCCTAACCTAACAAAAATGCAAATTTGAATTTGAAAAATAGTTCTGGAACTAATATTGCAATTGTTAATTTGCCAAATTATTTTCTAGTGGTGCCACAATGGGCCTTGAACAGAGGTCTAAGTGAGTCTACGGACAGCCTAAACTATCCTAACAAACTAGCAAATTTGAATTTTATAAATAATTCTGGAACTAATATTGCAATTGTTAATCTGCCAAATTATTTTCTAAGATCTACCTCAATATTGTTAGTTCAAGTCACAACCCTGGTTAAGATTAAAATGGTCCAAACAGAGCCCCATTTAATAATAATTTCATATTGGGAAAGTGGTACAATATATATTTTAGACCCTCAGATTATCACTGCTTAAGGATTAGAATGAATTATAATTCTTAGATATTGTTGTGAAAATTAGTTATGTTCAAGCACTGGATTAGGTCAATGAATACAAAAGTTTTAGGTATTCAATTTTCATTAATTTCTATTATCATTTAAGTGGAAACGTTTCCCTTGATCGAAAAGAATGTACGCTATATAATAAAGAATATATTAATTATATTTTTGGTATAAACTGGTGGGTGGACCGAATGGTGTATGTGTTGAACATACTGTAGGATCACTGAGAGGTTCCAGAACCAATGTTATTATTTCAGATCAAAACCTCCGAAACGAGAATCGCTCAGAAGCTCAAAAACCAAAGTGATTATTTTCCACAAAAACCTCCGAAATTACCCCCACTGTACATCAGGCGTCTATAGAGACTATGATAAGGACATTTTTTATGATGTTGTTGCTCCCGAGCTTGGTTTGCTTTGGGCATGAACGTCTACCTCTGATTCAGACCGTCGCCTTTTTTTTGTTAGAAAATTATTTGTAGCGGTGTTGACAACCTCTTTTTTTTTATCAAGTGTCCGAAACCGTTGAATAAACATTTAAAAGTAGTTCACTTATTTGCATTTACCATGTTAGACGGCGGGAGTAGAGTGGCGCGTTGACTTGATACAAATTGTTTACGTTTCGAGTGTCGTGTTGAAAAAGTGATCTCTTTATTGAAACACGTTTAGATGATAATATTCCTGTTCTAGTGGTGTTGTTGTTGCTTGTGCTGTGTTGTGAACAAAATACTGAAAGTGTTTCAGTGCTTTGAAATACGTTGATGTCAAAATATTTTCTGTTTGTTGTTGTTCGAGAAGTGTTGGCATTGAAAAACTTTTTCAAATAATCAAATATATTGAAACTATATTTTCTCTTGCATACAAATATTGTTGTGATTCCCAACACAGCCCATTTGCCTGGATCTACGCAAAGCCGTACAAATGAGAAATCTGCAAGCCTTAACGCGTTCGGGCGCTGGTGCCCTGTGCACCTCCACGCCTCGCAAGAGTGTGTTGCACACGGAGCAGCGTCAATTGCTGGAGCAACTAAATGCGCCGCCTCCGCAGTCGAGCTCACCATTAACGCCCGTTGACTATGAAGTCTTACAGAATGTCACGCCCCCAGATGTGAGCATAATCGAAACGCCGGTTACCACCCAACAAAGGCCGCTCCCGTCATTGGAGGAAGCGTTGCGCAAGAAGCGCGCCACTTTACCAAAGCGGCGCCTTTCTCGCCGCTTCCACAAGGGCGCATCTCCGCTCGCCCAAGATACGACTTCTTCAGCTCAAACTAATACGCCGCGCCGCCGCACACCAGGCACCACATCTGGCTCAGGACAGAGCCGAAAGGTCAATGGATCCTTGCTACACGGACACCCACGTTTACGCCGCCGTTCGAAGCGGGAGCGCAGCGCTCGTCCATCGTTCTATTTGTGTGGCAATATCTTTGCGAAGCATCGCTCCTCAAATCGTAACGCAGAACGTGATCTCATACGCAACAGGGCGCGGAAGCAACGCAACGAAGCTTTCAATGCTTTGAGAATGCTCAAATCCCTGGTGGACTCCCCTGAAGGCAACTCGCATGCCACTTACGATTTGAAGACGAATAAAACCATGGATTGTAATCCAAACGGTTTCGGCAAGACTACCATCATTGCTAGAGAGGAACAACCAACTCCACAAGAATGGCTGGAAGAGGAGGATGAAAGTGTGGTGAGTGATTTGGCGTGTACGGACGATTTGGGGACCGAAATCAAAACTTTCTGTGATGATGATGTGAAGCGCGAAAGTATTGAATACATTGAATACGAGCACGATGGCCATGGCCATGACGATGACAGGAAAATGGTTCCCATAAAACTGGAGTTGGAGCACATCAAAGAAGAGCTGGTGACACTGGAAGACCTAGAAGAGTTTGATAAGAGACTGTCGCTTGTATTGCAACGCGAATCTGAAGTTTCTTACCCTGAGTACTCGGCTGGTAATAGTGAGCACTTTGAAAGACTGCTCGCAGAAACGGCATCTGCAGCCCCCTTCCAAGTGAACGAACTGCAATATACTGACGTCATCACGTTGCCGCCGTCACTTCCAGGCACTTCCAGTTCGGACGGTATGCCGAGCACCTCCAGCCTGGCATTTGCCCCTTGCAGCACAGCCATATCCATGGCCAGCATCACTTCGCAAACATCGGGGACCATGTCTTCAGTCCAGCACTCGCGCACCATTTACGGCGGCAGTGTCATCTACAATCGGCGCATACCGAACATCCACATCACGAACGCTCGCAAATCGTCCATTTATATAAAGAATCGGGACCCAAATGTGGAGGACGACATCATACTGGTGACCAATCAGACCATCACGCTGCTGGATTTGGTGCGCATGTGGTCGCAAATGGACAGAGCAACGCGTTTGATGATTGCCTTTGCGCTTGTAGCGTCCGTAACTACGTTTATGGGATTGGTGTACACATTCCTTGTGAGGCGTTGAAACTCTCCGCAATAATTTATGCTCATAATTGAAGGATTTGTTTTAGGGCGTTTTTTGTATCAAATCCTCAAATTTCGAAAATTTTTTGATTTATGTATTTATGTATGTATTTATATCTTGTGTGTGTGTTAGAGCATTATCCACTGTAACACAATTTTTGTTGTCTGATCTTTTTGTGGTAATAATTTTTCATCATTAAATTACTGTTTAAATTTGTGCAAATTGCAATAATCTTTCGTATGATTGTTGGTATTTACTTTATATTCGTTGGCTCTACAGAAACAAATTATATATTTGTGGGTTGGTGCATGTGTCCCTTAAAATGCTGGTATTATTAAGGGCTCGATATTAAATTGAATTTATTTAAGACGCCGTTCGGAGAGTTTTTCCTTGTGGATTTACATATAAACCCAAAAAGCACTCGTTGAAGGGAGAACGCTGGCATCATTGAGCAAAACAGCCCGCTGCATCAAACATGTTGCATCACTGTTACTGAAGGGCCAACTTATATTAGAGGGTAAGCGAGAGGTCTGTCTTCCGTTGAGGTTTTTAACAGTACTTTAATAAACTGTACAACTGAGTCATCGTATCCACTGACATTTGGTTGAAAAGTTTGGTACCTTATGATTCGATTTGCTCTTATGCATATTTCACTTTAGCTGGGAAATAGCAACAGATTGTGTACACTATTGACAAATTATACTGAGTGTAATATTCTGCATTAAGTAAACATAAAAAACAATCAAACTGTATCGAGCAACATCTTTTTTTTCCTCTGCCCTTGGGGACTGTGTAACATGTTCTTAACAGAGAAAAATTATCCTGAATGTAATATTCTACATAGTTATATTAAAATGCCAGCATAAATTGCATCGAGCAAAATGTTCGAAGATATAATAGTGAGGGTCTACTGAACATGCTCGCTCGCATTCCTAACGAAGGCGTAAGCGGTTCGTAAGTCTGGTCAGTTCGTTCCGAACGAACTTTGATGCATATTTAAAATTTTTCTAAGAAATTATCCCCAATTTGAGTGACTTTTTTCCAACTTTTGATAGAAAAGTTTTATGATTGAGTTTTCGTAATGGCATTACAAAATTGTTAACAAACCTAGACTAATATCGTGGCATATGGCAGTATTAAAAAAAATACTGCTTAAAACATTCCGGAAGGAAAGTGTGAATTGCACTCATTTGGGAGAGTAAACAAAATGTTTCCGAACTTTATGGTTGAATCTAACTCAATTTTGTCTGTTTGAGAGTTGTAATAATTGAGCGAAATAACGAATCGTGTGTTATGACCTGCTTTTATGCTGTTCACTTGCATATTGTCCAATGCTTCAGTTATTAATTAATTTCTACCCTCCTTTCGACTTCGCTTTGGCTACTTATTGAATAGCTTGACCGTAAACCAAAGTAACTGTTTAGCTGTGTGCCAGAAATTATATGAACCTATGGTTTAAGACGCAAAACAGGATTAAATATGAACAAACTGCTTATATAAATAGTTGCGTGGCAACTTCTGGTTAAGAAATGTCCACTTTATTTTCTAAATGGTGCGTCTTATTATATCTCTTTAGTTTTTTTTATTTGTTTAGTTAAGAACTTCGCTAGTTTGTGGGCTCCTTCGTTTCCTTATTGGCCACATTGATTTTGCTTGGGAAACTATAATTTTTAAACTCAGCATTCAATTAATTAACATGTAACCTATTCACTACGGGATCCATATGTACCCTCGTTATATATGTGGTTCTGCTCACTCTGTCGTGGTATAGTTTTATAAAGTATTCGACTCGACTTTCGATATAGAAGAATACTAATTTAGGATTATAAGTAATCATCGTTGTAACTGAAATTAAATTGTCGGGGATTTTTTTTTATTACTTACCCGTATATTAAAATTGTCTTTAAAGGTCTGAATATTTTTAGGCCGAAGACCTTGGCTGTTGATAAGTTTGTTATTAAATTTATTTGTGTATAAACTTTTTAAATAAATAAAATAAATAACTCGCATAAAATAAAAATAAAAGATGTTTAGTTTATATTGAAATATTTCAATGTAAATATCAAATTCCTTATTTCATATATGCTCAAATTATATTTACTTTCCCTGATTTCTATATATTAAAATATATGTTAATATTTTTGGAAATCGTTTCTAAATAAAACCTAACAACGTATTTTTTCCCCTTGCATAATTATTTATTTATTAATAAGTGAAAAATAATAATATAAAAAATATATATATTAAAAATTAAAATAATTATTATTTTACAAACGAAAAAAGAGGACTAGCTGCCAGGACTTTCAGCTCTACTTTGCACAATTATGTATGGGTGCAGCTCAGTGCAAAAACAATATAAAATTCTTCTGAAAACTGTTTTGTTGTAATTACATATGATTTTGCATACACATACGACAAAACAATTCACAATCTAACTGCATGATATTCTCTTTCTCTTGGAGCTTTTTATGTACGAGAAGTTGAAGAAATTCCCAGAGCAGATTTGAAACAATGTGCGGAAAGAAATAAGAAACCTTTTCATTTATCGTTTGTGATGCATTGAATATTTGTTAGTAATAGGATAGTATCAGCAACAAAAGAAGCGGACTCCGTGAAAGTACTTCGCACGGTTGACTGGCTTAAAATACATTATTATTAATTAATTAGTTATATTAAATAAGAACTTTTTTTAGATTTATATTTACACAAAATACACATTTCTTTTGAGAAAAATTTTTTGAATAGTAAATGAAAATCACAACATAAATAATAATTGACAAAAAAATTTGGAAAAAATAATTAATAAATTAAACAACTTTCTATAATTCTATTAAAAAAAACCATTACTTTAGATTTATATTTGCAGAATCCACTTTTTTCTGACATACATATTTTTTTTGTGAATGAAAATCACAGGAAAAAGATAATAGCTATTCAAAAAAATATAAAATTTTAAATAAAAAATACTGTATTATAAAGTTATTATTAAAAGAAAGAATTTTCCATAATTAATATTCAAAAAAATTATTTTCCAATTATTCTTTTCTGACATATTTTTTAAAATTTTTGTAAATAAAAATCACGAGAAAATAATAATTTAAAAAAAAATATAATAAAATTTAAAAGGAAAAATATTGTATTAACAAATTATTATTAGTTTAAACAATTTTCTATAAGTATATTAAAAATCAAATTTTCTTTTTGACATACTTTTTTTATTTTTGTTAATATAAATAAATCAGGAAAAAGATAAAAATTATTAAAAAATATAATTACATTTAAAATAGAAACATAAAATATATATATATATATATATATATATATATATATATATATATATATATATATATATATATATATTCATATTCTATTATTATATTAAGAACATTAAGAATTTGATGTTTAAATTATACTTAAAGAACATAATTTTTTGAAATGATTTTTTTTTAAATTTTGTAAATGAAAATCAAAAGATTGTGATAAAAATTATTATTAAATTAAACAATACAAATTACTCCATTTTCTATAATTATATTAAATAAAAAATTATATGTTCCTAAATAAATTAACAAAATTATATTGGTACTTCTGCTGTCGAATTGGGTTTGCCACTGAAACATTTCCCGCCTGGTATGGGGAAGTTCAGTTGTCCTCCCAGTTGAGTTTTGCAAATAAGGCTGGGAAACTGTGTATATGAAATAGTATATTGAAAACTAATTGTTAAAATACATTATTATTAAATCATATTTATTACAAGCTACAAATTTTAAATAATTAAAATGCATTTAAGTCGGTAGCACCAACAATTATTTTAATATTTTTGTCGCTGTCTGGTACGGAAACAATCTTCGTGGGTGTTTCTGTTCTCCCGCCAAAAGGTAATTTTCAGTAATGAAATTTGGTAGTAAAAAATCTATTACAAATTCCTTTGTTGATTTTGTTCTTGTTGCAAATGTACTGGATTCTGTTTCTGTTGCCGTTTCTGCTTAATGCCACTCTGCACTTAAGCTCTTTTGACCAGTTAGTTGCTAGGCGGGAAAATTGAATAATGATAAGATTGAATAAACTTTATTAAAAATTTAAATTAAATATATATTATTTTATTAATTGCCTAATATTTCTCTTTATAGAATACACCACCAAAGCGCCGCCTGAGCAGCATGTTTAAAAGGAAGTAAGAATTCTCCAAAGAGATCCCGACGCCGCTTATAGAACAAGTCAATTTTCGCAATCCATTCCACAAAGCAGCTCTTTAGTGTTTCAATGGAATAAGTATTTTTTTTAAAATTTTTTTTGTTATTAGTATTCTAAATAATTTAATAATTTTACTTAAGTAACTGTACATACCATAAATGACTACTAAAATTATATACTAATGACAAAGCAAGCATACAGATGTATATATTATATAGTATATTTGTATAGACGTATATATATACACAGAACAATGCATATATACACAGGCATGTATATATAACTACAATTTGAATATTGTACTAGCCCCATATTGCTTACACACAAAGTGTTATACTGTATAACGCATATTTATGTACAACTGTCATAAGAGTAGTTTGTATGAAACTTTGTGTTAGTACAATCAAAAGAAGTGACCAAAAATATTGCAAATAATCCATCCAAATTATAAAGTGATCCTCCTAATCAAAGGTCGCGAATGGGTTTGCTGGTTAAAATGCAGGAGTACACAAAGACAAGTCGCTTTTGTGATGAACAAATAGCATCCTGTCCCGTGTTAGACTTAGAATTTAAAAAACCAACTATAATTTTATACCAGTTCCCTTTCTACTGAAACTTTTTAATACAATTTTTATATGCATAATTTTTATTTAAATTAAGATTTTTGCTTTTAGGTCTACATGTGTACCTTAAGAAAAACTTTTGCAATTATTATCAATTTTTTCCCTCTCTTTATTAATTTTTTCCCTCTATAATAAATGCATATAAGTAAAAAAAAAAGGAAAATATACTCTAAAAAACTGATAAAACTATTATTAAACCTTACTTACTAAACCTATTTAATTTAAAAATTAGTTTATATAATATAAAATATATGAAAAAAAATATTCCTAAATGAGTAAAAAACTTATTAAATTTATATAATTTACAAATAAATATATATTCATAACAATAATTTCCAAATGAGTAGAAACTTATTGAATTTAATAATTAATTTATATAATTTACAAATAAATATAAATATATAAATATATATAAAGAAAAGTTTCTAAATGAGTACATGGGGAATATGATCAGCTCATGTTGTTCTTGTTGTTATTGGCGATATTCGTTCACATATTTTGCATGGTAAACATGTTTTTGTATTTGACACAAGCAGGAGGCTCGCATGGGGAGGCCTGAGCAAGAATAATATTTTTGTTTTTATGTCACTAGTTTCTCTGAAAGACTGGTCCGTTGTTGTTGTTGTTTGTGTGTCACTCAGCTTAACACTCATACTCAGGCACACACTCACTCACACTCGCCCGGTCGCAGATGCATGTGCACTGAATGATATACGAGTGTAGTGTTTGCATATTTAGTTGTTTTTATTAATTATACGATTTTTTTTCTTAGGAGAATATAATTATATATTGGAATTGTGCATTTTCTTGATCTCTATTCGTAATACGTAGTTTGCCATGTGCCATGTTCGTTTCGCAGGATGTGTGTGAATTAGTTGGCATTTGAACTAAAGCACTGAGTGAGCTGCGATGCGGAACAGGTGGAAACGGGCACTGCATCTACTTCGATTTTTGTTCTTTATATGATATAAAATTATTTTAAATAATTCTAGTTCTAGCACTTTCTACATGGGGATTCCTCTTCTTGCATTGCACACCGGAAAGTGTTTTAGCCAGTTTCTGAGCTAAATGCGTCAATTTGTGGCAATGAGAGTTGGAAACAACAGTCTTTTGCTTTATACTTCAAACTTCATGATACTTTGTGATTATTATATCTGATGCGCAATGTTCACACGTGATTCTCTACCGTTCTGATGCAGATCTTTTGGTTATGTCACATACCATTATCATGTCCGCTTTGTTGTTTGTTTGGCTATGTGAGTGATGGTGCGGTCACTTTAGGTATTTGCAATTATTTCCAATAATACTGTATTGATATGCTTTTCGAATTATTTGCAATTTTGTATAATTCAATTCGCTTTTATCTGTTTCTACCCTGTTACGAGATGGGCCTTACAGCCCGCATATTCGTAGATTATATAGCTAAAATAAACGAGAGTGCGGATGCTATAGCTAAAAGCGAAATCTTATTACCAAATGAGCAAATAAGTAACGTACTGATGCCTCTAAAAATGGTCAATACCCGTATTGAAGATGACATGATGAGAAAGGTAGGGTACTACCACAAGTAAAATCGCAAAGCTCATGTGCAAACCGTACGGCACTCAGACCAAATCGATACTGGCACTCCCGAAGAAGGATTGCAGAAAGGTAGTAGGAATCGGCGGTACACGCTAAAAGGATGGGATTCACAAACAATAATGAGTGCAGGAAATTTGTGCAGCAAGGCACAAAGGGAACTTTGGAGCATCTACTATGCCTGTGCCCCTTGGTTTGAAGGACTAGAAGAGGTCACACAATTAGGGACGGTTTCACTCTTAAGAACGTCTCTCTGCTTAACGACTCTCTGCTTAACGACTCTCTGCTTAACGTCTCTCTACTTAACGTCTCTCTGTTTAACGCCTCTCTGCTTAACGACTCTCTGCTTAACGTCTCTCTGCTTAACGTCTCTCTGATTAACGTCTCTCTGCTTAACGTCTCTCTTAACGATTTATACTACAATTCGTAAATGGATATCCTTCTGGCACCGCAAAGGACCTTGCAGGTCTATGTGTGGCCTTCACGGCCAGCCAGTTTAACCTGACCTAACCTAGCTAACATTTAACATGAAGTCGAGCTTGGTCCCCCCAAATGCAAAAATTTTTGAACATCTCAGACTTCACTCTCACTTTTTATAAGATTGTTTGAAAGATTCACTTTTATGACCAAAGTTTTTGATATTTAAAAGATAGATTATAATATTTTATTATTATTTTTATACCTTGCAAGATTATGAATTATACCTGCAAGGGTTTGGGGGAATGGATACTAGCTACCGAGGCATCCGAGTCGAAGAGAAGCATTTTTTGAGACCATTCCTAGGTAGGAATCAAACCCGCGACCCCGAATGTGACTCTAGCATGCTTATCACCAGACCACAGAGGCCGGACAATCTTTAAAATAATATTTACCATAATCCCGATTATGAAACAAAAATACAACTTTGCGCATATCAACTGCTTTCAGATATGAAGAATTTTGATACCAGACTTGATCCCTTGAAAGGATTATTTTTATAACTTAAATGAAAGGGAATAAAAAAAGTCATTAAGTTGAGCAATATAAGAAATGATCAGATCGTAAATTGGATCTAAGCTACACTTTTAATTTGAAAAGAACACAATAGTTAAATACTCCCTCTCAAATACAATAAAAAATGTGGTGGCATTATTTGCACAATGATATTGTGAGATTCTCTCGGCCCGTTGAGTGTCATTCATTCATAAATTTTTGTATATGCCAAGTTCGCTTCTTCCATAGGAATCCCACGTTTCTTAAGGCTGTTTGTTTAGGCTGTCTCGTAATTTTTCTACAATTAATTTACTGGATTACCTTTTTACCAAGTGCGCCCTATCTGCGTAGATGTTAGTTCATCTCCAGTTCAAATCTCTACTACACCAAGATAAGAAAGTGTTGCTTCTGTATTTTCTTTTATAACTTGCCCAATTTGTGTGATTTGAATGTTTATGATCTTCCAGTTTAAGAGTTATGAAGTTCTTGTGTGCCTTTTTATTTGACAACATAAACTCATTTCCTAATATTGACCAAAGCATTGCAGGCGCTCCTTAAGAGGGAATCGCAACAAAGAGCTCACATTGTCCCTTATTGTATTATCATATCTGGTGCCTCATACACAGCGAATAAATGTTTAAAGTGTTTCTCAACTATTTGCATAAATGGTCTCACTGTCTCCATCTCCTCAAAGGAGAAGTAATGTGATTTATGCGCAACAAACAGGGATAAGTTGAGGGATAAGGTGAGTTGCGTGGAGCAAAGTCAAACGGCTAAACCAGTGGCGTATCGACTCGTTAAATATTAAGTCACTCAATTTATTCCCTCAATAAACTGGTCTGAGGCGAACAAAACACTTTCAACACGCGTATAGTAATATGCTCAAGTTGCATGTTCGACTTATTAGAAATGTGAGTCGATCGAACTTGGTCGAGTTACGAAAGGTACTCGTTGCATTAAATCATAGAGTAAAGAAATAGTCACATTCTCGTACAACAAACCGTTTGTATGGTGGCGCTGGTTATAGCGCCAATTACTTAATAGCTCTCATTTTCATATCGCAGCGCCACTCTGTCGAAACTATGACTATGTCGAAAAATGAGTGACATTTCAGATTCTGACTCTTATTTCTTTACTCTATAATTAAATTTATTCGCTTGGAAATCGATACAACTGAGTGATTAAATTCGTTACTCTCTACTTATCAAATAAATAGTGAAGAAATATACCAGGTTTATATAACGGTTACATTTTCCAACAAGGACTGAATAAATAATCCATGATTATATCTCACGGATCATCATCTCACATCAAATTAATTACTGTTAAATTATCCAACAACGAGTGAATAAATATACCATGATTATATCTGATGGATCATCATCTCATATCAAATTAATTACTGTTAAATTGTGTTTCCAGTCTGCATGTTTTTTGGCAAAACATTTGAATATGCAAATAATCTGATGAGTATTTTATAAATACTTGAAATAATTTGTTCACCCATGTCTTTGTTATGTTGTGTTCCCAGGATAATTTTCATTTAACTGTTGTTAAATTCAAATATGAGTACTCTCATAAATAATTTCTGACTCACTGGTGAATCCTCGAGTGATTCGGGTTCCAACGATGTTCTTGATGGTTTGTAATTTGATCCAAATACACGAGAACTGGTTGCTGTCTGTATTTAATTTAGAAAGAAGGAACAAAATGTCTTGTAAATATCTCTTCACTGCTCTTACTAATTATTAAATTGGATTATTCATCACTCTTTAGTGTTTTTACCATATTAAATTATATTACTTCACCGATCTTCATCAGTCATTTTTTAAATCACGAGATTAATTTCAAAAATGTCCTCAGTAAGTTTTGAGTTTTTTAGCCTGAAATTTTACAGAAGCAGTTCTCAGGTTCGTTTTTCTCCTCTTTATAGAAAAGGTAGAACACATTTTTGGAAAGCGCCTCAAGTAAGCAGGTAGCTAGGTAGGTAGGTAAAGTTGTAAGTAGCAGGTAATTCGAGGATCTGATTCATCAGATGACGAAACCACTTCTATAACATTTTTATTGTAGGCAGAAATCAGGAGAAATATTTGTATCACAATTGATGAATGTCCCAGATTTAAAAATTGATAAATTATCCTGGCTGAAAAAAGTAAATCCCCTTCTTTGTGCAGAGGATAACATAGATATTGATTTATATTTTCTTTGAAGACCGACTATGGCCTGAGATATCAGTTATTTAGTTACTACTTTTGCAAATGCCTACGGAACTGTTATGCCCAAGTCTCGAGTGTAGGGGCTGTAATTAATACTCAAAAGAAGAATAGAAATTAATAAATTTTTCAAATACTACCAAAGTGTGGCTGATTAATTATAGCGGCATTATGCAATAAGTGCAAAACGAAATATGATGAAGGCTTCTTAACACATTTAGGAAGTGCTCCGAACAAGTTTCTCTTAGGCTCTGCCAATTTCACGTGATTCTGTCAATGATTCTGGCTGAGGTAAATCTGCGTAGTAACCAAGTATGCATATTAATCACAAGCTTAACACAAATAAAAACACTCGTGAGCGATGCGCAAAAATCTTGCAAAAACTGGCCATGCCCACTTTCGGTGTAAACAGTTGCTTGGACTTTGCGAATGAGGGCTGGGGTAAGATCGCAGATGGAATTGTGTCGTTTAGTGACACTAAATTGCATGCCGTCCACGCCCACACTTATTGCGGCAAGGATTGCAAGGAGAAAGCATACAGTGCATATGCTCCGAATCGACGGCCGTAGGGTGCCGAATATGCTCGGTGATAAAATGCGCCAAAGATGGTGAAGCGAAGCGTGTAGCGTAGAACGGAACGGAACGGATCCGTTGGATCGCATCTGACGTGCCGTCAAGAAATTCAAATACTGGTTAAGATATTATTTTGCTGCTGCTGCTGCTGCTGTTGTTGTTGTTGTTGTTGTTGTTGTGTTTTCATTTTGTATTCATTTTTTAATATACATATTCAAATAAGTTAAACACCGACTGCTATTGTTTTTGTAAATGCTTCGGTTGTCGTATGGCGGCAGCAGACAGAGCGCCAACAGATCGTATCCAGCTCAACGAGGACGGGGCTGGAGCTGGGGGCTGCTTATCGTATATAAGCAAGCGATTGGCCGAGTTGTGCTGTAAAAACCGATAAAAGCACAATCGGATCAGGCCTGTAGATCAGTTTTACTCAGCCCAGAATTAAACTAACAACAGTATCAGCAGCACCAGCAGCAGCGACACCAGCAGTCGCAGATCTTGTCTTACTTCCAGAGAGTGGAATTTTTTGTTCATTTACTGAATTGACCGATTTTAAAGTGCCCCCAATTTGGGAAAAATCCTGAACGCGTCCCCGTTTACCTTTTGGAATGAAAAGTAGACACAAATCGTTATTAAACTTTGTGACTGAATTTACTTGTTTTTTTCTGATTTACCAATTTAAAATAAACGAACTTTTGTGAGCCAAAAACGTGAATAACTAAAAGAAAAATTTCCAAAAAAAAATTAAAAATTTTGTGATATTTAAAATATTGATGCAAACTTTCTCTTTGTGCGTGAATGCTTATGTGATAATGCCCACAAGTGGTCTAGACAAATTGAATTCATCGACACCAAGACCAACCACAGCTGGCACCGCCGCCACCTCCAATGGGACCGCATCCTCCTCAAAATGGTCGCCAGCGGCAACGGTAACAGCACGCAAAGAATGGAATATCAAGGCCTCGAAATTCTCAAGGAACACACACAATCGTATACGCAGCATCGTTGAGTCGCTGAAAATCAAACCAAATCCGGAGAAGCCAATGATACCGCTCTCAATTGGTGAGTAAACGAAAATGTGCTTCAGTGATTTGCAGATGTGGCTCACGTGGTGTTCGGAGTGGACTTATGAGCAATTATTCAGGACGGCGTGCTTAGAGTATGCATAGTCTAGATTGCTAGTCTCGTGGTCCTTTGATGCGTTGAAATTCCGTTCAGCGAAGGTATAGCCGTAGTCCTTGGACTAGATTGCTAGTCCTGTGATGCTTGGCCGCGTTCAAATTCGGTTCTGCGAAGGTATATTCGTAGTCCTTGGACTAGATTACTAGTCCTGTGATGCTTGGCCGCGTTCAAATTCTGGTCAGGGCAAGTTTTAGTGCTCCGTGGTCCCTCTTAATCCCTCTTCCTTCGAGTGGAGGCCTTTAGAGCCTAGTGTGCCGTGCCAAACAGAATTAATTCTGGTGTAAGTACGTTTTAGCACGTTCCCAACTGAGTTGTAACTGGGGAGCCACAAGGCTTCTTGAATTTTCATGGCTATTATATTATTAATCATACAAATTGAAGAAGCCTTGTGCCAGCTCAGTTAAATCTGACCTGGGGACTTACTAAAATTGAGCTGGGGTAAGCTCACAACAGTTCCAACCAGCTCATGACTGTGTCTTCTTGCATACAACTTTCTACTCAGCCACTTTCTACTGAGAGTAGGTTTGGTAATTGGCACTATAAGAAAGGTCAAATTCCGCCTTTAAATTTCTCATTTTAAGTCTCAATTTAAAGTCTCAGTGGGCGTTTCCCATACTGGAGCCTGTGTTCCTTACTCCCCCACATCAGTTACAGGAGAATCCTTTGGTTTTCAGAAGGACCGAAACAATGAGCACATTTTATTCTGGAGCTTATGCTCATCTATGGTTCAAGGACTTACGAAGAAATGTGGAAAAATGCCTCTCTTTGAAGCACCGAAGTGATTCCTTTTCGTTCGTAGATATCTGTGGATATTTTGCGGTATAATTATGCGAAGAGATTCCAGTCAAGCGTGGTTAAAAATAATCCAATAAATTATGCAAAATTTTTACATAATTTTTTATAGAATATATTTTATACAAAGTAGTATATATACTTATATATAAAGATAGATACTTATATATAAATTAGTATATATTATTGATGAAGCAACAATAACCAGATTCTAAAAAGTGTCTTCGACAAAAACACGAAAATTACGTACAGAAATTTTGTATTCAGTTTGGGTATTTACTGGGCCGCAACTCTGAACCCACACAAGCACAGGTCCAACCAAGTTAGCAAATTTTAATTATTATGAAATACGAGATAAGCAGCGAAAGAGTTACACCTGAAGAACGAACCACTGCTTTATCGATACAACTGAAGAGAGAGAGAGCATTAAAATATGCAAAATTTTTAGAAGACGAACACAATTTTGAGGCGGGAGTAGAGTCACTGCCAGCGTGAGAGATGGATGAACAGTTTTAGGCCAGGAAACCCTTTCCACATAAAGTTGATGGGGTGCCAATTCCAACTGTGCAAAATCTCGACCTCCAAAAATTCTAGTATTGCTTCTTTATTGGTGCCGATAGGCTACTAATAGAGTAAAATTCCTCAACTGGATTCCTCCTGGAATAAAAATGACAGAAGATCTTTAGATGAGACTGTCGCCATCCTATAAGTAAACCAGTCATCTCAATAGGTCTTTAAGTCCCCTTTTAAATAAATTTAATTTAAATCTGTGCTACTAATACATAATTTCTAGAATCAGACTTAAATTAAGACAAGTGTCCATACTTCAAGTTGTAGTTTCCCAACATTTCTTAGGGTTATATTTAGCTGTTATATTGGAGATATCTGAGTTATGATCAGGAGCTATCCGAAAGAGCAGGAAGGGAGGCTTAGCCATTATATTGGAGATATTTAAGTGACTATAAGCTGCGTCAGGAAAGTGAATGCAGGAAGGACGGTCCAGCGTTTATATTGGAAATATTTCAGTTATTATCAGGAGCGTCTTCAAAGTGAGTGCAGGAAGGACGGTCCAGCTATTATATTGGAAATATTTCAGTTATTATCAGGAGCGTCTTCAAAGTGAGTGCAGGAAGGAAGGTCCAGCTATTATATTGGAGTTATTTGAGCTATGATCAGGAGCGTCACGAAAGTGAGTGCTGCAAGAGCGATTTAGCTGTAATATTCGAAAGTTTGGTACACGAATGTGAACGGAGACATTTTTTTAAATATCTGATGCAGTCGGACGACGAGATTGTTCGCTATAACTTTTTTCTTGTTTACCACTTCTACTTATTCCATGAAAAGCATTTTCTGTAAGTAGCTGGATCCTATGGGAACATAGGAAAATGAAAATATATTGACAGCGATAATAATAACATTGACAAATATGTATTTATTTATAAAAATAACTTATTGACGGGTATAGTACCCTAGTAACTGCATTGGATTATTTTCTTTGTCCTGCTGGCATAGAATGGCATTGGCGTATACGACAAAACAACATTGTCGCATAAAATCATAAATATCGGGAATATTATCATATTACACCATAATTAATTATGTCTCCAAGGGTTTTGGGAAATGAATACTAGCATCTAAGGTGTTCCGAATACCCGAAGGGAAAAAACTATTTAGAAACAAGCATTTTGAGACCATACCCAGGGACAGAATAGGAGCCCGCGGTCAATATATCTATCTGAAATGTTCCTAGATGTTAAAAGATAAATTTCACGATCCTTCATATGCGGAATATGGAGTTTATAAGCAATAATTTTATATGCTCATAAATAGATGAACAAATTTACTCCTAGATAATCATAACCACCATATTAAATGGCCAAACCTCCCCAGTTAGTTTGAAACCACGCACATGTTCCTATGTTTGATGTTGCATTTCCACCCCATACTCTTACACGCATAAGAAACAGACACAACGCAGTTAAAGAGTGTGCTCTAACATCCATCAAACACTGAGAACTGTTTGTTGATCTTGAAAATCACAACAACAAAAAACGCGTTAAACAAGCAGCACACAGCACAGCAGCACAGGTGCCAGCCAGTTCGATCGAGCGGGTGGCAGGCAAGCAAACAAGTTAGACGCGTGGCACAAACACAAACTCCACACCGAAAACGTCACACGCAGTCACAAGTGGTCACAAGTGCTGTGATTAAAATTGGTTAAAACCAAAAATCTAATTTGATGCAGATTAATTCAGATTTGGGTGTTGATTCCGCCTAACTTTTGGTGGCTTAACATTTTTGCTAAAATTATGCAAACGAAGCTCTTTTCATCATTAAAATCCAATGCAGGTTAATGAAAAACTGGTTTTTTCTTTTGCTTGCGAGCCGCATTTATACCATATATAAATTATACATTTTTATATTTAACAAAATGGCTTTGCAAAATTTGTAGTAGTAGTTGGTGTTGTTGTTGCTGCTTTTGAATTAAAATTCTTTTTTTTTTTGTCTAATATATGTACCAAAAATGTACCCGTATGACATTGCCATGTTTCCCATTGTGAGTGCAGGCGCCTGCTTATCCAGCGCTTTCACACATACACACCTCCTTCGTTGGACCAATCAGAATACAGCTGGGCATTTTTAAGTTGCAAGACTTGTGCGCTCGCAGCTCAAACTCGTAAGTTCGCACGGCTCGCATATTGAATGCGTTGGTTCGGTCGTTCGGCTTGTTGCGGTTGCGTTGTTGCTGCCAGTTGCAAATGGAGCATGTTTTACGCATGCTTAGGAACTTGTGTTTATTTTTAGCAATCGGTCCAAAGTGGGTATGTTTTCTATTGGTTTTTTGTTCCTTTGCTCTGCTTACGTGCATATTGATAAACTCTCTGCTCAAATATCGTTCACCGATATACAAATTAAAATATTTTAACATTAGCTTAATTTCCATAAAATGTAGTTTCGCCACCTGTCGTCCGTCGGCGCGATTGCGGTTCTCATACGCTTCGTTTACTTTTGCTTGCGCTGCTGCTGTTGTTGTTTTCTTTAAAATATTTATTTTTCATTTTCTAACTTCACTCTCGTGTGGAATATTTTGCGTACTAAACAGGATCCAGTTTTTGTTGTTGTGCTCAGTTATTATATAAAAAATAACATATATATTCAATACGTGTGCAGGTGTATATAGAATAACAACAAATATATCATGTGATTGGGTCTCACTTCTAATGAGTTACCTTTGACATTGGCCTGTATGGGTTAAAAAATAGTATATAAATATATATTTCGAATTAATTGAGGATTTGGGAGAGAAAAGAAAGAGCAAAACGCTATGATGAACATACTTCTAGAACAACAAATCCGGCATCATTATAATAATTAGAACCGATGGATCAATGACCACCTTTAGATATATAATTAGATCAAATGGGTCAATGACCATTGTACTTCTACCCTATGGACTTTTGATATATAATTAGATCAAATGGGTCTACGGTCATTGTACTTCTACTCTATATATTTTATATATATATAATTAGATCAAATGGGTCTACGGTCATTGTACTTCTACTCTATATATTTTATATATATAATTAGATCAAATGGGTCGTCCACCATTGTACTTTTCTGCGCTATGAACTTCAGATATATAATTAAAGGAGATGACTCATCCACCATGGTACTTTTACCCTATGAAATTTAGATATAATATACGACAAGATCATTCAACGACCAGTATACTTCTACCATATGAACTTCAGATATATAATTATACCAAATGGGTCAGTGAACATGGTACTTCTACCCCATGCACTTCGATATATAATTAGAGTAGATGACTTGGCGATCATGGTACTTTTACCCTATGAACTTTAGATATATAATTAGAACAGATGGGTCATACACAATGGTACTTTTTCCTTATGAACTTCTGATATATTATTCGGCAAGATCAGTTAACGGACCAGTGTGCTTCCTCCCCATGAAGTTCAGTTATATAATAAGAGCCGACGGGTCAACTATTATTTCATCTCTCTCTCTTACACTGATTTAATAGGAAGATCAGGACCATCGATGCATATTATATATTCGTTTTGTTATTAGTATCCGATTTGTAACATATCCATGCGTATACTATGATTCTGAGATATATCTGTTTCCTAATTAAAAACAGAACTAGATCCAGGGGCAACTTATATTTAGATTTTGAGAGGAAGTTATACATATACTCGTATATATATATATATATATATATATATATATATATATATATATATATATATATATATATATATATATATATATATATATATATATATATATATATATATATATATATATATATATATATATATATATATATGTATAGATGTGTGCCTCCTTCCCACAAATCACGTGATATAACACTAGGTCTAAAGTTCGCGCAAATGGAATAATAGGAAGCCCGGTCGATATCTTCAAATACGACGCATTAATTCAAATATGAAAATTAGTAAATTTTTAATGAAGCACGCGCAGTTCTTGTGAGAATAAATGAATTGATAATTCAGTTTAAGAAGAAACAAGTTTGAGAAATTCTATCTCGAATACGTTCGGCTTGAATACTCTCAGTAGCTTAGCCGCATGAATTGGCACAATGAAACAATAAGCAAAATTGCAGTCACACCTGGGGGTGTCACATTCCTGTCCTCATTTTTCCACACGTTGAACAATGGCATCACACTCCGTAGTGGACTGCGGTTTCCTGATCATTTAACTAAAGTTTGAACTCACAAATTTCCTCAACATTTTCCTTTCTGCTTCAATTTTAAGGTGATCCCACCATATTCGGCAACCTGAGGGCTTCCGAAGAAACCATGAAAGCCGTAGTCAAGTCCATTGAAAGTGGTAAATACAATGGTTACGCCCATACACAGGGCCACGAGGAGGCTCGCAGGGCGATTGCCAAGTATAGCGCTCACCAGAGCCGCGAGGAAATAAAACTGGATGATATAATGATGTGCAGCGGTTGTTCGTCGGCATTGGAATACTGCTTACTAGCATTGGCCGATAGTGGACAAAATGTTTTGGTGCCACGTCCTGGCTTCTGCTTGTACCACACTCTCACGCAAGGCTTGGATATAGAGGTACGCTACTATGATCTGTTGCCGGAGAAGAAGTGGCAAGTGGACTTGGAACAACTGGAAAGTCTGATTGACGAGAACACAGCGGCCGTTTTGATTAATAACCCCAGCAATCCGTGCGGCAGTGTGTTCAGCAGGGAGCACTTGGAGGATTTGATAAGCATATGTGAGCGACACTGCTTGCCGATTATAGCAGACGAGGTGAGTTGATTAGAATTAGCATTTTATGTTTCATCTCTTCATGCACCTCTATTCAATTGCAGATCTATGAGCACTTCGTGTTTCCCGGCTCCGTGCACGTGGCCGTCAGTAGTCTGTCGAAAAATGTGCCCGTCTTGTCGTGTGGTGGTCTGACAAAGCGTTTCCTAGTACCTGGTTGGCGTATGGGTTGGATTATCGTGCACGACCGCGAGAGTCGCTTGGCTGAGGCCGTTATTGGCCTCAAGAATTTGTGTGGACGCATTTTGGGCTCTAACACCATTATACAAGGAGCGCTTCCAGATATTTTAAATAAGACGCCACAAAGTTACTTCGATAGCGTTATTCATGTGCTCTATGTAAGTTAAGCTACCCTTGGAGTCCCTCGATTTCCTTAAGCTAACTACTCTACTTCCACAGTCCAATGCAAAACTTGCGTTTAAAGCTCTGAAAAATGTCCAAGGTCTCAAGCCGGTCATGCCGAACGGCGCCATGTACATGATGGTGGGGGTGGATATCGAGAAATTCCCGGAATTCAAGGACGACACACATTTCGTGCAGGAGCTCGTGAACGAGCAGAGTGTGTTCTGCTTGCCCGGCAGCTGTTTCGATTACCCGAATTTCATGCGTATCGTTTTAACAGTTCCTGGCGCAATGATCGAAGAAGCTTGCTCGAGAATTGCGGAATTTTGCGAGGACCATTATAAAATTGACAATAGCTTTATTGAAAATGGCCTCCTAGACTGATGTGAGTGGGGGAGTCTGTGATACTTCTCAAAGACGTTATAGTATTTAACACTTCAAGTGCACAAGTAGCATGCGAATCTCTGATATACGAAATCAAAATGTTCTACACAAAGAAAAATTGTTTCAAGGAAGAATGGAAAAGAGACTACTTTTATTTAAAACAATAATATTTCAATCTTACACGCATTTTTAAGTTTAAGGCACAGTTTAACATAAGCAAGAACTAATTGTAATAAATATTAAAATAATTCTAAATTATGCAAGTTTGTTTAATGTGGTTTCATTGTAATATGCTGAGAATCAGTTTTGATTTCTAATCTAGCCCCTTGTTTTGGAGAGCGGTTCAAGTCTGTGATAGGTTTGGAATTAGAATACATAAAATATTGCTATATTCCTCACATTAAGGGCACTCGGCGGATGAGTAATTTCTCAGGATTGAGTGGGAGTGGCCCTGTGAATGCGTCCTTACATTTCATAATCCATTAAGTGTTTTTAATATGCTAAATAACTCTTAAAGTGAGTTAATGACCAAACTCTTCAATATTAGAATATGTTGAGAAGGGCACACTGAAGGTCCAAAGTGGTTATGCCATTGTAATACATTCTGTCAAATATTGTCCCGGAATTCATTAATAAAACGCAAAATATTCATTTAACCTTCAAAATGTATTTTATCACCTTCAAAGTAGGCTCCTTCTGAAGCTATAAACTTATGCCAACGATTGACCGAGTCATCCACACACTTCTTATAGACCGATGCCGGTATGGCCTTTACTTCCTTTGTCGAATATTCTTTTATGGCTTCGATCGACTCAAAGCGTGTTTCACGAAGTGGCAATTGAAGCTTTGGAAACAGGAAGAAGTCACACGGAACCAAATCTTGGGAAAGCGGTGGTTGATCGAGGATATTTGTTGAGTTTTTAGTCAAATATTCATTCACAATGACAGCATTGTGTGATGGTGTATTATCGTGATGCTTAAATCAACTGTTTTCCTTCTATAAACGTGACCTCCTAAGACGAATATTCGCGCGACAACGCTTCATAATGTCAAGTAATATTCCTTATTGACTGTTTGCCTTTGCGTAAGGAACTCAGAATGCACCATCCTACGATAATCGAAGAAAATAGTGAACATGACATTGTTTTTTGATCGGCTTCGATGTGGTTTTTTCGGTTTCGACTCTTCTGTTGTCCTTCATTCGGCTGACTGTTCACTTGTTTGGAGGTCGTACTCGTAAACCTATGTCTCATCACCAGTTATGATGCATTGTATGAATCACTGGCGACTCGAGAAAGCATTTCCTCAGGAACAGATTTCCGATGCACTTTTGCAACAAATTCAGGTCTTTTGGAACAAGTCTTGCTGCGACACGTCTCATGGCTAAAAAATCAACTAACGAATTGATTCGTGAGTGGTATTTAGTATCTGTGCTAGCTCTCGCAAACAGTAGAAAGAAAGGATGGCCTAGGAAGACATGGAAGAGAACGCTTGAAAAGGAGATTCAATCTACGGGGATATATTTCAAAGATATAAAAGTAAAAAAAGACGAAGGAGCGCAGCTAATGGAAATGTTTTGTGGAGGGCTTATGTCCCACAAGGGATAACAGCTACTAAGAGAGAGAGAGAGAAAGAGAGAGCATGTGAAGGTAATAAAACTCAGATGATTCGTTTCTAAATCGACTTAAATAAAAAAACAGTTGAACATCTAATTATGTATATATTAAATATAATTTTACAGCAACAATATATTTATAAAATATTTGGCCATATTCCTGGTTAAAATTTACAAATTCTATATACATATCTGTTAAAAAAGTCCCTGGAATTGATTTTTAAAATGATATCTATATACATCTATATAACCGAAAAATGTATAATAATAATAAACGTAAATATAATAACAAAATAAATAAAAAATGTAAATATAAAAACAAAATATAAAAAAAATGTAAATATAATTACAAAATAAATAAAAAATGTAAATATAAAAAATATGTAAATATAATAACAATAAACTTCTGCATATTGGCAGCACAGAATTGACTTACAAAAATACTTCATGGAACTATTTAAAATTATTTCATGCTACTACTGAATTTGAGCTATATTTTAGTTATATGAGAAATAAATAAAATTGGTTTAAACTGCTCTTACAAAGAAATTCTTACAATAATCCTGGCAGAAAGAAAACTGCTGTTATCGTTTCTCAGTTATCGATAAATGGAAGCGAATATTCACCTTCACTACGAACAAGAAGGTCGACTGTAGAGAAGGAGCGAAAATGAGGGAGAGAAAATTTGTAAACACAAACAGCTGATTGCGAGTCAGAACGGATGTGCTGAGCAATCTAACCTAAAGCCTTAAAACATACTAGGGAAATAAAATAATGCCGAAATTTAAACTTGGTTTAGAATTAATTTACAATAAAAATGTGCAAAATATTACCTGGCATCAGCTGCGCATGGCACACAGTGCTGCACAACAAAAGGCGAACGACAATTTCGGTGCGAATTACTGCATGAATCTGGTGGAGTGAGTGCAGCGGCAAAATCCTAATTGTTATATAAATAATGAATTTTCATAGAATTTCTATTTTGCAATTGTAGAAAAAATGATCACGAAAACTACCTGTGCACACTATTACTGAAAGGGGAACAGCGGCGGCATGCATTCGCATTGAGGGCTTTTAACGTTGAAGTAGCCAAGTGTGGCGACAATGTGAGTAGCCAATTTTCAGCGTTCAAGAGTATTCTAAGTTGATTGGGACTAAACGGGGGGATACTAAAAACCAGAGAGAGGAGTGGTATAATATATTTATACAACTTTCCTCCTCGTGCTTGTGGGCGGTTGCTCTATTTAAAGGACCGTATTAACGACAACAACTTAGGATTCTGATGTACTTAGTCATAGAATATGGTAGAATATGATAGATCAACAGATATATACAACAGTTATTTGAGTTTGTCCATATGAGTATTCTGGAAACAACTAACAATCGACTTAGCATACTCTTGGAGAAGCCGACCAATAAGTAGAAGAAAGTACAATTATTACTCTTGTCTTATTTGTCAGGTGTCCGAGGAACATATTGGAAAATTGCGTTTGAAATTTTGGCACGATTCAATTGACAAGTGCTTTGGGTCAGACAAGTCGTACATAGAAGATCATCCCGTGCTGCGCGAATTGAAGAGAGTAAATTATTTGTATATATCTAAAATAGCCGACTATATTACAAATCTGTCACTATATTCCAGACAATTGAGACTAATAAACTCACTAAGGTTTATGTGAAGCGTTTGGTTATCGCGCGGGATCGTGCGTCAAATGAACAGTTCATTACAATGAAGCAGTTGGAAGACTACGCAGAGCAATCTTTCTCCTCACTGCTTTATCTATTGGTGGAATTGAATGGCGTTAAAGATATGCAAGTAGATCACGCAGTTTCACATTTAGGCAAAGCACAAGGAATCACCACTCTGCTGCGGGCCACTTCGTACAGAGGTCGGAGTCAGGCCTTAAATATACCCCAGGAGATCTTAATTCGACATGGAGTTAGTCAAGAGCGTGTGATGCGGGACAACCCGGATGATAAGGGTGTAGAGGAGTGCGTATTCGCAGTGGCGACCACTGCGCACCAGCACTTAGAAAAGGTAAGGGTGGCCCCAACCAATTAGAGAAGGGTCCTCAAAATGAAGTGGGCTTGTGGAAATAATGACGAAGCTTTGTGAATTTGTTGAATACGTTGAAACTCAGTACATTACCTCAATTTCTGCCTTGTATTTGTACTTATTTTAAAGTTAATTGAACAATTTCAGGCTCGTCAACTGTCGGATAAAGTGCCCAAAGAGTTGCGAAAATTATTCCTGCCCGCGGTAGCTGTGGAGCGATATTTGGAGCGCTTACGAAAGGCGAATTTCAGGTAGAACACGGGGTTTTTCAATTTATTAATTAATAATTTACGTATTCATGTACAGATTAACGGATCAAAATTGCTTAAAACGTGACTCAATGCTGCCAATGGCGCTTTATTGGCACAAACTGCGTGGCAAATTCTAAACGGGACACAACTCAGGTGGTATGAAAATCCAATTCTTCGACAGGTCTCGCAAACCTTCAGCTATGATCTGGCTTAAGATCCTCAGCAGACCACTATTAGGAAGATGTACAATGTTGTTAATGTTAGAATTAAAAATAATTGATAAACGCCAATCTCACTTTTGATCAATTTTGGGCACTCTAGGCTCAGGTGGAGGATTTAGGCAGAGATTTATGACAGTTTTGTAATCGAGTAATTCGCTAATCACTGGGTCCTTATTTTCGCGCATGTAATTTGATTTCGACAAATAATCCCAGAAGAGCTTTTCCATTATCGTGGTTGACTTCTGATGGTATGCTGTACTAACCACTGATTCGTTACGGAGCGGCTTTTGTGGGTCGAAATCCAGTTTTGGTACGTCCTCCTTTTTCATATTGACTTTTATATTAAGATGCAAGAAGACATGCTCCATGTAGCTTTCTTCTTTCCACTTGGGATCGTCAATGGATTCTACCTCCTCGAGCAGTTCCTTGGCAATTTTCGTTGCTTTATCAAAAATACGATGCACTTCGAGCACCACGGGAATTCGTCTAAAATTCAAAGCAAGATCGTGCACGCGGAGATTCACCACGCATAATTTGGAATGATGGGGTTTAAGACGAAAGATGTTCGGCTCAAAAGTAATCTCAATTAAATCGTTAATGATATAACTATATAGTGAATAGGAAGTATTAAAAATGATGGAAATTAACAATGAAATTCCTGGTTACTTTTGCCAACGAAACTCGAAGCATTTCCGGTTGTAATTGTGTACAGAAACCATTAGACTGCGAATTTCACGCAATTCCATAACGAAATTCAGTCTATTCGGATATATAACATAAGGAAAATCAACACACTCATAGTCCACATTCGGAACGTCGACGTCCGCCAGGTTGTTATTTAAAACACCTCTGACTTTTACATGGAATTTGCTGCGACATGTGCCGAAGTTTAAATGCAATTCCAGCTGTAGTGGAGATACGGTGAATTTATATTTAAATGCGCAGTCGTAATAACAATCCGGGAATTACCTCATTCACAAAGTCATTTGCTCTGTATTCCACCAGCAGGGGCCACACACTTTGGCGCGGTACCGTCAGATTTGGATTAATCATCTTGAAGCCGTGCTCGCGTGAAGAAAAAACAAAGTTTATGTACTGAGACGTGATGTTACACACCCAAATCGGCTGCACGAAACGTTTTTGCTCTCTTATATCGACGGGTATGAGTTCCTTGGTTAGAATGCATTTTTGTGGATCGAATCCGATCACATCAAACAGGAAGTGCAACAGTACTATGCGAGAATCTGAGCAGCTAGAAAGAAATGTGTGAACATACATGTTATGATTCCTTATCGAATCTTCTAAGAGGCTTTACCTCATCTCGTAAGTCAGTTTGTGTTCGCCAAATAGTAAGAAAGATGCAGTGACTGTTAGAGCCACCAAATCGTGGCCCTCCATGTGGATGTATTCCTGCGTGATTTGAATAAGTTGCCTGTGCGGGCAGTGGTACAATTGTCGGAACTGATTGAAACCAATGCGTGTCTGTTCAGGTTGACAGTCACAGTTTTTGACACGTTTCAGACTCAATTCCAGCGATTCGGGGGAACAGTTACGCAGCCAGAAAACCACTTTGAGTGGCTTGCTATATATCTGTGTCACTGGTATTCGCATGGTGTGATCTATCGCAATTTGTCCTGCCGCCAGATTTGCATTGAAACTGAAAGTACAATTTAAATATGAAATAAGTAACCGTTATATTCAAAAAATATAATCATATGCTTCCGGTCCACTAAGAATTTCAGAAACTCTGGCTGAAAGAGTCACAACCAAACTACAATCGCTCTCAGCTAGAGAAGGCTTTCCTGGAGGCTATTACTCCACCTAGTGGGATATGCTATGTACTTACCTATCGATGTCAAAAGACTCCCAATAATAGATCTTTAGCAGCGGTGGATGTGTGACTGTTATGTTTTCTATTCTCCATTTCAAGAGATCATAAACAACTGACATTGGTGCCCAGGAGTAAGAGTATGTTATTCAAAATATAAACGTTAACAAATTTGTGTGCTTTCTCTGAATTGACACAAAAAAATTATACACTATTTGTTGTTAGTGTTCAAGCTATATATTCCATATTACAAATATATTTTATTAATTTGAATTTAAATATGAGTAACAAAACATTTGAGTTTCCGTTTAACGCTGAAAAATTTTCTCCTAAAACGAATAGTCTGGCAATGCTATATATTTGTAACTAACATACGTAGTGCTCTTTCTCACCCAGGCGAATTATATGGGTTAATTTTTTTAAAATTTCTATTTACATTTGCTTCAAGCATGCTGCTGAACAGTGTTGCCTTAATGGGAAAATCTTTATATATTTGTATATATCTTGGATTTGTGCTACTAACTTAAAGTACTTTTTTGAAATTTTTACCGTATAATTTTAGTTTGTTTATTTACCATTAGTAAATTAATTAAACAAAATAGTAACATTTTTCAATACTGAATTGCGGAGACATAAATTAAATTCAATTGAATATATGTCAATGCATGATTAAATTGAAGGCTGTATATTATTATTCATTTTGTTTACTTGCAACCCCGTCAATCGTTTTACTTCTCAGTTTTCTTGCTCATTCTCATTATGCAGTTGCCAATCGAGTGAGTCGGACGTTAACAATAAATATACATAATTACTCGTGAATGTAGTGAAATATTCTTAACAATAACAAAAATAAAAAATTACGTTGGCGAAAAACGACCAAAAGTTACATGTGTAAAATATAATAACAATAAAAGAAACTAGCTGCTGCATTTCATGCCGCTTTGTGCGCCGGATTTATCGCTCGCGTCCTTTTCGCGTTTAAACGCTTGACAGATAGAGAAGAAGTTGTAAAAGCAACCACAAAAACAAAAAGAAATAGTGCAAATTCAAGAACGAAGAAGAAAGTAAATGCAAAAAATTTCATTCCAATTCCATTGTTGAAATCAAAAAAATAAAAAAGATAATAGAAATTCAAATTTTGTGAAAGTGAATAATACGCTGATAGCAGATTGTGTGTAAAGTTTTTGCAGGACATTTGAAGTAAGGAAAAAGGTAACTAATTGAAAATGAAAAGTAACTGGATTTGATGGTGCAAATTTTAGTTTGACCAATTTAGCTTGTTTTCACTTTTCTCTTTGACCCGGTTTTTGGACAACGCCTCTACAAGAATTTTGCTGCTTCCTTCAATTATTTAACAATTCATTAACGCTGCGGTGCAATCCATGCGACATTGATGCGAGAGGAATCTCTTGTTGGGTGTTTCAGTCAACGTAAACGTTCCTTTTATGGTGGGGTGCAATATTGTTGGGAGTCCTTCTCTGGGAGAAACTCGTGCTTATTGTCGTCAAGGTTTTAAGTTGTTGAGTCATTTAATTTAACGACTGTTTAAGTGGCCTTTGGAGTGTGGTTTTATTATTTAAGCGATAAGGTGCGGAAGTGGAGTGTTTATACAGCTTTCTTCCATAAGTTATTGCAGAAATATTTGGCCATATACGATGATGCAGTGCTTCCAATATGTACCTTGGCGCATGTAGAGTTTTACATTGTTTTACGGGCATATTCTGGTTACTTTCCAACATACTCTTATATTTCCATTTTTGCTGTGGCTTTACTTTTTTTCTGCTATTTATCCAAGTCACTGCCAAGAAATCAATACGAGAGCGAAAGGATGTACTTCAAAGTAAACATTAAAATGTAAATAAATCTGCAAATCTACTCAGCTGTGCATTTTTTATTCTTATTGTATTTATTTTCAGTTTAAGTACGACTTCAATTTATCATAAATATTGCGTATCATTCCACAGATCTATGTACTGAAATCATTTTGCTCGAGCTTCTCTTGAAGAGCTGAGCTAACACTGAATTGCTGGAGCTCTGTACTGTTTGGTAAACAATAATGTCTTGGGACTGATGTCTGTGGGCGTTTATATAAATAGGCATTCTTTGTTTTGATATAATGAATGGAATTTTGTCAATTTTTATACCAAAATATCCCCAATATGACAAACTATTTTCCCTTACTCCAGTTGCCAATAATATCAGCTACTACACAGGCGGTTTATTGCTTTGTTAACAAAAAAAGGTGCATACACATTTCTTAAAACAGAATTTTAACTTTACTTAAATACGATTTTTAACTTTGTGTAACTCAGAAAGCAACTTAATTAGCGAAAAACATATGCAAACAGCAGCAGAAATAGCAAAAACAACAGCGAAGCAAATTCTTGACAGAATTGTGTCATCTCGGCATTTGGAAAAATTCCTAATAAAGTAGCATTAGTCACGTTTGGAACACGCTGCTGTGAACTTAAAAGAGTTAGATTACCACGAAAACGGGTATGTTTGCGCAAACAGCCTGAGTAGCCTGAGTAGTGGTGTGAAAACCTGATTCTGTTGCCTCGGCAGTAATTTACAGATAAGATAAACACTTTGAACTCTGTTTAAATAAACCCAAACACCTCAAACAAAAGCCAAGTGATAATCTAAGCAGAGCTGATTGTGCTGTTACCCGTTTAGCGTGGAACTATGCTACCAATTCAATTTGAAATTGAGCACGCTCGAGCATACTATTAAATAGTAATTAGTTTAGAGATATCATCCATACATGCGGTTGGAATGAACACATTTAACTTGTATAATTTCAATACTTGATTATAATCTCAAGAGATTAGTGTCCCATACATAGCGATACAGTAAACATATGCGTCAGAAACACAACACTTCACAAGTCAATTCAAGCGTTTTCTGTTTGTGGTACTCAACCATTTCCTGATTAGTTGCCATCTTACACTGGGCGTACTTTTTATTTTAATATTATTAATATTATTAGGTCATACACTTAACATAATAATATTAATATTTTACATACACACATACCATAATGAATTATGTCGGCAAGAGTTTTGGGGAATTGAGTACTGGCAACTAAGGCCAGATTTAGAAAGAAGAATTTTTAAGACCAAGCTCGGTGCGACCCCATGTTGTTTAAAGTGTATTTATAATATTTATATTTATTAATATATAAATAGTTATACTCTTCATTTGAATATGCTAGGTTTATTAATGCTTTTCAGTGTATTTATTAGCATGCCGGGTGCCTTTGATTCAAGGGTTAGAATGCTAGCCTCTCAGATTTCGGGGTGTTGGTATTGCATCCTGCCCAGTGCTGGCATCAAAATGCTTTTATCTTATTCCACTTCTCTACGTGTAGAAAGCCTTACTTGCTAGTACTATTTTGGCCAAACCCTAGGAAGCAGTTAATTATGTTAATAATTAATCTAACAATAATAATGCAAAATTTTTAGTTCCATTTTCATGCAAGGAAGTTGGGTCTCTCAATTTCAAAGCTTTTCTATCCGTTCTTTGAAGTCTTCCTAACTAGTTATACACTTATGTGTAACTCGTAGGAAAAAAATCGATGAACTCAATTTATTGGTGCGTATTGGAGGGCAATGGTAATGCGAACTCATTAATGACCAGGTTAAATGAAATGCACAGTCGCGAAACGAAAGAGGCACGGCAAAAACGGCTGACTGACTACACATGCAGCCCCGTCACCGCTCAATGACGTCGTGTTGCCATAAATTGTCGACTTTTGTTGAAAGTTTGTTGAACTATATTTCAAATATGTATTTAAATTTTTTCCATAATCAACAAATTTCTCCCGTTAGTGTAGAAACGCCACTTTGCACAGTTCCTCAAGTTCAAGCGCTGCTCTTTGCTGCTGCCTTGCCTCTTCTTCCCTGCTGAGCACATGCGAGTATACAGATAATTATACACATGGGCGCGGATTTAATCTTGATAAATAAGAAGCAGAGTAGGTACTCGTATCACATGAGGAGCTGCAAGTTAAGCAACTGCCCCAGCCCCAGTCCAAACGTCTCTGGAAATGTTTCATGTGTGTAAGAAATAATTTCGAATTTAACTGCCTGCAGCGTTTATGGCAATGGGCACTAGTGTTGTTGTTGTTATTTGGTTGTTGAGGCACGTATTGTGCGCAATCATTTGTGAACAATATGCTTCGTACTCGTATTTCTTAGTAGCATTGCAAAAGGCTTGTAACAAACCGCCGTAGAGTGAACAAGCAGCTGGAAAAGCCTCGTGACTCATGCTTAAGCGAAATTGTTGTTAAAATTTCTTCGGCGCGTCTATGCGGGTAGTTTCGCCGCCATGGAGCGGTGCGTACACATGAGCGCATGCGAATCTCCCATTCCGTAAATAGCCGTAAATGGAACGCTGAGTGGCTGTTTGCTATTTTACTTGTTGTATTGCGGCAGTCACAATAATTCGGTTACCATGGTGAAGTGGATTTGCCTGTAGCGTCGCACCGCCTGCTGCCCTGCATCAGCCACTCTGCGGCATATGGCAAGTGGAACCCCTGCGTTTAAGCGTGTCGAAAGGTTTCAATGTCAGGAAAAGCTGAAATTGACGGCGCGGCGCGCTTCGCGTTTCCATTGTACACTTAATTTGGCATTGCCAGAGTTGGTGTTTGTGTGGAGAGCTCCGCTGGGTGTGGGGTCATTAAATGCGATTTTGTTGTTTGGAGCTGTAATAAGCTCTTCAAAATTACATTTGTTTTACCTCGCAACTTTTTTACAGAGCTGCGTTGGCCTAATTTCCTGACGTTAGGTTTGACATTGAATCGTGTGTTATCGGCTTAAAATATTCACGCAAATATTCAATTAAAACTTGTGTTTTTAGCTTCTTTTATCGGATGTCTTACTGGATGTATGCGACTGTAGCTGGGTGGCTCCTATCGGAATGACTAATAACAGTGAAGGAATATTTTAAACTTAGACTTGTTTGGCCATATTCCTGATATGGGAACACCAAAAGAGCGTAACCTACATTTAAACAAGACCTGATTTTATGACCAATTTGGTAGATTCATATTCCAAGCTTTCATAGTCCAAGTCTTTATATGGATAAGTCGATAGTGGACGTTAATATTTGTTGAGTTCTTTTATTATTATTATTATTATTATATCTTACACCATAATTAATTATGACTGCAAGGGTTTAGGGGTTGAGTACTAGCTACTGAGGCCTTCGACTCGAAGAGAAAATATTTTTTAGAAAGAAGTATGTTTGAGACTAAGCAGGATTTGATCCAGCGACCCTCTGAGTGCGAGTCTCGCATGCTCACCACTAGGCCACAGAGGGTGGCCTGAGTACTTTTATAATTCTTATTCCTTGTAGTAATACTTCATGCTTCAAATTGGCGTCAGTGGATATGAGGTCTCTAAAGAAGTTTGCACAGGAAGTTTACAACCGATTCCTTCCATTTTCGGCATATTTCGTTATGTTAGTGTCTCCCATACTGCCATCATTTCTATTAATAACAGAACGGATGTTCGTCCTGATTGCAAATTCTAGAAGCTCACTTATGGCTTGATCGTACGACCGATAAGCAGTCCTGTCATATTTGCACTGACGGCTCCAGAACAGATATTGTATTGGGTTCTGTGGTTTTGTGGAACACAACGGTGTTCAGCTTTATTATACCTTGGGGCGTTATGCTTCTGTCTTTCAGGCGGAAGTTTATACGATCCTAAGGGCTGTGGAAGGCAGATGGTGTGGCAGAAGTATTTGTCTCTGCAATGACAGTCAGGCTGGATTGAAGGTCTTACTCAGCCCCTTTTGTCACTTCTAAGCTAGTAGGTAGGTAGGAGTGGCCGCCTAGTTTGCCAAAAGCACATTTGAGCACACATAATGGGCAATTGTGATACCACGGTGTGGCGCCGTTCAAGCACTGACTAAAAAGTTCCCTTACTTGGGATGGTGATAGTCAGCGCAAGGACAGGAAAGGGCCACCCCCCATCATGTTGCAAGAAACCGTTCTGAGACTTTGATGAACCTTGCTATGCCCCTAATATTAATGGATGACAGCTCTGTCAGGCTTGTAAGAAATAGGGCACCAAAGGTGCGAATTCTTCTTCTGCTCCAGGATGGGCAGTGGCATAAGAGGTGGAAAACCGTCTCGTCCTCCTCCTCGGAGCTAGCTAGTGCTGTTGTGCAAATCCAGATTAAATTTTATTGAAAAGCATAACAATCTGATGCTAACAAGGGTTCCAGGGCTCATGGGCGTTATAGGGAATGAAGTCGCGGATAAACTAGCGAATAAAGGATCTGGGAACAGTTTTACTGGAACCTGTTCTTCCCGCACATTTTGCTGCCATTAGAGTCATTAGTGATTAGGTTGCCTGTGCACAGAATCGCGAATGGGGGCTCTAAGCGACAGTAAATGGGCAAAGGCTCTGCTTTTTGTTAGTTCCGAGATAACCTTAAGGTTTCTTCTGCCACTTGATAGGAGAGACTCCAGACATCTGGCAGAACTGATGACGGGTCTCTTTGCGTGGGCTAAGCTTCCTCACAGGACATTGTGTCTTTTGGCTTCATGCAAGAAGACCTGGCCTAGATATACCAGACTTGTATGAAAGCTGTTACAGTGACTCACCTCCTCTCTCACGGCTCCTCACCTGAGATAGAGACAACAGCGCAGCCTGTGTTTTAATAAAATATCTGAGTTCAGTGGACATAAAGAGCCGTCTGCTCAGATTCGTCCACAGCACTGGGTGGTTAACATAATTACTGGTGGCAGCAGGTGTCAATCCCGCCTTTTTTGTGCTACCACAATGTTCTGCACTTGGCCTTATTGTGCTTCTCAAGCCACTACAAACTAACTAACCCATTCAATTCAGCAACTTCATGGAAAGTCTGAATGCCAACTGGAATATTTTGGCGTATGAAAGCTACAAAATTATAACTCTAAAACTGCAGACGTCATTAATTAATTGTTTGCTTAGTGAGCTGTTCTTAGTGCCACGGTTTTGTTGGCGTCTCGTCGGTGAAAAGCGTATTGAAACACGCGTGGGAAATGCCTCAACGCCAACGAAGCCCAACAATGCCGACAAAGAAGGTAAACTTAAATGAACTGGTGTCATCTTAATTTATAACAAGCTTGTTTGGTGGCGTCGTAAACTGACACAGTTCGCAGTCTCGGCGGATTTTTGACACTGCCAGCTTCGTGGCAGAAACTTCCGCTGTGACCAAAGCAGTTTTTAATGTGTTAATAATAAACGGAATGGTAATTATAAATAATCGCCCAGAGCATTGCACCCTACGAGCAGCACATTTTGTAATATAAAGTTATTTTCTTCAGGAATTGTAACTATAAATGGGGAGGTCTTTCTTTTCCACCACAGTATAAACAAGTAATTGGGCCTTCAGCTCCCCAGAGTATCTATTTCCACCATCTCTACTCCAACTGTGTAGAGTTGGCCTACTAGGTCACGTAAATTAGCGGTAGTAGCGCTGCTCATACAATTTTTGATATCATTTTCCAATGCGAAACGATGCATTTGCATGAAACCTCAACTTAGTCATATTTAAATGTGCAACTTTAAAGCAGCGATTAAAGCAGAAATTTGTTTTTTCTGTCGCACCACATCGCATCACGCCACACAAAGCAACATTTTTGACTTCCGCAAAGATTAAGTCAGTAAACCGCATAATAATTGTGCACCGTTGCCGTGGCGCTACTCTGTGGAGCACTCCGAGTCGCAGTCGCACTCCGTGTCGCAGTCGCTGTCGCACTCGTTCGCCATGTCGCATTACAAAACATCACGCCGCAGTCGGCGGGAAACAACCACTCAACATCGGGAGTGCTCCGCGTATGAGTATGTGGGAAATTGCTTTTTCTTTTCCTTTCAGAAAGAGGTGCATTTTCAAGTTTTTCCCCCAACTACTCTGCTCTACATTTGAAAGTTGAGCTTTGTGGAGCCACCAGAAAAACAGTCGTAATTCAAATTTAAATTTAAAGACTTATTTACACACTCTTTTTTGTGTGAAGAAAGGCAAGGGTGATAAATTGGGTTTCCTTGCATGCGGTCAATGACCTTCCCTAGTAAACTCATCTCTATAAATTGTTGTTTTATCAAATAGGAGTTGAGAAAATATATTTCGGGGTGTGTGCAACCAAGTTGTTCTCCTCCGATGCCCGTGTAAGCCGATTTTCTTATCGATTTACGAGTATATAAAATGAAATTCTGCCTGTTTCGGTTCTGCTGTAAACCCTACACCCGTGATCAATTCATCTGTGAATTTTTTCACGGGGTTGAAAAATACTTTAGATCACATAAGGACTCAATCCATTTAGGGTACTAAACAGTTTTGAGATATGGCCACCCTGGTGCTGGTATGAAATATACCTTGGATCTCATAAGACTCCATTTAGGGTGCTACAACAATTTTGTGTTGTGGCCACCCGGGGTTTTGCTTTATGCAATCTGACCTTTCCATAGTAAAGTTTGACATTTTGGCAGTTTTTACCGCCCCCATCTTCACCGTTGCACAGTGGTCGATTTGAAGTATTTAGGCGGCCAAAAGTCAAAATCTTAAATACGTAGTAGGCACAAAATATTGACGTCTACGTATAGTAAACACTTCCGCGAATTACCCCCCACCCATATTTTTCAACAACCATACGTCACCGCTTCCGTGCAGTTAGACGCAATTTTATCGTTGACTTGATACGTATTTCTATTTGGGTGCCCAAATTATATCAAATTTCGCAATACGCATGTATGTTTATTTTGAGTTGTGTAGTGAAGTGAAAGTGAAAGTGATTCCCATAGCTCAAGTAAGCTTCTATTAAATAAATAATAGTTTTAACTTTTATTTTTAACTTTCGTTATATTTTTCGGTAGTTGAACATACCCTCTTTTTCACATAAAAAATGTAATTTTTTTAATTTCAAAAGCAATTTTGTTATGGATCAGGATTCGTCCGGATCATATTTTTTTGTTTATTGAATACGTTACACATTCAGCTTTTCTCTAAAAAAACAAGAGCCGCAGAATCCCGCTTATTCCTTAAAGACAGCAGTTCAAAGTATTTTGTTAAAAAAATTTAAAAAACCATTTTTTTTTTAATTTTATGTTTTTTTTTTTTTTTTTAGTTTGGAGATACCTAGTTCGTCGGGGGTGAAAATAGTGACCCGTAAATGTATGTTTGAGCAAATGCAACTACAAAATTTGCCAAGTATGGATGAGAAATTGGAGTTTTTAGAAAACCACTTGCTATTGTCTTGCAGAGACACTGTGGAAAGAAAAAAGAGCCTTAAGCATAAATTTTCCTACATCAAACACGAATTTAAACAGAGATGGCTAAAAGCTCATAAAGTTGAAGAAGTTTTTATGAAAAACAACCAGAAGTGGCTGGAAGGCACTTTTGAAATACCAGTGCATTCGCTTAATCAACCAGGTCGTCCGAGCAAATCATTTTCGGATTCGAGTGAACGAAACAAGAGAAGAATAACTGAGGAAATTCCAAAAGCCTATTCCAAGACCAATGAAACAATTGCTCCTTTGACCCCGTTCCAAGCACTCAAAATGTTCGTAGAAGCTGATCTAACAAGACGCCAATATGAAATAATAAGGGCAACTAACCCAAAGCATTACCCGTGTTACGACCTTTTGTTGAAAGCAAAACAAGAATGCTACCCACCAAAGACGGCATTGCGAGTAACGGCTACCTGCGCAGAAATTAATTTACAATGCCTAATGGATCATACTATTCAACGATTATCAATCTACCTGGAGGAAGTGTTATCAACCCTTAACGAAATTGAAAGAAAGTCATTAACGATCATTTATAAATGGGGGTGTGACGGGTCACAACAAGCACGGTACAAACAAAAATTCTCGGAAGACGCCGAATCCGATGCTAGTATATTTTTGAGTTCTTTTGTCCCACTTCAAATTATTTGTGGTAAAGAAAACAATAAAGTGTTGTGGCAAAACCCAACACCATCATCACCACGATTTTGCCGCCCCATCAGATTTCGGTATGTGAAAGAAACTACAGATGTAACAAAAGAGGAAATAAGTTATGTGCAAAATGAAATTAAGACCTCACTGCTACAAAAGTAAATATTGATGGAAAAGAATTTGCTTATAATCACATTTTAAAGATGACCATGATTGATGGCAAAGTTTGCAATGCTGTAACCAACACGACTTCAACTAGCCGATGCTATATATGTGGCGCCACTTCCAAAGATTTCAATAATTTAAGCAAAAAGAACGAGATAAGTCCCGATGCTCTTGAGTTTGGCATTTCGGTATTGCACGCAAAAATACGTATTTTTGAAAGCATTCTGCATTTGGCATATAAATTGCCCGTGAAGAAATATGGAAAGAAAAGGACCGAGGAAGAGAAAGCATTAGAAGAAGAAAGGAAAAAAGAAATCCAAGAAAGATTCCGCTTAGAAACTGGGCTGTTGGTGGACATGCCTAAAGCCAATTTTGGTAATACCAATGATGGCAATACGAGTAGGAGATTTTTTGAAAACACAGAATTAGCGGCGGACATAACAGGCATTAACCACGAATTAATACACAAATTTAAGATCTTATTAGAGGCGATTTCAAGTGGACACAAAATAAATACAACAAAATTCGAAGAATATGCCTTCAACACCGCGCAAATGTATGTGGAATTATACGGATGGCATCCCATGACTCCAACAATGCATAAATTACTATTACATGGGGCGACCATCATAGATAATGCACTGTTGCCAATCGGCCAATTGTCGGAGGAGGCTGCAGAAGTACGAAATAAACATTTTCGGTCATACAGACAGAATTTTTCAAGAAAATTTTCAAGGGAAGAATGCAACCGTGATATTTATCAAAGATTGCTTCTTACTTCAGATCCACTCGTAAGTAGTGAAAGATCGTTAAAGAAAACTTCACACAACATTTTTTCCAGTGAAGTTATAGAACTATTAGAACCTGCCGAGCCCCACAGACAATCAAGTATTGAGCACGAAGAAGTCAAGATAGAAACATCTTTTAATAAGACAATTTAATGCATTTTTATTTATTTATGATTTATGAGAATAAAATGTGTTTTTATTATAAAATATGTTTTTCTTATTTATTTTTTTAAATAAATAGATAGTTTTTTAAAATACAGTCTTTCGAAGCCATTAACGTCCAAAAATATTTTTGGCCGCCTAAATATTTCAAATCGACCACTGTGCGTTGGTGTGCCCTTAGCTTCCGTAAATTGGAGATCAGTCAACACTATCTTGAGAGGAGCGAACGGATCCTGAGAGGAGGGCAGCTGTGAAGTTGTTGTCCAGACACTACCTACATTTGGAGTACCATGGGCAAGAAACGAACTGCTCATTATTGAACATCAGCATAATCTCCATCACCACAACGATCTCTGTGCTCGAGGGACACTGCTTGATTGATAGACATGCCGAAGCACTAGGGTTGCCATTTGCTGACTTCTGTCGCTGCTGGAGCTCTGAAGAAAAGGAGGAGTCCACTCTTCATCTCATATGACTACCTGGAAAAATACATAAATTCCTGGGCTCACCCTTTTATATATGAGCGTCAGTCCTGTCAATTTGATTAAAGCAGTCCCAATAAGCGGAATATGCTGAGAGAAGATGAAGGGAAAGATCAATATCCTTTTACGAATGCAGACCTGTTTTTCTACACATGCATGACCAGCGTTAAAGTGCTGAAGAAATTCAACCAAGATCACAATAAACAGTCTTTAATGGGTGATGCAATTTTTGATGATTTTCTGCGTCTTTTCAGGACAATTGATGGTATGTCCCAGATGAAGATAAAACTTAGTATAAGTAAATTTTGGCAATAACGGACCATTAATAAAGAAATTTTGTGTTCATTTTCGGACGTATGGGTCAGGTTATCACTATAAAACTAGAAGATAGACATACTGCCAATAATAAACAACGAGACAGCATCGTCGCCACTATATTCCTTACACCCTTAACAGGTACATGCGGGGGGAGTACAATAGATCAAATTGGTCAGAGGTATATTTTCTCTCATTAACTCATTCAAAGCACTCGTAAACAATTACTATGCATACAATTTATGACCCCAATGGATTAAGAATAAGTTTTGATTATTTCATTTTTGTCCTTTCTGCACTTTGGAACTTCTCCGGTATTTGTTTCGACCACGTAATCAAAACGGCCGAGGGACATTTTCCCTCATTGTTTCATTCATTCATTCATTCTGCGTTGAATGAAATTGGACTTCAGTTTTCGGACGTATGGATCAGGTTGTCACTATTCAACTAAAATATATACCAATGCGGAATGGTTTCCTACATTTCCTTTAGAGAATATGCTTCCAAAGGTGGGTGAAATACTGTTCAGTTGATGAATTATTTGTCATCAGGATAATATGAACGTATCATTATACGCTGCATCTGGGGCTATTAAGTTTTGGAATTGTTTTGGAGTGGATTTCATGACCCACAATACAATCATTCACGACCCACACATCAATCATTCACGAGTGTCATTCATGATCCATACAACAATCATCGTAACTTACTTCAGCTCCTATTCATTGGGCGGTAGAAGCGTCATTCAACAACATTTTGTTTTGTCGAGTGATTCCTGAACGGTGACTCTGGTTCTTTCAGATCTGTTTCAAATCGGTGTAAAAATTAAAAGTTTATAATGTGAAAAGACCATGGGAATATAAATGTGTAAATATTTGTATTCTGATCTGTCATTGTCTGGCTCAGAACTTAAGCAGCTACCCTCGCACCGGTATAAGCCTTGTGTCGCACATCCTCCGTACGCGTGTTGCAGCTCCAGCTCGCTGCGAATGCTCCAACAAGAGCACCACCGCGTGGGCTTCAACAACTGAACTGCACATGCAAATTGCCTGGTGTGAAGAAGAGCGGAAATGACTGGAGTGCCTTTTTCTTTCGGTCGCCAGACAAAAGTATCGTCTGGCAAAAAGGTGTAAAGCTCTTGTGTCAAGCGGGGAAAACGGCACAACGCTGTGGAGAATTGTGCCGTTGTTTTTATCGTTATTCGTATTTTCTTTTTGTGTTGGAAGCTTGCGTTTGCGTTTTACGGTTTTGTTTTGTGTGCTAAACAAATTTCTCAATTGTGAGAAAATGCGCGAGTAATTACATAAATCTGCATACGTACGTTTGTTGGAAGCTTCTCCATTCAAATGGAGATTATGTCATCTTCAAAGCGGAGGATTTTCCATGTAGAATATACGAGTACTGTAAGAAAAAATATTCCATGCAGCAGGTTTTCCACAAAAAGATCGTCGCATTTAGATTTGACCTTTTACGACCCCACAATAATTTTGCCATGATTAGAAATGATATTTACAGTATAGAATATATCTCTAAGTATCGTTCGTATCGGCCGGAGTATAAGAGGTCGGAATATAAAGTTTGGAGTAGAGGAGATGAAAACAATTTTTGTCTTGAATTATCACTTGTCTCTCGTATGCGACAGTATTGGAGCAGGCGGGTTCATTTCTTCCCATCTTATGTAAAGAAAATTAGAAGCAAATTTTAATTTTTGTTTAATTTATTTTTTTTTGTACACAACAATTTGTTTTTCATTTAACTATATTCCTTGTCTCCCTTCTCTGGTCCCTTCTTTGCCTCTCTTATCTGGTCCCTTCTCTAGTTCCTTCTGTGGTCCCTTCTATGGTCCCTCCTCTGGTCCCTACTCTGGTCGCTTCTGTGGCCCCTCCTCTGGTCCCTTCTCTGCTCCCTCCTCTAGTCCCTTCTCCGCTCCCTCCACTGCTGCCTTCTCTGCTCCCTCCTCTGGTCCCTTCTCTGCTCCCTCCTCTAGTCCCTTCTCTGGTCCCTTCTCTGGTCCGTTCTCTGCCTCTCTTATCTGGTCCCTTTTCTAGTTCCTTCTGTGGTCCCTTCTATGGTCCCTCCTTTGGTCCCTACTCTTGTCGCTTCCTTGGTCCCTTCTCTGCTCCCTCCTCTGCTCCCTCCTCTGGTCCCTTCTCTGCCTCTTATCTGGTCCTTCTCTGGTTCCTTCTGTGCTCCCTTCTATGGTCCCTACTCTGGTCCCTACTCTGGTCGCTTCTGTGGCCCCTCCTCTGGTCCCTTTTCTGCTCCCTCCTCTAGTCCCTTCTCCGCTCCCTCCACTGCTGCCTTCTCTGCTCCCTCCTCTGGTCCCTTCTCTGCTCCCTCCTCTAGTCCCTTCTCTGGTCCCTTCTCTGGTCCGTTCTCTGCCTCTCTTATCTGGTCCCTTTTCTAGTTCCTTCTGTGGTCCCTTCTATGGTCCCTCCTTTGGTCCCTACTCTTGTCGCTTCCTTGGTCCCTTCTCTGCTCCCTCCTCTGCTCCCTCCTCTGGTCCCTTCTCTGCCTCTTATCTGGTCCTTCTCTGGTTCCTTCTGTGGTCCCTTCTATGGTCCCTTCTCTGCTCCCTCCTCTAGTCCCTTCTCCGCTCCCTCCACTGCTGCCTTCTCTGCTCCCTCCTCTGGTCCCTTCTCTGGCCATGCGGCTTTATTTCTTGCCATATCTAAAGACATTTGCAAGCAACAATTATCTTGGTTCAATTTATTTTTATGGCACATCATTATGTTTCTAAATCAAATATTTTCTTTGCCTCCATCTCCCTCCCTTCTCTGGTCCCTTCTCTGCTCCCTCCTCTGGTCCCTCCTCTCGATCGTGGGATATTTGCCTTCTCCATGCGGCTTCATTTCTTTTCATATGTGAAGAAAATTACAAGCGAAAATGATTTTCGTTTAATTTGTTTTTTTTTTGCACATAATTATTTGTTTTTAATTTAACGATTTTCCCTGTCTGCCTCTGTCTCGCTTCTCCCCTCTTTCTTCCCTCTGTGCTCCCTTCTCTCGGTCATGGTATATTTGTTAATTGACATTGAATTTTATTTGCATTTTCCCACAACAATTTCCCTTACAAGAACGTTTTCGGAAATATACTTTATTTGGATTTGTGTGCTTGTTTTATTTATTTCTCTTTTCCTCCCCCTTTCACCCGGCAGTGACGTCATTGTATACGTGCAAAGTACATCCATCCGCATGTATTGTGAATTTGCTGCTTTATTTATGGCAGCACGCAGACACGCTGCTAACATAAACAGAACCAACCCATCCACCATAAAAGTAGCGCTTCTTCTCAACGACTCGTACCACGTTTCCTTTTGAAGCCATGTTGCGCCTGACTTTCAACAACTGCCATAATTAAATGTTTTTTTGTTCAAATTCGTCTAAATTCCATGAAAATGCTGTTAGCGGTTGCGCTGAAACAGAGTGTGCGTCTTGTTATGATTTCATTGTTTGTGTTTTCTTTTCATATTTCCAAACGGTCCACAAAATATTTTCAAATGCCATATTGTGGTCGTTGATTCGGGACCGAGTGTTGTGCCTAAATGAAATAACTATGAATTTTATGGCGCAGAACTACCGGATTCTACCAGTTAATGTAGGTTGCTGAAGGAGGTAGCAAAGAGGCAGGGTTGTTGACCTCAGCAAGACAGCTTTGAATTAACTCTTTTATAATAATTGTGGCCGGAAATTAGTTAAACTTTGGTAGGCTGGTTAAAGTGATAGTCCATAAAGGCATCACTTAGGCCTTAGAAAAAGGACTGAGCTTTCCGTGGTGCCCATTTTGCTACCACGAGAAGCTCAGTCCTGTTTCAACTACCCGCGTAAGCGAACCATTTAGTGGCTCTGGTAAATAGAAGTGTACTTTATACTGAAGTGTCATCCAGCTCCGAAAGGTACTTTACTGTAGGGAAGCATCTGGGCATTTGCATAAAAGATGATCCACACTTCCTCTTTTCCACAGCTTCTACATAAATCGTTATGTGTTCCAATAAAAGGGTGTGTCCGATTACGATGCGTGGTATTATGCCGATCAACGGTTTGTTTAGTAGTATCAGTTCCACGGACCTGCTTGTAGCGATTTTAAGCCAGTTTTGCCTTGCAGTGTTGCAAGTCGGCTCTCGTAACCATCTAGCATTTCCCTTCTAGTAGGATATACCCTTGTAATATGTTCACAGAATAAAGGAATAAAGTATATAATAAACAGCCAAAGGATTTTAAGGCTCTGAAGTTTTTGTTAGAAGTTATGAATTTTGGCCAATTGGCTCTCGTATCCATCTAGCATTTACCTTCTTCTGTTTTTTATAGTATTTTGCAAGTGGCTAGTGGTGTACCTGCTCTTCTACTATCCTTAAGCTACGTAGTTAGGTGGGGCTGAGTAGTTCACCTGCTACACAACTTCTTTCACTCTTTCTGTATCAGGAACTAAAAAACTAAGTCCAACAGCTTTACCATACCCAAGGATTGTATGCACCTATTTTAAAACACGAAGGCCCGGCTAGGAAATTCTCGTCTTGATAATTGTACAATATAAATTTATACCTGCTAGTATATCTGTCTATATACATGTCTATATTATATACGTGAGAGATTCAAGGGTGGGTGAATCCTGTAAAGGGGTGTCAAATAATTGTAACAGTTTTACCGTATCCAAGGAGTGTGTAGTGAACCTTATCGATCCTATTTTGGGCGTATAGGGCTTTCACTAACCATAGGTCTTGACACTGGTTCGATATAAACTCTTATAGATGGCTCTGGTTGCCTTCTGCATCAGCAATAAACTTAATCAATCTGTTCTTGAAAATTTTGATATGCTGAATATTATGAATATTATTTTTTGAGTGTAAACGTGTAGGAAAGCCACTCAAGACCTTATAACTAACTTACTTGTACGAGTTCCAACGAGTTTGGACAATTACTCGCACCAGGGTCTTACAGCCAACCACTTCAGTGTTACTGTTCCACACTACACTACGCTGCTCCAACAGAATCATCGACAGGGAGAGGGGGGCAAAAGGTTCATTGTCTTGTACCGCTAACATAAACGCATCGCCACCAACGTCACCGTTCCACAGGTACGAGAGTACTACACGCATTAGCCACACGCGAGAAGCGTAAAAAATTTCCCAGCAGCATTAATTTGCGTTTTTACGTGCACATGAACACAAAAAGCCACTAAGCTCGAAGTTGGCCCTGAGGCAGCGCTGGCGTACATGCTCGTCGCAGGCAGGCAGTGGGGTGGGGGGTGACTTGACTTGGCAGCCTCACTTGGTGTCAGCTGTACTCGTATTTGCGTGCCCCAGAGATGTTTAGGGAAATCAGGTAATCGCAATCAAACGGTGCTGCCTGGGAGTGGCGTGCCTGCCTGTCTGTTTGTTTGTGTGCCTGTGAGCCCACTTGCCCGCCTGTCTGTCTGTCTCTCTCCCTGTGTGCCTGCCTGCCTTAGGGGGAATCAGCGTGTGAACAGTGCGCTTCTGACTCAAGTTGCGTTACGCTTGGCGTCAACTGATAACAAATATTTGAAAAAATCAGTTTCATAAATTGTTTAATTATTGCATTTTAGCAAAACATTTGAAAATTATTTAAAAAACAATTGCAATTAATTTACTTAGCACAAATATGCGCTGTGTAAACAATGCGTGAAATTACAAATTTATCGAAAATTGCGAATGGGAGCACGTGTAGTCTCGCGCTCAATTAAATGTACATAAATAAAATTGTTAATTCGCTTAAAATTTAAATTTTAGTTATTTACTCTCTCCGCGCTGTTCGTGAAATCGTGTCTGGATTTTGCTTTTCAATCAAGCCATTTCGTTTATAATTTCAAGTAGCAATTTTCTGTGAATTTAATTTGGGAACATAGCGGAATATTGCTGAGCTATTTGAGCAGATTGTGGGAAGTTGGTCGTTGTACTTATATTATATTTCATTGGGGTTGCTTTTTTACTTCATTCAGTTGCGTTCATCTTCAGTTTTCTTATCAGAGATTGTTACAACCACAACGAATGTCCGTGAAGATATTTAATTACATAACTTAGAACGGAATTTCCGGTGGTTTCGCTATGGTATTCTGATAGTTCTATTAAGTTCATTACAAAAAATACTTCTATTTACATTTCTTTGGGAATTTTTGTCGATTTTTCTGATGTGCTATTAAATTAATTATTATAAATAACTTCTATTGACGTTTCTGTGGGAATTTTGGAGCATTTTTCTGTTTAGGTTATGGGGCCAGGTGATTGGTCATGAAATTGGGCCAGTTTATTGGTCCAGCTTATTGAGCCTTGTAATAGGGCCAAATTATTGTTCCATCTAATTGGCGCAGTTTATTGGTCCTTGTAATTAGGCCAAGATATTGTCCAGGTTATTGGTCCATGTTATTAGTCCATGTAATTGGGCCACTTTATTGGTCCAGGTTGTTATGATAGATTATTGGTCCATGTAATTGGTCCAGGTAATTGGGCCAGATTATTGGTCCATGTTATTAGTCCATGTAATTGGGCCACTTTATTGGTCCAGGTTGTTATGGTAGATTATTGGTCCATGAAATTGGGCCAGGTTATTGGTCCAGGTAATTGGGCCAGTTTATTGTTCCATGTTATTGGTATACCAATATTTTCAATTTCCTATTAAGGTAGCAGTATACTATGATGGTCCGACCAATAGTGACTTATGGAACTATTGCTTTGGCTAGAAGAAAAACACTGAAGGCAACTCAAATAGAGTAAAGCAAAATACAAAGATTGGCGTGTATTGGGGTAACTGGGGCAATGACAACCTGCCTAACAGCAGCACTAGAAGTTATGTAGGATTATTATAGCATATAGTAGAGCAAAAGAGAGTCCTAGCAGAGTCAGTCAGGACCAAGGGAGACATGTCAATTACTTGCCTTTATGAATGGCCATGGAACCGAACAAATTCAGACATTCGTTACTCCCTTCTCAATTATCCTCTGGACAGGACTCAGAGAGCATTTAACTGTGAGAAATGCTTTGTGACAAAACTAAGCAACAAAAAGGAGAGGAACGGCTTAAGTACAGCATATTCCTTTAAAGAAAATACTATTATGTGGTACACAGAAGGGTCGAAAACTGTAAGTGGTACCGGCACAGGGGTATTCGGACCCAGAACTAGATACTCCGAACCCAAGGGAAATTAGCCAAGCATATTCCTAGCAGGAATCCATTCCATCGAAAGATGTGCACAGATTAACTTGAGTAGGAAATACAAAAGACGAGTCCAGCTACCAAAGCGGAAATTCTTAAAGTTCTCCTACAATTGTGCTACAGTTCCAATTCTACGGAATTAAAAATTGAAGGTGTAGAATAATGGAAACATGAGTCAGTCGGTAGTCAGCTGTGAGTAATTCCTCAGTCAGTCAGTAGTAAGTTGTGAGTAAGTCGTCAGTCAGTCGCCAAATGGGCTCTAATTACATGCGGTGAACACAGTCGTTGGTGACGCAACATTCACCTCTAAATTTCAAAGTGGTATTTTGTTCAATTAAATCGTAGACTCATCAGTTGAATTGCACCTTGATGGAGATGAAGCCGATGTTATGTGTGAGGTTGGGAATTTGAGTCCTTTTCTGGTTTTCACAGCATTGCTTCTGATAGTTTTAAAAATCGTGGAAAAGATACAATATGGATTATAGTATTGTACAACAAAACTCGTTGAGTGTCCTTTTCAAACAATTCCATAAGCAGATTACAATCGACTGGCAGGTATACTGATGTTTTCTTGGGACTTGTAAACAGCTTTAATTTTCACCTTGTGGACTGCATTCAGTTTCGAGGACCGTATGCGGCATTTCAAAGCTACTGTTGCAAATTTTGAAATATGGTTTTTAGAACAAGAATCAAAGCATTCTCCTTATTATTAATTGATCTAGAAATCGTTTCTTAAATTTGCGTGCTTTCTTAAGATTGGTAGGACTCAGATTCAGTTGACTGAATTTCATTTAACGTATCGGAGTTTACGTCTTCATGTATTTCCGTATTTTTCACTGGTGGCATAAACGATCTGGACATATTCGAAATATTCTTTTGCATATATAGTCAAGAGAAATGAGTTTTGTTATGGGAAACCCGATCAAATAAGGTACTTTTGTGGTCCTATTGAAAGATACAAGTGTTTGCTCTGAAGATACGAAATCAAGATTTGAGGACGATGAGGACGAAGAGAATGTATTATTGCAAAAGAAGAATTGCTGATAATGGGAAGAAAAATTATTGAAATGCATATTTGCCCACATATGGTCATGAGAAATGTGTTTTGTTGTGGCAAACCCCATAAAATAAGTAATCTTGTGGTCCTTGTGTTGTTCTGAATATACGAAATCAAAGCTTGATCCAATAGAAGAGTTGTTGATAATGTGAACGTTTATTAATCGACGGTAGAGTCCCTAAAGTATGCTTCCTGTTGCAGTACTCGTGCATTGAACCCCATATATGACCCCCATTATTTTAAAACTAATTACAGACAAAACTGTAAACATAAATAAACTCTGTACCTGAGTCGATGTTGTGTAAATAACTGCATGATTCAACTCATTAATTCCGGAATTTTAATATAAAGATCGTGCGTATATTTATATCAACTCAATATTGCTCATCAATCCATTTAGGCGAGGAGGTGAGGTGAGGAGCGATATTGGCATTTTCAAGAGAATGATTAATGGAAAGGCAGGCGTTGTTCAATAAATGCCAAATCGACGTGATTATCGTTTAAAAACGCCCCGTGCTGGCATTGAAAGGAAATTAAAGCGGTTTTTAAATGCATATCTGTTTATATTTCTATTTCTTTGAATGAACTATAAACAAAGAATGTTTGTGAAGGAAACATTTGACTAATTTCGTTTGATTTTTATTATTTTCAACATGAAGATAAAAAAGTTTGATGCGTGTGCATTTGAGTAATAATAAGTTCGCCAAATGCAAAAGGAAAACAAAAACAAAAAGCGCTGATAAACATGAACAAATTGTGCGAAATTTAAGCTCAGAAAACGAATGACCGAGTTCTATTTTACTGAAGCAAAAGTAAAACAAACACTAATAAAATAAGAGATATGCGACTATGACGGAACATACAGCGTGCAGTCACACTCTTTCCGAGGGTGTTCATAATTGTGGTCATGAATAATTGTGTTAGGATAGCGCTCAAAATTCTGTTCATAATTGTATTTATGAGTGTGTTTGTAATAGTGTTCATCATGATGTGTCTTTATGAGTGAGTTCATGACTGTGTTCATAATTTTGTTCATAATTGAGTTTATAATTGTGTAAAAAAGTGTGCTCATAATAGTGTTCATGAGACTGGATGTAATAGTATTCATAATTGTGTTCATAAGTGTATTCGGTATAGTGTTCATAATTGTGTTCATGAGTGTCTTTATAAGTGAGTTCATGACTGTGTTCATAATTTTGTTCAAAATTCTGTTCATAATTGGGTTCAAAATTCTGTTAATAATTGTGTTTATGAGTGTGTTCATAATAGTGTTCATGAGATTGTTCGTAATAGTGTTCATAATTGTGTTCATGAGTGTCTTTGTGAGTGAGTTCATGATTGTGTTCATAATTTTGTTCATACTCGTAATTGAGTTCATAATTCTATTCATAACTGTGTTTATGAGTGTATTTGTAATAGTGTTCATGAGACTATTCGTAATAGTGTTCATATTTGCTGTTATAAGTGTGTTTTTTACTCGTGTTTTCGTTCATTATTGTGTTCATAATTGGGTTCATAATTGTGTCCATAATTGTGTTCCTAATTCTGTTCCTAATTGTGTCCATAATTGTGTTCATAATTCTGTTTATAAGAGTATATTCATAATTGAACATATGAAATATGAGTGTGTTTATAATTTTGTTCAAAAACGAATTTAGGAATGTGTTCATGATTCTGTTCGTAATTTTCTTCTGATTTGTGTTCATAATAATGTTCAAAATTATGTTTATGAGTGTGCTCATAATAGTGTTCATGAGTGTGTTCGTAATAGTGTTCATAATTGTGTTTAGGACTGTGTTCATGAGTGGGTTCGTCTTATTGGTATTTTAAGACATTTCATTGTTATTCTATAACTTTTTCCTATTAAAAGCGCTCACAAAACTTGAAATGACTTCTTAATATTCGGTGTATTTGCTCCCTGAAATTGAAAGTTTTTTTAATACCACAAGTTGTGGTCCTTTCCGACTTAGGGTCTGAACAGTTTAGTTGCAAATCTACAAACTGTTTTTTCAGAAAAATTTTTAAGACATTCAATGTACTACTTGGTATTTCAATGTTTCTACTTGGTATTTCATCAGCTGCGAGGCTTCCTAGTTTCAGAAAATATGATATGGAATTCATTATCTATATATAATTCTATAATATTTACTTGTAGAATTTTTTTATTTGTATTTGCTATGAAAGTTATTTCAGTATTCTTGACTAGAATAGAATAAACGTTAAATGCAAAACACATATAGAAATTATGATACGTTGCTATATCCTTCACCGTCTTTTTATGAGATCTTGTTGATGTCATTAGTGTTGATATCTTGTCTTCTTATTGATATGTCGTTCTCTTTTTGATATGTCATTTGGATATGTCATTTGTGTTGTTGACTCGTTCTCTCATTGATATGTCATTTGTGTTGTTATCTCGTTCTCTCATTGATATGTCATTAGTGTTGTTGTCTTGTTCTCTCATTGATATGTCATTTGTGTTGTTATCTCGTTCTGTCATTGATATGTAATTTGTTTTCTTATCTTGTTCTCTCATTGATATGTCATTAGTGTTGTTATCTCGTTCTCTCATTGATATGTCATTAGTGTTGTTGTCTTGTTCTTTCATTGATATAATAATAAATATCACGTTCAAAATATGTTCGAAGACCCTGCAATCATTGCTGAAGCTTCTCTCTTTTAGCTCTCAAACTATGAGTTACCAGCGAGTGATAATTTCTCTTTCCCACATAGTTATCTCAATGACGTGGCCATTTCTTTGAGAGTGATGTACTTAAATTGCTCTACAATCTTGTATCTGGAGGAATAATATATGCATGCGAACCGACACCAGCTGTATTTGAAATCAGTTGAGGTCAGTTGTGAATTGAAAGCAGTGGTGATAAAGCTAGAAGACTGGCGTGGTTCTAATAATAAACAAAATATTATCTTATTTCCTGAGGCTATTGCGGTTTATTTAAACGACTTTCAATAAAGCAAAATAATCAAATTTTTTTTCGTGCTGCTTGGCACAATCCAGTGATTTGAACTACCATTTTTAACTAATTTTCTTAACAATAAGAAAAATGTATGCATTCAAGAACGAGTAGTATATGGGGTGCCTTTGGTTGTGTAGTGAGTTATGGGAACTAAAAATTGTTCCATGGGGGCATTGGTGCTCTGTGTGCTTAATATACTCACTGAGTGACACACTTGTCACCGTCGGTTTAGAGTAAACCGCTTGTGAATTGAGTGCCTGCCTGTTGCAGGGCATGAACATGATTTTGATTTAAGTCCACCGTTGTTTTTGTTGTGTGGACAGCAAATGCTCAGTAGCAGAATTCCACTGACGCGTCCACATAATTGAATTGGTTTCAATTACTTCTTGCTTTGCTCTATTTTGAAGCTAATAGCTCACATGTGCTCCGTGGCGGTTGAGTTGCCCCACAAGTGTCTGTGTGCGCCTCGCGCATTGCGCCGGTGGGCCGTTAGTCATCATGCCATGCCCTGTCGGTGTGTTGTGTTGGTTTTTTCAGAGGAAACCTATGCAAATGTTGTGTTTTGGCGGTGACGACAGCGTTTTAGGTTTATTTTTATGTTTTTTTTTCACTTCAATTTAGTCGTTGTTGGTGTTGTTGTTAGTGTTGTTTGTGGTTTTGTTGCCGTCGTTGTTGTTGTATTACTGGTTGGCGGTGTATTTTCTGAGATCTTTTGTGCGCTTTTCAATTGAAATTAATACCTTTGTGTCATGGGTAGGAGACGGCTATCAATTTATGTGTATATTTCTGTATAATTTGGTTCATGAAGTTAATATTTTTTAAATTTAGAGCGGAGCATTTTGAAACGTTCCTTAGTTGAGTAGGGGAACACCTACTATTCGAGAGGAAGTGGTCCTTTAGCCATGAGTAGTCAATTTGGCTATTTCTATTACTGTTACTACTGCTGCGACACTTACTACTATTGTTGCTAAAACTACAACTACTGCCAGTATCCGGCCAAAATTTCGGAAGAACTCGCTTTGCGATTATAAAAGGCGCAGTCCCCCAATGCTCCCAGAAAATCTGAAATGGGGTTCTTTTACTCTTTTCGCTCTGTAATCCTCTGACGTGCTTTTGTACAAGAACAAAATGAATAGTCCAGGGAACAATAGGACCTCCGCTTTGAAACTACCGGCAGCTACTACTAATACCACTACTACTACTATTACTATTATTTCTACAATTACTCTTACTACTACTCCTATTCTTGGACCAATGCTGCGACTGTTACTGCTGTAATTCCAACTGCTTTTTCTTCTATTAATACTGCTTCTACTAACTAAAACTGCTTCTACTTAAACGGGTACTACGGCTAGTACTACTCCTACTACTACTGGTAATGGAAGCACTGGTACTTACATCACAACTTCGACTACAGTTCATATTCCCACCCATTTTACGCGTGCTTAACAGTTCCATACAAAATTATGAAATTGTTTCTTATCTCTGATTTCTTTAGTAACGCTCTCCACAGTTTGACTAGAGTTTTGACTTTCTTGTATCCCCGAAGTTATTTGTAAATAACTTCAATCCAATGTTCTTTGTATTATAAGCATAAATAACTTCAATCCAATTTTCTTTGTATTATAAGCAATTCCAATATTCAGAGCCATCTCTGAGCCTTGACATAATCTACAGCACGGGTTTTTAATACCGAATTTGATTGCCTTTCCAAATCGGCTTCTTTTGACTCAGCTCTAAATGGAATGCCTTCTCTGAGATGCCTTCGTTCGAACACTCTTAATCAGTCTTCTGCTACAAAGCGACATCACAAATTTCGTAGTGAATCTCATCTACGAATTCCTTCATGCGGCATATTTGGACAAAGCCGCAACTTTGCAGTGACTACCTCAAATTTCTCATGTTCATTCTACTCACACTTGTTAATGTTTTCTAGTTAAAACAATTAACAATTTGTTCTTCACGCTTATAAGGCATGTTAGTGAATTCCTTTCAACGAGTTTGTTTTTAAAAACACATTCTTTGCAATCATTCGAAAATAGTTTATTTGGATTATTTCTTCTGTTTGCATTTTTGTACAACTTTAATAAATATTTTGCCAAAAACATATTCAAAGTTCTTATAAACTGGGTTTCGTTTGTTGAGATTTGGACAATAAGTACGCGTATGCGGGTATGCATGAGGTGTGCACGATTACTGGCTATCAGGATTTTTAGTATGAACAAATATTTTGTCAGAAGAACCGTGTTTAATTCTTCACTAACAGCCAGGCTGCCATTGAGATCATACACCTCATAAACCTGAGGCATCCACCTCCTCGAATGTAACTCCCTCTGTCGCTCTATGTTCAGCGAGCTTGCGTACTTGTGTTGTCATATTGGGCCTGCGCATGGGCTGAGACTTCTGGCCCAGTATCCATGGCCTTAAAAGCCACGTAAGCCGACCTATCTACCTACCTTCCTATCTACCTATATACCTACTTACCTACCTACCTAGCTAGCATGAACAGGTAGTAATAGAAGATTAAAGTGGCATGATTCTAGACTTTACCTCGGGGTTTTAAGCTCAGTATTCAGCTAGTCTACGGAAGCTGATCGACTTGGAAAACCTAAAACAGACCTATCTTGAATTTGACCTATGTTTTAATTTCCCACTTCAATATTTGAACAGCTTTCGATTAGAATTCAAATATGAGAATAGCTTTCAATTTTAAAGGACCTGAGAGGAATATGAAGTCATGACTGTGAGGTTAGCATGCTTATTACTGGCTTATTACTGTAACTTCTTGGTTACATGGAGGATATTCCAGGGAACTTCAGGACAGTTGATCCGTCAAGGCAAGGCATGACCAAGGAACTTGAACTATTCACAGAACTTGCTGACTTCGATATTCCACTGAGTACCTGTAAACTGATAATAGAGGAAGTGGTGATCAACCCCACCAACGCCACTTGGGCAGTCTCAGAGACAGCGCAGCAAATCAAAACTGGAAACGCACTAAAAGTCTGCTAAAACTCAAAAGAGGTACCCTTAGTGCGGTTGTTGGGGTCATCACTGGTAACTGCACCCTAGCCACACCATAAAGACTAGGTTTAAGTCTCCACACCAGTGACTTCTCCAGAAGCTGAATACTGTGTTTAAGTCTCCTTACCAGTCACTTCTGCAGAAGCTACGGATACAAAGAGGAGGAATAAACCATTATCCACCTGGTAGGCAGATGACCTTGGAAAACCCTAAGGTTTTTGCCAGTCCGACAATCTAGTCAGCATATCAGAAGTTGCCACCATAGACATTAACCCTCATCATCATTAGTTCTGTTTGGTTCGATATCTAGAGAAAGGGATGAGACCCTGTGGTATGACAATGGGCCATATTGGTGTAAGTGGGCTCTCGCAAAGGAGGGGGGGGCCACTTTTATCAAACATAGCTTACTGGCCGACAACCTCAAACAATATTTTACAAACCGTTGAAATAAATTGGAGATATATAGGGAGAATATACATATATATATTGTTTGGAGAGGTATTATCGGATGTGTTTTGATGTATATTTCTAAGTGCTTCAGGTACGAGAATGCAACTAAGTAATTAGGATTCGAATCGTGTCCATAATGCGTCCTATGAAAATGTCTTCTTGCGGCACAGTTTGCATGGGTTAAGCAGAGTTCTTAACGAATGAATAATTCGATCATGACTGAAAAGATTTTTAATTCTTTATATAATATACGCGGGAACGTAACTCGTCTGTTTCTTATCAGGTCGACTTTGTGGTTGCAGCTGTTCCTCACTGCATCCGCTGTTCTTTCGACGAACAGTTGATTCTGCACGGGTGTGTGCCACATTGGTTTTTTCTGTTTTGTTGTTTAGCGTTTCATAAAAATGGTTTGTTTAAATGTTCCTCCGTCTGTCCGTCGTTCGGATACGCGCTAATCAATTGGTGCGCCTTGTGCTGCTCTCCAAAATTGCATTCTTGATCTTGACTGTTTTGCTCTTTGTGGAATGTTGTTTTACATATCATGTTTATTTGTTTATCGCCAGCACTGTGGCTGCTGTTTGTGTTTATGTTGATGTTGTTGTGTTTGTGTTGGTGTTGTTGTGTTGTTGTTGCGTTGTGTTACGTTGTTGTGATGTTGTTGCGTTGTGTTGTTAACGGCATGTTTGTATATAAATGTTTTCAAATATGGCAAAAATATGTTGTTAACTCATCCGGAAATGTTTTGCCGCTGGGCTGAGGTGCCACCTGGTATAATGAGTTTGCATACTGGGAACACTTCAGAGGAAATTATCTCTCAACGCAAGTCACACATATTTGGTGTGACTATTCATTTGCATGGTTGTGTGATAATTATGAATGACCTTTAAATTCCATAATTGTCAAGCAGATGCAAATAGAGCCCGGTCTGAATGGAAGCTTTTGTTTTTGTTTGTCAATTTTCATTATGAACGGAGCTGTTGGTTGACTTTTATCTCTCTAAAATTCAGAGCCTCGGTGGTTGACTATTCTCGCCAATTCAGGGCTCTGTTGGTTAACTTTTCTTTCTTTAAAAGGGAAGGCTCTGTTTATTGACTCTTCTCTCTTTAAAATTGATGGCTCTATTGACTAGCTCTTCTCTCTCTGAAATTTAGAGCTCTGATGATGGAATCGTTTTTCAAATTCTAGGCTTTGTTTCAGGGTTCTGTTGATTGATTATTTTCTCTTTCTGAAATTCAGGGCAATGTTGTTTGATTTTCTCGCTTTAAAATTCAGGGTTCCGATGGTTGACTCTTCTCTCTCTCTCTCTTTCAAGTCCAGGGATCTGTTGATTGACTCTTCTCTCTTTAAAATTCAGGGCTCTGTTGGTTGGCTCTTCTTTCTTTAAACTTGAGCTCTCGGTTGGTTGACTACTCTCTATGTCTCTAAAAATCAGGGCTCTGTTGGTTGGCTCTTGTTTCTCTCAAATTCAAGTCTCTGTCTCTCTCAAATACAGGACTCATCCTCTTGTCTCTCTAATTCTAAAATTCATGGCTTTGTTGGTTGACTTTTCTTTCTCTCTGAAATTCAAGGCTATGGTGGTGAACGCTTCTCTCCCTATCTCTATTTCTCACTTTCTCCTCTCTCTCTCCTCCCTCTCTCTCTTTCTTCTCTCTCTTTCTCCTCTCTCTCTCTCTCTCTCCTCCCTCTCTCTTTCTCCTCTCTCTCTCTCTCTCTCCTCCCTCTCTCTTTCTCCTCTCTCTCTCTCCTCCCTCTCTCTCTCTCTCTCTCTCTCTCTGAGGTTTATTGCCCCTGTGTAGATTATCCCTATTCTCTCTCAAATTCAAGGGACTGTTGGTTAATTCTTCTTTCTCTCTCTTACTCTTTCTATCTCTATCTCTCTCCCTTTCTCTCTCTCTCTCAAATACAGGGCTCTGTTCATAGACTCTTCTATCTCCCGCTCGAATTCATGGCTCTCCAGGTTGGCTCTTGTCTCTCTCTCTCTCTCTCAAATTCAGACTGTTGGTGGAGTATTCTCTCATATTCAGGGCTACCATTCGGTGGCACTTTCGGAAAAAGGCTGCCTTTTATATGAAGACTCCTTGTTCCTTTGAACTTTACCTTCTCTCATTTTCGAGGGTTATCGGCGGGTCAGTTGTGATTGTAGTTCATGATGGAAAACAATAATTAATTTTGAACGGGTGCACATCTCCTCTTATACTCGTATATTTCTTTTTTGTCATGGAATTTCATCATTAAATAACAGACTTGATTCCTTGCGATCCTCCACATCCAACTGGCTCATTCTGGGCAACATCACTATTGGTTCTATTTATAAATTCGGTTTCCATAAGCAAATTTTCTTGGCCATTGTAAGTATTGTGAAAATAGTGGCTTTGTCAATACGCAATTACTCCTGTTCCTGCGTCATCTCTCAATCTCCCTTACCAGATTCTATTCCATTCTCCAGAATATCTTTTGTTTTTTTATTATCACAGCTGGTAAACTGAAAACCAATTGATGTATTTTGGGGCTGAGAGGGCCAATCACTCTATTGCTGCTGTTTCTCCTTGTCGCTGCCCCAACCGCAAACCGAGGAGTATGGAAAAATGCAATTTTGTTTCAATTAAACAACAGCAGCGAACATGCTGGTCCAGTCTGCTGTGCTGTGTGCGTCCAGGGGCCAATATTGTAGTTGTGAGTGCCCATGCATGCTGCTGCTTCTGCTGTGGCAGTTGTTGTTGTTGTTGGGTTTATTGCTGCAGCTGCAGTAAGTGCCCAGAGTGAAATATGTATGCGCCAAGCGTGCTCCAGAGAATAAAATCGAAAAGTTCATTCAACTGGACGACTGCTTTAAATGCAACTAATTGAGAAATGAAATTTTAAATTTATTATTTAAACGTGTTGCGTAAGTTTCGCATGTCTCCTTATGTAACATTGCCTGGCATTTTGTCAGCTCTAAACGTGGTTCATATTTAATAATTAATGCTCGTTCCATTGGACAAATGGACAGACAACAATGTTTTCCTTGTTCGAATGAGTTTTGTGCCACTTTCTTGACGTGCGTCTGCTGGTGGCGAGATTGCCAATGTTTGGAGTTATTGCCTTTTGTTATTGCTATTCCATTTTGTTGATATTATTACACAAAATATTTAAATTTATCCGCCACGCTTCAAGATAAAATTTTTTTAATGATAATTGTCGGGGATATTACACAATTGAAGCCTCTCCATTAGCACATAAACAACACGCTTTCAGTCTTGAATTGTCTTATAATTTTATTAATATTATTGTTGTTGTTTTTTGTTTGTTGTTGTTATTATTATTATTATTAACTTAACGATTACAGTAGTTTAACGCACCATTTGGAAAGTTTCCATTCGTGGTCGCTCTTATGCGGAAATTTGTACAAAAATTGAAACTTGTTTTCTTTTATGTTTCATTTTTTAACCATTTCTAATCTTTTCACATTTGCAGTTGTCCACACGCAGTTACACTCCTCCATCACTCCGCTGCACTCCTTAGTTGTATAACCTCTCCACAGACTGACAGCCGCCAGTAGCCAGTAAGCTAACTAACCTCAACAAAAATGAGCAAAAAACCTGCAGTCGGACCCGCGCTTCACAAAGTGATAATGGTGGGCAGTGGTGGTGTTGGCAAATCCGCACTGACCCTGCAATTTATGTATGACGAATTCGTGGAGGACTACGAACCAACCAAAGCAGATAGTTATAGAAAAAAGGTTAGTACATTTCTTTCTTCATATCATTCTTCAATTTTCTATCCCTATATCTATCACTATCTCTCTCTATTCCTCTATCCATCTCTCTTTCTCTATCCCTATCCCTATATCTATCTATATCTTTCTCTCTATCCCTACATATTTCTCTCCTTCTTTATCGTTTTAAATCTCTGTATCCCTATATCTTTCTCTCTTTCTTTATTACTTTAAATCTCTCACTATCTTTCTCTCTATCACTTTAAATGTCTCTCTCTATCACTTTAAATCTCACTCTCTCTCTATCCCTATATCTTTCTCTCTTTCTTTATCACTTTAAATCTCTCACTCTCTTTCTGTCTCTCTATCACTTTAAATCTCTCTCTCTCTCTATCACTTTAAATCTCTCACTCTCTCCCTATCTCTTTAAATCTTTCATTCTCTCTATCGCTTTAAATCTCTAATTCTCTCTCTATCACTTTAAATCTCTTACTTTCTCTATCACTTTAAATCTCCCAATTTCTCTCTATCACTTTAAATCTCTCTCTCTATCACTTTAAATCTCTCACTCTCTCCCTATCACTTTAAATCTTTCATTCTCTCTATCGCTTTAAATCTCTAATTCTCTCTCTATCACTTTAAATCTCTCACTTTCTCTACCACTTTAAATCTCCCAATATCTCTATATCACTTTAAATCTCTCTCTCTCTATCACTTTAAATCACTCTCTCTCTCTCTCTATTACTTTAAATCTCTCTCTCTATCACTTTAAATCACTCTCTCTCTCTCTATTACTTTAAATCTCTCTCTCTCTCTATTACTTTAAATCACTCTCTCTCTCTCTCTATTACTTTAAATCTCTCTCTCTCTCTCTCTGTATCACTTTAAATCACTCTCTCTCTATTACTTTAAATATCTCTCTCTCTCTATTACTTTAAATATCTCTCTCTCTCTCTTTTACTTTAAATCTCTCTCTCTCTCTATTACTTTAAATCTCTCACTCTCTCTCTCTCTATCACTTTAAATCTTGAATTCTCTCTCTATCACTTTAAATCTATCACTCTCTCTCTCTCTCTATCACTTAAAATATTTAATTCTCTCTGTATCACTTTAAATCTCTCACTCTCCCTATCACTTTACATCTCTCAATTTCCTTCTCTATCTCTTTTAATCTCTCATTCTCTCTCTATATCTCTCTCTATCTATCTCTGTATATCTCTCTTTATATATCTCTCTATATGTCACTTTATATATCTCTATATATCTCTATATCTCCCTTTATATATCTCTTTCTATCTCTCTCTTTCTATTTTTCTACATTTTATTTAATCATATTAAAATTGATCTTACTTTCCTTTCCCCTTCTCTCACTGCAGGTCGTTTTAGACGGCGAAGAAGTACAAATTGACATCCTTGACACAGCTGGTCAGGAGGATTACGCTGCTATCAGGGATAATTATTTTCGCAGTGGCGAAGGTTTCCTGTGCGTCTTTTCAATCACAGATGATGAAAGCTTCCAAGCAACACAAGAATTTAGGTGAGATGTTGTTATTAAGTATTGTTGGAGTATTTGGCTGACAAGGATTAAATGAGAATACAATTGATCTTTGGGGAAAAAATTTGATCTTTTTAAAGTCACAACTTATGGAACTGCCTTAGGCTCTGTTGCAATAAATAATTTCTGTGTGGACAATTGGATAGTTAGTTCCACAAGTAGTCTCTCATTTTGCCAGGATTTTGAAATGCAAACATCGTTGGAAGCAGGAAACTGCGGTTCACACCAACAGCAAAAATTGCGAAATCATTGATAGGGTAAAAAAAGAGAAACCTTTGATAGTGGCATGCAGAAGCAGTGGAAATATCATTAAAGTATATATTTGTGTTTATAATGAATTATCACCATCATCGTAAGGAACTTCTTTACTAAGGACCTTTTAGGTCAATATAATAAAGATTTGAATTAAATTCTGTTTACTCATCAAAAGATCAAATTGGTATTGAGCACTAGTTTATAGTATAGTATATAAAAGCCGGCCTTAGACGGTCAATCATCCAAATTCAAACAGTGTAGATGTATTAGTGAAAAATGTGTATGCGTGTATAGAAGAATGGTTCCTGAAATGGAGAATTAAGGTAAACGAGGCGAGAAGCGTTCACATAACGTTTACCTTAAGACAGGAAACATGCCCTCCCTTATCTGTAAATGGTGTAATGATCCGGCAGCAAGCAAGCGATGTGAAATATCTTGGCTTTCATTTGGATAGCCGTCTCAGCGGCGAAGCACATCGAAGACAAAAAACTCCAACTAAAGCTCAAAAACCCTCTGTTGGGTCCTAAGCAGGTCCAAACTGAGCATGGAAAATAAAATTATTCTATAAAAAGAATAGTGATTAAACCCATATAGGACTACGGCATTCAACTGTGGGGCTCCGCCAGAGTTTCAAACATGGAGTTGATTCAACGATTTGATTCTAAAATACTCTGCACAATAAAGAAAATACGTCATTGCTCTCTTCCATAACCAAAGGATACAGAAATATACGAAAATTAATTTTTGTAGTTTTTGTGCTGAAATTTCTCCCCAAGGCATCATTTTTATAGCCCTACATTTTCATGAATGAAACTTTGTGGCTGTGAACCCCTTTAATGCGTTCACGGGTGTGTGTATTTTTATCAATTTGATAACTTACGAGCGAGTATAAACTAAAAAAGTTCAGAACTGAGGGTTTTCCTGTTTGTTTCCCTTGGTAACAGTTTTGAGTGTGAAATGTTGCGTTTTGGCTGCCTGCCTGCAGCGTTTGATTTATCAGGCACACACCGACCACCTTTGTAGGCAGAACGGGCGTGGTCAACGCAACTATCGCAACATAAAAACCTAAGGGGACAATTATGGTACTAATGTGGGCCGAACATGAAAGCACTTCTCCCATATTCCCCGGTTGCTTCCGCACATGCAGCCAGGAACCTAACAAACGGCGGCTTTATTATTATTAATTCATACGATAAACAAACGCACGAGTGCCGACGAAAGGCGCTCAGGTACAAATGGGTGCAAATGGGTAGGGCTGCGTGTGGGTGCTTCTGTTTGAATTACTTATTTCAAGGGTGGTTCAAATGAATTCAGTTTTGTTTGTTTGCATTGCTGCCTGTGGAATCATGCATAAGTAGTGTTGTAATTAGTTTAAAGTCAGCATTTATGCTACAATTAATTTGTACAAAATTGTAAACTTAATGTTAATGAGGGTATTACTTGGTCAGTTAGAAATTTAGTGTAATATTAACAATCATTTGCATTGATATTTATTTGTAATCTGAGAGATATAGACAATTTGTTGTGTAATATTATTATTATTATTATTATTATTATATCTTACACCATAATTAATTATGACTAAGGGGTTGGTGAATGAGGCCTTCGGCTCGGCGAGTAAAAGATTTTTTAGAAAGAACTATTTTTGAGTCCAAACCCGGGGCAGGATTTGAACCTGCGATCCTCTGAGTGTGAGTTCAGCATGCTTACCAATAGATCGTCCAGGTCAGTTGTAATGTGACCAGTTTGAGCCAAGTGTTCTTTGACATTTTTTTATGTAAATATATTAAATTATTAATTTATACAAAAATATGATATTTAAATAATGGACTGTGGAAAAGTTTTACTTGCCAAATTGCTTCCTCACACACATTTTAAAAGATCATTCCGAACTACCAGTACGGGTTCCGTAAGAAGCATTCTCCAAGTAGAGCAAGTGCACCGGGTTATCAACGAAGTTTGGAAAGCTTTGGAGGATAAGAAATATTGCTCTGCGGCATTCTTAGACGTTGCACAAGCTTTTCATAGAGTCTGGCATGAATGCCTAATTTATAAGATCTTTCATCTACTACCTCCAGCTTTGCGCAATATTCTAGAATCATATCTAATCGGGAGGAAGTTTAGAGTTAAATATAATAAGGCCATAACGGATGATTATGTTATTGAAGCTGGAGATTCACAAGGTAGTGTCCAAGGAAGATTCCAAAAGTGGTCGTTCATAATGTGCCTCATACCAGGCTCCAAAAACGGCTACAATTGAAGAAAACATTTATAAAGTGAAGGAATTGGAGTTGGAAACCCGTAATTTTAGCTTGCGAGAGCTAGCACAGATACTAAACATCTCTCACGAATCAGTTCGTACCAGATTAGTTGGTGTTTTTTAGGCATGAGATGTGTCGCAGCAAGACTTGTTCCAAAAGAGCTGAATATTTGACCGAACTAATTGCACTGTCAATAATTTAATTTATAAAATGAAACAAATATATTTAAATAATGGATGAAATTCGAAAAAAATCCATATTAACAGTCGGTATCCACCCATTAAATTCCACTTAAAATTATAATTCTAGACGCCAAACACTTCAAAACTCTACAACATTACAGTTTCTAGTTTCCGAATCTTATCGATCAACCCACTTAAGTCAACACACAATTATTTTCTTAATTATTAATTATTACAAGAGATTATTAATTATATACGCAGCTGGAAATAAAAAAGTTTGAAATCGTTTGAACGCCAGTTCTCACACAGCGCACACTTCAACGGAGATTCACACACATACGAGTACGAGTACTCCTATGACTAATGACGGCCTGTTGTGCACTTGGACGCATACTCTGGAGGCAATTTTCCACAGAGTGCGCGCGTACATTTCCCATAATTGTGTGAGATTTTCCTCAACACAACAATCGGCTGTAACAATTTTCATTGATGTATCTCTATGATAGCTGATGGGAATGAATGCTGTGTTATTATATGAATACAGACTGCTGTTGTTGGTGTTATGGGGAGTGTTGTTAGTGCTGCTGTTGTTGGTAGTGCTGCTGTTGTTGGTAGTGTTGTTGTTCCCTTCTGTAGATCGTCGGCTGAATTTCGAGTTGAAAATAAGCATGAAATGCACATGTAAATTGGCTACGATAAGAAGCCACGGTCTGCTTACAAACCCACACTCACCCATTATATTAGTGGCGAGGGAGGGGGGGGCTATTGTTGTGTTGAACTTTATACAAAATCCGGTTGTCAGTTTTGCATTGAAAGTGTGCCGAGCATCACTATTTGGCATCCATAATTAATTATAATTAATTTCGAAGTATGTGATTTTTGAAAAAATTCCATTAAAATTTAATTTTATTATTATTTCAACTATTTTTTCCTTCAGATATTAATCAAGAAATCATTTAATTTTCTCATACGCCTTTGATTAATCTTATGCTTATTTTACCATCGAATTTTTTCACAAAATTATATTATATCGTGTCCTTTTTCTCTCTCTGTCTCGTCCTGCAGGGAACAAATATTGCGTGTGAAAAATGACGAAAGCATACCGTTCCTGTTGGTTGGCAACAAATGCGATTTGAATGACAAGCGCAAAGTGCCGCTCAGCGAGTGCCAGTCGCGCGCCCAGCAGTGGCAGGTGCCGTATGTGGAGACTTCGGCGAAGACGCGCGAAAACGTCGACAAGGTGAGTTCTCATTGTGCTGTGTTTCTCTATGCGTACGCATGTATGTGTGCGCAATTGAGTGGTTCACGAGTTTAAATGTGAACGGCGAAAACAAACGATATAAAATGACTGCAGGTGGCCATATTTATACCAAATTGCCACTCCTTTTCCCCCTCTCCTATACCCTAACAAGCTGCGTGTCATCAAATTAGTATTGTTAATTATTGTTGCTATTGTCTTTTTTGTTGTATTCATTGTTGTTGCCACTGCCGCTGCTGCTGCTATGCTGCTGTGCTGCTGCTCTTATTTAAATGTATATCCACATAATATCTCACCCCCATTGTGCGTCCTTTAAACAACATTTTATACACACGCACACACACACACATACACTCTCTCTTCCATAGTCGTCACCATCCATAAATGCGTTTCTAGTTGGTTTGTTTTCATTTTTAGTTTGTCATATTTAGTATTATTTATAAACATTAGATTAATAAGTATAAGCAACTGCATGCATAAGGTGTGTCAGAGAAGAAACGATACTTTTTTCTATCAATAACCCTCATTATATTATGTATAAGCGTGTCAGAAAAGAAACGAGCTTTTTTCTATCAATGAAACACACTATATTATGCATAAGGTGTGTCAGAGAAGAAAGGAGAATTTTTTCGACCTAAAGCCCACATTATATTATGTATAAGGTGTGTCAGAAAAGAAACGAGAATTTTTCTACCAATGATTCACATTATGATATGCATAAAGTATGTCAGAATAGAAACGATAATTATTTCTGCCAATAATTCACATTATATTATTTATATGGTGTGTCAGGGAAGAAACGAGAATTTTTTCTACTAATAATTCACATATTATTTATAAGGTGTGTCAGAGAAGAAAGGAGAATTTGTCGACCAAAAGCCCACATTATATTATGTATAAGGTGTGTCAGTTAAGAAACGAAAATTTTTTGTATCAATGAGTCACATTATTATCATACATAAGGTATGTCAGAGAAGAAACGAAAATATTGTCAACCAATATTTCGCATAATATTATATATAACCTGCGTCAGAGAAGTAACGTGAATTTTTTCTAGCAAAGATTCACATTATATTATGTATAAGAAGTATCAGAGAAGTAACGATAATTTTTGCTACCAAGCCCCCAAAATAATAGGGGGATTTACATTTAAATTGTGGGATTTTATACGAGATTCTGTGACGATTTGTTTTGAATGGAAATGGATTGGGAACACACATTTCTCAAATTTGTTGTTAATTTTTTACACAAAATTTTACATAAGCATAATTACATTTTAAGGCAGTGGATTTTACTTTTTGATATTGAATGATTTATTTATTTATTTTTACAGTTTATAAATAATTGATATCTACAAACTAGCATTAATATACATATATCCTCAGTTTCTATAAATCTTCTATGCTTTTTGAAGCAAGTTTTTCATCCTTAAAATTTAGACAAGTAATTGAAAAATATCCAAAGATTTGTTAAGAAACTCCGAATTTCACTAGCGATCATAATCATATTAGAAATTCTGTTTTAAAAGCGTCCGGGATCTGCCAAACAATGACTTGGTTACAAAGCTATTGCGCACACACTACCGACAGTTTGCGCTCAAAATTGACATGTAAACAACTGACAGTACAACTGACGGATGTACCAATCTAGAAAATATTTTGACAATATTTCAAGCGCGGCTCGTTTTGTTGACAAATAGAGTTCTTTTTGAATGTAAGGTATCTATATTTTCTGAAGAAGAGCAGCCTAACAGTAGTACTCGAACAAATGTTTGGATATTGATATGAATTCATATTGGACTTGAGTTTCGTTTGTGTTCAGAATTGGAGTACTGAATGGTGATTTATCCTTAAAGTCGTCCTTTAAAAGTCGTATATGCATAAAGAAAAAAAAACAATTCTTAATAATTGTTTTGTTGAAACAAATGTTTATTTAAAAAAAAAAAAACAATATTGTCCCTTTTTTATCCTCAATGCTTCCTAATATGCCATTTTTATCCCTACTTTATCATGTTAAAACCAAAAATATGTTATCATTCTTTTTTGGCATATTTCCTACATTTAAGTTAATTTTAATAGAATCATATTAAGATATTTCTAAAAGTGTTACATCTCCTGTTTCGTATCCATATACACTCTACATTTGTTCACAGCCAATTAATAATATATTGTGTTATTTCTGTATATTTCTTTATTTATTTACAATTGTCAGAGTTAAGAAAAGTCTTGTAAGAGGCGGTATCAATTGATATTCCCCCCCATCAAAGTTGCTTTAGCTTCCATTTATCTCAACAGAGCTAACAAACTCCTTTCAAATGATCGTATCTATAGCATTAAGTAGTGTGGAAGAATATGGCGTTGCCACACCTTTTTCATAACAACGATACCATTTGTATGTCGCTAGGAGTATTTCCCAATCTACCTCGTAGAATAAGTAATTATACCATAGTTTAATTCTTGTAATTTACTGAAAGATGAAGTATAGAATCAGATTCCATAACCTATTCTCATTTTCTGGCAATTTGGTGTGATTGAGTTTTATTATAATTATAAAAAAAATGTGATATCCAAAACACGGCAAAAATTGGTTAACAACGATATAACTGCCTAAGAGACAATGTGTTCATTTACCCTACATATAATTGCATAAAAGGAAACCCGAATTTCACAATGCTTTAAGACAGATTTTAGATTTACACATTTTGACTTACTTCTTTGCCACTTATTTGATCATAAGCCACGTTCGATTCGCCCGACTGAAATACAGAATATTGAAGGGACTACAACCAGAAACTTGAGTGAAGTCGCTATTTCTAATTAGCTGGCATTGGAAGGTTCACTTGTACGACTAGGGAAACTATGGATCTGCGGGTACTCCATTGGAACCAGAGCCAATTATCAGTATGTGTCTAAACTCAGCAGGGTCTATCAGTTGGATCAAGAGCCTCTCGAACAATATTCACAAGGACCGATGGTACAATTCAGTTGCCTGTAAAACAACCAATTGCTTCTTAAAGAGCCCGACAAGACACTTGCAGAATTTCTTTTAACATTATGAAGAAAAGATATTCGAGCATGAGTCGGGCTAATCACGGGGCATAATATATGGGGCATCATATGGCGACCATAGTCATCATCGAGAGTCCGAATAGCGTCTCCTGACTCGAAGAAGAACAGGACGACACAGAGCACTTTCTCTGTGCTTGTCCCACTTTTTCGAGAAGGAGGAGGCGCTTATTAGTGTCAGTTGTATTAGGACTAGACAAAGTACATTCTTTATTCCTGGACATACTTCTGAGATTCATAAAAGAGTCAAGGCAGTTCCCCACAAATACTGTACCTAACACCTTTCACAAATACTCTACCTAAGTTTTAAAAGGTGTAACTTCTCTTCACTTTCACAAATACTCTACCTTTCCTTGTCTATTTCCAGGACTATAATAGAATGCACATCATGTGCCTGAGTGCTTCGAGACCTCATTCTCCCGCGGTTCACCGCCCTATCCCATTTCTATATATCTATCTATATATTTAGTGACTTAAACTGAGCTCCCATGTCGAATTTTTTAAAGTTTTAGAATTAGAATTAGAATTAGACTGTTTTCATATAAAAATGGAAAAGTTGACAGTGCTGCCAAATTTCTAAGAAAGCTTCAACTTGGCGACTTGCGTGTTTTTTTCGCGTCCATATTACGGGTGACGAATCGAACGTGACTATATATACAACTTTTTTATTGCATTTAGTATTGATGTATTTTATTATAGTTATGCTAACTTAATTTAAGCGCCACATTTAGTATTATAACTTCAAGTAATTAAGTAAAAGTAGAATAGCTAGAATAATGCTGTTTTTTTCTTTTCTTGTTTTGGTTGCCGTAGTGACATTGCCTTGCCACCACACACTCATCACATATCTTTAACCACTGCTTCTCTACAAATACATTTCTCTCTTCTTATTTTCTTCTATTCTCTCATGCAGGTGTTTTTTGATTTGATGCGCGAAATAAGATCTCGCAAAACCGAAGATTCAAAAGCGACAAGCGGGCGTGCTAAAGATAGATGCAAGAAGCGGAGGCTTAAGTGTACACTACTTTAGGCAATAGGTGCATAAAGAACAACAACAACTACAACAATAACTATTATAACCCTACAACCAACACAACAACCCAACAAAACAAAAAAAAAAACACTTAACAAATTTAGAGAATTCAATTTGGTTTTTAAGTTTCATTTTGCACCTATTTTTGGTAGTTATGCTTTTTATTTAGACAAAATTTTCCCTGTTCTTTAATTTATTTTAAGTAGTTGTAAGGACACGCCCTCTAATGCTTACATTTGCTAAGTTTACTTTTTATACTGGTACAAAATTGCATGCGAACATTTCAATTTGCTAACATTTAACACAGATTTTGAACCTGCCTGACTTAAGCTCTCCCAATATCTCCAAAGCGGTGATGGTGCTGCTTTCAAATATGTTGACCACGTGCTCGGGATTTGGTACAGGGACCCCCTTTTAGAGCTGTTAAAAATCACGTTATCACGGTACAATTGTGATGCAATAATTGTCACTTAAAAATACATCCTACAAAAGTGTTCAGAGTAGAGATGAAAATAGTTTTCATCCTAGGTCTTATGTATGTAATCAATTCACACAGATTTAGTAAATTTAGTAGTATGGTAAGCTGAGCAGCTGCGTAAAAGCACACTTAGGCCTGGATTGGCTCTTTGCGACACCGCATGGGACACAAGTCTCATTTCCTCTCAAATGTCTTTGATGGAGCTTATTTTTTCATTTGAAAAGCCTCCATGTGAGTCCAAGAAGTAGTCGCCCAGGAAAGTGTTTCTCCTTTTGGATAGCGCTGGACACGTACAGATGGGTTGCTCGATGGAATTTTGTTCCTGCTCACCCATGAAACTCTTGCAAAATTAATTTGAGGCGAGTCCCAACCTCCTGCCATATGTACCTAGGGTGCACTGTCTGGTTAGAACGCTTATGACGGTACTTATATTTTGTCTACTTAGAGACAGTAGATCTTTTGAGCGTTTGACATTGATTTCAGAGTAGGTTTGTGTAGCTATTGGTCATCCTGCTCCTTCAGACCACCACCTGTTATCTATGTCTAAGGATATTTGCACTCCATTAGTGTGGCTATTCATAGACTTCAGTTTCGTCTTGGACCGGGTCCAATTGTTTTCTTCCAATGGAGTTTCACACATTCGTCATTTGTCATGGATTTTTATTTCACTTCTAAAATTTTGGGTTAATTGTTGATTTTCCCTGAATGGGCATTATACGACATTGTAACTAACATTGAAGCTAGGCTAACAAATCAACCAATTATTATTATTATTATGTATTGTATATTTTGTAATATTATTTTCTTATTCTCGCTTTTTAATTAATTTTAACATTTTATTTTATTTTCTGTTTAATTTTAACTTAACGTAGAATTTCCGCTTGTATGTTATTATCCTTATTTTCTATTCAACTAAACATAATTTTACTTTGTTTGTACCTCGCTTATACTCACACATAAAGACACCGAAAAAATCCTCATATATTCGTGTATCCTTTCAAGTGGTAAAAGATTCCTTTTGGTGAAAAGTTGGTAAAGTTTTCCTTGAATTATCCTTTCGTTTGTTTTTATATAAAACTTTTATATAAATTTTTAATTATTTTTATTTATATAAATTTCATATATTTATATATATTTATATATCTTAAAATATATATATATATATATATATATATATATATATATATATATATATGTGTATATATATATATATATATATATATATATATATATATATATATGCGTATACATATATATATATATATATATATTTATATTTATATATATATAAATATATATATTTATTTATTTATTTATATATATTTACTGGTAAATTTTTCTGTTTTTTACCCTTTGACTTTAAAAGTGCTTTGTTCATTTTATTTGTATATATTTATAAAAATTGCTTTATATTTATTTGAGAAATTATTGATAAATTTATTAATATTGTACTCTTATTTGTATTCCACAATTAGGTATTTTATGATCTTATCAGGGATATATCATCACGTAAAAAACAACGTTCAACCGATGTGCGACAGCCGACAAAAACCAAATCTCATTGCTGCCAATTGCTGTAAAAATATCAATAAACACACAATCCAACACATTCAAATATATCTTAAACAACAACAACAACCACACTATACTTTATTTATATAAGAATGTTGAAAATGAATCAACGAAAGTGAATTGCATTTGGCATTCATTCATTTTCTTTCCCTTCCTTTCCTTTCGACAATTGCCGGCATACGAGGCGCAATTGAACTATTCCTCTTCACACATTTATTTCCTGCTCCGCCTCCTCCTATTCTGCTACTTCAACTAAGAGCATAACAATACTAGATATACAAAGCTATATATATATATATGTTAATATTAATATTTTAATTGTTTTTGTAAATTTTTTATAAACATTTATGCATAGTTCTTCTTTCCACATAACATTTAAAGACCTTAGCAAAGGAGCAAAACGAACACTTATCAAACCATGCCTAATAGAAGAGAAACGTCAGACAACAACCAAGCAAGCAAATAGATGTGAAACACACGCATTAAAAATATATACTTATATATACATAAAAAATAAATAAATCAAAAGCTTTTTTAACAAATAAACAAATTGTACTGCAACACGTAAACGAAACTGCAATCCACTTGCGACTTATAAATATTAAATAAATAAATAAACAAATAAATAAATATAAATATATGAATCGTTTTTCAATGCAATTTTTTGCAGTTTTCTATTAAAACACAAAACAAACAAAAAAAAAAACAGCAACAAAATAAACATAAATAATAAATAAAAGTAAACAAAACAATGAAGCAATGAAGCAATGCTTTCCAACAATATTAGTAATAAATGAATATATATATATATAATTAAATTTTAAATTGCAATAAAATCAAATCAAAAAGCATAACATTAAAAACTTACTGTATTTTAATTTAAGTTATTTTATTATATATTAAGTTTTTTTTAAATACTTTTTTGTTTGCAATTTTTTGACGTAATTTTGTAATTTTTAGTAAAATTTGTAAACACAAAAAAAGCTAAGAGAACTAAGCAAAAGGACGAAAGAAAGAAGAAGAAAAAATCACAGAAATCCCTGCGATAATTTTTATTACTATTATTAGTATCTTAAATTATATATACATATACATAATGTATTTGTAATTTATACACAACTATACATGCATATACATTATTCTTACTCTTTTAGATTTTTATGTACTTTTGAGATAAATGAGAAACAAACAAACAAACAAAAAGAACTAATATTTAAATACAAAACTCCAAACCAGAACGATTATAATTACAACTGCAACAATAGAAAAGTGCATTTTTCGTTTTATGTTTTTTGAGTTTTTAGTAAAACCGAAACCGAAAACCAATTAGCTTCAATAAAGAAAAACAATTTAAAAAAAAACACTGAACGAACGTGTATTTTGTGTATGAATTGCAGTAGAGCGGCGAATTGCCGTTGCAAGAGGGAACACTGGAAGGCCGCTGCACTGTGGCAACACTGTTTCCATTGCAACCATGTTCCATTCATTCGTTATATAATCAAATACCGTTGAGAGATGGAACAAGAATTCACTCGTTCCATTTTACTCGATTCATACTTGGAAGTTTTCAATTCAGAAGAAAATGAGTAAATTGGAATTCGTGATTTAATGAAGAACATGTACAATTTTTTTTTGAAAAATCAATTTATTTTATTCAAAATAATTATCTTCCTACTCAATACAGCGATTTGCATGGCTTAAAAGCATGTCGAATGATGAGTGTGTTAGATTGTCGGCTGGGATGCCCTTCAGGATGTCGGCTCAAGGTTTTTGAAAGGGTTTTACGTTCATAACTATGCAACTTGTAGAATTAAAGCTACAACCACCATTGCCAGAACAACGACAACTAGAGCAACCAAACAAAAAAAAAGCAGAAGCCACCAGAAGTTGAACATGCAGGCTGATCTTTCATGAATTCTCAGACGATTTAGTTGGAGATTCACAGAAATTCGAAATCAATCAATTGTGGTTTGCCTTCCATTTATTTCTTATACCGTGGAACGCTTTGGGTTTTAGAAGTTTTATTCCATTGCACGCTTTGGGTTTCATAACACACCTGTATTTACGTACTGCCTTCTTTAGTAAAGAGCAAATGATATATGAATAGTTTGAGAACAGTTGGAACGTTTGAGAATAAAAATATTGACCATTGAATAAAAATAGAACGTCTCCCAAACCTCAGCGGTCCCACAAATCAAATATGCCCTATAGTTTGAAAATCGTTGTAATTCTACAGTTTTATGATAGCTGTGTTCTTCTGCAAGCAACGAGTTTGCATTGAGTTCGAATGTTGGGTATGTAGTGAAAGGAAATATTATCTGCAATTTAAAATTGTTCAAATTGGTATCCCAAGCAAATAATCCTGGTATAGAAAGTATCCCGTAATTCAACTGCGATTTAATTTATCGACATTCAAAATATTTGAAATCAATAAAAATTGAAAACCAACGAATTGCGCTGGCATGTAATATTTGAAAAAGTTTGAGAGTCGTTGAAACATAAAACAAATGGGAACAGAAACAAAACAGAACATTATTTTTTCTAGAGTTAATTTTGTTTCTGTTTGCGAGATAGGAACAGAATTGAAATATATTAAAATTGTATTTCATTTATTGAAAAGGAGAATAAATTTAGTGCGGACATAGAAAAGAATTGGAAGTGTATATGGGAAGATGAATTGTATGCAGCGTTTTGTTAAGCTTTGGGAACTAAACTAGAAAGAAAATAAGCTACCATTTAATATTCTAACCTAAAATGAACTCAAGAAAATAGGAACAAAAATATTGTATTATGATTCATTCTTTTCACAATTTTCATTTGGATTTTTATTAATATCTAACATTTAAATAGAAATATTTGATATTAAATATTCCTAAATAAAGTGTCCTATTTGCTATTGGGACAGAACTTCCCAGTACAGCAAAGCAAAGTTTAGCAAATAAGGTTAGTAAATTTATATATGAAATTGTATATTGAAAAAAAATTTATAAATTTTTAAAATACATCATTAATAAATCAGAATTATCATACGCTACCAATTTTAAATCATTAAAATGCATTTATGTCGCTAGGACCCAGAATTACTTTCATATTGTTGACGATTTCTGCTACAGAAACAGCTCACGATGAGTTGTTTATTTTCTGTCGGCAGAAGTTCATTTTTTGTCATTAAATACTGTAGCTATTCTGTTACTAATTCGTTTGTTGATTTTGTTTCTGTTGCCATTTCTGCTTTCAGTCACTCTGCACCTAAACACGAATTACTTTAATATTTCTGCTATTTCTGTTCTGTTGCCAAACGCTCGCTTACTGTCGTTAAATTCTGCCGTTGATTCTGTTTCTGTTGTCGTTTCTTTTCTATGTCGCCCTGTACCTTAAGTCTGCTATAATAATCAAATATTTAGTCTAGGGCGAAAGAAACAAGTAGGCATACATACATAATTGTACCGTTGAACATCGCTGAACATAGTCCAGCATAGGAAGTGCCATGCCCACTCTCTTGTGGAATACTCGAATATGAAATGTTTAGTATTAGGTTATAAGGACTCAATACTGCCATGGTTATTATGGTTTTTTATATGGGCGATACTCTCATGGTATAGGGTATAGGATAGATTTCTCTAATCATATATTGTATAGGGTGGATATTATCAACATATATGGTATAGGGTGCATAATCTCATGGTATAGGGTCGATACTCTCATTGGATATAGGGTAGAAACTCTTATGGTATACGGCATAGGGTTCTTTGATGGTACAGGGTAGATATTCTCATGGTACAGGTGGATAATCCGATCATATATAGTATAGGACGGATACTCTCATGTTATTGGGTATAGCGTGGATAATCTCATGGTATAGGATAGATACTTCATGGTACACGGTAGATACTCTCATAATATGGTGTGTAGGGTAAATACTTTCATGATATAGGGTGGGTACTCTAATGGTATAGGGTAGATACTCATCATATATGGTATAGGTTAAACACTCTCATGATGTAGGGTACTTCGTAGTCGCTCCAATCCGTCTTCAGGCATTTTTACTGTGTAATTTTATGAAAATGAAACAAAACTGAAAATTTCAAATTAAAATTTATATTTATGCATGTACATATGTAAAAAAATCAAAATGACACAATTTGTTTTGTTTTTGCGTTTAAAATTCTAATTTATAATTAAAAGTATTAAACAAAAGGACAGAATTTGTTTGTTGTGGTTGCGGAAATACACATAAAAATAATTAAGTATAAAAAGTAAAGCAAAACGATAACAAATTAAAAATGGGGCGTGTATTAAATAAGAGAATAAATTGTATTAAGGTTGCGGTTTGGTTGCTTAATTAATTTCACTCAATTAAATTGCGTAATTATTGCATATAAACCAACAAAAAAAAAAATTAAATAAAGATGAGCTTAAAAAATAAAATCATTCAAAAAATGAAAATGACGATTGTTTAAACAATTGAAATTGAATTGTAGAAAACTTAGAAATAAATTGCAAATATATTTTTTTTCCTTTCAAATTGATTGATTGGTATGGTTTTTAATTTAAAATTTTATTTTATTTTATTTATATTTTATTTATTTATTTGGCTTACAATTAATATTTATAATAATTTTTGTGTTTCTTGTTTATAAAGTTACGTAAAATGTACAAAAAGAATCTTACAATGAAATTAAATATGCACAAGTTAAAAAATATATATTTGTTTATTTTTTAATTTTATTTTTTTAGTTGTTAGATTTAGTTCTTTTTTTGTTGTTGTTTGTTTTTAATGCAAAGAAGCGAATCTGGTTTATAAACGGTTGGTATGTTTTTGCGGTTTATGTGGGTGGTGGGGGTGGAGCGGAGTGTGGAAATGATCAGAGGAGTGTACTAAAGAAATGAGCGTGAAAACAAATAATTAATAAAGAAAATTACGTTATTATTATAATTCAGTGGTGGCGGTTTGAGTTTATTTAACCTACGTGGACCTCTACCGAGGAGCTCAGGAGATGGCGAGGATGACAAGGGCCACTTTACAAGCCAGTGACATTAATTGAACTTGTTAGCTTTGTCAGGGCGGCTGGGAGGTAACATTTTATCATACCCATCTGAGCATACATATAAGCATACCACCAAAGAAATGAAGCAAGGTAAAAGTTTCCTTCAGGGTTTTTCTCCTAAATTCCGCTTTTTCTCTGGATTTTTCGATAGTTACCTCCTATTCACCGTGCCAAGAATAACTTGTTTAAACTCAAAAGACAGATGCCAATTCGCCGCCACCTGAGCCACAAAACTTAAAATTTTTTTGCTTTACAGTGTCACGTACATTTATGTTAATTGCTAGTCAAAATATCCTACGACGTCGCCGCATTATTCTCCTTCGGCACGCTACATTTTCACTAATTGCAGCTACACGCTGTATCTCCCATCTACTCGTATGCTGGGTCACTGGTAACACCATCAACGAGTGAATGCACACTTACTCGTGAGAATTGTTCGGTACGATACAAGCGCGCCAGCGGTGGCTTCCATGTCGGGTAACTAACGAGACTGCTTTCATGAACTGTTTTCAAGAGACTGTTTTCGCGAGACTGTTTTCACGATACTCACACACCCACACACACAGTAGAGCTTCACTACTCTCAATTTCCCTACAAGCAGCTGTTCGGCACTTAATTCATTTAGAACTCTTTGAAAATATTTAGCTTTAATTTTTCCTATTGAATATTTTAAGAAACTCTCATGTTAAAAAATCAAGTTTGTAATGAAAGTGTATGTGTGGGTTTGCGGTATGTGTTTGTGTGGGGATTGGTTGGCAAATATTTCTTCTGTTTTGCTGGTTGATTTAAATAATTTTTACCGTAATTTATGCAAATAATTGAATTACAATTTTTCATTTTGATTTAAGACTTTTGATCATTAATTGTTTGTATTACATTGGATTTGTTTTGTTTTGAAACTTTTTTATAGTACATTGTGATTTGTTTTGAAACTTTTTGATTTGAATTTAATTGAAATAAAAGTGTAATTTGTTGTTGTTGTTGTTTTTATAAACATTTTACCATATAATTGTTTAATTTTTGTTTGTTTTTGTTTTCGTTATTAATTATTTTACTCTCTTCTCTGGGGGTAGGCACTATTTTTGCTTTGAAAAACATTTTTAATTTTTTCCATTTATAATTAATTTTTAATCGTAGTTAATTTATAAATTAATTATTGTTGCTGTTTACCCTTTGTAGTACATATTTACTTGTTTCTTTGTTTTTTTTGTTTGTTTCTTTTTTGTTTTATATTACTTTTGTGTGTATGTGTGTGAGTTTAAAGAACTTCTTTGTTTGTTTCTTCTTTCTTTCCTGTTTCCTTTTTATACTTTGCTCAAACTTACCACTAATTATGTACTTAAAACTGTTTGTTTGTTATCATAAAATTTATATTATTAATTTTACTTATTTATAATATATGTATATATATTTTTTCTTTTGCAATATCTAAAATGTCACTTAAACAACAAATACTTTACAAATATGTTCATAATAATTAATTTAAATACATTTTATATTAAAAAATATTTAAAAAAAATTAAGCAGCTTAGAAAAAGAGAATAATCGTTTAAAATTATTTCAAAATTTTTCTTGTTTTATTTAAAAATTTCATTTTAAATAACGGTGGATGGTTCAATGTATGCACATGATATCTTGCTATATAGTCATGCGTTTAATTAATTACAATAATTACTTGTTGTAAAATATGTCATCTCATTGTTTTTTGTTTTCTTTTATCATATTTTGTTTTAAGTTTTAGTTTGGAAATCTTAAACATAAAATATATAAATTTACATTACACACTTAAACAAATTAAAAACTCAACGGCGATTTTTTTCATATATTTATTTAATTATTTTTTTTGTAGTTTTGTAGTTGTAGCGGCCGGCATTTGTTCGTATTTGTTGTTGTTGTTGTTGCAGTGGATATTGTAGCCCGGAGCTGTATTTCGTAGGATATGTGTTTTTGTTTTTTTTTTTGTGTTTTAATAATTAAATTAACATTAATATTTACAATTCTTGCTTGTGGCGTTTTTTTATTATTATATTTATATTTTTTTTTTTGTTTTAAATTTATTTTTATGTTTACAATTAATTAATAAAAGTAATTAAAAAAAAGTTTTTTTTATATTTTTGAGATCATTTAAATGTATTTTTGTTGTATTTGTTACTTTTTTTTCATTAAAAATATAAATATCTTCAGTTTTCTTTAGAAACGTTTTTGGCAGCAAATTGAAAAAATTTCTCTTAAATGCTCTGCGGACACTCCCATATATTTTAATCAGCTTGCGTGTGGGTTTGGAAATTTTATTAAAATAAATAAATAATTGAATATATATTTTCTAAATACTTGCATAGTAATATCAAAATTATTACCAGGTAGAAGCCGCACGGAGAGTTGTGGGATTAAAGAGCGAATGGATTAACAAAATCACTCAGATCGGGTTCTTGTCTAGTTGTAAAGTGGTAAGCATGCTAGGCACAGTGGTGGTGTCGTGATGTGATGTCTTACTCAGGGCATCTTCTCGAAATGCTTCTTCGTAAATATTTATCATTTCGTGTACTATTTAATTATGATAATTCAAAACACATTTTATCTTTTTGAACCTTAGTTTTTAGTACTCATTCCTCCAAACCTTTGAGAACATAAATTTGATGTAGGTTAGAAAGGCAGCCTTCCTTATGAAAGCTCACTTAAGCACAATTAAAGGCCTATTAAAGGAATCATAATAATAATGAATATGTTCTAAGTTTTAAGTATGAAATGGCACCCAGAACTATTTCAAATAGGGCGCCATTTTAAAGTTACTTAGAGACACATGCAATGGAGAGTTCTTGGGTAGTTTACCAATGACAGTCTAACATCCTAACTGATAACACCTGTTCACCATCTAACTGACACTTTATTAGTATTCCAGCCAAGAAATGACGCAATAGCGTTTTCTTTTCTACATCAAAATGTTACCATGCGAAAGGGAAATATTGCCCTCAGCACTGCCAGAGAGTTTATATGGATATGTTTAGAAAAGAACAGAGATAAAGTGCGTTCAAAATGTTTCACTCTTGGGTGAACTTTATGTCCTACGAGAGCTGCATTGTATTCCTCATCAAATGATGATGAGGATGACTCCACTCCAAGAATCACTTCCTTATTTAACGCCATTTCAACCCATTTGATAACAACCTCATTTCATAAATTCAGTAAAAACAAAGTCATCTCCGTCTACCATAAAGTGCCATTGCATTCATACGGTCAGCTGATTCAGAGTGCAACATTGTTCACTCATTGTGTCGCCGAAGATAGGGTAGAAAATGTTACTTTTGCCCACTCACTGGGTAACGTTCTCACGAAGGAATTCACGCAGGGTTGCACCAATTTGTGAAAAGAACACGCCTCAGTGTAACAAGGCAAATGCAACATTTTTGCGTCGAAAAGAAAACGTTATAAACAAATTCACATGTCTTAGCACTCGGAACGAGACGAAAGTCCCTCAAGTTCATTTTCTTCACTCAAGAGTTGAGTTGTGAAGTGGTTCAATACGATGGCTGGGTGTTGAGACACTCAATTGAAATGTAGAGGACATTTGAAGTAGATCGTGTATGAGTGAATCAAACAGTTATACACAAAAAAGTGAGAGTAAACCTTCGCAAACGTTTTCCTGGGAATAATCTTTTTACTATGCTTTAAGCTAGAATTGTATTGAGATGTGATTACAGCCTCTCTTCTTATGGGTTTATAAATAAAGTGCAATTATTGTGTGATAAAAATTCAACCGTGGATTGAAATACACTTATGACCGGAGTATGTATAAAATCTATATACATGTGACCACGAATGGGAAAGATGGGTTGCCCTATGATCGTAAGCCATTCATACAGAGTCAAAACATCACACAGACAACTCGACTAATAAACGCTGATCGTGAACTTGCTTTGAGTCCGTAGACATGTCAATAGAAGAGAGGTTCGTAGGCTCACCATTGCTCATTCGCGTTGCTGTTCAGAAGCATATATACCCAGCTCAGGAGGAGGTGTAAGACTATACTTCACAAATCTAGTGGATGTTTACGTGGAGGCTGAGATTGAGTATCGTTTTCTTCTCAGCTCAGTTTGGACTTCTCGGTGTCTTATCTTTTTCTGCTGTTCTTGTGTTCTTTTTTGCAAGGAGTGAACTGCAATTTTTTCTCAAAATAAACCACGTGACACTTGGCGCCAACCACTTATACTGCCACCACCATGGTTGATTCTAAATAACACCATGCAAAGTTAGTACTCAAAAATATTTGAATAAATATTAAACAAATTTCCAAAAGAAAAACAATTCTTTCACATAATTTGCTAAAAATTACCAAATCTGTTTCGAGCTGAACACAAATCCGCAGAGTGAGAACTTGAAAGAGTCCAACGCACTTATTCTACTGCTTCCACGCAGTTGCACTCATCTGCAAATACGCGTACGCGAACATTGCTTGCCAAAAACAAAAAAACGCCATTTCAATTACGCTCACAAACACCTCCGGCCACACTAGCCGCACCGCTATTGCCACACGCACCGCCGGCCACATTCGCCGCCGCAGCTACCGCCATCGCAGCCGCCACGTTCACGTGGCGCAGCATTAGGTCGCTGGTCGAGGCCGCAGTCGCGCCACCTGCAGCATGCATGCCTTTGCCCATGCTGCTCAGATTCAGGGCGGCGCTCTCGGCCGCTGCGCTGTACTCCTGCGCGGACAGTTTCAGGAACTGCTCGTAGGCCGTGAGTCGTGGTGGGGTCGTCTCTGTGGCAACCACTGCCGCCGCCGCAGCGAGCGCGTCTATGTCACTGCAGGCGCTCGGGTAATACACTTTGCCAGCCGCATGGTAGGGCGGCGGTGGCGGCCGCTCGCTGAGCTGCTGCTGCTGCTGAAGAGTACTGCTGGCCACAGCAACGCTAGTCGCCTCTGGCGCTGGTATGTCGCTCGGCGCCAGTTGGCAGCTCAGCGGCGTTGGAGTCGACAGCGGCTGCAGTTCCTGTTTGTTGCGCAGCATTAAATTTGCGTTGTTGCTGCTGTGGAGGCAACTGTTGCCGGCTATAATGTTGCTTAAACTACTTACGCTGAGTTGCTGCTGTTGCTGTTGCTGCTGTTGTTGCTGTTGTTGCTGATGTTGCTGTTGCTGCTGTTGTTGCTGTTGCTGCTGTGACATTTCTATATTGTCAGGCACATGCGTTGCGGTTGCTGCTGTTGATGTTGCAGCTGCTGCATATAGCGTATTTTCAGGCTGCTGCTGCTGCTGTTGTTGTTGTTGTTGGTGTGGTAATTGCTGCCCCGCAGCGGCAGTTGTTAATTGCTGGTTCATCATGGGCGGTGATGAGGGCGATTCTTTCATATTCGCGTCATCCGCGTCTGCCCTTTCCCCGCTAGTTCCATTCTGGCATTCGCTCATGTTGCTCAAATATCGGCTTTTTACATTGTTGCTATTGTTATTGTTGTTGTTATTGTTGTTGTGGTTGCTGCTGTTATTATTATTGTTATTGTTGTTGTTGTTGTTGTTGGTGCTGCTGTCCACATTCGCATTTGTGTCGCTCGTCAATGAAGCCGGGGCATCTTTGATGCCCGCGGTCTCCTCAACTGCCGCCACTAAGCGAGCCATACCGCCACTGCCACCACCACCACCATCGCCGTCACCGTCGCCGCCGTTGCTGCTGTATTCGTTGAGCGTGGGTAGGGTGGGCAGTTGCAGCTCATGCTATTCCTTTACCAATCGATAGATATGATGTGTTGCTACGCTATTTTGCGCCGCCACCTCGAATACGTACGCTATGCAGAGGAGGGTCTCTTGTGTGTCGCGGGCTTGCATTACCTGCCGAAAGATAGAATAATTAGTTTCAAGAACCCAATTTGACAATGAAAATGGAATCAAACTGCTTAAAATACACAGAAATAGTTCTTAGGTCAACGTTGCTCATAGAAAGAAGGATGGAGGAGCTCAATTACAGAAACATCTGCCACAGACATGACACTAAAATCTCCTACAGTGGTAGGGGTCTGCGATATTCGCTATAATAATAATGGAAAGAGTTTAAGGAGCGAATGACCCAGCAGCTGGGCAGCGCTGTAGTCGAAGCTGGAAACTCTGCAACTGAGTTATGAACAAAATTGGAGTTCAAGGTCATAGAGGTGACATTATTGTATAATCGATGATTAGTTCAATAATGCTAACACTTAAATGTGTGAGGCAGTACTAGCGATTTAGGATTTCGGGTGCCTAGGTGGGTTTAGGTTTAGGTGTGGCCCATTGTGATACCACAACTCTGGCCATTGTGATACCACAACCCAGGCTCTGACCTGGACCATCTCAAATCAATCAATGTAAAAGTCATGTGAAGTTTCGTTCTACTTTAAAAATGAATAGAGTAAGTCAGTTTCACACATATCTCCTAACTGTCTACTTCCCGAGCCTCTGTGGGGAACTCTACATCCGGAATTTTGAGCGTAACACGAATCTCAACAGGTCTTTTACATTGGTCCAGATCGTTGAATACGTCCAGCTCATTGTATACGTCCAGCTTATTGAATAGGCCCAGTTCATTGTATACGTCCAGCTCATTGAATAGGTCCAGTTCATTAGAGGGGGCATCCTAGGGGCTTCCACCTACGCTTGGAGAGTTCCGAACAGTGACAGCGTAGATGGACGACCGTCTCTTCTTCATCCGCATCTTGACACCTGTGACAAGAGTCCCAGACGCACAGGCCGAGCTTTTAGGCATGGCGGCCAAATACACAGCGTCAAGTCCCGTCAAGACTGCTACAATAGAGCAAATGGGTATGTCTATTTAAGGATACTAGTTCTTTAGTGCGTCTGAGATTAACAGAGGCCCGATATTTACGGAGGGCCGCCGTTATTTACGGAGGGCTGAATTTCATGTAGAAGCGTGCCTGCCTTGGCAAGCTCGTCCGCCTCGCAGTTGCCCCGGAATGTCGCGATGTCCGGGAACCCAGACCCGAGCGAACCCGAGAGTATCTTGAGAACTCATTTAGAGAGGTTCGATCTTTATGAACAAGTTTTGATGTGGCCGTAGAGCCAAAACGAGATTTAATGGCGGCTTGACTTTCTGAGAAGATAGCTATGTCGACTGCGTCGATATCGCTACTCAGAATCCATTTAGCTGCGTGATAACGGCCATGACCTCAGCCTGAAAACCCTGCAATGGTCAGGGAGACGAAGGGAGATTTTTAAGACCAGTTTTTCGGAAAAGATACCACTGCCGACTCTACCTCCAATTTTAGAACCGTCGGTATAGATATCGAGCGTTTCGCTGACGATTATGTCTTTTGAAGTCCAGTCATTTCTACTTGGAATATTGAGGTCGAATTCCCTGTTCTAATCGGGGTAGACCGACACATAATCGATAAAGTTGGGAACAGGTGGATCCTGATTTAGAATAGAGGCCCGTCAGGGTTAAGCTCCAGTGCGAAATATCGTTAAGTCTAATCGCTGTCAATTTGGCTTGTTGCTTAAGCAGGAGCCCCGAAGGGAGCCAGTGAAGCATGGCAAAAAGGGCTTTCGTAGGTGTGGTACGAAGAGCGTCAGTGATCAGTAGAGCAATATTTCTTCTGATTTTATCAAGGGGTTTGCTATTGTAGGTTTTTTGGGAGTTTGCCACCAAAAAACCGACACGTATAACAGATTTGGTTCAATAATGGCCGTGTAGAGCCAGGGCACGACTTGAGCACCAAGTTCTCATCTTGCTCCAACGGATCTTCTACAGCAGATTATGGCGCATATTGCTTTACTGGCCCTCTCAGCTAGATTGGCTTTCCAATTAAGCTTTGGGTCGAGAATCAGGCCTAAATACTTCCTGTTTGTGCTCAAAGAGCGCGAAGTATCAGTATAAAATTGCACGAATTGTTCCCGGAGAAAAATGATCGAAGCATCCCTTTTCCATGTTTCTACTGAATACCGTTTCTGCGTATGCAGTTGCCTATTGCATCCCCGGTATTTCTGTATACTCACTTGTAATATTGTAAAGTTTTCCAGAACACTGTTCATCATGTATCTTTCAGGTAAATGCTTCAACTTCTGTATGAAATTGATCATGTACTCGCACATCGGTGACCGATGAATGCGATAGACGAATCGACCGTTCTCCAAGCGTGAGTATTCGGTTTCAACCTTCTCGACGACCTGTTTGCCGAACGAGCAGACTTTTGTGGAACAGATGAGCACTACATTTTCATTGCTCTCGTATCTGTGGAAGGGAGGAAGAAGATAAGTTTCTATATGCGAGATTCTTGGGGATATTTCACATACTGGCTCGTTACGCCGTAGAAGTCTCCGGTTTCACTGCCCGTGATTTCGGTATTTAAATCCGCCCAACATTTCACCAAATAGAATGCATTTTGCGGACCCTTCTCGTAGAGATCTTTCAGACCGCCCGATTTTTCAGGGAACTTATCGGAGATTTGCCGTATATCAACAGTCTGAAAGAGAGAAAACGGAGAAATATATTAACGAAATCTTTGGGCGTAAGACCCGAACACTTACCTCAAGTAGGGGATCGGAGAATGATGGTTTGCCGCCGAGCTGTACGAACAAATGCCGGTGATACTGCAACGTTTAAGAGATTAGAAACGATTCGATCGATTGGTATGTGGGTATATTTGGACTTACGATTTCCTCTCTTTGGATTTCCATAAAAGCCGAGAACTCTAATAGCCTGAATTTGTGCGTCGCTATCGCTCGTCCCTCCCATGGCAGTTGTGCTGGCGGAAGTCCTGCTTCAATATCACCAGACACCGCTGTCGATGGCTTGCCGGCGGGATACGGAGGTTGCGCAAAAGGTTTAATGCTGTAATCGTAAAAACTGCGGTCAATGCAAAAGAGAGAGATAGTGTGGAAAATAGTCGAGATAACTTACTCTTGGGAGGTGCTCGGTTGAAGACCAGGCTGCCAGAATTGCTGTGGTGACGACCATAACAAAACGAGAGAAACAAAGAGAGACAGAGTTAGAGATATATACATATAATAATAAATAGAGCTTTATTATTGTGGGTGAACATTGAGCGCGCCAGTGTACGAGTACAGCCAATAAAAAGCAAGGTTTAAATGAGGAACATACGAACACATTAACTGGTGGGTAGATGAGAGCGTAGCAGAAAGAGTGGCGGAGGTCGTGATCTTAGATACTCAAAAGTTAATTTACTTAATATACGAGTATGGAAGCATTTAAATAACAAGGATGCCAGGATGCGCTCTTATTTGCCGAAGAAAAAAAAAATAAAGCTATTGCAAGTGCGTGATGATGAGTCATTCATTCGTCCAGACCGATTCGCTGTGAAATTAATGACCTTGAGGTGCCGTTACCCAAGAGCGCAGTTGGCCTTAAACAAAGTAGCGAGTAAAGTTAAATACAGCGCAATGAGAGAGAGAGAGAGAGATACAGAGACAGAGCAAGATTGAGAGTGAGTGCTGATGCGATTAGTTGTGATTTGCCACCAACACATATATAAGTACATAATATCAAACACACACACACATACACACATACACATAGTTATAAAGTATGAAGGCTAATAATGATGAGCGCACTTGTATGACGCGAAACTAGCAAAAAGAAGAGAGAGAGAGAGAGCTTACGCCCGGGTACAACGGCGGATGATGCAGCGGCGCGTGGTGCGAGTGCGCTTGTGGCAGCCCCGTGGCCGCCGTCGTTGTCACGGCCACGGCGGCACTTTGACGGGCCGTCGCCGCATGATGTTGCTGCAGATACGCTGGGTTGACGGGCGCCTGTTGCAGCAGATGGGGATGCGGATGGTGTGCATGGGGTCCGAGCAGTGCGTGCGGATGCGGTGGTGGTGGCGGCGGCGCTTGCTGATGCTGATGCTGGTGGAGGTGATGGTGGTGATGATGCTGATGCATCCCTGTCAATGCGGAAGCGGCGAGTGCGAGGTTTTTGGCCGCTTGCGCCGACACGATTTGCGAGCTCGTCATGCCGCTCATGGCCTGCAGCGCTTTCTCTTTCTCGTTGAGTAAGTGCAGCGAGACACCGTTGGTGCCGCCATTGGGTTCCTGCAAATAAGTGGAGGAGGTGCTGGATGAGGTGTGGGCTTAGGTTTAAGTCACTTTTTTTGTTTATTTTTGTTCTTTGTTTTTGCAAATGTGTGCTTATTTCTTTTAATGTTGTTGTTGTTACCATTTGTTGTTGTTTTTGTTGTTGCTGTGGTTCTGGTTAATTTTCGAATTAATTGTAAAATGGATTTTTGCAGCATTTCTTTTTCTTTTTAATTTATTATTATAATTTTGTTTTATTGTTGTTTAATTTAGCGGTATGTGTGATGTGGTGAAGATGATGATGATTCTATATACAAATATGCTGAGAATGGGAACAAGGATGTGTGCGCCTGATTTTCTGTATGCAGTCCTGCATCTGTCGTTTGTGTGTGCGTGTCTGTGTGCGTGTTTGTGTGCGTGTCCTGTGCATTTTAATGTGTGTTTTGCTTCACTTTGCACACTGTTTGCAAACTCAATATCGTTGCACATCCAGTGACGAGAACACATCAGCTTCGTTCACAAGGCTCATGCCACCGCAGGAGTGCAGTCAGAGTAAAGGACATAATTACAAAGTGCATAACAGTGATTGTTGCGGTCTGAGGGTGGAAGCTCAGGCGACGGCTAAGGTACAGCGGAGGACAGCACTCTCAAAGAAAAGTACCAAAGGGAAAAATGTCCCAGAAAAGCAAAAAGAATTTCATGGAAAGGAAGCAGCACCAAACAGCATACAAACGAACCCCAAATTGCTTAAGGGTCAGCGGCGATTCCTGCCACAGTGGCACTGCGTGGTGAGTTGGAGAAAATGGTATCAAAAATCGGCTCAGTTGATGTCAGTGACAAACGGGTTGGAGAATGCAGGCAGTAATTATACTGGCTAAATAAGTCAGGAACCCTTTTTTAAGATGCAAAAGGGTGGCTCTCACTTTCACGCTCATGAAACGTATGTCTTTAAATCATATCACAAACAATTTAGTAAGCCCCTTTATCATCTGACCTGGTTACCATATGTGGGCAGTGATGCTCTCTTTATTCGTTCTGAAAGAGTGGTCCTATTACTATGGAACTAGGATCACCCGTTTAACAAGGAGCATATATAAAAACTTCAAAGCATTCTGTAACCATGGGATGTGTGGTGTGGATTCAGTTTCTAGAGTATGTTTCTATTATATTCGTTTGTATTCTTCTACTCCAAACTGATTTGACTTTTTCAGGGATATCCTTTTAGCAAGTAACCAGCAAATTGGAAAGCGGAAGAATTTATTATTGACATCATTGGTAAATAAAGTAAGTAAGGCCTGTGTAGTCGAATAAAATAGTCAATAGTTCAATTGTAACCTTTCTTAATTAGATTACAATGAATCATTCTAAGCATACGTAGGCCACTATTCGGAATACTATTGGATAATTCCAAACGACCGATTCTGTAGGCGAGAAAATCAACTGAGTGTTGTTGTCCAGTTTGGTCCAATGACGTTATCGGCTCCTTACACTTTAAGGATGAACAAGGACAACAGTTAAACATCAATTGGGAAATGTACTGCCCGATAGTTCGTGGTTCCGTTAGCAAGAGGAAGATCCAATCGGACAATCAGGCATTCATCTTTCAACAATATGATGGTATGTACCACAGAGCATGTCACAGAAGGAACTTATTGGGCAAAAAATTCAGCGATGTCATATTTTCATGAATAGGTGGTTTCAACTGCCCACCAGGAAGTTACCAGTTGCCACTCTTAAAGTTTTTCTTGCGAGGTTATGTTAAATTGCTCGTCTACACCCACAAACTAACAACAATTGGAGATATCAAGGTAAGTAGTGAACTTTAACCTTATTTATGGGAAAAATCCTAGAAAATTGAACTTGCTGTAAGCGTATACTTGGCCGACTTGACGTTCCATACATAGGCTAGGTTTGGGTGGGAACTAAAGGAAGTTCCATTGGTTGATCTGTTGTGATACCACAGGGAAAGTGCTTTTCTTAAGCTGAAATTATCTCCCAGCTCTGAACGAGCGATATTGCTGATTTCTATAGTTCAGAAAGAGATCTTCGAGAAAGTGTGCCCCAGGAAACGAATTTACTTCTCGCTTATGCAGGGCACAGCTGACCAAAGTGGCTACTTTTATCAAATCCACAGGATGGTTTAAAGAGGATTCGGAGGTGTAGGTAAAAAAGGTCTAGTGGCTACAATGGGCGTTGAACAGGCCTAAACGAGTCTTCGGACAGCCTTCTAATCTAGCCTATTTATGCAGGGCATTGTCACATAAAGTATGGGATGTACTCCCTTACGTCCGTCGACGTGATGCTGTCGACAATAGTAGTTGAAGAGTAGGTTAAGCCTTTGAGCATCTGTGCCTATAAATCAGTGACCTGTTAGGAATGACGCCGTTGTGGCGACAGAGTTGCAGTAATTGCGTTGTTCTGTTACAGCCAAGTGTAGTACAGGTGTCTCTGGTGATTCTGCAGACTTGTTCCACAGACCGGAGCATGTTTGCTAACCAAATATATTTCTGAAGGATCATTTACTGAACACGAGCGGTGCGCCCACGTTCTGGGAGAGTTCTTATGGTGGGGTGACTCTCTTGGTTGGTTCGTCTGCCTCACAATAGTCGAAGATGTCCGGATTAAAAGGCAACAAACTTAAATGAAACTCGGTTCAATCCTATAAGGGGTTGAAAGCAGAGCGACATCTCACAACCAAAAACCTTGCATAAAGATTAACACTATTGTTTAAATGTTTATATCCGATTGAACTCAATTTGATGACATATATATATCCATATATACTCGTATATGCCATCAAATTGATTTCAGTCGGAATTAAACAATTAAATGGTAGTGTTAATCTTTATGCAAGGAGCTAAATACAAATGGAATTGTAGGCTGTTTTTATGGATCTCTTGCTCTTAATTGTAATGGATCGTGAGTCTTCGTACAGTGTATTCTTCAGTTCCGACAGACCTTTTTGTAGATACTGATACACTTCACTATTCTTTTTGTAAATACTGATACACTTCAACCTAACCTACACTTCAACGGATCCTTATGAAAGACTCTAAACTCAGACATACGTGACTCTTGAGCAAACTAAGTATCAACTATTTTCCAATCAGTCCGAAGTCTTCGCTAAGATTACTTGCCACTGAATCCTCATCAAGCACCAGTGATAAACTTTTCAACTTTTGAAAATTTGGTACTCTACTTTGAGGAACTAGTTCGGCTGCGGACCACCAGGACACAGTCTTAAAAAGGACATTTTCTCTGCTGGCACAAGAACCACACACAAAGCGGTGTTTCACTGCTCTCAAACAGTTTGCGGCCGCTTTGAAGTAACTCTGGGCGCGCTAGCGCGCTTTTTAATAAATTGTTTCTTATTTTTGTGCACTTTCGTGTGTTTTTTGTTGTTGTATATTTTTTCAACTGCATTCTTGAACGCAGCGTGCTGGGGTGGGGGGTAAGTTTTAACTTTGTGCCTTTGAAAAACAAAGAAAAAAGCATTTTAAAATTGTTTTCTGTTTGTTCGTTCAGTTCGTTTGTGTGTTTGGTTGCCTGTTTGTTTGGTTGTTTGGCCGTTTGTTTGTTTGTGGGCTGTTTTGACCTTTTGATGTACGAATGTGCGCAAATATCAAAGGTAACAGAAAGGGTAGCAGCGCGCAGTTGAAGTGCACTGAGAAGCGCGGGTACTAAAAGCCAAAGAGTACGCTTTTTTATTGTGCCGATGCACTGTGGATGATTGTTGTCCGCAGTTGTTGTTGCTGATGTTGCTGTTGCGTTGTTGCTGATGTTGCTGTTGCGTTGTTGTTGTTGTTGTTGCTGTTGTTGTGCTGTAGTTTATTATGTACTCAAAAAAAAAGAATCAAAGTTCTTAACAATGCTTTCAGTTGTTGGCAAAAAGGATTTCTCAATGGAATTTTTACAAGGAGTACTAAAAGGAAAATGCATCCACCCAGCCAAGATGGAAAACACAGTAAAAGGAATTAGAATAATAAACAAATTTCCCAAAAAGAAGTTCCGAAAAAGCTGAAAATTGTGAAACTGTTGCAAAGCAAACGAGTAGGGAAGAGAAATTAAAGAAACTTATTCAGGGCAAGCGGGGATTGATAAGTTTCCTAAAAGAAAGTTCGAGGAGGCGAAGAAACGAAATGACACAATTTCTCTTAATGGAACTCTGATTCAAAAAAGCAATCACTTCTGCTTTTCTATTTGAACCATATTCCAAAAAAAAACTCTTGTTTCTAATTGAACCCTTCCGAAAAAAAGACCTTTGTTAGTTGCTTCTTTCCTTTGCGATTCTAATGTTCGCATAAGGTCACAAATTGGGACAGTTTTTGGCGGTATAATGGAACCATTTCTAATAAAGAAGATCTTTGTTAGTTGCTACTTTCCTTTGCGACTCTAATGTTTACAAAGGCCACAACTTGGGGTAGTTTTTGGCGGTATAATGGAGAGATCCAAATATTTCCTGAAGGATTTTGGCGCGCTGAATACGAATCTCTCCCTGCAGGTTTGGTGTATTACCTCAGATTACACATTATAATTGCACGTCCAAATCAGTTAGAATAGCGAAATCAATCCCAACGTTATTGTATGCCGAAGGAATCAGATATAGTGAGTGGTATAAGCCATGATTGGCAGAGACCCGAATTTCTGTTAGTGAGCACACTCTGAATAAAAAAGTACTTAGGAGAGAATGCAGAAAAACATTTCAGTGTAACCAAGAATAAAATTTGGTGGAACACAATTTCAAGTTCAATGCATCGGATCATTCCAGTGTTTTAATAGCTCAAAAATTGTATGGAGTTCCGGTTCCATCTAATCGAACAATCCCCTTATTCTGCATATTTAGCTACATTGAACTTTCCCCCCTATTCGCAATATTCATATCCATGGGTCTACCAACTGTTTTTAGAACTCGAAACTTTTCGACATGGGGAACCGATATCATTCAAATAATGATGTGATCAGTGCTGCAAACAGTTTTTTTGAGTGCCTCTGAAATGATCACTTCGTGGAAGGGAACCACAAGTTGGAGCAGGTTAGGTTAGGTAGCCGCACCTCAAAGAAAACAGTGATGCCACTTGGACGACTAGTTGGGTCCATTGTGAGCAAAGAAAGTTGGAGCAAGGAAAGGAAAAAAGTGCCTGCAACTTCAGGAAGAATAAATCCAAAAATATAATGCTTTAAAGCCTTCATAATAAATGTTTTAAGTCTGATATAAGAAACCGTTCAGGCCGCTCTCGTATGTAACTATTCCACCAGGTCCAGAGCGACCTGTAGAATATTATTTAGCATGGCTGAACTAAGTATAAAGAAACATGTTTTTAATTTTGGAAATCTTTAAATGACATGTTTCGTAAGGTCATATTTAAAATTTGAAAACTTCTAAAATAATAAATCGATGAATCGAAGATTGCACAATAAAAAATATTTGAAAATCGGACGATCAAAAACAAAAAGGATAAATTGGAAAAAGGATTCTAGTAAAATCATAAATTTAAGAAAAAACAAGTGTTTGAAGTCGGAAAAATATAAAAAAAGTCCGAAAAACAAGGATACTTTTTCTTCGAAAAGATTTGGTAGATGAATTGAATTATCTTCGAGAGGAATTGGTGGACAAATTGCATTATCTTCGAGAAGATTTGGTACGAACCTTTAATTATAAAAAGGGGACAGAATTTTTGTGGTTCTACAAAACTAGAGAGCCAGGCCGGGATTTTAATATACTTTATAGGCGAGTATGTATGTATTTTTCAGACATGAGCACTTCAATAAGTCAATGATAAATATAGGACTATGACTATCCTATTTCAATATATCTTAGAATAAACCGTGAACTGTATTTGGTGAGATTTTTACTGCTCTTAGTTAAGAAGAAGTTAATGAACTAACCCAGCCTATGGAAGCCATCTTAGAACAGAGCGGGAACTACATTTGGACAGATATTTGTTGACAGAACAGAAACAATTCACGATGAGTGGTTTCTGTTCTGTCGCCAAACATGCATTTCCTCTCGTTAAATTTTGTAGTTTCTGTTGCAAATGTACTGGATTCTGTTTCTGCTACCGTTTCTGTTACCACTTCTGTCGCTCTGCACCTTTAGAGACCAGCATTGCCACATTTTCTTGTGTCCTTATAGTTTTGGCACAGTATTAACAGGACCTAAAAATCAATGTTATGGCGGCATCTGAACGGGTTGGGTGGTTTTAATATCTTCAGGAAATACTGTCAAAGATGTGCCAATTCGTGGCGCCCTCAAAAAATAATTTGAACAGATGCCTTTTTACGCTGAATTGCTCCCCAACAGAACATGAATCTGGAATCCACCCTTGGCATCAGAGACTGGGCACATATCCACCGAGCCAGGCAAGACTACACCGCCCACTTTTAGACAGTAAAATTATGTTGTAGTCTATGAATATAACTCACGCTTGGACAAGCAAACGACACCCATTGAAGTAAACCATAAAGAAAAATTCGACAGTTTTTTTAAGTAAGTATCAGCGCCCGCCTGGAGGTCTACACCCATTATAGCAAGAGGGCAGTATAAGGGATGTAAGAAGGCACCTTTGGTCAGCAGTTATACGAATGCTCGTTGGTTGTGTCTACGCGTCAACCGCCCCCTTTAAGACTCTGTACACTTTAAGTGGGTCCTTCGTAAATGTTGCTTCTCGTGCTCAACAGCCATTAGGATGAAAACACTTCCCTTAAACCTTGCTTTTCACATGACTCTTATAGAAATAAATGAATTCAATGATTAAAGCGCGACATTAACATAAATTATAAAATAAACTTTCTCCTTGTGAGACATATTCCTATCCGCCAGTTTTCCATTTTACTTACAACTTTGATTTTCGCCTGAATTTCTCGTAGTTTCCGCCTGGCCAGCACTTGGATGTGCGAACTGACTTGCTTGCGTGTTCTCGTCTTGCCTGTGCGTAATTTAATGTAACGTGCGATGAGTTCATTGCGTCCTGAAAAAGGCAAAACAAAAACAAAAAATAAATTAATGCTTCAGTTGAAATCTTCAAATGACAAAAGAAACGGCGCAATTAATTTTCATCACATCACTAAAGAAAAATCCAATTCAATTCCAGCAAATTTATTAATTGCTTGTACGAGTATCTGAGCAGTAAGTAGAGGAGGCTTCCGCAGACACAGACGCACCACACCACACCAATCTGGGTCTTTGCGTTAGATACGAGTATTTGAAAGGCCCCACAATAAATTGCAACTGTGTGCTTGGCGGCAGGAGGAAGAAGGACTCCTGGCATAGCAAAAGATATTAACTGCAGAGATTTATGACTCGCAGCGACAAATTATACTAAACACGTGAATAATCGTCGGACGGTCGGTCGGTCGCTGGGTCGCTCGATGACTGCCGTTTGTAGCTGTGATATAAATTTCGCCAACAGTGCCCTTTGACAGTCTGATGACGTTTGCTTTGTGTTTGTGACTAATTGGGGGAGAGGTGTGGCAGTGAGTAGTAGAGCAAAAATTCCCACCATGACAATATTTTGGCAACTGTTGTCAATTGATTCGACAGTCGATAGTTTGGCTAGGATAATCGAACTTCTACCTGTCTGTAGGGATAACCGTTCGAATAAAGGGTTAAAGGATCAGCCGACGAAAGGATCAGCATAAAGCAAATTACCAGTTGTACAGGTGCTGAAGCTGTAGAACGTGAAATCAGAGACTAATTTTGTCTTCAGTGCAGAAATTTCAATTGTGAAAGATCATCAGCGTCTCTGGCAACGTTCAGAGGAAAGGAAGAATATGAACTGAGTTATTTTTTCTGAAAGGAGGCTTAATATGTACTCGTACATAATAATGAAAGGAAGTTCTAATGAAAGTCAGTTCTAACATTATATAATCTACGCTTGAAATATCCCCAAGGAATTTTAGAAGCTGTTCCGGTTATAAAAAATTATCCAAAGTAAGTATTCAGAAGTCCCAGAATAGGGTTATGCTTCGGAAGTATAATTTCTATACTTTTTCTTTTCCAGCCGGAACCTAGTTGTCAGTTATCCATACCCGACATATTAATTATGGTGTCTTCGAATGCTCTGGACCATCTTAGTTCAGTACACACAAAGAGCCTGTTGATATTAATCCAGCACATTGGGTGGCTTGCACAATTCCTGGTGTAAGAGCAGGGTCTGAATCACCCCTCTTTTTGTGGTGCCTCAATGAACCGATTTGGGCGTAAGCGTGTCGTTAGTCAATCACCACTACATATATAGAATTTTATATATGTTTGTATTAGGTATACTAATATTCATTTAGGAGGTGTTGTAGGTATAATAACACTCTTATAGGAGCTTATATACTTATAGGTATAATAACACTCCTATAGGAGCTTATATACTTATAGGTATAATAACACTCTTATAGGAGCTTATATACTTATAGGTATACTAACACTCTTATAGGTAGGTAGGTAGGTAGGAGTGGTCGCCCAGTTTGCCAAAAGCACACTTGAGCACACATAATGGCCCATTGTGATACCACGGTGTGGCGCCGTTCAAGCACTGACTAAAAAGTTCCCATACTTGGGATGGTGATAGTCAGCGCAAGGACAGCGCCTGGAAAGGAGCTCTTAGAGGAGCTTAATAGTATTCTTATAGGCACTTTTATTTGTCCCAAAGAGTTTAAGAATCCAATTGAATAAAGAGTTAATTTGAATACTCGTATAGTTAAAGAATCAACATAGTTTATAGAATGAATCACGAAAATTAGAAATGGTCTTTTGATAGATTGTAATTCTGGTGTTAAAGTGGTTGTTCTGATAGCTGGATGGTTGGTTTCGGTGGTTGAGACGCATCTGCTAGATAAGTATCACAATTAGAGCTATAGTTACGTTTTGGTACCACTTCCTCACCGAGTATCGGAATTATGGTAGGTGCTACACCCGTAGAGTTTAGGTCTCATAGTTACTTCTGATAGTTTTCGGCTCTTTAAATATAAATTGTGCACATCGCTATAACTCTTTTGCCATAACTTTGTAATTCTTTTGCCATAACTTTGTAACTCTTTTGCCACAATTTGTAATTCTTTTTCTATAGCGTGGGTTATTCGTATGCCAATGGTGCCCAGCTATTGGAGCTATTCAGTCTTCTCGCTCATAAGATGAACCCTTATTTTCACCTCCTAGTTATACGACCGACAATGTTTCGATTTTCTTTACAGCGCTGAACAGTTTTCTCTTTGGAAATCCTTGCTTTATATGAGTGTCATACCTCAATGTAGTTGTAATTATTGGATGCCTGAAATATGTTCTGTTTATTGAGTTAAACAGATATTAAATTGAGTAGCGACAATTTTTGTTTGATTTATTTCAAGATTCTAAGCAGTTCTTTCTATATTTCGTCGAACTTTCAGTAACAAGAAAATGAATGCATAACTCGAAAGTCCCTGCTCCATTGTAGGAGTGTTCTGCGTTCGTGTATGTGACATTCAGCCTTCAAGTATGTGCCATTCAGCCGAGTCGAGTCGAGCATGTGACATTCAACCTTCTTCGAGTATGTGGCATTCTAGCTTAAAGAGTCATCTCTCCCGAGCACACATGTACACATCTAATATGCATAATGTTCAACCATTCGTGGCGCATTTGTTCCGAACGTAACAATTTTTGCATTTGACTTAATGTGCACTGCTGCTCTGCTCCTCTGCTCCTGAAGTGTCCATCATCATCTGCCCGTATATTTCATTTTATTTAATTCTTTTATTTTTGATGAGAAATTCAATTTACATGCTTGTCCAGTCGATTTATTTCAATAATGTCCTTTGCTCGCTCAAATGCGCATTTTTTCCGGCTTTCATGGCACATTTGCAATCCCCTGCCGGCAGCAGTCCCCCGCGCCCAGTAAGCGCCAATTCAATTCATGCAAAATTCATCACGTCTGCAGAGCGATTATGTCTGAAGGATTTAATAGTGCCGTTGTAGCATGTCCCTGGCGACGAGCAGCGAGAGTGTGATAGAGAGAGCGAGGGAGAGAGCGAAGTAGAGTGAGAGGGAGAGAGAGTGAGAGAATAAACTGATGGTTGGCCTTAAAGCGGGGAGTACAGGAGACGGGATAAAATCGCTTATGCGCTATAAACGAATGCAAAAAATTAAATTTCCATAAAGGACACCAGCGGATTAGCTGAGCATGAACCGGCGAGCATAAGGAACTTGTAGCGGACAAGCTGAGGGACTTGTAGCCTGATTGCTGAGTAAATTTACAGCAATTTGCTGTGCGAACCGAAGATTACTGTAACGGTGTCCTTACGGCACTCTGCGAGCGAGGAAGCGAGCGTATTCGAATTCCTTTTATTAAATTGCAACTGGTGCTGCACTGAGAAGCACTAAACTTGCTTTCTTTATGCGCCACTGACATGCACTTTTTCCGTTTGACCGATCTGCAAAACGAATGAGTTTTATGAATAAAATAAAATAGTAGAGTGGAGGAAAAAATGGGGGGGAAAATGGGGCGGAAGGGTAGCCCAGGAATAGCTGCTAGAAACGCAACGGCCATACAACTGAGCCCGCTTCCCACTTCCCGCTTTGCTCAGCGCACACAAAGTGCAGAAAGGAACAATATGGAGGCAGAACAAAAAGTATCAACAAGAAAGAGAAGCACCGAGTCAAACCCGGAGTGGAGCAGCAACTTTTGCTACGCTTTTCACTAAAATATATTAAATTATGTGCGCCCCACAGACAGAGACTGACAAGTCGCAATAGTCGTACATAAAAGCACACAAATAGACAAGACAGCAGCAGTGAATAGAAAGACGGACAGACAGTACACAACGACGGACAGACAGATGAATAGACCGACAGACCAGGCTGGATGGACGCATGGACTTCTGGTTGGACGCAAGTAGACGAAAGGCGAAAGGACTGCGAATGCCCACGACACACAGCACAGAGAAACCGACTGAAACATAAAGGAAATGTGATTCGTTAAAGAGGAGCAGACAGCACCGAAGGCGGCCACGAAGGACAGTGCCTGGCGGCGCTGGAGGGGGTGGCATGGAGCTGCCTGCAGTCACAACGACAAAGACGCACTATCCACGAAGAAGCCGAGGCACACAAAACGGGAGCTTCTAGGCCGACACAGTGCAACCAGACTAGGCGCATTTGGTGCGTGGTGGCGGCAGGCAGTGTTAAAGTATTATTAAAGTCGAAATCCTGAGGCCGGAGAGAAAATGTGGCACACCGTCACAAGGAATAAATGTTAACACGCCATTGTAGAGCGGAAATGTTTTCCGCCGAACACCGAAAAATAGATAAAAGGGTTCGTCCTCGCTGTGAAGCATTGTGCAAATGGCACAGGCAAAGGCAAAGTGAAAGGCAGCCACCGAAGCCGTAGCCGTAGCCGTAGCTTCTGTCTCTGCTACAGCTTTGAGTTTGCCTTCCTGGCCATATTACTTGTAAAAATAGAAGCCAAGCTAGCTGGCAAAGCTGCGAGGGGCATGTCAGGCAGTGTGAGCAGCTGTACGGGTACCTACAGAGCCTTAGGGCAAACACAAGAAGCCAGCGCACTGCTGAGCAAGTGTAGTAGTTGCCTTTGACTTTTGCCATTTGGTAGAGGAGTGGGGTGTGGGGGGTGGTTATGGTATTTTGTAGCTGGGAGTAAGTCGGTGTGTGGATTTCGGCACATCTTGGCTGAACGTGTGGGCTGGGGGTGGGTTGGGCGGTGAGATGGCGCAGGTTGAGGAAGTGAAAATAATTTTATTCGGTTAGAACTGAAACTATGCCAAGAATGTGCAATTAGTGAACGTCGACGAGTCAAGTAAAGTATACGAGAGTATATCTGCGTGTATATGTGTGAGGCTGTGTGTGTGTGTGTATGTGTGTGCATAGGAAGCAGTTCAGTTCGGTTCGGTTCAGTTCAGCTGGCAGTACGATTCTTGAGTGAGTGCAGCACAAAAACAAAACGAGGCTGCAAACTTTTACCAAGTTTTCGCAAGAAGAGCGGGGAAACTGCAGAAAAGTTTTGTGTTGTGTCTGTTGTTGTAGAAATTAGTAAAAATAGTAGTGGAATTGCTATTTTTAAATGGAGTAGGTTCCGTGTTTCCTTTTTACATATGCTTCATCTTGAGTAAATTGAAAACTTTAAAGAGATATTAAACGATTAGTCTTAAATGTCCTTTTGGCGCCTTTATTTTCTTTATGGAAATTTTCTCAAGTGATTGAAAATGTTTTCAAACTTATGCTCTTTTATTCTGCAAAATGAAACGAGTGGATTTGTTGTCCTAACAAAGATTACGAGCATGAGTCCTTTTTGGTGTATTTTTGAGACACCTGAAAATATGCTTCAATTTGCATAACAATTGCAAATTAAAAGTATCCCAATATGTTGTCGAAATTGGTATGTAAAGTGAGGCATATTTTTAGGTGCCAGAAACAAATCCACAAAGAATATGCACGTCATCTCTGTTAGACGAGAACACATTCATTTCGACAGGTGCTTCATAAATATGTCTAAAAGGTCATATAATCTCTGTTAAGAAGATTAAGGGTTCATTAATGTATTAATTGACAAACTTTATATGCCAACGCATAATATGGTGGCTCCCTAAAAGTAGGCAATAATTTAAAGTTTGCCAACTTAAGAGTTTACCTGCTTTTTCATTTGCAAACAGAAAGGAAAGTATATTGATGCAAAGTAGAGCTTGCAAATCCTGGCAGCAAGTGGTCTTTTTATTTGGTATAAAAATAATTGCAAAGATTCTGAAAGTTTAATCTTTCGTCCATAAAAGGCTCTTTTTAAATTTGGGTACTTTATGGGGTTCCTGATAGTTTAGGGTGCTCTTTTAGGATCCCCATTGGGAGGAATCCGTTTCTAAAGACTGCAGGTGATTCACAGAGAACGTGCACAGATGCTTCCGGTTGCTGGTTGTCAGATCTGCAAATATCAGTGAAGGAAATTCCCAGTTTTTTGAGATGATACCTAAGTTTATAGTAGCTCGTCAGATATATGGTGAGGATTCGCAGATCCTAACTGTTTAAATGAGTAGGTTTTTAGATACTTTTCTGTATGGGATACTCCTCTGTTTGGGATACTCCTCTGTCTGGAACTAAAAATCTTTTGGCCAGACGATGTCTTACATTATTAATCCATTACCAGATAATTTTTCGATCCACACATTTCCTCAACTATTCTTGGATGTGGCATTTAGGTAGTCCACAGAATGGTTCAGGGCTTATTAGGGGCACATTACTCTTTTCTTGACAAGTTGGTCGTCTTGTTCGTTGCCTACGTGTGTCATGTTCTGGCATCCGATGCAATTCTATTGTATTATCTGCCTCATACACTGATTCTTTTTTATTTTCCGTATCCGAATGATTGAGTTCAGATGTGAATACAGTTGAGTACACCGGTTAAACAACTGTTTTGTATGGGACATTTGAGGTGCCTCTTGTTTGAGTGACACACTCTCTTTTTTGAAGAAAGTTGTTCATGAAGAATTGTGATATTGAAGAATAATGGTCCTTAAGGATGATGATCCTGAAGGATGATGATCATGAAAGATTATGATCATGAAGAATTGTGATCTTGAAGAATGTTGATCATGAAGGATGTTGATCATGAAGAATGATGTTCATGAAGAATGTTGATCATGAAGGATGTTACTCATTAAAAATGATGCTCATGAAGGATGTTGATCATAAAAGATTATGATCATGAAGAATTGTGATCTTGAAGAATGTTGATCATGAAGGATGTTACTCATTAAAAATGATGCTCATGAAGGATGTTGTTCATGAAAGATTATGATCATGAAGAATTGTGATCTTGAAGAATGATGTCCATGAAGAAATGATATTCATGAAGATTGTTGATCATGACGAATTGTTATCTTGAAGAATGATCTTGAAGGATGATGATCTTGAAAGATTATAATAATGAAGAATTGTGATCTTGAAGAATGTTGATCATGAAGGATGTTGATCATGAAGAATGATGTTCATGAAGAATGTTGATCATGAAGGATGTTACTCATTAAAAATGATGCTCATGAAGGATGTTGATCATAAAAGATTATGATCATGAAGAATTGTGATCTTGAAGAATGTTGACCATGAAGAATGTTACTCATTAAAAATGATGTTCATGAAGGTTGTTGTTCATGAAGGATGATGATCAAGAAAGATGTTGATCATGAAGAATGATGATCATGAAGAATGTTGATCATGAAGGATGTTGATCATGACGAATTGTTATCTTGAAGAATGATCTTCTTGAAGGATGATGATCTTGAAAGATTATAATAATGAAGAATTGTGATCATGAAGGATGTTGATCATGAAGGATGATGTACATCATCAAGAAAGAGATTTCATTTTAGTCAGTTGCTGGCAGTGAAAGTATTAAAGAACTTTCTTCATATTCTCCAAATAAATATTATTGACAGATAATCGATGCGTACGAAATTTGGTCGTTAAGAGAAACTTGTGCGATGCTATTTGGAACCCTAACCTAGACAACAGTTCCACGTTGGGTCAAATTGTGAAGGCCTCACTTTTACAGCTTCAAATATTCTTGGAAAATATCTTTGCTAGTTTCTCCGTTCTTAGTTTTAATGTTTCTCTTTCTGCTGTTGTTGTTTAAGTTGTTGTTGTTGTGTGTGTGTGTTGTTGTTGTTGAGTGGATGGCAAATGTTTTAAGTTAAAAACTAGTAAGTTTTTTGTATAATTTTTACTTTATTTTTAGCGTTTTTTTACTTTATTTCCTTCTTTTGTGTGCTTCTTCTCATTTCTTGCCTTTTAAAAGTGAACTCAAAGCGAATTTTCCTACATTCTGCTGACTTTTAAACTCACTTTTTTATTTCATTTCATTTTTATTGTATTTGTTGTTAGCCCAGAAGTACTTCTTCATTGTTGTTGTCGTTACTCGCTGTTGTTGTTGTTGTTGTTGTTTGTTTGTTGTTTGCAACTTGGCTCGCTTGATGCTTTCTCCAATGCACTCTCAGTGCGTATTCGCTAAAAGTGCTTTTCTGTAACAAAACAAAATATATTTCCTTTGCACTTCGGTTGTTTTGAGCTGGAAATACCCGTACACTGGCAGCAGTTAAACTTCACCGTGGCTCTTTTTTTCTCAATACATTTTTTCCATTGCAAACTTATATTAAAAAATTACTTTAATTTGCAGCGGTGGTCGGGGAATCGGCTGTCAACACTGCGTTCGAAGCAATTTCTAGCGAAGGCGGCGCACTTTCAGCGTGCACTCTGTGTGGACCCAAGTTTTCGGCATGGTGCTCATACTCAGTTCTCTCCATTTCTGTGATTTAATTAATAGACAAAGGGGGAAAAAAGAAGGGGAAGAAGAGAACAGAGCATGGTACCATGCCTTGCTATCACCGCAGTTGTTTACATACTTCCTCTACTCAATTGACCAATGAGGAATTTTTCTATTTTCAAACGGATGTACGGGAAATGTGGGTTAACATTCTTGGACGGCACAAGTGTTCCAGAAAAGAAAAGAGCATTTAAAATGAGGAGATAAACAACAACTTGGGTGTATTAATTATGGCCCGAATGGCCCTGATCAGATTCTAAACAAGTTACTATCCAGTGAATCGATAGTGGAAATGTAAAGGAAACCTCGTTTGAAGGTCACCGCTTAAAAGAAGAAGGAAGTAAAAACACAAGGTCGTTAAGGCCAAGGTGTCTACAAGCATTGGAAGGACTGGCAACAAATCTGTCAATATTTATAATTATTATTATACCTCACGCCATAATTTATTCCACCTGTAAGGGCTTGGGGAATTAAGTACTCAAGAGTTGAGTACTAGCTTTCAAAGGGTTTCCCCTCGAAAAGAAAAACTTTTAGAAAGAAGCATTTCGTGACCATATACTGGGCTGGATTCCAACCCGCGACCCCATGACTAAAAGACAAGTATGTTTTTTGCATGAATAGGACGATTAATACATAGATGGACTGTATAGTTTATAGGGCGATACGGCCGCTAGCGCACCAGTTCTGCACACACATGTCTCTGGAATCAAAAGACTTATTTTTCTTTGACATTATTTATTTCAAAAGAACACATCTTCAGAACTAAGGGAGCTGTGTTCACGCCCATATTTATACAAGTATATCCTTATTATTATTATTATTGCCTTTCATCCAGTTTATGTGAAGCCTTAATTCAGTCATCCATAAGAAAAATAGTCCTGATTTACACAACAAACATGTTTCGAAAGGGTTTTCCCGACACAAAAGACAACCACACCACACCTAAAACAATATCCCCAAAATAAAGAACCTTGATATATAGAATAAACATATCCCCACATTGGACTCCGATCAAAAACCTATATTGATATTCTCTTTAAATGGAGTTAGTTCAAAAATTTCCATTCTTGTGGATTCTTCTCGCCTTCTCGAGACTTCTTGCATCGGTGGCTCTTGTATTGATTGTGTTTTTTGTGATATTTTCTTTATTGAGTGTTTACTCGCACAGTGCGCCACTCTACTCGTATTTCCAGCTGGCACTGTTCACAGAGCAACTGCTTCAGCACATTCGCAATTAATGCCTATTAACCCCTCTGTGACCTTATACAGCGCTGAGTGTATTAAAGTGTGGCGTCATATTTGTTGGCGACTTCTGGCCGTCTGCAGTTGGTGTGAATTTAATTGATAGAAATAGAGAAATTAGCGTGGGCGTTGCACTGCAAATCTGTGCAGTTTTGTTCTTTGGAGTCGACTCATAGAAAAGATTCTGGTATGCACAGCTCTGGAAATAGCGCTATTAATTAATTTTAAAGAATTGGGTCCGAAAATCTGAAGGCCACGAATGAGTTCACTTGTAAGGAGACTTCCTATTTGTATGAGTATCGGAAATTGCGATTAGCTTCGATCAGTGCGATCAGCGGATGAAAGCTGACGAAACTGTGCTCTTAATTGGGTCATTATTCAAGGGTGTGGGATCGTCCACATAGCGTCAAAAGTGATATTCCCAAAAGATACTCGTCTAATCACTCTCTGAGTAATTCGATTGTGGATTGCAGTTTCCCCAAATGTGACTCTTAGAGAGGACTTGTTAGGAGCTTTGAAGGAGCTGCTTCCGAGCTGATTATATAACCAAAAGTTTAGGTTGTGTTGGACTGGCTGTTCGAATAGGCAACGTATAGACCTGTTAGGTTCTTAGCGAGAGTAGTTTGCAAGTAGTTTCAGGAGTCAGGTTGACTTGGTTCTTAGGAGTGTATAAAATCAGTGCAATTTTACTGCAAATCACTGTGCCCCGTTGACACTATTGTCGGACTGATTTCAGCATCCCTTTCATGGATAGCCACATTGGTCTTCACTGAGCGAAAGTTTAAGATTACAGACTTGGCCAAATACTGTTACAGCCCGTGCTTCATTACTACTTAAATAATATGATGGCTGAGTCAGCGTAAATAATTGGAGATTTAAATGCACTCCAATTGTTAAACGGGGCTGTAGCAACCTGTACCACTGCATGATGAATTTGACACGTCATCACCTGAGAATTGAAGTATTCTCACTTATCCATTAAACTGTTTACTTGAATTTAAGGTCGTTAGCACGAAATAGATTCCACCTCCTTTACTATGTTAGAAGGAGGTGGAATCATGGATATCTTAGAATCTCAATACCCTATGAGAGAAAAGAAGAACACCATTAAAAAGCAAAGCGCCCACAAGACAGCAACACCAGGGCATCTGAATGGCTCTACATGGATTTTGAATGCAACTTTTGATCTTTTTAAGTTATGAATTTTAAAATGAGGTTTACGTTACGTCCATAAAGTCGTCAGGTCGCACAATTAGGGATAGTTTCGTTCTTAAGATTTGCCAAGAGCGTCTCTCTGTTCAACGATTTATACTACAGCTCTTAAGTGGATATTCATCTGGGATCGCAAAGGACCTTGCAGGTCTATGTGTGGCCTTCACGGCCTGCCAGTCTAACCTAACCTAACCTACGCCCATAAAGTGGTCCCATGTCAATGAAACCACACACTCAAGTGTGGTCTGAGTCTTTATTCGCAACCATCACAAAAGCAATGCGCTGAATTTCAAAGAATTTGAACTGACCTTTTGCCCTGGGATTGGAAAAGGGACGGGAACGAGAACAGTATAGTGTCATTAACAAAAAATAATGACTACTTTGATTGTTTCTAATTGATTGAAAATTGTGTGACTATTCTCTGAGTTCAGAGTTAAAATAGTTGATAATTGAAAAAAATGTGCCAATGTGTTGTTGTTGTTGTTCGCGTTTAGTTTCAATAACTATTTTTAGTAAATAGCCAACAAAAAGAAAAAAGAAGGTTAAACTTTGACATTCTGAAATGGGTGGCAACACTGGTTTGCATGCTACACACGCAGCCACACATCATAATGGTAAAAGTTGATGAGGAAATTGTGTGCGCAATGTAAAATTTCCATTTCGCGCTCTTTTACTACAAAACAAAACCATCAACAACAACAACAATAACAGCAATATCAATAGCTACAACAATAACAACAACAACAACAGCAGCAAGAACAACACGAAAAGCTATTTCACACTTTTCGAAAGTTTACGAAACCTAACCTCACTTTGGCGGCTAAAGTCTCGCTGCAGGTTATGGCCGCCATTATTATTAATTATTATTTTATAAGTATCCACATAAACACACACACACACACACACACACTCACACACACACAGCCAGACACATGCTTGGCGGCTTCAACACATATTCATGATTTGGCGGCAAGTGGCCACCGCAAGTGCATAGCGCAGCGCAACGTTGCCCAGCATCGGCGGTCGGGTTGGCCTCATTAGAACCCCACCTAACCTAAAGTAACCCAACCCAAACGAACCCCACCCCACTCCACCTCAGCGCTCCACTTCGTCAGTGGCTGCTCCGTGTTCCTAGCACATACGCGCATTGTTGTACTCGAAAATTCTTTGGAATTTTTTTCTTGCCGCGGAGCACGGCTGCTGCAGCTGGCGTGCGCCAATGATGCCAGCCGCTACTGCTGCTCGAGCTGGATCTGCTGATGGCGTGGCATGGCGTTGCATGTGGTAAATACTTTTTGCTTTCAAATTTTTGAAATTCATTATTCACAATGGCGTCAGTGACGACACTCTCCGTCCCGCGCGATAGTTTCACCCCCCCAGCACATTCATTGATCTATTATCATCATTTTTGTGGTGGTTGTAACAGCATCAACCCCCTCCGCACACACACATGGATTACCATGGCCACAACAACTACATTGGCGAGTTCCAGCACGGAAGGAAGTTGGCAAAAACTTCGTCCGTATGCATTCCTGGCGAATTTCCGATGATAAACTAATTTGATGACAGCGGATTATGTTGATAGTTAATAGTGCGGTCTGCACCTGTGAAGGTATGCCAAGTGTTCGGGCTGTTTGCTTTGGAGCAGTGCTAAGAATTTTTAGAATTTCAACCACACAATCGTTCAGAATTGCGAATTGCTGCCGGATTCAGAGGTTGTGTACGAGTAATCACAGGACACCCGCACAGCAACGCATTACAAGTTGTGTCCTGGGCCGGTGTTCCTGTTGTTTGGAGTTTATTTGGAAAAATGTGAGCTATATCTGGAGGATTCCTCTACTAATAATGGTTCTATGTATAATTAGTGCGTGAGGTGTAAGACCAATATAATTCAGGAATATTTCTTGACTTATTTCAAAGGAGAATACTATATGAGCTGAGGCAGATTTATGAGGAGTTTCTACTAGTCTACTGACCAGGTTGTATAAAGAAGTAGATAATTTCATTCCATTGTCACATTACTCGCACCAAAGTATAAAATACTGAGAGTTGTTCAAGAAGAAGTGGACATTCTTCATGTCTGGATTAAATAAATTCGATTGAAGAGATGCTGCGGTGGGAGGTCAAGGTTCAACTAGGACCGTCGAGCCAACAATGATGATGAGATGGCGCGGTTACTTTACTTGAGGTATCAGCAAATGCATTTCTGCTACATAGATGGGTCCGTTGACCTATTTGACCTGAGTATAGATTCAAGCGTACTAGTATTTGGACCAGAGTCAGTATCGTGGAGCCTTACTGTTCTTGAATCCAAGAGACTACTCAAAGGACTTAAATTTGAGTAGTGAGCTGGGACTTTAAACGGCTGAAATAGGCCAGCTTGTTCCCTCCTTCTCCTCATAACCGTGCTTCATACTCAGTTTGTGAAGTAATTATAGCTTTAGCTCTAATCTCTAAACTTGATTTCACAGTGGAACTTGAAAAAAAATTCAGTGAACTTTAAGAAAAAAGGCACAGTGACATATCCAAGCGGGGGCTCTACAGGTACCTTAAATAATGACGCATTTAAAGGACCTTCCCATATAAATACACTGAACAGAAAATGCTTGAAATAAGGTAAGCTTAGGCTACCTTCCTACGGTAACCTTGGTGTTGCTATTTGAACTGCTTGCTAACTACTGCATCCATTGATGACATTATTTTCCTTTCAGATATTAAAATATGTTTATGAGATTCCTTTAAAGGTAGCTTGAAGATATGCAGGTGAGTAGGGGAAGACCACTGACCCCACAGTAAGAAAACTGACTACGCAGGAAGACCACAGACCCCACAGGAAGACCACTGAAGTTGTAGGAAGACCACTGACACCACAGAAGGACCTCTAACCCCACAGGAAGACCATTAACCCCACAGTAAGATTACAGACACTGCAGGAAGACCACAGACCCCACAGGAAGACCACTGAAGTTGTAGGAAGACCACTGACACCACAGAAGGACCTCTAACCCCACAGGAAGACCATTAACCCCGCAGTAAGATTACAGACACCGCAGGAAGACCACAGACCCTACAGGAAGACCACTGAAGTTGTAGGAAGACCACTGACCCCACAGAAGAAAACCGTAAGAATACCACAGGAAGATCACTGACAACGCAGGAAGATGGCAGACCCCGCAGGAAGACCACAGACCCTACAGGAAGACCACTGACCCCACAGGAAGAAAACTGACTATGTAGGAAGACTATTAACCCCGCAGTAAGATTACAGACCCCGCAGCAAGACCACAGACCCTACAGGAAGACCACTGATCCCACAGGGAGAAAACTGACTACGTAGGAAGACTATTAACCCCCAGGAAGATCACTGAACTTGTTCGAAGACCAATGACATCGCAGGAAGACCACTTGTAGGAAGACCACTAACCCCGCTGGAAGATCACTGACGCCGCTGGAAGACCACTAACGCCGCAGGAAGACCACTGAACTTGTAGGAAGACCACTGACCCCACAGGAAGAAAACTGACTACGCAGTAAGATAGGGGACTCCGCAGGAAGACCACAGGCCTTACAGGAAGACCACTGAATTTACAGCACTCACATTTGAAGCATTGTCCTTCTTGTAAGATGACTTAATCTCCTAAAAACGAGTAAATCTACAAAATGTCCTTTAAGAGAATTTAGTCTGATCCTTTTCGCCAGCGGGCGCGGTTATTTGCCAATTTGCATGTTGCTCCAAATTCAACGAAGCAAAAATACTTGACACCCAAATAATAATAATCCAAAAATAACAACAGCAACAACCACAACAACAACAGAAACAACCACAACAACAGGACTAACAAAGAGCCGCTCAAAAGCAATGGGCACATAAAAGTCCCCGAACAACATGAAAAAAGGAGTAAAACAAGAACGTAAATAAAAGTTTTGTGTGCAAATGTTTACAAAACTCAAACGTAAACAATTTACACAATTTGGCCGAAAAAGTGTTTACACTGGTGCCGCCGCCGCCGCACACGTTGCGCCCTCGCCTTTGTTTGCCAAATCCATAAAAAGTGTTGCCAACAATTTGTGCTGCCTGCTGCTGAGTGTCATTGCAAAAATAAACACATTGAAGCCGATTTTCGTGCCGGCAACAACGCGTACGCCAACAAAAGGACACTCGTGCAGAATGCGGCGTGCGACGCTAAGGATTTCATAATAAGTTTGCCTGCAATGAACTTTGACTACTTCGGCTCATGATTCTTCCCGGCGGCACACAAACTCATTCACTCAAACACACACACACACACACACTCAAACACAGCGGCACACACACATACGGCGTATACGTAACGTGAACGTAAAACAAAACCCAGCCAAGCAATTTGCTACAAAACCAACTTTACCCCACTCAGCGAAGAAGCACTTCCGTGTGTGCTTGTGTTGTGAAAGCGAAAAGGACACAAACGCAGACAATTGTACAAAATACGAGTATCGTTTTTGAGGCCGTTGGTGGGCCACTCTGCCGAATGGGTATTGGGAACCAGCACCACTCTGTTGTCATACTCGCATGTTACGGCTGACGATGCCAACAAAACGGGAGGGTGGGGCAAATTAATTACTTTCCAAAAATATACAATATAATAAAATAAGAGAGCAGGGCAAGAGGAAAAAATGCGGGCAAGCAAAGTGTGTGGAAAAACTATAAACAAGGCCGCAGAGCAGGAACAGCGACAGGAGGGCTGTGTGCGGCCTGGTGCGGTGAAGTTAACAGAAAGTCCAACCATAAAACGAAAACAATATCCTGTGGGACATAAATTACAAAATTCGGTCGTGCACACATTTCGTGAGCCTGCCTCACTGCATTGTCCCCGGCCTGCCTGGTCTGCCTGGCCTGCCTGGCCTGCCATCTTCTGCAGCAGCTGGGGAATTGTTTCAGTTCAGTTTTGGCAGCAACCGGGGGAACACTGTTCCAGCCAATGTTCCTTTCGAAATTTACTGCGCTGCACACAGCCACTGGCGCTGGCTGCCCCGCCGCTCGTCAAGGCTATTGCACTTTGTTGGGTGATAATTTTTTCTGGCCGCCTCGCTGACAGCGGGCGTGTGAAAATGGGCAACCGAAGGCAGCTTGTTTGTTTGCTTAACCTTAGGCAGAATGCTACTTAACAGCAGCACAAAGAGAACAAAAAAATAAGGAAAGAAGGACTCCTTTTCCAAAAACATTTGCATACTTATTGGCGTGAAAGTGTCGCCTTTAAATCAAATGAGTTGACACTTTTTTCGGAATTCGCTTCTGTGGCAGGTTTTTCCTTTCTGGTTTCTTTGCATTCTTTGCAGACAAAAGATTTTGCTTGAAAACGATTCTGACGAACAGGGTGATTTTCATGCTGCGGCCACAGTCTATTCTGCTGTCCCTTTGCTGTGTTCTTTTGTGGTTTGAGTCGTTTGGGCGATTGTGTCTTTAAAGATATTCTTCTTCCGGATTTTGAAGAGCAATTTTCAACCAAAAAGTTTCAATTCAAGGAACAAAATCAATATTTTTAGTTGCAATAATCTGGCACTACCCTTGGTTAAACCATCTTAGCAAGTACGCCTAGTCTGGAACAGCGATCCGTACTTTAGACGAGATTCCTATGAAGATTAATAGGTACCTGACACCGGTGCTCTTAGTTCCCCAAGGTCAGAGAACTGATACTTGTACGTTACTTAGAGCATTCGCAAAGACTATGGAGAACTTTATCCTCATCTTTATCCTTCAGTCAGTAGATGTGAATATGAATGGAATCAGAAGATATGTGCCGAATACTGGGAGATAATATGGAAAGCACTTTGAGTAAGAAGATGTGTTCCAGTTCCTCACAGAGAATATGGAAAATTCGTTCTCTCTAATCTTTGAGTCAGTAGATGTGAACATTGAAATTGTTCGCTCCTCTTTATCCTTGAATCAAAATAAATGTATCGAATACTGGCAGATAATATGGACAACACTTTCCTATTTAACTTTGAGTCAGCAAAGGTGTGCTGGATACTCACAGAGAATGTGGAGAATTGTTTTTTCTTCCTCATCCCTGGTTCAATAAATCAGTGTCCTTCACTCAAAGAGAATCTGGAAAGTTAATTATTTATATAATATTATTACTGATCATTTCAAAATCAATCACGAAAGTGAAGAATTAAAATTTCTGCTTCCTCCTCTTGAGTAGACAGCCTCAATGTATCACAACCACAGTTCTTTTTATTCCTTTCCTATCAATTGATATAACCTGTTAAGACGATGGCTATTTAAGTCAACCCGCAGGATCTGGTTATAAATTTTAAGTAAAGAGTATAAAAAGTATGTCAAAGGAAGATACAGCAAGAGTTTTGCCCCAAAAATCACTCCAAAACTAAAACTTGCACTAACAAAATCTCCGATAAGCAAGTGTGAAGGTAAACCTTAAGGATTGCTTACACCACGATGTACTTGGGGGTTAAAAAGTTCGTGTACTTGGAGCTGAATTTGATATCTTGCCAACTGTTTCATGACCTCAACTTGGATTTGATTCTTAATGACTGTGATAGATCGACGCGGTGCGGCAGTCCATAGAGTCATTAGGGAATTTATATCCATTCTTCGTTTCTTGTACATTGATTATGAATGGGAGAAAATATCTTCCATAAGTGGGCTTTCCGAGCAATGTAGTGCATGGCAAGGAAGTTGAATATACCAAGAATAGAATAATGTTCATAAATGTATTTTTTTTACCCTAGCGATTGTGTGAAATATACTTCCATTCTCCACACAAAATCTGATGAGTCCTCAACCATCCAACTACCCTCTCACTCTTAAGCTCCCCTAACTCCCTTGTCTTCCACGTAATATAATTTAAGTTGATATCAAAGTCGTACTTTGAAAATGTCCACAGAAAGAAGACGGAGTTGAAGGCATTTTTGAAGGACTCATCTATACTCCTTCGTAGTGCATGCGAACTGTTTAGTACCCTTCATTTTGGAAGGACTCATCCATATTCCTTCATAGTACAGGGGAACTGTTTAGTACCCTTCTACAGGCATTTTTGAAGGACTCATCCATATTCCTTCGTAGTACAGGCAAACTGTTTAGTACCCTTCATTTTGGAAGGACTCATCCATATTCCTTTATAGTACAGGGGAACTGTTTAGTACCCTTCTACAGGCATTTTTGAAGGACTCATCTATACTCCTTCGTAGTACAGGCAAACTATTTAGTACCCTTCATTTTGGAAGGACTCATCCATATTCCTTCGTAGTACAGGCGAACTGTTGAGGACCCTTCTACAGGCATTTTGGAAAGACTCATCTATACTCCTTCGTAGTACAGGCGAACTGTTTAGTACCCTTCATTTTGGAAGGACTCATCCATATTCCTTCATAGTACAGGCGAACTGTTTAGTACCCTTCTACAGGCATTTTTGAAGGACTCATCTATACTCCTTCGTAGTACAGGCGAACTGTTTAGTACCCTTCATTTTGGAAGGACTCATCCATATTCCTTCCTAGTACAGGCGAACTGTTTAGTACCCTTCTACAGGCATTTTGGAAGGACTCATCTATACTCCTTCGTAGTACAGGCGAACTCTTTAGTACCCTTCTACAGGCATTTTGGAAGGACTTATCTATATTCCTTCGTAGTACAGGCGAACTTATTAGCACCCTTTCAGACTAAACAGTCAATTGTTTTCTATACCTTTCTGGAACTGTCGTTCACTCCAGTACTTTAATACCTGGTTATATCTAATGTTTTTTTATATATAATCTATAAAAATGGGCTTCAACATCAGTGTCTGTTCTTTAAACCATTTGGTCAAAGCTCTGAATAACCATTTAATTGGCCTCCATTATGGCAGTAACAAACAACTCATTACTTAATTTTGATCTTGTGGATTACCACAGAATTCCTTCCAACTCAAATCAAAATCCTTTGGAAAAAATAATATTAAAATATATTTGGACGCATTCCAAAAGATTAATACAAAATATTTAAATTTAAATACTAAATTGCAGTTGGGCAAAACGCACACATCCGAACCATAACTCAGTGTGTGTACTGGCAGAGTCCCCCTTAAACTATGCTGCACAATATTTCACCACAATAAATCTTGGCTCTAACTCAATACTTCAAAGGACACCATCTGCCTGCAGCTCAGCAGGGTGCTTACGACATGCTTCTGTATCGAATAAACTATTAAAATAAATTCCAAACAAATTGTCTGTATGCCCCCTGAGACTGCTGTTGTTTCCAGCCCCCCACCGCCCTGTCATACTATGTGTGTCTGTGTGCGTGTGCCGAGCCTTTAGCCAAATCTTTCCATTCGTGTCTCTTATTATTGTTATTATTATTAATTTTGGCAGGCCACATGCAAAATTAATAGCTACTAAGCTGTATTTCATAAACAAGCGCCGCCACTGTGTGCGTAGAGGAGTGCAGCCGTTGGCTCCTTTGTAGTGAACTCCGATGTTGGGCATATTTTATGATGCTGTCAGCAGCTGTGCAGCAACAAAAACCAAATACATCCTTGAGAGGCCATGTAAGTCAACCTGCCACATATTTTAGCCTGGCATATTTGTCTTAGCCATATTTTAGTGGTTGACAGCATACATTTTTAAGCATGAGTGTCGCATGTAGTTGCAGGGCTGTCGTTGTGTGCGTGTGTGAGTGAGTGTGTGTGAGTGTGTGTAAGAAAGTTTATGATAGATGCCACTTACATCTTCCTTTTTTATTATTTGCCTTACCTTGTTAGAAACTTTGCGGTTCTGCTTTATGCACTCTTGTGGAGCAGGGAGCATGTCTTTGGCAAATTTTCGTCAATTTAGCATTTTTGAAGTGTTTATGAAAACTTGAGAATTTTGCGGGGGTTTCTGAAGTATGCTGACAGATGATGAAACGTAAATCACTCGCTCATTGGTGGCATAATTCTTTAATGGAATCGCAACGGTCGGATTGTGCTTGAAGGACTAAGCGGTGTTACAAGCAAAACATGGTTTATTTAGGAGTGCTTTAGTTCATTTGATATCTTGTCAAAATTCATTCATCGGTTGCTTTTGAATATGGAGGTGGCAGGGTCATTCGAATTGCTGCATTGAATCCATTAAACGGAATAATGACTAATTTGAACATCCTTTCAATGATCTCTTCTATAATGTATTGCTTGCAGTTCTGACTCATCCACACAGACACTGAGTGATTGTGATTGTAACCTCTCGATGAAAATGCTCGGTTAGTTCTTCTCTAGTTCAATTTTAGATCTGTAAAGAGATCAGCAAGTTTTCAGAGCACCAGAGTGGTAGAAGTGTCGTTAATGGCACTGTTCACTGCATAAATTGATAACGTCATCGAACCAGACCCCCGAAGAGCCCCAATTAACTTGTGAATATTTACGGCGCTTGTCATAAGTAAGCAACTTAATTGAAGTTTCGTGCAACATGCGTCCCATAGGCCTCCAATACGTAAATATACAGTCATCACAGCCCAGAGCATGCGGCTAAAATAGGCATCACTTTCAATACCAACTGCGGAAGTTGAATGAAAGGGAAACTATAAAACACGGTCTCTGTGCCTGCCTAACTCAGTCCATAAAACACTGGGTAAAGTGATGTCCTAAAATATTCATAACTGGGAGAAATCTCACGTTCACTAAACTCTCGATCTGATTATAAGGTCTATCCGACAATACCTTTGTAACAAAACGAAAAGAGAGGTATCGAAATGGCTCAATGGCGCTAATTTGATTACTTTAAATGGACAGTTTTGAATATTCCTCCTGAAAGAAAATAATATACTGAAGATGTTGTAGCCTAGAAGTCAGCAGATAAGATGTAAAATGTGGAACAAGAGCGAGTCTAACGCTTAAATTGAACTTATGAAGAAACGGGAGAGAACATGATGAGTAAGTGTATACCACAGGCCACTCTATTATATGGATTTATTATTTAAAGGATTTCTTTAAAGTCCTAAGCAGTCCAAAGAAACCAAAGAATACATGATCAAACGAATGAGCTACAGATCTAAATATTTTATTTTGTCGGAGCAACTTGTCAGATATACTCGTACATAGCACTCAGATGTTAAGACATTTCTTGTATTATATTTGAGGAACTACTTTTGTATTATTCTATGAAAATACTTAAACTGTGAGGAAATCTCAGTAGATCCTGTATCCGTGAGGAGGTAAAGCTTAAGCTAGTTACGTTGTCAGCACTAAAAACCTCAAACCTGATTCTTGGGACACACGCATAAAAAGTGATCATCCGTTTCATCACCCACAAGCCGAGGAAAGAACACTGCATACTATGTATATTATTTCCATGTGCTTAGGCAAAGCAAAACGACCCATACAATAGCAATACTATCTGTAGTCTACTGTAACTTCGACCGAGTGGCACAATAAACCTGTATGTTCTGTCACAGATAACATTTGTCCTACTGCAGCCTTTAAAGTTTTCCCACTCCTGATTCTCAGCATACGCAATCCAATCTCCAATAGTGGAGTTAATGGCAGCAAGAGGTAAGCACGGCCAGATTCCGGGCCAGTAAAACTGCTCTCAGATTCTTTATTGACTAGTTAGTACGTGACTTCAGTCCCCCTAAGAACCAAGAGCCCTGGAACTCAAGTTAAGAGCAGATTTTTATCCGTTCTAACATAGTTTATGGTGGAGGCGGTATTGGAGATGCCTTTGTCGACTCAGTCCTGCGATGAACGTAAGTTCACCAGTACTGTCATTGCTCGTTGTCTTTTTTACTCTGTTTCAAGAGAAGTTGAACCAATTTTATATTGTTCTATTACGTTCTGTTAATAGAACAATATAAAATTGGCTCAACTATTAACAGAACGTGAATTTATCTGTTCAGACAATTTCCCTTCACTTCTGGATACCTTCAAATGTAGATACTACTTTAAAGTTGACATAATGCCTTACGCAATGTCTTAAATGGCCAGTTCGTAAGCACGCCTTTTAGAACAACATGCTGACCCGTTGACCACCGCCCCACAGTAACGCAATAGTCCGATTCTCCCACACGTTAGTCATTAAACGAGCATCTTCCGCATTAAGTCCGACACAATTGCATTTGACTGTCATACGCCGAGACTGTCATTAGCACCGATTAGATTAGACGAGAACTGCCCGGAGCCAAGTTGTGTCGAGCGCTTGTACAACAGCACACACCCAGGGCAACCATTTGCAGCAATTGTGTGTCCACCTTCTGTCATAAGCGACTAAACACAGTTATTTAACTGTAAATCTTCCTAAAGACCATTAATACGCTTTAATCGGGCGGGACGGCGGAGAACTATGGAAATCCAAGATTGTGCCGGCAAATGACAAATTCTCTTGACAAATTTTGCATTTCAAATAATCCGCCATGGCTGACGCAAAGTATATCATTAAATATGTCGACACAGCGGCCACGACGCAGCCGGACGCAACAGCCAGCGACAGCCAAAGACAAGACACGTTCCTCGTCTCGGCTGGGACACAATTTTGCAACAAAAACATCAAACAGGGAAAAAATCAAATAATATTCATAAAAAACAACAAACAAAATGTGAGGAGGAAAAACTTAAAATCCAAGCAAATGAAACTTGATAATAAAATGTAATAGGAAAAAATAAAACAAAATAAAAGCAACAACAACAACAACAACAACAACAACCAGAAAATAATAATAATGGTCTTTGTAAAAAATAATCACACTAAAAGATTGCACACAAAAAAGGAAATGTGTGGGCGTAGGATTTAGCAGACTCTACGGAATGAGCTGTGCTCGAACGCGGCGCTACAGAGAACGACACACACAGAGAGAGGGAGAGAGAGAGAGCTTCACACCGAAGGAGAGCAAGACAGACACTCTTGGTTAGAGAGAGGGGGGGAGATAAGGGCCAAGGGAGATAAGCGGCAGGCCAACCTACCAGAAGGAGTAAGAAAAATTGAAACGACCGGCAAACTAAATTTAGAAAAAGACACGCTCACAAAAAAAGAATGGTACACAAACAAACAATAACAAGAAATACCTCCAAACACAGCGCAAATCTGCAACTAAATGGATAATACCAATTTTATGTACGGCCACTAACAACAACAACAACAACAACAACACACACACTTTGTTGTGAATGGCTGGAGGCGTGCGTACTCGTCCTCGTATTGCGAGGCGCTTACTGCCGGTCCGTCCGTCCGTCCGTCCGTCCGTCTGTTCTTCTGTCTGCGAGTACCTCTCCGATTGACGACTCGCCCGTTGAGTTGCAATTATTAATGGTTGGGCCTGTGTGAGAGTGGGTCTCCCTGCTGGAGCGCCACATATATTCTCGTATCTTTAGAGGCTTTACAACTTCGCTCCTTTTCCTTGTGGCTTTAAATTTTTATCTTTTTCCATTATTTTTTGTTGCTTTTTATTAGGTACGATTTTTTCGTCTTCTCTTCAATGAAGCAAAAATTGTCCAGACATGACTTGCGTAGGTGAGGCAAATGCTCCATTGGCTTGTCGCTGATGGGTTTGCCTGTTGGAGCTGTGCCACAAAACAGACAAAGTAAACCACCGACAAAAAGTAGCCTGAAGTTATAGGAAATATGGTGTAATCGCATTAATACACTTTGTACATGCCTCCCACATTCACGTACTCGTATCTCAGACAAAAAGTTTCACAGATATTTAGAAAATTTGTATGATGGAATTATCCATATTCGGCTCATGGTGGATAATTGGCAAACTATGGTGAGGATGTGAAAAATTATGACAGATTAGCTGATTGGAAATTAAACGCTGCGGCCTACACGTACGGCCGATATATATTTTTGAATCACGCTTCGAATGAATGAGCAATCACACAAAGGAACAAAGCTGAAAACCAGGTAACGAAACCAAAGAAAAAAACACCAGTTAGTCGGTGGTGACAACTCTCATAAGTACCCTACGAGTATATATATTTTGCTTGCTCTTGAACAAAATAAACTTATAGAATGTGGGCGTGGTCGGTCGTTCTTTTCTTACCAAATTTGTATGCAGTTCATTTTCAGAGTTCAAAGTTAATTTCGTATAAAATTTCATGGATAAAACTCTTTCGGTTCCTGAGATATACTGTTGTAAAGCAAGCGAGTTCTTGCAATTTCCGAGTGTTGCTGGCCTGATTATAAAATTTGATATAGAACATATGAGAGTTCATACTTGATTTCACAAAAAATATCAGGCACATAATCTTGACAAGATATGCTGTTCGGTAGAGAACTCTTTTGGTTCCTGAGATATACTGTTGTAAAGTAAGTGAGTACTTGGAATTTCCGAGTGTTGCTGGCTCAAAATTTGATGTAGAATATATGAGAGTTCAAACTTGATTATAGATAAAATTTCAGGCAAATAATTTCTATGGTTTATAAGATATGCTGTTGTACCGTCAACGAGTATATTCAATTTAGGCCAAATTTTGAGAACATTTTATATGAGAGTTATAACTTGATTTCAGAAAAAATATCAGGCAAAAAATGTTGCCTGGTTTATAAGATATGCTGTTGTGATGTTGTGACTCAAGTAGGTGCATGGAATTTGGGCATGTCAATGGTCTTCTTTAACCAAATTTGATGGGTCTTTAGGTCTACAGTTTAAGATCGTAGGCCTACTGTGATTTCTCACCCAGCTCGAGACCTGTTTTAGGTGGCTTTGCTCTATCACCTATTCTTTAAAATACATGAGCCTCTGTTTGCTAGTTGTCATTTCAAGGCCTGGGAAACACATTTAATTATGTGATCTATTGATATATAATATATCACTATTATAATTATCATTACATACAATATCGAGTTTACTGTACTTTTTGGTCGATGAAAATGATTGCCCTGTTACAGTCAATGGAGAATACATCTTAGATATGAGCAAGATCCCTCATCATGATTCCTCCAAAATATATGAATTTCTGTCGAAATTAACCTGACAGAAGATTTGTAGATGAGATTATCCTCATATTTGAAATAAATAGGAGCATCACAATAGATCTTTCAGGTCGCAGTGTATAACACCCTTAAATATCGTGACATATTGGAATACTATATTTGGATGGACTTGATATCAGTGAAATATGGTACCAACAAGATGGAGCCACATGCCACGCAGCTGGTCAAACAATTGATCTATTGAAGGGGAAGTTCGGTAAGCATGTAATCTCGAGAAATGCTCCGGTCGAATGGGCAGCTCCCTCAAGCAATTTAAAGCCCTTGGATGTCTTGTTATGGGGTTACCAACTACCTTAGGTCTATGCCAACAAGCCAAGAACGTTAGAGGAGCTAAGGCACAATATCGCACGCGAAATTGTCAGCGTTCCGTCCGATATACATGGAAGAGTGGTGGAAAATTGGCCAGTGATGGAACAATTAGCTAAAATAATAAATAGTAATAATCTGGGTTATGGAGGCCGAAGTGGTGTTGGCTGGAGACATTCTCTAACGACTTATCACCGATTATTCACTTATTTACACTAATCGTTCATATTTCTTTACACAATCCAGTGATTGAACTATTAGCACAACAATAGGTGATAATCTGGGTTAGGCAATAATAGTGAGTGGGAGTCGTAGCGACATTTCCGACTCAACAACGATTATCCAACTTTTCACCTAATCCATCACATACGAGTATACATATATTGTAATGAAAAGGCCGTTTCATCATTCATGCCTGCAAAGTGGCGTATCTACTCAGAATGCTTCCGGGTTGCAATCAAACTGAATTATTAATTATCTCAAAACAAAGGTGTTTGGATCACGTGCCACAATCCGGTGGAAATATGAACTAAATTCTGTAATCCCGCGGCTCGTAATATTTTCTGCGATTTTTAGAAACGCTCCCCTCACCAATGCAACAATGTGAGAGGCCATTCCCTCAGTAACTTCTAAATTAGCAATTATTTAGCTTAAAATAAAAACACTCCTCGCCGACACTATCAAGATCGGTACCAATGCATATCTCTCGATTTCAGCCCGAAACGTAAACGCAGCAATTGCGTAAACTAACAAACTAATCGCAATCTTAATACAGACATCACGCAATCGCTGACTTAATGAGCTGCACATAATGCCGGGCCATGCCTAGTAAGGAGCACTTGCAAAGGAGCTGTTGCTGAAGACTACCCACGGCGAGCAGCGAACAGCGAACACGGCTACAATAAATTAAAAGCAGGTAGCAAGAAAGTCAACCACAGCGACGAAACGCACATTCGGCTGAAATGGAAGAATTTTTCAAATTTCCAACCACTTGGCGATTAAAATCTGTAGCAGGCAAGCACAGACAAAAACGCCTCAATTTGTGAGCGCAACCAAGAAAAACGCAAAGCGACACGCACGTTGGGGTTTCCATGTCTGCTCAGACCCCGACTCTGCTCGACACCGACCCCTACCCCAGCCCAAACCCAGACGGTCTGACTGAGCTGACTGACTGTGATTTATGGGCGTACACAGAAGTTGCCCAAACACCAACAACAACGGTGAATTATGTATTTGCAATCGGGCACACAGACAGACAGTACTCAAAAGTTTATACCACACAAATACGTCGGAGGTGTATTAATTTGCTTCCTGCTCCTGCTCTTGCTCCTACTCCTGCTTCTGTACACATTTCCCTGTCGTTCTGTTCACTTACCATACATTTTACCCTCATCGGATAAGATGATTTTCCGTCGTCCACAGGGCGGATATATTGAGAGCGCCTCTTGAAAACTCTGTTCGATATCAGGGCTCCAGACACCTTCAGCATCGGCAGATGAGAGATCTTTTTCGTCCTGCAAAAGTGGAAATGTTTCAATGTTGTTTCGTTTTAATGATGAAGAAGGATATTATTAAAGAATTTATAATAAAAAATAAAAATACAAAAAAATGAAAATCGTGAGCGTTGCCATTAAGAAGGACCTTTCCACTCGTGTTGTGCGCTTATTGCAAGTGTGTGTGTGTGGGGACTCCTCAATACATCGGCTCTGCATGCCAGCATTGAATCCTGACACTAATGAAGTGCCACACACATACGGTTCTGATACCTATGAGAACACTCCCACACACACACACACACTCGTACGCACACATATACATACGCAGTAGCTGTCAAAAGTGATACACTTGAACGGGATTTCAAGTGGCATTAATTGTAAGTGACTTTTAATGAGTAATTTGAGTATGCGTAAGAGTGCTGAAGTGTGTGTCAATGAGTGCGTGAGTGTGTATCATCAGAGAGGCACCAAATGTGTACGTACTCTGGTTTCGCTTGTTGTTGCTGTATTGATGATGCCTCCTGTCTGCTGCCTGTTGCCAATGAGGCGTTCCGGCAAGTGTCAAATTACATTGATGAATTTTATACCGTGTCAAGGAGTTTCTGTACACGAACTCTTATGCAAGTAAATCAGTGGAATTGCTGCTCGAGGCGTTTAAATAATTAAAGGTTAAAATTGTGTTTTCTACAATTATTTCTATTCGCGCGTTAATGTATAATTGATACTTGTTTAATGCTTTACAGCTTTAGTGAGGGGAAACAGCGAAGAGTGCGACAATTGGAAGTGATTGAAAAGTGTTACGTGTCGCACGAGAGTGCCTCCGAATGAAGTGGAAAAAATTCGAGGACTAAATGGAAATAGGTCGTGAAGACGGACAGGTATGTATAGGAACACCTATCCGAAGACAAGAACAACAACTTAAACCAACATGCAGTGTGCGCACTGATATAAAGACGACTGTTGATAGGCAGTTGTGTGATTTGAAAGCCAATGTTTCCGCCAAAAACCAAACAAATATGTGTAGATATATATGTACTGACATATATGGTAGACATACATATATGGTAGACATATATGTATAAGCATATACGGAGACACATGTGTACATACATAAATGAAGGAATATATATGCATAGACATATATGTTCTGACATATATGGTAGTCATATATGTATAAGCATATATGGAGACACATGTGTATATATATAAATGAAGAAATATATATGTATAGACATATATGTACTGACATATATGGTAGTCATATATGGATAAACAATTATGGAGACACATGTGTATATACATAAATTAAGGAATATATATGTATAGACATATTTGTAGACACATGTTTATTTATAGAAATATACGTAAAGTCATATATGTATATGCATATATGTATAGTCATATACATATGTGTATAGACATATAAAGGGTTTTTCAAAAGAAACGCTACAAAAGTAAATCGATAGTGACAGCAAACGACGCCATATTTTTTCCCGCTCTTTTGGCATTTCTCTTCAGTAAGGTTTGCCATTTCGTCATCCAAAGATATACGAGCCAAGAACGAGTCGAAATTATTAAAATTTACTACCGAAATTCGGAGTCAGTCGCCTCAACTTTAAGAGCGCTACGTCCAATTTATGATCAGGCTCATTTCTGGCTGAATGGCTTCGTCAATAAGCAAAATATGCGTTATTGGTTGGACAGCAATCCACACGTACTCCATGAGTCATCATTGCATCCCGAAAAAATTACGGTTTGGTGCGGTTTATGGGCCGGCGGCGTTATTGGGCCGTACTTCTTCCGTTATGATCAAGACCGGCACATTACTGTGAATGCGAATCGCTACCGTTCAATGATAACTGAATATTTTTGGCCCCAATTGGATAATATGGACTTGGAGGACATGTAGTTCCAACAGAACGGCGCCACAAACCACACAGCGAATGCCACAATCAATTTACTGCAAACCAAGTTTGGTGAACGTGGTATCTCACGAAATGGCCCAGTCGATTGGCCGCCTCGGTCGTGCGATTTGACGCCGTTAGATTATTTCCTGTGGGGCTACGCCAAGTCTATGGTCTATGCCAACAAGCCAGCGACGATTGATGAACTTCGTACGAATATCGAAAGTGGAATTGCAGCAGTATCGGCCGAATTATGCTTGAAAACCGTTGAAAATTGAGTTCAGCGTCTGGACTTCTGCAAGCGTCCCCGTGGTGGCCATGCAAAAGAAATCGAGTTCCATACATAATGGCATCGAACGTACTTTCACAGGAATAAAGTATTTCATTGATATCTAAAACCGGTTTTGTTTTATTTAAAAAAAACTTTTCTAGCGCTCTTATTGAAAAACCCGATATATATCGAGTCAATATAGCTGAGCCATAGGTTTAGCTTGCTTTGTTTTCAGTATTCAGTTTTGATTTTGAAAAGTGTTCATGTTGCCATATGAGGGGGGAATCCAGGAAGGAGTGAAAAAAGAGGACCTAATTTTGTGTGTTTGTAATAAGATTGTGTGTCAGTTTATAGATGAAGGGAACACAGATCCTGGTGAGGAATGGAAACTGATATTATTGGAATTTCCATGAATCCTTTGTTATTTTGTGGTTGTTGCAAAGAGCTCACAGCACAGTCCTCATGTCAAATGATCCCAGCGGGAAATGAATTAATGTTATAATGCCAAATTTGGCAGCAATGGAAACTTATTCGAAAATAGAACCACTGCCACGCCTACAATTCACACACATTTAAATGTATTTTCATTTGGAAACATCGCCCATAAGTATCCATTCTCGTGCCAATGGGAACAGGTCTTCAAAGAGTTGAATGCAATAAGCGCCACTTCCGAGACTTTTATGGATCTGCCGATATTAGTTAGTAAAGTCGGTCTGTGACTATTTTAGAGAACTTAGATATAAACAAGTTCTTCATGTGCTTGCTCAGGAATCTATGTTAAAGCTATAATGGAGTACACAGTGGAAAATTGCAGTTTGTACTTACGTCACTCATATCGCCGACGTCTAAATTTTTACTATCTACCATGCTGCCATTTGTCTCTGCCGGTCCCAATGGACCTGGGGGACCGGCACTCACTGGTGTCCACGGCGACGTTATGGTGCCGGGTCCGACAATGCCGTCTGCAAAATAAATATAAAAAAACATAAAATATAATGTGTGAATAGAATAGAATGCAAACAAACTCTTAAAATTTCTATGATAAGATTCGAATTGGTGAAGATGGCGAACTTGTCCCACTATCTTAATTTCCAGAAGGAAAGGTTAAGGTACTTAAAGGAGAGCATTTTGATCAACTTTCCACAGAATTCTATATAGCATGAATGATGGAAACGAAAGAGTCTGCGAGTGTATTCGTAATATGAGCAGAAATATAGTGAACAGTTTAAGAAGGAAATTCTGGTTCCAGAGATTTCAGAGATTAGAGAGAAACTATTATTAGACACATGCAGACAGATGAAGCAAAAAGGATACGATTTTATATAGAAAACTTAATCATGACAATGGAGATATTTAAGTGTGGTTCAGTAGGTTCACTGTTTATACAATCAACACATGGTCAGGTCAGATCTGAGGGCCCACACTGCTTTTCCATGAGCGCAGAAGTGTTTCTCATAAATTTATTTTTTCTTGTCCAAAGAAGTTCCTGGAAATGGAAAGTTAAATTGTGGGAATACAACAACAAACGATGACTATGATCTTTAAATGTGGTTTGGCGGGTTTCTTTTCCCTACAATCAGAACAAGTTCTTCAGGCCTTTGTAATCATCTCTGGTAATTAATAACCATGCTAGTGGTGCAATTTCTACAAGATTTTTGCTTCGGCTATCAAGATAATTTGCTGCTAAATATCTCTCACTACAGGGCTAAATTAGAAATCCCTCTTTTAAGTCTAATAAAAACCCCACACCGTGACTGTCACGTGTCCAAAGTAGGGACTGCTGTGTTTAAATAATAATAATATATATATATAATTTTAATAAACAATATATCGTGGTCGATTTGTTTACAATATTACAAGGGCCACTTTCTATAAGCACCAATTGTATTGATTGCAACTCAGTGATATCGCTCCAGAATAGACAAAATTTCAACTATTACTGCCAAGGCTGCAGGCATATTAAATAATTAAGTCATACGAGAAGTTAACAATGTAAACGACAGAACAAAGAGATAAGAAACAAGAGCAAACGACGTTAGAACAAGACAATGCTCAAATTGAGATGACAATGAAGCGGAACACACAAAAAAGTGACGAGCAAGGAAAAAATTTGTGTGAACAGTTTGAGTGATGGTGAATGGCATCATCAGATGTCTGTGTACAGAGAACTTTGTGATGCTAGTGAAGGAACGAAGCAGTCGCAAAAAATCGACAATTAAAAGTGACAAAGTTGCAGCATGTGCGAAGGAAAGTGTTCCAAGCTTCAGTGATGGAACAAAATTTGCGTTTTTGTTGCTACTTCTGAGGCGTCAAATTGAATGCTACGTTCACGCATTTTGTAAGGACGTACAAAGATGCGTTATTCTGCTCAATTGAATAGCTTCCAATTGGCACAACAAATGAAAATGTCATTGTAAGCACTGGAAAAGGTCTTTGAATTTGTAAAAAAATGGACTGCTTCAGGCTCAAAGAGAAAGAAATTTGAATATGAAAAAGCAACATACACAAAAATTGCAATGAAGGGAAAACAAAAAATGAAAGGAAGATATTCAGTGAGGATTGCCATTTTCTCGTCATCAAAGTAATTTTCTTGATAGCACCGTTTCAGGCACTTTTTAACAAAATATTCCGACTTCTTAATTGTTTAATATGCGGCAGCATACGACATTTTCGGTCCGATCGGAACTGAGCACAAAAACAAGGCCTCACACCGCTTGGCGTATACGGAACTCATTTCGTCAAATGTCCTTAATAAGGTACCCCGCAATAATGTGCTGATGTGATATTGACCTCGTCGACATGTAAACAAATAAACGCAATGTGCGAACGAGATAGTTATATGCACAACTTAACGATGAATTATCGTCCTTTCTCTCTTGCTGAACAGATTGTATATCGAGTCACAAGTCCAACTATGACACAAAATATTCAGCGGTATAAACAAAAATCCACTTCTGTAATTCTAACGCCGAAAACGCCAAAAAATCGTCTTCAGCGATAAGGTTTCGATGCTGAATGGGGTTTCCTTGCTGATATGGTTCAAGAGATGATATGGGCTGATATCAAACCACAAGAGATCTTTAAGTATCCCTAGGAAATTAGTGACCTTTATGCTAAAACTTAACAGAAAGGACCTGAGACTACTTTTAGGTGTAATCACGGGGCACAGCACATGTGGTCAATATATGACATTGGGAATCATCAACGATCCGACTTGCCAATCTTGTCTTGAGAGGGACGACACTACTGAACACTTCCTCTGTAGTTGGATAGTGATGTATTGAGTATGAATAATATTCATACTCTTCTTCTTCCCAATATTCTTCGGTTCATTAATGAAACTAGGAAGTTCAAAGAAGAGAGACATTTTTCTTCATCCCTCCCATTCCCCATTCTGAAATCCTTCCTATCTCTCTACTCTTTCTGCCGCACTTATCCAAGGTATAGTGCACTGGTCTCTGTGACTGAGTGCTCTGGTTAATGCTAGCCCACCACATATCCATCTATCTATCGATCTATCTATCCCTTGTACCTTGCAAAAAGTGTTCAGTTGCTTGCAATTGCATGTTGAAAGCGTGTTAGGACTCTTGTAGCTGAAGGACCAGCATGTAACCGGCAATTTGGGAGCCCAATTGGGCACTTGACTGATGATTCTTTGTCCGCCCTTTGCCTGATATGAACCTCCAATATGAGTTATTCCCAGAAGACAATATCATGAGTCACACCAGTGGTGTAACAATCACTCTTTAGAAGTAGTTCAAGAAAGGGTGGTGCCAAATGTTGGCCTAGATAGTGATATTTGACACCTTCACACTTTTTTCTATGGAGTTACGTGAAGTCATTTGTTTATGGTAATAAGCCAAGAATGATTCCAGAGATAAAGAACAACAGACATTCCCATTTATGCCGAAAATGTGCTCAGAAGGTGTCTGGGTCGAGTGCATGGATGGGGCCATGAAATGTCAATGAAAGATACTTAAATTTCAAGGGAAGCCATCACATTAAAAATAGTGAACACTTCCCAATCCCAACTATTTTTTGAACTGGCACACACACAGAAAGCTAAAGGGTATTTTGATGTGGGTCTAACTCGACTACAGACTTCTTTACTATATATATATATATATATATATATATATATATATATATATATATATATATATATATATATATATATATATATATATATATATATATATATATATATATATATATATACCTATATATATATATATATATATATATATATATATATATATATATATATATATATATATATATATATATATATATATATATATATACCTATATATATATATATATATATATATATATATATATATATATATATATATATATATATATATCTTAAATCTTATCTTAAATCTGAACAGAAAGTCCTTCATAGCAGTCCAAGTGGTTAGCACTGATATTGTTACTTTGAACAACCGCAATGATAACTTTCCATAACACACTACAAAGGACTCTGAGTCAGTCAGCACCACTGCAAACATTGTTTCTGCGACTCTGCTTAGAGAAGTCCATTTATAATACAGTGTTAATCTGGTTCCTGGCGCCTTCGCAGCTGCCTTTCCACCGAAACTTGATTAATAAATCAGCGCTTAAAAACGGAGCATGTTTGCGGGTTTGCGGTGGCCGCAATGTCACACTTCAATTACAGACACGCACAGACACAGCATTGCTAAAGAATACTGCGTCACGAAGCATGCGAAATATGCCAAAAATCACAAAAACGCAATAAACTGCATGGCAGCAACGAATTGCAGCCGTGATTTTTTACTCGCATTTTTTTCCAGTCGCAGTTTTTCGAAATGTCGAGGCTGATGTGGGAGCAAACTGCATTTTCCGTAGTGAAACAACATCACACTACAACGTCACACAACATCACACAACACCACAGCAAAATGCAGTGGCGATCTCACAGGATATGCCAGGAAGCGGCGAAAAAAGCCAAATAGTGTTAAAATGTTTCCATTTAAAACGTACGCGAGGCTTTGATGCCGCTCACACTTTGACTGTTGCTGCCACTGCCAAACGATTGCACATAAACGCACAGCCACACAAATACACATACATATAAATATATATATATATATGGACACACACACCCACACTCTTACTCGGCCAAACGCATTTGCTATTCCTCGACAAAAGTATCAAATTGTGTGAGTTCCAATTTTCAGTTTTCGAATGGAAATTCTGCGAGCGCCACACTGCACAGTGGCTCAAATTCACATCACAGATGAGCAAAAAATGTTCAGTTGTACAATGGAGATGAAATATTGCTTGACCCAATTGGCCCAATTAGTTTCCTAAATACTATATATAAAAAATATAATATTTTCGTCCTTGATGATTCCTGATATAAAAAGTTGTGGAGAATGACACCCAATTATGGCACATTATTGCCTTGGAAATGAGTACGAGTCTTGGGCAACACTTTTATAAGTCTTTCAGTTGGCATTGCAGCGATTTCACTTGGTGAGGTTCTAGTTGAAGAACAGTGAGGATCGTCACTTATTGATATAGACTTCAGATTTGAGGAATACCTTACAAAAAAATACCGACTTCACTATAAAATAACCAGTATTCCATATTAGGAGATTGGGAAAGGAATGTGTCGATAAGTTAATTTTGTTACGAGGGAGTATAACGGAGTAGGGGGAACCTAGTCAATTACGAGCGAGGACTGAATGTTACTGACTCATGGGTTGTAGAGATCGGTAATATTGATGAGGTCATAGGGAAGCTGCAGAAACTTTATATAGATCACCTACTCCTCTGTGATAAACTCAGGCAAGACCTTATCTTACTAACTCTCTGAGTAGTGTTGGTTACTTCTTGGAGGGTGTGTCCTTAAACAGGCTGCGCCATTATGTTGGCATACATTATTGTGTGTCTGTTTATACGTGGTTTATTATTTTAGCTTTCCCAGAGATAGTTAAGAATCGAATACCTTGAATCCAGGAATGCAGAAGTCGTTGCAAGGATCATTCCAGTCATCAAGTGATACTAACTGATTCGCCTGTATGCCGCCAAAATAGGGTACAATACGGGCAATAATGGAAAAAAGCAATCATTATCTTTTATCTATAGCTAAGCCGTTTCTGGCCTCAGATATAGGAAAAAATACTATTCGAAAACTTGAGGAAATCACCATTGCAAAACTCGAAGCTCCTTATGTTAACAAGATCATGTGAAGCTTTCAAAACTATGTCAATACCCAAAAAACCCATTGTCGCCTGCCTGTTACCGAAAGCGTTGAGGAAATCACCACTCCAAAACCCTAAATTCCTCGGATTGACATGTCAAAATCACGTGAAACTTTCAAAACTAAACCCCATTGTCGTCTGCTAGTTATCTAAATCAGGTCCACCCTTATCAGTTGAGATTTTTAAAAGATAAAAGTAAAGACTCCTGGAAGACATGTATTTCTCCACTCTTGCCCCACTGTGTGGCCCAGCTTCCGACATAAGTCATGCTGCCCTGTCGTCCGTCCAACCGACCGCCCGTCTCTCCGTCCGTCTGCCCGTTTGTCTGTCTGCTTATTGTGCAGTCTGCATGTCAGAATGTCTCCATTAAATGTGACGCGAAACTGGGTGTTGTTGCACTGCGTCCAGTCCAAAAATTGTGACAATTTCAATGATATTCAGTTTTTCCAAAGGAGTGTGTGTGTTGCACTTACACGAGTTGCGTGTGTGAGTGCTCCCTGTGTGAGTGTTGTAAGTGAAGTGTTATATGTGTGAGTGTTGCATATGTGTGTTGTGCGTGTGTGAGTGTTGCTTGTTTGGTCGTTGCACTTCTTCAGTGTGGCTCGTTTTGCACAGCTAGGAGGGTGGTCTTCATGCAGCTGAAATGATTTGCGTGCGGTTTCCGGGGTAATTTTAAATGTTATTAGCTCCATATTTGAATGAGACATAAAACGAGTCATTTAAATCAATTTTAGTTGGGTTCAGTAGCGTTTTATGCATTTAAAATGACACTCCCAGCTGATGAGTGGATGGATTCATAACCAAATCGTGTAAAATGAAGGGATAATTTTTGAAATGGGAAATTGAACTGCTCAATTATATTTTGTTATTTTATGTCACTAATTTTGTGGCACCAAAAAGAGATACGCTTCGGTTTGGTTATTAATGAACAATATCAAAGACGCAGAAATTCCAGCTAGTTCGTAAAACAATTCAGTGCAATCAATCTGTAGTTCCAGAAAGAAAGATCAAACTACATAAAAACTTATATGAACCGATATTTTTGTGGTCTTTGAGATATGTTCTTGTCAAGCAATTGGGCGTGTTAATGGTCCGAAAGTCCTAATAACGAAACAACTCATATAAACGTTGAACCTCATCTTCATTCTTAAGAATTATTTTGGTTTTTAGGCTCTGATCCTTACAAGAAGTTTGGATACACAGAATAAATTTAAAGTCTCACTTTGTATCCTTAAGTTAACTAATCTTTTCTGTGGGTGTAGGAGGAAACTTAAACAAAATCTCGGTTGAAGAATCTTTTCGAAAGCTTAAGTTTAAAGTTAAGACTAAACGACACAGTTCCTCAGATATGCAAATGCCAGGACGAATGAAAGGCTTTCGAAGATGTTCAGGTGAAACGTCACATCCGCCCCCCGCCCCTCCTACTCTGAGCTGCACTACAATGTCGCACATTTGCCCACCATGCCAAAAGGAATTTAAGGTCACTCCTACGCTTTTCGGTGCTTTTGATGTGACATTTCGTAGTTATTCTTGAGAGATGCTTGGTTATTCCTCTGCTAGGATATTCCTCTGCTTGGTGCACCTTTTTGCGATTCCTCCCAAAGGCACGAGAAATGCCTTTGTTTCCTTTTTTGGTGTGTTTGTATGTGTGTGTGTGTGCGTTAAAATGCTGCTGCCCCTTTTCATTAGGTTAATTTTATGAAAATATTCAAATTATGTTTTACAAAATAGAACATAATTGGCGAGCATCAAAGGAAAGTTCAGCTTTGTGCGGTGGTAGGGGTGGAAAAGAAATTTTTCTGTTTCAAAGGGTGAAAAGGGGGAAGAGAAGCAAAATAAATAACTCACTCATTGCGTTCCAATTTAATATATATAAAAAAAATTAAAGAGAAAGTAAACTTAAAGTAGGCAAAAAAAAAAAAAAAATTTTTAAAATATGAACAATCAAAAAAAACAATTAAATACCTAAACAAAACATTTAAAAATTATAAAAAAAAACATTTTCTAAAAAATTTATAAAATAATGAAAATTAATAACATAAAATAAAAAAAATCATAGGAAAAAATGTATGTTTAAAAAATTAAACAAATATTGAAAAAAATTTTCAATTTATTTTAGAAAAATGAAACAAAAATAATAGAAAATAAATTTTAAAAATATTTCGCAAAAAAATTACACAGAAAAATAAAAAAAGTCTAAATTACACAAAATTTAATGAAAAGAGCAACATAAAATAAAAAAATTAAACTAAAATAAAAAAATTTATACTAAAATTGTAAAATCATTAGAAAAAAAATTTGGTAAATATTGTAAAAATATTTTTGCAAAATGCTACAAAAATAATTAAAAAATTAATAAATATAGAATTAACAAAAAAAAAAAAAAAAAAAAAATGGTAAAAAACTGTTTAAATGAAACAAAAATTTAAGAAAGTTAACAACATTAAATAAAACAAAAATAAAAAAAATTATAACAAAATAAAAAAATTCATTACAAAAAAAAAAAAATACTATAAAAAAATTAAATAAATATTGGATGAAATTTAATAAGAATTGAAAAGTATTAAACAAAAAAAAAAAGAAAATACAAATAATAAAAATAAAGTAAAGTTAAACTAAAATTAATTAAAAATAACAACTTAAACTAAAACAAAATTTAAAACATTTATCAAAAAAATTTAATTTTAATTATTAATTAATTAATTTCAATTTAATTAAGCAAAAAGAAAAACATCATAAAGATTAATAAATTATTATTTTCAAAAAAATAAACAAATATTGCATAAAACTCCCAACAAATGTTACACAAATGAAACATAAATAAAACAAAATAAGTATAATAGAATTAATAAAAACCACTTTTAAAAATTCTAGAAAATATATCACAAAAAATACAAAAAAAAATATATATATATAAATAAAAAAAATTGTATAAAAAAAACATGAAATTAAAACAATTCAAAATAAATAAAATTTATATAAAAAAAATATTATCACAAAAAAAATTTATTAAAAATGAAAGATAATAAATAACAAAAAATTAAAAAATTTAACTAAAACATAAATAAGTTTATAATATAAAACAATGCATATCTATAAAAAAAAGATTATAAATAAAAAATTTGATACCATAAAATAAATAATAAAAATCCCAAAACAAATTTAACTAAAATAAAGGAATATAAACAACATAAAATAAAACAAAAAAAGGACACAAATTTAAAAAAATTAAACAAAAATAAAAAAAATAATATATATTAAAATAAAAAAATATATTAAACTAAAATTAAAGAGAAAATAAATAACATAAAATAAAACAACAAAAAAATTATACTAAAATAAATTTAAAAAAAAATATAAAAAATATATTAAAATGAAAAAATCTTCTTTTAAAAAATTATAAAAAATAATAAAAACTATTTTATTAAAGAACATAAAAAATAATAAAAATTAATAAATAACAAAAACTTTAAAAAAAATTGTCAAAAATAAAAAATTTTAATTTAAAAAATTAGAAGGAAAATTATAAAAAAGACACAACAACAATAAAACATAATTCCACTTAAATGCATGTCCTCATTTCATCCTCAGCACACGAGATACCCCCGTCCTCCTCTGACTCTGAACATTTAGTAATACAAAGTTAAACTGCGGAGTGGTTTTCTTTTTGTTTACAATTTATAAAAAATTCCACCCATATCAGCACAAATGAACACACAAACACACACACAGAAACACAAACAACTCAACGCCAGGATATAAACTTCAGCTGCAAGTGTCCTTTATAAAAACTGACAACAGCAATAACTAAAACAATGAGTTTTATTTTGTTGTTGCAAGTTTTCTTTTCAACTTAAACTGCAGCGCCTTCCTTGCTCGAACGCAACAATGTTTACGGCTGCACACCACCCCGCCCAGCGAGGGCCCAACCCCCACTGCAACAGTGCCTGGCCGGCGAGTGCCGCACAGGACAACATGCCACATATGCATGCACGTTTCTAAACTGATTTATGCACAAGTTTTGCACTTAAAAATTATTGCAAAATTTCTCAAAAACATTAGAGAAATAAAACGCTTGGCGCCCAGCGCTGTGTCCGCCGGCCGGCCGGCGAAACTCCATGCTACGGTCCGGCGCGGTCCGATCCAATCCAATCCGATCCGATTCGGTCCGTCTGTGCGCTGCTGTCGGAGCGTGCGTCACATTCGCACAGTGTGAAATAATTTATTCATTAGACACAGCGCACAAAAGTAGCAGCTCCAGCAGTGGCAGCGACTCTGCTAGTATTACTGTTAGTGGCAGTGACAATAGTGGGCGAGGAGTGCCGAGTGGGGTGCTGGTTCATGTGCTGGCGTTGTTGGCATTAGTTGCTGCCTTCGCAACTGCAATACATCATTGTCACACTGGCACAAGTACTTTATTATGTGCGGAAAGTTTGGAATGTGCACGTTTTGGAGCGCGAGAGCTGAATAGAAGTGCTGGCGGAGAAGAGCTGGAGGAGAAGCGCAGAGCCAGCGCTGGAGAATGACCAAATGCATGCGAATTAAGGAACGTGCAGAGCATTTGAAAGCGTTTGTGTTGAGGGGGGCGGTCTTGGGCGGCCACACGAAATGTGTCCTTTTTGAATGCGATATTAAAGTGCAAGTTTGAGGCACACAGAATTTTATATTAAATGGAGGAAAAAATTACGAGTAATTCTGGAAACTTTGTTCCACACAAAATACGTTTTGGCTCAAAATAAGCCGAACTGCTGTGCCACCAGTGCTCCACTTTTGGAACTCCACAAAAAAGGAGGGAATAATATATAAATAAAATTGAAAATTATGTGAAAACAGAAGTTTTGGGTTAATATGTGCTGGGTTATGGAAGAATGAAATGCCATGGGAGCAAGTGTTGGAGATGCATGATGAAGACACTCATCTGAGGGCAAGAATACCTAAGTACAAAGCAAGCGACCCGAAACAGTTACCGTGTAACTTCCTGGGGAAAATGTGACAAACTAAAAGTGGTTTGGAGAGGTTTAGTACCGCGTGACGACCGATAATCAGTGCTGGATTGGGACGAACTCACTTAAGTGATGAAATAGTCTTTTCAACGCTCATCAAGAATCATAAATAAACATTATATAAAAGCTCACAAAATGTTTATTTATGATTCGACAAGAATGACGAAAACTATATTTCATGTTCGTAAGTCACTAAATGTCATCAAAGTCAATATGAGTGAAATGTCATTAGTAAGCAATATGAGTGAAATGTCATTAGTTAGAAATATGAGTGAAATGTCATTAGTAAGAAATATGAGTGAAATGTCATTAGTAAGAAATTTGAGTGAAATGTCATTAGTAAGCAATATGAGTGAAATGTCATTAGTAAGAAATATGAGTGAAATGTCATTAGTAAGCAATATGAGTGAAATGTCATTAGTAAGAAATATGAGTGAAATGTCATTAGTAAGAAATATGATTGAAATGTCATTAGTAAGAAATTTGAGTGAAATGTCATTAGTAAGAAATATGAGTGAAATGTCATTAGTAAGAAATATGAGTGAAATGTCATTAAAAAGTCCTTAGTGACATCCTTAGTGATAGGCCATTATTGAGATATCATTATTGAGATCTCATTATTGAGATGTCCTTATTGAGATTTCATTGGTGAGATATAATTATTGAGATGTCCTTAGTGTCGTTGGACCTATCTCTTAGATTTATTAGGAATCATAAACAAGGATTCGTCAATTAAGAGTCTATTCTAATTTTTAATTTTATATTCCTTTTTTGTATATTATGTGTATTCATCTTTAGTCATGAATATTCAGAAGAGTAGTACGTGATAATATGTTCTCTGTTTGTTTATAAGTTTTGAATCCTTTGAGTATATTATAATGTTTATTTATGATTCGTCAAGAATGTTGAAAGACGATTTCAAGTTCATTTGTCATTAATGAAATGTCATTAGCAAAAAGTCCTTAGGAAAAGATCCTAAGTGAAAGATGCTTAGTAAAAGATTATTATTCAGATGTGTCTATTATTAGTTTCCTTGTATGTCTCTCTCATATTTATTATGAAGCACCAACTTCGAGTCGTAAATGCCGAATGTGTTTTCACTTATAGTATTTTACGTTTATTCATATTTAGTCATGAATATTCGGAAGAATTTTTTTTTCATAATATGTTATATGTGTGTAGCTTATGTTTAGAATCCTTTGAGTCTATTATATTATACATTATATAATGTTTATTTATGTCATTTATGTATGTTATCCTGAATGTTGAAAGGGCTTTTTGAAGTTCATATGTGATTTGTGGAAGGTCATTAGTAGAAAGTATGTAGGGAAAGGTCATTCAGGAGATGTCATTAGTCTTTCAGGAGATGTTATAAGTCATTCTGGAGATGTCATTGGTCATGCAGGAGATGTCATTGGTCATTCTAGAGATGTTATTAGTCATTCAGGAGATGTTATAAGACATTCTGGAGATGTCATTGGTCATTCTGGAGATGTCATCAGTCGTTTTGGAGATGTCATTAGTGTCTTTCGATCATTCTCTTATAATCTTCTCAAACGACATGTTGTAAAAGATGCTGTCTATGTTGCTTTATTGCATTGATTATTTATTCACCTTTAGTCATGCATATTGAGAATAGTATTTCGTTATAATATGTTCTTTTTTATAGTAAATGCTGGAAATCTTTTGAGTATATGTTCCATTTTAATCTCGAAGTGTTGGAGTATGAATTGTACTCAGATTCACAGAGGCTCAGTGAGTACGAATGATTCTTACACTCAACTCAAAACTCTGTTAGTTAATTCCATTGAAATGAATGCTGATAGGGGAAAGGATGTCTACTGCCTTCTAAGTACAAGAGTGGTGGCAGTGCTTGGCGAAAGGAGGTTTACTTCTGAGTAGAAGAGAGGTGTCAGTGCTTCAGATTGGGGTTCATAAGACCTTCTGAATTGCCAAAAAATATAACCATCAAATGAAGTTCTAGTTTAGGTGACTCCAACATCGACGAAATATTCAATCACAGTTCCAATATGTACTCAGCATACAAATTCCCTCAATTGTAGATTTCTATCTACTGGAATAGCGAATTTGTGCTTTTGCTCACAAAACTGCACTTCCAAGTTTGAAATGATTGAACTGTGCCTTGCACAACGCCTTCATTGAGATTTCCATGATGTGGTTTAAGGTCCGCTGTAGTTGGAATGCCACACAATTCGACGGACATTTCTTTTTTTTGGATTTCCACATTGCTGATAAAAATCTTGGCGCCCTTTTTATGAGGCGACGGCAAAACCTTTGAAAATCAGAAAGCGCAGACAGCCTCACAAATGAACAGTTCAAATAATTCAAAACAAAAGAAAATAAAAAAGAAAACAAAAACGATTGATAAAAAGGGATTTCCAATGAGAAACGCGGGAGGGAATTTCTTTCTGTGCTGTCCATGGGAAGAAGTCAGTTTTTTCTTTTGTGCATTTTATAGACGAATATTTTAAATGCCGCTTAATTGAGGCGCAGTTCGTGAAGAAACGCTGCGGCTGGAAAGGGCAGTCAATGCGTCTCCGGCACTGTCGAAACGCGTAAATTTGTAAGACATTAACCCGCAGGCGGAAAACGTGTTTCACATTTTAAAACGAACGCAGCCGCTGCGGCGGAGAGCTTGGCTGGGCCCGCGTTGGCCTTGCTTTGAGTGCAAGTCCAGCAACTCACAGTGGCTTAAATGGTAAACAGCAAGAGTAGGAAACGGGGTTTTCGACAAAAAACGCATTTTATTGTTTTATGCTTCGCATTAATTATGAATTAAATTTTAATATTTCATGTGAACAGAAAAAAACATACAAACTAACGTTTCCAGGGGGCCACTGCAGATCAGTTAGTTAATAGTTTCCTCTTTAGCCACTACTCCGGCTTATGAGTGAATGTTTGGCAAAGCAGAGCTTGCAATTTAAAGGATCCCTCAGTGAGAGTGCGGATTTAGTAATTATTTCATCTGGTCATCCTAGACTCTCAGGAACTATGACGAAAGGGTCATTTCAGTATTCATGACCATTATGGTATTTATGGGAAGTTATTATTCAAACAATTTTGCATTCATGGTAATATTAGTAATCAAGGCCATTTCGGTCCTCATGCGTCAATATGACTAAACTCTTTAAAAAGAGGAAATGTAGAATAACGCAGCAGTTCAGTAGTGAATTGAAAGCAGTATTCTTCAGTAGATTCGAGATCATTCGGGAAAGCTCTGCAGAATAACACAGCAGCTCAGTAGTGAATTGAAAGCAGTAGTCTTCAGTAGACTCAAGAACATTCTGAAGAGCTGTGTAGATCTTTAAAAAGAGGAAATGTGGAATAACGCAGCAGTTCAGTAGTGAATTGAAAGCAGTAGTCTTCAGTAGATTCGAGATCATTCGGGAAAGCTCTGCAGAATAACACAGCAGTTCATTAATGAATTGAAAGCAGTAGTCTTCAGTAGACTCCAGAACATTCTGAAGAGCTGTGTAGATCTGTAAAAAGAGGAAATGTGGAATATCGCAGCAGTTCAGTAGTGAATTGAAAGCAGTAGTCTTCAGTAGATTCGAGATCATTCGGGAAAGCTCTGCAAAATAACACAGCAGTTCATTAATGAATTGAAAGGAGTAGTCTTCAGTAGACTCAAGAACATTCTGAAGAGCTGTGTAGATCTTTAAAAAGAGGAAATGTGGAATAACGCAGCAGTTCAGTAGTGAATTGAAAGTAGTAGTCTTCAGTAGATTCGAGATCATTCGGGAAAGCTCTGCAAAATAACGCAGCAGTTCATTAATGAATTGAAAGGAGTAGTCTTCAGTAGACTCAAGAACATTCTGAAGAGCTGTGTAGATCTTTAAAAAGAGGAAATGTGGAATAACGCAGCAGTTCAGTAGTGAATTGAAAGCAGTAGTCTTCAGTAGATTCGAGATCATTCGGGAAAGCTCTGCAGAATAACACAGCAGTTCATTAATGAATTGAAAGCAGTAGTCTTCAGTAGACTCAAGAACATTCTGAAGAGCTGTGTAGATCTGTAAAAAGAGGAAATGTGGAATAACACAGCAGTTCAGTAGTGAATTGAAAGCAGTAGTCTTCAGTAGATTCGAGATCATTCGGGAAAGCTCTGCAGAATAACACAGCAGTTCATTAATGAATTGAAAGCAGTAGTCTTCAGTAGACTCAAGAACATTCTGAAGAGCTGTGTAGATCTGTAAAAAGAGGAAATGTAGAATAACGCAGCAGTTCAGTAGTGAATTGAAAGCAGTAGTCTTCAGTAGATTTGAGATCATTCGGGAAAGCTCTGCAGAATAACACAGCAGTTCATTAATGAATTGAAAGGAGTAGTCTTCAGTAGACTCAAGAACATTCTGAAGAGCTGTGTAGATCTGTAAAAAGAGGAAATGTATAATAACACATCAGTTCAGTAGTGAATTGAAACGAGTAGTCAGCAGTAGACTGATTAGAAAATGAAACTTGTTAAACTATTGTAGTGAACCAGCAAATGGTTATCAACTATTGGAATAGTACCATCATATGTTATTATATTATGCTATATATGTATATGCATATATAGAATATATATGTATAAACCATTAGTATATATATAAATGTTATATACATATTATCCAATATTCCAGTACTAATACCAACGATTGTACTTTCATTCTTTGTAAAATAATCCACTCTCCTTTTATTTGATATTAATTTTTAAAGTAAGGACATTGAATATAAAAAACTGTTCGTAGTTTTAGAGCTGCTCTTTTTTCATCTGGAGATTAAAGTGTTAAGCCTTCTACGAGGGGGGTCAATGAGAGCAGCAGGGGTATGAAGTATGAACAGATTATAATCAGATATTGAAATGAAGTAAATAGGTAGACGGGATGTATTAGGGTACAATTCAATTAGTTTTTGCTGTGATTTATTGTACGTTCTGTCATCTAAAGTTGAATATATACCGATTTTACCATTGTTGATATGTCTTCGGACTATATCAGCTATGTTGTCAGGTACGTCGTGCCTGTCTATATAAATTCTTCTATTATTTAAAATTGTTTCGTATTCCGTTTCCTTTTGATCAACTATTATTATTTAACTTCTAAATCTATTAACGACTGTATCCAAAATTGTTACATATATGGTCATGCAAATCTTCCTCTTGAGAGTGAACTGTATTGACATATAAAGAATCTTCAGATTCATTTCCATCTTCTCCTTCAGTATCGGAAACGTTTTCTTCGAATAAATTAAGTTAAGTAATATGTCAGAATGTTGTTCAAGTTCTCAAGCTATTTTAGTGTTTTAAGGGACAGTCTTCAATGTAGTTCAATGGACAGTGTTCAATCGATAGTATTATTGATATAGAAACAGAATGGAGTAGAATAAAATATATTTTGTATAATAAAACATATTTTGTGGAGTATACTATACTATTTTGGGGAGTCAGCTTTTAAATTATAGAAACAGTTTATATGGTTCTCACGACTAAGGATTACTTGCATGTTAATCAGTTTCGTTGTAAAGGTTGCTATAAATTCTGATCGTCATTGTTCACTTGTAGTTGAAAGAAAGATGGCGTTGCAAGAACACAGTGAAAATACAGCACTACCCTGGACATCAATAGTCTGGCTTGCTTCAATGTACCTTGCATCAGTGAGGCTTGCAGCAGCGAGACTTGCATCAATGTAACTTGCATCAGTGACCAATAATTTATGACAAATAATTTGAGGCCTTTAATCTGACATCTTTATTCATTCATTCATCGTCATGTATACACACACACACACACACACACATACATACAAAACGTTGGTAATTAAGAAAAATAACAGGTCTGCGAACAAGGGTCGTGCAATTTGTCCTTGCAAACAGTGCTTTAGTAGTATGTCTGCCATCCACAGGCGCCCTTGCACACCACTGTCCACCGTTCAACACACTTTCAACTTCCGACGAACCCTTTTTTCCCTGAATACGCTCATCTATGGTACTCGAACATGAATGCTTTTTCATTAAAGGAAATTTTGCTTACCACTCAGCTGAGCAGTTTTTTGTCTAATAAAAAAAAATTCACTATTTTAGTCATAATAAAAATGCCGAAATTGCGAGCTGCATGCGCCGGGATGCCACCAAATGAACCACAGAAGAAGAACGAAATCCGGCAGCGACAGCGACAGGGGTGCGTGCATTTGTAATAAGGGTGACCTAATGTTATGCCAAGTAACAAAGGCAATAGAATAACGGCACAACAAAAGAGCAGATCAGAGGCAACAGCGCGCACCCAGCACAAATGACGACGGCGACAGACTGAGTGATTGACGGACGGACGCAAGGACGCAAATACGTTTGGACGGAACAGACGGAGCTGGGCTTCTTCACAATTTATATGCGAAATAAATTCGCAGAGTTTTGGGTTTCACTACGACAGCAGAGCAGTTCAGATCAACGCAGAGACCCCACTCAAGAGGCATTTCGGTGAAATGTTTTGAAGCGCAAAAATTTCAAAAATGAAAACAAGTCCTTCCGACTGCGTGACTCGACTCATCAACGCACACACTTCAAACGCGTGTGCATTTTCATATCGTCGGCAAAAAGGAGATGGATTTCCTTTTGCTTCATTTTCTCTTTTTTCAATTTTTTGTTCGGTTTTTGTTCTATTCTTTCTTATTTGTTTGTGTGTTTATCGTTTTCATTTTGATATATGACAACAAACACATCCAGAGCATCAGGACGAACGTTAGTGTTGCGGGCGGGAGGGGAGGTATTGTGCTGTTAAGCACTCGTATGCACGGTTTATGTATTAAATGAAAAAGTACTTGAAAACGCATTCAAGTGGATTTCATTTAAGCTAAATTTACTACCAAATATTTAAGCAAATTAGGCTAAAGCGGAGTTAATGTCCAATTTCGGGCATTGGACACAATCGCTAAAAAGTAAGAGAAGGGAAGGGAACGACGAAGGGAATGTGAACATGCGTGAAGCTGAAAGAGACAATGAATGAGGAAGGTAGGGGCCAACATCAGTGTGGAATACTTTGGTTATATACTATGTGTGTAAGTGGACTTTTCCCCTCGCTGTTGGAAGCAACTCTCACACATTCTCTCCACGGTCTATGGACTCTCCATATGCGCTATCTTTGTATTTATCATAACATTCATCTATAAATCGTTGTGGGATTGGTATAACAATGACTTCTCCTTGTGAAATGAGACTCTTACGATCATCAGAATGTCCTGCATTGCTCATGATTGGAACTGTGGTTTTCTCAGAAGGATCTGATGATTCTACAATTTCCTCTTTGACCTTAATAAAGTGCAATACCCCACTTTATGATCTAAAATTGTGGTTTTCTCAGACGGATCTGATGATTCTACAAATTCACTCAATAAACGCAATAGCCCACTTTATGATTTAAAACTGTGGTCTCCTCTGAAGGCTATGATGCGGCTCTTTGACCTCAATAAAAGCAATAGCCCTCTTTATGATTTACAACTCTGCTGTTCTCTGAAGACTGTGATGACTCTATATGGTCGGCTTTATAGAAAACTTTTATATAGAGTAAGCGATAACCACATTTTCTTATATTGTTCCTAATTTTTACACTGGTGTTGGTGGAAGAGTACTATAGTTCTATATGGTCAGATGTAAGAACAGCGACTTACATGCTTCCGACGACGAGGCTAACAACAGTAATCCATGATTACTATTCCTCCTATTACCGTGCTTACTTGTATTTCTGCTGTTCGTCGAAGGGTATGATGATAAGAATCTTGATAATTGCAATACACCACATTATCCATGATTCCAACTGTGATACTCTCTTAATGCCATAATAGTTTTGAATATTTCGTTTTATGAACAACGATCTCTCTTTGCAGATTATATTGTACTCGATGATCACTATTTTCTACATTTTTACGCTTCGGCCTCTGGTGTTCTTACAAGGCCATGACGGCTCTGTGTAGTTTTCGTTATGAACACCGTTCTCTCTTGGGAGCTGAAGAAGCGTGTCCAATTATATTCATCATAATTTCACGCAATGAATCATTCTTTTCTTCGAGGATTCAGAAAAGCATTCAATTATTATGGTTCTTCTAAACTATTCAAGCTTTAAACTCTGATAGTCTCTGGAGACTATGATGTCTTTATATGGTCCGGTTTATAAAATGAATACGCATGCTTTAAACTCTTGATGTTCTCTGAAGCCTATGATGGTTCTTTAGTGTTCTCTCCAAACTCTTTAACAATCACAATTCCTATACACTGTTCATGGTTGAATTGTGATCATTTCTGAAGCCTATGATGGTTCTTTAGAGTTCTCTCCAAACTCTTTAACAATCACAATTCCTATACACTGTTCATGGTTGAATTGTGCTCATTTCTGAAGCCTATGATGGTTCTTTAGAGTTCTCTCCAAACTCTTTAACAATCACAATTCCTATACACTGTGCATGGTTGAATTGCGCTCATTTCTGAAGACTATGATGGTTAATTTTATGAACAATGAATGCCCTTTTCTCGAGGATTAAGTAGGATACTCAACTGTCACACAATTCATCCACACTGTTCAAGCTTCCAATTTTGATATACTCTGCAAACTATGATGGTTAAACATGTATTATTGGATCAAAGATATTTAGAAACTTTTCCACATTGTTCACGCTTCGACTTCTGGTGTTCTATGAAGGCTATGATGGTTGTGTATGTTTGGCTTTATGAACAATGCTCTCTCTTGGACGATTAAGAAGAGTGTTCAATTATAACTTCGCACAATGAATAATGTACTCTCTTCGAGGATTAATCATCGCTCATCATCATATTGCTCATGCTGTGACATATCTGATTGGCTCTCAATTATGTTTCACCAAGGTCTGCTTAAACTCTGATTCTTTCTACTACGAACTATGTCTCCGAAGCTTCCCAGCGGTTTGTTCACCAAATTATGATTAGCTTTCTGCACTGAAATCTGGCTGTGAGTATTGTCTCAAGTGATGATCATGGGTCTTTTACTCTTGCTCTCCGGGGATATGTTGACCAATTTTTTCTTACTTTAATAGATGATTTCGAAAACAACCCAAGTCTATAAAATACTTAATTTAAGCGTTACTTTTAGCATTAATTTAAGTTAATTTTTTTCTTAGTGTGCTTGGAATTTGAAGAATATGTAAAAATTTTTGGAATTCTTTGGATGAGCCACGAAATTTTAATTTCTGAATTCGTATTGAAATTCCGGAGACGTCGGTCGGTGTTGCTGCTGCTTTTTAACTGTTTTATGTACAGTTTTATTTTTATTTATTTTCTGCTTTGTTGTTGTTTTGTATTTTCCAGAGACGCAGTATATGCGGCTGTGCCTTCCCTTCATCTCTGCTTTTTTTATATTTATTTATTTGTATTTTTTCCACTTTGTTTCTGTTTCGGAGTCGCCTCATTTGCATAATTTATTTAATACGCTTTTGGTACTTTGCGTGGAACTGGTTTCTTATTCAATATGCTAAGCAGGTGTCAATTGAACGCACGTTTGATTTGTTTGTAACTTTTTTCTCTCAACAGTCGATTTGATACGTCGAAATGCATTTTAGCACTTCTTCGCCGTCGTCTTCGCCCTCGGTGTGTCTTTGGTGTCATTGTTGCGTGGAGTTTTCGATAAGCATTTTAAATGCAAAATAAACGATTTGATTAAAATGATTATTCCCCCGAAAAGGTGGTAAATCTACCATTTTTTTTGTAAGGTTTTCCACGGTGATATTACCAGAGAGAATTTGATGCAAGTTTTAGTTTCAAATATTCCCCACAAGCCTATGAGTAGAAGCACCATGCTCAGGTTTTCTCATGTAGCGAGTCGATGTGCTGCAGCATATGCTTTGCTTGGTTTGACTCCTCATGAATGCAAATGCGGTTCCGCACCGATTGTTGAAAGTTCTCTCTAATCAGATAGCAAAGTTTCAGTTATTTAAGCGATCCTAACAAAACTGGGAATTTACTCTAATGGAGTTTGTACAATATGTGATAAGGATAGAATATCATTACTAGATCAATACGGGAAGTGCTGCTGTTACTACATTATATCATGGCACACACCTTCCGCTACCACAAACATTTACTCAATGAACTGAATGTAGAGGGCATGGAGAATCAATTACAGGTATTTAAACATTAGTGTAAGAAAATTCACAAAAATTGTGTTGATAGAAACAAGGAACCGAGCGTCATAAAACACACAAAAGACTTTCAAGTGCCCTGACACAAAAAAAAAACAAAGTTCCGAAGTACAAAGAAACTAAATTCTAGAGAGCAAAGCTACCTGGCTCAACAAACTGTTGACAGAATGGTCAAAGACGCACACAAAAAATGTACACACCACCATATCCCATTAAAACGCTGTAAGAGAGGTGGCTGCAAAAGGATTTGCACCATGAGAAAATACCAAGCGTAGCATTACACAATGAGGCACTCGACTCGACACCACCATTTTGGTTACGAGATCCTTTCATTTCACTTCTTTCTGAATCAATTTTTCTGCTTTCAAACAAGGAGTCATGGAAGGAAACAACAATTGGGCTAGAAATTATTACGAAATCCTTTTATTTCGTTTCTTTCTGAATCAATTTTTCTGCTTTCCAACAAGGAGTCATGGAAGGAAACACCATTGTAACTAAACTTACCGGACAAGGCCTTGAATTCCTCAAGATAATCCAAGTTTTTTGATAACGGCGCCACGTTGGAGCCGTTTGTAGTACTCTTCAAGAAAATTTTGCTAAATCTGCCCAAAGGAAGTGTATCAAAAATGGGAATAACACAGCAATTTGCTCTGAACTTATTAGACTGGGACGTAGAATTTCTCTACTGTACCATGTAAATGGTCACAAAGCAATCGAGTGCTGCACTTTTCAAGGTCTGAGAGCTCTTTGGCGTGATATTAACCTATTCAGGTGCCATTAAGACCAATTTGGTAATACGAGAGAGCAAAGTAAAATTCTTTTCCACTCTTTACTTGCGTATTATTATTGTTTGTTGTTGACACTTTTTCACGTTCTCACTGAAAGCAGCAAAATCACGCGTCCCGCCACAGAAACCCGACCCGACCGCTTGTATTGAATTCAGCCGCAGAACTGTTCGCCATAGAAACGTGCGCTGCCAAGGATGATGGTGGGAAGCATGATCCTGTGAAATACGAAAGAAAGGCACGCTCACCCTCCTTCACGCTGTGCGGCTATTGGAACAGTATTTACAAGTAGATGAGGTAAATAACTTGGAGTGACTTTCAAAATACGAGTAATGAGTGAGTGGTTTTTTTGCCGTATTTTTCTTCCTTTATTTATTTATAAAAGTTGAGTGCGAATGAGAGAGTGATAAGGTAAAATTTTGAATCAATTTTCCTACAAATATTTTCGGGGTTGAAATTTATATGAAAAAAAGTGGAAAATCAAAATAAACCGTTTCGGAAATAAGTGCTATTTGATGAATATTAGAAATGAGGCTTTGTAGGCAGCACATACTCGTACAATAACAATTACTTCCAGCAAGCTTACACGGCAAGAGCGCCAGACTGCTCGTACATTAAACGTTAATATCCACACCTGGTGTCTCCGGCACCTTTTTCAAGCAGCAGGAAGCATGTAAAAAGCTGTTCTCAATTGTCATTATTAATATTACACGAGTTGGCAACGGCAACGGCAACATTTCGCTTCTGTTCCGTGGGGTTGCTCAGACAGACGACTGGACTGATTTCGAATGTGTATAAGGCCGTTGTAGTTTTAATTGTGGTAATAATTCAAGAAAACAGAAAACTCCAAAGAGACACCGAGCAAGGGAAAGCGGCCTGTGTGCTTACTTATGATAAGAAGAGGTGCTACAAGTATCTGTGCAACTGAATCGAAAAGGATTAGTAATCACCGGTGTACTTAGTTTAAAGTCCTTCGACTATAATAAGAATCCAAGGTATCGGACACAATAATTACCAGACTCCAAAAATATTAGCACTTGGTTTACGCTACCCACAAATGAAGTAATAAAGGAGAAACTTCCAAAACCAGCCCCGAAATAAGATTCCAGCTTCCCTTACAGACTACAGCAAACCCTGAGAATCCTAGAGGCTTGAAGCTCCTCTCAAAATTTTGAAGAAACCGGTTTTCCTGTCTGTATATCTGTCAATATAATAACAGTATATGAGGTCCAGAACATAAAAACCTACCATTGTTCTGAAGAAACCAACTACTCCGTTGATTCCAAACAGTTTCTTTGCGAATTACAAATGAAGTACCAGCCAGGAAGTAGATTCCAGCTTCCCTTACAGACTTCACCAAAACAATCTTTCGTTGTGATCCCGAATAATACCCTGAGAATCCTAGAGGATTGAAGCTCCTGTCATAATTTTGAAGAAACCCGTTCTCCTGTCTGTATATCTGTCAATATAATAACAGTATATGAGGTCCAGAACATAAAAACCTACCATTGTTCTGAAGAAACCAACTACTCCGTTGATTCCAAACAGTTTCTTTGCGAATTACAAATGAAATACCAGCCAGGAAGTAGATTCCAGCTTACCTTACAGACTTCACCAAAACAATCTTTCGTTGTGATCCCGAATAATACCCTGAGAATCCTAGAGGATTGAAGCTCCTGTCATAATTTTGAAGAAACCCGTTCTCCTGTCTGTGTATCTGCCAATAGAATGTTTTTAGAACTTAAAAATCTAGCATTGTTCTGAAGAATCTGTTGATTCCAAACAGTTTCTTTGCGGGACCCCATATGAGATACTAAGGGAACTTCCAAAACCAACCCAGAAAAATGATTCCAGCTTCCCTTACAGACTACACCAAAACATTCATTCGTTGTGACCACCGAATAACACCTTGAGAATCCTACAGGCTTGATGGTACTGTCATAATTTATTAAATGAGGCACCGAACTAGTTACTATGTTGAGGTTATCCCTTATGTGTACCTGTCAATAAAATTAGAGTATATGTGGTCCAGAACTCAATTCATTCATCATTGTTCTGAAACACCCAGCTCCGGTGATTCCAAACAGTTTCTTCTCACCCCAATTAAGTATGAATATATAAATATCCTGGAACTTAGAAACCTGCGGCTGCTTTGAAGAACCCAACCACTTGTTTGATTCTAAGCAAGTTATCCCGCCAGTGTATCATTCAAGCTGTTAGATGGGATCTCAAGAGCCACTTGCTGTCAGGCAGTGTATTAATATTCCATTTGTGGATGGAGATCTCTTTCTATCTGTCTTTGCGGCGAGGCAGAGGAGCTTCGTTAGCACTTGTTTCTGCCAGGAACACTGTGTATGTGCAATTTAAAGGGTTGAGTGTGAATATATGCCACAGCCATTTACTTGGACCCTTTGGTGAAGTTCAAATTGAAGATTTTCTTTTCATTTCTTCCTATCATGGTGTGCAAACTAGGATTATACTCATAAGCATTTTCTTCTATCAGGGTGTGCAAAACAAACTAGGATTATACTCATAAGCATTTCAGGGAGATGAGGATTTGTATACTTTCCTATATATTCATTCCTATCTTCTTCCATTCTATGTGGAAACTCTAGAGGCGTCCTCACAGCCATTAGAAAATTAAAATAAAATAGAATTCTTAAATTCAATTGAAGTTATTTTAAGTGAATAAAATTAACACACGAAATGCAGAAAATTGCCATCGCAGTATTTCATAGAATACTCGTACTCTCAGCATAATTACTAAAATGTGTAAATGCTGTTTCAATATTTTCGTTTGAATGTTGTTTTTGTATTTAGTAAACAAGTTGCATGCTCATTTATAATTCCTATTAAGTTTTAGTGGAGGGTACCCTTGTGGAATTTCAGGAATTTCTACAAAAATTCCTATTTCAAAACTGTTCAAATGCTTCATTCCACCCCGCGACCCTGAACCCAGCCGCACAGTTGCCATTGTGTTGTTCGACAAATGCAAACGCACGTTCTCACTCAGTCAGTCAGACAGTCACTCACTCAGTCAGTCAGTCAGTCACTCAGTCAGTCAGTCAGTCATTCAGTCACTGATACAGCCCGGTTTCGTTCACAGGTATTCTTAAGCTAGCGTGTATCATGGGGTAGGATAGGGCAGGGCGTGGCAGGGCGAATGAAGCACTGATGTAGTCAGTAGCCTTTTAGTTTATTAGAAAAATTGCGGCTGTGCATGTTTCAGCTGCTCTTAGCTTATTTCCTTCTATAATTCCTATTCCCATTTGGCTTTGAAGCGTATAGAAAAACAATAAATTCCTCGCATATGCACACAAACCCAGCCGCACTCACACACACTGACACACACTCACACATAAACACTTGCCTACTCACTCACTTTGAGACAAACTGCAGAAACGCACATTTTCAGCTGCAGATGTGCTCATAAATAATTTTTCACTTAATTTTTGTACGATTCTAATTAGAAATTGCAATGCCGAGGCCGAGGCAGAGGCCGTGGTAAAGTTCATCGGCACAAGGACGGAGCGCGGGAAGGAAGGAAGGACCAAACGTTCCCTTGCTGGCTTGAATTGAGTTGGTTGTGGATTTATGGAATTTTTAGGGGTGCGTTTGGTAGGGGTGGTTGCGGTACACGTCATACAACTTGCGTAGCAAAATTTCTGTTTAGCTGTTAATGCACTTCTTTCCTTTTTTTGGTGTGGAAAACATACGAAAATACTAAATAACTACACCGCACGGGTTGATGAATGAATTCAAATGAAATTTTGGGATTTTCTTGTCTTTGAGACCGGTGGTTTTGTTTGTTTGCTTGGAGAGGTGAATGGACTCTGAGGAAAACTGCAAAATCCATACGTGTGGTTTGGTGATAGCGGAACATTGGGCACATTCAAAGAATATGAGTCTTTGTTTTGGTTACTATGTACAATGTTTGAATATTGAATGTTTTCCCTCTTAGCTGATTGTGATGAATTTTTATTATACTATGGAGCAGTGGTGGTAATTATTTGAAGAGTGAAACACAAACCAAAATAACCAATTTAGTACTTGGAATAAACTGTTCAGAAATTCAGTAAAGAGGAAAACAAACACCAGACACAACACTCAGGATCGGAGTGAAGGGGTGTAGGCGTGAGAGCCTTGTAGACATGAGCACCTTGTAGGCATAAGCGCCTTGTAGGCCTGAGCACCTTGTAGGCCTGAGCACCTTGTAGGCATGTACGCCTTCCTAAACAATCGAAACAAATTAGTGAACCACAAAAAATAAGTACCTTCAAAAACCTTGACAGCACACTTGAAAGGACTAAACGAAACCAGAAACACCTTTTGTCAGCGGAACAACAACCACAAAAAACCGCTAAATAGCAATTTAATATACTCAATATAAAGAGTGACAGCACGCTTCAACAAATATTTCGTAAGTAGAACAACAACAACCTCGAAACGATACATAGCAATAGTAATAAAGTTAGTCGAAAGATCCATTAAGAACAGAAATTATGTTCGCGAAGAACACAATAAAAACGAAAGGTACGAAATACAACAAACAACATTTTTGAAGATATCATTTTGGTTGCTAAAGAGTGGACACAGAGCCTCTCGGTGCCCATACCAATGGTTTTCTACTTAAGATTTCAGAGATACTCGTATGAGACAAAAAATATAAAATATCTGAGATCTGAGTTTATATTGAAGCACATGTGACAATTGAATGCTGGAAACACGACATTTTTGAAGATATCATTTTGGTTGTGAGAGAGCGGAATGAGCTCCTTGCTGCCCATCTTACCTATATATACATGGTATATTCCAAAGTAAAGAGGATGTGTTAAAAGGAAGAACAATTTAGGTGCCCAACACTGATCTATAAAATCCACTCTTAATATAATTTGGTGGAGTCTAGGACTGAAATAAAGAGTCAGTAAGAGATACCAGAACATGTTGGATTGTCCAGCATGACGATAATGAAAGGTCTCAGATTATTGGGGATACTACTTCCGTGGCTTAAATGGAAGATAAGAGTGTCCTTTATGTGACTCCTTCCTCCCTATTTCATGCATATGACTCTTTAGTATCAGTGTATTCGCAACAAATATTGTTCAATAATTTAGAATAGGTTTTAAGTTAGGAACATGTGTGAATAATAGGCGTGGTAGTCTGTATATACAACTCAGATTTTCCATAGGGTCTGAAATAACCACATTTCTGATACCGCCTGTCAGTATATCATCAATTATTCAGTATATCATCAATTGGGCCCAAAAATTGTTGTTATTTTAAGTTGAGTTTTCCATAGTTGGATATATAGGAGGTAGGTGTGTCCCATGCCCGACTGATTTCCTATAACTATAAGGCACAGTCTTAAGGACCAGGCTGTATTTTTGAAAAGTGTCCTAGCAATATCTCCAATGACGAAGACGCAAGTTGCCCACAAACCAAAAACAAGCCAAAACACCACCAAATCGAATCAAATAGTGACGTAGCCCATTAATACATAGTCACACCCTTACCTGCCACGCCTTCTTCTGGATGTTAGAAACAAAATTAAGTCTCCAAAATTAGACCATACTTTCCCTTTTCAAGGATAAAGAACACAAAAAGCAACTCTTAAAAAAGGAATAAATTGGTCTGGTGTACAGTAAGAAAAATTCCATTAAATCACAATGTAAAGTATTGAATTGTCGTAAGTGCACCTATAAATCTGTATACATAGAATAACTTAATATTTATTAAATTCTCACGAGTAAAGAACATCATTGCAACCCACAGTATTGAATTGTCACACGTGCCCATAGAAATTCACATACATAGAACAACTAAAAAATGCGTATTTAATTCTCATGCATAACTAAGTACATTTTCCGCTTATATCCTTAATGTCCTGTGAATAAACACACTCTTGCTCGGACCGCCGTGCTTTGTAATAGACACAAAATTCATGAAAATCAAAGAGGAGGCAAAATTTGAAAATTGCCAGTAACTTAATTACCCTTGTTTCTAAAGTGGGCTGACGTGTAGTTTAGTCCAAGTTGCACGTGTTCCAGTTCTGCTGATGTGAATGCATGCAAGCGGTACACTCTCGACACCATTATTACCGAGTTTCCTTCAATTTCTCATAATTGATGCATATTGAGAGCTAATAATATGGCGTCCAAGGACAACGAAGCAGTTGTAGTTGCAGAAATGTTCACAGCGCGTGCAGAACTCAAGCAGAGTAGCCATAATGTACCCATTCACCCATTCACCCGGTCGCCGTCTACCCTATTACACATTCATGACTAACCGCTGAAGTGCAACAACTGCCGCGCGCTGGCGGCCAACAAAGAAAATTACCTTAACATGACAATTACAACAACAACAGCAGCAGCAGCAACAACAACGAACAACCAACAACATGAACAACAGAAATTATCGAGGCACCTTAATTTGTTTTTTCCGTTAAATGCGGACTGGCAATCCAGGGGGAGGAGTGGAGAGACAAAGCTCTGTGTGCCTGGCGGAAGTTGAATTTACACAACCCACAACAAACTAAAATGTGTCGATAAGGGATTTTCCGCAACGTACCCAGGTCCACAGCAGCGGAGCGGGTGGCTAAATACGTATATAAATATTTAATTTTAATTTGCAGCAAAGGGTTTTGCTAAATTGCTAAAGTTCAGGTTGTTGTTGTTGTTGTTGTTGTTGTGTCGCTCCGGTAATAGTGAATTTCTCCTGCGGTTGTTTCCAAAGCGGACCACTCACAAATTCAATGAAATTCCTAAGACTACAATTATGATAATGAGGTTGTTTACAGCAGAGCAGTACGGGCACGGACGCAGGACAGCCATTTCCATTGCACCTGCACTGGCGACAAGATTTTCCCAGTGCAGCAGGGGCCGCCCTCGTACTACAAACGCTGAAAATGCGGTGCTCATTTAAGAGTTGCCCTCATTCACAGTGAATTCTCATATATCCTGACATGACTGGCAAATTTTCTGGCCAGGACGAAATATGAATATTGCAAATAGAGAAGAACACAACAAGAACAAAATGCCAGCTGCCACTTTACAAGGAAGACCCAGAGAAACATTTGTGTTGGGAGAACAAAAAATGTATGGGAATCTTGTTTGTGGAAGTGTGCTCTAAGGCAACAACTCGGCAATGGACACAAAAACCAACTCCTTGTGTCATTTAGGACACCAGCCAATGGGAGCTCTTCTTTGGCCACTGTTGTACTTGATGCGATTCGCGTGGTGCCTTTGATAAACAGATGGTTTCAATTTTGTGTGTTGTACCATGTAGGCATGGTCATCCTTAGGCAGAGTAGTGGTGTTCACTACCTGTGCACAACTGAGACCAAGTGTCAGGCCCTCATTAGTAGAGAAGGATTGTTTCCAGGATAAATTTTGTATATGCCAAAACAGAAATCGTATTCTATAAAATATATCAAAACCGTATGCATATTCCATAAGAATCGTTAGTAGTTCTTTTATTGAGAATATCATTTTAATCGTGGTGATTCGGCGCTGATATTGGAAGCTCAATATTATGCAACACGATTTCTTTTTCCCAGAGCCGAAGGCTATGCCTCCTCAAAGTTGGCAATAATTGTAAGTGCTGTTTAAGGTACATAGAAAGAGTTTCAGTAGACCTCATCGCATATAATAAGCATACTTTTAGGGTGCTCTGAGACTATATAACCATTAATTTCATTATACGGAAAGATGCCAATCTCTACTCTTCGTACTGAATCTGCCGGTTTCTACCGCTTACAACTTAGGCTTCTTTGTGGACTATGAACCAAATAAGCACCTTGTTCTTGCTTTAATGTTTCCGGTGAACTAAATACAGACTAAGAAAGAAAGAGATAGAAAGAGAGAGCAAGACAGAGAAGGAGACATTTCGGTTATGAATGGAGTCTAGGCTTCTTTGTGGTCCACAATCCAAATAAACACTTTGTTCTTCGTTTACTATTTGGCATTGAACAAAATATAGACTGAGAGGAGAGAGAGAGAGAGAGAGAGAGAGAGAGAGAGAGATTGGTTGTGAAAGGAGTACTGTGATTGAAATGCTTTGCTTGGTCTGCACTAATTCTAGTTCCATATATTTCTAAACTGAACTAAGAATGAATCACTCACTTCACTGATTCATTCAGTAAAATAGAATATGATTCATGAGCCTCATGAGTCAAATGTGATATGTTGTGAACATCTCTGATGTAAATGGACATCAGCTTACAGAAGTCGGAGAGATATAGGAAGAGGAGAGAGAGGGAGATAGTGAAGGTAAGAGAGACAGAGAAATTGATGTAGAGGGAGAGAGAGATAGAGATAGTGTGACAGAAAGAGAAAGAGACATAGAGACAGAAAGAGAGATAGAGACAGATATAGAAAGAGTGAGAGAGAGCGAGAGAGGAAGAGCGAGAGAGTGAGAGAGCGAGATGTAGAGGGAGATAGAGACAGTGTGACAGAAATAGACAGAGAGACAGAGAGGCAGAGAGAGAGCGAGAGAGAGAGATAGCGACAGATATAGCAAGAGTGAGGGAGAGGGAGAGAAAGAGAGCGAGGGAGAGAAAGAGAGCGAGAGAGAGGGAGAGCGAGAGAGAGATATATTTTAGGCTGACGGCTGAAGATGTAAACTCAGCCTCAAATGTGTTTATTTTTTGTGCTTATAATCTTCGTCAGTAAAGAAATCGTAATAGATATTAGAGCAATGAACCCCAACTCAGTGCTACGATTTCTTACAACTGTTAGACTAATAGAGGTCCCTTAATAGGTACATACAGGAGGAGTACAATAATTCAAATTGGTCGAGGTACATTTTTCCTCCCTGTTGTTCATTCATTCATTCACTCATTCAAAGCACTCCTAAACAATTACGAGGCATAAAATTTATGACCTCGATGAATTAAGAATAAGTTTTGATTGTTTCATTTGTCTTTTCTACACTTTGGAACTTCTCCGGTGTTTGTTTCGAAAATCAAAACTGTAAAAAGTAAGTAAAAACAAATTAATAATAATTTATGTATTCTCTCAATTCCTATCTTGATTTGTGATCCTCTCTATTCCTGTCTTCATTTAAGTGTTCCAGAGTGGCCTATAAGTGACTCTTGCTCCACTAAATATGAGCAGGTATTTCATACATCTATTTATTCGTATCCTCGTGATCAAAAGTGATGCCGTGATTGAACCTTTCTCTACTAAACATGAAACTTCTCTATTCCTACCCTTGTTGAAGGGTTCAAGATACTGACACCACCTCGACTATACGCACAATCAGGTATATTATGAACTGACCCCACTAAGTATAATCTGGTAATTTACAAACATTTCCTTACAAGTCGTCTATGAATCTTAGGCCCTAAGTTTATGTAAATATGTCAAGTTATGCAAAAAGTTTTCTGGTTTAGTAACGCTTTAATTACTCTCGGAGGAAATCCATTCAAGTAATTCTCTGTTAACCTGTTCCGTCACCTTTGCCAACACCTGCTTGTGTGGCTTAGGAAAAAACAGTCACACAAATCACGAATTTTCTCAGCTCAGGTAAATAAATATAAATATGAAATCAATATTTTATAAATTATACCAATTACGACAGTCGTAATTAACAATTCACTGGAAGTCGTATTCGCGGGTGCACTCTTATTTAATTTCAGGATTTACTGCTAATAGCCACGCAATTACTTGCTTAATGGCAGATAAATGCAACTCGTAAAAATCAATAAAATTAGTAATAAGCGAAATAATTCATAAACAACGACCAAACTATATAAAAATGATCATTAGCTGAGTGATTAAGCATGGAAAATAAGCATCATCGACGCAAACAATTAAATGCATACGAGTAGCAAAGAGTTGGAGATATTCATCGACTATTTACAAGTATCAAAAGAGTTACAGATCAATACAAGTAGCATAGAGTTAGAGATATTTATCTACTAGTTACAAGTAGTAAAGAGTTGGAAATAAACGCAAGTAGCCTAGAGTTGGAGATCAATATAAGTAGGAGAGAGAGATAAATATAAGTAGCCTACAGTTAGACATAAATAGAAGTATTAAAGAGTTATACGATATTAATCTTGTATTTACAAGTATCTTAGGATTAGAGATTAATACAAGTAGCCTAGATTTAGAGATCAATATAAGTAGCAAAGAGTTAGAGTTAAGTACAAGTTGCATAGGAGAGAGTTAGAGATCAATAGAAGTAGCATAGAGTTGGAGATCAATATACGTAGGAGAGAGTTAGAGATAAAAACAAACAGCATAGAGTTGGAGATCAATACAAGTAGGATAGAGTTGGAGAAGAATACAAGAAGTACAGAGTTAGAGATATTATCTTTTGTATCGGATGAAAGGAACGAGTTTCAACAAAGAGACACTTGCTGGATTATCTCCAAGTTCTTGAAGTGGCCTTAAAAATACTGAAATTATGTTCTTCCAGTACTGCCTTCTACAGTTGTTGAATCTCCCACAAATATATTCTGAACCAAACACGGCACGGTACTGTGGTTAGTCTTATTTTATGGATACTGGAGTTTTCATTATTATTCTCATTATTCTCCTGTAATGAGGTCTTAGGGTCTTTCCTACGATTAATGATACCTATCATCAAGATATTGGATTATGTATACCATCAGGATTGTGGATTATGTATACATTCAGGTTCTTGTATTGTGTATACCATCGGGATCATGGATGGAGTATACCATCAGGATCATTGATAGTATAGCCTATCTCTATTGATAGTATACTCTATCTCTATTGATAGTATAATCTATCTCTATTGATAGTATACTCTATCTCTATTGATAGTATAGTCTATCTCTATTGATAGTATACTCTATCTCTATTGATAGTATACTCTATCTCTATACTCTACATATATGACTGCCCTGATACTTCTTTATCATCATAACGAACCTACGAACACATCTTCACTTCCTATGGTCAAACGAAAAGTCGCTACAAGAGTTAGTTTTTATGTTTTCAAATGAATTGTAAGATAAGTTGTTTTTATGTTTTAATAAATCGATATTTATGTTTTAATAAATAATTATTTTTATAGTGTTAAATTGCCATCAGAGTAGTACTTTGAGTCCCTTGCTCTGTATGACAGGTTTTTATGTTTTCAAAAAATTGTTCAATAATTTGATTTTATGTTTTAATAATAATTAAATTGATAGTGTTAAATTGGCATCAGACTATTAATTTGAGTCATCTTCTTTGAATGATCGGTTTATGTAATCAAGTACATTTTTAGATAAATTATTTTTATGTTCCAATAAATAATAAGAAATTTATGTTTTAAAAAAGAATTAATTTTATAGTCTGAAGTAAGATTAGAGTATTTTATGTTGTCTGATAGGGTTTATGTTGTCAAAACATTGTTAAATAATTTGCTTTTTAAAACATAATAATTTGATTTATTAAAACATAATAATTCGATATTTATGTTTTAATAATAATTAAATTGTTGGTGTTAAATTGGCATCAGGGTATTAATTTGAGTGCTTTGAATAATTAGTTTTTATGTTTTCAAATAAATTTTATGTCATTTATGTTTATGTTTTAATTAATAATTATATATTTATGTTTTATTATTTATTTATTTTAAGATTTTAAATTGGCATCAGAGTATTAATTTGAGTGCTTTGAATAATTAGTTTTTATGTTTTCAAATAAATTTTATGTCATTTATGTTTATGTTTTAATAAATAATCACTTTTATAGTGTTGAAAGGGTATCAAAGTATGTCTGTGAGCCAACTGCTCTAAATGATTCTCTATAATCCTGAATAATTCTGGTACTCAATAAGGACTCGCCACGAAGATGGTTTCCCATAATTATTGGATTTATTTGCGCACCATTATTTGCTCACCGTGGACAACGCTGCCGTTTACCGTGTAATAGGATTGTAGTGAGCGGCTTTATTAGAGTCATGGGCATAGGTTCGACCTTTAGGCAAAAGTATGCGCAGAGATCATGCAAACTTCAGTTAAATAAGAGGCTTATAATTTGTGTGCTCCGTTCCAACGCTTGGCTCAAATTATACTCGTACTCGATTATAAGGTATATGAAGGGAGCAAAAAATCCAATTCCAATGCGACTAAAATAATTTCCATATTTCCATATGCTCGTAGCAGCACCACCAAATTCGGAAGCATTTGCCGAACACAAAAGCCGTTATCCTGCGCTTCGAACGCACTCCTGTATCCCGGTGCGTTATGCCAAAGCGAATGTTTCGGAACAGTTGCCCTGCAGCCATAAAACTCACACTCATGGTGAGTGGAGCGTTTCCTCTAAGCGTGAATGTTTGAGGATGTGTGTATGTGTGTGTATGTGTGTGTGTGTTTGTTGTTTGAGTGTATAAGTGTGAGTGAGTGCGTACAAAAAGCGTTTCAAATGCATTAATATTATTATTTTTTTAGTTCGTATGCGTTGTTGTCGCATTTGTTGTCATTTCCAAGCATATGTGAGACTTTGTGTGGATGTATGTGTTTGTTTGTGTGCGTCTGTATGAGTGAGTGAGTGTGTGCCTCATTTTTTTACCGTTGAAATGTTGAATGGAATTTGAAAAATGCGTTTTCTGCTTCTTTTTATTATTATTACTGTTGTTGTTGCTGTTGTTATTCCTACTGCTGTTGCTGCAAGGACTTTCGGTGACTTCCTCGCGCTGCTGCACATTTCGTTTGTTGGCATTGTGAGAAAGAAACAGGACTAAGCAGTACACATCCGCACAAACTCACACTCACTCATGAGTCACAAAATAGCAACCACCCTTGCGCACAGTTGGAATGCCGTAGCGTACGCGAGTTATCAAAATATCGTAAAAATATTGCACTGTGACATACTTTGCAGCCATTGAAATTAAACATGGAAGCAGCAAAGGAATAAGGAGTATTTCGAGTTGTGTGGTGTTTTTTTTTTGCTTGGGTTGTGTGGCGTCATACTCGAGCACAAGGACCGAAATGTTCGCGAGTGCGTATAAGTATGTGTATGGATGCGAGAGTATGTGTAGCTGTGGATTTTTGCAACCCTCGCTTATAATTTCCAAAGCGATTTTTTTTTGTTGCCAGCGAAATAAATAAAACAAACAATTTTTACATAAAATTGTATTCGCAGAATTTCAGGACAGTTTCAGGACATTGTTGTTTGATAACTTCGGTAAACAAGTGAGTATGAGTGGCTCAGTGACAAGCACAAAAACCTTCACCAATTTCTGTTCCCAACCTGAAACAGATCAGAACGATGTTTAAAAAAAAAACCCATAAAGTTGCTCATTTGAAACCCTCCTTCATACATGAGTTATAAATGAGTTGCAAGTGTTTCATATACAGGCAATGGTGAATCTGGGATTGACTCACACTCATAAACTCTCAAAGACTCGCATTCAAAAACTCACAATCTAAGTCTCACACTCAGAACCTTTGAACTCATAAGGTGAAGTAGATTCGCACTCAAAGGATTGACACAAAACAAAGTGCCATCAGAGAACAGAGCGATATACAAAGTGCTGACGGCTTTGCAGATAACTGAAGTGAACAAATTCAACTGAAGAACAAAGTTGGAAGTGTTTATTGAGTACAAAACATGAATGAATATTCATGAAAAAAGAAATGAATCTGCTTCAAACAGAGAGCATAAGTAAATAAATTCCGATCTGATTCAAAACTCATCAAATTAAGTGTGCTTGAATCAATGCGTGATTCAAAATATGGTTTGATGAGTATTAATCACTCTATAAATGATGAATATGAACTGTTCTATGAACGAATGATGAGTATGAATCACTCTAGAAAATATGAGTGAGTTCTGTGAATGATGAGTATGAATCCCTCAAGAAATGATTAGTATGAATCACCTCTAAGAATTATGAGTATGAATCACTCTGGGAATGATGAGTATGAATCCCTCTATGAATGAGTATGAATCACTCTGGATATGGTGAGTGTTAATCTCTTTACAAATGATGAGTATGAAGGAATCTGTTGATGATAAGTATAAATCACTCTATGAGTGATGAGTATATATTTTTCTATGAATGATGAGTAGTAATCACTCTATGAATGATCAGTATAAACTACTCTATGAATGAATGATGAGTATGAATCCATCTGGAAATGATGAATACGACTTAATCTAAATATGAATAGTAAGAATCACTCTATAAATAATGAGTATGAAGTACTCTATATAGGATAAATATAAGTCACTCTAGAAATGATTAGTAAGAATCCATAACTGAATGATGAGTATGATTCCCTCTAAGAATGATGAGTATGAATCACTCTGGGAATGATGAGTATGAATCACTCTGGGAACGATGAGTGACAATCCTTCAAGAAATGATTGGTATGAATTTCTCTAAGAATGATGAGTATGAAGCACTCTCTTGTGAAAGATTAGTATAAATCCCTTTATGAGTGATGAGTATTATACCTTCTGTGAATGATGAGTATTAATCACTCTATAAATGATGAGAATGAATCACTCTATGATTGAAGGATGAGTTTGAATCCCTCTGGAAATGCTGAGCATGAATTAATCTAAAAATTATTAGTAAGAATCACTCTATTAATAATGAGTATGAAGTATTCTATCAATGAATAATGAGTATGAATCACTATCATTATGAAGGTCTCTTTGAATGACGAGTATGAAACGCTTTATGAGTTAAGGTATATCATCCCTCTAAGAATGATGAGTGTGAATCCCTCTATGAATAATGAGTATGAATCACTCTAGATATGGTGAGTGTTAATCTCTCTACAAATGATGATTATGAAGGAATCTGTTGATGAAAGGTGAGTATAAATCACTCTATGAGTGATGAGTATATATTTTTCTATGAATGATGAGTACTAATCACTCTTTGAATCACTCCATGAATGAATGATGAGTATGAATCCATCTGGTAAAGAGGAGCACGAATTAATCTCAAAATGAATAGTAAGAATCACTCTATAAATAAAGAGTATGAAGTACTCTATATAGGATAAATATAAGTTACTCTAGAAATGATTAGTATGAATCCATCACTGAATGATGAGTATGATTCCCTCTATGAATGAATGAAGAGTATGATCCATTTTATGAATGAATGAAGAGAATGAATCACTGTAGAAACGATAACTCTCTGAAACTATCTTTGAAAGATAAGTATGAATCCCTTTATGAATGATAGATATGAATCCCAGTATGAATGAATCATGGAGGACAAATATAAATCACTCTAGAAATGAATGAAAAGTCTCCGAGTTCTTAAACAAAAACAAAACTGGAGAGTACTCAAATTACATTTGTTCATTTTCTGTGTAATTTTTTAGCTCGGCTTAAAACCAATCTGGGATCCTTAATGAGAAAGAGAGGTATCCAATATCTAACCATTTGTGGTTGCAAGTTAGTAACAAACCCGGTTTCGCAACAATCAGGTCTCTTGTAGAAAACAACATTCGAGTGTTGGTGTGTTGTTTTCTCCGAGCTGGAGAGAACTCGGCTAATATATTCCAGTGGAATAATGATAAAGATGTTTAAAGGCAGTTTAAGGTCTCGCTTGATTTCCTTACAAATGTGCTAACAAGAATGTATGATTGGAAGTATTATAGTAGTTAAATGGACGCCGGCTGACTGCTTGCTACGAAGTGACACTCTCCATTCCAAGTGTCGAAGTGTACGGGAATATTTCTTGCGTTTGATGACTGTACTAAACAACCACAAAATAACCTTTCTATTAACACCATTTGACCAAAATGTGTAAATCAAACGTAAGAGTTTTCGAAGAAATACCCTTTGAAAGCCTGAGTTTCGGCTATGCAAGTCCTTTCGCTGCCTTAAACTTTAGCCTGGTGCATCAATTGACCAATTGGCACTAATAAACCAGAAAATGACTCATACTCTTGGCCTTGGGCGGCCGCTTTTAGCAAAACAAACAAAAAGCGACGAGAACAAAAACAAATACAAATGTGAAAGATATAAAGAAAAAATAGGAAAAGGAAAAAATTGACTTTTTCAACCTCACAATAGAGCAGAGAACATCAGAGTGAAGAAACGCAACTCGGCCACAATGCATAAAAAAGGATGCTTGAGTCTGGTTTTGTTGCCATTTTCCTGTACGCTTCGGTGCTTGCGCTTGAGTAGACCCGAACCGGTTTGGGTCACACAGACGACGGACTACGGGGACTACGGGTGGACTACGGGGGACATTGGATGATTTGAGTTGTTTCTGTGTTTGGCACGGTTTGGCGGCACATCTGGATGTGGAAGCTGTTGAACCTGCATAAGAAGTCACTATTTGTTGTGCATTTGTGGCGGTTGTTGTTGGCTGTTGGCTGCTGTGGTTCCTGTTGTTGTTGTTTTGTTTTGACTGTTCCAGCTCCATTTGCAGCATAACGCTTAAACGCTATTGACTGGCCGAGGGGAAGACGATTTGCTGCTTCTACTCGTATGTAAAATTTGCAACAAGCCAACGACGGCGAGCAGCATGATCCGCATGAGTCGCATATGAGCCGCTCAGTGGAAGGAAATGAGATGCACAGCAGTTGGCATACACGGAGGGGGCACAAAGCCAGCTGCTTGTCATTAGGCATTTGACGTTGTTACTCTGCGTGTTGCTGCTAATGCAGACCGGAGGGCTCACTGTGATTGATGCTTTAGAGCTACAGTGCCAGAACTGTTTTTGCAGTAAGCACAGGAAGGGGCAGGAGCATGAGTATGGGCACGATTGCGGGTGCGGATACGGGCACGGGCAGGGGCAGGGGCAGGTACTGAGTACGGGCAAAAGTTGAGGCAGAGCCACAAATGAAAGTATCAGCGCGTAAATTATGTTCCTTCACGACCGGTTCTGACCTGAGAGAATCAGCGAAACTGGTTACGAAAGCTCACACCACAGTGGCCAGACTCAGAGCCAGAACCTTTGACTTGAGAGCAGCCGTCTTATGGCAAAACGTTTCTGCCACAGCCTCCGTTCTACACTGGGATTTAAGGTTGTTGCTGGTGGTGTTTTTGTTATTGGTGGTTTTGTTGTTGTTGACGATGCTGCGGTCTGTGTCTTGCTTCGCCAGTTAGCAAAGACGAGTCGGAAACTGGCGTTAACAACTTTGCTGAAATGGTTTTTTAATTTTAATCTAATTTAATTGCAATAAATTCGAGCGTTTTGCATTTGAATTGCTTCCATGGCTCGGCTATTTTTTGTCTGTTTTATTTGTTTATGCTCCAAATGAATTTATAAATGAATGCTTCAGTTTTCTTGTTGCGCTTCTTCGGTTTCTTCTCTACTTGGTTGTTGTTGTTGTCGTAGGTTGTCCGTAGTTGTTGGTAAACCAAATTGGCATATCGAGCATGGCGCATCTTAATTGAAATTGTTCCATTGCATTCAACCTTTCATGTTCATGGAAATTGGCCGTGTTTATGGAAATTTCATTCGAATTGCATGTCTCTGCATGACTTTTGAGCATGTCAGCATGGAAAAATGACATGAAAACTTTATTCACATGTTGATTTAGCTTTGGAGTTCCAGTGCGCCGTTTACATACGTTTGCTACTTAATTGATTTCTGGAAAGCGTCATGCTCCAGGGCCACAGCCAGTAAACCGAATCTTGAGAAACAGAAATACTCCAGCAATAATAATTATTATTATTATCATTGCATTGAGATAACTGACGGGACTTCATGCGGCTTTGTACGTCTTCCGACAAGATGATTGCCCCAGACACTACTTGCGGCCAAAAATACTTTCTTATTCGTGCTTTGTATGGTCAGGGCCCACTTCACCGAAAAATGCGTGCACTTTTCTATTTCTATATTTGGGTTTACTCGCTGAAGTTTACTTCACAAAGGAAGTTGAATACTTTAGGCTACTAATTTGGAAACACAGAGTGGAATTACACTGTCTGGACAAGACCTCGAAAAGGAAAAGAAACTGCACTGAACTCTTTCAAATTGCATCCGACCTTATACCAATAAAATGTAGAGCATGTGAAGTAATAATATTATTTGAATATTTAGAAGGCAATATCCTTTTCCATAATGTTGGTGATGTGTAGGAAAACGGCAGATGATTGGAACTGTGGAAACAGAAACCACTGGAACTACATCAATACACTGATTACTGACTATATCAATACACTGATTACTAACTATATCAATACACTGACTACTGACTATATCAATATACAGACTCCATATAATCAGCATCAACAGACTAAGAGGATATGGCTATACAATGTGGACACAAAGCCATAGGAGATACGGTGTTACGATAATTGAAATCCACGATGGTTCTGCGAAACTTGAGGAATTCTAGAACACTGTTCAATGACGGAACTATTGTTTGTACCGTCATCAAACGCAAGAAATATTCAAGTACACTTGGAATGGAGTCTGTCAGTTGGTAGCACGTAGTCAGTCGGCGTTCATTTATAACTTAATACTATACTACTATAATACTTCCAATCAAACATTCTAATTAGCAAATTTGTAAGGGAATCAAGCGAGACCTTAATTTCCTTTTGAAAAGTGAAACAACGCTAGGTCGAGGACTGATATACTGACTCCAAAATAATTGAGAGAAGTGCTTCTGATATTTTTGGAGGACCGAATTTGACTAACTATGCAGTAGTCCTGCAAACTAACGTATATATTCCTAAAAACTGTATTACCATCAATCTTTTCACACCCTCTATAAGGGTTCCAGACAAAACCATCTGCATTTATTCAGTCCATTAAGCTGCTATTAAAATACTGCCCCTTACTTATATGCTTTAGGCTCATTGGAAGATTTTGAACTTTCGTATTCTTAAGCATCATACAAGAGAAAGCTATATACTCACAAGCTGTCATATGTTTTGTGCTGACTGTACCAAACACAATGTACTAACCAAGACGTATCAATTTTCTCTTCACTCAAAGAGTCCAGTTTTGCATCGTAGTTCAGTCATATGAGTAAACTCCTGATGTCTGCCAATGAAAAAACTCAAAAGTTTGAGTGAAGAGAGAGAATTGATACGTATTGTTAGTGCATTGTCTTTGGTACAGTCTGCACAAAACATGAGAAAAGCTCAACATACATACGCATGCACACTAATATGCTGTCAAATTATTATTATTATTATTATTTTTATAATTATATTTATTATTATATTTCACACCATAATTAATTAAGACTGCAAGGTGTTGGGGAATGAGTACTGGCTACTGAGGCCTTCGACTCAAAGAGAACACGAGTTTTTAGAATGAAGCATTTTTGAGACCAAGCCCGGGGCAAGATTTATCCTATAAAATTAATTGTGTTTGTTGTTGATTGTCAGCTCCTGAAAGCGTAAAAATCTTGTAAAAAAATATCTTTATTATTTAGTGCCGGAGATTCTGAAAGTCACATATGAACGGGGGACCATCAGTTTATTTATATATCCTGGTCATTGAGGCGACCATGGTCAGGAAACTACTGAGGAATATCCCAAAAAAGCCAGTAAATTGTACTTCATTATCGCTGATCCATTATGTAGGATCAGAATAAAGAAAACATTCTGAACAACAATAATTCTACTGGAAATTGTACCATATTGATTGAAGCTGAACCATTCCACAAGAGTTTGAGTATTACTTGACACAATCCAGTGATCAAAACTAATAGCAGACATTAATTTTCGTTAGAATATATCTATGTTTATTTTCATTTTCATTTTTTTGACCCTATAAGGCATAATTCTACATACTCGTATATCAAACGTGAAGAGACTCCTCCCTTCTAAAATCTAAGAGACCAACCCCTTACCAAAACATATGATCATCTCTAGGTGTCCAATTTGTGTAGTATTGCAGCACCTCATATCTAGGTGAGCAATTCCCCGTCAGATCATTCAAGTGTAAAATATGCTGATTCAAATTTATAAGTTAACATATCCGGCAAGGATGTTGTGGTGGTCGTGTATTCAGACCCCTTTTCCGCAAACCCACTCAAATCGATTCAGTTTAATTACAAAAAGCAGCGCTGAGCAAAAACTGCTGCACAATCACAAATCACAGATGTGTGCAATTTTATTATTACTGGCATTAGCATTAACAACAACAACAACAACAACAACAACAACAACAACAACCACAAACACAGCAACAACCACAACACAAGCTATTGCAACAATTATAGAAAAACAAGAGCAGAAAAACATTTTTGTTAAAATGCAATTAAACCAAATAAAAAGTGCATAAATGGAACGCGCGCACAATTTATGAACAAACACAAACCCATGCAACAGCAACAACAACACTAGCAACAACAACAACACGAGCAATTCCAACAGCAATTGCAATTTCAGCTTCAACTGCAGCTGCTTGCATACCATATTGCTAAATAATAATGTTGTGGCAACAAAATTATTTTTTAAACACAAAATGAACAACAAAAAACCAAACACTGCACACACAAGTAAAGCAAAATGCAAAACGCAACACCAACAACAACAACAACAAAAACAGCAGCAGCAGCAGCAACAGTAAAAATGTGTGCAACTATTTTGATTGGGTTCGATGCAGCGGCAGCAAAAGCAACGAGAGCAGAAACGATCGCAACAGCGACGCAAAAGCTTAAAATATTAAAGAAGAAACCCACAGAGGAACGTGCAACAACCACAAGCAACAACTACAGCAATAAGAGCAACAACAACACCAATATTGCCAGCAATAACAACCACAACAACAACAACAACAACAACATTAACAACAACGACAATAGCAACAACAGCAATAACAACACAACTTAAATTATTGTTGCTGCAACACACACAATTGCCGCAATAATTGCTCATATGTTCAAAATCAAACGTTGCAAGTGTTGCAATGTTGCACAGTTTTTGAACAATGCCGCCGCCGCCACCATCACCGCTGCCGCCGCCGCTGCCTCTGCTTCTGCCTCTGCTGCTGCTGTTGTTGGATGAGCGTTTAGGAAGAACGTGCGGGCATTTAATTGTGGACGACGGCATGAAGTCAATTTCGAGGAGCCATCCTCCTCCACCAGCACCAGCACCAGCACCAGCACCATCATCCTCACCGGCGACTAAACAACCACAGCAACAACAACATTAATGGATAATAAATTTGAAATACATTTTATGTGGGAGTGGTGTAATAATTTTAATGAGAAACACTGCTTCACTCCCACAGCGCCATCGCCTCCTGCGTTGGAGTGCTTTAATGCGACTGAAGCCTGCCAGGTGGGATTCGAATGCGCCGAAATTAAATGCTTACCTAACAAGCTGCAACACTGTTGGGTTCAGTGGGACACAAGAATGTGCCAATCAAACCCACTAAGTTGGATTGAGGAAATTCGGGAATTGTTTAAAGATGAATTGAACTGATTAAAATATATTAAATATAGAAATAAAGGACATGGTGCCAGTGTGAAGTTCCACACAACTCATCATAAGTCTAAGAAGCTGTCAATGAGGCGGCTTTCTGAAAAATATAAGGACTTTACTCCTTTCAAAGATGAAGGTTTACGCTTAGGTGAAAGAGACATTTTACACTGAAAAATACAAGGATTAACTTTAATTCTTTCAAAGTGGAAAGAAATTTTGTACACTGAAAAATATAAGAATTAACTTGAGTTCTTTCAAAGATGACGGTTTACTCATAGGTGAAACGGATTTTCTACACTGAAAAATGTAAGGACTAACTTTACTTCTTTCAAAGATGAAAGAGATTTTACATTGAAAAATTTAAGGAGTAACTTTACTTATTTCAAAAATGAAAGAGATATTTTACACTGAAAAATACATGGATTAACTTTACTTCTTTCAAAGATGAATGAGATATTTTACACTGAAAAATATAAGGATTAACTTTGCTCCTTTCACAGATGAAGATAGTAAAGACGATCATGAAACTCAGGGCTTTGAAGCCACTGCAGTAAATATCACTATTAAATTAACAAACCATACAGTATCATTAAGTCCTCCCTTCCTCCCTTGTAACGAAAAGAATAGAGAAAAATATTAAAATAAGTAAATTTACTCTGTTAAGAGGTCTGTTGTGAATGTTCACACCCTTCATGGCCAAATTGAAAATTTCAAAGGATAATTCAGCTGACTATGGCCTATAAGAGTAAGAGGACACTCTGGACCCTCAACCAGTCACTATTGATCAGCTATACCTGCATACCGGCGACTTTTATAAAGGTCACTCTCAATTACCAGTACGACACCAACCAGTTCTGCATCTAACTAGAGACCAGAGGCAAATTGTGTATGTGCTTGGTAAAGGGTTCATGTATTGACTAAACTCGCTACACATATAAGTGGTTACTTGATAAACGGTTTGTGTATTGACTATAATCGTTGAGCAAATCACTGAACTTAAATAAATGTTATTATTATTATCTTACACCATAATTAATTATGACGGCAAGGGGTTGGGGAATGAGTAACTAGCCACTGATGCTTTCGAATCGAAGAGAAAGATTTTTTAGAAAGAAGCATTTTTGACACACCAAGCCGGAGCATGGTTTGAACTTGAGGTCCTCTGAGTGTGAAACTAGCATCCTTAACACTAGACTACAGAGAGCGGCTTGAAAATAAACAATTACTTTGGTTGTTATGAAACACCGGAGACATAAAAATCAGTGTCAGGAAATCACCAGTTACCAAAAAGTCACTGCTACGATCATCATCTGGTTCATTTTTAACAACGAATAAATTTATTGTTGTGTTCTTCTTGGAATTATTTGCTTCATCACAATAAAATTACCTTCATGGGATCATGCTTTAAGGTTTGGAAAGGATATAGATGCAACACTGTTGGTCTTTATGATTGGGGATATAATAATAGATAATCTTTCAACTCTGACTGATGTAAATATGCAACTCTCGAGCAGTCAAGTTATCACCGGTCAATAAAATACTATTTAATAAAAAAGAACGTGGACCATGGTTGAGCTTTATATATATATTTTTAAACCTCCCCATTGCTAGACTTCATGAAAGTTTGATACTTCATCGATTCACATTAAAGTTAAGACAGTTAGGTCGGCATTTTTAGAATACTCGTATATATCGGCTAACCATACGGTCCACCTACTATTTAGAGAACTTAGTACAAAAGTAGCATAGTAAACCTTGGAATAATTTGTGTAGTTCACGGTTCCCCAAATATCCAGAGCCATTTTGCAGACACTCACCTGAAAAGGAAGAAGAAAAATGTAATTAGCGTTATATATAAATTGATTAAATATTTATATTAGTAAAACTACATATGTACTAGAAAATATATAGAAATATATAGAAATGTATATACATGTAATTAAATACAAATATGTAAAAATAGTTATAATTATATAAAATAGTTACAATCATATATATATATATATATATATATATATATATATATATATATATATATATATATATATATATATATATATATATATATATATATATATATATATATATATATATATATATATATATATATATATATATATATATATATATATATATATATATATATATATATATATATATATATATATATATAAAAATATTACAAAATATATAAATAAATATATAAAATAAAATAAATATAAATATATAAAAAAATATATAAATCTATATAAAAATTTATAAAAAAAATATAAATGAGCATAAAAATTTATATAAGCATATAAAAATATATATACATACATAAAAATTATATATAAATATATAAAAGTATATAAAAACATATAAAAAATATATATAAATATGGAAAAATATATATAAATATATATAAAAAACTGATATTAATATATAAAAATATATTCAAATTTATAAAAAATATATAAAAAATATAAATAAATATAAATAAATATATAAAAATATATAAAAAATTTAAATGAATATATAAAAATATATATAAAAAATATTAAATATATATAAATATATAAAACATATATATATATATATATATATATATATATATATATATATATGTATATATATATATATATATATATATATATATATATATATATATATATATATATATATATTTATATGTTTTATATATTTATATATATATTTTTTTTATATATTTTTATATATTTATATATTAAGATATATAAAAATAAATAAATATATATATATATATATATATATATATATATATATATATATTATACATATAAAATTATATAAAAAAATATCAAAATGATATATAAATATATAATAAACATATAATAAACATATAATAAATATATAATAAATATAGAAAAATATATATAATTTGCTGCTTACTATTAAAGAAAATAGAAACAATTATTTATGTGAGTTTTACCACACCAAAAATTGTCCGTGGTGGCATATCGCAAAAAACACAATTTAATTAAGAATGAAAGTGCAAAAAGCACAAATAAAAATAAGTAAAGAACTTTATTTAAATTCATCTGCGGCTTAATTTCAATTCTAGAAAGTGCCCCGCCCGACCTGGCCATAATTTGTTTATATGTCCAGTCGCCGCTTATCGCCCATAATCATAATAAATGGGCGCATTGCAAGTGCGACAACATTTTTCAAATAAAATGTCCTTCCTCTTCAACTTTATCACTGCTCACACTGCCAACAACGCGTTTTTCTTTTCTGCTTCCCTCCCTCTCTCTCTCTGCCGCTTTCTGCCCTTTTCATTTCTTTCTTGGTTTTTGTTCTGTGCTGCTTAATAATTTATGGCGGGCTTAGGCCGTGTCTTAAAATAATTAACAACTTCACACCAGTCGCAGAGAACGCGCTGTAATTGTGTGCGAGTGCGCTCAGGGGGAGTACAACAAAAGTTCATGGTTGTTGTTGTTGCTCTCGTGGCTAGTGAGGGGTGGGAGGCGGGCTGAAGCAACACGTCAACTGGGACGCGAGCAAAAAAGGCGTAAACTACAAAATGTTTGCAGAGGCAAATGAAATGGGGCTGGAAATGTGGAATATTCTGAAAGTCAGTAGTTGAAGCTTCAACGGCACACCCATGAGGCACACACACACACACAAAGAGATGAATAGAACACGCTAGTACACTAGAAAAAAAAAGTGTGAACATTGAATCGCACAGTTCCATTAAAATTATTCAGGCAAAGGGCTTGAAAAAGTGATGACAAAGACATTGGAAAAGGTTCTGGTCCACGGAGTAAAATAGAGTGAGTGAATTCTCTAACGCTGGTCCCTGGAATGCTCATAAAGTGCTCAACACATTTGAATTTCAATGGATATGTATGTGACGTCAGACTAGAGAAGTGCGAAGATCAACAAAACTATGTGACGTCAGACTAGAGACGTGCGAGGATCTGCAAAACTATGTGGCATCAGACTAGAGAAGTGCGAAGATCAACAAAACTATGTGACGTCAAACTAGAGACGTTCAAAGATCAATAAAACTATATGCCAAGGTCATATCAAAGTCATGTCGAGATCATGTGAGATTAAAATTGGTATCCATGCACAGTTTTTCCAATTGCTACGAAGGAGTTTATGATAATGATGTCCTGGAATACAAATTTTTGGAAATTATTGGAGAGTTCCTGATATTTGAACTATTTTCTTATCGTTTTTTGTTCCAGTGATCATCCCAAAGATGATTCCAAAACTATACTAGTATTCTATGTCTAAAATGTGGGAGAGATTGATAGTATATGGGTAGAAATATACAACCGGAAATCTGAAACTGTTCGTGATTAAAAACTATTACAAATTGAGGCTCTTATGACAAAATACCGTCATTGAATGGTCCCTGCACATATCTGGGAGTGATCCATTGCAACAATTATTAAATATGGACACTTTATTTTGATATTATGTATAACTCTGGGAGTAATTCATTTCTGTGTGGATTAATACTGGATACTGGACTTATAATGAAACTTACTTATAAGAAAACTGCATATTCAACTCTGGTATAAGAACTTATCTTAGAAACAACTTGAATGAAGCTGTAAACAAATATTGTTATAGGAAACAACAACATACCTTAGAGTCTAAGGCTTGGACTGAGACTTACCTACAATCAACACAAAAGAATGAAGCGGACAGATAATAAATGCCAATGCAAATGAATTGATAAAGAATTCATGACGAACTGTGGGAGTGGTGATGCTGGAATTCATACATATATAGGATATAAGATATGATGACAATGATGATGATCGCTGATGATGACTGTTGTTAATGACAAGAATGACGATATTGACAATAACAAGAAATAAATCCGTACGTGTAGAAGGAGTGTCTGACATTAAAGACGACTGGAGCAATATAACTATGTATGAATCATTGAATATATTCTGTTATATATGAGTTCAGTCAACACTGGAACAAATCAGAAGGGTTTTCAAAACACTCCGAATACTAAATGTTCCAGATTCCTTTCAACACCATGGTTGAATATTGGTAAAATGATATAATAAACACAGCTATGGAGTCTGCCTACAAAGAGATTTATATTCAGTTCACTTTTCGCGTCAGCTCATTTGCTTTGTAATTCTCGCATAGTTTATATTACAAGAATGTTTAAGTGGGACTTCAGTTTTCAAAATTACTTGGTTCTGGAACTTTTCTTGATATTTTACTACATAAATCCTTTGGAAAAGACGTATCTAAGGAGTTTTAAAATTAACTCCACTGCAAAGTTGGTACAATATTTCATGTACGAGTATTAAGGAAATCATCGATCAGGGTTTCTTCCTTAGTTGGTTCCACATTTCATGTATTAATGATGTCACTGATCAGTGTTTCTTCCTCCTGGTGCAATATTTCATGTACGAGTATTAAAGATATCATCGATCAGGGATTCTTGCTTAGTTGTTTAAACATTTCATGTATTAAGGATATCCTTGATTAAGGTTTCTCCCTTAGTTCTTTAAACATTTCATGTATTAAGGATATCATTGATCAGGGTTTCTTCCTTAGTTGGTCCAACGTTTCATGTATTAATGATCGCATTGATTAATGTTTCCTCCATCTGGTGCAATATTTCATACACGAGTATTAAGAAATTCTTCGATCAGGGTTTCTTCCTCAGTTGGGTCAACATTTCATGTATTAATGATATCTTTCATCAGGGTTTCTTCCTCCTGGTGCAATATTTCATGTACGAGTATTAAAGATATCATCGATCAGGGTTTCTTGCTTAGTTGTTTAAACATTTCATGTATTAAGGATATCCTTGATTAAGGTTTCTTCCTTAGTTGTTTAAACATTTCATGTATTAAGGATATCATTGATCAGGGTTTCTTCCTTAGTTGGTCCAACGTTTCATGTATTAATGATCGCAGTGATCAATGTTTCCTCCATCTGGTGCAATATTTCATACACAAGTATTAAGAAATTCTTCGATCAGGGATTCTTCCTCAGTTGGGTCAACATTTCATGTATTAATGATATCTTTCATCAGGGTTTCTTCCTCCTGGTGCAATATTTCATGTAGTAGTATTAAGGAAATCATCGATCAGAGTTTCTTCCTTAGTTGGTTCCACATTTCATGTATTAAAGATATTATGTTATGGGTTTGCTCTTCACCTGTTCCAATATTTCATGTAGTATCAGGGATTTTTCCTCAGCTGTTCCAATATTTCATGTATTAAATATATCATCGTTCAGAGTTTCTTTCTTAGTTTCATAATAAATATTTTAAAATAAATACGAATCATTCGAGATTTATCTTAGATCGGCAATTATATTGGCAGCACCCAGATAGACGTTTATTATCTGGATTATTTCCGTCAGTTCTAGGATCTTCCGCAACTTAGAATGTAAACCGCAGTACGATTAATCTTATTACTAAGTTTCAAGAAGAGAATTACTGAAAGTGAACATTTCGGTCTGAAGTAAATTCGAAGTCACTACAGTCCTTCAAGAAATCGGAAGTTAGACCAGGTCACCTTTAATGGTAGATACTAATACAACAGAAGAATAATACCACATAGAACCATGCCGGATTAGAGCTCAAAAATACTTTCGAAAGTCTTCTGCGGGTGTCTCCGTCACTGTTGCTCAGCACTTGGCGGCCTGGGGTGAAGATCACCAAAGATCACCACTTGCATAAGAATCGAATGTGTTGCACCTGTTCGATTCTTGGCTTTCGTTTTTAGTTAATTTATTTTTATTTTTGGCTTTCGAATATCGTCAGCGAAATGTGCGCAATTTAACCCGCTTTGTCTAGTTTGCAAGCAGTCGAACGTATTCGACGTACGCCAATACGAGTTCCCTACATATAATCAAGTGCAACAAACGGCGGCGTGTCGAGAAACATCTGCTCCAATGGCGGCGGCAACGGCCAGTGAAGCCAACAACTATTTTTAGCCATCCGAGATACTCGTATCTGCCAGAAACTCATCAAACAAACGCGAAATCAATTGCAGCAACGTTCTGCCAGTTCTTAGATGTGTTTCCTCCTTCCACGTTATTTATTTGCAAAGTTTTTAATTTTGATTTGTGGCACAGATTGCGTCTTGTGGCGCTCTGGTGTGCTGAGTTGGATCTGAGCCAATTTTATGGCATTTAATTACACATTTTTATGGAGTTGCTTTAAAGACAATAAAATCATTTTAATGCGTTCGCTCTGTGCAGTTGACAGACGGTTGCGTGAGTTGTGGGTGTGCTTGGCCCCTCCCACCCAGCGTAGAGGTTGACAAAAGTGGCGCAATTAAGTTGTCATTATCTCTGCACAGTGCCGCAAAGGAATTTAGTGGGAACTTATGCAATAAAATATGTTTAGAGTAATTAAAATGGTTTTAATTGTGACAGAGCTGAAAAATAATTCATTCCACCCCCAGCGCAAAGTTAGGATCTATTTTTGATAACTTTCTGCGCTGAGTCCCCTTTTTAATCATTCCGAAGTGGACTTCATAAAACGTCTGTAACGCTTTTCTAGTGGAACGCTACCGATTGAAACGAAGGGCTTCAGAATGAATATAACAAAATATGAACACTGAAGTATGTCGAAAAGTGGGCGCCCAGAGTATGTTGGAGAATTGGTCCAGAATACATTTAGTTGGCCAAGAGTTTATAGAAGAGTTGGCGGAAAGTACGTTTGATTGGCTAAATTGGCCAAGAACATATTGGAGAATTGGACCAGAATACACTGGAGAGTGAGTCCAGTTGTATTTTCCATTATTTATATTTATTATTTTTTATAATTTTTTGTTTTTATAAATCCTTTTTTATTTTATTCAATTGTTTTCTTTTCTTATGATTACTTTATTATTTTTTATTTTTTTTTGTTATATTTTATATTTGGTAAATTTTTTAACTTTTTTTATTTATTTGTTTATCAGTATTTTTTAAATATATTTGTTATTAACTGGAAATATTTTTTTTACTATATTTTTTCCTTTTATTATTATGCTGTCATTTCTTAATATATCCTTTACAATTATTTTTATTATTTTATTTATTAATTATTATTTTTTTATTAGTTTTTGTTAAATTTTATAAAATTTAAAAATTGATTTCTATTTTTTATATATTTTTTTATTACTTTTTTATAATTATTAATTGTTTAAATTTTTGTTTTATTATTTGTTAATTATTATTTTCTAATTTTTGTTTTATTCTCTTCTCTTTTTTATTATTTATTTCTTTTAGTATAAATTTATTTGTTTATTATTATTTTTTAAAATTTTTATTACTCTTTTTTGTTATTTTATTTTATTTTATTTTTTCTTTTAGTATACATTTATTTATTCATTATTATTATTAAATTAAATTAAAATTTTTGTTTTATTTTTTGTTTTTAATTTTTTTAGATTTTTGTTTCATTGTTAGATTATTTTTATTTTTGAAAATTTTTGTTTTATTATTTGTTAATCATTATTTTTTAATTTTTGTTTTATTCTCTTCTCATTTTTATTATTTATTTCTAGTATAAATTATTATTATTATAAATATATTTGTTTATTATTATTTTCTAAAATTTTTATTACTCTTTTTTGTTATTTTATTTATTTTTTTCTTTAGTATATATTTATTTATTTATTATTAATTATTAAATTAAATTTAAATGTTTATTGTATTATTTGTTTTGAATTTTTTTTAAATTTTGTTTTATTATTTGTTTATTTTTATTTTTGAAAATTTTTGTTTTATTACTATTTTTAATTATTTTATTTTGTTCTTTTATCATAATTTTTTTTTTTGTTTATTTTTAGTATTAATTTTAACAATAACTCCAAAAATTAAAGGTAAAGAGTATAATGAATACCAGAGTAAGTGGGAACAACTTCGTGGATAAGAAGGGTGGGCTCGATCAGGCCCGTGGAATTAACAACGAGGGCGAAATGAAACTGGGAGAAAAGCTGATAAAATAATATAATTAATAACTATACCGCGTTTCCGGCAACAATGCTCGGAACTATGTATTATTATACCCTTGGTGGAGACCGGAGGGTTGAGGAGCTCGCCCACAACTGCCCCGGCCACTGCCTGTGTTTAATTAGAGTTTAAAGCAATTGCTGTGCTGGGTTCAAAATCTGGTATTTCAAGAACTAGTCTCCGAATTTAAGTTGAAAGATACAGACGACAGGTTCCCATTTAAGAGTTGATCTTAAGTTACTGATATATTTATACTTGGCACAATCCCAAACTGGTCCAAACCTGCGCTCTTCAATAACGAATCTATAAATTAAATCATATCATAAAAGATTTCGGCACGCGGCTCTTCAACCGAAAGGAGGAAGGCACCAAATTCTTGAAACTCAACTGGAAATTTATTAGCCTGATCTGAAATTATGCGACGATATCGGATACGCCAACACTCCACACTAACAAACCCACACCCACACCCACACACTACGCACTGACACACACACACACATATATATTGAGGCCATAAATATGGCTGTACATAAATAAGTGGACTTGGGTCAGTGTCAAGGTTAATGCCAGCCAACAAACACTCGCTAATTATTATTTTATGGGCTTTTTCATTTTACCCGCATGCGAGCCCAGTTCAAATATTACATAAATTAAAAAAAGAAGCACAAATAAGCATCAAATAAATTAAGCGGCAAAAAAGCGTCAAATTACTTTGGCAAACAAAAAATGTTAAAATATTATATCAGCGACAAAAAGGTTATAAAATATTATGCGAGCGTGCAACAAGTGCATGCGAACAGTGTCAAATGAAAGACGATAAAAAAGAAGCCGAATGAACATGAAAAAACGGAGCAAAATGAAATGACGGCGCGTTGACAGAAAACTGACAGCGAATGGAAAAGTTGTGCGCTGCGCTGAAGTGAATTTTTGCTGCCGACAGCAAAACGGAAATTAAAAATGTGAACAGCGAATAGAATTAAACACAAACAACTGTAGAAAGGAATATTTAATTAAGTATAGTTTAGAGCGGGCATACAAGTATGGCATCAAAGAGGTCCTGCGAGAGATCCTTTATACATACGTATACGTGCTTGTCTTGCTCTACACTGTTCAATCAATTTCATATTCCCACGATGAGGCCCAACAAAATTTCAGTAAATGGCCTGTAACAATCCAAATGAGACCTCGAAGTGTCCACAGTAGTTGGTGAAGTTAATGTGTGAAGGTTGAAGGCGCTAAGTCGACTATATATTTCCGATCATGATGAAGCCTAAACTTAACTGAGGAAAGTGTTAAGTCATATTTAAGAAATTTTTTGTTGGCCCTTTTAATAGAAATTAACCTTGCAAATTAGTTCCGACAAGTAACGAAAGAAGCACTCTACCCCGTGAATAGTTCTTTGGACACTTAATTTCCATATACGGTGACTTCAACTACCGTTCTACATGCTTAGACCACTTTCTATGAACTTCATTAACTCACTCGTACTTAATTCTTTTAATAAAATAGTTTTAAAGTAGTTTAATTTAATAGCAATTCACTTAAAAATAGGGAACTAAATTTAGTTTAATAATATTTTGCTTCTTTAACACAAGTGACAGCTTATTCTTCCAAGTCACAACTCAACTCCACTTGCATTTCTAGCTTCAGACACCCAAAAATAGCACTTACTGCTGGTTAATAGTCCCACCGCGGAACCAAAGGAAGTAATTTTTATTATTATAATGGTGTAATACAGGCCTTATAGTGGTTCCCCAAATGTTCTAGTCATTTGGGCGGCAAACTGTGAACAGATTGGGGGGAAATGACATACGTACGAGTATATTGCAGCTACAGATCACGAGATGTCGAAGTAATTAATTCAAAGATATTTCAACATTTTTACGTGAATGTTTGTATGTAGGAATATGTGAATATACACCCTGTTGGAAATGAGCCACTAGAAGCCCGAATATAATACCTTCTAAGTAACGTCAGAGCCACTGCAAAATGCTTTCTAAAAGGGGTTTCTCACACTCTTCTTGTCGCTTCATTTTGAAAGTGTTAAACTGTGAAACGGGACAAATTGTAGCTTAGCTTAGGTTGTGGTAGGACTTCCTGGCATTTTCCTACTGGGCTCGTTTTCATGCTGCTGGCACAGGTGCTACCAAATATTTTCAAGGATTTGACATTTGTATTAAAATTCTTGGGCACTACACCAAACTGATTTGGTCGCGAACTGAAAATGACGCTGTTTTATTTCTTAAAACATTTACAAAGAGCAGCATCTGTTCAAAGATTTTGTATAATTCCCAAACAGATGAGCTGTGGAAAGCTTTAAACAAAAAGCAATAACAACAAAAATATCGGAAAATCACAAAAAAGAAAAAAAAACCAAAACCATATCGGAAAATTATAAGTAAAGAAAAAAATTAAAAATAAACAAACCCAACCAACAACAGGCTAAACAGGCCGCAGGCAGCTCGACACTATTCTAATATAAGAGAAAACAGTTAACAGAGCAAGAGCAACAGCAACAGAAAGAGAGAGCGGAAAATGCGTATAAACAATAACAGTGCAGTTAAGATAACAGCTGAACGAACCGCCGAGCGAACTGCCGAGCGATCAGCTGAGCGTGCATACCGCAAAAATGTTAACCATTTGATATCAGTTGAGCGCAGAAGGAGGCTAAAAATAGCGAAGCTAGAGAGAAAGAAAGCTAAGTTAGGCAGAAAGAGATACGAGACATGCTAAGGCGTCCATAAATAAGGAGGTATTAACACATCTAACAAATTCTCGGAAATAAAAAACCTGATTTCTAAATATGTACGAACATTTAACTAAGCTCAGCAATGGTTTTTCTCACCTAGGAAGGGGGGAGAGAGCGGATCGGGTAACTCGCTCATTTGGCATACATCTTTGCGCTGTAGCTTTTAAACATGCTCATATACATATGTGCGTGTGTGTGTGTGTCTTTCGTATTCGTAGATACGAAAAGAATTGAGTTGAATTGTATGAGAATTGCCTGATTGCTGGTTTTGGCTGTTTTGATGACTCATACAGGTGCCGCCGCAGCCTACCCAGTTGCGTACGTTTTCGTTCAGCGGGCAGTGTTGCCAACACCGAACGCACTCGCACTCGATAAACAGAAACTGAAAAATGGAAAGAACAATGCGCGAAGGAAGGCAAAGAAAAACTTTTTATTTACAGCTGAAATAAGAAAGAGATTTGCATACCCACTATTTTTTTCTACTGATTTTTTTTCCTCTAGTCTCTGTCTGTCTGTGTGTCTGGGCGACTAGCAGCAGAACAGATCTCGGTCTCTTACTTTTTCATCTAACACATTCGCTCGCGCTGTCTAATTGGGCGCAGACGACGTAGGCAAAGGTACTTCAGCACTTTTTCTGACGCAGCGCACCTCCTCGCACATGGGGCTACTACGAAAGCGCTAGAAATGCTGAGCGCTAATATTAAAAGTTTGTACGTTGTTTGCTTGTCTGAACGAGCAGCGCCACGCCGCGCCAAACTGAGCTAAGCCGAGCCGAGCTGGGCTCAGTGGAGCTGGGTTGGGTTGCTTGTTGGCTTAGAATATAGTTTTTTTTTAATTTTTTTAAAATTTTATTTTCAATGCATGAAGTTTAATATTTGACTCGCTGTTCAGTGTTATAATGTCACTGCTCCAGTGAAGGGTAAAGCGGGAGGAGTAAAGGGTGCTGGATTGGGAAAAAAACACTTGCAGAAAAAACCAGTTTTATTAGTGTTTGGTTAAAAGTGTTTCTGTCGATGTAACTTGGCTTATAGTATGGCGGAGAAGCATGTGTGTATGTGTATGAGAGTTGAATTTATTAAAAAGATTTAAATATATTGTCATATATACGGGGGTTTCTATATAAACATGGGAAATGTAAATTATGAACTCAAAAGTTGTCATTCAACAGACCTCAGATACGCCACCACACTCATACAAAGGCCACTGTTCGAAGCACAACATTGTGGCGAATTGTGTTCCTGCTTTACAGCAGGTTCGATGTTCGCTCTGAGCAAATAGGAAATCCTTCCAACCAACAAAAATTGTTGTATGCATATCTTTGCTATTGAGCAGCAACCAAATTGAGTTCTACATCGAACTGTGAGAGCATGATAAGCAACAAATGGCATTTTGAGGCATTTCCCTAAACATGCTTTGGATCATATTCTACATACTATATCAGATTAATATATCTTAGATTAATATTAATTCGTATTAATTATTAATGTTTAAATGAAATGAATTAAAATTGTACCCTTCAATTTCAAGAACTCCAAACGAGCAGTAGAAGGATTGTAATTAGAACGAAAAGAGCTTAAAGTACCCTGCGGTTGAAGATTCCAGTGGTTGGGATCTTTCTGTTACAAGTACAACAAACACACTCTGTTTCTGTGGTTAGGATATTTCTGATATAAGTACAACAAACACACTCTGTTCCTGTGGTTAGGATCTTTCTGTTACAAGTACAACAAACTCACTCTGTTTCTGTGCTTATGTTCTTAATAGTTTTTATGGGTTTTTGTTATTGCTATTTATTGTTTTGACACATTATTTCTGTGGGCAACGCGGATTTATATATTACCCTAAAATAAATGCTTCTTTGGTTACCTGAGTAAAAGTTCAATAATACTTCGAATAGCAACAGCTCAGTACTAAGATTATTAATATATGAATCACAAGGAATCATTATAAATTAAGAGTTTCAGAAATAGTCATAATTTATTAAAACACTTCAGTTCTTATGAACTTTATACACCTAGTAGCGTAATTCAACTACGGATCTGGCCACGGAATCATGGTTCTATCGAACTTGTTATCATAAGCAACATCCCCATAGTTGAATTACTCCACTAGGCGTAACAAGTTCATAGGTACTAATGTTGTTTTATTAACTTATTTCAGTTTTTTAACTATTTATGAAACTCTCTACTAATCCCAAGGTAACTAGTTAATTATTCCACAATTTCTACATTGAACTGAGAACTCTTTGACGAGGATACCTTCGAAGCGTATCATTAGTGGCAAAACCAAAACGAAGTGTAGTCATTCATTTACTGTATTCTAGATATTATGTTCAAAACAAATGTTAGCGGCACAATGAAGATATCTGAATATTATAGAGCTTTATTCAGGGAGTACCTTGCTTTTTGAGACAAATTTTCCTATTATTCTCCCTGAAAATGGAAAATAAACAATAGTTAAGAGAGCTCATGAATGCATTATTGTAAAACTCATTTGATAGAAGTGAGGTGGATTATTTGATTGAAGTGAGGTGGATACTTTGATTGAAGTGAGGTGGATTACTTGATTGAAGTGAGGTGCATCAGTCATCATCTCTTATCACAAGCACAGTCGTGACAATGCTCAGTGAACCTAATGTAATCTTCAGGTTAGTGGTAAAAGCAAACTAATTGGTCTGACGGATGAGTAAACACGTAAATTCAACTTAAGAATCTATTCCAATCATCCCGGCACAAAAAATCTGAATCTGAATCCTGCCTGAAGAGTTTACGACCTACTTCAGAGTAAAAAAGGAAAAATTAAAGAGAAATAAGAAAAAAAGAAAGATAAATAAGGAAAAAAGAAAGATAAATAAAGAAAAAAGAAAGGTAAATAAGGAAAAACTAAAGATAAATGAGTAAAAAATACCCTTTAATATCTCACGCATCTTTACTAAAAAGTTCGGCACTTCATCCGAGTTAGAGATGTGAAAAAAGTTCCCTTTTGCCACCGGGAAGAGAACCTTCACCATAGTAGTTCTTCATAAGTCTTAAAAGTCCCAATAAAGCAAAGGAATTGAAGTCAAATAATTACTTTGGTGAATATAAACAAAAGAAAATTTAATTAAATACATTTGAGAACATAAAAGACAATCGCCGCAAAATTTATCACACCTGGCCACCTTAGAAGAACATAAACTTATTTTTATTATATTCAAACTTTCTTTTCTTGTTTATGGCGTAGCCAAAGAGTCATTCGCAGTTTCTTATCAGTGACATTCGTCAGCGATAAAAGAAAATCAGCGGCAAAAACTGCAGCAGTGTAACTAAAGTACACAAGCAGCAAAAGCAAAAAGAAAACAAAACTTCAAAGTGCGTGCACAAAACCAGGCGGGGAGGGGCAAAGAAAGCCACAGCGATAATATCGACGGCATTGCAAAAAAAGAGGAAATAATAAATAAAAATGAAAAAGAAAAAAAAACTACGCAAAGAACGTTAAAAGAAAAATACTTTCTATTTGCTAAAATTTAACACGCCGCCCGAAAGACGAAGAAACCGCAACAGGAAGTCCAGACGGGTCACGTACAGAGCGCCAAAATTTTGCACACACACATACACACACACTCTAGCATACACTCAGCCAAACCAGCGTACGATGAAAATATACGAAATGAAAAGACTTATATATCTCTTAGATACAAATTAATAAAAAGTTGAAAATAGGTGACACAGTGTTAAACTCCAACTGGGGGGTACGAACTGAGCGCGACATAAGCACAAAACACCCACACGCACACAGCGCGAGACGGCCGAAAAGAGCGCAGCACACAAAATTAAAAGCCAATTCAGCGATAATAGAAATTAAATGACAAAAATATACGGAAAAAAGAAGTCAGATAAAATCGAACGCCACACGCCGCACAGCCAGCCAAGCAGTCAGGCAGTCGGCCCCAAAGAAGAGGAAGAACCCCAACCCAATATATGGAAAAACGGGTGTGTCGAAGACTGTTCTCCTGCTGGCTGGGAGCAGCAGAGCAGCAGCACGTTCATACTCAATTCGAACACATGAAGTCGCTTGATCCGAAAGCGTGTGTGTGTGTGTGTAGCAGTTTCTGATACATACATTAAACGAGTGTGTGGAGTACCAAATGGTGAAGAAAAGAAACTGGTAGGACCACTTCATGTCTTGCGTCGCCACGCTGCCTTTCAGATCACCACGGAGCAGTGCTCGTACATCACAGACCGAAGACGAAAATTGTTAAATCTGTGCATGCAGCTCAGAGTGGCTCTGCTCTGCTCGGGTTGGCTCTGATCAGCTCTGCTCTGCATGGCTCTGCTCTGATCAGCTCTGCACGGCTTTGCAAGGCTCTGTTTGACTATGCTCTGCTTAGCTATGCTATGCTCTGCTCGGCTTGGCTCTGATCAGCTCTGCTCTGCACGGCTCTGATCAGCTCTGCTCTGCACGTCTTTGCACGGCTCGGTTTGACTCTGCTGTGCTTGGCTTTGCTCTGTACGGCTCTGTTCTGCTCAGCTCTGCTCTGCTCTTGCTTACCGCTGCCGCAAAAGAAGGTGAACAAGCCAAATCAAACCAGCCCAAGCAGCCGCAAGTTGTGCTTGAATAGAGATAAAGAAACGCGAACTCAAGACATGAGCAACATGGAACCGAACGAACGACTTGGTTTACCTGCTTGGCATTAAAAGTTGTTATTTAATGAAGTGAGTGACTGTGTGGTGCGAGTTGGAATATACTCGTGAATACACTGCAAAAAATCTCGCATGGAATCGGAAAACGTTCTTATACTGGTTTTAGGCTTGCAACAAGTGGTAGTAAAAGTAACATTGTATAATTAGTACTCCAACTGTTGAGAATTGGCTGACTTAAAAACTGGGCGCAAAGTTTTTTGTAGAGAACAATTCTCTCGTAACCTAACTGAAAATATCACAAGACATCATTTGTATTTCAAGTACTAAAAACTGGTTAAAATCTATTTAAAAAATTAGTGAGCTAAGTAATTTCACTTGACAAGCAGGTATAACGCCAGGCTACAAAATAATCCATCACAACAGCCAGAAGGCTTTTACGATATGCACCAACATCCACACTACAAAAGGCGAGATCTTCCAACTTAACGTTTCAAATGAAATAGAAAATTCACAAGAAATCTTTGCATATAAATATTATTATTTTTATTATATCTTACACCATAATTAATTATGCCTGCAAGGGGTTGGGGATGCTACTGAAGCGCTGTTTCAACTGTTTTTTTAAACATTTACTTTCTTTATATTTTTTATGCAAACTGATCATTTAAATCAACAGAATAATAATATTTAAAATCAAAAAACAAAACCCAAAGATTAATTTTTTTTTTCTTTAAATTTAAGCAGCTAAAATATAAAAAAATTCCAGGGAATTTTTATGGGTAATTTTTAATCTCGTTGGTTTTCAATTTATTTTCAATTTGGAAGCACTTTTCTATCGAGGATGGAAAAATTCGCTCGTTTAATACGAGTATAATTTACTCGATATCTTTTCCATACAAATGTCTGTCCTATCATCGATAAAGTGGCGGTCCGAATGCGGCTATTGATTAATATACTGGAAAAATATGAAGCCGCCATGTGGACCATGCTAGACTCATATTCAGAGGGTGGGAAGTTGAAATCTTGCCCCGGACTTGGTCTCAACAATGCTTCTTGCTAAAAAATCCTTTCTCTTCGCAGGTGTCAGTAGCAAGTACTCATTGCCTTAAACCCTTGCAGTAATAATAAATTATGGTGTAAGATGTAGTAATAGTAATGATAATATATATGAGAACACCTTTGGTCACACTTTTGGGTCTTTTTGATGGCAAATTTTCGCTCAGTGTAGCGCAGGTTAAAAACCACTTTTCTTACTCAATAGCAAGCAAACAGGTAAAACAACGGAAAATAAAAACGCAAACCAAAGACAAAAAGATACAGATGTAGACACATACGCTCGTACACACGCACACACACACACACACACTCATACACGCTCAAACAATCATACACGTTCACTCGCCATGTAAGTATGCTTGTATGAACGAGTATTTATGAAAAAGTCCAATAGGAAAATTCGTATGCAAAGAAAGAGGGAAGAGCTATTATAATAAAACAAAAACAAAAATAAAACAAAACAAAATAAAATTTTGAAAAAAATAATACTACAGCGAGTGACATAAAAAGCCAAGCAAAGCAGTACAAACCTTTCTGCTTAGATTCGTCGTCAATTGCGATGTTGAGGTTGTTTTGCAACTGCAGCAGGCCGCTGCCACAAGTGCCCGAACTCGTTATGTTTTTCATGCAGCCAGCTTAGAAGGCAATTACCACAAACGAAATAGATACAAATTGCTAATGCGGCGGTTGGCGGCTGGCGGGCACAGATACTCAAAGCAGATACTTTTACTTTTCGTTGTGCTGCTGTTTTTGCTGCTCGGATATATTTTTACAATTTGGCACTTTTTGACTTGACTTTTGAACACAATTCTCGGCTAGGCAAAAAAAAAGAGTGTGTTTGTTTATTTGTTTGTTTGTTGGTTGATTGGTTGATTGTGTGCGAAGTGCATGTGGCAACACTGCAGCACGGGAGCAGACACAATTATTGTTGTAAATAGAAGCAATTAACGCAATCGGACGCGTTCTAAACTCTCTGCGGCAGCGTGGCAGCCAGACAGACAGACATACAGCCAGCCAGCCAGCAGATAAGCGAAACAGTTTGTGCGCGCCGCTTGCAAGTGCAATGAACATTCAATTTTGTTTTATTTGGATTTGTATTTGGATTTGTATTTGCATTCGTATTTGTTTTGCTGCACAATTCTCTGCTTTTGCCTTTGCTCACACTCTAATTGAATTCTGCCATTTCTGCTCGGACACTAAACGCACTGCACTGCACCGCAAAATACGTCCACGGATACGGTTACCAACAACGAACGACAAACGCATGCTATGAAGCCGCTGTGGATGGTGCACTGTGATGAATTTGGGGATGAGGCAAAAGTCGGCGCCGCTGATATTAATGATAAAATGGGTAGTACGCGCACTCAACTATCTGTATCTGTGAGAAGATGGCAACCCGAATTGTAGTTGGTTTTATTTTTTCTGTTATTTTCTACGCAAATATATGGCAAAGCAACGAACATAAGCACTCTGGTACACACTGACACATACACTCACACAAGAACACACTACGTCCGCAAATAGTATGCTAGCGACATGGGCACGGGGGAGAGAGCCGTAAAAAGACGGCAAGAAGAAAAACACAAAGTGCAAAACTTCGTTGGATTCTATGGCAAAACAAAACTGAAGTAGAAAAATCACTAAAATCACGAACGCAGCCCTACAGAGCCGCAACGCACCGATACACGTTAAACAGTACGGAGAGAAACTTGCAGACTGACTGAACCGATCGACGAGTTCAATGAGCGAGCACCATCGACCAAGTAGGGCCAAGTTTGTGGACGGACGCAACAGTTGCCAACGAACACATATAGAAGTTAACTAACGAAAAGAAATTAAAAAGTTTCTTGTGGGCGCCAGGGGGAGGGCGCCAGGTGGCTAGCTGTGTGTGCATTCAATTTCAAACCAGTTTTCTGGGTTATAAATTCATAAGAGATTCGTACACATTTGGCTTATTTCTCTTGCATTGGAATTCAGAATATGCTAACAGAGAGCACGCCAACAAGTGAGCGACGAGAGCGTCACTGTTATTAACAGAAATATCTGAAATATTTTTGCGATTAGTGGCGAAGCAGGAATGCTGAACAGAACAGCGGGGTATGCTTAACAGTAGGCAGAGAAAATGCTGCTAATGCAGAAAAAGCAGGGTGCAAATGCAAGGCGGATGCTTCGTTGCATGTGTGTATGTGCTCTAAACTTAAGAATACAATACTCAGGGTGCACTTATTAGGTGGTTGCAAGGAAAATCACTTTTCTGCTTGGTTGTTTTTTGCGTTCGTGAATTTTTTTTACGCTTTTTTAGCGATCAGCTTTTTTCACCTTATGAACTAATTATTTAAATACCCCTTTCCGGGCTTGCTGATGTCATCATGACATATTTTTTTCTACAATTCCTACAATTTACAGGCAAATAAATACTTTGTTTAATATTTTGTTCTGCGGCTTATGCTATAGTGGTATAGTTATTAACAATTGTACTTGTTTTTATAAATAAATAAATAAATTTTCTGCAGCTCATGCAATCGTTGATTTCATTATTGTTGCTTTTGTGGCTTATTAATGAGAATAAAGCATACAAGGAAGCAAGGAGAGCAAGTTTTGCACGAGTATGGACAGAATAAGTGGCTTAAGAACAATATATTTAATCACCACCTGTTACTTGCACCATGATCATATTAGTTTTGAAAGATGGAGTGATGGGTAGAGGGGAGTGTAACAAAATCTCCAATTTTTAGTTCAGATAAAAACTTTATTTCTACTCTCTTTCGAGATTTGAAATGATATTTTTCCATGCCGCCAGACAGTTTTTTTAGTCATTTTACTATCGACGCGGAAGTGTTGATGGCGTAATTTTTATATTTATACTATACTTTATTAATTTTTAAATATAAAAAGAACTGCATTCCTAATCCCAACACCCACGCCTCCACCAATTTTTGAAACCAACAAAATAATAATGAAATTAATTAATTTATATTCTAATTTATATTCTAATTTATATTCGAATTTATTGTTATATAAATCATTTTAAATAAATAAAAAAATTACAAATAAATATATATATGTATTTCAATAAATAAATAAATATATTTAAATAAATAAATAAATAGATATAATTAAATAAATGTAATTATATAAATAAATAAATATATAAATAGTTTTAGATAAATTTATTTAAAAAAATTAATTATTAAATATATAAACAAATATAAATGTATCTATTTACTTAAGTAAATAAATATATAAATATATTTAAATAATTTATTTAAATTAATATATAAAAAATATATAGTAAATATATTTCAATTAATTAATTTATATCAATAAATAAATTTATTTAAACACAATTTTTTAAATAAGTAAATAAATATATAAATGTATTTAAATAAACAAATATATAATTATATTTAATATATAATTATATTTACTTAAATAAATTAATAAATAAATATATAAATAAATATATTTAAATAAATTTTTTTAATTAAATTATTAAATAAATATAAAAATAAATAAATAAATATATATAAAAAAATTTATTTAAACAAAATAAATATATAAACACATATAATTAAATACATTTACTTAAATAGAAAAATATATAAATATATTTCAATAAAGTTATTTAAATACATTTATAAATAAATATATAAATAAATATATAAATCTATTTAAATATATTTAAAAAAATAAATAAATATATAAATAAATATAATTAAATACATTTATATAAATAAATAAATATATTGAATAAATTTATTTTAATTAATAAATAAATAAACAAAAACATTTTTTTATTTAAATTAATAAATATATAAATAAATTTAAATTAACGTATTTGTATAAATAAATAAATATATAAATATATTTTTAAAAAATTATTTGAAAATAAAAATAAATAAATATATGAATAAATAAAAAATATATAAATATATTTAAGTAAATTAATAAATAAATATATAAATAAATATATTAAATAAAAAGTAAGTAACTATATAAATAAATATAATTATGTACACTTATTTAAACAAATATATAAACAAATATATTCAAATAAATTTATTTAAATAAATTAGTAAATAAATTTATGAAGAAATATAATTAAATAAATTATTTAAATAAATAAATAAATATATAAATAAATTTATTTATATAAATAAATAAATATATAATTAAATTTATTTATATAAATAAATATATAAATAAATATATTTAAATAAATTTATTTAAATAAATAAATACAATTAAACACATTTATTTAAATAAAATAATATATTCAAAGAAATTAATTAATAAATATATATTAGTAAATATATTTAAAAAACAATTATTTAAATAAATAAATAAATATATTCAAATAAGTTTATTTAAATCAATAAATGTATAAATAATTCTATAAATAAATAATAAATAAATAAATATTTAATAAATTTTTTAACTGTACTCGTATATTAATACAATTTTTCAACTATTTTAATCACTTTACTTTTGGCGGAAATTTTGTATGGTCCTCCTATGAAGCTTGTTGCCCCAACTATTCATGACTAATAAATTATGACATTTTGCTTTAAATTAAATATCATTTTCCAAGTAAATGCAATATTTCCTGTCATCCCGGCTGCGGGACGCCGAAACTGGTTGCAAATATTAATATCAATTAATTTCCTTGATGGGGAAGTTTCACTTCCATCGAGTGTCGCATTATATTTTGCCTACTTTCTCTATTCGCATATTTACACTTACGCACATTATTGATGAGCTCACAAAAGCTCCCAGAAGAGTGTTTATTTGAACCCCCTCCCACCCTCACTCTAACCCTAAAAAGAGCTATAACAAGTTCCAAACTCAATGGCGTGGGCAATCTCCCATAATTGTAATTACTACTCCGCATACGAGAGTAATTATGGAGACAAGTGCGCGTTATGTTTATCGTTATCATCACATAAAAATTGAGTACTTATTGAAATATTCAATTAACCAGTAATTGACGTCACTGGTAGTCACGCAGTCAGGCAGGCAGCCGGGCAGTCAGGCAACCAGCCAGCGCCAACCTGCTGCTAAGCCATTCATTCTTTGTATGAAAAGCTTCACCGGCTCAGTTCAAAATGCTTTTTGTGATTGATCGTACAACAACAACAAATTTAATACGAATAAAAATTAGAAATGCAAATAAAGAGATTAAAACTGCACAGAACAGCAGAAATATAATAATTTCAGCAACTACATACACTGACTACTGACTCATCATCACCGCCAACCATCCACACATCACACATGCAACACACACACACACACACACATGCTTGCGCACGTACACAATTCACTTGATCAACGCCACAGAATTAGCAAACGTCAACAGAAACAAAAACAAAAAAAAAACAGCAGCAGCAACAACAACAGCAACAACAGCATCGGCAGCAACTTGTTTATAGTGGCTCACTGTTCGTATGTCGTGTGTTTGCACGTGTGTGTGTATGTTTTCATACGAATGAGTGTGTTCGTGGTTTCTTTACTAACTAATTTCTGTGGTTGGCTTTGTTCTTGCACTGCTCCCCCAGTGGCAACGCTGTTTCGCATATGCTCACAAGCAGCAACAACAACAACAAAATAATAAAATATTAACAAAAACACAACGCGAACTGAGCGTGGTTATGGGGCATCTCGGTCCCTTTTCGTCTGCCATACACACACACACACACACACACACATGCACAAATGTATACCACGCTGCCCATCGCTGGCTCACTATTTTATTGGAGCTGTTCTGTTATCTTTCTACGATGTGTGTTGGTAGTGCGCCAGTTGCCGCTTCTGCCTCCGTTTTATTATTAATTGTTAATGTGGAGTGTGGCTCTGGCCTGGGCCATTGTTGTGTCCCCGGCTGCGTGTGCGCCATGTGTCATTCCACTGGCGTGGACACTGGGGACGATTACACTTTTTGTTTCTTTCGTTATTTTTATTTTGCATTGTGATTTAATTGTTTTCAGTATGTTGGCAGTGGGTAAGTAAGCAAACGTAAATAATAATAAAACAAATTTCAATATTTGATATGTTCTTTAGATTGTTGACTTGGTCAGCAAAATGATATTCGTTCAGTTTTGATTTATTCCTGTACCCTACAGTTAGCATGTGACGAGTTCATGTCATAGCGTAATGGAAATGTGGCACTCATTTAAGTGCCAACTCGCTTATTTCGAATATTGGTATGGTATTATAACAACAAAAACAACAACATCTAGTCGCTATTTTCAACGAGTGACGCTTAGTGCGAACTGTCTGATTTATTTTGCTATTTGTATGGAAAAAGGTTTTCCATATGCTTGAAGAAATAACAATCTTAAAGTGCCCTGGACACGATCAAAATATTGTTTCAAGCATTGCATATGTGCGAATACGTGTGATTTTGACGCTTGCCCACACACGCAACAAAATAACTCGTCAAAGTGCATTTTATGTTCCCAAGGCCGGCAAAAGCTCGAACACAACTCCAGGGGACCCATTAGTCTGTCCTCCTTCCTGGAAAGGTTGTTAGACATTCATCTGAGGCTCACTATAGACAGACAGAAGCTGTCATTCTCTCAGCATGCCTACTTCAAGGGTAAATCGGTGGAGACCGCTTTACACTCCTTAGTCTCTAGTTTTGAGTGCTCTCTGCATAACAAGGAGTTCTTCCTAGTGGCTTTCCTGGACATTGAGGGAGCTTTTAACAACATCAAATCAGACGCAATAATCGGAGACTTGGAGGTGGAACCCGCCATTAGCAAGTGGATTGAAAATATGCTTAGTAGCAGGATTATCAATTCACAGCTGGGGACGGCGTCCGTGTGCAAAGGCACACCTCAAGGTAGAGTTCTTTCAACTCTATTCTGGAATCTTGTGGTAAATGAGCTGCTTGTTCGACTGGAGAGGGAAGGATGCAAAGTGGTTCCGTATACGAATGATGTTGCTAATAGTATCTTGGGAAAGTGTATATCCACTTTGCGAGACTGGATGCAACACATGTTGAACATTCCCTCTAAATGGACTACAGACTGTAGGTTGAGGGTTAATCCGACCAAGACTAAGCTGATGCTCTTCACTAGGAAGTATAAAATTCCCCAATCGCTAATGGGTGTAGGTCTAGTCGAGGAAGCTAAATATTTGAGATAGGAACCTGAACTGGAAGGCTAATATAAGCGTTAGGAAGGTTCAGGTAGCTCTGAACTCTTGCAGAAGAGTTATATGTAAAAAATGGGGCTTACAGCCTAAGGTAGCCTCTTGTTTATACGCAGCTGTGGTATGACCATTCCTTTTTTATAGGGGGCTTGTTTGGTGGACAGCCGTAAGTAAGTCCACTTACAGCAGGCTGGTAACAAAGGTACAAAGAACGGCAGAGGTATTCATAAGTAGTGCCATTAGAACGACTCCAACGGCAGCTCTGGACGTTATGTCCCCTTCTTCAGCATTGTTTGTGTTGCCTCCCAGTTGGAAATTGGAAATTCTTAAAAAACCCAGTCGAAGTCTAAAAACAAACTAAGCAAAGCATATGCAACTGTACATCGCCTCATTATGTGTGAGAAGCAAAATCATTGCTTTATGTGTATACTGTGAGCTTTATGTATGTTCCGTGTGCTACCACTGTTTGCTTTGACGGTACCATAATCACAATAGTTAATTCACTTTTAATACACAAGTGGAATGTGTGCTCGGTTGCTACAACTTTTGTACCCTAATTTTAAAGCTTTGGACACCACTCATTTAGATGCAAGTCGAATTATATAGGAGTATATTTTTATATTTGGAACTAACGAAGAAGTAAAATATGTTCCGTGATGGACTATATACATGTACATGTGATACCTTCCACAAAAAGGGTGAATTGTCTATAAGAGATCATAAAACTCCATCATTGCATAGTCCCAATTTCCCGCAAGTAAGAATGTTTTCGACTCTTATATGGTAGCTTCGAGATACCAAAGTCGTTCCGTGACCTTCTCCAAATGCTTTAAGGACTTCCATACATCTTTCCACATATTTTCGTGGATTCCTGGGTTTAGAAGTTCATATGATTTTTTTATCATGCTGACTGTAGCGCCTGCTAACTGTCACGTTGAAACGGTGTGCTCTGCAGTACAATCATTTTATGTCATGTTAAATGTTGTTTATTTTTCGACGGAGTGCCAACGCAATTTCAATTTGTATTTCTAGTAATAAGATATTAATTTATGCGACAGTGTTTGTGTTCACATAGTTAGTGTAATTTTATACTCTTAGTGTGCCATGTTGTTATTCCAATCACTTAATTGATTTACATATTTGACTGTGTACAAATAAAGTCCAATTCAGTAGGACTTTTGTACCCAGCAAAAAGTGAGTCCCTTTGGTTTTGTGGCGTTTCAGGCCGTCACTTCGTGATTGTGTGCGAGACAATGTGGTACTAGTTGCGGTTTGGTCAGAATCATTCATTTCTAGAGTGGTTGAAATGTGTTCACCAGCAAGAACAGAATCATGTTGTTGAGCTAAGCTGGTCGCAAGTTACTAATGACCTGACTCCATAGCTTGCCATGTTGTAACCATCTTGTATATCATCAGGTTTCTTGTAGAGTAAATAATAAGTAAGACTTCCGTACTGGGAGCTTAAAAAGATTCCTTGGATTCCTTCGTTTTTTCCTCAGTGAGATCATTTCAAGGTCATTTAAAACTCGAAAAGTGTGTTTTGAAATAATTGTAGTAGGTATACTAAGCCAGCAATCCTAATCTGTTTGAATCAGGGTAATATAAAGACCGTTTGAGAAAGTTTATAATCCCAGAGGAAAACTAGCAGACTAAGGAAAATTTCTATCAAGTTCACAGCATATGTACGAGGGCGGATTGACTCGGCGATCATTCATAACGATATCGAGGATTTTCTTGATATTTTCTTTAGTAACCACCTCTTTTGGCCTTCCTGTCGATGGTATTGTTGCAGTACTTGTTCGGCCGCGTTTAAATTCAGCAATCCAATATTTTACCATGTAATCTGACGGAGCAGACTCACCGTAATGTTTATCGAGCTTTTCTTTTGTCTCTTTCGCAGTTTTCCCTTTCAAATAATAGTGTTTAATCACTGCACGAAATTTGCGTTTTTCCATTTTTCAAGAAACACAAAAGTTGCTTACTTCAAACGACTACAACAAATAAACTAATCGATGAATTTGGGTGAAATTTTAACAGCTGGCGTTTGACAGATCGCAATTTCTAAAAAAAAAAGTTTTTGTGTTTGTGCTGCCATCTAGCGCTAGGTAGCTTCAATATCAATCCGCCCTGGTATATCTCCTATGATCCTCAGAAATCCCAAGCATATACATATGTACATATATTCATGATATCATGCATCTGGTGTCCTGAAGCTTAATCCTCTGTATTGAATTGTCAATTTCCAAGTCTTGTCATTAGACAACTAGCACTGTGTGACCCTCTCCAAGCACTTGTGGAAAAAACCTAAGGTGTCCTCTTCAATAACCTTGTACGATATTAAATCAGTCAATGTAAAATACCTGTTGATATGTGTACTACTTTCAAAATGACTGGATCAGGGCTTCCCACAAATTCTTGAGAATTACCCTCATATTCCCCTAATTACCTAATTATGTCTTCTGGCCGATTATCTATACCCTAGGCAGTCACTAACACCTGAACCTAAACCTATACTAAAGTCCTGTCCTCATTCTTTAAAACTCACTAAATTTTTGAGTCCAAGCTTAAAGCAAAATCCTTTGCATTGAATTCCAAATTTCTCAGACTTGTCCTCATTTTATAAACCACACTTTATGCCAGAGCCAAGAAACATCGCTATAAAACATTTTTTGTGTTGTTGTTTCCCCAAATGATACTAGACCCTCATCCACAGAAGGTCAGCCCTGCTGGGTAATCATATTGTGTATAATTTTTTACTTACATAGCAACAGGATACTTCAACCTCAAGTACGCAGTTCAACTCTCTTAACTACGTTAATATTGAAACAGTTTCCAACTGCAAGCATCTTTCTTCACAACTTCGTCCGAAATTTGGGTTAAGGAACTCATTAAAAACAACCACAAAGGCCAACGAAATTGGAAACGGTAGCGCAAGTGTCAAGGGATTCGACACCAACAGATCAACAAGTCATGCAGCAATATTGCAGAAATAAAAGATAAATGCAGCAATCCAAGTAAGCCATGTACAAGGAGGAGATTGCGACGGAGCCACGGGGCAGAAGATGGTGAAGAAGCTGGCAAGCAAGCAGTAATGAGCAAAATGCGCACAAATGGTCTTCATATAAATGAGGCCGGAAACAAAAGCTACAAAAGAGTGCAGTGCAGCAAGATTGCAACGAGGAACAGAGAGAAACAAAAAGAAAGGAGTGCTCAATGACTACTCGATTGCCACGGCAGCACTTCAAGGGGCAGTAATAAAATCACCGTTATAGCAACACGAAACAAAAGTGGCAACAACTACAACAGCAGCAGCAACAACTACAACAGCAGCAGCAACAACGGCAGCAGCAGCCTCGTTGCTGTCGGTGAAAAAACATCTGCCAAAAGTGGGAAACCGCAACAAAAAACACAATTCTAAAATCAGGTAAAAGCACACAGTGCTGCAAGAAATAGCGTGCGCCTGCGTATGAGCAGTAACGGATTCACTGGAAGTGCCGCCCTGGGCAGTTGGAACAAACTATCTGCTTCCCAGTGCCCGCAATCTCCCAGAAGGCTTCATTTTTCTATATGTGTTTTTAAATGGAATTAGAAATGGTAGGAAAAGTTTCTTCCTAAAGTAGTGGTGTGGCAGTTGATGGAGAAGTGAGGGAGTAGGAAGGAGTCAGCCTCTCGTATAAGGTAAATGAAACATGTCAGTAGCGATTTGTGTTGTATATTAATATACACTGCCTCCTCGACGATTGTGTACAGCGAATGAGTCTCTCCCGTATGAGTGAGTTTCATGCCCAGGGCTCGTAATAAGTGGGTCTGATACTGAAGCAATAGTTTGTATATAGTGGAAGTCGGCGATTGCTCCTAGAAGTAGTCTCTGTGATGTTCTAAGCTATTCTCCATTCTTTGATATCAAGTCCGTCCGCAATTATGCCAGATCAAAGAAGATAGCTTCACAACCGCATATTTGCAGGTTTCTGGGGACTCATCTGGAATCGGAAGTTGGTTTCAACTTGATATTTGGAAGGTGTCAGTTTAATCAACGTTCCAAAAATTTCCCAGGCCCATTTCTAGAGGAGTCGAAAGTAATATGCGCAGGATAAAATGACCTGGCTTTATCGGAATCTGGGGTAAGGCGTTGTTTTTTGATTCTTCTCATTGAATAACTGTCGGGACTATAAGCAAAGAAATTTCGCTATATCAAGCTACAAATAATTTACATTGAACCTGGTTTTATGGTTATCACGTATAAGAAGTCCGTTCTCTCGTATTGTAGTTGAGACTTTACGCTAACAAATGTCAATACTAAACAGCAATTTAATGAGTGGTTCCTGATTTTATCGGTAACGCAGATAAGAAGTCCTTTTTATTTCTTCTCACGGATAGTAGTTGAGACTTTAGGGCAGCAGAAGTCGTTAAACCAACCTACAAATAATATACGTTGGTCCTGATTTTATGGTTTTCAAGTATAATAAGTCCCTTTTGATTCTTCTCACGGATAGCAGTCGGGGCTAAGGGAAGCAAATGTCCTCATACGAACCAGGATTTAATGTGTGCTGATCAATTAGATCAATAATGGACTCATGTCACGTTGTGGAGCGGAAGTTTAAGGTGTATTTACTTGTTGTTCTCTGTCCTCACCAGAGTTTTGTGAGAGTTTCTTTATCCTCACTACTGATTAGAGCTTTCGAAGTGGTCTCCAAGAGTCCATCCATGTTTTGGGACTGGGTATTTTCTTCATTTTGCGGGCCATCTCCAAGTCCCTGTTTCTACACTTTAGGTCAAAAGGGTATATTAAGTTTGTACGGTTGAACGGGTTTCCAACCAGCAGAATAAGGCGTGGCAGGTAAGGACATACATATATAGTTACGAACAGAATCTCTTTTTGAACAATTTTTTTGTTCGTCAGCCTGTCCGTCTGATTATATCCTTAAGCTCACCTTTAGCAGTCACCCTCGCTTCAACGTCTCTGGCTTTAATATCACCCGCCTTCCTTTCTGATATGATCCTGACTGTTTCTGAATAAGTATAGAAATCATTAAGGACCTTAATGTGTGCCTTAGTTATATTCCAATAAATTCTTAGCGAGAATTAAACCACTCAAAATAATTCCATAATTCCGGCCCGGCTCGGTGACAAAGCGCCCTTCCATGGCAACTCCGCCACTCTGCAGTGGCACAAACCACAAAGAACAGCAATGGCAGCGGTAACGTGAAAGCATAAAATTGCTTGGGCACCACTGAAACAGTGAGCTTCCGGGAGCCGCACTGCGTTCGCGACATGGCAGCGACATCGTGAGGTGTGACGTGCCCTTTTAACACTCACTCACACACACACAGACACACACACACATAGGTGAGAACACTCAAAGCAATTGTGTGGCAGTCAGCTCAGCCGTTGCGCACGATAAGCCAAGCTGCAAGGCAGCGAGCTGAAGACAGGTAGGCAGGGAGCCGGCAGTCAGGTGGGTAGGCGTTGAAACTTTTCCAATTGCATTTGTGGCAGCCACACTCTTACGCGCTGCATCAGCACAACTTTTGCCAAATTATATTTTGCGGCTGCTATTGTTGCCGCTGCGGTTGCTGGTGGCAGCGGCTGCTGGCGTGCCAAGGCGACGGTAGCCATGACACCGCATAAACCGCACATAATCGTCGCTTGATGATGCACGATTCGAGCGCGACGAGCAGTAATTTTCCTTGCTACGAGTACAGCTCAAATTGGGCGCGCATGCCACAAAGCCCGACACAACTCTTGTACGTATGCTATTGTTGTTGCTGTTGTTGGTGTTGTTGTGGTAGATAAAGTTGATGCTGGTGCTGTGCTACTGCAGATAATCATGTTGATTAGCACGGCTGCGGTCACTGGCGGGCGGTTTTTTGTAGGCAAAACCTCTGATCGAGTGATGTCAGCTCAGCTATGAAGACACCAACACCATGTTGATTGTGGTAGTTGCATCATGCACATCTGGTGGATTTGTGGAATAGTACCGCAGAACATTTTGTTAAGGTTCGATCTGCACAGAGCCGTGTTTTATATACCTGTCAGTGGGAGACGAATGTGGCAGTTGGTGTGATTCTATTTGCTTAGTTGCAGAGAAGTTTACTCCAACAACCCAAATATATTGTTGAAAATAAATAGAAAAGAACTTGAGGATCAACTTGGAAACCTAAATGGAATGGCAGTGAGGATTAAATAGAAAGCCGAACATTTGTCATATACCAAGCATTGCTATACCTAGTAGGGTATGTAGTGAAACGCATATATTCGTATAGGGAGAATGAAATGTTGTTGTCTTTCAGTACTAATAAGGGCCTGATAGAGTTTATCAACATCCCTCTGTGTCTTTAAGTCCTCCAATTGTCTGCCGCACTGTCAATAGAAGTACTCAAAGTCCGTCGTATTGTCTAAATCGGCTCGAATGGGTCCCTTAGACTCTGTTTCAATTTTTGCCTTTGTCTGTCGTAGTTTCTGTCGTAGTTTCTGTCGTAGTTTCTGTCATAGTTTCTGTCGATGTCTCTATCGCAGTCTCCAAATTAGCTAGTATCAGTATTATGGGAGCTTAAACTCCATCGTATTTTCTGTCGTAGTCCCTGTGGTAGTCTCCGTTGTAGTCTTTGTGGTAGTCTCTGTCCTAGTCTCTGTCGTAGTTTCTGTCCTAGTATATGCTCTAGCATCAGGCGTAGTTTCTGTTACAGACTCTATCGTAGTCGACAAATCAGCTCGCATCTCCAATATGTGGACTGGAGATCAGCCTCATATTATTTCGTATCAGTCTTGCCGTAGTATTTGTCGTAGTCGCTGCCCAAGTCAACAAATCAGCTCGTATCACTGATTTGAGGGCTGTAGTCAGAACCTTGGATTTTGTGGTAGTGTCTGCCATAATTTCGGTCGTGTTACGGGAGCTGGAGTCAATCGCTTAGAGTCTGTTGTTATCTCCCCCGTAGTCTCTCCCGTAGTATCTATGGTAACCTCTCTTAAAATCTCTATCGTAACCTCAATTGCAGTCTTCCATTAGGTTCGAGTCTGTGTTACGGAAGCTCGAGTCAGTTCTTTAGACTCTGTCGAAGTCTCTGCAGTAGTCTCCAAATTACCTCGTACCAGAGTAACGGGAGCATAAACTCTGTCGTAATCTCAGATTTAGTCTCTGTTGTGATATCCGTCGTAGTCTCTGTCGTGGTCCCTGTCGTCGTCTCCGTCGTAGTCTCTGTCGAAGTGTCAGTCATAGACTCTACCGTAGTCGACAAATAGCTCGTATCTCTAATACGGGGGTTGGAGTTTAGACTCCATCCTACTCCTCATCTCGTATGAGTTTTACGGAAGCTCGAGTCAGTTCTTAGATTCTGTCGATGTCTCTACCCTAGTCTCGAAATTAGCTAGAAGCTGTGTTGCGGGAGCTTAAACTCCGTCGTAATCTCCAACTTGGTCTCTGTTGTAATCTCTGTCGTAATCTCTATCGTAGTCTCTGTCGTGGATCTTGTCGTCATCTCCGTCGTAGTCTCTGTCGTGGTCTCTGTCATAGATTCTACGTAGTCGCCAAATAGCTCGTATCTCTATTATTGGGGCTGGAGATTCAGACTCCATCCTACTCCATCATCTCGTATCAGTTTTACGGAAGCTCGAGTCCCTTTGACACTATCATAGTATATATGGCAGTGTCCAAAACAGACTCTGTGGTTGTCTCTGTCGTATTCTCTGTCGTATTCTCAGTCGTAGTCGGTGTGGTAATCTTTGTCGTAGTCTTCAATTCTCTTCGAGACAGTGTTGCGGTAGCTCAAGTTCCTTAGAAGTCTCTGTCAAAGTCACCAAACCAGCTCGCATCAAAGTAACGGGAGCACTTTAATGCATACCCAAAGAGCTTTAAGCTTGATATGATTTGCATAGTAAGAGGGGGCGATTAAAGCTCTTTGGATCACTTCTTCACAATACTCTCCGTGGTGATAAAAGAGAGATTATATACAGGAAAGCTTTTACAATTATCATGCAAATCATCACGCTTGTGATTTCTTCGACACCGCGGACGCTCAGAAATGATCAAGGACTGTAAATGGCGTTCTCACTAGCACAGAATTGTTTAATAATTTTCCTGATCCTGGTGTCAAACACGGGACACATTAAGACCTCCAATCTCTGCAACTTGAGTGGAGTTATTGCACAGAATTTCACAAAAAAAGAGAACTCTCTTCATAAGTCACAAGAACAGTTGCAGCTGCAAGACTTGTAGAACACATGCGCGGGTCCCTCATCCGCCACATGCTTGTAGGCCCCTATGCAAATATCACACCCAAGTAAGGCACACATGGGCGCATGCGCACATGCAACGCGGCTGACAACGGCGTTGCATGTTCACAAAATTAGATCAGAATCAAATTTGTGGGTTGTCCGCCTGAGTGCATGCAAATTTCTGCGGCTCTGCAAATGCACGAGAGACAAATTCTCACGCTGCGCATGAACAAAAAAACAAAAAAAAAACTCAGCAGAACACAGAAAACAGAATATGAAAATTACAACAACAACAAAATAAATATATGAAATATTTTTTAATTTATATGCGAAAAACACACAAAAGCGTAAACGAAGCGCAGCGCAGAGCAGCGCTCGAATGCGGTTCAGCGCGGCTGATTGAATTCAATTTGTTGTGAGTTGTTGTTGTTGTTGTCGATGTTGTGTGTGTGTTGTTGTTGTTGTTGTTACTTTTGCCAGTGCCCCGCATATGCAAGCGGGCTGGTAAGCGTTTTGAAATTCGACACAAACATGCGATTATGTTGCATGTAGCGCACATTTAACAGCAACAACAGCAACAACCAGCAGAGCGAGCATAGCGTAGGTTTACCACTCGATGTTGCGCAACAAAATGTTGCATTGTTCACAATTAATAAAATGAAAATGTTAAATGTAAAATAAAAAACCATAAAACACAAAAAAATGAGTGGAAAAACACTCTCAAACACACACACACACACACACAGAAAATATCGTGTTAAACATAAACAAATAAAAATATTATTTGTCAAAAATTAATGCCACTTGGTCGCGGCGCGTCTTGCTACACCACCATCACCGGAGGCCCCATTCAAGCCCACACCCACAGCAATGAAAAATCATGGAAATAAAATTTTGTTACATCGCCGCAAGTGCAGGGAACCATTTGGAGCTTTTGCGATGCCCCGCAAGATGCTGCACAGCCACCGCGACTGCCGAGTAGGCGGCGGTGGGACTGGCCGCCTCTGTTGGCGTGCCTGAAAATGAGTGCGGCACACGAAAAGGAAACAAGTGTTAATTGAATTTACGGTTGAAGAGCTAAGTACACGTTCGCGCCGTTGAACTCTCTGCTGTGTGCGGCCAAAAGAAAGGACCCCAATTGTGAGCTGCACCAACACTGCTCAAGGTGTGAGCGTTCATGGTGCAACAGCAGAGGCGAAACACAACCGAAATTTGTGAAAGAAAGATGCTACAAAGGAAGCTCAGGTGCTAAGAAAGAAGCCATCGTACTAAGAAACTGGATACTAACAACTTGTTAGTGAAGCTATAAATCATTAGTGACCAGTTACTATAGTGATAAGTCATATAAGTGACCAGTTACTATAGTGATAAGTCATATAAGTGATAAATCATATGAGTGATAAGTTACTATGTTACTATAGTGATAAGTCGTATAAGTGATAAGTTACTATAGTGATAAGTCATATAAGTGTTAAGTTACTATAGTGATAAGTCATATAAGTGATAAATCATATGAGTGATAAGTTACTATGTTACTATAGTGATAAGTCGTATAAGTGATAAGTTACTATAGTGATAAATCGTATACGTGATAAGTTACGATAGTTATAAGTCAAATAAGCGATAAGTTACTATAGTGATAAGTCATATAAGTGATAAATCATATGAGTGATAAGTCGTATAAGTGATAAGTTACGATAGAGCTAAGTCATATAAGTGATCAGTTACTATAGTGACAAGTCATATAAGTGATAAATCATATGAGTGATAAGTTACTATGTTACTAAGTGATAAGTCGTATAAGTGATAAGTTACTATGGTGATAAATCGTATACGTGATAAGTTACGATAGTGATAAGTCAAATAAGCGATAAGTTACTATATTGATAAGTCTTATAAGTGATGAGTCATGAGTGTAAGTTACGAGAGTGATAAGTCATATAAGTGATAAGTTACTATAGTGATAAGTCATATAAGTGATAAGTTATTATAGTGATAAGTCTTATAAGTGATAAGTCATATAAGCGATAAGTTACTATAGTGATAAGTCATATAAATGATAAATCATATGAGTGATAACTAACTAAAGTGATAAGTCATATAAGTGATAAATTACTATAAGTCTTATAAGTGATATGTTACCATAGTTATAAGTCATAAAAATGATAAGTCATATAAGTGATAAGTTGCAATAGTGATAATCTATATAAATGATAGGTCATATAAGTGATAAGTTATATAAGTGGTAAGCCATATACATAAGTGAGACGTTACTATAGTGATAAGTCATATAAGTGAGAAGCCATATAAGTGATAAGTGACAGTTTGTGCCTTTTATTTTTTATATCTAACAAGAAGCCGATCTCATTTCTACTTCGAAACAAGAAATACAAAAACTTTGAAAACATTACTATAAAATATACAATCTAGGATAACAGAGTAGTTCAGTTGTGAGTTGAAAGCAGCAGTTAGGAGACAGATCAGACGTGAAAGTGAAACTTGTTCAACTGAAGTTGTAACTTAAAGCTCATCGAGTTGTGAACCGAAACTATTTTATTTTTACCTAAATTGTCCAAAAAATGTTTATATAATCCAGTGATGGAACTATCAGCAATGAACTAAATTTCGTAAACAAATTTTTTCTTATTTATTTACCTAAAAAAAATGTGCCAATGCAGGGAATCTTCCTTCTTTGTTAATGACGTCACTGAAGTCTCAAATATATACGAGTATATATGGAATTGGTAACTTCAAAGCCTGTGGTAAAGTGTGATAAAGACCTTCTATGTGACCACTCGGGACATTGGGAAAGTGTGATAAAGACCTTCCATCTGACCACTCGGGACAATGAGGATGAAGATGTGTTTTGTAAAGAAAACTATGCGCAATCAAGGCCATGCTTGGAGTTTCCTGGAAAAGTTCGCTGGCATCGTCGTTAAGAAGAAGCTGATTTCCCCAACTACATTTACGATCTTCCACTCTTTAGTATCAAGTTTCAGGTTCCATTGTCAATTTTTGTCTTCGGTGAAGTAAGTTGATGTTCGTCACTATTCAATTTCACGGTTGGCTGTTTGAATTGTTTGTCTATCGTCACAACAGAAGAGTACAGCATATGGTGGTAAGAGGTGGTGTAGCTAGCTCCCTTCTCTAATACGCAGCAGATCTGATCTTCTGGTCAATGAATTCCACTTGTGATTTGCTCTCTCATTTCCCTCCATGCCTTCGTCTCCTGGCACCCAGGAGATGTGTAACCGCCAGTTAAAGGACAACTTATCCAGGGGAATCCCGGGACATTTCTGGAAGATGAGCAGCTTGAGATTATTGCCTTAACTTCAGCCTGGTTTTCTCTATAAAAGTTTATAGTGGAATTGGTCCTATCTTGCCCCCTTCCTATAACAAATTCCAAATTTTTTAGTCAGTTCTTAAAATGTCGAGAGAAATCGAGTGCTTTATAATTTCAATAACTCCACTTAAGTAGGCTTCTAAGGCAACAATTTGTCCGTCAGCATAAACCGATGACTTCATACATCCACAATCCAGTGATCGAACTATAAGCATAAGTAATTTCCCTCGCAATATCATCCTAGTAGTATGAGGGGTATCTGAAAGTCTTCCCAAGATCAAACTATTCTATCCAGAAGATAATTGGAGTGCCTTATAGAGGAGTCTATGGAACAGAGACTTGAAAAGTGCCTCAAAGAGCAGTTCTGCTCTCTGAACTTCGCAGAATTATGCAAAAGTGTGTGTCATATATCTTCATTTAGTCCGAAGTGACACGCCTCCGTCGCTAATTATGGTCTGTGATACTATAAAATTATCATATATACATTCTAATATTTAATCATTTCCAGTGATTTGAGGCATTAATTGCTGGTTATTGTTTTTGTTGTTGTTGTTGTTGTTGTTGCTGCTCTTTCTAGCGCAAGTCAAAATCGCCATAAAAGGCGGGAAGTGGCCATAATTGAATGAATTATGCAAATCTCGGTTTGTTTGTGTATATTCGTAAATAATTGCGTCGTTTAGGTGTAAATTTGTAAAACCGAAATGGCAAATACCACTTTTGAGTGAATAAAAGTACAACAAGTTAACACCAATAACAGCCACAACAACAACAATAACAACGACTATATCAACAACACCAACAACATCGCCAATAGCAAATCAAACAGTCAAACAAAATAATGAAAGCCACGCGAATTGCGACCATTTAAGGCCAACAAAACGCGGCTATTAAAAGAAATCAGCCAACAAAAAATTCAGTTAAAAAAAAAATGAAGAATATATTTAAAAAATTTTAAATAAATAATAAAAGGAGAAAAAATTTTAAAAACAGAACAATAACAAAAGCAAAAATAAACAATATTATTAATTTATAAAAAGTTTAAAAAATTTAAATAAAAAATTGGAATGAAATTAAATAAATTAAATAAAATTAAAATTAAAAATTAAGTTTATAAATAAAACCAAAATTTTAAATTTATAAACAGTTTAAAAAAAAATGAAAAATATGTTAATAAAATATAAAAAGAAGATAAAACATTAAAAATAAACAAATTAAGAGAAAAATTAAAAACACAAATTGTGAAATAATAAAAAGCTTAAATAAAATGGAAAAAATATATTTTTTAAATATATTAAAAATGAAAAAGAAACAAATTTAAAAAAAAAATAATATTAGAGTAAAAAAATAATAAAAAAATATTATAAATTTGTGAAAAGTATAAAAAAAGTTTCAAAGAAATTGGAAAAAATATAAAAAAGGAAAAACATTTAAAAAAATTAAATTAAGAGAAAAATAATAACAAAATTATAAATTTATAAAAAATTTAAAAAAAAAAATTTGTTTTTAAATATGAAAAGTTTGAAAAAGGAAAAAATTAAATAAAAAAATTAAGATTAAAAATAAAAACAAAATTGTAAATTTATGAAAATTGAAAAAAAATTGGAAAAATATTTAAACAAATAAAAAAAGCTAAGAAACTTATTAAAAATATTAAATAAAATTAAAAGAAAAAATAAAATGAAATTAAGTTTAAAAAATTTATAAAAAATTGGACAAAAATAAAAATAATTAACAACGAAAATAAATTAATAATAAATTTTAAAAGAAAAAATAAAAACAAAATTATTAATTTATAAAAAGTTGAAAAAAAATTTGGAAAATTCATTAAAAAATAAATTGAAAAAACAAAATAAAAAATTTTTAGAAATTTTGAAAAATATTAAAAAATGAAAAAAGAAAAAACTATTTAAAAAAATTAAACAATATAAGAACAAAAATAAGCAATATTTATTAATTTATAAAAAATTTAAAAAAAAATTTGGAAAATACATTAAAAAATAAATTGAAAAAACAACCTAAAAATAAAACAAAAAAAATTTTTGAAATTTATAGAAATCTAAAAATAAATTGGAAAAAATATTAAACTTAATAAAAAAAACCAAAAACAATTTAAAAAAATAAAATAAATTAAGAAAAAAAATGAAAACAAAATTATGAATTTAAAACAGTTTAAAAAAATGTTAGATAAATTTTAAAAAAACTTAAAAAATTTCAAAAATAAGAAAAAGAAAATCTTTTTTATATTCAAGCAAAAAATATTCGCTTGACCAGTCAATTGGCTTGGGGAAGCCCTTCTATCCCTTCCCAGTGTTCCCAGTTGTCTACCCTTCATTTAGCCTCCGTCCAGTTGACACCACAGTATGACTTCGGACCTAAGAGGCTTGCTGCGCAACCGGACCTGGCCAGTTCGTCCTGCCTGGGAAAACTTGTAAGTACTTTCTTAGCGGATTCTAGTGTGGTGCTTGACCATCTTATAAGAGATGCATCAGTAATGATTGGTCTAACCATCATTATATGCATGCAGTGTATATACCATGTTATACCAAAGAAACTCCGTCAGGTCCATATTGCTTTTGTAGCTTTCCCTATCATCGACTTTAAGTGAGAACTTCTATTAAGCCGCATCTCTAGAATTACACCTAGATAGATATTTGACTTTATCGGTATATTTTAGATTGGTTTCCTCAACAGCTGTTGTAGAAAGGTTCAACTTTAATCTGTTTGTAAAGGAACGAGAATGGTCTTGCTCGGATTACTGGATAACCCTTCTGCTCGACATCAAACTGAAATGAAAATCACAGCCTGATTAGAGACTGTTCTGTCGATCCCGCCGGAGGCGATGTCAGCAAGATCGTCAGCATATCCACTTGCCTCAAAGCCTGACTCTTGTCTTGATTAAGCTCAAAAATTATATAATAATTTTTTTTTTTTAAACTAAAATAAACGAGAGAAATATTTTTCTCTTAACAATTAAGTAATTAAAGATTAAATCTGTCACGAATTTCTTTTATACTGAAAGCAACAAAAAATGTTTATTTATTAAAAACAAAGTCAAAAAAAGTGAATAAAGAAATTAAGTAATGCCCGGATTAAATTTAAAAAATCTGTTGTGAATTTTTTATACCGAAAGCAGCAAAAAATTTGTTGTGTTTCATAAAAACAGAGCTAAAAAAAATTTATGAAAATATTACGTAATGTCAGAATGAAGCTTAAGACTTATTTTTTTATTTAAACATTTTTTTTATATATAATTTAATTTATTTTATGAGCATTTGCTGCACTTTAAAGCCGACGATAAAAGCCAATGAAGCTAAACGGTTACCAGGGCGCATTGCAAACTGCATTTCAAAACCAGTAGCTGCCTGTTGCGCATCACAGCGCTGCACCATGGGCAACAACACAACAACAACCACAACATAATACAACAACAAAGGCAACAACATCACCAAGAGCAACAGCAACAACTCCAATAGCAGCAGCAGCAGCAGCAGCAGAAAAGCAATTTAAGCTAATCGCTTGCCAATAAAAAACCAAAGCAAAGAGAGAAGAAAAAGGCAGCAACAGCACAGCGCCAATCAAGCCAAAAGGTTCTTAAACAATGTACAACACACACACCAACACACATACACAGGCACAAACACATATAAACTTACTGTGTGAAGCGCGTTTGAAAGTTTTGCATTTAACACTTAACTCGTTTTTATACGAGCACATTTCAATACAATAGAATTCAGTTCAGAGCGGCTCAGTTCCAGTTAACCATGGCCAACGTGCGCAGCCAGCCAACTTAGCGTGCAATGCTAAAGGAAATCCACTTGTGCTGGTTGTACTTGCTGCTGCTTGTTGTTGCTGTTGCTGCTGTTGTTGCTGTTGTGCTATTCGCTATTCGAACAATGCATCTTTGATTCTTGCCAATTGAGTTTACTGTATCTGTTTCTGTGTTCATCCGTTTTGCTTGATTGCGCTTCACTTGATGTGATTAAAACAACAACAACAACAACAACAACAACAACAACAACAACAACAACAACAACACCACCACCAACAACAAAATAAATATACAAAAAATGTTTTATTTTGTTTCGTTTGAAATTTGCAACGATTTGGAGTCAAGTTTACAGCATGCTTGCCCATGCTTGGACGGACGCACTTAATTGCTGAAAATGATTGCAATTTAAGCGGTGTCGAGAGGTCTTCAGCACTCTCGTAGCGGAGAGAAAGAGGGTTTCAATGGAAGCCACTTTTACACACACACTCAACAGATTGGGGGACCAACTGTTCAGACCCATGTCTAAAGTTGTAGCTACTTCCCAAATACTTCCAGATATCAGGGGTGAAATGTGCGAAGAAAGACAAAAACGCAGTCACAAGTAAAATAACCTCCGAAACATTTCCAATGTATTTCCAGCAAGGCGGAAAGTATTGAAGGAAGTTACTCCGTAGTGATGGGAACAAGAAGTATGGAACTCTGGAGAAATGTAGCTTGAAAACCTTTACCAAATTATTAATTCTGGAACTGTTTCAACTACAGGAAAACTTTCATTATTCATCAATATTCATTTAAAAATTGCTTCCAAATTATGATTAAGGAACATCATTTCGATACTATCTGAATATCCTGAAGTTATTAGAAAACATTCAGTCAAAAGCTGATGAACTTAAAGGATATTCATTCAAGAACTGGTTTGAAAATCATGAAGAAGTGCTTTAAAATCTGGAAGTCCCATTAATCCAAGAACTGCTTCAGAATCTTTAAATATTTAATAACAAAGTGCTTTAAAATTATGAACACCTTAAAGAATATTCATTCCAGAACTGTTCAAATATCCTGAAGACCTCAAACAGCAATCGTTCAAAAACTGTTAGAAATATGTGAAGAACTCAAGAACTATTTCAAAATCAAGAAGAACTTTAAGAACATTCATTCAAGAACTGCTTATCGTAAATATCCTGATGAAATTAAAGAATATTCATTCAAGAACTGCTTTGAAAATCATGAAGAATTGCTTTAAAATCGTCTTCTTTTCCGGAGTGAAATAATTCCTCTTTAAGGACGATTTGTTGGTTTATGATCTTCAGTTCTATAGCTTTTGATTTGGTTCTATTCACAAATTTTATCGTGTCTATTCTGCAATTTATTTGCATCACTTCTTGAGTTCATATTCAGTATTTGGATCTGTGATCCTGTTGTCCGGTAATGATTTAATGGCTCTGCCATTCCGAAGACTGTTCAATGACCTAAATAACATTCAACAACTCTTTCACAGGATGTGTTTATAATACCCCTACTCTTAGATCATATATGAAACGTGACTCCAACTGTTCCAATACTGTAGCAATTTTACGGGACTGATTCGAAAGTGAATATTTCCAATTTAATCCTTCTTTACTAAGGCTCGTTTCCCAGATGTTTTGGAAATGGGTTCACCTCGCTACCTCAGTGGTGAGTATGTCAGTTTATCACACCAAAGGTTGTGTTCTGAAACGAATCCCATACAATCTAGGAATCCTCTGTATAATTTTAGGCTACTTTCTCATCAATTCACAGACCCCGGTCACCAGTATTCGGGACGATGGAAAGACTCGTTGTGCAAAAAAGGGTGATTAAGTTACTCGTATACTCCCAGTTCATCTTGTGTATCTTCTCCCAGTCGTTGTTTGTTGCTTATAGTTCCTCCGAGTATTCATGCGGCTTATATTCCCATCATTTCTACTCAAGGCGTAAGCAGCGCATTTGCTTTACATCACTGTTTTGAAGAGTGTTGCTAAGCTTGATGAATTAGTGGGAGGTCTTAATCCACACGTAGTTGCCAGTTGGCTTGGTTGCTTCTCTGCCCTCTACACTTGCTCCACACTAACCTGCTAAAGAGTTTTTTTCTATCGAAATCTGCTTTAGATCTTCGCAGCACACTAGTCGATTGATAGATAGTTGGATGGAGAGATAAATAAATAATGCTCGTAAATCGTAAACTTAATCTGAGCATTAAATTATTTAGGAGCGCATGCGCGGAGTCATTTCTCTGAGTTGAACTTTGCTGGGTTTTACTGTTTTCGGCTATTAGCAATTTAAAACTTCTTATAATGGTATCATAAAATGTAAATTTGAAAATAAAATGAATCACAATGAATCACGGAAATAGTTCCAGTCTTTCGAAAGTGAATCAACGCTAGTGCGGTGGCTGCCAAACCGAGAGGTGGGAATTTTTTACTTAATCAACCGAAAAACATAAGGTCAGGTCCACATTGTGCGACAATGGAGGATTTATGGGTGATTTTCTAAGTATTCATATAGATCAACAACTCAAAGAGAGAACGGCTTTTGTATCGTAAGTGACGTCACTTGTATTCGAGGTATTTTAACACAAATGAAAAGTAAGAATTGAGCCTGAATGAACCAGTCTTCTATGTCTTATGAAGCCCTAAGAATGTGCTATAACAAGTTTTTTATCTGGATTATCATTAATTTCAAGGGCTGAAGTCTACATATTCTGTACTACAAATCTCGGAGACCATTCATTTTAGGAGTTTTGTGCTAATCGGTGTATACTTATACAGAGTAAGTATGTCAGAAGAAGATTGTCAAATTTCGTTTAGAAGTTGTTGAATAGTTTCTTGCCCTAATCTCCAATTGTATGAAATCCCATGTGTGTAGAACTCTTTTAGAAATAAGTCATAACCAGCTGATTATCTTGATCACCATCATAGCCAATTTTATGAAATCCCATGTAGGGAACTGACTAGCTGATGATCTTGATCACCATCCTAGCCAATTTATAGACATCTGAACATAGCAAACTATTCTGGGTTTCTCTATATACACTATACTAAATATCTGCAGGTTAATATATTCACTTGGGTTTTGTGCGAGTGGGAGTATATTCTCAAAAAGAGTGTATCAAATGTTCATTAAATGCATTTGAATGGTCCTTCGCACTTCTCTACAATGGTATGAATAGTTCCAATAACTCATTGACTGCTGCGATAGGATACTTTATATGAATGTATCCAACTACTCGTAATTTATAGAACCACGATTAGAAGTAGGTGATTGTGCTATTTATTCAGTAACATAGCTAACTGGCTTTGTAGGTAGTAATATAGTCAGGAATCGAATTATGCCTTTTATAGGGAGTTTCTGTATAGAGTACCTTTGATTAAACCAAAGGATCCCATACCCAGTCTATAGAGAGTCAAAACTCTGACATCGCAAAAGCAAACCTGAAGTGGCCAAAAGGTTTGTTGCCTACGACTTTCGTTCCTTACAACAACAAACGAAACCCATTGTCCCCCAATTGTTAGTCTCCTCCACGCAATACTCTCCCCATCAAACGATTTTCCCCCAATGAATTGCAATGTGCCACATCAATTTGCCAAATGCTGTTGCCGCAACGTTTTGCTCCATTTCCTTCCACACCAAATTCACAAACATTTCAAAATGCAAGCACACAGAGGCGCACTCAAAAAAATCGCGATCTTCATATCTTTAACCGATTTATTATCAGTGGCAGCATGTTTATTTTGTTTCAAAAACAAATTTCGTGTGGGGGTTTCGGACCCCAAAAAGAACCCCTTGGTGCCCGCAGTCAAAGAGAAAGAAAAAAAGCCACAAGGAACGCCTCTAAATGCTAAAATGCAAATGATTTCTGTGTTATTATTTATGTACTTTTCAGTTCAGCGCAAGCATGCTTCGTCGTGCGCTGGCAGCATGTGCGCATGCGCAACAGCCACAATCGCAAACGCTGCAATGTTTTAATTAAGTGCGCATGTGTGCATGCAGAGCGAAAATCGTTACAAAATGCGAGTTCGTTATAAATTATTTGCAATAAAAATAATGCATAATTGCTGTTAATGCTTGTTTGATGTGGTTGTTTGTTGTTTGTGTGTTACTATTGCTGGTGTGTTACTGTTGCTGGTGTGTATGGCAGGCAATCTCGTTGTTGCCTGTCAGTGTCCAGCAATGCGCCTGACATACCCTCAGTGGCTGTTTATTTATGGCTTTCATGTCGGATCGATTTGTTTTTTTTTTTTGTGGCTTTTGGCCGCGGGCTCCCAACACTGGCCGCGTGTGTGTCGAAAGTTGAGGTGCTTTCTTTGCCGCTGTGGTTGTAATGGTTCCCAGTCGGTAGCCGTGGCTCCTGCAGTGAGACTCGGGCATCTGGGAGTTTTTGGTGCTGCCTGATTTAAGGGTTCAACTCGGTGCTTGTGTTGCCTTTCACCTGTTGCAATTCGAAATTAATTGCTATGGGAATTCTGTGGAGCCAGCCGCGTCTCAGTGTTCTCCGCTGTGATGCTGTGGTGGTGCAAGCGTTTCTCTATAATTAGAAAAATGTAAGCCTCGCAGTGGTCGTTGTAGAGCAGAGCGTCAAGCAATATCGGAGAAATGCGTTGGGATTGACAGGGATAACGCTTGGGGCATATCTGCAGTGTATGCAGAGTTGTGTCCATTGATAGAGCAACCTATAAGATGGCTTTGTCAGCGTTGACCCAGCTGGGTAGTATTAGTGCGAGCAACTCTGCGAGCAGTTGGAAGGAGCCACTTTGGATAACATCTTCGTACTGTACCAGCGGAGAGTAAGTTTGAAACATTTGAGTGGAAGGGAGCTGCTACTTTTGCTTCTCAGCGTAATTCCGGAGGCTGGACAGCAATTATGATGGTGATGGAGATGATGGAGAGCTCCTTTATAAACATAACTCTGGGATAATGAGTAGTTTAATCAATTCACAAGCAACAATTGTTAAAGATTACAGTGATGGAAGTGTTTAAATGATCATGGAAAAGAGGGTGTTCTAATAGCAATTATGTTGGGTGGCTGAAGAGCAACTATGATGGTGATAGAGATGATGGAGAGCTCCTTTATAAACAAAACTCTGGGATAATGAGTAGTTTAATCAATTCACAAGCAACAATTGTTAAGGACTACAGTGATGGAAGTGTTTAAATGATCATGGAAAAGAGGGTGTTCTAATAGCAATTATGTTGAGTGGCTGAAGAGCAACTATGATGGTGATAGAGATGATGGAGAGCTCCTTTATAAACATAACTCTGGGATAATGAGTAGTTTAATCAATTCACAAGCAACAATTGTTAAGGACTACAGTGATGGAAGTGTTTAAATGATCATGGAAAAGAGGGTGTTCTAATAGCAATTATGTTGAGTGGCTGAAGAGCAACTATGATGGGTAGCTGATGAGCAATTTTTAATGTGATAGAGATGATGGCAAGCCCCTTTATAAGCATAAACTTTGGGATAATGAGTAGGTTAATCAATTCACAACCCCAACAATTGTTAAGGACTAAAGTGACCTTGAAAAATAGGTTGTTCTGAAAAGAGGATGTGCTTCACTTGTAGAAGTTCAGTAGCCGTCGAGCTAATGTGGTTAATGGAGTACTATAGAAGAAGTACTATAGAAGTTTTATAACTATTCTAACTTTATAAAGTATACAGCGAATTCTGAGGACTATTTTTCATTCGCAGAGCTAATTTCGCAGAGCTAATTTCGCAGAGCTAGTTTCGCAGAGCTAGTTTCGCAGAGTTAGTTTCCTTTAGAACTGTAGAATCTTATAAAATCTTTTTAAATATTTTTATAGCATCATTATTTACAATGCTTTTACTCTGTTAGTTTTACCTTCTAGACGTTATACTGTTTATTTACAAAGCCTTGAACTTCATATAGGTATTTTCTTTAAGAAAATGTCCCAAGTTGTTACCAAGGTAAAGTCTCTTCCAGTTCTTTTATGCCTTCAAGTGTTGCTAAGTCTATAAATCTAGTCACTCCTTAAGAGATATTCCCAAATAATTATAGTGTCAGTACTTGCTACTAAAATACTATAAAGTTCTTTTGAAGGTTTTTTCTGATAGTATTTCCCCCATTATAAAAACATACTGCTTCAGAAAACTCTATAAGTAATTATAGTGTCAATAGTTCCTACATTTAAAGGTGTCATGGGGAATCCTCATGGAGTTGCCATCTCTATATGAACTCCTTAAGACAACTTTATAAGCAATTATAGTGTCAATAGTTCCTAGTTTTAAAGGTGTAGCACAGATTCCTATTAGTATTTCCATCTCTACAAGTACAAGAACTCCTTAAGACAACTTTATAAGCAATTATAGTGTGAAAAGTTCCCACTTTCCTATTAGCATGTCCACCTCTATAAGTATTCGAACTCCTTAAATTACTTTTATTAGTAATTATAGTGTCAAAAGTTCCTGCTAAAATATTATAAAGTTCTCTTATAGCTGGAATAGGGTGAATTTTGATTCCACAGCATAATTTTAGAAACTGTTTTCTAAGTCCTGGCAACCAAATTGTGACTCCTTATTGAATCCATTTGAACATGCTCGTAATCAGAGACCCCAAAAATGGTACACGTTTTTTTCTCTGTTCTTCATTCTAATATTATTATTATTATTATTATTATGCCATAATTAATTATGAGTGCAAGGTATTAGGGGAATGAGTACTAGCTACAGAGGCATTCGACTCGAAGAGAAAAAGATTTTATAGAAAGAAGCATTTTGGAGGCCAAGCCCGTGGCAGTATTTGAACCTGCGACCCTCGGGGAGTGAGTCTAGCATGCTTACCACTAGACCAGAGGGCGGCTTCATTCTAATATATCTACAAATTCTCCAATAAGATTCATCTTTCCCACCTCTTTGTGAAGATGCAATCTGGAAAGGTATCCAATAGGATCCTTCTTTTAAACATCCTTATGGCAAATGTGATTTTCTGTTAATTAAAACTCCTTTCATTAAAGTAAAATAATAATAAATCATGCCCCTCTGGGCTGTAGCTAAAAATTTGATAGACTGAGTTCCCTATGCCAGTGGTGAAAGCAACACTTCCCTGTCCCACCCAGTTCCCTCCCCTTCCCAGCCGAACTGCAGTGAAATATTTCAGTTTATTGGAGGCTTTTATGACTTCCTCAATTTCACTGAAGTTTAATTTTCATTGAACTGCAACTCCATTGTTTTAAGTTCTGTTATTAATCCTATTGAACCGCCTTGGAAGGTGGCATCAGGCAAAACGCTCCGATTGTCCGGCTGTTAATTTAAACAATTCCCGGAAAATAAATGCAATATTATGCTGTGTATTAAAATTAATTTTAGATTTGCTGCACATATTTGCTGCAAAGGCTCAACTTGCCACACGAGCCCCCAAAACACAATGCAACTCAGTGCCGTGTGCAATAAAGGAAGTGCACTGCATGGGTCGCGCAATTGGAGGCCTGTGCAGCTGTTGCCAGTGGATTTCGTCTGTGGCCGGATGAACAGCAGGTAGCATGACCTTTTATTAAAGCAACGCTTTGGCACTTATTTCATGTGTTGGATGTGTGTGTGTGTGTGTGTGTGTGTGTGTGGCAATAATTTTCCAACTGGAGTAGGTGCAGCCAGAGAATGCATAATTCAATTTGCTTGGTTTGTAGAGGCGCATTTTCTGGGATTTAATAATGAATTCTTAAAGATGTGTGTGTGTGTGTGTGGGGAATAAAGCCTACAAAGGACTCTGGGGCGTATGAATAACTTTCCAGACTTATTTACATGTTCACTGTTCATAGAATGAGAGGGTTTTAGTAGATAAGGGGGAAAGATATAAAAATATCAACTCAATATTCAGTTGTTTTATAAGGCAATTTTTCCTTAATTATTGATTATAAATTACAAGGAATCCTTTAAAATTTTGATGGGAATAAATGAGAAATTGTAAAACCTGAGTTAGAATTATTTAAAACTCCTGTATAAGCATCAGGACACAGTTCAAGTGAGTATCATTAAACTTGGCTCAAAAGAAGGTGAAAATGCGAAAAGCTGAATTTAAGCTGTAATTGTTCAGCAGCTCTGCCTGTAATCACTGGGAGAATACAATGGACTCTGGCGTGTTATGTGGAACATCGGGACTATGGACAAGATGATTGCATTATAAAAGAGTCCTGTATCTTCACCAAATGGGGGCATACTACATAGTAGTACGAGTGAATAAGACCCTCAACGTAAGTAAATATAGTAGGGTTGAAGATAAATACCTTCCTTTACACCTTCCATACTTCCCCAAATACTTGATAAATACTTCTCCAAAGTCAGAAAATTTCGTTCAGGCCATGGTAACTGATTCTCTCCTGAACTTTATTTCGTAATGGACTGAAACATTTCATTGCAGTACTTAGTCTTAATTATACCAAAGGAATCAAGGCAGTGAATTGTTTCTAATACGAGTATCTTAGAGGCTGAGTATCGACAGATGACCTCCTCTGTTGAGCCAAACGAGGCAGTGAATATTTTCCAACACCTCAGCTATTTGGTACACGATTATGGAAGGTGGTCAGCCAAGGTTAGAGTAGCAGGCTGCTCTATGAACTTTCAGTTAAGAACACTACCAGCATCATTGTCATTATAATAAACTAGCGGGGCTCACCGCGGGAGAATCATTGTGATGCCGATATGAACCTGGCTATTTTCCTGATACTTATGGATGATAATTTGATCAAAACATTCAGGAAGGGTGTGGCCAGAAATGTATGTGTTCTTCTAGCTAGTGTGGCGCACTGACACTTGAGATGAAGAGCTGACTCTGGCATGTCTTCAGAGCCAAAGCTGCGAGAAAATGCATTGAATGGCAGCCAGTGTCCCGTGATCACGGAGATTGTGGTGCTGGTGGGGTTTCTGCTGAGGTTGACCACTTCACCTCTTGAGCTCAGGCAAACGAGGTAGTGAATAGTTTCCTACACCTCAGTGGCTTAGAAGAAGGTGTTGGCAGGGACACATAATCTGAAGTTGCCACCTGAATAGGGGCACAAAATCCAAGTCTGCCATATGGTTCAAGATATGCCATACTCCAAGGTGACCCCCTGTCTTGAGTAAGGATTGCGAGCACAACATCAAAGGTGTACTTCTGGTCCCCTCAGTTCACAGTTCACTCCACATATCTGCCCACCAGAGAGCACACCTGTTAACGACGGCAATCCCTCATTATTACACCATTTCTTATGGGCTAATTAAGTACCGCTTAGCAATATAATTATAAACGATTGTTTGCAAAGATTTAACAAGCTCAAATTTAATAATCTTAAATCTCTGCAATTTAATACGAATCGCAATAAATTACAACTCACTTTTAAAGCGCTTGTAAAGCTCCTAAAACCGTACTAAAATGCAAAATGATTATATAAATTGAACCCAACAACCGATCCTAATCTGAAAATCAAGCTCAAAACTACAGCTACAAGTCAAGTTGATCACAGCAGCAACAACAACCACAACAACAACAGTAATGTCTACAATCACAACAACCAAGCCACTGATTGCCTGTCAGTCAAAACTAGCCCTGAAGGTAGATACGTGACCAGAGATATGGAGACCCACACGACCGCCAGCACCATCACTACCACCACCATCACCAACATTACCAGCACCACCACCATCACCAGCACCAGCACCACTACGACTATGACTGCCAATACTGCTGCTACTCGTATCTGCAGAAAAGTGGCCGCCACGAAATGGAGCGGTAGCAAAGTAGACAAAATAGCAGCAAATTGCAGCTTAGCTCAGTGCTGGACAATGGAGCACTTTGGAGAGGCTGAAGGAAAGGTAGCCCGTGGCCGTTCTTGCAAAATAGGTGGAACGAAGCGATTATGGCATCCGAACCCGTTGCAGCGGTAGCAGCTACTGGAAGCACTGTTTGAAATATTTGATTGCCTTTCCCATTTTTGTGTGTGGCTTATGGGCCACAATGCCAGCTTATTACGAGATCCGTTTACGCCTTTCGTATATTTACGTCAGTGGTTTAAAAGTTAGCATGGCATTGGGGCGATTTGTTGACAGTGCGGCTGCGGTGGTGGGGAAATCCACAATCGCACAGCATACGCGACCCTTTTTGGTGGATGACTTTTATCTGAGTAGATTTAGAATAGGTTTTGTTCGATACATTTCCATAGAACGAAAGTAAGGGAATTCCTCTAGAATTCTATCATCGAAACACTGAGGTTAGTTGAAGTTAGGTAAGAGAGAGATGGAGACAGAGAGAGAGAGAGAGAAAAAAATATAGATAGAGAGAGATAGACAGAGAGAGAGAAAGATATAGATAGAGAGAAAGATATAGATATATATAGAGAGACAGAAAGAGACAGAGAAAGAGAGAGAGGAAAAAAGAGACAGAGAAAGAGACAGAGAAAGAGAAAGAGAGAGATAAAGAGACTGATAAAGATAGAGATAAAGAGAACTAGAGGGAGCTAAATAATGCACCTATACATACGAATATAGCAGATATGCTTTTAGTTCTGAGTTCTATCGGTATTGATTTATTTCAGCATTGAGTTATTTCGTTACTGAGTTCCTTCAAAATCGATTTATTTCGGCTCCTTCAAAATTGAGTTCTTTCGGCATTGAGTTATTTCAGCATTGAGTTTTTTTCAGTACTGAGTTCTTTCAGCATTGAGCTATTTCAGACAGCGTTCTTTCGGCATGGTTTTATTTCGGTACTGAGTTCTTCAGCATTGAGTTATTTCGGTATTGAGTTCTTTCAGCATTGAGTTATTTCAGTACAGAGTTCTTTCGGTATTGAGTTATTTCAGTGCTGAGCAGTTTCTGTACTGAGTTATTTCAGCATTTAGTGATTTCAGATCTGAGTTCTCTTCGCTTTGGCTTATTTCAGTACTTTGTTCTTTCATCATTGATTTCTTTTGGTAATAAGTTTCTTTAGGTCTGAGTTATTTTAGCTTTGGGATCTTACGATATTGGGCATTTTCTATTCTGTGGTTTCGGCAGTACTAAGTTTTCCCGGTTGTGGGTACTTTCGGTACCAGATTCTTCTGTTTCCGGAATTATTTCGGTACTAAGAGCTTTCTGTAATGAGTTTCTGGAGTTCTTTAGATATTTAATTCTTGCCGTATTGAGTTATTTATGTACAGAGTTTATTAAACTCTGAGTTATTTCAGCTCTGAGTTCTTTCGGTACTGCGAATTTTCTATACTGAGTTTCTTTAGTACTGAGTATCGAGTTTTTCCGGCACTGATTACTTTCGGTACTCAGGTTGTTCAGTCCAGAATTCTATCGGTAATAAGAACTTTCAGTTCTGAGTAGTTTGGGAACTAAGGTCGTTCGGCTTTGACTCACGGCTCAGTACTGACCTTCTTCAGTACTGTCCTCTTTCAGCGTTTCGGTTTCTCTCACTGACGAGTTTCTTTAGTTCTGAGTTGATTAAGCTTTGAGTTCTTGTGGAACTGAACATTTTCTATACTGGCTTTCTTCAGTACTGAGTCTATTGGCTTTTTCCGGTTCTGTCTGTCTTTCGGTAATGGGTTTTTTGAGTAGTTTAGGTTCCGAGCTCTGTCGGTATTGAGTTCTTTCGGCTTTGACTCGTATCAGTACTGAGCTTCTTCAGTACTGTCCTCTTTTAGCATTTCGGGTTCTCTCGCTAATGAGTTTCTTTAGTTCTTTCTTTAGCTTTGAGATCTTTCGATACTGAAAACCTTCTGTACTGATTTACTTTAGTATTGAGTTTCTTTAGTACTGAGTTCTATCGTGATCGAGTTTTTCCGGTTCTGAGTACTTTCGGTATTCAGTTTATTCAGTGCGGAATTCTTTCGGTGCTAAGAGTTGGGTTTCTTGACCAGTTTGGGTACTGAGTTCTTTCGTTATTCTAGTCATAAATTGGAGAACATCTCTAGATCGATTACTGTTCACAATCGCAGTTCTTTCTATACCATCTATCGGAGTTGAAAGTAAGAAGAATTAAGAAGAGTAAAGGGCGCTCTCTCATAGACTCGTTTTATAATGTTCGCAGTTTGAACTTAGATAAGCGATCTAAGCGATTTAAACGATAAACAAACGCTGAGCTATAAAACCTATAAATTGTAAAATCCCAGCTCTGTAAGTAAATCACGCCCTTTCCCAAAGCTCAAAATAGCCACTAAAAAGTGCCCAATTATCGCACATAAATTTGGGCAATCATTTAATAGTCAAATGGAAGCCATAAATCAGGCCACCAACAATGATTGCCAAGTTGCTGCCAAGCATTTTTCAACGCTTACCATAATTCGCCTCATATTTAATTATTATAATTTGTTAATCACTCAATGAGCATGTGCATTAAACAGGCACCCTGTAATTAAAACCTCCACGAGGTAAATTCAAAAAGAAAAGCAAAAAAAAGAAACTGGGGGGAAGAAATCAAAAAGATTTGCCGATTAAATGATTCCGTTGTTGTTGCCGACCAAGAAGGAGGTTAATTAGAATTGAATGCCTGCGCTTTAATAGTTGCATGTCTTGAGCCGAACAAGGCGAAATGCTACACGGGTATCGGGGTGCATTCATCGGTGTGTATGCTAATTAAGGAAAATCTTGGCGAAATCTGTTTTCGCCGCACTCAAATTACTTCACTTACGTACAATCACAATTGCATGCGATTATTGGCTTCTTTGCGGTGGACCTGAAGGGAGGGAGGCAGGAGGGAGTGGGGTGGGGTGTACGTACCTGCAATGAAAGAGAAAACAAAACAAAGTTAGGAACGTTTTTAATATTTAAATATTTAATTTAAAAAAGCAAATGAACATAAATATGGAATATTGTGTTGTTCTAGTGACTGGCGTTGTTGTGATTGGTGTTGAGAGGACTGACTGGTGTTATTGTGACTCGTGTTGTACTGATTGGTGTTTTACTGATTGGTGTTGTTGTGATTGGTGTTGTTGTGATTGGTGTTGTTGTGATTGGTGTTGTTGTGATTGGTGTTGTTGTTGTGGCCTGTGTTGGTTTATGTTTTGAACAACATTTCGTAAGGGAACCAACGTGAAAATGTGTTTTGAGCTAACGTTAAACAATGATTGCTATAAAGTGATATTGCGCGTCATCTTGAAACGTGTCGAGCCCTCATCCACCCAAAACAGCTGCCCAAGTGTTTCCCAATAATTGCATAAACACCGCAAGTAAAACATATTTTCGCACACAAGTTGAAATGTTTTTAAGTGTGTCGGAAAGCTTTGACGCACATTCCAGTCGCCTCAACAAAACACCGACGTACATAGAAGATTTGTTTTAGAATTCTTATAAATATATTACTATCAAAGCCAAAATGATGTCGTGGAACGAGGTGACGTGGAACTCAAGCACTGAAACACGCGCACCGAAAGTGTTCACAGGAGCTCCCAAACTGTCGAAGAAGCTGGTTAAAGGGAAGCGAGAGTTTGCATATGATTTGGCATGAATAAAAAAAGAGTGTTGAGAGTGTTGTTTGGATCCCACATAGGATAAAATATATAAGATTGGATTGGCTCTGTTAATGACCCTGATCACTGAATCTTACATAGGCTTATTTTTTATAGTGAAGCAAAGTCAACATATCAAATGCAGACACCAAAGTTTTAAGGTGGGTTCGAGACTTAGACCAGAGGATAAGATCCTATGGAAACACAATACATTATAATGGTATAAGCGGGCACTTCTACCAACTAACATAGTCAAGCCTTGATTTTAGTGTAGGTAATCTTGGTAATTTTATGTGGACACAGAGCTTAGGATAACTACTTAAGTCGGTATCACAAATATGCACAGAAGAGCTCTGTGATCTACAGGAAAAGCAGGAATATATGAAGATATATATCATAAATACGAGTATATATATAATACAGTTCAAACAGATATTTATATATTATAGATATTTATATATAATACAGTTCTAGAGGTGATAGGAAATGAAGCAGGTCCCCAATATTTTTTAGTTTTATGATATAAAGATAAATGAATGATTGATATAAAGATAAACAATTCTTATATGAAATCTCAAGAAGACCTCAGAAGGTCAGGGAATCGGTGAAATTAAGTTTGCATTCAAAATATATTTGAGAAACATGGAACAGAATGAATGATCACCAGCCGCAATCGCTATGTGAGAACTGCAGAAGAAAACACAAGTTGGACGAGATTATGAAAATTATCAGTAATGCTAAATAACGTTCTTCAAGGAGCAGGCACTGAAAACGGTCCATATAACGAATCATGAAACAAATAGTGGCATATTTTGATTATACTGTGGAAAATCGTTGTCAGTGATAGTTGGAAGAGGTCAAAGGGGGCAAATTGCGATCCTCATAGTATAAATACACGTACAAAGTATATTTTTCCCTTTGTGGATTGTCAAAACGAAAGAAAGCTCAATAAACAGCTGAGTAAAATACAAGGAACTCAGAGGGAATGACTCTTCACATGGGGTAAAAAGAGACCCGAAATCCAAAAAATTGCGTAAAAAATCAAGAATAAAGACACTGTTGATTTCTTTTTATGATTCGAAGGCTTTAATCCGCAAAGATTTCGTCCCTGAAGGTCAGAGGAGGATACTATTTGGAGGATACTATTTTGAAATGATTATGAGCAAGGATTTTATGTGTACGACTTGAATACCTGCAAGACTAGCACATGTTTTTGTTGCGCTATAAAGGGCTGCCTCACAAGACCATCACAGTTAAGGAGTGTTTTCTGAAACATCCCTTTGTCTCATTGAACACCCTTCATATTCGGCTGATATGTCAAGATGTGACTATTTTCTCTTCCCTACGCTTAAATTGGCCATGATTTCAATTCATCAATTTGCGATGATGTTCCATCGATGCAGGATATATAAAATATGTTTCCACTTGTTGCAAGCATCTGAACCAGCATCTGGCCCAGTATTTTTTGCATTTCCTCCAAACACTTTCACCAAACAAAAATGAAATGTGAACTTAAACCAGTTTAGAGTATAAACTATTTGTTCTGTAGACAGCAGAGGAACTAGAGAGGGTTCTCTGGACATCAGAGGTACTGCAGAGGGTTCTGTCGACATTAGAGGTACTAGAGAGGGTTCTCTGGACATCAGAAGTACTGCAGACGGCTCTGTCGACATTAGAGGCACTGCAGGGTTCTGTTGACATCAGAGAAACTGTAGAGGGTTCTGTCGACATTAGAGCCACTGCAGAGGGCTCTGTCGACATCAGACAAACTGCAGTGTCTTCTCTCCCAACACCTCTCCCAACAGTCATGTAGTACTTTATGTGTTCGACCAATGCAATAAACCAATGCAGTAAACCAGGGGGATCGCGTTGAGAGTGCAGCGAACGGAGAGAGGGGGAACTGATTTAGAAAGCCACATCGCGCCCAACAACAACTTAATTAAAAATTCATAGGCCAATCTTCATTTAAGTGTGTTTACGGGTATGTGGCAACAAACATGTTGATTAAATACTCGTTAAGTCTGCCAGAGCCGCAGCCAGGTTGACAAGCAGACCCCAGACGCATACCAATCCGCGTTGCTGCTGACGCTGCTGCAACAGACACATCAACAACAACAACAACCACATCAACAACAACAACCACAACAACAAAACACAAACCCAGATGCACCAAAAAGTCAACAATGTCGTAGATTTAAAAGTTTATGAAGTTTCTTGGGTATGTTTTCCAAATATTTTTCCTGGAAATCATTATGTAAACCGTGTACAATGCAGCGGCAAGTGTTATCAGTGCGTCATGGAGCAGTTTCACAAACGCACAACGCGCTTGACGCGACTATCAGTGTGGAGACACGTAATTTCCATAATGTTTGATATTAATATGTGTTGAAAATATGGGCTGCCAGCAGAGTGCCGTCGCTATCTGCAGCTGAACATCTTTGGATGCAGTTTTCAGTGACCCCAATTTGGAGATGAGCAACAGAGAATTATGAAGAATTAAGTGGAGATTAGTTATTCTGCAGATGGAGAAATCGAAAGGGTGATTGATGCAAGCGGAGTGCTCTCGCAACCAGTGGATAAATAAAAACCTCGCTATTGAAAGTGTTCTACAGCAGAGTTTATTTGCATTTGAATTGCCTGAGCCTGGGAAATCAAAGTACGTCATCACGAAAATGGGATTTGTTATGCTTAAGATTGGTTCAAGCTTAGTGGATTTACAGATGGAGTTGGAGTTATGGGGTGACTTTTGTCCAGAGATATAGAGATATCTTCTCTCGACGGGGCAAGCAAGTCTCTAGATGTCCGTAGGTCGGTCTATCAAGTTTCGGCCACATTAGCCTAATCGTTAAGCAAGTGCCTTCGTCTGCCCAAGACCTATTGGTCTCACGCCCGACGCAATCCTTCAACATCAATTTACAGGTGGCGATTGGTATTGCAATCTCGCATCTGTCTGTACGCAAAGGAAGGTTGGTACCCCGTCTGTCTAAATACCCATACCTTTAACTCTCACTTTTCTTCTCTGACAACTCTGAACCAATTACTCGGAGATTTACTCATATGACAGATTCTCATGCTTTACTCGATCTTCCCAACTTCTACAGAGAACGTTTGAGTTGGAATCCCACCGAAATTTTCAGTTTTCGTTCTTACAATGGTCGGTCAGTATTACCAAAGACAATATACAATATAGTATATTGTCTTTGGTATTACTAAAATGGCTCTCTTGGAGAAATCCGAAGCACCTATGAGCGTTATCAACAAATCTTAACCACTGAAATCGGCGTTGAAATATAATACTCAGAATTTATATCATTATTAACAACAAAGCAATCACTTCAAATAATGTATCATAGTCAGACCGGTCTCGAACACTACAAGCATCATCGCCAGCGGCTCTTCAGTGAGTCCATTAAAGAGTGATTCAATGGGGAAAGATGGAATGCAAATGGAGAAAAAACAATACGAGAATGCTCCAATTATGCAATGTCTGAATGTGTGAATGTGCCCGGACTTGCGCGAGTATTCCCACAATATTACATTACCAGCGAAGCAGGCAGGCAGTCAACCCGACCAGCCGTCCGCTCCTCCATCCCTCCGGCCGGCAGTCCGTCCGTCAAGCAGCGCATTAAAATAACCAAAAATATTTCATTCGTGAACGAGCAAGAATTATTGTTAATAATTATGAAGTATAAAAAATAAATGAAAGCCGAAAGAGGAAAACAGCAAAAAAGATGTGAAAATAAAAGCGAATTGAAAAGAAAATAATTAAATAACTGCTGTGCGGTAAAGGAGATGCAGTGCAGCGGGACACATTGTACTCGTACAGAGATAAACAACAAGCAAATGAGCAGGCAGTGCAGGAGCTAGTGGGGTAGGCTCTACACCGAGCTGCGAAAATGGAAGATGTATCGGAATATTTATAGTAGCAGTGTCACTCTGGAGCAAACATTACTCGAGAGCTCTGATGGAAACATCAGGAGCGGACAGAGGAATATGACTGACCCGAGGGTCTACGCCGGAGGCACCCATTGAGGGACAAATTAATGTCTGACAAGTATAGAGAGCATCGGAGTGAATCACTTCGTGTATATCTGTAGAGGTATTGGAAATCGATGGATAGAATTTGCAGATGTCGGTATATTGATCTAGAGCACGTGGTAAGTCAGCAAGATTGGTTCAGCATTGCCTTAGTCCAGCTTTAGTTTAACCATATAGTCACAAAATCTACTGAAATGGAGATGATGATGATATTGGCCATAGAATGTGTAAGGACTGGTGCAAAGGATCAGTTGATCGGAATTTTTGTAAATACTTGTAGAATACAGATTCCCCTTCTTTCCCCGATGCATTTATAAGCACTGACATCAAAAGCCGTCTCTTGATCAAACGATGTCTTCATTGTACAATCAATAACAATCAAAAAGGTCCAAATTATAAGGCCTGTAAAGGCTTAAGTGGCTGTCAAAGGCACGATCACTCGGCCAGAAGACACTCTTAGACCACATACAGACCCACTGTGACCCTTAAAAGAAAACCCATAACGAATCTTTTATGTCTGTACTGATTCTCGCATATTTCAGAAGATCGGTTTTCATAAGATTCTAGTTACCGCAAATAAACAAAAGATCCTTTTCGGTGCTTATTCCAGAATGGGTTTTTTGTGGTCTCTGTTTTAAACTGAAAAGGTTGCTCAAGACCTACTCTATTTTGTGTATGGTAGAGTATCCTATAAGGCTCTCCTAAAGTAAAAAATATTGGTTGCTTTCAGACAGAACACTCAGTTGGGACTCTCGATGAACATATTAATATCATATGATGGCCCCATGGATTATGCCTCGTAATTAGCCTGACGACCAAAGAACAAAGATCGTCCTCCTTAAAGTTAGTAGGAAATCTGGTGCTTTTTTCGGGATCTTTAGGAAACACTTGGTTGTCTAGCAGAGGACAGTTGCCGCAACGTTCATTGTGGTTTTCATTCATGTGTCTGGGTTAATTAATGGAAGTCTTTGTTGATGGTCTACTAAATAAGCACGAGCCGGGGTCATGATCATGCTCATAAGTCTTTCTGTTAATGGTTTATATGTCGACAGAGTTCTATTACGGAAATCTGTTGCTTGTCTGAGAGACCAAACATTTCTATAGTCGAGTTGTCATCTGTTGATCAATGAATGATGATGGCTTTAATTCCTTACTCAGTATTGGGAAATATGTTCTTCATTTGAGGGTTCGTGTTGTCTTATAAGAATATGATCAGTCATAAATCTGTGCTATGAAGCTTGTGTCCAGTTACTTCCAAAGTATTGGGAAATATGTTGCTCGTCTGAGGGTCAAATTTTTCCCGGGGCCGTGTTGCCATACAAAAATATCCTCGGTCTTGAATCTGTTTTATGAAGCTTGGCTTGAATTCCTTCCTCAGTGTTGGAAAATATGTTGTTCGTCATAGAGATCAACATTTTTGAGGGCGTGTTGCCATATACAAAAATCCTCGGTCTTGAATCTGTTCTATAAAGCTTGGCTCCAATTCCTTCCTCAGTATTGGTTGTTGGTCACAGAGACCACAGCTATCTGAGCACATGTTGGCAGATAAAAACATCATCGGTCTTGAAGCTTGGCACCAATTTCTCCCTTATTATTGGAATATATGTTCTTCGTCTTTGTTGTCATATAAATACATCCTCGGTATTGAGTCTGCACTTTGTAGCTTGGCTCCAATTCCATCCTAAGTGCTGGGTAGTACCTTCGTCTTAGAGTTCAATTTTTCCCGGGGCAGTGTTGCCATATAAAAAATGCTCGATCTTGCATTTGTTCTATAAAGCTTGCTCCAATTCCTTCCTAAGTGTTGGAAAATACATTCTTCGTCTGAGAGACCAAAATTTTGATAGGCCGTGGTGTCTGTAAGAACATGGTGTCTGTAAGAACATGGACCTCCACTCCAATTCCTTTGATGCCATATACATCATCTGTGTTATGAAGCTTGGCTCCAATTCCTTCCTAAGTATTGGAAAATATGTTCTTCGTCTTTGTTGTCATATGAAAACATCCTCAATATTGAGTCTGTACCTTGAAACATCATCTGTCTACGAAGCTTGGCTCCAATTACTGTCTCAGTATTGAAGCCCTCTTACTTGATTACTTTGGATTGTCTCCTAAAGGATGTGGACGAAGGCCCGCTGAAATTTCGCACTGGTGCCGCCACTGCTTTCGCAGTACTGCGGTAGATGTGGGAACCAGTGGCGGGAGTGGGCTGGTGTGTGGCATTATAACATACTACGTACGTTCAAGCATGGGAGTGTTCTGCGGTCTGGATTTAAATATGCTCGCGTACACACACATCAATAGCAATAAGAATATTTAATTCTTCGCTGTTTTTATTATTTATTTTTGTGTGTTTATTTTATTGGTGTGCATATTTCGATTCATTGAAGCTGACTGGATGCGAAATGAAATATAAACCGCGCGTACTCCTCGACGCTTCACTGCAGTTCAGCTCAGTTCGGTTCGGTTTGGTTCGATTTGGTGCGGTTGGTGCCAAACAAACCTACTACGACTTCACTTCATCCAGCCGGGCCGCCACTTCGCTAGTCTGCCACTCACTCAGTCAGTCTGACAGTCAGTCTGTCGTTGAGTGAGTGAGTTGGTGAGTGAGCGAGTGAGCTTGAGCTGGCATCAGTTTCACGATGCGCTGTTGTTCTGTTGTTTATTTGTTTGCGGCGGCTGGAATTCTCTTTTTATACGAGTACTTCTCAAATATTTCATCTCACAATTTTATTTATTTAATTTTTTTTTCTCTTACTTTTTCGCATTTTTTTCTACTTTTTGCCGCCATTTTTATTATGATTTTCATTTCATTTCGTATCAAATTAAGGAATTCCATGAATTTTTTCGCTTTTGTTCTTTGCCAAAGATACGTGTGAGTGAGTAGATTTGCTGTTGCCGGCGAAACTCCCGCCCCGCCCCGTCTACCAATCGTCCGCCTTCCTTCGTTTTTTCTCATTTGGTGTTTGTGCTGCCTCCTCTGCCACGCTGGCAGTCGCTTAGTGGGATTTTGGGTTTGTTAACGTGCGAACCACAAAGTCGCCCTCCCCTTGGTGTCCCACTCCCTCCACAGTAGCATCTGTGTGTGGAGCATAGGGTTTCATCGATAATTTCACATGAAATTAAAACAGAAATCATACGTCCATGAAGGCAATGAAGTAAGTGATTGACTGTGTCAGAGTGTGTGTGTGTGCATTACAAATACACTCGCATACATATTATTGCAATGTGTGTGTGGGCCTTTGTGGATTGACATGCTGCCATTTGCGAGAGTTATGCATAAATGTCGATTTATGTGGAAGTAAGTCATAAACACACACACGCACACGCACGCACGCACTGATAGCCGCACGCACATAGAGGTTAAAAGGTAGTCACGCAAAATGATTTTACACAAAAGTGAAAAATGAATAAAGTCTGCCGGCGTACAAAGCGGAAACTTTTGCACAGAAAACCGCACACAAACGAGTGACGCAGCTTCGGCAGCGCCAGCAGCCGCCTAAATTGAATGATAGAGCTCTGACGAATGAGCTGTGGCTGAAGTTGTGGCTGTGGTTGCGCCCTCCCGCTGGGCTGCCCGCCATGTGCTTGGGTGCTCCCTACGCAGCCGCCTTCGCTTTCAATACAAATTCAACGCTTTTATTTGTGTTCAGGATAAACACAGTAAGCTCCCTACTGCTGCTCCCTACTGCTGCTGGCACTGTACTTGCTTGATGTCGTTGTTGTTGTTGTTACAGTATGACACATGTTCGTAAACGCTGCTACTGACTGAATGACTTTGACTGGGTTTTTGTGGGTTTCACGTACACATTTTTTGCCACATTCTTTTTTCAATTTGCTAAGGAGAAGTTTGAAATATTTTTTACACAGTTTTTACTTGTTTAAAACTCCTACTTTGCAGTTTTAAATTTATTAGAGAATATGTAGGTGGGCTTTTAAAGATCATTCTGTAAAATGAAACGAGCTGTTTAACACACGATAAGTTAGCGTCCTGAAAGTAAACGTCTTCAATTTACCTGCTGCGAGTAAACTGGAAATTTTCCCAGCCCCGTTTACCAAATAGCATAAAAACATAGTCTACTTTTAGGGTGCAGTATTATGCTATGCCATCACCAGCGTTGCCACCCTCTTCAAGCCCCTTCCATTACAAACACTCCTTACTCGTATCTGCGGTTGTTGTTGTCAATTTTGAGCTAAGCTGTCGCCTCTCTGAGGGAGTCACTCTCTCACACGATGCAAACGAATGTTTCGCTCTGCAGCAAGACGAAGAGAAATGTTGAGGTAACGAAGTCCTGAGATAACCAAGTGCTAAGGTAATGAACTGCTGTATGGAACAAATTGACCAGGAGTTAATCCACGGAAGTCAAGCCCATCACCATACCATCATAGGGCTTCAAAATGCTTTGACGAGTAAAAGCACAGGTGTAGTTTTACGCGGTGGTACCGCAATGGACCCAAAGTGGTCTGAGTGAGTTTGTCCGTGGACTGACTACCACCAAAACCTAAGGTGGCTTGGACAATTTGTGCGTAAGGCCGAAGAAGTGTTCCAAGCAGAATCCGTCGGGCGACGAGACGAGGAGCATACCTCGAAAGGAAACCAGAGGTCGAACACGCCGGGCGACGAGAGGACGAGCATACTTCCAAAGCAAAGACTAGGTCGAGGAAATCGTAACCATGCTTGGTGTAACAGATTGGAGAAGGCGCACCCATGTAGAGGGTCTTGGCGAGAGCTCTCATGTATATTATTAAACTAAATCGGTGGTAACTCGTTAACGGGTTGTAATGGCCACCTAAGGAAGTAAGTAATCCACAAAAGTAGACAGGTAAGTAAAGCCTTCGGGCCGCCCCAAGTAGCACTAGTGAGCCTAAAGATGGTGATATACTGTTAAATTACAACCAGCCGTAGTTGTCTTTAATTTGGTTAGTTCTAATCTAGAGCAATGCCCCGAAGAAGGACTTTCGGACTATTTGAGTGTCTTGACTGGTGAATAATATTCTCTCTAAGGAGCCTCATTGTCGACAAGCGGTAAATCTCAGTTCAAGCATCAAATAAAAGATGAGATTTTAGATGGTGGAGGTTACGTGAATATTGCTCGGAACCTCGGGTGGCAGAATATCCTATAATTGAAAAACCACCTAGATCAAGAGTAAATATCCATATACTGTCTGAAAGTAAAGCAACCTCAAGCTGAGGAATATATTTCTCCAGAGGAACAATTTTGTTCCACTAAGTTTTGTTCATAATTTTGAAGAGATTGGGGGATACAGTCAGACTACGAAGGTAGTTTCATTTGTAATTCTACCACAGACCCTCATAGTTTACGTAACTCTGCAAGGGCGTTAGGTAAGGCAGCCGCATTACCAATAAACCAGTGATGCTACTTAGACCACCAGTTGGGTCCGTTGTGAGCGTGTAAGGGCGTTAACTTCTTTGCATTATAATTACCACCAATGTGTCTGGGGCTGTTGCTGTGATTGTTGCAATGATTTTGTTACTTATGGAATGTGTCTTGTCCACTCCCAGTAAATTTGAGCGCATTCTCCAAACAGGAGACGCAATCAGAAGCTACACAGCACTCGTTGTTTAGGCCTCGGTTGTCTACAACTGGGGTGTCCATTACATTCAAGTTCATTAACTCGGCAACAAGATAACAAGATTTCTTGTGTGAAGAGAGTTTATTTACGATCACTTCAAAGCAAACACTGGTAGCAAATCAAAGGACAACAAATCAAATAGTGCACACATAAAGCGGGGAATTGGAACTTTCACCAACACAAACTTAAGGAGTCGTTGAGATGTACCATATATTTTGCTTGGTTTGTTTTCAGTCTTCATTGGCATACTCCAACATAAGTAGGAGTGGAAAGAGGGAAGGCAAGCTAGAATATATGATAGCAGCTATATGAAGAAGAATTCTGGTAGATTTGGGGTGTAGAGAACACATATCCGGGTAAGCGGTGGAAACTGATAGGTTCTGATTTTGAATGTTCTGAATTTGAACTGAAAGGGTATCAGTATGAAAAGTACCACGAGTCTACAATGGAACTTTTGACTGGTTCAGTCGATGACGATATTTTTTCAATGATTCCAGAAAATCTGTGTTCTCCACTAAAAGTAAACAAGCAGACTTTTCATAGCTGAGTGAATAAAAGGACGTTTCTCTTAAATAAAAGAGAGTCTAGTTCACACATTTTCCTCTAGGGATGAGTGAGTACTCTAGTATATATTTAAACCCATTAAGTTAAAGCAAAGAAATATTATGCAAAGCTTACGTTAGTGAATGAGGAGAGTGGCGTGCTGGAGGTGCACTTGGAATGAGGTAATCGACCATAATTACGCTTGCCATGCTCAGTGCGCGCAATTGTGGAAAGAATTGTAAAAAGTGAAAGAAATGCGCAACGCTGAAGAAATCAACCACAATTATAGAAATCATTCAAGCGCAGATATTATTTTATATAACAAGATACGAATAACAACAACAACAACTGCGATCGACAAAGAACTTGCGAATATGTTGCCAACTAAGAAGAGAGCCCGAGACATCAATGGCAATAAAAGCAGGAAAATGAACTGGCATATAAGGAGATGACGAGGAGATAAGGAGATAACGAGGTATATAAGAAGATGTCGAGGAGATAAGATGGTGATCTAAGCAGCAGTGATAGACTTGAATGGATGAATCGACTTGAAAGATGGAATAAAAATAAAAAGGAAATGATGTTTTGGGGACACAAAGTGAAACTGTTAGAAAACATGAAGCAAGGTATAAAAAACAAAGATTATTAGAGAACCAGAAATGTCGGAGATTCCATTAATCAGACCAAGAAAGGAGTCTTATGGGTAATGCCAGACGCTTGATTCCTTTATTGATCAGGTGAGTTCCTGGGGATCTGGAATACTTAGGATACTAACTGTTTTGAATTGAGAAGAATATGATATCGGGACAAGATATTTGCATTCTATATGATTGCCAAGCAGCTTAGGGGTCCCGTCAAGAGCTGCCGCAGAACCTATAGACCTGATAGCGTCGCTGACTCGTCACAGGGTTATTCCAAGGAACTGCAAAGCAGGGGAACTTGCTCGAGAGGATACCACAATACCGATTCAGCCAGCACGGTTAAATCTCAGTATTGTCATGGCTACTTGTAAGCCACTAATTAACACAATATCCTTGTGGCTGGTCTGAAGGAGCAGTAAGCAAACAGCTAGACTAACCGAGCCTGAAATAAACGTCAAGCCCTCAAAAGATTTATTATCTCTAAATAGACAAAGTATAGGTACCGTCATAAATGTGCTAACGGGACACTGGAGCCTGGGTATTCATGTTAGTTTGGGGAATGCCTTAAATATCTTTTGCAGGAGGAGGAAGACTTCATCGAACACCCGATATGTATGTATGCAGCTCTGTCCAAAAGGAGACCAGGGCACTTTCCTGATTGACCACTTAGTGGTCTCTCTGGGAGACATTCGAAACAAGAAAAAAAGCTCCGTCAACCGCTTCATTAACAGCTCTAAATGGCTGGTATGCTGAAAGGGAATGGGAAGTGCGTCTCATGCATTATCACAAAGGGTCAATCATGTCGTAAGTGTGTCTTCTTAACGACAGCTCAACCTACCTAGGACTACTAAATGTGATTTGTTAAGCTTATCCTCATCTATTGGAACCTCAGCACACCATTGATGAAATATAGTTTAAATGAAATTAATCGTTAGTATCTCCCAAACTGAAACAGTGCCATCATCTAATCGTTAGAGATATGCTTAAGTGAAAATTTTGAGTCTATTCTGCCATTAGAAAAGTCGTTGCAATTCATGTTCGTGAAGGATCTTGCAGAATTGTGAACTAGCATACTAAGCATGTATATGGCGGAAGCCACTAACTAAATGTGTAGGTCCCTGTGTATTGGATAAACCAGTGATGGGCACCCAGAAGCTCCTTGCACTCAGTGCGCTCCTTCCATTCTGCGACACCAATAACAATCGAAACCAAACACACATTAGCAATCTCCATCTATATAAAAAGTATGAGGAACTTCCAGATGCTCTCACCCAATTAATGATGGTGCCCATCACTAGCATGAAGTGTTCTTCTACAGCTGAACACGCCAAACGTTTGCATCAATCTCGCAATCCGAAATAAATGTGTCATGCCTGCATTGCTTTTGCACTCAAATGCACAATTTGCAATAATTTATGGCAGAGATATTAAGAAATTAAATTACATTAAAACTGCAACCCCGCCACATAGCACCAACGCCCCACCACCCCCTGCACACACGATCGACAATCGGCCCGACCGGCAGCAAGGAGTTTAGTCATCAGCAGATACGTCAGAAAAAAAAGAATGAATTCGTTTAAAGTGAAATTTTAATGATTCCCAGAATTTTTCAAGTTTACACACACAACACGAAAACAATAACAAAAACAATAACAACAACAACAGTTATCAAGCACACACACACACACACACACAAGCGTATATATCTATGTACGTGTTACTTGGCAGCCCTCTCCAACTACTGCCAAAAAATTTTGAAAGAAAGATTTTACGAAATTGAAGAAAAAAAAGTTAAAAATAAAACAAAAATTTTTAGAAATAAACATTAAAAAGAAATCAAACAAATTTCGCAGATACACACTGCATCCGTTAGATTGGCAACGTTAGAGATTGGCCAGATACCCGCCAACACACACACACACACCCGCAAACACCCCACACGCACGCACTCAGAATGTGCCAACGCGGGCGCGTAAATTCTGCGTTTTTCTTCTCAATTTTGTTGTACTTTCAATTATTTTTTTTATAAATATTTAATTATATTTTTTATTGTTATTTCTGACAAACTTCTCGCCATAAATTTCGTATTAAAATATGAATATTAGAAGTTTTGAAAGCACAGTCGAAAAAGAAGCCATACGACACGTCGCCTTAAGCCACGTCGCTCGCTGACGTTATCTGATGATGAATTCGTCTAAGAGACCGTCAATAGTCAAGTCAGTCAAGTAAGTCACTGTCAGTCAGGCAGTCAGTCAGTTCGTGAGTCGACGGAGGCGGCTTCTTTGTTCTATGCAGACGTATTGTCTCGTTGTGCTCGACTGGTGGGTAGTTGACTCTAGAACACTTAAACTATATTTAGAGAAACTTTTATGGAATACAGCGTGCGGGAGAAAACTCACTATGCCCATACAGAGTGAGAGTAGCATCTGGACTCAAATAATTGCTGAACAAAGCTAAAGTATGAATAGCACAGTTCGCATACAATTCAAG